>OY725342.1:23928470-26328470 GCA_963243735.1 Neocrepidodera transversa | reverse complement strand
AATTTAACGCAATCTAGGATGCCTTGACATGAAGTCTGTGACAGTCAATGTCAGAGTGAGTTGTTATTTATAACATTACAATAAAATGGCAAATTTACTAAATCGTGAAGAAAAAATAGAACTTGTGTTAATTGTTGGAGACAATTACAAAACACATAGAGAAGCCGCAAATATTTTTAATAATAGACATCCGTATAGAAACATTAGGCATTCAACAGTTACAAAAATTTTAAATAAATTTAAGGCTAGTGGAAGTATAGAAAATAAATTTAAGAATAAACGCCGAAAATGGGTTGTAAATGAAGACACTGAATTTGAAGTGATGCTTTCTGTCGTAGAAGAATCAAAAATGTCATTATGAAAAAGGGCCTCTGCAATCCAAACTACTTCAGTAAGTAAAGATACAGTGACAAAAATTATGAAAGGTAATAAATATCATGCATACAAAACGCCATTTGTACATTACGATATTCGTTTTTTATTCTGCTTTCTGATCCAAGGAAACTTGGATGAAGACCCGATTTTTGCAAGAACTATAATATTTTCCGATGAGGCAACATTTTCTTCAAACGGAACTGTCTCATCACAAAATTATCGTTGGTGATCTAACAGTAATCCAAACTTTGTAATAAAAACTCGGAACCAATATTCTTTTAAAACGAACGTATGGTGTGGTGTGTACAAAAATAAATTGGTTGGACCTTTTTTTTTTCGACATTCCTTAAATTCCGCACATTACTTACAATTTTTAGAAAATCAAGTAAGTAATTTTTTGCACGACCTTCCGTTACAAGAACGTATGACAATTTGGTTCCAACAAGACGGTGCTACCATCCATAGTACTTTAAACGTTAGAGTACTCATTGAAAATATGTTTAATGGGAAGGTGATTCACATAGGTATTCAGATATCTTTTGGCCTCCTAGGTCTCCTGACTTGACTCCCCTTGACTTTTTTTATGAGGTTACTTAAAACAGCAGGTTTATTAGCGAGGACCATTTGATGATGTAGACCATTTGGAAAGGATTATTTCTGAAGAATGCCAAAAAATTACTCCAAATATGATACGGACATTAATACAAGAGCTCGTCAAAAGAACAATTAAATGTTTACAAAGAGAAGGTGGATATGTCGAAGCTGTAGTACATTGAATTAAAATTTAATTATGTTTCTGTTAAGATAGATAAATTCTATCCCGCCAGAATAACTAATACGGAAAGATTAGTAAATAATTACAAAACCTGAATTTTCATAATAAATGGCTGTAATTGTATATTTAAATATAACTTTTAATTCAAAACAACTTTACTTTATAACATTTTTCTGAATTGTAAAAAATAAAGATACTTTACTCTTGCACAAAATTCAAATTTTTTGACAAACCTCGTATATTGCTTTGAAAAATTGATATCTGATGGTTGCATTTTAACTTTTGAACCATGCAGAACTTTTTATCAAGAATAACTTTTTTTCATACAACCACTAATAAAAAAGTTTTCTATGTGGTACCAACTGTATATGTATTTTACTTAAACTTTGAAAAGAAATAATTAAAAAATGGCTATTGAATACAGAAAAATTAATTTGTTTATAATTTATAAATTAAAATATATAATCAAATAAATAGTTTACTTACTTTTAATTTCAATTTCAAATTTGAACTCCTACAAATGCTCTATATTGTTAAACTGTCAAAAGAAGTTGACAGGTCATAGCTGTCTGTGTATGACATTTCCGTGGGGAAAAGTGCCATAGCGCGTACTTTTCGCACGCTAAATTATTACTTTTCCCACGGATATCAAAGAAATTAAGAAAAGGCCTGCTTTGTGTATAAAAATTTGTGTAGTAAAGCGTGTTTTGCAAAGTGGTTGTAGAAAAAAAGACTTATTAGAGTTCATAAGTAACACTATTGTTGTATTGCTGATTCACCCTGTATATTTTTATAACAAAATTTTAAATCCATAAAAAATATAAAATAATTATTTTTATAATTTAAAATATAAAAAAATTATTTGTTAGAAATGTTAAGATTTGAAGTTAAGAGCAATTGCTTCGCGCTCCAACACCGTCAAAACCTTTAAATTTCATGCATTTCGTTTTAATGATAGAGAATACAATACTGAATAAATTTCACTACTTTTTGTTTTGTAAAAAAGAAAAAGGATTAATCTACAATTTCGTCGAATTTTTTTTTTTGAAAAAACCAACCATTCCGCCTGGAAAAAATGTAAGGTTTGTTGAAATTATTAAAATTAATAAAACTTTACCTTACAATTACTATATTAAAAATGTATTATTAAAAAAAAAGAATTCAAGCAATCTGCAGATTCATCTTTCCGTAATATAATGCAAAAAACAAATTAAATATTCAATTCGACATGAGCTTCTAATCACTAAAATACGAGATATCGTTCTGTCTCTAAAATAATTATAAATAAGGCAAATATTATCCCTACTACTTAATTTGCAATTCTTTCGTTAGCCGACGTTCGTAGAGTCTCGGTTTCGATCGGTTTGTCGGGGACGTTATTTAAAGAACAGAGTCGGACTCCAAGAGTTAAATTAAATATTTTAATTCAAACCAAACGAAGTAATTTTTAGAATTAGTTGTAAATTTTGAAATGTATACAGTGTGTCCCAAAAATAAAATTATTGTAAGATGTATACGGTATGTCTCAAACCGGTTTTTTGAGGAATACATTTCCTAAATAGTTGGTATATAATATTTGTCTTTTGTTTTCAGAAAATCTCTTAGTTTATACCAGTAAATGTCAAAAAAAAACTTCTTGTAAGATATATACAGTATGTCCCAAAAATCAAAATTATTCAAAGTTGTGTACAGTATGTCACAAAAATGAAAATTCTTATAACAGCATGTCAAAAAAATTCAAGTTCTTGTAAAATGTATATAGTATGTCCCAAAAACGAAAATTCTTATAACAGCATGTCCCAAAAACAGAAATTTTTGTAAGATGTATACAATATGTCCCAAAAATAAAAATTCTTGTAAGATATATACAGTATGTCCCAAAAATGAAAATTATTGAAAGTTGTATACAGGATGCCACAAAAATAAAAATTCTTATAACAGCATGTTCCAAAAATAACAATTTTTGTAAGATGCGTACAGTATGTCCCAAAAATGAAAATTATTGAAAGTTGTATACAGTATGCCACAAAAATGAAAATTCTTATAACAGCATGTCCCAAAAATAAAAATTCTTGAATGATGTATACAGCATGTCCCAAAAATGAAAATTATTGTAAGTTGTATACAGGATGCCACAAAAATGAAAATTCTTATAACAGCATGTCCCAAAAATAAAAATTCTTGTATGATGTATACAGCATGTCCCAAAAATAAAAATTCTTGTAAGATATATACAGTATGTCCCAAAAATGAAAATTCTTATATACAGAATGTCCTAAAAATAAAAAATCTTGTAAAATCTATACAGTGTGTCTGCAGTTGAGTTTTTTAGGAATACATATTCTAAATAGTAGGTATATATTATTTGTCGTTAAAAGATTTTTCCTTTTCAAAAATCTTTTGATATTTTTACCTACAGTATGTCACAAAAAAAATTATTGTCAAATATATACAGTTTGTCTCAAAGTTGTATACAGTATGCCGCAAAAAATTAAAAATTGTTCGAATTTTATTCGTCATTTATATTCTTCCCTGTTTTCTTAAGAAAATATCGTTTATTCCTTAGCCCCATACTTTCCGATAAAAAGAAAATTTTTAAAAAATCCACAAAAAACACCGCGAAACTAATGGCACTAAAAATAATCTCAACAATACTGGGCTTGAAAATTTCTTGAGTCCGTATTTTAAAAGTCGACACAAAACACCGTGGTTGAAGCGCTGTTAAATAAAATGTTTACGTGAATCGCCTCGGTCGCTTAAAAATTTGTGGTGGGGGTCTCACAGGAGAAATTTCCCCTTTATCTGAGATACGGTGCACGAAGCAATTGCTCTTAACCATGCCACTTTGATACTTCAATATGATTTGTAAAAGAAAAAATCAATTTAATAGTAGATAAATATTTAGTAATTACGATTGAATAATATGGGATTATGAAATAAAATTATATGTTTGCAAAAATTTTCCTCAGTAATGAAACTGCACTAAAATATAATCTCATCAGACAGGTCTGATGAAGATGCTTTACAACAAAACATGTCACTAATCTTTTAATAACTTTTTGTTATATATTTTTCATAAAAATCATAAAAAGTTATTTGTATGCCTAGACCGCGAAATACCTTTTTGGGGAACCGAAAGAAAGATTATCGCCGAGGCCGCTTGCGGCCGAGGCAAGATAATCTTGAGGTCGCCAAAAAGTTTTGCGGCCGTGGTATACACACTATTTTTCGTCCAATCGTTAAAATTATGAAATTAGATGATTGCCCATAAATATATTATTGCTTTAAAATCAACAGCAGTTCTATTTCATTAACAAAATCACAGCTTCTATGGAAATGACAGTGTTTGAATATACAAAAGATTTTGACAGTTCTTAACAAAACGCAAATATGTCTGACATTGATAGTGACATTTCAGTATCTTGTTCCTTCATTTTCTAGAGTAAATACAAGTAATAATACAAACTGTACAATTAAAATTAATATTTATATTCAATAATATAAGTATGTATTTGTTAATTTAAAAATTAATACTGTGTTTAATAAAAAATAATAACATTATTAGTTTAGTATTGTAGAAATGTGAAATTTTAAAATGACCTTTGCTTTTTCGGCCGTTACCATGGGCAAAGGCTGTGAAATTCAATTTCGCGGCCGCTGTGGAGAACGCGAAGTATAGGTAAACCATCCTAGCTTGGCGGTTGAGGACTAGATGCGCACTAGCAAAATATACCGAAACTGTAAGACCCTCAATAGATCTTAAACTTTCGTAGTGTTCAGATCGAAATATTTGCAGTGGCGTAGGTGTTTTTTATTTTTGTAGTATTGTGCTGTTTACGGTAAATAATGGACTTTAAAAACCAAGTGGTCAAAGTAGAGAGCTAGTCAGCAATCTCATAAAATTTATGAGAGATGAAGCAGCAAGAAAAGATTTTATTATTCCTGTATCTAAGGTAAGTTAAAAAATAATTCATACTGGTATTCTTGTAGGTACTTCATTATAATTACATTTTTTACAATGCCAGTTGTCATATTTTCATATCCATGAAAGCTAGAATGCAACAACTTCGTAGTATAGGCGGCATATTACTTTCTCGTGTGTCAGTTTTATTATAAAATAATAATAGCAAATTTGGATTACTTTATCAAATGTAACGAAAATAAATTTTGTTTTAGGTCGCTGAACGTGTAGCACTTGGTCTAGGTAAGAGAACTGTAGAACGCATCTCCAGAGAAAGTAAGTTAATTGAGGAAAGGCAAGCCTCTTCTTTCTCAACTCCAAAAAAGAAGAGGCCGAACAAAAAAACAAAAGTTTCTTTGGATAATAATGATAAAAATCAATTAAGAAAATTGATAATTAACTATCATATATCCGAACAAACAGTGCCAACTTTAAAAAAGTTGCACCAAAAATTCAGTAACGAATTCGGATATCAAGGATGCAAAGAAACACTGCGTAAAGAAATTCATAGCATTGGTTTTCGTTGGAAAAAAATAAAGAACGATAGGAAAGTTTTAGTAGAAAGGCAATCCATTAGACACCTTCGACTTGAATTTTTAAGAAAAATAAAGAAATTCAGAAATGAAAATCGACCTTTAACATACATGGATGAAACTTACATTCATTCAAGTCATACACATGAAAAATGTTGGAATGACAAAAGTGATTCAGGGTTTTTAAAACCTACAAGCAAAGGAGAACGCTTGATAATTCTACATGCTGGGGGCGAAGATGGTTTTATCCCAAATGCATATGTTCGCTGGAAGTCAAATTCCAAAACTGGGGATTATCATAACGAGATGAACTATGCTAATTATGAGAAGTGGGTAAAAGAAAAACTAATACCTAACTTGCCCGAAAAAAGTGTTGTTTTTATTGACAATGCCCCGTATCACAACAAGTTGCTAGAGAAAACACCAACTTCGACAACACGAAAATCAGATATGCAACTGTGGTTGATACAACGAAATATCGATTATGACACAAAAATGTGTAAGCCACAGTTGTATGAGATAATAAAATCTAAAAAACCACAATATAAAAGATATAAAATTGATGAGCTGTTCGAAAATAATGGGTTTGAAGTTTTAAGACTGCCCCCCTATCATCCAGAACTTAATCCTATAGAATTAGTTTGGGGAGCCTTAAAACAATACGTGGGTGACAAAAATACCACTTTTAAATTAAATAAGGTTACAGAGTATTGTGACGAGTTTTTTAATAACTTTTCTACTGAAAATTGGAAGTCGAGATGTGCCCATTCAAAAAAATTTGAAGATGAGTATATGGAAAAGGAACCCCTTCTTGACGCAGTAATAGATAATTTCATAATAACATTAAATGGTGAATCCGACGACGAAAGTAATTATGACACAAATTCTGAAGATGAATTTTTTTCACAAGGAGGAGAAGAAGAACATATATTGAATTTTGAAACCATAGAAAATTGCGGTTTGTATTCCAATATTGAACAAAATGTCCCATCTACCAGTAAAATTTATACAGAATTATAATTACCTATATTATAGTAACATTAATAAAATATTATAACAAAATCTATTTGTATCATTTATTTTAATCTTGAAGTTTCTCGTATTTTCAAGAATCCAATGATCTGGGGATTAAACGGTAATCTGGTTTTCGGGTTACACAGGTAAATATAATAACATTTAAAGGGCATTATACCTATCAAGTATTTAACTATTAGATTTAAGCTGTTTAAAATATAAAAACCCAACTTAAAGCAATTTTAGATTACACCAATTCCTGGTACAAGATTTATTTGAATTTTTGAAGAAACGCTTTTACTTTTTTATACAATGTATTTCAAAATTTAATCGGGAAAATTTGCAAAAATAAAATGGAAAGTATATATAAATAAATAATTTTTTATTCACAGATCAAAAACCCCTTCTATCTTTGACATAATTAGATTTTCCGTAATTATTCTTAAATTAAAAATCTGATGTGGCCACCACATGACCTCTCGCCATGTTTGAATCAAAAATTTACAAGGTGGCACAAATAAGTATAAAAAAAATTTACTTTTTTGTAAATCTGGCAACAATGGCAAAGTTTTGAAAATTTTAATGATACGAAAATAAACTATAGTGTATACAAAATATGTGTAAAACCTTATTGCCATTTTGTTTAGTAATGGCGTCATCACTCATAGCAACTGCCACTTCCGGTTGTCCGGTTGACACCAAAATCTAATCAGATCTAATCTAGGGTATAAGAATCGTGTGTGCTTAATTCAGTAGTTTATCGTTACTACAACATCCATCCTAACACACACACACACACACACACACTCACACACTCACACACACAGACATCATCGCGAAAATATTAAAATCGTA
Source organism: Neocrepidodera transversa (assembly GCA_963243735.1). Taxonomy (NCBI): domain Eukaryota; kingdom Metazoa; phylum Arthropoda; class Insecta; order Coleoptera; family Chrysomelidae; genus Neocrepidodera; species Neocrepidodera transversa. The sequence continues at coordinate 26,320,957 of OY725342.1, read as the reverse complement.
TTCTAGAGACCATAAAACGTGTTTATTCATTGAAAACTCGCTACCCAATTTTTAGCATGACGAGCGAAAGGTAAAAAGGATCAAAACTAAAAATCAAGTTCGAATATGCAATTACATTGAAAAAATAGGTTTTGTGCTTGTTTAATATGGTTTCTATTATGAATGAACATTTATTGAAAATTTGAACTTAGTTTTTAGTTCTCATCAACTTTAATACATAAAATATTTGGATGTTGTCAAATTAAAAGGCACTTTACTCTTGAGTAAAATTCATATTTTTTGACAAACCTCTTATACTACTTGAAAAAATTGATATATGATGGTTGTATTTTAGATTCCAGAACAAGCAAATTTTTTTATCAAGAATGAAATTTTTAGCTAAAACTAAAATTTTAAAATTTTTCGACTATAGAATAGCTCATCCGTGGTATATATGTATAATAATGTACTAAAAAAATTAATAAAATAAATGTAATGGTAACGTGGATATCTTTAATATTTAAAAATTGTTTTTAAAATAAATATTATATGGGATTCATCCTAGTTTTAAAGAAAACAAACGTAAAAGAACTTTAACAATAATTTTAAGAATATAAGAGTACTATGATTTTTAGTTAAAATTTTAAAATTGAAAGAAATTATTAGCTGATTGATATATTCAATATTAAATATTATTATATTGATAACATTTCCAACACCAAGTACCACACAGTCTCTCAAAAAGTCTTGTGAATTAAACAAAAAGAAAACGTAAAAATCATAGTTAACAAATTAACGAATAAACACAGTTTCAGAATGAATAACAAATTGCTTAAAAACTATAAATTGTTTAAATATAAATGTTCATGTTCTGTTTTGTAGCTGAACTACACACGGTTTAGAATATACTTATACAAAAGTTTAAAATATAGAATAAATCAAACTAGAAATAAAATATAAAATCGGAAAAGTTTTAAAAATCATAGTTAACAAATACTGGTTGACCAAATAGTAAAGATTAAAAATTCTGTTTCAAATTGTAAATAAATATGATTCTTTATTTCAATGCTCTCTGTTATCAATCGCCGCATCGTAATAAATAAATTTTCAATATTTTTTCTACTTTTTAAATCAACCCTACGAAAATTATCAATAATAGGAAATTTTATAGCTGAGAAATTGACTTTTTTGAAATTTTTATTTTCATTAACAATGGCTAAAATCACTGTCATATTTTGAATTTCGCTTGATACTTATTAAATTTTGAAAAAGATTGCACTATATCCAAATAAATAATGTGTAATTAAATTTCATTCAGATACATAAACTTTTGATCTAATCTTCCACTTGAATTATTTCCACTCTCTGGTTTTCATCTATTGCTGCTCTAATATCTCCGCGATATTTTGGTCTTAACAATTGACATTGATGATGTTTTGGTAGAATTGCTGAATAGTGGGAGTTGTTCGTACCGGGATCTGTTAATAATATAGCGATTGGTTTCTTACTTCCTCTGTTTTCAAAGTTGTCATCAATATTAGAAGAATATCGTAAATGCATTGTTTGTATTTCGCCCGAGTCGCAGTCTCTTTGTAATTCATTTAATGTTTTGAATTTGTTAATATCGTTACTTTCAATGGCTTGATACATAAATATTTCACGATTAGATCCTACTGCCATTGCTTTTACATGTACTGCTCCACCCCAAACATTTTTAGACGCCGTATCATGTATCAAATTTTGAACACTATTATATTCGTATAAATATAACATTCTATCGGAATGTTCAAAATAAAACCAATTTTCATTAAAAATATAACACGACAAAACACGCATACAGTTGTGCAATTCTTCTGTTCCAAACAAACATAATGAAAGGGATCTAAATAAACATGATCCATCTCCTCGTGTTTTGATGACAGCAGCTCTTTCTGAAATTGCATTGTAAATTTTGGTGTTACGTTGAACGTCTATAGTAACATTCGTATTTAAAATCGCACTTTCTATATGACAAATACCACTTTTTAGCATCTCCATAAAATCTTCATATCGATGAAAAATGTTTTGTAAAATTATTTTATATTCAAATACAGGTAAATTTGTATTTATATTAAAAATGTCTTCAAGTATATTATTGACCCAAATTAACATATTTCTATCTAATAGGTGCAAATTTGATGTGTTGAAATTAATGTCATCGTCGTGCTTTGTTGTATTTTGCCACAAATCGTCACTTGATACAATATTTTGTGTACTTAAATTTTCAAATGTCTCATTTTCAACAACTTTATCGATGGATATTTCCAAGTTTGCATATTGAGAGTGTCTTTGTTCGATGTCTAAATTATTGTTTGTTCTATTTAATATCACAAATATGGGTTTATGATATGAAAAATAAGTTTCATAAATTCCAGATGATAAATTTTTGGCTGTGCTAAAAATTACGTCGATTTGGGTATTCATATCTGTAGTAGTCATATAATTTGGGAGTAAGGAATTCAAATTATATTTTTCTAAATACGTTTTTAAAAAAGATTTGTCATTGTTATATAAATCGAAATTAAAATCACCAAGAACAACTATATCATCAGAAAGATCCTGAAATTTGTCCATAATTTTTTTAAAACTTGTTTCAAATAATTTATTTGTAGTTGATGGTGATTTATAGCCACTAATTATAAAAAAATTATCAATTTTAAAGCAAAATAATTCAATATGAGACTTTTTGTTGATATCAATGATATGTTCTACATTTGATATACATAAATCATCGCTTGCAAAGCATATAATTCCTCGTGAGCAGTCCTTAATATCAGATCGAAATATTTCTTTATGATTAGGAATTTGAAATTTGTCACAAGATTTCGTTAATGTTTCGCTAAAAATTAAAATATTTTGTCCCCTTTGATACCATTTATCTTTCAAAATGTATTTAAATTTTGTCGATAGTGAAGATATGTTTTGATATATAATAATTGGTTTACTTATATCTTTCAAATTATTAAAAGTTAATTTCAAATTTCGTTCAAGTCTTAATCTACTTAATTCCTTAATAATTGGGTCATCATCTTTAGCTAATTTTGGTGCTTTAAATTTACCTCTAATATACAAACCAGATAATTTTGTTACTCTACTAAGTGCAACGTACAGCATTTGTCTTGTAAATCGTTTAGATATATTAAAATCGATGCAAACTTCTTGGTATGTTTGTCCTTGACATTTATGGATGGTCAGAGCTTCTGCAGGTACGATAGAAAATTGTGTTCTAATTGTCTGATGCTGTAATTTATTGGTAATAGTTAGTGGAATGCTACTTTTTGAAAGCGGGACTAAATTTTTTTCAATTTTGTTGAATTCCATGTACTCCAGGAAGGGCAACCTTGCTTTATTACCAATTGATTTTGACTGAAAATCTAACCATAATTTAGCCGGAATCGAATTCGAATCAAAAGAAATATGTTTTAAAATTCCACAAGCACCATTTACCAAACCATCTTCGACATCAATATTATTTGTTACCATATATTTTATACCCAATTTTAATTTGATTTCGTATGGTAAACCATTGACTTCAGAATTTCGTTTATTTTTAAAGGAATCTAAAACACGTTTTTTTGTTGCATCTGTAACTTTACCTAAAATGACATCTTTAGCTTCTATGGAGTATTCTTTTCCTGGATGTGTTTGAATTTTGTTTGTATTAAAAATATCAACGTTTTTATTTTCGCAAAATAACCTCATTGCACCTATTGGAATTTCTGGTTCAGTAACTTGCCTAGATTGAATTAAATTAATATCGTTTTCACTCATTTGACCAATAGCCAAGTTATTTAATGCAATAATGAATTGTCTTTCATCCTTTTGTCTCATAATTTGAGTAAGTTCATAAAAGGAAAACAAATCCCACAAAGGATTTATTTCTAAAAATCCAATCAACTCATTTGACTTGTTGCACTTGTAAATTGGAGAATCCATTACTGGTGGAAGTTGGTTTAGATCACCGACAAGTAGTACAGATACTCCGCCAAATTCCTGATTTTTGCCCATAATTTGACGCAATCTTGTATCAACTCTACTAAGAAGCGTACTACCTACCATTGATACTTCATCGATAATTAGCAATTTTAGATGAAATAAATTTTCTCTTATTTTATTTGCTAAATCGGCAGACAATTCGGGCATCTGACCTCCAAACTGACTCACTGGTAATGCAAAAGCAGTGTGCAACGTAATACCGTTTATAAGAAATGCAGCTTTACCAGAAGGGGCACATAATAAAACTACTAATTTGTCCTTGGCTGCGCCCGGTAAATTATCAAAATAATTTGTAATTAACTGGTATAGACAATTAATTACCGTGCTCTTACCGACTCCAGCTGACCCACTAAGAAATATTCTTAACGGCAACAATTCATTTTTAAAACAATTTAATATGTGCATAACAACTTCACGTTGTTCACAATTTAAATTCAACATTAATGTCATTAAATTTTGATTTGAAATTCTTTTGGGACATGTGAAACGAATAACTTTTTTATTTTTGACCAATTCTTTACCTTCTTGCTCCAAAATATCAACGCACTGTTCAGATGACAATTTATCTGCAATGAAATTATTAATCTCTTCCTCATCCACATCATTATTTTCATTTTGCGCCACTTCTAAAGCATCCTCGAGAACTTCATCTCCAATAATGCAAAAATTTTGACGATTATTTTCTATAATTTCCAAATTAGTATTATAAATTAACTCACAGTTTGTATTTTCAACTTCAGTATCCTCCCTTCTCCATGGCAGAAATAACAGCACTTGTTCACGGTAATAATTTAGAGGATCCTGTGCAAGTTTATATCGTCTGAATCGGATAATAGCCGGTCTTTGTCGCACTGTAAAGTTATCTTCTTCATCTTCATTTTCATTGAGGAAATTTTTTCGTTTATAAAAACTTGAAACAAAAGTAGCAAGACAAATATTTTCCATTGCATCTGGTCTTTTACTATATTTAGTCAAAGCATCTTCCATAAATATGTCCGTAGAATTTTTATCTAAATTTTTAAGATCTTTAACCGATTTTAACATGAAGGTACGTTCGTTACTAGGGCTTGTATTTATAAAAATGGTCTGTCTGCTACTTTTCGAAAGAGGTAACGAAAGTACGTGGTATGATGCTTCTTGTGCTGACATTAAATTACCGTTTAAGAATACATTCGCTATTTTTCTAAATTTCTCTTTGACACTTAGATTTTCAATTTTAATATCGTTAGCTGCATCTCGCAATAATTTTGATAAACCCATGTCCACTTTACCTACATAATTAATAATATATGAAGCAATTCCGTATTCTTCTAAAATAAATTGAATGTCAATATTTGCTTCAAAAAGATACAAAAGAGTTTTGTTATAACAATTTATTCCCACTTCAAGGCTATTTCTTTTCAGGAAAACTTGGGGACGTTTTAAAGATTTTCTTATGGCCAGGATGTACTCATTTTCGGTTAAATTTAATTTTGCTAATATATCTGAATATTCTAAAAACTCTTGTTTTATAAAAAAGTATTTCATTAAATTTTGAATTTTGACTAAAGAATCATTACCATTATTATTATTATTTTTTTCATCATTACCTAAAGGTTCTAATAACATTGTTCTCGGCATAACAGGTAGTGGAAAATGAAATCGACATTTGTTCTTATTTTTCATCCCTTTATAACACGTGTGAGTGTGTCTGTGTCGCTGTACAGCCATATAAGGATTATTGCTGTCATATTCACATGTTATGAATCTATCAATAAATTTTATGCATTCCTCAGTACTTAGTGGGTTTTCAGGTTGATATTTTGGAGCATCCTTTAACCAAAGGAATATATGTTCGTGTGGCGATCCTCGCATTTGAAACTCCACACGTTCGTAACTATCTTCTACTAAATAATTTTGAAATATACTATTTTTTTGTTTTAAAAACACCATTAATTTGTTGGCTTTATAATCGAAATATCTGGCACATGTAACAGGATCATTTCGTATTAATTCTGTTTTTTCATAATCGTCAAGAAACAGTGCTTCAGCAATAGAAATATTCTTATTTTTATTTAATTTAGTCAGCGTTTGTATCAATTCAGGCCACCATTTTTCAGCCGCAGAAAGTGTTAAAAAAATTGTCGGTTTCCCCAATTGCCGTATCATTGCCATTAAATCTTTTTTTTTGCTTTCCCAGTACGACGGCGATGATCTGACATTACTTAAAAATTTATAGCCAGTATCTACCTTCAATAAATTATCCAAAAAATATACATTTAATACATTTTCCGCTTTAACATCTTTTAATTTATTTGACTTTCTTAAACATATGTTTAAAGTGGCAATGCATGTTTGTTCTAATTTTTTTTTAGCCATGAAAAGAATTCTTGTAGGTATACAAGATCTACGGTCCCTTCGTCTACTTTCTGATTTTGCTCTGTCACTGTAGGAAATAAATTTTGGAATTTCTAATTTATGGCCACAAAAAATTTTGGGAAAACATAACTCATCAATATCTTCAACCATATGCCATGGTACAGGAAGTTTTCCTTGGCCAGGCGCAATTATTCTAACCCTGTCAACAATTTCTTTATTTGCATCAGTAAGCAACACATCATCGTTTATTTCATTTTCTTCCTCTTCATCTAATGGTATAAAGTCGGACACTTTTAAATCATGTAAAATACTTAAATTTTCGAAATTTTCAGATTTGGCATCATTTTGGTCAACAATGAATTTAATTTTAAAATCATAATTTTGTTCGAACTGCTTAAAATAATGTTGGTCAACTTTAATTTCATATTTTTTGTATAATGGAGTCTCAATTAAAAATTTTAGTGCTTGGCATACCACAGCTGGACGAACAGTATCGAACATATAATTGGTTGAATGTAACATATGTCGTTTTAATTTCAGTTGTATTGTTTCCATATTATCAAAATTTCTTGGCAATACCTTTAAAACATCATTTACCTCGATAGGAATATTGACTACACTACCTTTAATACCTAATTGTGGATTAAGATAGTAAGATTTTAATGCACGGATCTGCATAAAATTAATGTACGGTGCAACCATTCTTTCTTCCAAAGCTGTTAAAACCTGGACACAATCTGGAATATCTGTAAATTTTAAACCATTTGATGTAGATAACTTTGGAATTTTTCCTTTTATGCAACTATTGTAACAAGTTCTGCACACATATTCAGAATTATAATTAATAATTTTTTTACAAAATTCAGCCGAAGTTTTTTCTCTTATCTTATCAACATTAAATTTAACGACTGAATGTGGAAAGAATAAACCTTCACATGAGCAACATATTAAATTTGGCAATAACGCACGAGCTTTTATGAATTCTAATTCATGTTTCGATTTTTCCAAATCACTTCTTAGCAAATTGTTATAAACGTTCTGTCTAAATTTAAATAAATCTTCAGTTCTTTGATACTGTTTTGCTGTTTTATCTCTGGTTTTCTCATTTTCCCGGTATCTTTCATTTTCTCTCATTTTACTCATTAACTGTTTATTTTTTGATCGTTCTAATAATTTGTAATTAATATTTTGTCTTAATTCGTTCATAATTTCTTTATTTTTAGCTCTCTCTTTTTCTTTATATTCCTCATTTTCTCTTAAAACCTTCATAATTTCTTTATTTCTAGCTCTTTCTTTTTCTTTATAATCCTCATCTTTTCTTAATTCTTTCATGATTTCTTTACTTTTGGCTCTATCTTTTTCTCTATATTGCTCATCTTGTCTTAATTCGCTCATAATTTCATTATTTCTGGCTCTCTCTTTTTCTTTATATTGCTCATCTTGTCTTAATTCGTTCATAATTTCTTTATTTTTAGCTCTTTCTTTTTCTTTATATTCCTCATTTTCTCTTAAAACCTTCATAATTTCTTTATTTCTAGCTCTTTCTTTTTCTTTATAATCCTTATCTTTTCTTAATTCTTTCATGATTTCTTTACTTTTGGCTCTATCTTTTTCTCTATATTGCTCATCTTGTCTTAATTCGCTCATAATTTCATTATTTCTGGCTCTCTGTTTTTCTTTATATTGCTCATCTTGTCTTAATTCGTTCATAATTTCTTTATTTTTAGCTCTCTCTTTTTCTTTATATTCCTCATTTTCTCTTAAAACCTTCATAATTTCTTTATTTCTAGCTCTTTCTTTTTCTTTATAATCCTCATCTTTTCTTAATTCTTTCATGATTTCTTTACTTTTGGCTCTATCTTTTTCTCTATATTGCTCATCTTGTCTTAATTCGCTCATAATTTCATTATTTCTGGCTCTCTCTTTTTCTTTATATTGCTCATCTTGTCTTAATTCGTTCATAATTTCTTTATTTTTAGCTCTCTCTTTTTCTTTATATTCCTCATTTTCTCTTAAAACCTTCATAATTTCTTTATTTCTAGCTCTTTCTTTTTCTTTATAATCCTCATCTTTTCTTAATTCTTTCATGATTTCTTTACTTTTGGCTCTATCTTTTTCTCTATATTGCTCATCTTGTCTTAATTCGCTCATAATTTCTTTATTTCTGGCTCTTTCCTTTTCTTTATATTGATCATCTTTTCTTAATTCTTTCATGATTTCTTTACTTTTGGCTCTATCTTTTTCTCTATATTGCTCATCTTGTCTTAATTCGTTCATAATTTCATTATTTCTGGCTCTCTCTTTTTCTTTATATTGCTCATCTTGTCTTAATTCGTTCATAATTTCATTATTTCTGGCTCTCTCTTTTTCTTTATATTGCTCATCTTGTCTTAATTTATCCATAATTTCTTTATTTTTAGCTGTCTCTTTTTCTTTATATTGCTCATTTTCTCTTAAATTCTTCATAATTTCTTTATTTCTAGCTCTCTCTTTTTCTTTGTATTGCTCATCTTGTCTTAATTCGTTCATAACTTCTTTACTTTTGGCTCTCTCTTTTTCTCTATACTGCTCATCTTTACGAAGTTTGTTTTTTATTTCGTTATTCTTTGTTTGTTCTTTATTTTTATAATCAACATTAAGTCTTCTTCTCTTTTTATATGCATTATTTAATTTGTTTATTTCGTTATTTTCTTCTAATTTTCTTTTACTGTTTACTTTTTTATTTTCCATTTCCTTATAATCGGGATCACTTCTTCTTATTTTAATATATTGCTTATCTGCTAGATTTTTCTGCTTCGTAGATTTTCTTTTGGTTTTCATCTTTATTATAAATTAGTATCAGCTATTTATTCATTCAGCTGATAACCGCATATGCAGTAAACTCTATTTCCTACTTATGTCAGGCTGCCACAACCAAGATGGGCCAGGATGCGGATGAAATATTTATGTATTTTTTACGTCAGATACAACTAAAATTGTTGAATTAGAAAAATTAAATTATTTGTTTATAAACACTTACAGTACAATTTTTATTCTTATTCCTCTGATGTAGGAACCTACTTTAAATCCGATATGGCTATAATCAACGCATTATTTAACATTTTAGAGTTTTACAAATTGACATGTTTTGTCATAATAAGATAAATTATTTTTTTCACAAGTTGAAGTCTAATACTTTGTTCACAGAAGATAAACTAATACAGAAGCGAAGGTTCCTGATCTAGAAATGGTCAAAATTTGAGTGACATTTTAAGGATTTACACCTTAATACACCGAGGAAAATGTTCAAAATTGGTCTATCTAGAGTTTTGAACGTTTTTAAAGTGCATTAAGCGGTAGAAACTTCAACTGTTACTAAAATTTCGATCATCGTTACATCAAAAGGGCCGACAGGAATCTTCGCTTCTGTATTAGTTTATTTTCTGTGCTCTGGTGATTTTATCTAATAACAATGCGTGATTCTAGCCAATCATTCGATCTTGTACTGATAAGACTGCTTCGCCCTAAGAGTATGTATGTTATTAACTAAAATGCATATACAATATATCGTAAAGTAATACCAAATCTTTAACCATATATACTACGTAGACACGTAATGTGCATATTATAGCTACACAATTGTTGCTGCCCGAGACTATTTAGGAAATGAGAGGAGATGTCACGACAATATGCAAATACCGTTCTTACTGGACCACGAAGATATTTTTAACATTGCAATAAAACATCTTTTGAATAATTTAAACATCTTTATTAAATAGCTAAGTTTGTAGTTAAACTTGAAAAAGGTTTTGATTACAAATATTCACAAACAACAAATGGAAATAACAAATTTATTAAAAAGTATTACGCCTATGTCGATATAGGTAACCTCTAACCACCTTACCTATGAAATGATTGGTCTACATTAACATGGTAATACAAAAATGTATGAAGAAAATTGACTTTTTAGTAAATCTGACAACAATGGCAAGATTTAAAAAACCTTATTGATACGAAAATAAACTATAGTTCATACAAAATATATGTGTAAAACTTTATTGCCCTTTTGTTTAGTAATGACGTCATCACTCATAGCAACTGCCACTTGCGGTTGTCCGATGGACACCAAAATCTAATCAGATCTAATCTAGGGTATCAGAATAATGTATGCAAAATTTCAAATTTTTTTATTCAGTAGTTTTTGAGTTATCGTTACTACAACATCCATCCAAACACACACACACACACACTAACACACTAACACACACACACACTAACACACACACACACTAACACACACACACACTAACACACACACACACACAGACATCATCGCGAAAATATTAAAATCGTATTCTAGGGACCCTAAAACGTGTTTATCCATTGAAAACTCACTACCCAATTTTTAGCATGATTCCTATACCTCTCTTATCTGAAGGGCGAGAGGTAAAAATTAAGTGATGTGGGTAACATGTATTTAAATATTTTATCCAACTGATTTGCTATTAAATTTTACCGTTTAACATTTGAAACACTCTAAATAATTGTATTGACCGAAAAAAAGACATAAATTTGAATTTATCATTCTCCGGCACTGGCGTACTATTTCTGTCGGAAGAGCTGAAGATTATCTCTATCTTTTTCTGCAATAGTTCCACCTTTCTCTTTCGTCTGCGCATTTCAACCGCCAAGCTAGGATGGTTTACCTATACTCACTACGAAAACGCTGTTTTATTTATCTAAATATTATAATGGATTTTCATCAAGTAAAAGCAGACACAGTTGAACAGTCAATGTCAAGGTCTAGTTGAAGCAGTCAAGTATCGTGGGCGCTTATCTATTCAGATTTCTTTATAAAACCGGTGTAGAACTTGGTATTGTATCAGTAATTAATTGAGTGAAATGAGTGTTTATAATATTGTAATTAAACATGTTACGAAGGTTTACGGAAAGTACGAATAAATTGTGGTATGTCGAGATGCAGCGATGGCTCGCTTCCCAACCCTATCGCTTATTACAAATCTACAAAGATGAAATGGAGCGGTTTTGACTCGCTGAAGCAGAAAAAGAAGAACTAGACGGACCAGTTGACGACGATTACTAGTCGACCAATTACAACTACGATGATGCCGAGTACTATGAACCAGTTGACAGCGATGATCACCAAATATTTGATGTGTATTGAAACTATTCTTCCAAGTCCATGGCTGCCATGGAGATCAGCAGTAATATCGATGGACGAATGTGGCAATATTTTTTGTTATTGTTTTGTAAATATATAATAGAAGATATTTTTTTATTTTTGTTTTCTCTACTATGAGCTTTTTTTTGATCGAGGTGAATTTATTTTACCGTTCTTTACTCAAATTTTACTAGTTCAGTGAACAAAGAAAGAAATATATGACTAATTCAGAAAAATAATTAATATTTTATAAATATTATTTTTTCCATTAAGGTGAATTTATGTTTTTGTTTACTATACCATGAAATTTTAATAGTTCAGTAAATAAAATAAAATATAACTTATTTATTACTTTTTATTAAAAAAAAAAAATTAATTCTTATTATTAAAATTTATTTCTAATTGTGACATATAATTTATTTATAAATTGTGTTTTTATGCTCGAGGGCATCTTACTGTTTATAGATCATCGTTTAACCATGTATTTTTGGAATATAATCTTAGTTTCTCTTAATAATTAATTTGGTAAGTTCGCATATTGTTAAATTTTTCTTCCTAGCACTATGTATTATTAGTACAGGGCAGATAGACAAAATTAAATGAATTTGGAGGTGAAGCAGATGTCGAGATGCGGTTTTCTGCATTGTGTTCAGGAAGGTCACAGAAAACGAGGCTACATTGTCTGGTTAATCCGTTTATGGAAAAATGCCTTCTGGGCCGGAAAATGCATTTTTCAATTGCATCACTACTTGCACCATTATAGGAACCACTGGAAACTCGGAAAAATCGCTCGGAAATTATTACTTGGGGGTTTTCAGGCCCGCCGAACTCGATTCTGGCATTAGAATTACCCGGGGGCGCACTGGGGCGGCTGTGCTTGGGGTTCGGGGGTGGTTAATTGGGGGAGATATTGCAGCGTGCATGGAAATCGCTCCAAACTCGTCACTCAGGGGTTTTCGGGGATGAAGAATTCAATTCTGGCATTGGAATTAATCGGGGGCGTCTCTGCGGGGGGGTGCGGGGGTGGGTAATTGGCGGAAAAATTGCAGCGTGCATGGAAATCGCTCCAAACTCGTTACTCTGGGGTTTTCGGAGATGCCGAATTCAATCCCGACATTGGAATTGCCCAAGTAGCACGGGGGCGGCTCTGCGGGGGTATCCGGGGGTCATTTTGGGGGGAAATTTCATAGTCCATGGGAAGCGCTCCAGACCCGTTACTCGGGGGTTTTCGGGGATGCTGAATTCAATTCTGGCATTAGATTTCTCGGGGGCCCGTCTGTGAGGTTGTCTGAGGGTGATTGGGTGGGGGGAGGGGGTGGCAGCGTCCACCAATGGTAAAGGACAAGGTGAAAAATCACAAATTATTAAGATAATACTTTATTCAAATAACAGATAGGAGTTTTTATTAATCTGGAATTATTCATTATAAACTTCAATTTTTAACTAAAATACTAAACATCTTGTTCAAACTCTTCTTCATCTTCTTCCCGTTCATCAACTTCTCTCCCTTCTGAATTTTCTTCCCCTCCTTCATCTTCTTCCTCGTCACTACTCTCGGCCTCATTGGAAACGTCTTTTTGGTTTGAGCAATTGCCATCGCAATGCTTGCATGTAAGTGAGCACTTCAACCCACTTCGGGCCACAGTCGGCTTGACAAGAACAAGAAATTTTGCTCAAAATTTCCTCGGGACCGGCTTCCTGGGTCACGGTGACAGGACTGAGCTCTGCATCCACCATTTCCCAGCCCCATTCCAACGGATCTAATGTTTCGTCTTGACCTTGCAGAGCCGCCCCCTTGCTCCCCCGGGTAATTCCAATTCCAGAATTGAATTCGTCATTCCCGAAAACCCCCGAGTAACGAGTTAGAAGCGATTTCCATGCACGCTGCAATTTCTCCCCCAATTAACCCCCCCCCCCCGCACCCCCCCGTAGAGACGCCCTCGGGTAATTCCAATGCCAGAATTGAATTAGTCATTCCCGAAAACCCCTGGGTAACGAGTTTGGAGCGATTTCCATGCACGCTGCAATTTCTCCCACAATTAACCACCCCGCACTCATCGCACCCCCCGCAGAGCCGCCCCCGTGCACCCTCGGGTAATTCTAATGCCAGAATCGAGTTCGGCTGGCTTGAAAACCCCCGAGTAACAATTTCCGAGTGATTTTTCTGAGTTTCCTGTAGTTCCTATAATGGTGCAAGTAGTGATGTAATTGGAAAATGCATTTTCCGACCCAGAAGGCATTTTTCCAAAAACGGATTAACCAGACCATGTAGCCTCGTTTTCTGTGACCTTCCTGAACACAATGCAGAAAACCGCATCTCGATATCTGCTTCACCTCCAAATTCATTTAATCCGGCTGATTTTGCTCTAAATGCCCTGGACTATATAGGCCTGATGATGGCATAATTGTCGACTGCTGTTCTCTCCCTTTTAATGTAACATCGGATTTAATTTTTTTTTATATGTACTAGATCTAGAGTTTTACTACTTAATTTTGTAAATACTCACATATTTATGATGTCATTTCGAAAATGTTATCTAATTAGACTAGTAATTTGGCATAATATGTAAAAAAAAGGATGATTAAGAGAAAAAAATTCTAAAAAAGATTTGAGAAAATTATTAACTGAAAATACAGTAAACAAGAATTAAATGAGCAAACAGTATATTGTCACAAGAGCAGAAAGTGAGCTTTAGCAGCCTGTGGCAATTAGATGCAAGAGGGAGCGTAGCGAATTCAGGGCAAATAATAGCTAAGGGCTGTTAAAGCATTTTCTATATGACTGACACACAACTGTTTTTTGTCTACCAAAAAAAGGAAAAAGAGGAAAATATAACACAAATAATTTAAAGATTTGTTGTCTTGATTTTTGAAGTTAATATACACTGACGTTTAATGAAAACATCAAAGTACGCGAGTGATAGTTAAAGGTGTCTAGATATGGGACATTAGGACGCGAGGACACAAGGATGCGAAATTATTAAAATTAAATAAATTTATTACAAAAATGAATGCATGATTCTTATATGTTAATTTTTTTAAATGACATCAGAAACACAGTGTGGTGCATATTTCAGAGGGTACAGAAACCTATTTTTTTAGATGAAATACACTGTATGTTATTAAATTTTAGTAATTAGCTTTTTTCTAATTTTAAAAATATGTCATATAATACCCGATCTTAAAACATCAATTTATTACTTTTAAAAATAACGTGAAAATTAAATTTATTATACAAAAAAATTTAGTTACAACTAAAGGAAAAGTTGGTAGTCAAAATAAATGTATTCACCTTAGGGCTGGTTGTAACTCGCATAGTTAACTGACTGGTCAACTGACCAACGGTTAACTTATGGTTAACCTCTCGACGTGGTTCAATTCATTTTCTGTTGTATCATTCAATATTGGGTGCTGGTCAGGTAACAACTACTTTTAAGGAATCGGTGAAAACTTCAAAAAGTTTATTCAGGTGTCTGTTGTGGTTCGGTATACATAACTGATTGAAGTCGGAGATTTTGAATATTTGATAAAGTGAAATATTTTCTATCTAATAACTATGGGTACGTAAATCTATTGAGTGTTAATGAATTGTGTTTTATGGTTTAACTTTTTTAGAGCGGAATAGTAATAGTAACAAGTGAAGAAATATGCTTATTTTAATTAAAAAAATATTCCGGTTTGATTGAAAATAAAAAAACTGAAAGCTGTATGAACCAAAAAAAAAAAAACTGCAACTTGAGTTCAAATTACAAAAGAGTTTAATAATGTCGGTAGTGATACATACCGGAGTCTTCAAATTTTAAAAAACAAATATTTGAATTTAAAAAAAATCTGTAAATACTACTTACTCGTGTCTAATAAATGAAATACTTTCTCTTATTTCTTCAATTAATAAAAGCACTGTTTCTTTAGATAACCTAAATGTAGCTCTAAATTCCTCATCATTTCATTTGACAAAATGATTTTCCCTCAATCTAAAATTTCGCTGTACTCTTGTCAACAAGTTCCATAAAATCTTCATCGTTAGTTAATTCTAATTGTTGAAGATCCCCTCTTTCTAAATTCATCTTTAGAGTAATTATTGTAAAATATTTCTCAAAAAAAAAATTCTAATTTTTTAGGTTAGCTCATATTCCTATATGTTGTAATTTGTTATGCTGCCAAAAGTCCTAAGCGAGGGCATAAAACAAATATGTATTTATTGTTCCCTGGCCAGAATAATACTAAACTCTAGTTAACCTGCCGAAATTGGTTGGTAACATTATCAGGCAGTTAACCAGTTGGTAAACCTTAATAATTCAATGATGCAACGACCTAGCTAAGGCTGACCAATGGTTAAAGAAAACCAGAGGTTAACCAGTTGTGTTACAACCCGCCCTTAATTGGTAAATATTTCGAAAATCAAGTCCGTTGTCCCACCAAAGAGGAGCGACAGAGACGCCACAGCGACACGATGTTTGACCCATACTAACGATGGTCGATATATCGGGAAGTATCAATATTCACAAATGTATCGTATTAAAAAGTATCTATGCACGAAATATCGATTGTTTCAATACTTTCACGTGTTGCATTTTCATAGTTAAGAATTTAAGTTTAGCTGTTAATAATAAATGTTTTATTGATTTTAAAAATAAAACAACATAAAAGAAAAACATTTTCGTAAAAAATAACATAGGTCATTTTTAGATATTTCTTTTGTAAATGTTTTATTAAATTGCTTGTAGTTTCAGTGGATCTAATGTTGTTATTATTACAAACTTTGCACATTCCTCCAAATTTTGTTTTTTTTTTTGAAACAGTACAATATAGTCATCTACGTTTATATAAGAGAATACGATTTTATCATTAATGGTAGGATGTATCAAAAATGATTCTAAATTGATCATAAATATTTCAGATAAGAAAGGGATAAATTCGAACCCATAG
This sequence comes from Neocrepidodera transversa, assembly GCA_963243735.1. Taxonomy (NCBI): domain Eukaryota; kingdom Metazoa; phylum Arthropoda; class Insecta; order Coleoptera; family Chrysomelidae; genus Neocrepidodera; species Neocrepidodera transversa. The sequence continues at coordinate 26,304,495 of OY725342.1, read as the reverse complement.
CTAATCCTCAGTTTTGTAAAGTGCATCGTGGGATGCACTACGATTTTTCCCAATAAGCGTTGTTACGCTCGGCCCTCCAGTTTGGAGCGGCTTTAGAAAACAAGTTATAGTTAATTCAATTTTTGGAAAAAAAAGTTATTTAATAAATTAAGTTTTTCATAAAACATTTTTTTAAATTTAAATCAACATGGATAGTTAAAGTTTTCAACTAATTCTTTATACCATTGTATAATTGAATAGGTCGTAATTGTGTAACCAATTTTTTATAAGTAACCATTTTAGTTTTGGCCGATTGTTTATCCACTCTGACGTTTTTGTATTATAGGCCTGATGATGGCCATCGAATGGCCGAAACATATTGCCCCTCACTAGTCAATATTTAAATTACATTATTGTGGTATGACTATGAGTTTTTATTATTCTTTAAATAATTTTACCACATTTGTGTATGGATAATCTTTTTATTTATATTTATATTTATATTTATATTTATATTTATATTTATATTTATATTTATATTTATATTTATATTTATATTTATATTTATATTTATATTTATATTTATATTTATATTTATATTTATATTTATATTTATATTTATATTTATATTTATATTTATATTTATATTTATATTTATATTTATATTTATATTTATATTTATATTTATATTTATATTTATATTTATATTTATATTTATATTTATATTTATATTTATATTTATATTTATATTTATATTTATATTTATATTTATATTATGTTACTTTCCCGGTCCCATCGAAGGGAAAGTATAGTGAACGAGAAAAAAAAATTCGAAATAACGATAAAAATATCCATTTTGAGGTTTCCCACGAAGATTGCAATCATGTCCAGAGTAAGGTCTGTCTGTGTGTCTGTGTGTAATCTTCCACAATAACTGCCGAACCATTTGACCAATCAAGGTGCAATTTGGTATAAAGGGTGTGTGTGTGCCTCGAATGCGACCATTAGTTTTTGGTTTAAATTGGTATAGTAGAAGGTCTTCAAGACCTACATTGATTGAATACACATATAAGATTTTTGCTCTTTAAAATTTTAAGGACAAACAATACACTTCATTGAAAAATGTTGTTGTACAAATATTTTGACCATAAAATTCTCTATAACTTTTGTATCAAACTTTTTCCAGAATTTTCAATAGTTGCATGTAGATTTTTCGTAGTTTTTCCACATTTGGAGGACAAATAATGCACTTTAGTGCAATATGTTGTAGTACAAAGTTTTAGAGTATAGAATTTCCTACAATTTCTGTATCAAACTTTGCATGTAGGTTCTCAGTAGCTTTTCCAAATTTTGAGGACAAACAATTCACTTTAATGCAAAATTTTTTGGTGAAAATTTGTAGAGCACAAAATTTCCTTTAACGTTTAGACTTCTAAACCCTAAAGGAGAAGTCTTATAATACGACTCTATCTGTCTGTCCGTCTGTCCGCATTTATAACTCAAAAACGAAAAGAGATAGAGCGAAGCGGTAAACGGTAATAAACTCAGCATACCTTGAATAGCTCCCAAACAGATTTTCAGATTTTTCTGACTTCCGGTTTCAAACCTGGTTTTACAAACCGGAACCGGAAGTAATACTACCGGTTTTAAAAATATCATGCCGACGTGAAATTTAACGCTGAATCGATATTTGAAAACAGATTTGAGATATCTTTTACGGTTCATGAGATACTAGCATTTTTGATTAGAAGTCGTCACGTGCCTGCTAACGCGCAAGAGCTATTGACTTCTTTTCGAATTCTCCATGGTTTCGCCGCTAAAGGACAAAAATGTACAGATTTAGGCTTTTTGTCTTTTTTACTTTTCCGATCCACCTCCTAGAAGGGAAAGTATTGTGAACGAGCTAAAAAAAATTTCGAGATCAAGATGGAAATATTAATTTTGACGTCACCTGAGATGATTAAGACCATTTCCAGACGTCTGTCTGTCTATCCGTATGTATTCTTCCACGATAGAGGCCACACGTTTAATCCGATGGAGCTGAAATTCGGTATATGAGTTTGGGTTACCCGTCGGAAGAACCAATTATTTTTTGTACGACATCTGTCAAGCGGAAGTGTCACTATCAAAAAATGACAGATGGAATATGTCACGCAATTTGACTTGCAATATGTCATTTGAAAGACCATTTCCAGATGGAAGTCAGTCTGTCTGTCTGCCTGTGTGTATTCTTCCACGAGAGAGGGGCCACACGTTTAATCCGATCGAGCTGAAATTTGGTATATTGGTTTGGATTACCCGTCGGAAGAACTCATTAGTTTTTGTATGACATCTGTCAAACGGAAATGTCACTATCAAAAAATTACATGTAAAATATGTCACGGAATTTGACTACCAATATGTCATGAAAGGCCCCGAAAAACTCTATTCAGAACAGTCAAAATTATTTCTCCAACTATCACCTGTCAAAAATAAAAAATCTCAAAATTTTAAACTTTAACTTTAAATATCTGAAAAAGTATTCGTAGATACTCGTCGGGAATGTTTTGGGGCGACACAACCGATGTTTTTAATTTTGAAAACAAAAAATGCCCTGTAGTCTAAACTATTCTAGTGCAAAGTTATAGAGCTTAAATTTCTCTACAACTTTTGTGTTAAACTTTTTTTAGAATTTAGAATGCGTCACTAGAAGGCTCGCAAAAAATGTGCATATAGGTTTTCCGCAGTTTTTCCAAATTTTTAGGAAAAACCATGAACTTTAGTGCAAAAATTTTTAGTGCAAAGTTGTAGAGCACTAAATTTCCTGTAACTTTTATATTGAATTTTTTTCCCCATAGTTCGCCGCTAGAGGACGGATATACTCATTTATGCTTTTTACCTTTTTTTTTAATTTTGAAGACAAACAATGCACTTGAGTACAAAGTGTTCTGGTGCAAAGTTATAGAGCATAAAATTCCCTACAAGTTTTGTATTAAACTTTTTCCAGAATTTTCAATATTTTTCACCCATGATTTTAGGGTGCTATATAATATATATATATATATATATATATATATATATATATATATATATATGCTTAGTATTTTGTAATTAAAGTAATCCTATTCTCTACAGCTGAGCCGGGAAAGTTCTGGGGTGACACAGCCGCTTTTTTTTATTAGTAAAAGGAATAAAAATATTTTTACATCGCGGGGAGTAAAATCAGTACTTTAGTCCCGCATTTGCGGGACTAAAGTGCCTCTTATACTCCCTTGGGACTAACATTATTTAGTCCCGCAAATAAAAAACAATTGAAACCAGCCAACTTGTTTATTCTAATTCAGAACTGTCAAATACTTCCACAAAGGAGTATAGGAAACAATTTTCGGTAGTACAGTTTTCATTTTATTTTCTCCCACATCATTTTACGAGATCGTTGTAAGCTTTTTCATGTATATTTTACGATTTTATTCTAAAATATGTTAAATGAAAACTGAGAAAGTATTTGAAAAAATTCTCATCTGATAAAACACATTCAGGGAATCTGCAAAAATTTTTCCAGAACTTTTGGGCATATTTTTGGACATTCAAAAAATGGCCACATACAGAGATTTTCCGAATTTTCTCGAATACTGAAAAAGGTTCCATAAATGATTTTGAACACTTTTTTGGAAATTCAATTTTTTGACAAAAGTGGCCATTTTGGATCCAATAGTTCATTATTAATGAGAAATGATTAATTTTTTCTGATAAAAAGTATGAATTTTAAGTGGATAGGTGTAGAGTTTTCCCCATAAAAAAGTTCGGCAAAATCTCAATCTCGTGTTCCGTAGGGTCATTTTTGTGCGAAACATCTAGTTTTTTCCATGCAAACCTATTTTTGGAGTCAAATTCCGCGAAAATGAAGACCCTGAAGCAAAAATCGAGAAAGAGTGAACGATAGGGAATTTTATGACGAACATTAAAAAAAAATCAACTCAAACGGCCCAACCCTAAGGGCGTAAATTAAATTGGGCCGCATTTTTGTGCGAAAAATCTAGTTTTTTCCATGCAAACCTATTTTTGGAGTCAAATTCCGCGAAAATAAAGCCCCGAAGCAAAAATCTAGAAAGAGGGATCGATACGGAATTTTATGACGAACATTAAAAAAAAATCACCTCAAACGGTCTAACCCTAAGGGGCCACTGTGGCATCGGGAACCACGTTTTTTTTTATAATTTTTTTAAGAGCCGGTATTTTATAAAAAAAAACAGAATTTACGGTTAAATATTTACAAAATTGACGGGTAAACAATTATTTGAATTTTAAGGGGGTTGGGGCATCGCAGTGTAAAAAATAGCTTATATACCACAGGACTTAAGTGTCTTTTAATCCCTCAGGTGATTGTTTCCTCGGGATTAAAAGATGCACTTTAGTCCCTTTCTATATAATATACCTATTATTTTTCCATTTACAATATTTTTAAAAGAGTATATATTATTCAGTTGTAATTTTCAGTATGTAATAAAGAGAATTATTTTGCAATTAAATATATTCTTTCCATTTAAATGTATTTTGCCAAATTTAAATCAATTTGTTAAATTTTATTGCAATTTTCTATTCGAGCAATTAATTAATGTAATCTTAAATATTTCTTCAAATTCATTTTAATTTATAATATAGATGTAAAAGGTTCTTTGCTATCTTTTGAACTGCTTGATATATTTCATTGTAGCTATCCTTATTATTCTTTCGCATCCTAGTGTCCCCGCGTCCTAATGGCCCCTCGTCCTAATAGCCCCGTGTCCTGGTGTCCCCGCGTCCTACTGTTGCCGCGTCCCACTGTCCCCGCATCCTACTGTCCCCAGGCCCTAGTGTCCCGTTTCACTAGATATAGTGAAAAACTACAAAATTGTGTTGTTATTACTTTGGCTTCCAAAGGACGATAAACATTAATTTCAGCCATATTTTTAGGGTTGTATGTATTCATTTTCACATAAGGTAGGCGAAAAACGTTATTGTATAATCATAATTAAGATACATATAAGAATTAAGTAAATAGGTTATAATGCAATTTTTGTTTAGAAATATCAACATTACTAAGAATGATTAATAAATCTATAATATTTTCCTTATTGATTTATATATTATTTCCAGTAGCGAGACATAGATTTGTAAACATTTTTTTTATTAAATTATTTAAGTTTATATTTGCTTACTACCAACTGTAAATTATAAAAACGTCTATTATATCGATTAGTCATTATACAAAATAAGTATAAATAGTCTATTTGTTTTACTTTATAGATAACTAGCTTTTTAAAATGTTAACAGTAAATTGCTTATTTGAAGTAAAAAAAATTACATTATTTATGTTATCTACGGACGTGACTAAAAATAATTTATGGATATTTCGATTATTTATTGGCTGTAATAGCGAAGCCTTAGAAACGCATTGGCAACGGATCAAATGTACAAGGCATTTAGATATTTACCAAGAGCGCCAAAAACATTCCTACAGCTTTAAGTACGCTTTAGTGCTGTCGTGCGAAATACTGATATGCGCCTTTACCCTATAATGTATTGAGCCAAAATTACCACCCCATCCCCCACAGTTCAACGTTGACATTAAACTCTCAAAACCTAAAGAATCTTTTATTTTTAGATGTCTTAAAATCTCTTCTCTGTCTGGTCGTAGTAATCGTTAACATTAATAAAAATAACCATAACAACGCCAAAAACTGACGTTAAATTTGTTACCATTTTTTGGTGTATAATGCTTTTCAATAGATTTTTAGTAAATATGTAGCCGTAAAAATAAAGCCTTCCGAAAGGCACAATAGCCCTATGCAATCCAATGTAAATAAATTCTTTCATTTGGACTCCAGCTGACGCTATGCGCAAAGTTGATCGAATTTGGAAAGTTTTGGAAGAAAAAAACATAAGATAGATTTGTTCGTCCGTCCGTCTGTTAGCCTGATTCAACTGGAGAACGGTGAGAGGTAGAGACAAACGGACAACGACAATCGATTCAGAACCGTTAAAACCCCAAAACTGATATTAATCTTTCACCTATTTTTACTGTCCTGCTACTTATACCATATATACTGAGTTACACATCCGGAGTTTCTATTTTATTTGCTATTTGTTATGTAGTATATATTATTGATTTTAGAGTGATTTGGTAAAACACCGCTAATTGACTGTAGGCCGAGCGAGGCATACATGTGTTCTGTAAGATGAGATCGCGAGACAGAAGTAATTCAACGTCGCGAGCACAGAGAATTTCTATTATTAATATAAAGATGTTGCACCTATCATTTTCTGACGAATAATCTTCAACTCGTAGTCATGTTGAAGGAGGTCGTAGACACTATTTTTCACGCATTTTAGGTTACGATAGTATAATGATTTTCATTGATTGAAACACGAGATAAATACTAATAAATTTTATTAGCGAGAGATGTCTATATGCATGACCATAAGTTGGTCCAAATTACTAGAGAATCAATTAAGAGATAGTTAGTTTACAAGTTATTGAAAAATGACCTTAATTAATCGTTAAAAATCAACAGCCAGTTCCCTATCAAGCGGACTCTCATTAATAGCTATTATTTACTTAAACAACCCCGTAACCGTGAAACCCGAATTTCAGTTGAGAAACTTTGTATATTAATATCTAAAACAACTGCTTATTGGAAGAAGAAACCGATCCCGAGCGAAGTTGGAAATTAACTAACTCAAATTTGGAAATAAATGTAAAAGTTACAAACGACCCAAATCCTTAACGTCTTCCCGGTCAAAAATCTTTGAATCTATTGTAAAAGACCGTTTAATAATTTATTTGCAAAAAAATTATATTTTGTCACCTGCCCAATTCGGCTTCCGAGAAAAACTGTCGACACAAGATACAATGGCTCATCTAACAATAAAAATGTATAATGCTGTCGACAACAAAAAACCGTGTTTAAGTGTCTTTGTTGATCTTACGAAGGCATTCGATACGGTTTCGCACAGTATTTTGTTAGAGAAACTCTGGAGAATTGGAATTAGGGGAACAGTGATCGATATTTTTAAAAGTTTCCTAACAGACATAATTCAGCGGGTTAAAATCAATAACGTACTGAGTGAGGAAAAAAAATGTGTATATGGGCCCGGTTTTGTTTACGATATATCTAAATGAACTACTTAGATTACGAAGTGCAGGCACTATCATTTCATTTGCAGATGATACGGCCATAATTTTCACATTCGATTCGTGGAAGGAAGTAAAAGATAAGGCCGAGAATGATCTCAAAAATATACATAATTGGCTTCAGTCAAATTACTTAACAATGAATGTACAAAAAACGAAAATATTACCTATTACTTCCTATGAATCCAACTAGCCTGAATACGGCACTATTAATATCAATAATGAAAACATTACATTGGAAAGGTCTGTAAAGTATCTTGGCATCTATATTGATAGTTTCCTCTGATAGGATGTTCAAATAACATAAATCTGTAAAAAACTAAGAGGACTTCTATACAGATTTTATCAATTTAGGAACTTTCTAGGACTAAATCATTTAAAAATTTTATATTATGGGTTAATAGAATCTATTTTACAACATGGTATACTTGGGTGGGGGGAATTCGTAAATTGTATTTGCAACCGCTTGAAATTCTGCAAAAGAGGGTTATTAAAATTATTATGAATAAACCGTATACTTACCCCAGTGATTTACTATACAGTGATGCTCGCATAATGGATATTCGTCAACTGTATTCAAAAATAGTTATAATTTACACTAATATTAATAAATCTTATTTAAAACCTTTATTGCATACATACAATACAAGAAATACGTCGGATGTTTACGTACCTAGAGCATACAAATCAATTGGACAAAAATACTTCAGCTACATGGCACCTAGATTACAAAATAAATTGCCACTCTATTTGAAAACTAACATGAGTAAATTCAGTTTTAAAAGAAAATTAAGAAAATGGATCCTTTCCGAGGAGATAATCCTCTTTCATAATATGATTGATTGAATCTTGTGGTTTATTTTCTGTAAATAGTATTGTTACTAAATTTATATCATTACTGTAATAATATTAAGGTATTCTAATATTCTAGTCTTTAAAATTAAATTTTATTATAAAAAAAAAAATTGGCTAAATTATGAATTGTAAATTGTGAATTATAACAATTTAAATCAGCTCATGGACATGAGCTTTTTTGAGCATTTCCCTGTTTATTTGCCATTTATATATTTTTGCTATTTTATTTACATAATATTCTTCATTATCTTTATATATTTTTCTTAATTATTTTTATATATCATGTATGCAATATGTACATTTTTTGGTGAATAAATTTCCAAAATTAGTGTCGCACATCGAAAGGCTTCCGGATTTGTTCGACCCCCGTAAGCTTCCCAGTACCACCCTTAGTCTTACTGGAATCTAGCAAATCAGAAATGAGAGCATTTTGCTAAGCGAACTAAGAAGGGCATATCCCTTTTTATTACAAATTTGACTTCCAGTAAGTGCTGCCCTCTAGGCAAATTTGAAAGAGTTTACTTGAATTTAATTATGCGATGGAAAAACGCGCGATGAAAAAACCCGCCAAAAAAACCATCATCCAAAGTCATGTCCTGTCTTCCAATTTTTTTTCTAATAACATAATTTGACCAAATACGACATAGTACATATGTTGTGAGCCCGTTGACTTTTTCCTTTTGCAGGCCCTTCTGAGAAGGACAGCCTTTATCCTATTGATTTATACATCCTGGTAATATTTCTAAAGTGAATATTTACAATGTATTGAATTCTAACGAAATAGTCTATTTTTCTGAAGTGCTTGACAATTTATTACTTGCTTTATATATAAGTTACTAAGACCCCCCTGATTAATGTACTGTTACAACTGTAGTATATACGGTATATTCCTATATCGAATTTTTTTTGGTTTCTTTAAATTTTCGAAAATTCGAAATTACGGCAAAAATATTGTCGTTTTTCACTTGTTTAAATTATGCATTGCAGGTGTTACCACCTTATATAGCTGTCTCAGCCAATTTTCATCTCTCAATCACCCTATTGCTATGTTTGAATATCCACATCCGATGCATTTTTTACATCTGGAGCGTTTATTTATCCACATCGGGCACATCTACTACATTTGCGTTTGTTTATCCAAGATATAGGTGTCCAGATTACATTTTTTACATCTCGATGTGAAATGAGATGTTGTAGTGGGGATTATCAAACTTGTCATTTAAAAAATAAATTAGTAAGTAGAGTGTTTCAAATGTTTCTGGCCGCAAATGAAAATGTTGCCATTGCCGCAACTACTGCAGCTTCTTCCATAGCCACGAAAAATACTACACGTGTTAGTGTATAAAGTCTCGAAAAAATGTGTTTTTGTATAAAAAAATTATATGTAGCCATAAAAATATGTTATAAATAACTTTAACTGAAAAACATGTAAATTTAAAGCATTAAAATCACAGCGTAATGAATTAAAAATGCAAATAAACCTCAAACTTGTCATTGTCGTTTTTACCACATGACCAATGCCTCCAAAGCGTTTGTTTATTACATCTACATCTAAATCTAATCCTCTATCACGTGATAAAAAATTTACAACATCTGAGATGCATCCGATGTGGATATTCAAACGCAGTATATATCACTCACTAGAACATGGTCAGACATGGAACATCATACCTAAGCAGGTGCCTTTTTGATCCAGATATCATCAATTAATTTTCCTTTTTCGCTATTTTACTGACTGGTGCTATCTGAAAACAAAGAAATTGCATACCTACCTAACGAGGCATCAATTCTTCTTCAAAGCAAAATTTGTTGAAATTCAATAAAATAAAGTGGAAAATCGATTGTTATTTTTGGTCTGATAGGCTGGCCAACAACAGTCGTTTTGAAAGCTAGTTGTCGACCGTAAATATTTTATATGGGCGAAAACTAGCACATACTATACTATTTCTCGGCCATATAAAAGCAATTATTATATTTATTTTATATAATATTTTTGGTGGCCGAAAAGTGGCTACAGTATCAAATTCCAAGGAACTTCAAAAAGGACAGAACGATATAATAATAAAATAATGGCTTGTGCGGGGAAGGGACGGCTATTATTATTATTTTCCGTAGCGCTCCGGGCGACTTACTGAGGATTGATGGCGCCATTTGGCTATAGGTGTAGGAAAACCCGTAAAACCTCAACACCATCATCGGCACAGAGACACAGGGGGACTGAAAATCTAGGCTTCACATTGGACATTAATTAAATTAATATTCAATGCGGTTTATCCATTCGAGCCAAGTATATAACACTGAAATTTTTAAATTAAAATTTCACTGCCAGATACGAGGCACGAACCCACGTTGGCTCTAGTATATAAACAACCATAAATGAATATGACCGATAGCCAACGATCTGTGCCACCGAGACCGATAAATATATGTGTACATAGCATTGAGCCTTATCATCAAAGGAGAACGAATAATCAGCTCAATGATCCAGTTCTCGGCCACCATGGCGAACAAATGGGAAATAGGTATTTTGGGATTAGAATACACGGGGTCATCCCTCAATTTAAAAATCTGATGTGACCAGCACATGACCTCTCGCCATTTTTTAATCAAAACATTACAGGTTGACACAAAAAAGTATGAAAAAAAATTATTTTTTTTAAATCTGGCAACAATGGCAAAAGTTTCTAAAATTTTAATGAGATGAAAATAAACTGTAGGGTATACAAAATATATGTGTAAAACTTTATTGCCGTTTTGTATAATAATGGCGTCATCACCCATAACAACTACCACTTCCGGTTGTGTGATTGGCACCAAAATCTAATCAGATCTAATCTAGGGTATCATAATCCTGTATGCAAAATTTCAAATTTTTTTATTCAGTAGTTTTTGAGTTATCGTTACTACAACATCCATCCAAACACAAACACACACACACACACTAACACACACACACACACACACACACACACACACTAACACACACACACACACACTAACACACACACACACAGACATCATCGCGAAAATATTAAAATCGTATTCTAGGGACCCTAAAACGTGTTTATCCATTGAAAACTCACTACCCAATTTTTAGCATGATTCCTATACCTCTCTTATCTGAAGGGGAGAGGTAAAAAAAAACTCATTTATTTATGGTGTTCTCGCAATAAATTTTGAGTTTAACATATACAGATACCCTCTACATAACGGATTGTTCTTGTAGATCTAGAAAAAATTTACTTGAACTTATCATTGAAAAAGTATGTCCTACTACTTTTTTTACCTCTCGCCCTTCAGATAAGAGAGGTATAGGAATCATGCTAAAAATTGGGTAGTGAGTTTTCAATGGATAAACACGTTTTAGGGTCCCTAGAATACGATTTTAATATTTTCGCGATGATGTCTGTGTGTGTGTGTGTGTTAGTGTGTGTGTGTTTGTGTTTGGATGGATGTTGTAGTAACGATAACTCAAAAACTACTGAATAAAAAAATTTGAAATTTTGCATACAGGATTATGATACCCTAGATTAGATCTGATTAGATTTTGGTGCCAATCGCACAACCGCAAGTGGCAGTTGCTATGTGTGATGACGCCATTATTATACAAAACGGCAATAAAGTTTTACACATATATTTTGTATACCCTACAGTTTATTTTCATCTCATTAAAATTTTAGAAACTTTTGCCATTGTTGCCAGATTTAAAAAAAATAATTTTTTTTCATACTTTTTTGTGTCAACCTGTAATGTTTTGATTATAAAATGGCGAGAGGTCATGTGCTGGCCACATCAGACTTTTTAGTTGTATAATACCAGCTGGATAGGTTTTGTTTTTGACTACATCTGAGTATCGCACAGGTGCTACATCACTCGAAGAATCTTTGTTCAGCTTAAGGACATCCGATTTTAGTAAGGATAATTCATTTTTAAATGAGCGAAGTGAATTGTCGACTTTTGAATCTACCACTTTATTAATTTCTGAATTGCTGATTGAAATGCAGTCTTTTATACAACAATTGCATCTCCACAATAATCCAGGGACTAAATTTAGGACACTCAGTATATCGACGAAATACAAACGACATGAGACGGCTGTTTGCAAAATTCGCAAAAAACAGCTAGTCGTGATCGGCTTATCACACTTAAACAGGTCGTACAAGGAGAAATATTTTGTATTGATGGAAGTATCGTTCCCTTTCAAAGATGATTAGTGGCGAAGCAATATCTACCCCAAAAAACACATAAATATAGTGTCAAATTATTCAAGCTTTGCTGTGGTAAAGGCTTTACTTGGAATTTACAAATTTATGCTGGAAAAGAAAGTGACAGAGGATCTTCAATTCCCACAAAAGTAGTGATGAATTTGTCAGGAAACCTCTTGAATACAGGTCGCACTGTCACCACAGGCAATTATTACATTATCCTTGAACTGGCTTATCGTCTACTAGATAACCGTACGCATTTAATTGGAACTTTGAGATCAAATCGCAAAGGTAGCCCAAAAGAGGTTTTGGATAAGAAATTGAAGAAGGGCGAAACGTTTGCTAAAGAAAATTCAAGAGGTGTATGTGTAATAAAGTGGCATGATAAACGCGATGATCTTGTTTTGTCCACTAAGCACACCGATAGTTCTCAACTTGTTGAACGTCATACAGGACCTATAAGTGTTTACCTCAAATTTGAAAAAATATAAAAAGTGACTGAAGGTCATTGTCATAATAATTGTTCCAAAACTCACTAAAAGTAATCTACATATTATTTGTAATACTCTATTCTATTTTATATTGTCTCTTCTTCTCTTTTTCTAATCTTATCTTTCTTTTCTTCGTATATTATCTTAGTTCACTCTATAATTTATTTATTTTTTTCACTTTATATACCAACAACAATTAACTTTTATTTTGAATGTCTCTAAAAATCACTCATATAAATATACGGTCTCTTATACCACACTTTATAGAATTTCAAAATAAAGTGATTGATTGGGACAGTGATGTGGTAGGTGTTACTGAAACTTGGCTTAATAAAAATACTAATAATGAAATGATACACGTAGATGGTTATGCTTTCGTACGAGAGGATAGAATGAACAGAGGTGGAGGTGGTGTGGGTATGTATATCAAAAATAATATTAAACATGAAATAATTTTGTCGGGTTCTAACGAAATAATGGAATATTTATGGGTAAAAATTAGGATAGAAAAAGAAGTAATTGCAGTTGGTACTGTTTACCGTCAGCCTAAGGGAGATAGTTCAATTTTTTTAAATCAAATTGAAAATATATTTGAAAACGTGTTTGCGGCTTATGACAACATTTGAATTGTTGGTGATTTTAATATTAACATGCTCAATATTGATAATTCAGTAACTATTCGGTTCAACAATATTTTAGAAACTTTTAATCTTACACAATTAATTAAAGAACCAACACGTGGACCTTCATTACTTGATTTAATTATAACTAATTTTGATATAAGTGACTGTGACCAAATGGTAGATCATAATCCAATTGCTGATCACTCAGTTGTTAATTGTACAATTAAAAAGGATTTTACATTTTTTCCTGTAAAAAAAACTTTTACATACCGGCCTCTTAATGATATTGCATTGGAAGATTTCACAAACGATTTAAACAATTTGCAATGGAATGCTTTATATTATACTGCTGACATTGATGAAAAGGTAGCAATGTTAAATTCTAATATTTTAACAGTTTTAAATATTCACGCACCTGTTCGATCTATAACTTTTAAGAAGCGTAGTTATAACCCGTGGTATACCGAAAACATCAAGCTCATGCAGAAATTAAGAGATAAAGCTTTACGTAAATTTCGATCAACTCAATCTCCAGAACACTGGCAATACTATAAGCAACTAAGTAATTATACTAACACAGCCATTAAAGCCGAAAAAAAGGCATATTTAAATAATAAATTTCAAACTTGCACCTCAAAAGAAATGTGGTCGGAATTGAAAAAAATAAATATTGGACATCGTAAGCTAATTGAAATTCCCAATTTTCTTAAATCGGTTGAAACCATTAATAACTATTTTAATAATAGCTTAAGTCAGATTCCAGTAAACAATGAAACTTTAAATTTTTATAGGAACAATAAAAAAGAAAATATTATCAATGTATTCAACTTCAGTCTAATCACCAACGATGACGTAATTAAAATAATAAATTCCATTAAATCTAAGGCCTATGGCAATGATGCATTGAATATAACTATAGTCCGTCTTTGTTGTCCAACTATTATTCCGGTTATTACTCATATTATTAATGAATGCGTTCGTACCGGATATTTTCCTTGTGACTGGAAATTTGCCAAAGTTTTACCACTACCTAAAGTTGCTGCGCCAAAAGAATTTAAAGATTTAAGATCCATCAGCATTCTTCCTGTTTTCTCTAAAATTTTCGAGCGTGTTATGGAACGTCAAATCAGGGATTTTGTTGATAGCAATCAAATTTTACCTATTAAACAATCTGGTTTCAGAGAAAAATATAGCTGTGCTACAGCCCTTTGCAGATGTCATTGACGATCTGATCAAAGAAAAAGATAACAATAAATGTTCGATTTTAGTACTTCTTGACTTTACAAAAGCTTTTGACTTGATCAATCATGATATACTTTTGGCGATATTGCAATATTACAATTTTAGTCATGTATCTATTTCTCTTTTAAAATCTTATTTGCATAAACGTTCACAAGTAGTCGAAATAGATGGAATAAAATCTTCTCCTTTGGGAGTAATTTCTGGTGTACCTCAAGGGAGTATTCTAGGACCACTTCTATTTACTTTATATAGTGCAAGCTTTCCAGATTTTATTAAGTTCTGCAACTATCATCTTTACGCTAATGATACACAGATCTATATCTCATTTAAGTCTGACAATATACTGGAAGTAGCTTAGAAATTGAACTCGGATCTTGAAAAAATTTATCAGTTAGCAACATCACATTCTTTGAAAATAAACCCTATCAAATCATCAGCTTTAATATTTCATAGTAACAACAATTATAGAAACAACAATCAATATTTCGAGAATATTTCATTGAAACTAAATAATACCGAAATTCCTTTTAAATCTAATTGTAAAAACTTAGGTCTCGTGGTTGACACAACATTACGTTTTAAGGAACATGTCACGGCTAAATTAAAAATAGCATATTTTAATTTAAAATTGATTTACTCTAAGAGGCAATTTTTATCAACAGATATTAAAAAAATGTTATGTGACTCCTTGGTCTTGTCGCATTTTAATCATTGTGATGTTGTATATGGGCCATGCCTTGATAATGAAGACTCCTGTCGAATTCAAAAATTACAAAATTCCTGCATACGTCTCATTTATGGTATAAGGAAATATGAACATGTCTCACATAAATTTTCTGAACTTAAATGGTTAAAAATGGAAAACCGGAGGCTTTTACATATGTATTGTTTGGCTCATAAAATTTTAAAATATAAAACACCGCCGTATCTGCATAGTAAATTGACCTTTAGAACAGATATTCATAATGTGAATATTCGGCAAAAGACTTTAATTCGTATACCTAAATTTAACAAAATTTTTTTTAAACGAAGTTTTACTTACAACGTTGCTGTCTGCATCAATGATATTCATACCATAAATCCTGACTTTTCCGACCTGTCTCCGATTACATTTAAAAATAAATTCAAAAAATTTTTGTTGGCAAAACAGTGAACTAACCTTTTTTTCCATTTCTACATTATTCTTCCTGTTTTCATTCTCTATTTCATTATATTTTCTCTTCTCTCTCTTTCTTCTATTTTACTAATCTTTACTTTTAAATTTTTGTAGATGTATAGATATAAAGGCACTGGTGGTAGAACAGGAGTGGAGTCCCCACAACTGAACCAGTTATAGCCTTTTATCTGTTTTGAAATGTATTCTTTGTAACTTTATATAAAAAAAAACACAGATAATAAATGATTTATTATTATTATTATTATTATTATAAGAAAACCAGATGCTATAATTGATTGCAATGCTGGAAAATCATCAATCGATTTATCTGACCAGATGTCCAGCTATAATTCTGCTAGGTACCACTATTGTAAACTTTTATATAGTTTTCAAGACGCTTTCTGATTCAAACATGACGATTACTAAATTCAACTAAAATAGTTTGGGGATATAACTATTTATATTTTTAGAAATTTTATAGTAATTATTATCTGTGTCATTGTGATAAATACTTTCGTAAGTATTCCTAAAAAATGAAAATAAAAACACATGTATGTGAGAAAACAGGCAATAAAAAAATTTATTTCTGAAAAAACTCCCAATACAAATAGGAAAAAGAAACGAAAAAACGGATAAGAAACGTAAACTAAAATAGCATGTGGTGAAATAAAATGCAAAATCTATGCTTCATCACTGACAAAATCATCTTCATCATCACTCTGGGAGTCCGATTCACTCAGATCTATGATAACACGAAGAAAATGAGATGCATTAATGTATTTTTCTTTTTCCCAGTCATTATTGATTAATTGATTTGTGTGCCTAAAAAAGTGCTTCCATGAAACATGTCAAGCATGAACTTTGATTTTGTAGTCTATCTGTTTCTATTACACTAGTAACTGTTTTTTGAACGGTTCTAATAGATGTCTAGAGCATCAGCAACACGCTATAAAATTTAATAAAATCAAATCAATAAATACTTATTTTTTGCATAATACAGGTAGATACTTACGTTGTAGACTGCATTTAATGGTAAAAGCGGGTTTCCAGCACATCTTTCTCTTGAAAAGTAATTAATCAACTTCAAAACTAAAGTTTGCTCTTTCTCATTATACCAGGAAGGCATTTTGACAATGAACGATTAATTGAAAAAGGCGAAAATAATCAAAAATACTCAACAAATCAAAATATGACAACTTAACTGTCAAAAGTAATAAATAATCTGAATTAGTTAAGAAATACGTCAATGAAGTTATAATTCCGTATCATCCATTTCATGATGGAGAGATCAAGATGGATAATGTATAACGCAATGGCAAAGGATGGTTAAACAAACTTTATCTATACATTTTATCGAAATTGTCGGTCATATATCCTTCAGACACTTTTATTAAAATCATGGACGACGGATAATAGGACCACCTCGGCGTAAGTTAATACTACTTTGATTGGCCGATATGACTGCTGTGGCAGTCAACCTGTTAAATAATAAAAAAAATCTTGGATTGCCTCTTAGATTTCATAATAAGTACAAATATGTTAATTTAGATTAGGGGACATATTGTACGATCACTTACCATCCGCGATATATACCTTAATTACTGTGGTCTAGAATTAGTGAGTGTCAAGAGATAAATAATAACACTTGGAATACAAATTCGTTTTTATGCAATAATACCGACAGATAGTTTATTACAGTAAAAGAGAAAAAAAATCTTACAAAAATTATTAACAGCTTTGTCCCCTCCACATATACTATTACATAGTTCCTGTCTGCATGGGTAATCACCTAAGCAAAAAAAAAGTATTGCCCAACTGTTCCTGTTATGTTGGCTATAACCCAACCCATATTTTTTCACAGACATTGTTTCAATAGACTTATTTTAACGAATTGTATGTATCACAAATCATCAGTGCCCTCCATCCACATCAAATGTTATGCATTTTTTACTAAATAAAACAAGCAGTTAAAAAAAAATACAATTCAGAAAATCTATCCAGTGGTGTAAGTAAAGCAATTGGGGAAAAAATGTTGGACCATACCCAACTATAATGCCACGTCACAATGAGCGTGGTAGTCTAGTAACTCAGCGTCAGTTTTGTTAAAAAATATTTATTTTTAAAGAAGTTACAGTTATTTTATGAGAAGAGTCTACCATAAACCGGTGAACGTCGAATTCTGAAACACCCTGTATAAAAGAATTTTGGTACTTATACATATTAGACTGTGACTATCAAAGTCTCGAAATGATAACAGGGCTTTGCTTTTTTCCGCAGCAGTCGACGATCAAGAAATCCCCTCAAACAATCACATTTAGTTACAAGCGACTACACGAGGATGCCATATTTCTGTAAGACATTCTTCAATGCTTAGAATAAGCGTCGTTACTTTTAGCGATAAACATGACACCACACTATAAAAAATCAATATACAGCTGTCATAACGTTTGTTATTCGCATGAGAGATTTACAAGCTGTATTATTTACTAATATTCAGTACTTCAAAGCATCAATATCAAAATTTTTAATCGTTAATATTATGTAGCCCAATTCTGTCTGCCAATTAAAATCGTTTTTTAAAAAATACGTTATAATTAGCGCGTTTGATAGATATGCATATACTTTTGTTATGCACCGTATTTTACAATATATTAAATTTGCATAAAATCAATTTTTTATAGTCTTTATCATCTTTTGATTGACGTAATTTATAGCCTGTTGTATAATCCAGTTTTATTACATTTATTTAATGACTAATAAATCATAGAAATAATATTATTTCATAGGAAATTAGATAAGATCCAATAGCGATGGTTTGTTTTTAATATTAGTTATAAATATAGTAAATTTTTTGCTAGTAAAAAATAATTACTAAAATAACATTTAAATTGTTATGATTTAATAAAATATTAATTACCTAAGATGTAATTTATATGATGTCTAGATTTACATTATGAAACTAGGATCTTGGAATTCAGTATTTATTTAATTACTGAAATAATGAAACTCAGTTATTCTTTTTCTATGTGTTCTTAATTAGGAGTAAAAACAATAGAAATATCTAATTAAAACGGCATTTCACAGATAGTTCGGAATAATGACTCCGGATTCTAAACAATAACCGCCTATTAAGCATTTTCTCCACAATATCTGTAATTTTCTTGAAACCACAATTAATAATTTTTTTTTTACTTCGAATCAGATCCTTTCATTGACCTAAAGGTGGTTGAATGTTTAACATTTTCAAATTTTATGAATTAAAATAAAGTCTAAATTGTATATCTGTTTATCTTAAGGTGCATCCAGACCAGTGCAACAAACAGCACAAAACGTTCGCGAAAATTTTGCAACAAGCATTCGGGTGATCGTGGATAACGTCTGAACTGTAGCAACAATTTTTTGTTTGTCAGCGTTCGTTGATGTTTCCATTTTTGTTCGTCAGACTCGCTATGTAATTCCACGTCCAAACTAACGCGCACAAACAAGCAAATTTCCTTTGATGTACCGACATTGCATGGAAAACATTTTGCGCTGAGCAAAACAGCGCGCGAACGAATAGGCGTGAGCGCGCTCCCGTCCAAACGTACGCGAACGTTTTGCGCTGTTTGTTGCACTGGTCTGGATGCACCTTTATGTTGCCTGTAGAACTTGATGATTAGATTAAGCTGTTTCAGGTTATCAATAAAGTTTGCAGTTCCTGAATAATTTTTACATTTAAAAAATTGGAGGTTCAGATCGGCAGTTTCATTATCTTGTTGACAATGTGGCGATTCTATAATCTTATGCAAATGGGATGGAAAGCATCCCATGAATTTGAGGCTATATCTCTCTCTATTCTTTAATCATATTTTGCTTATAACTACACAATAAGTTACTATAATAAGGAATATTTAAAAATTAGTACTAAATCGCATTTCTTTCGCTGCCACATCTGACTTTTCGTTGCCACTGCGGCCTTTAGCACAGGTAAATATAATTTTACAGTTATTCTGAAATAGTAAATGTAGCAATCAGATTAGACTTTTTATTTTTCGTATCAATCAAACTTGACATTAGCAATATCAGCTCACCTATAAAGAATAACAGCACTACATGACATCAATTTAAGAACTTCATGAGTTCATTTCAACACCTTCCTTAATTGATATAATGTTTTGTGAACATAAACCCATTAAGAGAACTAATCTCGGCCGGAATAAGGCTTTGGTCATTAGAACAGCAATCTGTTTACTGCCTTCTACTCTCTGAACCTCTATTTCCCCATCCAAGACCAATTCTCTGACAATGAAATGTCTGATCCGTATATTTTTTGCACGTTCGTGGAATTCTGGATTTTGAGCTAGTTTAACTACGGCTTCATTATCAACCATCAATACAGGCATATCTCTCGACTGTATAAGTCCATTATAAAGAGTCTTTAGCCAAAACAACTCTTTCGCACATTCACTTGCTGCTATAATTTCTGCCCCAGTAGTAGAAATCGCCACTGTTCCTTGTATTCGACCACTCCATGATACTGCTCCACAACTATACATACAAAGGACTCCAGATGCCGAATGAGCAGTACTTATATCACCTCAATGGTCAGCATCACTAAATGCTTCAGGTTACCCCTTATTGAAGTTGTATTTGTAAGTGATTCCAAATCCTATATTTGATATATCTGAATATCCTTTTTACTCTTATATAATCTAATGAGCTTGGATTATCAAGACTTCTTGAACATACACCGACTGCATAAGCTAAATCAGGGCGAGTTCCGGTCATGAGATACATAAGTGCCCCTACTGCTTCTCTTTAACAAAATTTCGTCTCGTCTTCCACATCTTTCTCTGATTAAATTAATTCTTTAATATTTGGTGTAGAATTTTTAGCATAAGATTTTTAAAAAATGTTGATAGAATCACCTGTATTTCTTTCAATTGCTAGTCCCAAAAAGTAAGATGCTGGTTTAACGGTTATCTTGAATTCTTTTAGTAGATCTTTTAAAAAGTCATTCTTCATATTTTCATTATTTGAAGCTAAATGTCCGCCATCTACATATAGAGACAAAATAAGCACTCCGTTACCATTTTCTTGTTTCTTTATAAATAAACAAGGATCTGCATCACTTTTTGTAAATCCTTCTTTCAAAATAACATCAACAACGTGGTGCTCGTTTCAGTCCGTAAAGGCTTTTCTTTAAATGGCAAACTCTGTTTGTACCGTCTTTAAAGCCTTCTGGTTGTTTCATAAATATCTCTTCTTCTAAAGTACCTTACAAAAATACAGTGGATACATCAAACTGAGTTAAGGTCATTTTCTCACTAGCAGCAATGCTTACAACAGTTCTAACAGAAGACATCTTTGCAACTGGACTGAAAGTTTGATCAAAATCTTCACCTCGCTTTTGTGAAAATTCTTTTAACACCAATCTTGGTTTAAACGTACCACTCGTGCCATCTGGGTTTCTTTTGATTTTATAAACCCACTTAGAAGGAAAATCTTTTCATCCTGCAGGTAGTTTTTCCATAATCCATGTGCCATTTGTTCTATGGGCATCCATTTCACTTTTGATAGCATTTAACCATTAGCTTTTATTACTACTTTGGATAGCTTCCTTGTAAGTATTTGGCTGTAGAATTTCAACTATTTTGGTTGATACTGTCATTAAAAAATCTTCGAATCTAGCTGATTTTATCAAGTTTGCTCTATCTCGTAAACTTCTCTCAATTGAATTTCCATCTTCAATATCATTGAATTCAGAAGTTGTACTTTCAGAATCCGTGATAACATCCTCTTTAATCTTTTCTTCATGATCATCCAAAGCTTCGTTTTCTGATCTGTCATTTACTTCTTGATTTTCTGCTTCATCTTTCTCGGTTTCTTCAGAATTTTCCTTTTCAAAATCTGAGACTTGAGAATGATTTTTCTTCAAAGATAATATCTCTGGATACTATCAACTTCTTGACACCAAATTCTGTAACCATCATCATTGTGATATTCCTTTTACAGCTTTTATCATTTAACTTTCTTCTTTGGGATTTAGGAATATGACAGTAACATGTGTTTTGAATTACACGAAAATGTGTCAAACATGGTTTCTTCCCATTCCAAATTTCATACGGCGATTTGTCATTTTGACCTAAAACTTCTGTTCAATACATATGCTTCTGTATTCATCATTTCTTCCAATAGGCTTTTAGGTAGACCATCTCTAGCATGTAAAAGTGTTCTCGCCGTCTCGAAAATCGTTCTATTATTTGGTTCTGCACAGCCATTTTGCTGAGGACTAGAGGGCATTATCAATCTTTGACGAATTCCATGGTAATTCAAAATATTTTCAATTTCCCTATTGTCAAACTCTCCTCCATTGTCTGATAAGAATTCTTTAACGACGCGCCCAGCTACTTTTACTTCTGCTAAAAATGTTTTTAAGTATCTTGCTACCCTACTTTTTTCTCACATGAAGAAAATTCTACGAAATTTCGTATATTCATCTTTGAAGAAGCAGAAATATTTGCACCCACTTTCTGAATTTGGAAAAGGCCCACAAACATCTGAATCGATTAGCTCACGTGGTGTTTTTCTCTCTTTCTCTTCTGCCAAACATCTAAATGTGTGCTTTGCCATAGATGCAACCTTCACATAATTCGCTGTCTAAGGAAACATCAAGTTCAAAATCTGTCTGTATAATTTTCCGTATATGATTCTTATTTTGATGACCAAATCTCTTGTGATAAAGTTACAGAATATTATTGGTTTGTAAACTCATTACATCTGGTTTTTGTTCTGCTAAAACATTTCTTATATTCAACATGTATAACCCACGATATTTGGTTCTTGTGGAAACTAATTCACCTTGTGGATTTCTATCTTGTGCTGCTAATACTGAGAATAGATTCTTGGTAGTCGAAGGAATATACCACACATCTTCCATTTTGTCACTGAACAATTTTTAATAAATGACTCAAAAGTTTCATAGAGATCTCTTTTGTTACAAATATGATTAGTTGCACCATTGTCAACATACCAGTGGTCATAATCAATTGTAGCAATTAATACTGCCGCCGTTTGAATTAGTAATGTTTGATAATTTTGTTTGTTCCCACTGATAGTATCTGTTTTCTTTGGTTTAGGTGGTCGTCCATCTGCTTTCCATTCAAAACACTGTCTTACTCGGTGTAAAGTCATATGATAATAATTGCACTTGTAGACCTTTTTCTGCTTTGACTGGACTGATTGCCCTTTAATGCTAAAACTTCCAGATTATTTTCATTTTTATTTAACAAAGCTTCTTCAAAAGCACATAATTGACTTGTTAAATTTTCTACTGTTCTCTCTGATTTTGCCATCATTAGCCAGCTCGATTGAAATGAAAAATAATCTTCTGGTAAATTTTTTTGGAAATTAGTAGCAATTCTGGCAAGCTATAATTACACAAATTACCTGTAGCAGACAAGTCTTTAGAAACTTAAATTTGCAAATCATTCCACAAATTCTTAAGTTTAGAGATATGTGTGGCAATATCATCTTTGATATCTTTCTGGAAGATTAGGAACTCAATACACAAAGTATATGTTTTGTCTTCAACAGCACCATTATATAATCTATGAAGTTCTAACCACATTTCTCTAGCTGTAGAGCATCTTATTACTTTCTGCAAAGTATCTTGAGTCATGTTTATAGAGAGTAATAACAAGGCCTTGGGTATAAAATAATAGGTCCTTTTCATACTTCTCTTTATCTTCTTGATGAGTTTGTTTCAGATGAGAATAGAGGCTTACTTAATTTACCTTCTAACACCTCATTTGCACCTGGTATACTTCTAAGTAGAATAGAGAGTTAGAATTTCCATGTAGACCAATTAGTCTTACCCTCTAATAAGCCAATCGAGAATTTACTTGCAACCTTTGTTCTTGTCATTAGTATTTCATAGAAAAATATCTTCTGTTGACAAATTATTTTTCGTCTTGTCAAAACAAAAAGATACAAAACTAATATTCTTCTGTCTTCTGGGAACCACGCTCTGCTATCATGTTAATGTAAAAGTGATCATCCCTTACAGAAAAATATTTATAGTTCTTATTTTAATAACGAAAATATGTAGCAAACAAATTAGACTTTTTATTTTTCGTATCAATCAAACTTGAAACAATATCAGCTCACTTATAAAGAATAACAGTACCGCATTACATCAATTTAAGAACTTCATGAGTTCACTTCAACACTACATACTCCTTGTTGATGCTTATTCCCATCTGTATAGATAACTAATTTGATATTTAAATCGTCTATTACATAAAGTAATAATTTTTAGTTAATAGAGGGCGTATCTCTGTAAAGAGAGAATGTGAGTTGTTAGAAACAAAATTTAATTATTTATAGTTACTAGATATATAATTTTTTTTTACTTAATGTTATCTTTTCTATATACTTACAATAATAATTTTTGATATATGTCTAATACAATTTTAATAAAATCAGACAATTTAAAAGTTTCTGGCCTTGCTCGACGCCATAGTCTCGAAACCTGTAACTGTGGTGTCGACGGTTGCACTAGACCACACAATAAAATACTGCATAAATTTGATGTAGAGCCCTCAGAAATAAGTACCAGTAGTTTCAATTGTTGTATTTCTTCAGAAAAAAAGTACTTTTAAAAATTTTACCAGTTGTTCTAAAGGGTAAAGAATTTATTAAGACTTTCTTCTCCATAAAGCATCTATCGTAAGCCTTATTACAGAAGATTTAGCAGACAAATTAGGTTTAGAAGGCCCTGAACAATCATTAACTCTTCAGTGGACTGACTCAAAATCTAAAGATCATGGGAATTTTCAAAATCGTTAGTTTGTCTATCAGTGGAGATCTTCCCAATGTCAAAAGTTACATTTTAAAAGAAGTAAGAACCGACCGAGACTTAGATATATCCTGGCAGACAATTCACATCAATAATTATCCCCATATGAAAAATAAAGATTTACCAGACATAATAAATGAAAAACCGTTACTGCTAATTGGGCAAGAAAATTCCCCACTTATAATCAGCAGCATCAATGGGCCGTGGGATGGACCAGTTTTGAGTCAAACCCTATTAGGATGGAAACGTTAATTCAAATTTTGATATTGAGCCGACAAAGTTTCAGTCTGTATACCATATCAGTCATTTTGTTAAAGATGACCTTGATATTTTGCACTATATAGTAAACGAACAGTGGCAATTCGATTGTAGTCATCTGGTAAACTCCGATAAGACAGGATTATCTATAGAAGACAAAATATCTAGTGACATTTTACAGAATACCATAAACAAAAGTTCGAAATCGGTTTGCTCTGGACGATAAAAACTGTCCACCAAGCAGACACATAGCCCTACAACGTTTTAAATTTACTGAAAATAAAATGAACAAAAATAAAGATTTTGCTGAAGACACTGCAAGAAAATGAAATATTTACAAAATAAGGGATACATAAAGAAACTAATCTATGAAGAAGCATCAATTACACCGAAAAATAAAATATGGTACTTACCACACTTGGGATATTTAATCCAAAAAAGAAAAAACTTCGAATTGTTTTGGATGCTAGTTCAAAGTTTAATGGATCAGCCTAAATAATTTTCTTCTAACTGGTCCAAATCTGTATAACTCTTTACATGAAATTTTTATAAATTTTAGAATAAAAAAGTTTGCATTTGTCGCTGATATAAAAGAAATGTTACTTCAAGTTTTAGTTTGGAAAGTAGACAGACCAGCTCAAAGGTTTTTATATCATGAAATGAACAGGACGGACCAACCAGACATATACGAGATTCAGGTTATATTTTTTGGATCGACATGTGGTCCAGTATGTTAAAAATAAAGATGCCAAAGATTTTGAGAATGAATTCCCTACGCTACCCAAGCAATCCTTCAGGACTTTTACATGAATGATTATTTAGAGGGCACCGATTCAGAATCTGCAACTAAAACGTTGATAAACGATATTATTTACATTTTTAGATAAGAAGTGTTTACATATGTAACTAGATTTGCAACAAAAAAGAACTATTTTAAGAAATTGAAAATACCTTAACGTGTATGGGGGAGAAGAGTTTTGATACTATTTGAAACAATAATCAAACAAATTTAGAAAGAGTACTGTGATTGTGGTGGAATCCAGTTAATAATAATTTGTGTTTTAAGACAATTTTTTAATCGAAAAATTTTAGAATGTGAACAAGCACCTACAAAAAAGAAAAGTTTTAGAAATCGTTGTCCATATTTTAGCAAATTTTATTATTCAAGGGAAAATTTTATTACAAGAAATTTGGCGACTAAAATTAGGGTGGAACGACCATCTGACAGAAAACCTAAATTTTAAATGGAAAGTTTGGCTAGACGACTTGAAGAAGGTTGAAAATGTCTCGATCCGCCGACAATATTGCGAATTATAGAGAAATTCAAGTAATATTCAAATATATATTTTTAACGATGCCTCTGAAATGGCTTATGCAAATGTTGCTTATCTTCGTTGATAGAATAAGAACGAAATAAAAACTTGCTTTTTGACCGCTAAAGTAAGAGTAGCACCTTTGAAGCTTATTTCCATTTTGAGGCTCGAACTACAATCTAGTCAATTAGGAGCAAAATTGGGTCAATTTTTAAAAGAAAATTTAAAACTTCCAATTTCAAAAATAGTGTATTGTACAGATTCACAAATAGTTATGTTCCAGCTACGATCTGAAGCCCGACGACTCAATGTTTATATCGCTCAGAGAGTAAGCGAAATTCAAGAAACCACGAATATTAACGACTGGAAATACATCTGTACTAAGGAAAATGTCGCCGATGAAGCAACCAAGAAAATGAAAGAATTTGATTGGTAGAGTAAATCAAAATGGTTCTTAGGTCCCTCGTTTTCATCTCAATCCAACGAAAGATGGCCCCAAGAAAAGACGAATTTTCAAAATTTAGAAACCAATAAAAATGAGACCGAAGAGCAAAAGGTATTTGTTTTTTTTTTAATACTGATGAAAACAAAATTATTGTTCCTGATATTCCAGATCCTAAGCGAATTTGGAAATTTCTTCTTTTTAGAAAAGCACCTTCATGGGTTACTGAACAGTCCAAAAATTTTCAAAAAACAATTTAATAATACGGACGAATCGTACGAATTGACACCACTACAGATAAATGAAGCCCAAAAGGTAATATTTAAAACATGTCAAATTGAATCTTTTAAACATGTATATATTTTTTTGACAAATGCCCAACCAGTATTGAGTATCAGTAAACTATTTAACCACAATAGACTCATCCAGTGATTTTGTTTTATATTTGTATTTTATAATTTTGGCCTACCATAACACATTGCACCGGGTCCAGCACTTCTGAGACCGATCCTGCGGCTATAATTAATTCTTAAAATTTGAAAATTGGGGCCATAGTGGCTTGTGACATGGCCCAATTGAAACAGATTATATTTGGCTATGTTGTCATATCGATAAATCTAGCAACTCTCGTTCTCATTTGTTAGATTTTTAACAGAAGGAAAGAACTATGTTAAATTTTTCTACAAACAAACAAAGCTAGAATCTTGGCAATGCTATAGAAAGTAAAACGTTATTTATTGGTCAAGAAACAGCGCCACTTTCAAAATTAAATAATTACTTTTTATTGATTTTGATTAATTAATGAATATTATAAGAACAATGGAAATCAATATAAGCAACTAGGTTCTTTAAGCTATTCATTCATTAATATAAAATTAATAAATTCGTTCCTACTGGATAAGTCCATTGTTACCTAGGCAAAAATAACATTATCCGACTAACGGGAAGACTAAACCAATCAGAAAATTTAGACGATTACGTAAAATCTCCAATTGTTCTTGCTCCTAAAAGCCAAATTACTACGTTACTTATAGAGCATTTTAATGAACAAATTCAGCATCAGGGTAAAGAGACAGTTTTAAACAATGTAAGGCAAAAATTTTGAGCTGTAAAAAATATTTTTTATTGTATGCACTGTAAAATTAAAAGAAATGCTCCAGCAGTTCCTATAATGGGTCACCGCTCACCATGCAGAATTCAAAGAACAATACGACCCTTCATCAAAACTGAAGTTGACTTCTTTGAACAACTTCAAGTTTTAGTCAAACGTAGTTATTAAAAATGGTACGGAGTGATCTTTATTCATATTTACAGACGCAGAAGAGGATTCCTGGATGAACTGTATTCTGTACAAATTTCAAAGGAGCGGAAAAAGAACTAAAATCTTTGAGCCAGTTTGATCAAAATGAAATAATAAGGAGCTGCACTTCAAGGGGAACTAGGTGGTTCTTTAATGCCCCAAATACGCTCCATATGGGAGGAGCATGGGAACATCTCATTCAGTCAATTAGAAAAAGACTTGAATGAGTTGCTGACAACAAAATTTCCCACAAAATACGTTTTGAGGACTTTATTAGCAGAAGTAGGAAATATTATAAATAGTGGGCACTTAACGCACGTGTCACTCGATTCGGAAAATTTGGAACCATTAACACAGAATCATTTCCAAATAAGGGTCAAAGGTAATGCACTGCTATGTACTGACGTTAGTGACAATGACTTAAGACTATTGTCAAAATGGCGTGCAGCTCAGTGTCTAGCTGATAGATTTTGGGAAAGGTGGACTCACGAATACCACCTCCCAACATTAGTTAGAAGCACTAAGTGGTTTCAAGTTATTGAACTTGGAGACATCGTTTTATTTACGGATCCAAATTTACCTAGAAATAATTGGAGTAGATGATAGAACAAATACTGGGTTATTTAGAAGGGGGATAGCAAAATTATTTAGTTATATGTTTATTGGCAAGATATTGTCGTCTGAATTGCATTGCATAGAGGGTTTCATGGCTCAAAACAGAGCCATATGACCCTGTACTGGATTCTATTAAGCTCTTTGAGATCAGTATTTAATGTAGATCCATAAAAAATGCATCCGTAGTCAATTATAGACCTAATAAATGACCTGTAGAGAAGGAGTGCTATTGACATCTCACGAGTTTTTTGTGACTCAGCGCAATATATTTAAAACTTTCTCGCAACGAGTTATTGTATATTCTATATGTTGTGTCCAAAGCAATTTCGGGTCTAGTTCTGCTCCCAAATACTTATATCGAGTGACTATAACCACAGGTTTTTCTGATGACATTGTGAAGACCATCTCACTTAGCCATTATTTTAGTATTTGAAGTACTTATTTAAAGTCGATTAAGCATTGATTATAATTTTTATATAATACAGATATCATCGCCATACTGGACTATTTTAATGTTAGTATTGCATTTCCTATGTAATTCGGACGTATTGACGTTAAACAAAATAGGACTAAGACTTTAATCCTGAGGAAGACCATTATAAGCTAATCTTGGATCATATAACTCGTTATATTGGTTTCTAATTTATATCTTGCGATCTTTAAATATTTCTATTATATTATAAGCTACCCTTTTATCAAACCTGAGCGTTGACAAAAATATCTAAATTTACAGAGTCATATGCCCGTTTTAAGTTAATAAATAAACACAGGAGATAATCGTTTTTAGTTCTGATAATACATCTCAAATGCCCTGTCCGCTCCTATAACCAAACTGTGAATTAGAAAGCAATGATTTTGATTCTAAATAATATTCAAGCGTGAGTTTAATGATTCTCTCGAATGTCTTGAGTACACAGACAATAAAGATATTGGACGATAAGATGGTAATGCAATATTTTTACCAGCTTTATAGATTAGAGTAATGACTACTTTGTCATTTCCTCTACAATTTCTCCTTTTTTAGGCATCGAGGTTCGAGTAGCGATTTGTATTCTTAATTACTAAATATTTTTATTAATATACGATTTTTATTAATAGTAATTATAATAATTATTTTTATTTTCATAAATATTCATAATAAATAGAAGAGTATTGGTAAGTTGTATATCAAGCATGATTCTAATTATATTTCTAAAGGCACTGGTAAATATAATATTAATATGTTTATCACATGATTAATTAATTAATTAAATGTTATCTCCACATCCGTAAAACTTTTCCTGATATTAATTTTTTCACTTCCAATCAAATAAATAAATACAATTTCATTGTTATTATAATAAATTAATTGGAACGGATAGCGAATAAAGTTATTTAGAAGTATTAAAAATATCGAAAGATATATCTTTGGGAAACACCCAAAAATGTCAAAATATAAGGGGTAATGGACATCCATGATAATAAATATAATTTCTCTATGACCATTAGTGAATGTAATAAATCGGAAATCATTTTTAATAATAGAATGTAAACATTCACGCTCTAGAATTTGAATATTTATTCTGAAACACTTGCTTCTCATGTGTTTTTTATATATTTTAACTTTTTATCAGGGTATAGAATGAATATTCTCTAATGAAACCAATTTTCAAACAAGTTTTAATTTGAACCAAATAATGAGTAATAAATCGAGTAGATATGGAATTCAATCTGATTTTGCAAATTATAAAAAAACACCAATGCACCAGTTTTTAATTTCAGTAAGTGTACCAACACTATAAATATTAATACAATGTAATACAAATGACAACAAATAAATCCCCCTTTTGCAAAATTCCTTCCATGGTAAGCGTGAGAATTATAATGAAATCATTTAGTACGATTTATAGAATTTAATTTATTATTATTATTATTATTATTAGATAAATATTATATTCATAAAGGTTATTTATAGTTCAATATAATGAGTTGATTTAAAGTAATCGGGTATATAAGTAAAAATCTTTGTATAACCAATATTGTTATAAAAATGTTCAATCTATATAGGAAATTTTAGAAGATTATTAATAGTTAAACGTTATGTTTATTAAATGGGATAGAAGAGTTGATATGTGAATAAAGAAAAGGAAACGAAGGTATTATATCTAGTTAAATTGGCAATAAATTTAAAAGTGAAAGAATCTTTTTTATTAAAATAATGAAAAATGCTATAGTAAAATTAAAATTTTGTAGGTGTCATGTATGAAATTTAAGCAGTCAAAGTCAGATAGTAAACAGGAAACATAGGGTTAATAAAGTAAACGAAGGCTGGGCATTAAAAAAAATCTGGTGGTAAAAAAAAATTTTTGATAAAAAAAAGAAGAATAATAAACAAATCAATTTTTGATTAATTTTTAAGGCTTAAAGAAATTTTTATGATGTTAGAGGAAAAGAGATGTAAAAAGTTATAAAATTATATATCAAATAATTAAAAAATATAGTTTTATTAAAATAAAATAAAAAAAAATTGTTAAACAAAATTCATAAAATTTAGAATGGTACTCAATGAGTAGTCAAAAAAAATGGAGGAAGACTAAATTATATCAAGAAAGCATCTATAATTAAAGAAACTATGAAATAAGAAGCAGATATTTGGAAGAAGAGAAAGAAATCATAGTTAGAACTAATCATATAAGAAAAACACAAAAAAAAAGGAATATAACAGGACAATTTATAATTTTTTTTTATAATGTTTGTAATGTTTACTATTTTTTTTGACTAGAACCCAACCCAAATAAGTGAGATAATTTGTTAATATCATAACAATATGAAGAAGCTCTTATGAAATTTTAATAGATTTTTTTTTCTATATTTGGAAAAGCAATAATTTAAAATTTAACTATGAAAATTAAAAATCATTCAAGATTTTGAATAATATTTATGAATTAAGTCATAATTTTTTTATTTTTTTTTATAAAAAAAATAAAACAGAATTAATTAGATACTGGAAGAGAATAAGATATTTTTACTACTGGAGCATTTAATCATTTTAAAATGACATTATTTGAAAGAATTTAATAGAAAAGATGCAGTTTGTGAAAACAGTTGAATGAGAATATTCAATAAATTAAATTGACATTTGATTATCTTAATTGCACTGTGAATTTTAAAACTTTTAAGTACCGATGAAGATATGAAGAATTCCTTTCATTTCAGACTTAGATTTGAAAAACAATTAAATTTATTTTTAGGTTACTTTTAGAATAGGTATTATTGCATAAATAATACTAATCAATATCACAATATTTATTACATAACCTTAAACTATTTCAAACCAAAATATATCTGATAAAGAATTACTTACCTCTATTTTATCTGATTAGGTCGAAAATTCACTTGAAGTGATAGGAATCAATAGAAAGTTGAAACGCTACTTTAAGTTGTTGAGAAAAAATAATTAATGTGATTAAGCTCAAATTTTTATATTATGGTTTCGTTCCACGAATAGAATTTGAAATATATCAGAAGTAAAATATTAAATAAAAAAAATTCTGGGCGCCAGGAGTTGATTTTGTGATGTAGTTAGAAACAATTGACAAAAAACCTACGATGTATTGCAAAACCCGTCCTTTCTTTCTTTTTTTTTTGGTTAAGGAAATTAAACTCAAATGAAACGTTATAATTGTTTATTTTATGCTAATAAACTCAAAGATTTTTTTCTTTTCTTGTATAAAAAACTTAGCTCTTGATAAAGTTGAGGCTCTTGCGACTGTGGAAAAAAAAACTTCTTGGTCTCAGTACAATCAACTGTTCAGAGAAAAAAAACTTTTTAAATCCAGCAAAAGAACCAGAAATTCCTATAGAATGAGGGAAGGAAAAAAGAAATATTCTGTAAGCAAGTTGATTATCTGGACTCAGTAGGTATAGAGTAGAACATTATTAACACGGGAAAGACATTTTATAGGAATACCCACGTAACAACGTGCTTATTTGCTGTCAAATTTTTTGTAATAATTAAAAAAAAAACTTTTGACAAACGCAATGACAGTTGCGTATAATTAATTTGAAGAATTTCCTAAGATCGCCTACCTCTGACATCACGTTTAGTCTTCAATTGTTTCTATTATCTACTACTAGTGGATAATCAAAAATTATCTACTTGTAGGAGAGAAATTTAACTTCTCTACTGGAACACATCATAAATAATGACATCTTCTCATACTAGTAGTGGAAAATAGTATATTATTCAACAAGCATATAATGATGGCTATTATTCACAAGGGCGAAGTTTACGACACGAGCCGCAGGCGAGTTTCGTAAATCACCCGTGTGAATAATAGCCATTATATGCGAGTAGAATACTGTACTTTCTCCACGACTGTAGGTATTTATTAACAAACTTTTATTGGCAAACAGTGATGGAACATTATTTTTAATATTTATAACATAATTAGATAGAATATTAATATTATGTAACTACAATTTAACATCAATTATTTATGTTAATAGTTGCATTTGAAAAATTTGTTAAGTTAATTGCAGGAATACTATTAACCTCAACATTAATATTCTGATTATTTGTTGAAATTTTTGATTGCTGGCATATAGAATTAGAATCATTTACTTGTATGGAGCTTGATATTTACTTCTGGCGGTGCCGGTGTTAAGCACATTTCATTTTCACTTTCTCAATCCATTATTTTATTACAATTGAGTAACAATTTTAATAAAACATTCTGCAGTCAAAAGTTTGACATTTCAATTTAAACTATTAATTTGACATTTAGATGACAGTCGCGGCTTACTAATAAAATGGATAAAATTTATAATCGTTATATCACAATTTCTAAGCATAGGAAGAGCGGTGATAAAAAGTAGTGAATAATGATTATTCACTGCTATTAGTGCATAATATATACCATTTTAAGTTAGAAAATTCTTCAAAAATGGCTTCATTATATTAACTTGTATATTAACTCCATTATAAACATCTACTAATAACTATTTCAACTCAAAAAAAATTTTTATTTAATTTTTAAAATTCCCTATACAGGAAGAAATATTTTTTATAACAATATATTGTAATGAAATACTCTGTATGAGTCATTTTTATAATTTAATTATTAGTTATTTGTTAAAAGGTTTAAATAACATTTGTTAATTTTGAATTTTATAAACAGAGTTTATCGTTAGAGGTTTAATTTAAAGCATTTATTGAAAATAATTGGTGTATAAAATATTTAAAATCAACAATTGTGGAGTATGAAAAAAGAATCTTATTTGTAATATCATATCATTATTATCATATGAATGATTATTATTTGTATAATAATTTACTAGAGAAAGGTAAAATTTGGATAGAATATCAAAGTAAATTTTTGCTGTATAATTAAAAAGGAAATGGCAAGTTTGTCAAAAGTGATTAAAAAAATTTTTATTCAGAAATCAAGTAACAAAAAAATTTTGGGAATTTAGAGACGGACAGTTGAATAAAAAAAATAATAAACAGGCATGTCAGAAATTTAGAAAGAAAGTAATGTCACAATTAATAGAATTTATCTATAAGTTTATATAAATTAATAATTGAAAAAAAAATTATATAAAACGAAGTTGTATCAATAAAAGGCGATTGTTAATGTTGGAATAGACACTGCTAATTGGTATGTTGGAGATAATTTAAAATGGAGTAGTGTAGGGGAAGCAATTTAAGAAGAATTTTGAAGAAGGCAGATAGGATAAAGGCTGAGGAAATAAATAGACGAAGCTGGTTTAGAGAAGGAAGAGTGTTACAGGATTTAAAAGTGCATTTAAAGGTGAAAGTCCGAAGAAGAGAAAGTGGACCAGATTTAAAATTTATTTTTTATATTTGTTCTTTTGTAGTAATGTTTATTTTTTTTTTTATATATATAGAACTCACCCCAAATTGAGAACAACGAAGTAGAATTTCATAACAATATATAATGTAAAATATGAAATAGCTAAAAAAGTCTATAGAGAAGCTTAAAAACGACCGAGGTGTTCTTTACGTATGTTGTTACATATAAAGAACTGTTATACACAGACAAGATTAGATAAACAATGGCGTCATCGGCGACTTTATGCTTTATTATTGACCATGTCTTCGAACAAAGTTTACGTGTGTATCACTCCATACAAAAGCTGAAAGGCCCTAGGAACTTTAGTTTTTATTACTCCACTTATTTCAGCTTAAAGGCCCACACATAGTGAGCAGTAGTTTTGGTTTTCGTTGATTTAGATCCATCCCAACAGCGATCAATACAATTCTACTATAAATTAGTGCATTCGACAATGTGTCTAAAAACAGCATCTTTAAATATATTCTACATTTGTCTAAAGATAGCAATCAAACACATTTAATACATTTTTTTTAGAGCTCGATTATTTTGAGATGGGTAAATTTAGTTTTGGCCACGCCCCAGTTGGCGCACCACGTCATAAACTTTGTAGACCTTATTTTATGGCGCTAAGTTCAAATCTGCTGCGGTAGGGGTATCTGATATTTTAGCGATGGCGTGTGTACATTAATAAAATATTTTAAATTGAAAATACTTTAAAATAAAAAACAGAATTTAAAATTTTAACTATTTATTAGTTAAATTGCTGTTAAACTTTAAAGTAATAAAACAACTAAAAGTTTAAATAAATAATTTATATTTTATTAAAATGTTTATAATTTTAACTGTTTTCATCACTATCTTCGAAGTCCGAAACTTCGGAATCCCACTCATCGGATGACCCCGCATTGACGCAAAATATGAGGAAATCTGTATATTCATCCATCAGATGTTCTTTTTGAATATATCCATCCTCATATTTTGCGGAATGGTCCACCACGATTGCCCATTCTTCCGACGTAATGTTTTCAAATTTTTTTGGTGCTAAATTTTCAACATCATCCAACTTAAATGTTGTATTATGTTGACCGACCCAATTTTTTACCGTGCCCATATTTTTTCGATGGGATTTAGTTCAGGGTGATACGGAGGCAACCGTAATACTTTGTGACCATTTTCTTCAAGAAGATCGTCTAACAGAAAATTCGGCGGGGGTCTGTGAGCTTTAATTAATGTGTGCGGTTCTGGTTTGGTCATTTTAGCATCATACGGAATATGGTTTTTAATGAACCATCTTTAGCCTTGTTTTTCATAAAGTTTAACAGGCGTGAAATTATTTCCTTGGCTTGGCTTTGACGAACTTGGCCCTTTCTGCCTAATAATTTCTTTGTTCCATTTTGAACAACAAGCTAAAAATTTAGGTTTCATTAGCATTTTTGAAATATCATAAAAATAGGATACAAATTAAAGGCTTAGAAGGGATTTAACATATGTCAGAATGTACGGTTTCGTCTTAGATTATTATTTAGTTGTATTTAAATGTACTTACCAAAATACACATAAAATGAATTAAATTAAAGTTTATATAGACACACAAATCGAAGCACAAAAACACAAGAAAACTCAAAATATCTAAATAAATGCAACAAGTACAAATAAGTAACACTACGCTACTGAATCCAAATTTCATGAGCGTCAGGCGACTCGGACCACAGTTAAAGCTCTCTGACCACGCCTACAAACTCAAATTGGTTTCTGAACATTATGACGAAATGTACTCATCTCAAAATAATCGAGCTCTAGTAACAATGCGTGTCTAAAGACAGCATCTACAACTACTTTCTGCACTTGTCTAAAGACAACAATATAACAGTGTATCGATGGAAATATCTATTTTGAGGTCCACCAAGAAGATTGAAACCATTTCCAGCGTATGGTCTATCTGTGTGTCTGTGTTTCTATGTGTCTGTGTGTCTGTGTGTAATCTTCCACGATAACTGCCGAACCGTTTGACCAATCAAGCTGAGGGTCGGTGTGTGCCTAGAATGCGACCATTAGGTTTAGGTTTAAATTGGTACAGTATAAAAGGTCCTCAAGACCGACATTAATTAAATACATATGTAACAATTTTTTTCTTTTTTTTTAATTTTATGGACAAACAATACACTTTAGTGCAAAATGTTCTTGTACAAAGTTGTAGAGCATAAAATTCCCTATAACTTTTTTTTTAACTTTTTCCACAATTTCCAATAGTTGCCCCACTAGAAGGCGCGTAAAAAGTGTGCATGTAGGTTTTCTCTAGTTTTTCTTAATTTTGAGGCAAATAATACACTTGAGTGCAAAACGTTGTAGTACAAAGTTTTAGAGCATAATATTCCCTACAACTTTTGTCTAAGCTTTTTCCAGACTTTCCAATAGTTGCGCCACTAGAGGGCGCGTAAAAAATGTGCATGTATGTTTTCTCTAGTTTTTCTTGATTTTGAGGACAAACAATACACTTTAGTGCAAAATGTTATGAGACAAAGTTTTAGAGCATAAAATTCCGCACAACTAATGCTTAGTATTTTGTAATTAAAATAATAATAATAAATAACATATTCTCTACGGTCGAGCCGGGACAGTTCTGGGGTGACACAGCCGATTTTTTACCTATGTTAATCGCACTGACAAAGCCAACAGGTCAATATATGTACTGTTTTTCTAAATTCTCAATTAATATATATACTTAAAACCTAAATTTTATTATTATTACTGTTATTTATTTTTAGTATTTGCCCAGTTATAATATTTATTGGACATTATATGTAAAAAAGTTTTGATACAGTTTGTCTCTTTCTAAGGAGGTAGAACCTAAAGATTTCATACGGTTTTGCCCGTAAAATGATCATACGTCGTTTTGGTCGTGGGATCTCGTATTATCAATTTGTATTTGTCTATTGGATGTTGTCTATAATTTTTTTGTGTGACTTCATGTAACTGCTGCAAACTTGGTTTACTTTAACAAAACTTACATAAAATTTCAATTTTATTGATAAAAATTAACTTCGTTTAGCACCGAATTTATACGAAGAAAAGAGCTACATATTTTTCGGTACCAGCAATTAATAGTGAAATATAGAATATTATTTAAAAATATAAAATTATAAAATATTTATTTAATATTTCTTTATTTTCTTTCGAATTTAGCCGACCTTGCTTACGAAACATGGTGAATGATAACTTTGTATGCTGTATTCAGACCGCAATGGTAATTTTCCAATTAGACAAATAGCCTCCAGCACTGAAGTTATTTCTATAGTGAGTTTCCAAGTGAACTTTGGGACTTTCGTATTTCGTGTCCTATTAAAAATTTAGTAGTTTACTCAAACATAGCAAAAGCGGTATAGGGAAACAAGGCTAAGTGCATGTTTATGGTAAGTCGTGATTTATTTATTAAATGCACGGCGTTTCGTTAATAATTGTCAGTATTGTGACTGGAGAATCTTTTACCCAAAATATGACGACAGAAAAATTTTTGTCCTTTACGACATATATGTTTTATTAAAAATATGAAAAATGATTATTCACTCTTACTATGAAATTCGTATATATTTTTTCACCAAACTTGGTAGACAGTTAAATTGATCTAAAATACGGCGAAAAAACTCGTTGACTTACTTGTACCAGGGGCGTACAGCAGCAAAATGGCCGACTGTTTGAACAACAATATTACTCAAAATTTGACTTGTCGCGAAATGTAAACAAAAACAGACTGAGTCTAACTACCCAGGGTGCTGGGACACTTACAGATCGGCTCTAACAGGATACACGAAAGATATTCGTAAAGCCAAGAGGGAGTCTTGGAGGAGGTTCTGCCAGAGTATAACAGATCTACCTGCTGGAACAAGACTCCACAAAATTCTCTCTAGAGATCCGAATCAAGAGGTAGGGTCGATAAAACGACCGGACGGCTCTTTTACGGACTCCAAAAGGCAGACGTTAAAGATCCTCATGCGGAATCACTTCCCGGGTAGCCTGCTTCTGGAGGATCGCCCGCAAGCCTTTCCACTTCCAACTGGCTCGTCTATACGACCGGTTAAAGAAGACTGGAGGTTTGCATCTGAGGTGATCACTCCATACTCAATCCTATGGGCGCTGAAGTCTTTCTCCCCATACAAATCACCAGGAGAAGATGGTATTTTTCCTGCCATGTTGCAAAACGGGTCAGAGGAGCTGCTGCCTCTTCTAGTGAAACTATATCGTGCGAGCCTGGTGTGGAGTTACATACCACAGGGCTGGTCGATTGCTAGGGTCGTATATATACGGAAAGCGGGGAAGGTAAATAATTCCCTGCCTAAATCCTTTAGACCGATCAGCCTTACCTCGTTCGTACTAAAAACTCTAGAGAGAATTCTAGATAGGCATATTAGAGACGGGAACTGCAGGGAAATTCCCCTCAACCCCAGACAATATGCCTACCAGGTTGGCAAATCTACAGATTTGGCGCTAAATAACCTCGTAGGAAAGATAACCCACTCTTTAGAGCATAAAGAGATTGCGCTGACAGCTTTCCTCGACATTGAAGGGGCGTTCAACAATGCCCTGCCTCAATCCCTTTACGCTGCACTTCTGCGAAGGGGAATAAGCAGACTAATCTGCAATTGGATTAAATGCATGCTTGAAAATCGTTTTGTCACATCATCACTGCAGGAGGAGACTGTCAGATTTAGGGCGGCGAAGGGGTGTCCTCAAGGCGGAGTGCTGTCTCCACTTCTTTGGTCACTCTTGGTTGACCCCCTACTAGACAGGCTCTCCCAGCTGGGGGTGG
Organism: Neocrepidodera transversa; assembly: GCA_963243735.1. Taxonomy (NCBI): domain Eukaryota; kingdom Metazoa; phylum Arthropoda; class Insecta; order Coleoptera; family Chrysomelidae; genus Neocrepidodera; species Neocrepidodera transversa. The sequence goes on along the minus strand of OY725342.1, from coordinate 26,265,383 downwards.
ATTTTCAATGCTATGCCGATGACCTTTTAATAATGGTTAGAGGCTTATTTGAAGAGATTATTTCTAATATCCTTCAGGAAGCTCTTAATATCGTATACAGATGGTGTGAGGAGGAACAGATGTCTGTGAACCCCCACAAAACGGTAGTAGTTCCTTTTACAAAAAGGAGGAAGCTTGATAAGCTACGTCATCCAATTCTGGAAGGCGTAACCATTCCATTTGCGGAGGAGGTAAAATATCTGGGGATTATCCTTGATAGAAAACTTACCTGGAACTCCCATCTGGAAAGAACAATCAATAAAGCCAGGGCATCGCTCTGGAATATCAGAAGGGTATGCGGCAAGTCGTGGGGAATGAACCCTAAACAGATTTACTGGATTTATCAAACGGTGATAAAACCAATGGTCACATATGGCGCAATGGCCTGGTGGACGAAGGGGCTCCAGTCTATTGCGGCGGCTAAATTATCTGGACTACAGAGATTAGCATGTGTGGCTATTACAGGCGCCATGTCATCTACCCCGACAGCGGCAATGGAAAGATTTCTGGGTCTTACTCCTCTCCATATATTACTGGAGCAGAAGGCCAGAATGACCTCCTATAGAGCCATGTCGGTGGCAGGTCAAATCGAGGGGGAGAGGCTATGGGACCACTCTGGACTGCTGCGAGAGATGAGCACTCACCACACTCTCGGAATGGTTTCGGATGTGCTCTCTCCCAGAACTCACATACAGAAGTCCTTCAACGTCCTTCTTCCGAGAAGAGACGAATGGGAAAGGGGGGAGATCCTCTTTCCAGGGACGGCTTATGTACTGTACACAGATGGTTCAAAGACCCCAAGTGGTGTTGGAGCCGGAGTGTACAGCAGAAAACCGAGAGTTGACATCACAGTAAGCCTTGGCAAGTATGCTACCATCTTTCAGGCGGAGGTTTTCGCTATAGAATTGTGTGCAAGAGAGTTGGTAAACCATCATCTTGTCAACAAAAGTATTTATATTTTATCAGACAGCCAGGCAGCTTTAAAAGCACTGAGCTCCAGCCGGCTGGACTCGAAGCTGGTATGGAACTGCATCGAATCCCTGGATCGCATTTCTACCAGTAACAGAGTAACCCTACTCTGGGTACCTGGGCATGAAGGGGTGGAGGGCAATGAGAAAGCCGACACCCTTGCGAAAAGAGGTGCAGAATCCGAGTTCATTGGACCGGAACCATTCTTTGGCATAGCCAAAAGCAGTGCTAAAGACACTATCTGGAAATGGGCCGAGAGGAAAACTCTTCAGCACTGGAAAGATATGCCTGGGTTAGCTCACTCTAAGGCGTTTATAGTCAAACCCTCAGGTAGCACCCTATCGCAGATCCTAGAATGGAGTAGAAGTGATCTACGCATCCTAATCGGACTGCTGACAGGGCACTGTCGTCTGCAGTACCATCTGAAGAAGCTAGGTCTGAGTCAAACATCGGACTGTCGCTTCTGCAGTGTGGAAGACGAAACGGCGGAGCATATTTTATGCTCCTGCCCTGCCCTGGAAATGAATAGGCTTCGTACGTTTGGTTTTGTACAGCTGGAGCCTACCGACTTCAAGGAAGCTTCACCTAAATCAACCATAGACTTCGTAAGAAGGTGTGGGTTGTATGGTGAATTATAGCCCATAGGGGTGAGCCACAATAGGCCTCTGTTGGCCGCAGTGGAGGGGCGAGCAAACGCTCCACTCACATTGAACCTAACCTAACCTAACCTAACTACCCTGTGTCAATATTGTATTTGATATCTCTGATAGTCTCAGAAAAATCTGTTTCGTTTTTTGGTTTCATTCAGTATCACAGTTAGTAGTTAGTTATAACATATACGTGTCAAGCTAAATTGTAATACAGTTTACAGTTTACAGTTCAATTATTCAACCCTCTTTTTACATCTTAAATTTTTATGCATGTGTAGTTAGTATAAGACAATTTTATGTATCATATACATTTAATAAATGGTACGACTGTGATTCGTTTTCGTAATTCGAAATAACAGATTCAAATCACTCGATTTGAATCCATTTTTTTTTGTAAAAAGGTTCCGGACATATTATCCATTTATTCCGGGATAATATAATAAGACCTCGTTTATAAGCGAATAAATCGATTTTCCTGAAAAGAGTTTAGTTTGAAAACTTAAACAGTTGAATTCAAAGATTGATGTTCTGAACCGGAAAGCTTCAGCTTGAGGGTTTTATTCTTTGATCATAAATCTTCGAATTTACACGAGCTGAGTTTTTTAAAACAAAAACTATTCAAGGAAAAAACGAAAAATTCATTAGCTTATAATCCATTTAAATTTGATCAGATTACTTCTCAAATATTAATGTTTTCTCTATTTTCGTTTCCAAATCTATCTATAACAGTACTAAACGATATTTATTAAACATCAAAAATGCACGTATAATGTGTTGCCTAGATTTAAGGAACTGTTAACGATAACGATGAAGTTTATTCCATTAACTTATAAACATGGCCCTTCCCAAGCCGTATATCGCGGTAATATTTTTTTGCTGAAAAGAGTGAAAAAGATGGCGTATAGGTTCGGTCTAGCGCTATCCCTAACAGTCCACCTATACGATGTAGTTTTGAGAGAGATAGTGATTGACCGAACCATCGTTTCATCTCTTAATAGCACAATTCTCACCGCTGGGGCCTATTTCATAAAAGTGACTAATATAATAAGTAAATAATAGTAGAGACATAAAATAATAATATTAGTTGGATGTTTTCTGTTTCGCATATTCTCCGGATTTGCACATATTATTAGTGACAGCATCTTTTCTAATATATTAGCAGCAAGGCTACTAGATCTGGGGTCGTATTCATAGTTCCTCCTTAAGTCGTCCTTAATCCTTAAGTTTACCTCATGTATAGTTTGTATTTCATAGTCATCTAAGGACACCTTCAAGAATCCTAAAGTGTAAGGTGATAGGTGTCTTGAGCACTCCTTACCATCATTCTTAGGTTATGGTTATGAATAAGTGCATCATTGACGTTGACAGTGACAGTGTTTATTAAAAGTCTTATTATAATTTTTATATACTATTGATTATAATGATTTTATTGAATTTATTGATATCTTGGAGGAAAATGTAGTAGTGAGGATTCCAAAAAGATGTATAAGAGAAGCGGAAAACCATTTTGATTTTTATGCTGAACATCATTTTAAAAGAAAGATAGAGATTTTCAAAGGAAACTGTCTACTAAATGAAAATAGTTTTTTTCCCTACCGGAATAAAATTTACGTTCAGACATTTTTTAAAATTTCACAACAACCGAAACAAACATCAACAACAACATTCAACTTAACGACGGTTTTCTTCTTCTTTCTCGACTTTTATAAACCGTTTACCTAAACCATTACTCGGTAGAGACCAAATACTAACAACAAGAAGCAAATAAATGACAGAAATAGACGTTGTCAATTAGTCTTCTTATTTAAGGATTTCTTTGTCAAGGTAAGCTAGAATATTGATTATGAATAGGAATGTTTGAGCAGACCTTAAGTAGTCCTTACATAATATATTCTTAAGAGCGGAGGTACACTTTCTGTAGCATATGCCTTTCCAATGTAATCGTAGAAACAAAATCCCAGAAAAACAGGACAATATTTTTGAAAAATTCAAACGGTCAGTTAAAATTTAGGTGACTACGGATGTAGGAAAATTATTAAGAATCCTGAAAATATTCAGTTTTTGAAAATATTAGCATATGAAAATTAATGAAAATTGATAGTTCGTAAAAAACACCCAACAGAATATTTTAAATCAGATTAGATTTTAAACGAAGTGGTTTTTTTTACATATTATTTTAGATCTTTTTAACTCCTTTGGTAGCTTGCATAAGAAATATAGCATAAACATGAATAAATAAATGACGGAAGAAAATAAATAAAAAAATTACTAATATTATATTGTAACATTTACTGGAACTCCCAAATTTATGTACGCAAAAGATATTAAATATTTGTATTTTCTCTGTTTACATAAGTGCATAAAATAGATTTTTTAAATTTTAAGGACAAACAGTACACTTTAGTACAAAATGTTGTAGTACAAAGTTTTAGAGCATAAAATTCTCTACAACTTTTGTCTTAAACTTTTTCCATAATTTCCAATAGTTGCGTCACTAGAGCTCGCGTAAAATATGTGCATGTAGGTTTCCCCCGGTTTTTCTTGATTTTGAGTACAAGCAATGTATTTTAGTGCAAAATGTTCTGGTGCAAAGTTGTAAAGCATCAAATTTTCTTTACTGTTAAATACAAAAATTTAACTTTTTTTCGAATTCCTCATAGTTTCGCGCTAGAAGGCGAAAAAATATACATTTAGGATTTTCACCTTTTTTTTTAATTTTAAAGATAAATTATGCACTTTAGTGCAAAATGTTTCAGTGCAAAGTTGTAGGGCATAAAATTCTCTACAAGTTTTTTATCATAATTTTTCCAGAATTCCTAATAGATTTCACACATTATTTTAAGAGATCATAATTGTAGCAGTGTGTTATATACAATGTGGGCAAGCGGATTTTTTTTTTGAAAAATTATAGGAAATCAAAATTGTAGAATTCAAAATTTCCTACAAAATTTGTTCTCGCCTTGTTTTGGAATTCCGCATGGTTTAGCCGATATTTTTTATTTTAAATCTAAATATTTTTTATCTTATTAAATTAATTGGTTTAGATAAATTATAATATTACAAATTTTAAAAAAGATACGATTAAATTTGTATTAAAAAACTTTATAATTGCGATTTTTTTCAAAATTTTATTAAAAAAATTGATGAATTTTTAAAATAATGGATCAAAAAAAATACAATTTTTAAACTAAATTGAATAATTTTTAAAATATTAAAGATATGACAATGGGATGTTTACCATTCGAAAGATGATATAAAACTCTAAATTCACAATATATTTTACTATCTTCGAATTTAGAATTGTAATTATTATAGCCAAAATAAAGAATTTTTTGTAATTTTGTGTTATCAAAAAGTATAAAATAAATGAAAAAGTAAATAGTACATCTAAAAAGAATCGAAAAGTAATATATGTGTAAATTATTTCATAATTTTAAAATAATGTAAAAAAAAGAAGATTTTTTTAACTTTTTTAAATTAACTTTATTAATATATTTTGATCCAAAAACCTAAAAAAAGGTCTGTTACTCAATTTGAATAAAATTCAATGGGATATTAATTATTTATTGATTTTAAAATTATTCAAAAAAGGTTTTATTCTTTTTAAGGTTAATTATTAAATATTAAAAATTTGGAAAAAAACGCCATTAAATTTGTAGTAAAAATTCGATAATATTGATTTTTTTCAAAATTTTAATAAAAAAATTGTAGAATTTGTAAAAAAATTTCGAAAAACTTTTGAATTTTAATATAAATTTAAAGAGAAATTGAATAACTTTAAAAATATTAAAGTTATTAAAATAGTATTTGTACCATTCTAAAGGTAATACAAAGCTCTAAATTAAGAATATATTTTATTTTCTTCGAATTTAAAATTGTAATCGTTATCCAAATTTTTTTTTAATTTTTTTGTCCTTTTGTTAAATCGAAAATGATACAACAAATGAAAAAAATAAACAATACATTCGAAAAAGTACATTTTGTGTGAAATATTTTATAATTTTAAAATAATATTGTAGAAGTTATAGCCAAATGTTAAAAGTTAAAAAACAATTTGACAAAAATTTTACTTTTTTAATTTTTTTAAACTAACTTTATTATTGTATTTTGATGTTGCAGAAAAACTAATTACTTAACTAGGTGTGTTCGGAAAGTGAAATTTATGATCAGAAGTCACATGAAAATGATTTAAAAAAAAATTATTTCCTATTGTTTACAAAATTGTTATAAGATAATTTAAATTTTTGTTTGAAACATAATCTTTAATGCAAAGTATGAATTAAAAAAAGTCGTTCCTAGAAAAATTTTTTTGTTGCTTTAAAACGTAATTTTTAATTAAAAATTTTTTTCTACCCCCTGTAATTACTATTAAGGAATCACTTTTTTTAATCATAATTTATCTTGCCCTTTGATAACTAAAAGAAAATTGTTTTTATTTATATTTTCATTGTTTATTTAATAAACAATTTGTTTTAAATAATTAAATTTTTTCTATATATTTTTATTTCTACATAATGAAACAAAAACAACCATGTGTTATTTTTTGAGAAAATAATTTATTTATATGGTAGAATAAAATTGTTACTTAACAAATACGTTTTTAAGGAATAAAAAAATTTTTGAAGAAACGATTTTTTTAGAAAAAATCAAAATTTGCATAAAGGATTATGTTTCTGAAAAAAAAATTAAATTAACTTATAAACAACGAATTTGTTTATAACGATTTTATAAACAATATGAAATAAAAAAAAATTAAAAATCAAGATCAATAGTAATATGAAAAAAAAAATTTTTTTTAATGATTAATCAAGCTTTTTAATTTTTAACCCAAGTAAATAACGAAGTGAAAAATAACAATTTTTTAATTTTTCCAACGGGAATCTTTTCTGAGGCCTTTCAAAAATAGGTCCAAAAAAGGAAAAATCTCAGATTTGTTATTTAACAATTGTCGCACTTACAATGTCCAAGTTAAAGTCGGTAAAATTTGTTAATTAATGCATAATTAATAGAAACGTCGCGTTAAAAATTATTGTTCATAAATCTATTCAGTAGATGCCTGAATTTTTAAAATTTATTATTTTCATATTTAATGAGTTTAAATAATAATTATTCATTAAAATTCCAAAGTGGGCGGCGCTTACGCAAGCAGGAGTCTCCGTTTTCGGCCGTATTTTTAACCGTCTGAGAAAACTGTAAATATTGGTGCTACAGTTCCGGGAGGTATAATTTTTTTTGTGAAATTTCCTCCTCTTTTTGAATCTTTTTTCCAATTTGAAAAATGTCAAATAGTTTTTGAGATAAGTACTTTCAAAAAAAGCAAACCCCATTTTTCTCAGATAATTGTTTATAACTTTTGCAATTTTTGCAAGCGGCTCTTGAATTTTTTCAAAAATCATCTACAGGCAAAATGTACCTGCTGACTATATTAACAGTTAAAAATAAAATACGAAATATGTTTTTTTCAAATAATGTGTGTATGCTGATTGAATTTCTCACACAGTCTAAACGTAAACATAATACTAGAGCATGTTGGGTATATAAAAAGGTTCTACAAGTTACATCAGTCTGCATTTAGAATGAAATATTGCCATTAACAATCTTCTAATATCCGATAAAATGTCTGAGACAAAACAGTTAGGCTTGATATGCGTGCACAACTGTATAAATGGCTGAATCTCAAAAACTGTATTTCGGATTTCCATATGTAATCCACACAAAATTAAGACAATTAAATTCTGCAGTTTTTGGTGTAAAACAAAGTGTAGGTTAATATATCAAATAAGGGAGATTGTACGTGTACAATTGAAAAATTGAACTAAATTGTGTACCTCTCAAGTTTTTTGGTTCTTTTAAATTTTTTAAGAAAAAAAAATTAACAATGTTGAATTGCTATTACAGAGACAAAAAACAGAGCTTTCAGATAAAACAAAACCGATGTTTCTATTTATTATAGAAGCCAAATGGCACGGTCATAACGTAAATAAAACAAAATTTAACCTATTTTTTTTGTCTTGACCAATTGAGAATGTCGTAAATTTTGATTTATTATGTATAAATTCGCAATGGACAATAATATTAATGTCTTATAAAGTTATACTCCGATTTTGGGTTTTTGCAATTTGTCTACATAATATCGTCAGACAGATTGAGTAGGTACGTTACTGTAATATTCAAACATTCACTCTAAATCTCATCGGTTGCATATTGGCTGTATATGTTGTAGTTATCTACGTCAGCTCTCGCTCGAAGTAAAATTAACGTGGGATACAAACGCCAAATCGGTGCGAGAGTTTCTGAAATTTGTACCTCCGCTCTTATGATTACCTTCAATACTAACTATGAATACTGCCCCTAGTATCCTTAATTAGCAGTTTGGTTGATATAAAAAGTGAGGTTATTATTCATAAGGCAGTAGTGATTCTAAATTGTGAACTGATTTTTTACTGAACTTAAAAATTCCCAAATTAAGTAAAAGGGAAGAAAAAACAATGAAAAACAAGAACTTTCTGAGGAAAATATTGGAATTAAAAAATTATTATGCTGTTTCAATTGGTCGGATTGGAAGTGAAAAAGAGTTTTGTTATATACGCGACGCAACTCGGCCCAACCTAAGATCCAGGTCAATAGTGAGTAGGGGAGACCGGGGTTGGTTGTGATAGAGGCTTTTGCACTCGCTTAATAGATGTCATCCTCGTCATGATCATCTCAATAGAACGAGCGTTAATTGTTGTGTGTTCAGTATGGTTGTGGCTTCGATCGTTAATGTACCACGTCTATTTGGCTGATTTTCGTATTTCCGAGGTGTCTTAGTAAATATTACTGACTTCAAATATTGTTTTATAAAGTGACCATGGTAACAGTTAGAACTGGTATTTTGATGTTCAAATACTAATTCAGGTATGCTCTATCTCAACCACATAATATTATTCTGTTGTTTATTGAAATTTGGTCAGAACTAAGCGGAAAAAATGAAAATGTGCTTTGGGGTTGGTTGTGACATTCGCATCGGGGTAAGTTGTTACTGTCACAACCTGCCCCGTACTAAATACATAAATAATGCCTGTCTTATTAATTTACTTTAGAATCAATAATGAGGACATATAAACGTAAAACCAACCGGGGAAAAACCTTCGGACGTTTTTGAACGCGCAACAAAAGAAATTTTGGAAAACAAGAAATTTTTACGAGTAGTTGCCGCCGATTTCGATATTAACTACATGACGTTACAAAGATTTTGTTAAAAAGTACAGAAATAATGATGGTAAGATTTCTAATCTTTTTAACTTAGGGATGTCAATACAAAAACTCAATTCCTAGGTTTCGAGCAACCCTTGCATGTAGGATATAGACGAAATCGCCAAGTGTTACCAGATGAAATGGAAAATGAATTAGCTGAGTACCTGATTTATCAATCTAAATTATACTTTGGATTATCCACAAAAGAAGTTCGTAGATTAGCTTACGAATTTGCTGTTAAGAATAATGTAACTGTCCGTAACAACTGGATCAAAGATGAAATGGACTCTGCTGACTGGCTTACGGGTTTCCTTAAGCGACGTCGAACATTATCCATCATCAGGACTCCTGAAGCGACTACCTCAGTCGCGCTACAACTTTTAATAAGACAAACGTGAATACTTTTTTCTCTTCTGCAAGAGGTCATGGATCGTTACAAATTTGAACCCCAAAACATATACAACGTCGATGAAATGGGTATAACCACTGTGCAACGGCCAGATAGAATTATTGCAAGAAAGGGCATAAAACAAGTGAGTTCTGTAACTTCCGCTGAAAGGGATACGCTAGTAACATTTTGTTTTGCTGTTAGTTCCAGCGGAAATTCAATTCCCCCGATGTTCGTATTTCCAAGAATAAACTACAGAGACAATTTTGTTAACATCGGCCCTCCAGGATGCATTGGATCCGCCAATCCGTCAGGTTGGATGACGGAAGATGTTTTCTTTATATATTTAAACCACTTCGTCAAACATACCAGGTCAACTCGGGAAAATCCTGTTCACTTGATATTGGATAACCATGACTCTCACCACTTATTAAAAGGTATTTCTTTTTGCAAATAAAATGGAGTTGTGGTCATTTCTCTACCACCGCATTGCTCTCACAAACTCCATCCATTGGATCGGTCGGTATATGGACCTATTAAAAAATATATTAATAGTGCTTGCGACTCATGGATGCGCAATCATCCGGGAAAAACAATGTCAATTTATGACATACCCCCCCATTGCGAAAGATGCTCTTCCTCTGGCAGCAACAACAAAAAATATTCAAGCTGGGTTTGCAGCCGCTGGAATTTTTTCCTTCAATACAAATATCTTTTCCGATGATGAGTTTCTTCCTGCAGCTGTTACGGACCGTCCAAATCCGGAAAATGCTTTGAAAGCAGACGTATCTCTGGACGAAGTTATTCCAGAAATACAGATCGGTAGTCAAACCAACCATATTGAAACCCAAATTATCCCCAACGCTTCACCGTCTAAAAGAGATTTAATTCCAGTAGCACGCAGTACAGATTTAGAACCTATAGATTCACCTGAAACTTCCGGTATCATTAACTATTTTTCTCCAGAAGATTGAAGACCAACACCCAAGGCTGAAAAACGAGTAGCTAGACGTAAATGGCGAAAACTTAGCCGATCAGCCATTTGGACGGATACTCCAAATAAGGAGGAACTAGAAAATGACAAAAAGAGAAAAGAATTAAAAGAACAAATGAAAAAAGTTAAACAATCCGGTGCCAAGAGAAATATATCTAAAGGTAAAACTAAGGTCAAAGCTGAAACTAAAGCTAAAGCTAAAACCATTGATGCTAATTTTTCTGAAGAAGAAGACGAAACTTTCTGTTTAATTTGTAGCGGATCCTTTTCCAGCTCTCGTTCAAGAGAAAAGTGGTTGCAATGCACCAGTTGCTTCCAATGGGCACATGAAGAATGTCCAGATAAAAGTCCATATTTCGTCTGCATTCATTGCAATTCCGACGACGATATATAAAAGAGTATGATTTGTCACAATCAACCCCATAAGTGTCACAACGAACCCCAGGTAGGGGCAAGTTATGACATTTGAAGATGCATTTCTTTTTTGTTAATAACTATGTTTGTGCGAAATATGTTCGTTTTTAAATTTTTTTATAGATTAATATTCAAATAAAATAAATCTGTTCAAGAAAACTTAATTGTCTTATTATTTAGATCTATAAAAAATTATTCGTAAGAATTGTCACAACCAACCCCGGTGTCCCCTATCATCTCTATAATATGACCATACAGTGTGTCTCAAAAAAAAATGTGTCATAGCTCGTATGGTGATTCATTACCAAAAAATAAGACAAATATTTCCTATCAACATGAGTCCGCTTTGTTAAAATTTTTAATTTTTTTCGGTTTTAACATTTCCGAAACGATTTTAATAAAATGATGACTGTACCTAAAAAATAACATATTTTACCAATAAGAAGAAGTATGCGACGGGCGCGCGTGCAAACGGGCGCTTTTTTAAGATGTAATAAAAAATATGTGTTTTTTTTCACTTTTGAGTAGCACGATTAGTTAAACAAATGAATAATAAAAGTAATGTTAAAATTTTTTTTTATTATTCTTAAGCAGAGGCCTATTGTGGCTCACCCCTATGGCTTATAATTCACCATACAATCCAAACCTTCTTACGAAGTCAATGGTGAATTGAAGCCTATTCATCTTCAGGGCAGGACATGAGCATAAAATATGCTCCGCCGTTTCGTCTTTCACACTGCAGAAGCGACAGTCCGATGTTTGAATCAGACCTAGCTTCTTCAGATGGTACCGTAGACGCCAATCCCCTGTAAGCAGTCCAATTAGTATGCGTAGATCACTTCTACTCCATTCTAGGACCTGCGATAGGGTGCTACCTGAGGGTTTGACTATAAACGCTTTAGAGTGAGCTAACCTAGGAATATCTTTCCAGTACTGGAGAGTTTTCGTCTCAACCCATTTTCAGATAGTGTCTTTGGCACTGCTTTTGGCTATGCAAAAGAATGGTTCCGGTCCAATTAACTCGGATTCTGCACCTCTTCTCGAAAGAGTGTCGGCTTTCTCATTGCCCTCCATCCCGTCATGCCCAGGTACCCAGAGTAGGGTTACTCTGTTACTTATAGCAATGTGATCCAAGGATTTGATGCAGTTCCACACCAGCTTCGAGTCCTGCCGGTTGGAGATCAGTTCTTTTAAAGCTGCCTGGCTGTTCGATAAAATATACATACTTTTATTGTCAAGATGATGGTTTGCCAACTCCCTTGCACACAATTCTATAGCGAAAACCTCCGCCTGAAAGATAGTAGCATACTTGCCGAGGCTTAGTGTGATGTCAATTCTCGGTTTTCTGCTGTACACTCCGGCTAAAACACTACTTGGGGTCTTTGAACCATCTGTGTACAGTACATAAGCCGTCCCTGGAAAGAGGATCTCCACATTTTCCCATTCGTCTCTTCTCGGAAGAAGGAAGTTGAATGACTTCTGTTGCTTGTAGGTAAGAAAAGAGTCATCGTTCAACAACCAGATGATGCCAAGAACATCCAGATTTGTACAAAAGTCAATTTTTTTCATACTTTTTTTTGTTAAGTGTAAATTTTTTATTCAAAAATGGCGAGAGGTCATATAAGATTTATATTGTTTTATAGTAAAAGTAAACATTTTTTTAAAAATCGAATTATCTTGTATGCGTGTTTAATCAGTTTTAATAAAACATTCTAAAACTTTACATGTGACTTGATTATTTTGTTGTTGCGATAATAGTATAGGTAACCCATAGTTCAAGATGTCTTTTGTATCCCCCTTGAGTTTTTCCTGTATCCACCACTGCGACTTACCTATAGGAAAGATCAATCTCAATTATTCGAGCATCGGAGTTCTATGATCAAATCCTCGCTTCACTTTTAAATGTACACTAAACTGGTGGCGAATGATTGATTAGTAAATATCGATAATGTTTATTCAAATTAATTCCGTCATGTATTAAAATTTATTCGTTGACAAACTCGCCTTCCTTCCGAATAAACCATTGACATATACGCATAGGCATGCCCAGTGGCTTATTTCATAAAACTTATTAGTCTAATATTATTGGATAAAATTTAATATTAAAAGTAGGAAATATTAGTTTTGGTTTCATAATATTTTTAGGTAATAATATTAGTTATTAGTAAACTTACTCTTAATATTAGTTTATTATATTTGTAAAATTTGAAATATGTTTCATAATTAAAGTAAACAAATAATTTTTAATAATAAATAACTGCTAATATTATTACTTGATTTTCTCTGATATTATTTATGTTTCATTTGAAAATTATGGATTCAGATTAACGTGACAATGAAATTACAACTATAGTTAGATGACCGAGAATTTTCAAAGAGAGGATTTCATATGTACATCTTCTGTCTTTTGATACGCAAAAGAAATCATGCGCTTACTGCTAAGCAGCACTTGATAAGTGCACTACATGGGCATGGCAGTACCATGGTATTGCAGATATGCATGGTATTAGTAAACCTACTGTATGTAGGGTTGTTCACAGAGTTGTTAAAGCAATTAATCTAACTTTAATGGTATGTGGATGTGGCTGAAGTAATTCATGGGTTCATTGAAGTGGCTGGTATGTCCCTTGTGTGTGGAGCACTGGGCCGGACTTTACATTATGTTCCAATTAAATATGAACCTGGCTTTGTGAATCGTCATGGTAATCATTTATTGAACGTTATGCTTGTATGTGGTCCATCTATGAAGTTTTATTATGTAAATGCTAATTGACCTGGTAGCGTAAGCCATGCACGAGTTTGGAGGCAAAGTACACTTAGCATTAGAATGGAAGAGGGTTGGAGACCTTTTCCAAATGCGGTACTTTTATCATTTAAAGCCTCATAATGCAGCAGATCCTGTCCAAATGAGATTTTTAAGGTCACACAAAAGTAGAAGGCGACTTATTGAATGTTCCATTGGTATATTAAAAGAAAAATGTCCATGCCACAACCATTCAAGACTAAATCCTAGATTTGCCTGAGAGGTAATAAAATTTAATAAAAATTGATGTTGAAAGGTATAACAACAGAGAAAAAATGATGATATGGAAAATAATGTCGGTGAACAAGCAGCGAGATAAGCTGATGGCGAAGAAATATTACATTACTTTTATAACTACTTAAGGAATGCCTGAAATAATATGTTTAAATTTTGAGAAAACATTTTATTCTTTAGCACAGATGAAAATTAATTTTTGATATATTTTCTGTGTTCAACAGAGCTAAGCCATTAAGTCGATCGTCCTTCATTGCCGACCTCAGCCATGTCTTTGGACGCCGCAACGTTGAAAAATTTCTTCTTACTGTAGGAATAGATACAGGTAGATAAGCAAATAGTTTGTACATCGTGTGAAAAGTTATATAGTCAGATCTAGAACAAATAGACACAAGATCATTAAGAGCATTTATGCTCGTTTGCATATATTGAATAATCTCTCTCATTGGTCTCTTTTTAATCATTAAGGTTGATTCTTCCATGAATGGTATTTCAGTTAACCATCGACATCAATTTATGTACCAGATCATTACCGTCATGTTTTAGTAGTTGTGAGAGCAAAATTATGTTGAATTTTAATTGATAAATAATTCATTCGGCGAGACGTTCTCTCATGTCAGTGATAAAATGGCCCAGTGTTGGAATAAAAACAGTTTTTTTCTAATAAGTGATAACATCATCATTTTGATTGGAGTTTTTTTTTCTATTAGACGAGGAACACTCATCTCCACGTCTAACTCTTCCATAACTGCCGTCGAATCTTCAATAATACGAGTTAAGTGGCTATTAGCTCTCATGCCGTCGTATGCCTCGAGCGTCGAATCTAATTTTACTTTTGCCATCGTGACGTCCAAGCCAGGGTCTTTTATGATTTTACTAACTGGATAATGCCACTCGGTGTAAACAGCGTTAATAATAAACTCGCAATTAGATAGAGCTCGAGGAGAATATTGGTTTTGGTAGCAGTTATTGTGTCTCTCCTACAATGTATTTCTTTAAGAACTTTGCAAAGTGTTCCGAGACCAGCTGCATTTTATATTTAATTGTTAATACAGCATCATATCATTCAACCTATCTTGTTTGATAATGTTTCTGCAGCTAATGTTTTAGGTGACTCTTCAATGTTGCGAACCCTTGCTAGAGCTGTAAAGAACGATACCACTTCTTGAATAGTACCAAGTGTGTTTCTCACACTTATAACCTTGCAACTGCGAGCTTATGACTTTGACACGGTGCTACTTGACCGTTAATTGCTTTCTTTTTTATAGTAGCTGCAACTCCTTTCAATTCTGACATATTAACTGAGCAACCATCACAGCCTATACCCACACAGTTCTCAAGTGACAAAGAAAGGCTTTCCATTCTCCTTGGAATTGTAGTACCCAATACATCTCCAGTAATGCTTCAGTCTTGACACCGTTCATTCAGTTCCTTTCCATTACAATTATTGTCTTTACGGATGTCAACGAAGTCCAAACATTTTTCGTGTTATTTTCCGCCACCATCAACATATCTTGCAGCTAAACTCACTTGGGTGATGTGCACTATGTTCATAGTCCCATCGAAGGTGATACTGTAATAACGAGATTCTTTAATTTTCTCCTGTTTTTTTGATAACACCACTCACTGTTTCACAGCATGTAATAAGTTCGTTGACGCTTCAACGTGGTACTTGAGCTGAGAGTAGGTCGCAAGCTTACCATCTATACCAGTAAGTTTGGTAAACTTTGTTAGTTGTTCAGTTACAAGTTTCTTGGCAATATTGGATTTCTTTCCTCCAAACATTTTATTATTTACAAAAATTGAGCATTTACTCCCTTTTTAACTTGTGAGAACACCAGCCATGGATACTGTTTAAAGTGATTATCGTACACTTGTCTGTATTTTATATCATCACTAAGATTTCCGGCGGCAATATGTCTATAGGTTTACCACTAGTAAACTGCTTGTATGGATGTCTACCGTAGTACTTTATCATACTCTCATCTTAACTCATGTGTTTTTCTTGCTGATAGTTTTCCAAATATTTAGCTTTCAGTTTGCTTATACAAGGTCTTAGTTTCTACACTTTGTCATCCAGGTTCGGTTTAGAATTATCAGCCCAATGGAGAAATCGTATAACTTGGACAAAAAGGCCCCGTCTCATGGCCCCAATCACCATCACATTGTTCACATCAAATTGTGATTCCCAATATAATTTTTTTGTGGTAATATTGCATAGTCACTTCCTATTAGTATTGCTATAAAGCATTTTATTTCATTTTTAGAAACTCTTATTTTAAATAGAGCATAGCGAGATGATTCTTCGATTAAGAAAGTAACATTTCGTCGTCGAAAAAAGCTCAAAAGCTTAATTCGGAATCCTTAAAAATAAAATTTAACAGGTTAGATTTAACGGAGACCGTTAAAAACAAACACAGATTTTACCATACAGAATACTTTTTAAACGTTAAATATCAAAGAGCCGTTAAAAAATATGACTTTTTTGTTACAGAATAGCAATTTACCTTTATCGGAGGTTATAATTTTGACGCACCTTAAATTTTAACGGGTTGCTTAAAGAATCGACGCTTATATGTTTTAAAATAAACGATCTTCCTCAATGTGCGTCATTACTCAGAGCGTTACCGTATTGTCGAAATGAATTTGCAGTTTACGCGCATATGTTCACTAACAAAATCAAAACCTAACTACTATACTCTTTACAGTGCATACCTAAAAGAATTATTATTAGCGCCATCTAGCAAAAACTATCGAAACTTACAATACAGATCTTAAAAATGGAAGCAATGTTTCCTGTCTTTGATGGGTTAATTAAAATTAAATTGTGCTGTATTGGCGCCTTGTTTTTATATACAAATTTTATAGAAATTTTGTCCTATTTATTTTTTAATTTTAAATATTTTTTCGATAGTTACGTTAGCTATACTGTGGCTTCTTATTTTTAATGTTACACTATCTGAGAAAATTGAAAATATATTTTTAAAAACATAATTTTTTTTTTTCGTAAAACCATTGGTTGTACTGTAAGTATTTTCATAAAACATGAAATTAGCCGATTACATACAGATAGGGAAAAATTATATATGAAGTGAAGTGGAAAAAGTTCTAAAAATTTGAATTGGAAAAAAGTTTTCTCATGCAAACCACTTTAATTTGTATGGGGGATACCGGAAGGGCCGGTCTGATTCTGCTCAAATTCAGTATAGTTCTTCCTTGGACAAAACAAACTCGGTAAATTGAAACCCGGAACTCGGAGCTTTCGTTCAAAAGTTACAGTGTTTACATCCAGACAGACGGACATCTGGACAGGATTTTTATGCATTTTCGAACTCAGGGAGCTCGGAAACGTCAAGAAAAGTGATAAAAAGTGGGGTCAGAATTTTTTTCGCCATCACGATACTAATACTGATTCTTTTGGGCCTCAGTAATAAAATTTTTCCCTAGCCTGTAACGAACGACTCTGATATTACTTCCTGAAATCAGCTAAAATTTTTTTATGAAAATCGGACGTACGATATGGAAACAGGAGGTAAAATCAATTTAAATGAGTATGAAGCCCTTTTAAAATAAGTTTTCTGGATGTTCTAAGCTACTCACAATACAATTAAGTAAAATAAATTTTCATGTCCGTCGGTCTGGATGGATTGATGGATAGATGTATGAACCATTTCTCCTTGAGAGAGGAACCCTATTGCTTTTGGGATCTGTACATTCAATATTTCTAGTACTCCCATACTTGGAATATTAACAAAAAGCACTATTTTGTGCAGGTTCCCCATACCTCGGTTTGTAAAAAGATATGTGAAAACCATAAAAAATGTCGTTCTGATTACATTTGTATAAAACACCAAAATGTGTCAACATAACGTTAAGTCTATAAATTTCGTGGTGAGTATAGTTCTTGTGTTTAATGTTAATACAAATTTCTCTGTCAGAAGTATGAAAATCATCAGGTGTTTTTAAACTGTGTTATGTTTATAATACATTTTGCGAAATTTTCAGCTTCCGAGCCGATGGGCCTGTTATAAAAATTAGCAAATAATAGTGAATTATTTGTCTAGCTTGCGATACTTCATATTACGTTTATGTTGAGGCGATATTTCCAAAATTTACGCTTTGAGATTCGCTGTAGGTTCATGACTGACAGCAAACATTTTTTGAAATGGAGGAAACCTCTCCCATTGATGTTTTATTACGGATACTGTTACGGAAAATTTAAAATTTGACCCTCACTTGCTCCAGGGCATAGTTGATATTTTCATTATAGGCGTAGAAGTAGATAAAGCATGAGAGACACAATCCATGAGGCATTATTTGCACCACAAAACATAGTATATTGGGTACCCATTTTACGCCCTTATTAATGATTATTGTTACTCAAAATTATTTTTTAATGAAAGCCAAATTATGTTTCTAGTAATATGCAACTTTAATTTTTAACATTTGTTTTATTACATTTTTTTATAAGAAGTTAAACATGCGCCTAAAATATCCTATTTTAGAATTTGTTTATTAAAAAAATAATAAAAAATTGTCAAAAACCTCATTGCATATTACTAAAAGATAAGATAAAATGTTATTATAAAAAAAATAAGTTCATATCTTTCCATTTCTGTTCAGAAAACGATTAAGAAATAGCATAAAACTGCACTAATTTTGATTGGGTAAAAATCCCCTTAAACCTGAGCGGTAAGCAGCCGATGCTGAAGCGTATCTCACGCTATGACTATAGTAAAAACTACTATATGCCGTTTTCCTGTAGAATTTCTTTTACCTATCTGCTTATAGTCTATGTTGAAGTAGTATGAAACGGTTTATTGTGTGATAAAATAAGGTAGACTTAATTATCTTGGTTGATACGAAGTGGTTTGGTAACTGTTATAAACATAACATTATCTAAAGTGTTTCGTCTTGAAAATCTGATTGACGAGTATGACAATTAACGTAGTCATTCTTTCGCGATACCAATTGTGCTATTTCGGGACACAGAGATAAAACGATGGTTCGGTCAATCTCTATCTATCTCAAAACTATATCGTATAGTTTGGATGTTAGAGATAGCGCTAGGCCGAACCAATACGACATTTTTCTTACTATTTTCAGCAAAAAAATATTACAATAATACACGGGTTGGGCACGTCCATGAGTATATGTCAGTGACAGTAACCATTAGGTAATACTTAAAGTGATTGCAACACACAACTCTCGTTGTAGTTTGAAATAGAGAAAAACTAAACAACGCTATAATGGGCCAGGCCACAAAGTTTTGAGCCTATATGAAATTATAATTTCTACTTTGTCAGAACCTAATATGAAATTTCCCAAGCTAATTGTTGATATAGTCTGAAGTCTTTGAGTGGTTGTTAGTAATTATAGAGTTAATAGCTTTAACCAATAGCAATTTCAATTTCTACTTAGTTGCCATTCAGGGAATTTACCCTTAACGACGTGGTATAATCGTTTTGGTGATTCAAATTCTTCCATCCTAAAAAAATTGTCAAATTAATAATATGTTTGATGTTTATAATAAGCAAACGTCAACAATATAATTCATTACATACTGAACACCACGCGACATTGCGAAAATAATATTTATACTGTCCTTCTCACTTGATGTATTTTTTAAATCACCACTCAAGATATGCTCTTGTGATGTTTCGCAAAATACGTCTGGTGAGTTGGACGTATAATTGATTATTTAGATTAATTTAACTGCGGCCAAGTGTAGTAAAATAATATTTCCGAATTTCGATTATCAGAAATATTTTATTTAATTGTTTTATATTAAATCGTCATATTTTCCAGTTATAATATGGACCATTATTAATGAAAAAGTCCATATCATAACTCGAGTATATTAGTAATTAATTTAGAAAAACTAAACATAGAATAAACCTTTAAAACCTCACAGAATTAAACCTTCTAAAACCAAAGGAAATAATTCCTTTATATTGCGTAATATCTAGAGTAGATTGCGTTCCACGTATCAACTGAGTGGAAATTTCTGGTGAACAAAAGTTTTTAGCTTTTGATTGAGAAGATGAGGTAGTCTAAATGAAACGACAGAGATTGCTTTTACCCGGGAAAACAGAAATTACATTTTCGCATTCTGTTTCAATTATTACTAATTTCGCGTATAATATGTAAATCAAAGAGGACCTGAAGAAAATTTATTAGATTCCTTGCTGGTACATTTCATCAGTTGAAATTTTTTATGCCGCAGATCGGGTATAAAATAGTTTTGTTAAGGGCATAATAATATTGAGGTAGTAACTAATATATTTTTAAAGTCTAAATAATGAAAATGTTTACTTGAAATAATCTAATAAGTAAATTACGGAAGCGCTGAAGGATAAAGATAATATGTTTTTTTAACTTGACTGGTCGACTTAGTATGTCGATTTATATACATATGTCGACTTATTTATGTCGACTTATTATCTTTACCGGTTGACTTAATCCAGCATTAAAATTGTGCAGTTAAGTTCCGCAGAGAGTAGCACGTGTGGCGCATTTATAGGAGGTCTGTTTGGATATTTTATAGGTTAGGTAAGCTCTGTTCTTCCAAGAAAGTGCGTTTGTTTTAAATTGTCACAATGGATTCCAATAACACAGATATAGAAGAGATGGAACAGTTACTTAAAGGCAAAAAATTAACCAGTGAACAGTTGTTAAAAATGAGGGAGCAAAATATAAGCTATCTTTGGTTATTGTTAAGAACCCATTTCCTAAAAAAATTGTGCCTAATTACCTGTAATACCCCTAAGATCACTAAATTTTACACTATGTCTGACGCATATTTATTGTAACTTTCCAATTCACATTTAAAGGTTTTCCTATTTCTCTTTTATAAAAAGGTGCCAGATGGTATAAGAAATACTTATAGTTATTTACACAACAAAATGCTTGTAAATCGATACACTTATGATTTTATTGTCCCCTCTTAGACTTAGATAAACTATTTTTTAGTGTTTAGATCTAAATATCTAAGTATGTGTTATCTTTTCAGATTGAACCAACAATAATTCTGTTAATGGATGATATGCAACTGGCAGAATTTCTTAGAAAATTTGGACATCGCATAGTATTAAGACAATTTTGTAAATTACAGTATCGGACGGAATGTTCAATCTCGAGCCGAGCGCAATCCCTTTTAGAAAACTCACGTCAAAAACTAAACAGTAAAAAAAATTCGAATAAAAATGGGGATCAAAATAATCAACTAAAGAAAGCTAATACAAGTAACAAGGCTCACGATAATAAACAAATAGTTATCGGTTGGTTGTGTTGGCTAGATGAAGATGAGAATAAATATCGACAAGTCAGAGAAATTTCGGAGGTGGAGCAGGAAAAATTAAGGTTCCCAAAGAGGGCGAAAGAGACTACATTATAGAAAATGAAAAAGATTTGTTTTTTTCCCAAAGGAAATTCTCCAAAAGGTCAACTAGATGAAAGTTGATCGGTTGGACTTTAAAAAACACAGAATAGAGTCAGATGTAACTGTTACAGAAATGTTGGAAACAACTGGTTTTATTTAGCTACGAAAAAGAAAACGCAAAAAGAAAAATCCGTACGTACCTTATTTATCGGGGAATTTTCCTCTCGGCGAATTGTTTGTCGAAGAATTTTCCTGTCGGGGAAGTTTCCAGTCGGGGAACTGCTTGTCGGGGAATTGTTGTCAGAAACCTTTCCGTCGGTGAAGTGTTGTCGGGGCATTTTCCGGCTCTCTCTGCGGAACTAAACTGCAAAATTTTAATGCTGTATTCTTAAGTAGAGCAAAGAATATCTCTATGATTTAAAAACCTGAGTTGTTATTTCACCAAGAATATATGGCCTTCTACTTTTTGATAAATACATATTATTCATAAGTGATTTTGAGACTGTTCTATGGTCTTCCAGCTCAAAGTTAGGTGTAGTCACAAAATTTGTTGATATTTTTTAAATTCAAAATAAACCCTGTGGTTTTGGTGGCGTGGGTATTGCGAACGTGGGTTTTGCGAACCGTGGGATTTGCGAACATAGACCTGGCATACCCTGGGTCACTTTATGGGGACCGTTGGGTTTGCGAACACTGCAGCTAATTTTTTTATTAAGTTAAATTTGTGTTGACTTTATTTTTGTATTTTAATAAAACAGCAAAATATTGAAGATTTAATAGTGGTATAGTGTGTTAAAAATTATAAAAATAATTCATTAAATGTCATATTTCAGTTACTTTTTCACTTTTGTATAATTACCGAGATATTTACATTTTAGAAAAATCTCGCACACTCATAATTTTGTTTTGTACCGTATCTTTCATCCTCAAATTGCATTATTATTTAATATGTTATGCGAAAATTTAACAAAAATAACTTTCCATTTGTCCAGGAGAGTAAATAGAGTATTTATTAAAAAAGATAATTTTCTCTATAGTTCTACTTTGACAAAAAACTAAATTATTCAAATAATTGACGGAAACTTAACAGTCGCAGATAAATGCAAAATATTCCTATCTTGGTGTATTTATCTTTTGGACTTTTAATATTTTTAAATAATAATTTAATATCTTTTATTAATAGTTCGCAAATCCTACCGATGGTCAGCGCTTAGATTAATTCCAGGTATGCGTGTTCGCAAAGCCCACGAAAAAGGTTCTGTTGGTAAATCCCAAGTTCGCAAGTACCACGGAGCCGTGGTTTTAGAATAAGAAAAAAAAATCTGATGTGGTCAGCAGATGACCTCTCGCCAGTTTTGAATAAAAAATTTAGACCGTAGCATAAAAAAGTATAAAAAAAAATGACTGTTTGTAAATCTGGCAACAATGGCATGAACAGACTTCTAGGATTTCCGATCCCGAGTCGATATTATCAAATATCGGATTTTGTCAGTCGATTTTCGATTTTTTTTAATATGATATCAATCCATCTAAGAATCAGAGAAAGTAAGAGTAATTAAATAAGCGAATCTTAAGGGTTAAGGTTTAATCTGGCTTACGCTCCAGTTTTTTATGCATTAAGCACAAACGTATTTGAGTTCGCTTAAGGCGGCGTTATATTTTAGGCTAGGTTTATCTGGACATCATAACCCCACTTTTTTTCTTTGTTTTTATCTTAGGTCATATACGATAAGCTAGATACGACCTGTAGATTATTTGTTTTGTAAGTCCGCGGGGGTTTAGCGTACTCAGTCAGTGATCGGTCGTTTTCAAATTGGACATAGTTTGACCAATGAGAAATCAATATCGACGTAGTTTGACCAATGACAAATCAGTATCCGACTCAAAGTACGCTATAAACATTACCCCTCACCTACTAAACAAATACTACCTGATGCCGTATCTAGCATATATGATCTATAAATAATCTAAATATTTGTGCAGTTTTTCGTTGCCTCAAAAGGAAGGTGAATTTTTTGATTAATTTTCGATTTCCACGAAGAATTTTTACGAGGCTTAACCATTTTGAGGAGTTGGATGATATGGCCTTTTATAGAAGATTCAGACTGGCCCGACGATGGTAAACTGGGCAAAAAGTTTACATCCTCCGGCCATGTAAACTGGGCACGAGGGTCAGTTTAATCCTATATAGGTAAATTTGGCGCAAGCTTAAATTGTTTTTATACGCGTATTTTATTATTGAATAGTAATATAAGCAAGTTAATATATTATGCATGAGATTTTTTTTAAATGGTTATTTTTTTTTATTACTTCGGAAGTATATTAGATTTTTTTTATGAAACTCGGTTAGTTAATAGTAGTACATTTTAAGTAATGCAGATTATTAAGTAAAGACAACTTAGCTTTTTATATTATTGACTTTCAATTTAGCAGTTTTCATTTAATTAACATGTCTAAAAGACCATCTTAAACTGATTAGATTTTGTTTCGAACTTTTTGGGAGTAACACCTGTTGCGTTCAATAGAACTAACCAGAGTGTTATAAGATGGCGCTGTTTAAAATTGTTCGTGTCCTAGCTTAGTTTGTCACAGATCACTTAAAGCATATAAGATGTCAAATAAATTATTTTCTGTCAATATCAATGCGCATTTTTTTATGTATGTGGTATTAGTATTAGTTCATAAGGAATAGTTCTAAATAGTGCATAAGTACGGATACTTTTCGTCAAATGGGGCCGTACTGTATTTTGTGTGGACAGTGTAAAGCTGCAGATTCGAGCATTCATCTGTATTCAGTACCAGATTATAAATACACCATGTGTGATCTGTGATTACAGTTTACTATGAGCGATGTATGCGCCATCTAAAGTTTTTTTCTGAAACTTTAGTAATCTCTCAAAAATCAGTCAAAATCAAGTAGGTAGAGATCTCCCAGTTTTGACCCAAACTTTTACAAGTATAAATGGAAACCCCATGATTTTAATTTAGACATTTACATTTAAACTTTGTATTTTGACACATGTTTAAATTTGACATTCTTTTAACTTTTCAAGTAATATATATATATAAGCTGCTTTCTTTCGACCATGTTCCTGGAATCAAAACGCGTTATGTTCCCGAATCATGTTCTTTCGAGCAAATTTGAATTGTGATTCATCCCGACTCGATTCATAACTTTGGATCATGATCAGTAAGTATTTTTAAAATGAAAGTTTTAAACATATACCTATATACCGTTATTCAGATAACGCATATACACATGATCCAGAGCACAATATTACTGCATCGCTCTAAGCGACGAAGATTATGAACGTGCCATCTCATAAAAGCTCTTCCCAAGGCTCTTCCTTAAAAATCCGATTATGGTTATTTGGTGAAATTATTCATTATTACACATAAAAAATCAGTAAAGAAACCACTATATATTCTATAAATTAAAAGCATAACCTAAATTTGCACAACTGCTGGTTGACAAGTAGGGACTGTTCTTTCGTCTTTTGACAGGTGAACATGTTCTTGTAATCAAAACGGTAAAACTGAAACATTGTTTGAAGATCATGATCCCAAATAATTGACGAAAGAAAACGTTTTAAGGATGTGATGACTAAAAAGAGGAATTAAATTTTGCATGAAACGACTCGCAATAATTAGTTGTTCTCGTAACCGAAGCAGTTTCTTCCGCCCACACAGACGGAGCAAATGTTGCGTTTTCACCTATATATGCCTCTAACAAATATTTGTTCCAAACTTCATTGTGTGGTTTATAAGACATCAAATCGAATACAAAACAGTAATCTACATCATTTGGATTCAAATAAGTCAGCCCCAAAGTGTTTTTAAGCCAGATGCCGATTTCAGTTTTTGTTTCATAATCAGAACTCAAAATCAAGAAACATTAATCAGGTCACTTTTATTTTTCGTTTTACGTCAAAGTTTTCGTATTTTTATTCGTTATCCTATAAGCCGCTTAAGAAAGGTCCCGCGCCCAGGTTACATGTTAGGATCAAAAATAATTTTACAACTTCAGGTAAAGGGATTATTCTCGCGCCCAGTATACATCCGTCCCACTAACCAAACCTACAACACTATAGAAACTCATAGAAGATGCTTTAGAGTTGGAAAGCGATTTATAAGAAAAACATTCAATTTATTTTCCCTTTTTTTTTTAATTCTCAAACACATATAAGATAAAACTGAGCATATGTACAAACTCACAACAGATGATGTTTATTAGAAGAATAATAATAATAAGGAAATTACCGTTTTTTAGCATAACCACCTATAAATTAATTGCTGATTGAATTTACAATATATGCCAGTAGTGGCCATCAAATCAATATAGGTGGCACGTAAAACTAAATCCCCTAAAATATACACTGTTGCCAAGTTTTTTTAACGCTTGGCAAAGCCACTGCTATTGTTCTGCGCGAGGTACATAACTCAAAAATGTAAGCTTGGCTTGCCTTTTAAGCGGGCTTACGCAAGCTCCGATTAAACGAGAAAACAGGGAGTATAAGCGTGAGCTTCTCAATTTACTCCAGAACCAGTCAAGGGATAAGTCAGTGAATACATACATAATAAATAATAATGTGTGTATTACTAAAATAGGTCCTATTAAAATATTGCTGTTACAAACCTTTTAATAAAAAATAATTTCAAATTTAACATTTTTTGGATAGTTTTATTTCGGATTATGAATTGAATCGATTTTTATGAGATCTATTTTTTGTCCATCTAAGATGTCTAAAAACCCTGGTGTATCTAGTGATTCGATTTTGTTTCGAACTTTTTGGGAGTATCATCTGTTGCATTCAATAGGACTTACCAGGTTAGGTTAGGTTAGGTTAGATGGCGCTCTTTAGAATTGTTCGAGTCCCCGCTGAGTTTGTCACATTTTGTGTGGACAGTGTAAAGCTGCAGATTCGAGCATTCGTCTGTATTCAGTACCAGATTATAAATACACCCTGTGTGATTTGTGATTACAGTTTACTATGAACGATATATGCGCCTTCTGGAATTTCTAATGTGAAAATTTCATAATTTGACCCAAACTTTTAAAGGTATAAGTGAAAACACCAGAGTTTTTAGACATCTTATGTCCATCCAATTTTTCATAGGTTAGTTT
Organism: Neocrepidodera transversa; assembly: GCA_963243735.1. Lineage (NCBI taxonomy): Eukaryota > Metazoa > Arthropoda > Insecta > Coleoptera > Chrysomelidae > Neocrepidodera > Neocrepidodera transversa. The sequence continues at coordinate 26,239,150 of OY725342.1, read as the reverse complement.
AGGTTGACTTGATCGACTCCTGCTGTGAAATACCATAAGGTCGGTTGGGTATGCGAAACAGGCACGCGAGTGACACCATCTTACGACTAACCTTATATTCGAAGTTAATTCTAGTCCAGTGCAGTACGCGAATTTATTTAAATGTTAAAGTAACTTAGTTTCAACATACTGATATTCCCCATTAGTATGCATAATTTAAGAAACTTTCAGAGTTCATTAGTATCGCTTGGTGTCAAATGTTGTCGAATATCCTGTTAATTTACACGTAAATATTTGGTTAAGTAGATTTATCCACAAGCATATTTTTTCCTTCAATGATTGGTCAACTATTAGTAAAAAAATATATTTTACTGTACTCATGACTAGAATATTAGCCTGTAAATTCAAACAGTTTGGGTTCATTGTCGATATTTATCCACTCACATTCATTTTCACAATATATTTTTGGAAATATTGTGCGCTAATGGCGATTTTAGACATTTCACTTTTTATATCAATTTATCTTAATTACAAGCTAGCACAACTTTGTTGAGCGTTTTTGTTTTTGGTTCAAACTATGTGTGAAGTCAGCCAAAATAGTTTTTTTTGCCAATCATCCACTGAAGTTTTGTAAATTTCTTTTCTTATTAAATTTGCAACTATCCGGTCAAGTTTGGAAAACACATTATGACGCCGTATTCCTCTTTTGTTTGTCCGCATTAACTTAATTGGGTTAAACATACAAAAGTGGTGGAAGTGACAATACGACTCGACCAGTTCTTGAGTCCATTTCATAAATAAATAAGTATATTTTCTTTAAATAATCAATTGTTTTTTTTTCCATTTTTTTCAAAACGGTGGTGATGGTTTATTAAAAAATCTAAATTTTGGACTTATAAGTTAGTTTTTAGAACATTTTATATCAAGACTTGTGGTATATAAAATTATCTATTACTATGACACTATTCTTTTCAATATCGTTTAGTAATTAATTTAAATTTTCACCAGAAATGCTTTTGTGGAAATCCATTATAATCCATAAAGTTTGAGACAATTTGGTACTTATCTGATCCATATTCAAGAATTATAATTATAAGATGAGTTCCCTAGTTACAAGGAATATTTACGAAACATCTTCTTGTTCTTGTCAGACCAATCTTTCCACAATATATCATAGGAATTAAAAAAAGTTTTATCTAATTAATGCCATTTTTGAATTGCATAATTTTTTCTAAATATTTTTGCCTTTATTTGACCATTATTTTGGCCCTCTTGTTAGTAGCTTGGTATTTAACGAGAGCTCTCTGGAGTAGAGTCGTTGTCGGTCGAATGTACTAACACCCTGTATATTCAGCAGAAGATATTTTGTAATAAAAACGGATAAATAAACAATGTTATATGATATATGCATTTATCATTTGTAGAATAATTTTCAAAAATAAAAATCGCCTACGTTTGCTTAAATTTCCCTTTTCTCTACGTTCCTTTTTCCCCATGAGACACGATGCCAATGCAATTTATGTGTATGCGCAAACGTGTTGACACCCGATTCTGATCTTGCATCTCTATCTGTCGGTACGATTTGTTTCTACAGGCTAAGATAGGACGTTGGCGATATAGGAGTATTTCATATATGGTTTTTCTTACATTTATCCCGTAGTTATCGCAGAATAAAGTAATAACTTATGACTGATATAGAAAGTACTGTGCCAGGCATCTTAAACAATAAATGTGGCACTGTTATTTTTTCTAATATAAAAATATTTAATTATTAAATTAAAATAAATGGGAAGGTATTACTCAATGGGCGAAAAGACGTGCCGAAAATAATAATTAAAACTGGGTTGTACCATGACTTCTTTTCAAGATTAAATGAGACACTATTCTATAATTTTTTTTGTTAATTTAAAAATCAATTTTAAGAGTAATGTCATGCTGTTACTGTATAGGGAAAGGTATGGTCCGCAAAATCGACTATAGGAAGGATATACCCATACTTCTATCAAACTCAGCCCGGGCAGGCAGTGACTTTATGAATGCTCTATGTAACTACTACCATTTGAAATATAACTTATCGGTCGGACTGTTTGCAGTGGGCCTCGGACTATTGTGATGTGACATCAGTATACCTTTCGTTATCATCAGTTGTCATCGAAATGAGAAATACAAAAAGTAATTTGCAATCTGTCACGTAAGATTAATTGTGATCACCGCAGTTGTTACTATGGTTGTATATTGCCCAAAAATGAGTTCTAACTTTGATTACTTCAATAGTAAAGCAGAATCACGGTTAATACCGCACAAATGGGAAGATGCTTATAAAAAAGGATTGTAATAAAAGCAAAAGAAACAGATAAATTAAAAATAAAAATAAGGAACAAATAAATATTAGCGCGTTAAACCAAATGTAAAATTTTCAGATCAAAATAAATTAACTAAAAATTCACGGAAAACTAATTGACAAAGATATCAGCAATAGATTTAAGATCTGACAGTGGCCTCTCATCAATAGTTAAATTAATTCGATTGTTTCTATTTATCCTACCAATTTCCTGATTAACAAGATTCCAAATAGTTTTGTTTGCATTATTAGATTCTTATGAAATACTTTCATTAAATTGCATTTTAGAATTTCTGATAATTTTTCTTATCCTTTCTATATAGAGTTTCGGAGATTTCAGTTTTTAAATACATTTATTTTTAACCAATGTAGGTTTTTTTTAAGATCTTTTGTAGTGTCATGCCGTTTTAACTGGCAACATGTCTCAACTAAATATTTAATGATATTAATGAAGATCTCAAAACTAGTATTTACATCGGGATTTAAATAGATATCGCCAAAATCAGTACGGAGGCTTGTTACAGAGAGTGTATCTAAATTGATAATATGTATGGTCCTTAGTAAAACTCAGTTTCTTTATGGCGAACTGCATAACCAGAGCAACGTAATGGATTATGTAGTGTTTGGTTCCAACATTAGAAAGTATTTCTTTTACTATAGAGGAGAAGAGAGATTTACCAATGACTAAAAACACAACTCAGTGTTGTATATCGAAAAATACCGTTCATTTTAGCTCCGTAAAAGGTTATTACTTTTTTAACTAAAAATGAATATAGAATTTAAAAAAAAAATTAAAAAAATATATTTGTTCCAGTGGCGTAAAAAATAGGGGGATATAAGTTGCAACTAACCCTGATAGCGCGCCACTGGTTAAATTTTTCAAAAGTTAGTTCATGTCAAAATATTACTTTCTTATAGAGCATATTGGTCACCAAATTTGAAAAAAATATCTCAAGGCGTTTTTGATTTATAGCAAATTTTGAATTTCAATTTCAAATTTTTAACACCCTGTATCTCGGTAACTAAGCCCTTTAGGGGTTAATGTTCCGATATCAAAATCCATCAATTAACGAGAGATCTCTGGAGTAGAGCGTTGTCGGTCGAATATACTAACACCCTGTATAACAGTAATAAAAAAAAATCGGTACTGCTGTGACGCCTATGATTATCTGAGGCTGCGTGAGAGAGAAACGATCGTCTACACTCTACTATCGGCGACACACTTCTCTCTCAAGCTGGCGATATATTAGTATTACATATATGATTAAAACAAACTTTTATCATTATCATCATCCATCATCATCAGCATTATCATTCTGATTTCAAGTATCAATATTATAATTATCTTCATATATATTGTCGTTGTCTACTTCATCTAACTATACCAAAACAATGTCTTCAAATAATGGAGGTGTTGGATCACCTTCAATCCAAAGTAGTTCAATTTTTTCATGATTGACTGTCCATTCGTATTGGTTTTGCCACATTGAAATGACATAAATGGTTCTTTTGCCCGCCAAATATCATGAAAATATACAGTGTGGTTAGTAAGTTATGAACCATGGTTATTAAAGTAGTTAGAACCATTAAGTATAGGGTTTTGAGATCGCCTAGGTACCACCTATCTGAAGTTAACGTATGTCACTTTTCCAATGAAACACCCTGTATAATACAACGAGTGGCTTCTTGACTATCGATAATCCCATAAGTTATTTCACGAAAGGTTTGATAACGCGTTGAGTGCATTAACTTATGGGATTATCGATAGACACGATTCCACGAGTTGTGATCAATAGATTATATAACGAATTAATGATATTTTAAAAATTTGACAATAATTAACATTTACAGTACAAAATCAATGACAAAGGTGACAGCATACCTACTAGATTTTTAGCATTAAAAGTACCAAGGGTGATTATCAGTTATTAGTCAGTATATGGTGAATGATTACTGACTATTATGAAAAAGTATTATAATCAAGTAACAATATAGGACATTATTACATTATGAGTCATATAATCTATCTCGCATCATTTACACTTTTACAATGGGCTACTTTTGTGATTTTTTTAAAAATTACTTTTAAATGTATACGGTGAAAATGTATTATCCATACTAATTAATAATTATAAATCTTAACGCCTTCTATTTTCAAATCTCCCTGGCTATGACGTACTATCTGTAATTCCTCCCATTTTTCAGATTTAGTTTGAAACTGTCTACTCGAACTACATATTATATTTGATGGTACAACTAAAATAGTCGGTATATCGATTTTGAGTGGTTTTCGTTAATAGTCATGTGGGGAAAACAATTACAGTAGTTAACAAACTTACCAAGAAATTGATTAATTAAGATCGAGTACTAATATATGGTTGGTTACAATTACATTAATTAAAATTAACCTCTGTCTGCGCACACAGGTGTAAGAAGGTGAATAAAGGATGTTGGGTACATGTGTGGTACTAAAATACGTGACAAAGTTCGGGTACCAGAAGTAAAGGGGCAATCTCATGAGATCAACCACTAAAAAGAAAATTATAAGGTTGGTGAGGGAGGCGCAAAACCTAGTAAAAATCCGTTAAATATCAGTTTAATGGAATTTATTTAAAATATGCAAACTATTATATATTATACATAAATTAGAGTTTTAACATAAACGATATTATTCTGACAAAGGTATACTTATTGCTGTTATTATAAATTATAAACATGTTTGATTATCTAATTTATTAATATTAGGTCCACTCGAATCTATTTTAGCCTTCCTATTTTTAAACAAAATATCCTTACTCGTATTGGCAAGGCTTTCGAATTTCATGAAATATTTTTTTTATTAAAATTATTTTTTTTAGGTATGTCTCTTCATAGTCCTTTGACCGGTAAGTAGTAAGTAATAATATAATAAATTTAAAATCATTGTTTTTTAAGTTGTACAATAATCTAATTAACAAAATTATTTTTTTAATTTTAACCTTATATTGCATGCACGCATTTAAAAAATAAATTTAGACTAATTTTAGATAGATCTTAACAATCTTTTTATCAACAAAGGCAAACGTATAAGTGAGGCATCTCTATGAGTACTTTTTTAAAATAAAGTTTTTTTTTCAGATAAGTAATAGTGATTCTGGTCCATTTTATTAAATTTTTCTCAAAAATTTAAAAAAAGGACTTGTAGATCCAACTGTTTTTATCAAAAAAGTAAAAAAATATCTCTAATTTTTAACCACAATCCGAGTCATCTAATATCTATCATCCCTTGAAACATAGGTGCCTAATGATAAAAAAAAACTTCTTATTTTTGTCAATAAAAATGGTTTAAACTGTATTACTACGGCCCGCCAATACTTCACCTTAGGTGAAGTATGGCAAACCGTTGTATTAAAATCGTGCAAAAATATCAAAAAATTTTTTTGCTCCAAATGACTTAAAACGTCATGAAACGTGGAAAAAATTTATTTTCCGCGAAAAAAAAGTCTGGCCGATCCGGAAAATTCTTTCGGCCATCGGTTTTTATTCAAAAAAGACTGATTTCTATTAAGGTGTTGGGTAAGTCAAGACGCGTTGATTGATATCAAAAAGACGCGTTGATTGATATCAAAAAAAAAAAAAAAAATCCGATTTTTCCGAATCGGACTTTCTTCTGCTGACACGGAAACGGGCCGTAGTCTTGAAAAATCGCGCCGAGATTATTCCTTTTACTACTTTTAGCTGTTATTTTTTAGAACAAAAAAATCATAAATGTAATGTATTAGTCAATACATTAGAAACAAATAGTAAAGAATACTCTTGGTTATAAAGCTCTTTATTCAGTGGGTACACGTTGCTTTTTAGGTTAATGACAGATTGCCAACTGACTGGTCATTTCCAACATGATGTGGCCAATATTATCAGACTAGTACAATGCATCACACGCCCCCTTTTTTGAGATAAATGTTACAATAATAAAAATATACTTAAGAGGCCCGCACACTACGAGACTTTTGTGGTTGCCGGTTAGAGAATTACCCAAAGAAAATAAGCTTGTGTTCTAATAAATTGGGTGCAAAAGTTGTATTTTTCCGGTTAATGTTAAGTAATCTACCGGTTAGCCTATTTTTTTCTGCACAGAACAGGGTAGAGCGCCATGAAACATAATTATTCGTTTTTGGGCGAGAACTCGCCTAATATAGCAACTAAAAATATTCGGTTTTTTTCATGGTATTTAAAACAGGTACCAGAGTACCAACTTTTACTTTCAGATCCGATTAGAAAACATATCGTTTAATTATTTTAACACATACGGCAACTAAATACATTTATTTCGGTGTAAAATAAATAAAGTGAAAGTGATATATTCCCTAATAAATATATCACAACTACTTACAGTGGGCAGTGGGAATTATGCTCCCCTTGTACACAACCACCTGCGATGTTCATGCGCTTTGGAACGTTAAAAGTGACTACAAACTAATGATATATACAAAAAATCTGATGTGGCCACCACATGACCTCTCGCCATGTTTGAATCAAAAATTTACACGGTGGCACAAAAAAGTATGAAAAAAATTTACTTTTTTGTAAATCTGGCAACAATGGCAAAAGTTTCTAAAATTTTAATGAGATGAAAATAAACTATAGGGTATACAAAATATATGTGTAAAACTTTATTGCCGTTTTGTATAATAATGGCGTCATCACCCTCATCAACTGCCACTTCCGGTTGTGCGATTGGCACCAAAATCTAATCAGATCTAATCTAGGGTATCAGAATCCTGTATGCAAAATTTCAAATTTTTTTATTTAGTAGTTTTTGAGTTATCGTTACTACAACATCCATCCAAACACACACACACACACACTAACACACACACACACTAACACACACACACACAGACATCATCGCGAAAATATTAAAATCGTATTCTAGGGACCCTAAAATGTGTTTATCCATTGAAAACTCACTACCCAATTTTTAGCATGATTCCTATACCTCTCTTATCTGAAGGGCGAGAGGTAAAAATAGGCTTATCTGTTATCTAGTTTAGGAGTTTTAAATTCTATTTCACGAAAACACCTGCTTTACTTGCGTACATCACTTGTTTTGATGCATAGGATGATTTTTACCAATTTGCATATACTATATAATTCCCTTACAGCTTCAGCAATTTTTTTACAAAATTTTGCTACTTTATACTCGATGTCGCATCACAAATTAGCGGCACAAATTGTTTCCCCACGACTTATAAATAAGTGGGAAAAATACTTCCCCAATCCTATGACAGGTTAACAATTTCATATTCTGACTTTCGTTTTATCAAACAGATCGTTTTAATAGGGAAAGTATAGTGAACGAGCAAAAAAATCAGGATATCGATGGAAATATCCATTTTGAGTTCCTCCAAGAAGATTTACAAAGTAAGATCTCTCTGTGTGTTTGTGTCTAATCTTCCACGATAACTGCCGAACCGTTTGACCAATCAAGCTGAAATTTGGTATGAAGGGTTAGTGTGTGCCTTAAATGTGACCATTAGTTTTTAAATTTTAAGGACACAGAATACACTTTAGTGCAATATGTTGTAGCGCAGTTTTAGAGCTTAAAATTTCCTACAACTTTTGTATTAAACTTTTTCCAGAATTTCCAATACTTGCGCCACTAGAGTGCGAGCGAAAAAATTTCAAGTAAGTTTTTAGCAGTTTTTCCAAATTTTGAGGACAAACAATGCACTTTAGTGCAAAATTTCCTGGTGCAAAGTGGTAGAGCACCAAATTTGAACTTTTATCTTTTACTTTTTTTTCGAATTCCCCATAGTTTCGCCACTAGAGGGCGAAAAATATACACATCTAGGCTTTTTGCTTTCTTTTTAATTTTGAAGACAAACAATGCGCTTTATTGTAAAATTTTCTGGTACAAAGTTCTAAAGCATAAAATTCCCTATAAATTTTGTATGAGAAACTTTCGAATTCCTAATAGTTTTCACTCATAATTTTAGGAGATCCAGATTCTAGCAGTATGATTCTGTTATTATCAACATTAAAATATCAATTCACCATCGGCTGTCTATTTAAAATTTGTTCTATAAATTAATGGAATGCTTAGTCTTTTGTAATTAAAATAATCCTATTATCTACAGCCGAGCCGGGGTGATAAAGCCGATTTTTTTAAAGTTATTATATAGTTGCTATGAAAGTAGTAAAATTACAAATCGTTTGAAAGTTGCTACATACCCGTTGAATGTTTTTTTGTACTACCGTACATAAAGTATTTATTCTAGATACGCTATCTAGTGTGTAACGTTCAACTTAATGCATTAGTGGCTAAAGTATTTCAGTTTACGCTTTGTATATTTTTTAAAGGGATACTCAAATGGCAAACTGTAGAGAAAATGTCAACCGAGGGAGTTTCGGCATAAGAAGTCAAACGTTCTTTAATAGAGCTCAGAAAGAGATGATGGGGCATTCTGTTGTCATCGAAATGGAAAACGGCTCCCAAGAGCTATCTAAATACTAAATGTATCGGAGGTAAAATATTTTCTTAGTCGGATATCTCGGAAAAACAGGGTACAAACAAATCCCGTGAAAAGAAAAGGCAGAAGGAAAATAAAGTTATATTCGGATAGTCGTATGTGTGAAATATGTTAAACAGAGAAAAGTTAAGCATGGAAATGATTAAGAACAACATGAATGTATTCGGAATAAGTGAAGTGAGGAGTGAAGAGCATATTGAAGACGCTGTGTTTGACATAAGTGGAAGTAAGAGAGGAAATAATGGGGTTATGTTTATTTTTAATAAAATATTAAAGAGGTTACGGAGGTGAAAAGTGATTGTAAGAGGACTGTGTAACGGTATAACCGTCGTTTCTCAAAACCAAATGAATGACCGAATAAATTTCCGAACGTCACACATATCGAGATCACTTCGATGATTTTTATGTTTGTATCGACAATTATTTAAATCATCACACCTTAAAATTGTTGGCACCCTGGGCAATCCAACACATCTGAGCACATCATAAAAAAATCGGCCATGTCACCCCAGAACCGTAGAGAATATGTTATTTATTATTATTATTTTAATTACAAAATACTAAGCATTACATTAATTTATGGAACACATTAAAAATAGCGAACCGATGGTGACTACGTCTACCGAATTGATATTTCAATGTTGATAATGACAAAAGCTGCGCATTCTGGAAAAATTCCCATACAACAGTTGTAGGGAATTTTATTCTTTACAACTTTACACCGAAACATTTTGCACTAAAGAGCATAATTTACCTCCAATTTTAAAAAAATTGAAAATCCTAAATGTGTATTTTTCTCGCCATCTAGCGGCGAAACTATGAGGAATTCTATAAAAAGTTAAAGGTAAAAGTTAAAGAAAATTTGATGCTTTACAACTTTGCACAAAAAAATTTCACACTAAAATGCATTGTTTTTCCTCAAAATCAAGAAAAACTGGAGAAAACCTGCATGCACATTTTTACGCGCCCTCTAGTGGCGTAACTATTGGAAATTCTAGAAAAAGTTTTGGACAAGAGTTGTAGGGAATTTTATGCTCTAAAACTTTGTACTACGACATTTTGCACTAAAGTGTATCATTTGTCCTCTAAATCAAGAAAAACTAGAGAAAACATACATGCACATTTTTACGCGCCCTCTAGTGGCGCAACTATTGGAAATCATGGAAAGAACTTAAGACAAAAAAGTTGTAGGGAATTTTATGCCCTAAAATTTTGTACTACAAGATTTTGCACTAAAGTGTATTGTTTGTCCTCTAAATCAATAAAAACTAGAGAAAACATACATGCACATTTTTTTTACGCGCCCTCTAGTGGCGCAACTATGGGAAATCCTGGAAAAAGTTTAAAACAAAAGTTATAGGGAATTTAATTCTCTAAAACTTTGTACTACAACATTTGGTACTAAAGTGTATCGTTTGTGCTTAAAATTTAAAAGAAGTAGAAAATTGTTACATTTGTATTTAATCAATGTCGGTCTGGAGGACCTTTTACTGTACCAATTTAAACCAAAATCTAATGGTCGCATTCCAGGCACACACCGACCCTCCATACCAAATTTCAGCTTGATTGGTCAAACGGTTGGCAGTTATCGTGGAAGATTACACATAGACACACAGACACACAGACAGACCATACGCTGGAAATGGTTTCAATCTTCTTGGGGGACCTCAAAGTGGATATTTCCATCGATATCTCGATTTTTTTTTTGCTCGTTCACCTTACTTTCCGGGTCCGGGAAAGTAAAAGATATAAGTTAAACCCCAACAGTGACATTTGAACATAAAAACATATTTCTTTAAAATATACCCTTACTCACACCCTATATAGAGGTAGTCGTGTGAAACACTGTCAAACACCTACGAAATTCATTTCAAATCAGTAAGGAGTGCGCGACAACTGAAGAAATTTTTAAAGATTAAGGAAAGGACAGCTGTCACGTCGTGATGTGGGACTAAAATGCGAAAGATGTCGAAGAAGTGGTTAGGAAAATTATTGATCTAGGTTTGACAAATAGAAGATAAGAAAGACTGATTGAATTTTGTAAAGAAAAGAATAGAGCAAGATCAAAGAAATCGTGAAGAACCGAAAGCATGATGGATAAAATTGAAGAAAGACCAAAGTTTAAACTTTTAAATTGTAATAATCTTTTATACTTTCATTACTCGAACATAACATGTGTCACATGTTTCATGATTATGCCATCTAGATTTGCTACTAAACCATCGGCTGTGTTCCTGTTATATCTCCCACCTTAATTGCAATGTTCAATGATAATCCGTGATGAAATATAAAACAGTTAATAATAATATGAGAAACAACTAAATCCTTTAAATACTTAAACTACACACAAAACAGATATATACTAATAATAATAATAATATGAGAAATAACCAAATACTTTAGATGATTTTTTATATATGTACTATATAGTCATCAAACTTGCTTGGTAATTTTACCTGTCTTGTACTTGTAACCATATCAGGGTTAAGTTCAATATTGGTACTAATATCTACTATTTCAGAGTCTGCTCTTGAGTTTATCCGTTTACTGGAATACTCACTTGAGTTGTTCTCTGTTAGATCCAAGTTACTATTAGAATGCTTAATTAAGTAATGTCTGGTGTGGTAACTGTTTATTCTAACAGCTCCTTTATTTTGTTTTCTGACAATGTAAGATCTTGGTGCCCATTCGACCTTCTCAAGAAATCTTTGCCGGTTCCCAAGTTCTTCCTTTTTTATTGGCACGTTTTCATTATCCTGAATTTCTCGTCTGTTAGTTGTGTTTCTGTAATGATAATATGTATATGCTGTTCTCTTGTTTTCCAATTTTGCCCTCTCTGCTTCTAAATCTACCTTTTGTGTTCGAAGTGCTTTATTTAGAACAGGCAATCTAGACATCAGTGTTCTACCCATCAGTAGTTGAGCTGACGATTTGTCTGTCCCCGTTACAGGTGTGTTTCTGTTCTCAATTAAGGCTAAATCTAGGTCTTCGTATTTGCGAAGTAAATTTTGCACAGCTTTCTCTGCCATACCTTTTGAAGTGGTGACTGGATGTGTCAAATTTAAAATTCCATTTCCTTGTGAAGTTCTGACAGTCTCTTCAATTATAAGGCATATTATCTTAATAAACCTCCAATGGAATTCCATGCATAGCAAAGACAGATTTTAACGCTTTAATTTTTGCTTGTGCCGTTTTCGTCTCCAATTTAATAACTTCTATCCATTTGGAGAAATAGTCCATTACCCCAACATAAAAGTAGCCCCGTAATCTAGAATATAACTATAGCCACTTTTTCAAAGGGGAACCTCGAAAACTCACGGGGAATTAAAGGCTCTCTGTTGTTACTTTGTTTAAATTTGTCACATTGTGCACACTCTTGTATAGTGTTACAAATATCCTGATTTATCAGAGACCAGTATACAATTTTCTGGCTCTCTGTTGAGTTTTGATTATTCCAAGATGATCGACATCCAATAAAATATGTTTCATAAATTTTATATATGTGTTACGTAACTTTGTTATAAGTTATGTCATAATGTTACATAACATTTACATATAATGTTATACTAAAATGCCCGGGACAGTGTGATCTACTTGTTACGTAACAATTACTTTACATTTACATAAATAGTTCCCCGTTTTTTACATATACTTTATATAATTATTATGTTATATACTCCGGTCAATATTCCTTGATTGTTACATGCATTTTATGTAACCATTATTATACAGGATGTATCCAAATTTGCTCCATTTAGAGTACAGTCTTATGCAAAATAATGTTTTCACCATGTGTTCTTCAGTTATGATTTGTGACCAAACTTACCTAATTTTTAATTATTGGTTATATGGTGGTGTCGTCAAATAGTACCACCATAAAAGCAAAATAATAACATCGTCAGTTCCTATATAAAGAACTTTGAACTTCATTTTGGTCACGGCTGTATGTGTATTAACTGCTTATCAAATAAAATACAAGGATGATTAAGCTTTTCCTAAACACAAATTTTATTATTGCACAAGTAGGTACTTTAAATTTTAAAATTTTTGTTTTCTAGCATGTCTTCTTAGTCTCTGCTGGCTTAACCTAATCTATTCTCAATATATTTAAGCGCGATTGTCCCCCAGCAGCCAATGGTGGAATCTAAAATATGTCAAGTTATTACTACATAATTGCCTAATATACTTTAAAAACAAGGTTAATAAAAACCGTTAAATTTAAATGCACCTACTAATGTACTGATTTTATGATAACAACAAAGTATCATTTCATTTGAGCAGATGTTTACACTTGATTATATGATTTATTTACTTGTTATAGTCTTGATCAGCAAGTATTTAATTTTCAAATTACCTCTTTGGCCAAACTATAAATATTGGGTTAAAAGCTCGTTTGTTAGTATCTTAGTTAATACCCTATGGAAGTGATCGTTGGCCTCCTTCTCACCTAAAGATTTCGAAAGATTTCCCTAAAATAGATTCTAAAGACAGTTTTTATATACGTACGGCAAAAGTAATTTGAAATATTATTGAGGGCGAATTCGTTATTCAATATTAAGACAACAACAACTCTTATCACACATGTCTATCGGAACTTTTCGTCTTAAATGACAAATCGTCCACAACAATATTTCATATTACTTTGGAAACATCCTATATACAAAATTGTAAATGTATTGCAGTAAACCAAAGTTTTTATTTTATCGTTTATGTTCAACAAAAATGTCTTATTAGAAATAGCTAGACTTTTTATCTAGCGCAGTTCTTCTATTATTTTAGTCATATAAATTCCTAAAAAATTAAGAAAAAATTACTAAAGGAAAACAGTAATTATTTTTATTTTTAATCATATTTATATTTACCAAATTAATCTATTTAGCCTAGTGAGTTGCCCCATACTAAAATATGTCTTATTCATTTTAACAAAATATTGGAAAAAAGAAAAAAAAAATTCGTCGAGAATAAGATCACTGATAAACTGATGCGAAACTCTTGCGTTTTATGAATGAAATGAGAATATCGTCGCTATGACCTTCAAACTGACGCCCACCCTAACTTTGCCATAAGACGCAACCTAAATCTGTCAGTGAGGGTGCGACGACCTGATTGGCTGTAATTTGATGATTTGCATCCACTCTCTCCTGGAGAGGATTGAAAAGAGATAATGATAGAATGGGTTGGGCCTGTTCGACTCTCGTAATTATGAATGAAATTACATTTTGTTACTACATAACCTTAAAAGCTTTGAAGTGGTTTATTTACTTTTAGAAATGTGTTTAGATAAAATTGCTTCTATGATAATAAAAAATATCGGTGATACAGTGTACAATTAATTTTAACATTTGTAATGCATTTAAAAGTGGTAATATTAAATGAAACTTTATTTCATTTTTTGTGTTCTAGTTTTTTTTATTAAATTTATAAGGTCTTTATTTACGCTATTTTTGAAGTGACTGGTGAATTATTTGATTGTCTTTTTAAATTCAATTGTGTAGACGGAAAGTGATGGTAAATTTAAAATCGCAAAGTTGATTAAACCATTGTATAAAGAGAATGATTAAACTAGCTATAATTTTAATAATTGAAAGTACCTTTCCTAATCCTTCTCGTAATAGTTCATTTTATTTTCATCTATAAAACTATTTAGATATCCTTCCTCATAACAGATTTATATTAATTCAAAAATCAATAATTTTAGTATTATTTTTTTATTCATTACTATATAATACACAAATATTACTGCACGATTAATAATTTTTCGTTATTGCTTGCTTCAATCCATTTCTGTAAACGGTCTGGCTGTTCTGGTGCAGGAAACTTAAAAAATCTTTAAGTATCTAATAAACTATTTGAGTACTTACTAGGACAATTTTGTACAGAACAAGTATATTTAGTTTTCCCCATTTTGAAACGAAATCTAAGTGTCAAATGAAACGAATTTTTTATCGCTACCTGAAAGTTTTAAATCCATTTAACATAATGAAAAATAAATTAAATTTATTGAATTTTCTCATTCAATTGTTTTCAGAAACCGCTTCTTTTCAAATACAAAAAAAAAATCCAAAAACTGTCATTGTAAAAATGATTAAATGTTCTGGTGGTGGAAAAAATTCTATATGAACCACGGTAGAGAACATTTCTCTCAGCTTAGCAACTTATCCCTCGATGCTTCGAATCCAGGAATAATAATAATGCTCGACTGAAAAAACATTATTTTTAATTGTTTTATTATAGAGATGAACGTAATAGGAAATTGGTGTTACAAAATATCCAGAACTATTATTATTAATTTTTTATTATCTATAACTTTCAGTAACACCCTGCAAGAATTGGGTTTTATCAGTTATAAAAAACATGCGTTTGTTTATGTTTTTAAGTATGTTATCTAAAAACCATTTGGTATTAAAATTCATTTATGAATAATTTATGGCCTGATTTTACAAGCTATCAAATGTTTTGAATAATTATTCTTATTTTTTACTACAAATAATGGACAATTTTATGCAAAAAATCATAGAGGTATTAGCTCAACAGAAATTATGGCGTATTTATATATTGCAGTTTTGGCTGTAATTTCTTCAACAGTTGTTGCTCAAAGTAACTAGTTAAGTTGCTTAGGCGCAATCCATACAATTTGTGCTAGAAGTATTGTAGTAAGTTGAATTTTTTTAATTTTAAATTAATAAATGTAACTTACCTCCCCCATGCTATATAAAGTTATACTATTTGCAATAAAATATTTATCTTTCTAATTATGTATGTAACAATAATTTTTCCCCAATAGCCGTAACCTTCCTTTTTATGTAGTTAGGACCTGTTTAGTAATTAAAGTAAATAATAATTAATAATTGTAATAAACTATGACATTCTTTTTTAAAGTTTGGTGAATAAAAATCAAAACACAAAACCCCAAGAAAAATATTTAATCATTAAGAAAAATTACTGTTGCGCTTCGAGGCGTCATACTGATTAATGGTATTATAAATAATTAACCAATTATGTTATCAATAAATAAATTAGATGGAGCTTATATAGTCTCGATCCAACAAATACCCACTACTGGAGCGTTTACCAAAGAAAATGTACAAAAAGTTCTTAATAACTATAAATCCCGTAAATATCATCAGATAATTTCCGTAATTTAAAAAAGTCCGAACATTTTCTAAACTTTTTTTAAAAATATGAATAAATCAAAATCGAAAGCTTCATTAATTTCGAATATTTGAAGAATTTCAAAAACTTCAAATTCAATAAATTTAAAAAATATCAAGTTTCGAAAAAAATACCAAGAATTTCAAAAATTTCAATAATTTAAAAAATTCAGATTTTTGCCAGTTCCTCATTGTGAAGAAAAAAGAATAGGGTTTTCAAAACACAAACCACTTCTTAAGGTTCTGCCGTCCGCTGATTTGTTGGACTGATTTAGGGGTCCAGCTCGTGCTGGATTATAGCAACATATTTAATTTTCTACCTTATTTCTAAATATTCTTGGCATTACATAACATAAAGCTAGGATTGTTAACCTTTATCTTTAATCTAAAAAAAAAACAAAATTGTATTTTTTTAAAAGATAACCGAGTAGTCGCGCACGAGCAGAAGGTATACAAACCAAAATTTCGTATTTATTGATGTCCGTTTAGTACTGCCTCGCACGGACCGCGTGGAATATTCGTTTATATTTCTCAATGCGCCATGCAGAGCCTTAATTCAGAAATTTGTAACGCTCTTTGCTTGTTAAGCTTTCACTGGGCGCCTTCGTCCCGGTTTCGGATTGCCTTGAGTGCCACCTTATGTTTTAGTGTGAAAGCCACTTGCTCGGGCTGGTTCAGTTAAGAAAAAAAATACTCCAAGGGTCGTATGGCATCGAAAAGACCCTTAGTGGCCAGAAGGGCGGTCTGTACTTGCCCTACTAGGTAGAGTACCTGGGTATTAGGTGCTGAGATAAAACAAAGATAATATTCAATTAATAACTTTTATTATAAAAAATAATGATAGCAAACCAAATCCGGCAAGGAAGAATGTGTAACGGTGATGTATCGGACGGTACAGGCACGGCTTGGCTGGCGTGGTATGGTTGGATGACGGTTCTGTATAATTGGAATTAGCTTCGCACCATTCAGCTTGAACTGTCTCTATCGGTCGAGGAACTGCCATTGAAACTCGGACTACCACTGCTACTCCAATTAGGACGCCCACAGCAACTCGGACTTCGGACTACCACTTCAGCTAACTGATCGACTCCAGCTACCATATACTCCATCTTTCGGAGCGGGTTCAATTACAAAACAGACCGCTACATAAAAAATTATAGAAGTGGGGAACGAGGTCCTCAGATCTCCGAAATGGGTTGCGCATGGGCAAATGCAAAGTACATGGTGAATTGGAGGATCAAAAAATTTGAAAATGAGTCAAAAACCTTAAATTACAATTATCCTCTATTTAAAATAAATCCTATGTTCAAACGTATTCATCTGTTTAAATAAATTTTTTATTTAATGTTAGATATTTTCATTTTAACGCTTATATACATCTTTAAATGTTCAGATATTTTATATTTGCCGCTAAAGCAAACAATACAGGAAGCATTTCAAAGTTGACGCATCCACTGTTGAATTTTCGGCGATAATCGGCTGTAGGAAACCGGAAGGGAGAAATTTTGGTGGGGACGCTGTAGGTGTCGGTTTAGTAATTGGACAATCTCTATAGCTGGTACGGCTGGAATCTCACATGAGTTTAAAGTAAATCTAAATCCAGTGCCGTGCACGATTTAATTTCAAAATTTTTAATTATCACGTAAAGTAACTTCCTGACAAATTTATCTATCGAAAATGTGGGTAAATAAAAAATTAAGGATTGCTTGCTAATTGAAACTAGTTCTGCTGCTCTAGTTCTGAATCTAAAACAATTCCTGTAATTTGATGTATTCGCACAAGCTAAACTTAATCAATCTAGAGGACTCGTAAATTATAGAGACGTACTAAACTGCACAGAGCAGGAAACATTGGACGAATTGAAGGGATAAGGAATAATTCAACATAAAACAAGATGGAGATCTAGTTGACACGCCCAACCATATCTTAACTTTTAACACCCTTAACATACCATATGAAGTCGCCTTCTACTTATTAAGGGTGCTTCCATTTTTTCCGTCACTATTGTGCTATTTTAGAGGCCCACGTTTTGAATACTTAGGTCTAATTTGCTCAAAAGAACAGGTTTGTGTTTGTGGTAAGCCGATACATTTTGGAAAACCTTGTAAACCCCCAATTATATGTGTAAACTGCGAAGAAACACATTCAGCATGATCCAAAGAATGCACTATCTATAAACAAGAAATGGCTAACCAAGAATTCAAGGTAATTAATATTATCTTAGGGAGAAGCCAAGAATAAAGTAACCGTGAATATACCGAAACCAAACGTCCCCTATACTAAGGCTAGTGCCTCGCTGCCTATACCACAACCACATAGTAGCGCCAGTATAAATACTTAATAATTAGTGAAAATCCTTATTCCGTACTTCATCACTGCCTTAAAAAGTTCCTTCTTTGTCCGTTTGTCTATGTACCCATTTCAATTCCAACCTGCTCTTCGTAAGAGCTCCCAAAGAACCTAATCCAAATTACATATGGGGAAAAAGCGTGGATGGCCTAAAGGCAAACCCAGGAAAAATATTTTGAAATAGATGAATACGGATACAGCTAATATAAATCGTAAGGAACCAACCTCAAAAAAAGGTACTAATACTTGTAGCCAACCGTTTAATGTAGATTTAAAAGAAGGTCATTTTTAAAAGAAGGTCATTTCTGAAATGTGATACTTAACTAATTGTAATATTTATCTGTATATTTATTCTGTGTTTTGTCTATATAAACATTTATGTCTACATAACTATTAAACATTTTCTACAATTATTTACACTTACATATTATACATTTAATCTTTTTTTACCTGAGAATATGATTCGTTGACGTTATACTTTTTAAATCAACGATGGAAACATTAATAGAATGGAATTGCAATGGATGTTTTTCACATTTAAACGAACTACAGCTACTGAAAAATAAGTTTAACCCATTCGAGATCATTGTATACCCATTTTAAACCTAATACTCATTTCACTCTTTGAGTCTACCAAATATTCCGTATAGACCATATCCGGAGAGAAAGATCATCAGGGGGGGTCGCCGTCCTACTGAGAAACTCGATAGCTGCAGGTACAGTACGGTTAAATACTAACCTCCAAACTATTGCAGTTACTATAAAAAACTTTGTTAGGTGACTTACCGGAATGTACATGCACTACTTCCAGGATAGTCGGATTGACGGTTCTGGATTCCGGTACAATTTAACTTGACTTCATCTTCAGCTCTAAAGGTCGGTGGCTAGTTCTGGACTGGTTCTCTGCTCGAATCGGACTCAGATTTGACTCCGCTGGAACTCGCATTTCGGGCTACCACTGCAACTAACTGATCGATTCCAGCTTCCGTATACCATAAGCTTGGCTGGGTATGCCAAACAATGTTTCGGCGGGGGTTACAACTGACTGCCGCTGGAACTCGGGTTTTGGGCTACCACTGCAACTAACTGATCGATTCCGACTGCCGTATACCATAAGCTCGGCTGGGTATGCCAAACAATCTTTTGGCGGGGGTTACAACTGACTGCTGCTGGAACTCGGATTTCGGGCTGCCACTGCAACTAACTGATCGATTCCGGCTGCCGTATACCATATGCTCGGCTGGGTATGCCAAATAATCTTTTGACGGGGGTTACAACTGACTGCCGCTGGAATTCGTATTTCGGGCTGCCACTGCAACTAACTGATCAATTCCGGCTGCCGTATACCATTAGCTCGGCTGGGTATGCCAAACAATCTTTAAATATTTTAATTATGACGGAAAGTAACTTTGTTTTAGGACATTAATAGTTTTAGAATAGTTCCCTATCTTTTGAAATCAACATGCACAAATAGACGAGTAAAACAACATTAAAAATAATACATTTTAACGATCTCTCTACCTCTCTATATTGGGGGTTGGTTAGTCACAACACATTTGGCTATTTATTATTATATATTTAAATTTTAAGAACTGTGGTGCATCTTCAATTTGTGGCTCAAATTACAAGGCAATTTCGTTAACGACTTCAGATCGACAACTAATTTTGGATGTTCACAATGAACTTCGAAACAAAGTTGCTACTGGACAAGAAACTAATCGTAATCAACCATCAGCTTCCAATATGAATGCATTGGTCAGTTTATTATAAATATTTAAGTAAAAAATTTTTTATGTATTATATTTGTTTTTAATATAGAGTTATAACTCAGAGTTGGGAACCATAGCACAATGTTGGTCTAACAATTGCTACCATGGTCATGATGCATGTAGACGAACAGGTAAGTTTATGACAATAATAGTACTGATAAAAAATAGTTTATCATCTAACGAATTTTAAAAAATACAAAATATTTAAAGAATTGTGGTTAGTAGTACCATGCAGATTGAGGTAATATCAAGTGGGGAGGGGCGCACAATTACTCAGAATATTGTTCAGTAGCAGAAATCGCACACAAAGTCTTCTTTTTTATCTACATTAGGATATTTACTGTGAGCCCAACGTAAATCATAAATTCTGTTTTTTTTTTCGTTTGTGTCTACCTCCATTCTTTGTTCTGGTATATATTCTTGCATTTTATCTAGTCTATTCTCTTCTATTTATTCATTTTGTAACAAAGTTACTTTTTTCCGTATTATTTAAAATATATAAATTAAATCGCGCACGGCACTGGAGTAAATAAAAGACTAGTCGTACCAGTTGAATCGTCGCCAGGCAGATGGAGACACTCTCGTCTCTGCTTCTTAGACGCTTAAGTTCGTATCGAGTAGGGCAATTCAAACCGTTGTCGGGAGCTGCAGAGACAGCCCGAACAGACTTGCTGTGGCCGTCCCAATTGGAGCAGCAGTGCAGTCCGTCGACCTTTAGAGATAGGTCAAGCTGAAGCCAAGTTCAAGTTGTACCGGAGTCTAGAGCCGTCAGTCCGACTACACCACGCCGCCAAGCCAATCGTCCGTTACACACCTTTTCTCCGCCGGATTTTATGGGTAATAAATAAAAGTTTTATTTATTATTATTTGTTTCTGTTTTAACATCCTAGCAGCTAATACCCAGGTTACGCAACCCAGTAGGGCAAGTAAAGCCCGCCCTTCTGGCCACCAGTGATTTTGGTCGATACCATAACGACCCCTGGAGTATTTCTTTCTCCACTGACGCTGCCCGTTCAGTGGCCTTCACACTCTAAACGGAAGGTGGCGCCCGAGGCAATCCGAAACCTGGACTAAGGCGCCAAAGTGACCCGCAACGACCGAAGTGACGTCGCAATTTCTAGGAATTTGTAGGTTGGTTCTGAGTAGGGGCAAAATCTTCTAGTCTAAAAAAGAGAATATTCCTTTTACTTCAAATCCATAGTAGCTTTTTTCAAATTTGTAATTCTACTAAAAACTGCTGAGCCAATCAGCAATGATATGGGGTGTAATTCTCTCTCCTGGGTGATTTATCGTAAATCTATTATATTCTGAATTATATGTTGCCTTTAAAGAACGATAAAAAGTTACGTCAAGTGATTGCACTCTGTGCGATTATATCGTGGAACGGTCAGAATCATAATTCCTCTTTCTTTGCAAAAATGTTAGGAATTTAAAGAGCAGTGACTCGAGTGGTTATCTAATACCAAAAGAACTGGATCTTTTACACTATGCTCAAATTGCATCAGTTATCTAAGCAGCCATAAATCGCGGTTGGTGGTTCGTT
Organism: Neocrepidodera transversa; assembly: GCA_963243735.1. Lineage (NCBI taxonomy): Eukaryota > Metazoa > Arthropoda > Insecta > Coleoptera > Chrysomelidae > Neocrepidodera > Neocrepidodera transversa. The sequence continues at coordinate 26,217,506 of OY725342.1, read as the reverse complement.
ACGCTTCAAGTGATTAGCCTTTCTATTCCTGGCATAAATGAATATTGGACAAACGTAAATTCTATCGCACTTATAGAACACAATAGTAGTGGTTTTCCTCTTTACCAAACTGGTTAAGTAATCCATTCTTTTGACTATTTCATCGGCGATAAATAGTATTGTTGGAGAAAATTTGTTTTTGTTCATTAAAGTTTAAAGGTTTGTAAAAAAAATCCAAGTTTTTCTTTGTTAAAAAACCTGTTACACATTAATCAAATTCGATGGCAACGTCATTTAAGTATCATGTATGGTTAATTCCAAGAAGTGGTCATCAAATCTGGATATATCTATTCGTTAAATACCAGATGCCCGGAAACCATTTGCTGGCTTCTGAATATTGCTGATCCGATTGAATGTTTAAGTGAAAATTTCAACGACTTCATACTGTGTAATTCATCAGCCTAGATTGGCAGCTATGTATAAGTTATATTCTCTAGTGTATGCGGTCTTTACTGGATCTAAATATTATTTCATTCTGACGACAAAGCAGATAGCAAGCAAGGCTAATATGGCTTTCGTGATTGTTTATAACAAGTAAAATCGGTAATTTCATAGTTGGTTTAGCATAGGAGATAAAATGATGTAACCAATCTACAAATAAGTTCTTATTGATCTAGAACGAGAAGCTAACTAGTGTTATCATATCAACATTGCTTCCATGCACCAGTTGGGGCGTTCATTATCTTGGTCTTGACAATGAAAAATGGAGAAACGTACTTTCTAGAAGCACTGAATGCGCAAACAACTGTTGTTGTAGTTCCTCTTTCACCACTTGTTGCCATGCCGACTTGTTTGTGACCTTTTGAAGCTAACATTTTATAGTTTCTCTGGACATTACAAATTCCAGTCTCGTCAACATTATATATATATGGTCTAGAACGTTTCAGCGCAAACCCGTTTTGGCGCGAAATAAACTTTTAATATCGTATAAATTGTAATGAAATAAAACAAGTCCATTTGATTCATTCAATTTAAATCTTTTATTAAAACAAAATAAAAGTTCAAAAGAAGGGTGGTCCATCGGTAACGCCTTGGTCTGTAGAGCAAAACCTAAACACTTTCTTCAAAATCCGTTTTTACAGTGAGATTCATATCAGAAAAGACAATCTGAACATAATTTTAATTATACATAGTGAAACAAATGAAGGTCATATTTTTTTAAATGGAACACAATCTAATTTTTTAGATTGGTCCTGAGAAGCTAATTTCAAAAACCTATTACACTTATATTATAAACTAAATGGTTTGAAGTTATAGAAAATTGAAAATCGTAAATAATCAAGTTGCTTTAAGGTCTTCGAAGAATATGTCTTTCGCCTTTTTGCACTTTTTAAATCCTTCAATAAATTTCCAAAATATTGGGTGATCCATTCCTAATTCGGACTGCAAACGACGATATGCAGCTTTGGCGTGATTATTTGTCCTATCCTGATCGTTTACCACTCGATCGTATAAATTCCAAATTTGCGTTGAAAACCATTGTAAAACCGATTGAAGTTCAATTGGTAACCACTCAGCTAAGCTATTAATTGTTTCATCTAAGTGTCCAATTAGTACAAATTCAAGTGACGTAATTATCGTTGCTTGCATATAAAGTCTAGATCATTATTGTAGAGCACAAGAATGGGTCGTTCACCCAAATACTTTTTCATATTTTTTGTACGATGGAAAAAGAATCAATTGATGACTGCTGTTGGAAATCTATTTTTACATGCGTTGTAAGAGGCAATCTCAAAATCAACATAAATATGATTTAAATTCAGTTCCAAATCTTTCATCAAACCAATCATTTTGTCATATGTGACCTATTGTTTATTTGGGAATGAAGCATAAATCACTGAATGGCCGCTTTCAAATCGTTCTTCAAGAACAACGCGAACTTGTTGAAATACTGGAGATGTACAAGGAAAAGGTTCCATGGATGAACCAATGATTAGAATCACGCATAATCTAAAACTAGAAAAAAAAATTGATTAATGAATATTTATAATAAATAATAATTTAGCCCAACTATTTTTAATATAATTCAAACTCACCGATAAATTTTCTTGTCTCCCAAACATAAGTATCCTTCCAGGTTTAGGTCCGCTGTCAGCTAATAAAAAACGTTCTTCAATATCAGCAAAAATCCTTTTTTTCACATCCCCAAACGTTTTTGTCTCGCAGGAAAACATTTTGTCGAAAATATATATCAAACCATTTTTATAAAACTTTTCTCTTTGTCCCTTACCAGTTTTCTCCATAACAAATATTTAAACTGATTAAACCACAAAGATAATCAGACAAGAAATAAGAGTTTCCACTTTTATAAAAAGTAAAGGGGCTGCCTCAAGAAATGGATGGAAGATAACTTATTGTTATTATAAATTGATACTTCTCTGAATTCTTAACCATTTTTTTTAAATCAGATTTGTTATAATCCCTTAGTTCCATAAACCAACACTTTAGATACAGCAACAAATGATTATTTATTTATTTTTATGACATTAGTATAACTAACTGGGAAAACATGGGGGCTCAATCCAAAAATGGTACATTGGTTGTACAATATGGTAGTGCTACCCATCCATGGTAACATATGCATCTCTGGTCTGGTGGCCAAAAATAAAACAACGGACCGCTGTCTCCAAACTGGGCAAGATACAAAGACTTGCCTGCTTGGGAATAGCGGAGAACATAAAAGCAACACCCACAGCTGCTTTGGAAACTCTACTTGACCTCCCACCATTACAATACTTTATAATGGGGGAGGCTAGAATGGCTCTAAGACGGCTAGAGGACTATGAAGGAAATCATAGATTGGGACACACTAAGCTAGATCATGTATGAGGCAACATGCTTGGCATGAGGTCAGACCTCAGGGCTGCTAAATACAGCTTCAACAAAGATCTGAGAATAATAATTAAGAATCGGAATGAGTTGAATACAAGCACAGATTTCAGGACAAACCCTAACGGAATTACCTGGTACACAGACGGGTCAAAAACTGCAATACTCGAATGTGCGAGAAATAGTAATATGAGAGCCCACGATGGAAAAAGAATCATAATCTACTCAGACAGTCAAGCAGCCCTTAAGGCCATAAGGAGCCCAAAGGTGACATCTAGACTGGTATGGGAATGTGGCGAAGAACTTATGGCGACCCACAATAAAGTAACTTTATCGTGGGTACCAGGTCACAAAGGTATCACTGGAAACGAAAAGGCTGACGAGCTGGCAAGAAGCGGGTCGTCCACCCCATTAATTGGTCCAGAACAAGCGATGGGAGTACCAATACGTACGTTTAGGAACCATAGACTGGGTCAAGCGAAAACACAAATTGTACTGGGACAATGTACCCGGACTTCTACACGGGAAAAAGTTTATAAAAGAACCGTCAAAGAACGTAACTTAAGAACTGCTTTCAATGAGTAGGAATCAACTACGAATTACCACAGGGCTCCTCATGGGACACCTTCCCACCAGAGAGCATCTTAACAAAATGGGGCTATATAACGGCGACCTTAAATGCAGACAATTCAATAAAGGGACCGAGAATCCACTCCACATACTATGCGACTGTGAGGCGCTGGATCACAGAAGGCAAAGAATATATGGAAAACCAAAAATGGATCCAGAAAACTACTACAAACAGCCATTAAAGAACCTGTACAAAGTAGTACAGGGAACAAGGCTGATGGACTGGGTGTAGTAGACAAAGAGACGGGAGATAACGCAATAAGTCTACGAGGCTGCAGTGAATCCGGTTGCAAAGAACGGTCCCGGACAAAAAAAAAAATAATAATAAAAGATCCTTTTGTAATTACAGATTACTTCTCTGGATTTTTAAGTATCAATTAAGTCTATATAACCTATTTGTGGTATATTTTACAATGCTAATTGTAACGCCACTGATATGCATCTTTAAATTCATAGAACCCTTTTTTGAATGTGTTTTTCGGTAGAAATAGTTTGGTGTTTGATATCACTTTAATAAATATATAGTTACCTTTGTATACTCGTGATTGAACTTACTAATTAAAGTTAATATTAGTTATTGGGAAAGCAAGTTTTATTTAAATGTCCCACACTATTACAACTTTATATTGTTGCTATGACTAAGTCAAGAAGTAAGATACAGTGTACCATTTAAAAAAATGAATCTTCGATCTGGCAGGGCGTTTTGGAACACATTGTACAATTTTACCTAATTTCAAAACATGAGCCTTAAGACTGACTGGAATATATTAAAATTTTGTCTTTATAACTATCAGGATTTAGATTTTATATAGTGCCGAAACAGTGGCGCCCAAACGTCCCATTTCCTTATATATAAGACTAACATTAAACTGATGTTTTTTGTTTGCTATCCCCAGTAGCACACTATATTGGTAAAATATTATATTTATATATTGGCCCAAAATCTCAAACGTCAGATTTTTTTTTATTGGCCCAATATATGTTTTTAATAAATATCCATTATTAAAAATGAATTTTTACCCAATATATATAATCAATACTTATCCAATATTTAATTTTAATATAGGATCAATGTTTGTTTCTAATATTGGTGAAATAAACTGAACAAATATTTCACCATTTTATATTTTAAATATAGGACCAATATTTTCGTATTGCAATGGTCCAATGTAGTTTTTTCATATATGCCCAATATTTGAAATAAATCTGGTTCCAATATATATGTTGAATATTTATCCAATATACATGTTGAATATTTATCCAATATATATGTTGAATATAGAATCAATTTTTTTAAGTATACCTATACAACACATAGTTTACGTATAGAACCATAAATGTATTTTTTAGCTTTTGAGCTTTCGTGTCCTTTATTTACACACATCTCAAATATTTGCATGTCAACAAAGGATACTTAAAGTGAAAATCTAAAAAATAATACTTATTAGGTACGATGAAAAATAACAATATTTTGTAAATATTTTACTTTAATATTTAACTAATTAAAACATACTTCAAACTATTTTTAAGTATTAAATAAATATATCACAAATCAAATCAAACTTCCTAACAAAACACAAGCCTTAATTCTTAAAATAAAATAAATATAAAAATAAAAAAGTTTTCACTATCGAATTAAATTAAAAAAAAAAAACTAGAAGATAAATTATTTTATCTAGTTTTAGATAGAACTGCAGCACCAGCTAGATATAATGAAATAGATTTATTAATTTCTGGATCAGTAGCATTTAAAAAACGTTTTGGGATAGCCTCTAAAAAAAATAAATCTGTTTGCCACATACTTATCTCAATAAAGGTTTAGAGCAACTTACTTATAACTGCCGTATAACAAAATTGCTCTTGAAAAGATAGCTTCCCTTTTTTGCCGGTTCCTGAATGTAACATTGCTAGTTCTCTACTAAACAGTTTTTTCATCATTAAAAAGACTGCTTTATGGCAAATTTTCCCTGCCACAAAGGTATAACCGCTGACCCTGTAATAAATACATTTAAATAAACATTTTATTATTCGTTTTTTTCATATCAGCTATTTCCCAACCTAGTTTTTTAATTTCTTTTAGAAGAAATCTTTCAGAAGCTAAAATATATGATCAGGTATTTATTTATGCGATTTATAAAATAGTAATATTATAATAACCTTCAAATTACTTAAAGATGGCGAACTCTTCGAAATAAACATTAAATGCATAATAACTAAGCTTAAATTAATACCTCTAAAACTATTTAAATAAAGATTTATATGTACTTACCACTGACAATAAAATCAGCTACAGACACACACAATTTCTCAAAATCACATGCAGATCAAGACACAATGCAACCCCAAAGAGAACTAAAGGTGCACAGACTAGACTAAAAAGTAATAGACTGAAACCGGCAACCTGTAATACGTTTGTTGTTCATATTCTCCCAATATTGGATAAATATATTATTATTATTATATTCAATAATACGTATTTTATGAATATTCACCCAATATTGGATACATATATTATTATAATATTGGCAAAAGTTGTATTGCCAATAAAAAGCCAATGTTTCTTAAGTAGGCAACCCGCAATAAGTGTTTTGTGAATATTGGCCCAATGTTGGATACATATAATATTATAATATTGGCAAAATTTGTATTGCCAATAAATAGCCAATGTTGCTTAAGTAGGCAACCCGCAATAAGTGTTTTGTGAATATTCGCCCAATGTTGGATACATATAATATTATAATATTGGCAAAATTTGTATTGCCAATAAAAAGTCAATGTTTCTTAAGTAGGCAACCCGCAATAAGTGTTTTGTGAATATTCGCCAAATGTTGGATACATATATTATTATAATATTGGCAAAAGTTGTATTGCCAATAAATAGCCAATGTTGCTTAAGTAGGCAACCCGCAATAAGTGTTTTGTGAATATTCGCCCAATATTGGATACATATATTATTATAATATTGGAAAAAGTTGTACTGCCAAAAAATAACCAATGTTGGCATAATATTACCAATATTGGGCCAATAAACAATATTGGACCAATATAGTATTATCATAGGGCCCATATTGTGTGCTACTGGGGATGCTTCCAAATTGGGATGCGTAGATCACTTCTACTCCATTCTAGGATCTGCGATAGGGTACTAACTGTGGGTTTGACTATGAATGCCTTAGAGTGAGCTAACCTAGGAATATCTTTCCAGTACTGGAGAGTTTTCCTCTCGGCCCATTTCCTGATAGTATCTTTGGTACTGCTTTTGGCTATGCCTAAAAATGGTTACATTCCAATGAATACGGATTTTGCACCTCGCAAGAGTGTCGGATTTCTCATTGACCTCCACCCCTTCGTGCCTAGTTACCCAAAGTAGGGTTACCTGTTACTGGTAGCAATGCGATCTAAGGATTCGATGTAGTTCCACACCACCTTCGAGTCCAGCCGGTTGGAGCTCAGTGTTTTTAAAGCTGCCTGGCTGTCCGACAAAATGTAAATACTTTTGTTAGCAAGAGGATGATTTGTAAACTCTCTTGCACATAATTCTATAGCGAAGACCTCCGCCTGAAAGATGGTAGCATACTTGTCGAGGCTTATTGTGATGTCAACTCTCGGTTTTCTGCTGTACACTCCTGCTCCCGCTCCATTTGGGGTTTTTGAACTATCTGTGTACAGTACATAAGCCGTCCCTGAAAAGAGGATCTCCCCCTTCCGTCCAGAGTGGTCCCATAGCCTCTCCCCTTCAATTTGACTAGCCACGGACATGGCTCTGTAGGAGGCCGTTCTGGCCTCCTGCTCCAATAATAGGTGGAGAGGAGTTGGACCCAGAGATCTTTCCATTGCCGCTGTCGGAGTAGTTGATATGGCGCCTGTAATAGCCATAAAAGCTAATCTCTGGATACCAGATAATTTAGCCGCCACAATAGACTTGAGCCTCTTCGTGCACCAGGCTACTGCGCCATATGTGACCATTGGTTTTATCACCGTTTGATAAATCCAGTAAATCTGCTTAGGGTTCATTTCCCACGACTTGCTGCACACTCTTCTGATATTCCAAAAGGATGCCCTGGCTTTATTGATTGTTCTTTCCAGATGGGAGTTAGAGATAAGTTTTCTATCTAGGATAATCCCCTAGATACTTTACGTCCTCCGCAAACGGAATTGTTACGCCTTCCAAAATTGGATGACGTAGCTTATCAAGCTTCCTCCTTTTTGTAAAAAGAACTACTACCGTTTTGTGGGGGTTCACAGACATCTGTTCCTCCTCACACCACCTGTATATTATGTTAAGGGCTTCCTGAAGGATATTAGAACTAACCTAACCGTGTCGCTTGAATGCTTCTTTTCTGATCCTCTACTAATATTTTCCTTTCAAGTAGGTATCTGAGTGCTTTGAAGTCTGCTTTTTCGTTCTTATTTATTGATAATGAACAGAGGTAACATTTCCTTTTCATTTATGATCCTTTTTTCTGGTGTAGTCGTACCTCCAGAAGGTCGGTTTTGACCTCATACACTATAAATGACTTTAGTAATCCTCTGATAACCACTCTTGTGCATTTTTCTTCTGGTTTGAGGTATGTATACCAGGTGATCTCTTTTACCATATTGTGTAGTAAATGTCCTTAGTATTGTCTTTTGTAATTTATCTAGTAGGGCTCGTACTCGTATTGACAGTCTCCTCTTTTTTTGAAGCTTCCTTAACGCGTTCGCTGTCTGTTTGACTGTCACTTCCATCGCAGTTTCGTCCTCGTTTCCGCTCGACCAAGCATATCGTGCTTCGTCGGCGTCCATTTCCTCGTCTTTATTTAGGTTTTGCCTTTTTCCTCTTTTTTTCGGTTCCTCTCCTCTATCGGACGCATCTATGGATTTTAATTTTGTATTTTCTTCTCGGAGTGTTTCTAATTCGGCTAGAATTCTGTCTAACCTTGCCATCAAGTATTCATTTTGTCTTCTTATGGGTCTTATTGTGAGATCTGACTTTATTTTTCCTTGATGTTCTTCTAATTGTTTTTTCATTCTGGGCATTCTTCTATCATAGAATCCCGAAAGAAACCTTAAAGAGAAAGCTGAAAGAAAATTTGAATTTAATTCTTTTTTATTGATTAGTTATGCTAAAAAGCATAACTAGTAATGTTCTAGTGAACAGTATCATAAAATACTGAGTACCTACACTGCTTGTATTCGCTTTTTTTATCACTACACTTTGTTTACTTTGTGCTGCTAGGCACGTCTGTTCTCTTCAGTGTCGCTCGATCTGATCACACCACCCTTAAAATTATATCATTCGTCTCTGAATAGTTGTCGGGAAAGTTTTGGGGCAGCACAATCGATTTTTTAACGGTGCTCACAGTTCTAATTGATTAGGAAATCCTGCAGCTTCAATAATATTTCTTACCAATTGGATTTTATTCAACGAATAATTGATTCACTCAATTTGCACTGACTAATCTCTGAAGCAGATAAACTTATTTATATATTTTTTATAGCAACTTACGCTACAGTAGGACAAAATATTTTTTTAAAAGTTGACGCTGTCGATATTGAAGACTACAGAAGTGTCATTGATTCTACCATTAGAGTGAACTCACGACCATTTAGAATAAATGTAGGTTTATATTAATAAAATTAAAAGTTTTGTCCTCAAAAATGATAATTAAATAATATATTTTATTTTGTGTTAGTGTAACAACTGGTCAATACACTCAAGTAATATGGGCTAAAACTGATTCAGTAGGATGCGGTTTAACCCGTTATTTCGCAAATGGATGGTATCATTTATTCCTTGTTTGTAATTACGCAACAGGAGGAAACGTAATGGGACAATCTGTATACCAAATTGGTCCACCGGCTTCACAATGTTCGGGATCATCACCAAATCCGAAATATTCAGGTTTATGTGGACCAGATAATATAAATTAATAATATATTTAGAGTTTACTAGTGGATAAATTGGACATTTCAACACATAATAATATCAGTAAGGACTGTACTGTACAAATGCCATAATTTTACTTCACAATTTTAAATATAATACAAACTAAGTAACTAGAATCAAAAGATCAAGAGTCAGTGTCCAATTTTCATAGGAAACCATCCCTGATGCACTTTTATTTTACTTAAAAAGTATTGTTAAATATAAACTATTGAATAAAAATAATTTAAATGATTTAATAATAGTTTAATTCCATTCATGACCTATTTACAAAAAGAATTGTTTACTTGTTTATGAAAATATTTGTGTGATGTTCATTCGGAAATCCTGAATTACGTTTTCCTTAATTGTTTGTTGTTAATGCGCTTTACGAATTTAGAAAGTATAATAAATAAATTACATCTTCGATATAGATGTTTTTAGGTTTTCTAAATTTTTGATATTATACTCGTTTTCCTTAAAAACTGACAGAAATGGAATGTTTTAAGGAATGTGAAAGGAATGTTGACATCTGTCATTACTCCAAAGTAGTACAGATGTTCGATGGTTCAGAGGAAAGCGGAAATTTTTCCAGTGGCGAGCAATTTTATTGTTTTACATGTGTATACGATAAAGGACATAATCGCTTTTTGGGCCTTTAATGTTTTTTTGCAAAAAAAAATTACCATACACAAAATTTTATCTAATTTTACTTAAAATAAAGTTAATATTAGTTCAAAGTTATGTCAAATTGCTAATTATTAAATCACAATTAAGTTTTTAATTAAATGAAAAAATATATGCTTTAGTTTTTGGTCATTTTGACCGAGTTGTCCAAACAAACTTTTCTCAATATTTAGTATGGAGGTAGTTGGACTTAAGGCCAATTATTTTATAACAATTGATGGCTTCTTCAATATATATATACTTATAATTTAAACCAGAATAGACAGAAACGTTAAAAAAATTGGACTGAAATAATTAAAATTATAAACGAATAATAAGTTTACTATTTACCCTAGATTAGATAACTCAACATCTAAATTATCATATACTTAATTCTCATTTTTCCCTGGACTATACAGGGTGATTCACGACCGACGCCACGGAGTTTTATGTCGAAATGGAATATATTCGAAAACTTCTATTGCAGTGGTATTATGTAAGTCAATAAGGACTACATTTTAAAAATATTGATAAATATACAGGATGCTCCAGGAAAGTGATTCACATGAAGGTCATATATTTTTTTACATTTTTAGATTCGTCATGAACAGCTGATTTCAAACACCTATTACACATATATTATAAAATGAATTATTTTGAAGTTAAAGACAATTGAAAATCGCATTTTTTCAACCTTAACTAATTGCTACTTCCAAACGACACAAAATCGGATAAAACGGGTTACATGTCCCTGGCCTAACTTTTTGAATTCTACTTGGTGGCATAAGAATAAAATGTATACAGGGTGATCAAATTTTGCGTACTTCTGATCACCCTGTATACATTTTGTTCTTATGTCACCAAGTAGACCTCAAAAAGTTAGGATAGAGACATCAAAGCCGTTTTATCCGATTTTATGTCGTTTGGCCGTAGCAATTATTTAAAATTGAAAAAATGCGATTTTCAATTGACTATAACTGCAAAACAATTCATTTTATAATGTAGGTGTAATAGGTTTTTGAAATCAGTTTTTCAGGACGAATCTAAAAATGTAAAAAAATATAGGGTATTTCATTAAACAAAAATATGACCTTCATATGAATCACTTTCCTGGACCACCCTGTATATTTCAAAATAGTTTTAAAACGTAGTCCTTATTGACTTATATAATACCACCTCATAAAACTCCGTGGCGTCGGTCGTGAATCACCCTGTATATTCTATATTAAAAGATTTTTTTATTCTGTAGCAAGCAGAAGTATATGGAGGCAGTTTTTTATCACTATAGGGTAGAATAAGATATGAGCTTTACTGTGACTTTTCCCGGTGGTTTGATTACTCAATTCTATGTATATCTACAGTACCTAACATTTAAATAAATAAACGAATTTTTCTAAAAAAAAAATTAAATAAGGTTATTTTCAATGATATTAACTATTTCTTAAGGGTCTAATGACTGTATATGCATCCAACTACTACTAGTATGACTTAAGTTTCTAAATCTATGTCTAAATCTTAATCTGAATCTTAAGTTTCTATAAGAAACTTTTAAGCATAAATGGATGAATCCAATCGTTACAACTACTAATACTATATAAAAATATAATTATCAAGTCTATGTCATTCAGGAAATTATAATTGTGATTATCCCTAAAATAAAGTATACAATTTTTTTAATATTCTTCCGCTTTCAAATCATGAGGAATATTACCATCATTTTCACCGTCAGCTGCAAAAAGTTGATGCTCATAATTTTATATTGAAGAAGCCATCAATTGTTATACAATAATTGGCCTTAAGGGTATAATAGCACCTCAGTAAAATTTGAAATCGAAAATCCTTTTCTAAAATAGCTGAAATTTTAAATGTAGATATTGGAGGAAGTTATCGATTGCTTTCGATTTCTTTTTTTCTTAAAAGTACTTTTTGTTAAAGAGAAAAAAATTCGCCAACCTCATAAAATTGGAATTTTGACAATTAAATATGACCTGACCTAGATAACGTCACAATAAATATGCTGTAAAAATTTAGTTTCTTAATATCAAACCGTTGTCGAAATAACATTTTTCAAAATTTCTTATTTATATAGATTATATCCTAGCAGCAACTTCACTCTGTACACTCGGGAGTAGGACAACGGTTTGATAATAAGAAACAAAATTTTTACAGCATATTCATTGTGACATTATCTAGGTCAGGTCATATCTATTTTTCAAAATTCCAATTTTTTGAATAAACCGAATTTTTTTCTCTTTAACAAAAAGTACTTTTAAGAAAAAAAAAATCGGAAGTAATCGATAACTTCCTCCAATATATACATTTAAAATTTCAGCCATTTTACAAAAGGATTTTCGATTTCAAATTTAACTGAGGTGCTATTATACCCGTAAAAGTACCTCCACACCAAATATTGCGAAAAGTTTGTTTGGACAACTCGGTCAAAATGACCGAAAACTAAAGCCCCAATAACTTACTACATATAGGTAAACAGTATATTTTTCAAAAAAATAATTTACCCCTTAAGGGACCCAAGAACAATTTTTAACTAGCATCGGGTTGTTGACCTTAAGTCCAAGTACCTCCATACCAAATATTGAGAACAGCTTGGTTTGGAAAACTCGGTCAAAATGACCAAAAACTAAAGCATATATATTTTCATTTAATTAAAAACTTAATTGTGATTTAAAAATTAGCAATTTGACATAAATATGAACTGATATTAACTTTTTATGCATATTTTAAGCAAAATTCGATAAAAATTTGTGTTTGGTAATTTTTTTGCAAAAAAACTTCAAAGGCCCAAAAGCCCATTTAAACCCGATGATATCTTTTACATTTTAATTTAATGCAATTTTTTTTTTTTTTTACTTAAAGTGAGGTCAGTAAATTCTGAGTTCTGAAGCTAACGTTAATTTCCCACAAAATTAACCTGAAAAATTTTCTCAAACAAAAACAATAAAAAAAATAAATTACCATGTATTCCCGTTCCCGCCAATACGTACCGCACATGAACTCAGAGCAACTCCCTAAATAAGCACTGATCGTTTAACATATAAGCGACGTTGCCTTTTCCATACGAAGCACATATCAGATGTTCTCTTTTTATTGCATGACAAAAAATGAGAGAGAAAATAAATTTTAAAGCACATGGCAACGCCTTGGCAATCTGATGAACGACATAACAGTGTTGTCGATGAGAAGTAAATTACGTATATATAACAGTTTCATGTAGAAGTCTTTATTAAAAACATTTAAATAAGGTCCCTAAAATTTAAGTATTATAAATTATTATTATAATACAAATTATCTTAAATATGATATATTATAATATTAACCAATAATTATGTATTTTAAAGATTTGATTTGCATAATTTTGTTTGATGAAAGGAATTCTTCTTCTAAATATTGGATAATGTGGCAACTCTGTTATACATTCCTAATATTCCCTTACTGTCAGATTTTAAGGAAAAGGATTATAATAATACAGCTTAGAAGATAAAAATTCAAAGAAGCCGAGACAGTAGAACAGTTTCCACAAGGCAGTTTTAAAATGATACAGTAATGATTAAATAGAAAAGAAATTGTAAATAGTAAACGATGCTCCCTGTAATTATATAGTAAGAAGAGCTGACCGATAGATAAATTTTCCCATTTCTTGAATTTTCTTATCATTTTCATTCATTTTTTTATTATTTTCTTCCAATTTGTTGTCACTATTTATGAAATTTATTATGTTGTTTCTTTATTTTTGTCAAAAATAATGTCAAATTATATTATCAAAATTTATTAGTTAAATTAATTGAAATATTAATTTCCTTCTAAATTTACTATTGGCAACATATTTATATACAAGTAAAAGAATCTTACCGATAGTTATTCCTGATGTGCTTATTTCTATTATTATCCCAGATGAATTCAAATTTGGAAGAATCACTATAAGAAGAATTTATGCCCAGATGACTTTGCGCCCCACGTTGGTCAGCAACGTTTGTCATGTTGGGTTCTGTCAAAAAAAATAATAAACAATACAAAAAAAACAAACCAATCATAAATATAACTTTTAAATCATATCCTTCCTGTTGTGTATTGTAATACATTTTGAGAATTTCACCTAATAAAAAACTGTATTTTTTATGGAACAATAAAGTTATCGAAATAAAAAAAAATTCTCTTATGATTTCCTTCAAATCCTCATTAATTTTCACATGTTTTACTTTTAATTATCTTGATAAATACTTTAGGATGGATTTTCTGGATATCCCATTAAAATTTAGGTTTCCCTTTTGTTATCAAATAAGTGTTTATAATACATCTTCCCAAATTCTTTTGCTTGAATTTTTGTTAATTCTTTTACATATCCTTCTTGTAGATTTATCACTTTTTGTTTCATTTCTTTTCAATTTCAACTTCTTATTAATTTCTTCTTGTTCTATTGGCTTATTATTTTCATTAATTTGACCTTTAGTTTTATTTATTTTATCATTAATTATTTCTATTTCTTTCTTTCTTGACTTTTTCCACTTTAATCTTCAATCCATACTCTCCATTCCTTTGTTCTTCTATCATTCTTGTTTCCATTGCCTTCATATTTTTATTAAGATTTTCATCTATACCTGTAATTGTACTAATCCATTTTTCTTCTAAATTTGACGTTCTTTTCCTTGTATCTTGCACGTTCAATTTGACTTTTTCAATTTCTACTTGTATTTCTTCTTTAGATTTTCTTTCTATTCTTTCTATTCTCACCTCCCCCTTTGTTTCTTTTATTTTATTATCAGTGTATAGTCTTAATTCTTCAATTTTCTGCATCAAATCAATTTTATTCTCTTTAATTTCTTATTTAGATCCATTTTTATAAATTTACCCTTTTCTTCAATTTTCTTACTATTTTCATTCACTTTCCTGGAAGTTTAGTGTCCTGCAATCTGAGGAAGTGTTATCGTAAACTCGGTTTTAGACATTTTTCATTGTTTCATTTGGACAGAGATGTGGGAAACGGCAATTACTTTCCCGACCCACCTCCTAGAAGGGAAAGTATTGTGAACGAGCTAAAAAAAAATTTCGAGATAAAAATGGAAATATCCATTTTCGGGTCCCCTGAGACGATTAAGACCATTTCCAGATGGAAGTCTGTCTGTCGGTCTGTGTATGTGTATGTGTGTGTATTCTTTCACGATAGAGGCCACACGTTTAATCCGATTGAGCTGAAATTTGGTACAGAGGTTTGGGCTACTCGTCGGAAGAACCCATTAGGTTTTGTTTGAGCTCAATCGGATTAATACTTTTTCAGATATTTAATGCTGAAGTTTAAAATTTTGACATTTTTTAATTTTTGACAGGTTACAGCTAGAGAAATAATTTTGACTGTTCTGAATAGAGTTTTTTAAGGGCTTTCAAATGACATATTGCATGTCCAATTCCGTGACATATTGCATCTGTCATTTTTTGACAGACAGATATCGTACACAAACTAATGGGTTCTTCCGACGAGTAACCCAAATCTCTGTACCAAATTTCAGCTCAATCGGATTAAACGTGTGGCCTCTATCGTGGAAGAATACACACACGCAGACTTCCATCTGGAAATGGTCTTAATCGTCTCAGGGGACCCGAAAATGGATAATTCCGTTTTTATCTCGAAATTTTGTTTTAACTCGTTCGCAATACTTTCTCTTCTAGGAGGTGGGTCGGGAAAGTAAAAAGAAAAAGATAGATAGATCATTTTCATTCCATTGTGTGACTTTTGTGCGATTCGGTTGTCTCGCTGGAGTGCTATTTTCAAACTTTCCGAATCTTTCCGCATGCGACTTACCGTATGCGAAATATTTCCGGTCATTTTTAAGTTGGTCCATTTTTAAACGGCAATCAAATCTAATTTTTAGGTAAACTTATATTCGCACATGTTGATGGGGCAACGTTCAATTATACAGTTGATTTGAAAAAGTGAGGTTTTGGTTTCGTTTGATTTTTGCATATATGTAATACTCCTATATCGCCAGCGTCCTATCGTAGCCTGTAGAAACAAAGCGTTCCGACAGAAGGAGATGCAAGATCGGAATCGGGTGTCAACGCGTGTGCGTCATATATATTATGAGTATATAGCTGCATCGTAATTGGCGTCGTGTCTTGTGGGGAAAAAGCAACGTAGAAAAAAAGGAAAGTTAAGCAAATATGGGCGATTTTTATTTTTGAAAATTATTCTACAAATGATAAATGCATATATCATAACATTGTATCATACCATTGTTTAATTATACATTTTTATTACAATATATCTTCTGCTGAATATGTATATAAAAATAACAATAAAAAAAATTTCCCTACAGCTGTGACGCCAATAAACAGAGTCGTTAGAATATAGAGGTTGATAAAACCTGAAAAAAATTATTGCATGACATGTTTCAACTTTTAGATTTTGTATATACACATTATGAACAAATCGCAACTCTTCGATGTTTCTTTGCATGTAGACATACGCATTTAGGATTTCAAAGCAGCTGTAATCTCTGGGATTGCCTGACTAATAGAAGCTTGATTTATAGCAAGTTATGTAATGTGGTCACCATATATAAAAATAAATGCAAACGTTGCCCTAATGTAATCGCGCGTCGTTAACTTTTGTATTCATTCTATGTTATCATTTCATATAATAAAATTCTGTTCAAAAATTATTCCAAAAATTATTTTTAAATTTTTAAACGAGTTAAGCGGTATATACTCAACCAGACAAATCTTCCGAGTGGTCAATCGTCAGTTAATGTTAGAATATGTCTCCTCAGCACTTGAGTATGAACATCGGCCTCCTTCAGGGCAATATCTATAAAGAATCTATATTTTTAAATTTAAATTCGAGTTCCACTATCTTCACAAAATTATATAGCATATAACCTATTAAGTGATATTTACCCGTTCTTTTTCAGTTTTTTTTTTAACATTTTCTCATAATTTCGAATGCGAACATTCGATCCACATGGATTTGACTATGCGGTATATTGGAACTGGAAAAACCCGAATGCGAAACGTATTCATCTATTTCAAAATACAGGTATTTTTTTTTACTGGAAAATATAACAATATTTTTGAACAGATCGAAAGGATGTCGCGTGCGTGAAATCAAGTATTCTCGACCACTTTTCCTCAAAAACTATTTTTGAACACATGACATCGTCCCGCATTCGAGTAAATATAAGACATGTCGCGAGTGCCCTAGGGTAGTCGAGATGATCGTGACGAATGTTTTTCCTAACCTAGAAGGGAGTTAATGAAAGTAATTTAGATTGTGTGATTTCAAATCAAAATGGAAATTGAAGACCAAATATATTCAGCTGGTATTGGTGCGTTAGAAGAGATAGAAATTGAGGCAAATCGGGAACAAAGAATTTATAAATACAATGATAATTTTGAAGTTCTAAGAGAGGAACAGTTTAGGGGGATGTATGCAAGAAACTTAATTCAGGAACTGAAGCCATTTATAACGGCACCTATCAGACGGTCGGCACTAACTGTGTCTCGTAAAGAATTGAGTATGAAATGAAAAAGTATAAGTTAATTAATCAAAATTATTCTTTAAGGTGTTGACTGCCCTGAGATTTTTTGCTGGTGGTAGTTATCAGATGTACGTCGGATACAATATAAATAATTATATTTCTCAAGCTTCTGTAAGCAAGTGCATTAAAGAGGTGACCGATGCACTCAACAGAAGGGAAATATTTGTCATTACATCAAATTTCCTCAAGATTTTCAGGAACTAAGGCAACTTCGATATGAGTAACGTATTCTGCTGAAAAATAAATAAATTTTGTTTCAAACATGACTTGCCTTTATAGCTCATAAAGGAAATGTCATTTTTTAGGGTTCCGTACCACAAAGGGTCAAAACGGAACCCTATTGCTCTCACTCGCGTGTCCGTCCGTCCGTCCGTCCGTCCGTCCGTGGGTCCGTTCGTCTGTCACACCGGTCTAGCAGCTAAACAGTTAGAGCTAGAGACTTCAAATTTTCACAGTTTATGTGTCTTGTTGACCCAAAGCCATATAAACTGTAAAAAATATTTTTAAAAGTTTTCAAGGGTGGCTCCCATACAACTAAAGGGGGGCGCTGAAAAAAAAAATGGCCTACCTTATCGTGTGAGGTATCGTTGAATAGAGGTCATTGAGTAGATAAAAGGCATATTTTTTGTTTTAAAAATATTGCAAAACGTAGGCATGAGAAGCCGCCAAAATCAGCATTTTTTTACAAAATTTTGTTCCGAAGAATTTTTTAACTTTTTATTGTAATATAAACTTGAAATTTGGTGATAATATTTATTGTTACGTATATTTTACCAACAAATACCAATATATCAATAAATATGATTTTTTTATGTCGACTGCATTTCAAAAATAGGGCTCACTGGTGTGACTTCTTTTCGAACGGTTATTGTTGTGGTCGGTCAAAGTAAAGTAAACTAACATAAAAATGAAAACACTAAAAGTAAACAAAAATAAAACCAAGATAGATAGTGTAACAACACAAGAGGCGGTAATATGTGAATATATACACAATTTTAAGCAATAACAAACAAAACCACTCCAAAGTCCACAATCGTTGCTACAAACCAAAAACCAACTATTACAAACTACTTTTTTTACAAAAAGTAAATGACAGAGAGAGGAGAATTTCAAGGTTATTACTCTTGTCAGTCAAAAGTATAAAATGCGCATGTTGCGTGAATCTCAACCGGCTAAATACTCGGTTGGAAAAACGTAGCTTTCGAACTGTACAGTGTAACGTTAGACTGATCATACTAGATTTTTAGAACGGCTAGTGTCAGTTGAGGGCGCTCGAGTGTACTTTTCGAACTCAGCCCAGTGACAGCGCGAAGTCCGAGTTGCTGTGGTAGTCCCTCGACCTTGCAATCCGACAACGCGAACCTAAAAGACCTGCCGAAGTATTAACGATTAAAGAACCGTGTTACATACCCGTATTTCCTCGCCGGATTTTGGTATACGTAAAAGGTATTATTTGTTGGAATCTTATTTTTGTTTTTACTTTATTCCCGAAACAAATATATAGTGGAGCAAGTAAAGCCCGCCCTCCTGGCCGATACCATAACGACAACTGGAGTATCTTTTTCTTCACTGACGCTGCCCGTGCAAGTGGCTTTTACACTATAAACGGAAGGTGGAGCACGAGGCAATCCGAAACCTTGACTAAGGCGCCAAAAGACCGCTTGACGTCGCAAATATATTTACATTAGTAGGTAAGAAAAATAAAACTAAGACAAAAAATAAATAAAATATAGGTACTGTAACGCTCTTTGCGTCCTAAATCGGTATTCTGGTGCCTTGGCTCAGGTAACGAGTTGCCTCGGGCGCCACCTTCCGTTTATAGTGTGAAGGCCACTTGTTCCGGGCAGCATCAGTGAAGATAAAAATACTCCAGAGGTCGTTATGGTCTCGACTATTCTATTATCGGCCAGTAGGCCAGACTTTACTTTCTCTCCTAGATTGCGTACCGGAGTATTTGCCGCTAGGATGTTAATTCCCACAACCAATTAGTAAATTAAAACCACTCAGTAGAAAAAATTATGTTTATTAAAAAAACAACGTAAAAGCAGGTACTTCCAAAGGAGAAGAGTGAACGGTGTGTAACGTGCTACTAAACAATGATCGGGACGCAGCGAATGTTCAAGCGGTAATGCGAGTTGCAGTGATACGGGTTATGGTGGTTAGGCGATGAAACGAATAATGACAGTGAGGCGATGAGACCGAATTCTACCTTGACCAACAGAGTTCTATTTTCCCACAAAACATAAATATAAGCAAAATTAAATAATTATCAATTTACTGAAAATAAAGAAATGATTAAATCGGTGGCAACCGTGCCCCTTGATAGAACTCAGTGTGAGCATGGTGACGTTCGCCTGGTGGTCCTCTCGGATACGACTAAAAGAAATAAAGTTATTAAACGATGGCAACCGTGACCCTTGATAGAACTCAGTGTGAGCACGGTCGCGTTCTCCTGGAGAACCTTATTAGACGGTAAAAATAGAACTCTCCGAAACTAGCAAGTAATACCCTTATATATTGTCTCACCGATGATCGGTCGTGACACCTCGGTTCATGTCAGTTCCTCTTGGCTATCTGTTGTCTCCTCGGCGTGATAGTCAGGCTGGTGGCTCTCGTGGAACTGAATTCAAATTATGCCCTGAGTGAGAACCAAGTCTCCAATTTCCCACTCTTACTCTTAATTGTCGGACTGGAAGGAGCCGGACATGTCCGTTACCGAAACCGCGGACTTAGTAATTTTCTCAAAACCAAAATTATACTGATAGAAAATAATACCTTTTTCGGCGGAGCTAATCTTCGACTGATCTGGTTCAAGTGGTAGACATAACTGAATTTAATTTCGCGATTAATCTTTCAAATACCCTTTCTTATTTCGCGCTTGCGTATAATCGGAATCACGGACTTTTTACATATTTTACTTAAATTTATTTTAATTCAAAACAACGGACTTGGAAAATTTCATGAATTTATTTTTATGTATACTTAGAATAGCTCACCCTGTATGTCGTATTGTATCTGGCGGTGTCTGCGGGCGCGGACTGACTAAATTACTGAATTGATTTTTCACGGTCGATAGCCGTATTGAATCTCGATGGCCCGTCGCGACTTAAGTGTGTAGAGAGGGAAGACGCGGTGGCTCCGTTAGCTATATCGTTTAATGGTGAAAGGGGGTCGATACGTCAAAAGGGTTAAAACGATATTGTAGAGTATATTAAAAGGATATTTTTGAAAAAAGAATGGCAGTTATACGATTATTATTAACGGGGATAGAATAATTCATACTTTCTGATTTTAAAAATTAGCTGGAATTAGTAAGTTTGTTACAGTACCTAGATAAAGAAATTAAATAATTTTTAAATTTTTTTTTTCTAAAAAAACAAAAAAAAATGATTCCAGCTGAAATTGAAACAGCCCTAAACTAAAAATAGCACAAGAGCTTATGTCCCAGATTCATTCAAAAACAATAAGTTAACGAGGTCTGACAAAGTCGATGGAGTATTTCGTCTTGTTTATCAGACCACGTAGCCGCCTGTTCTTTTGAACACATCTTGAGGACCTTGTTGTACTCTGGTACAAAACTATTATTTACGAGATACTACCCAGGTAAGTCAAGTAAAACTAACGAAAAATGTATGAACAAATAACCACAACATGATCGAAAAAAAAAATTATTTCGTTGTAAAAATGATAAATTCGAGCTTCGTTTCGTATCCTACAACATGCTCGTGTATTAATGGCTATCATTACATTATCGTTGCATAATAAACAATTAATTTCAATAAATAAATAAAGGTTAAATTTGTTTTTAAAAAATTTCATGATTTTTTTACAATAAAAATTTAAGTTTTAGTAAATGTTACTGAGTTTTATTTAAAACTATTTTGAAAACGTGACTACGGATCTGTTAATGTTTACTGTACAATGAGAAATTTATAACCTTTCATTAGTAATCCCCTAAGGTCAGGTACCGAGTCAACGAATTATTGTGAAACCTACTTTACCGAAACTCATTTACAAAATAGTCAAATTAGATCCAAAATAACTAAAGACATTATTTGTCTAGCTCCAACTACACAATCACACCATTGCGTCTTATGTGGGTAATCCCAATATTGTGATTTGGATCATTGCCGACATTTTTTATATCTCATTTAATAATGCTCTATGATTTGTATGTGTTAATTATTTTACTTATCAATGAGTACTCTGTTATCAGGGAGGGTTTATAGATTCATTTACAAGTTTCATTTTAATTTAGAATTTTAAATTTATTCTTTAAGAATTATATTCTATATATTTGTTTGTTGAGAATTTCGTCTTCAATTTCAACTTTGTTATTTTTTTTATTTAAACATACCTATATTCACCCGAACACAATAAATCATTTTTTATTATTAAAAAACATAAATATTACACAACGAACAAAATCCAAAACTTTTATGACATTTGTCATTAACCAAACGAACGCTCATTTAAAATTAATCCACTTCCCGATAGCTGGCAACATTCATTAAACGACATAAATGCTTTTCCCACAATTTTATTACCAGCTATAAAGAGTGTTTATTATGATCTGAAAACTTTACCTGGGTAAGTTAAAATCCATCATTATTATTAATTATATAAATTTTTTTTATCTACCGAAATATAGGTTGTATTTACAATTATTTACAATTTAAAATCTAACCTCAAATTTAATTTTACTTTCCCGGTCCCATCAAAGGGAAAGTATAGTGAACGAGCAAATAAAAATTCGAGATATCGATGAAAATATCCATTTTGAGGTCCTCCAAGAAGATGGAAACCATTTCCAGAGTACGGTGTGTCTGTGTGAAAAAAGAATAAAAAATATGGAGTATAGTTTCGGACTAGCACTATCTCTTTGGCGATTAGTGTTTTGAGAAAGAGAGATATGATCCGAAAAATCTCTCTCGAAGTACCACAATTCTCATCGTTAGGGCATGTCCATTAGTATATGTCGATGGGTCCAAGTATACTCAATGGTCTGATTAACTGTCAGTATTCATTTGGTTCTCTAGAATTGAAAATATTTTCATCTCTATTGTAAGAAAATGTCACTTTCATAGCCGGTGAAGAAACAATCATTTTCATATACATGAGTAGAAAACTATTTAAATGAATGTTTATTTTACTTACCCTCGCTTATCCATGATGTGAAGTGGAAAAAATTCTAAAAATTTGAATTGGAAAAGAGTTTTCCCAAGCAAGCCACTTTAAATTGTATGGTGGGTATCGGAAGGGCCAGTCCGATCCTACTCAAATTCAATAAGGTTCTTCCTTAGACAAAACTAACGTAAAAAGTAAAAACCGGAACTCTATCGAAGCTTTCGTTCAAAAGTTAACTTTAATTTGTATGGCGGGTACAGGAAGAGCCCGATCCTGGTCAAATTGAATAGGGTTTTTCTTTGGATAAAACTAACCCGGTAAAGTGAAAACCGGAACTCGATCCGGGCTTCCGTTCAAAAGTTACAGTATTTACATCCAGACAGACAGATATCCAGACGTCCGGACAGGATGTTTTTTTGCATTTTCGAACTCAGAGACCTAGGAAACGTCGAGAAAAGTGATAAAAAGTGGAAGTAAGAAGTTTTTCTCGCCGAAACTAATACTGACTCTTTTGGGCCTCAGTAATATGTTACATCACAAGGTAACCTATTTTATTTTTCAATTTCACCAATTGTGACAGAATATTTTTGATATTTATATCTTTTACACTTTTATTAAGTATCTATCGGACTCTACTTCATATAAAGAGTGTTATTTTCATAGCAAATAAGTAAATATTTTGTTTTTCTGTAATAAAATTTAAATTTGGTTTTAATGAAATTATTTTATAATAATCAATAGATATAACACTACTAAGAGCTCGTTAATAGCACAAAATAAAAAATTACTGAGGCCCTAAAGCTCATTAGTTTCGTGATGGCGAAAAAAATTTCTTACCCCACTTTTTAACCGTTTTCTCGACGTTTCCGAGTTCCCTGAATCCGAAAACGCAACAAAATCTTGTCCGGACGTCTGGATGTCTGTCTGTCTGGATGTAAACACTGTAACTTTTGAACGAAAGCTCCGTTCGAATTCTGGCTTTTACTTTACCTAGTTAGTTTTATCCAAGGAAGAACCCTATTGAATTTATGCAGAATCGGACCGGCCCTTCCGGTACCCACCATACAAATTAAAGTTAACTTTTGAACGAAAGCTTCGATCGAGTTCTGGTTTTCACTTTACTCAGATATTTTGTCTAAGGAAGAACCTTATTGAATTTGAGTAGGATCGAACCGGCCCTTCCGTTCCCACCATACAAATTAAAGTGGCATGCTTGGGAAAACTTTTTTCCAATTCAAATTTTTAGAACCTTTATCCCTTCACATCATGTATAATATTCTCCTACATGCATGTAAAAAGTTTAGCTAGTATAGCACAAGCCATTCCGGTACCCGCCCCACAATGATCCATAAAAACCAAGTTCTCAATGGATAAACTTACTTTCACGTTTTTGTGGTTTAGAAATTCTGTAACAAATTTCTATACCTTCGTCTGTCAGCTTTATTTCTATCTTAGAATCAAAAAGTGAAATGGTTTCTCTTCGTGTAATTTCTTTAACTTTTTCGATGAAGTTAAATATTCTTAGGTTTTTTCTTCTTGATTATGGCATTTTCTTCATCTCGTAAGGTTTTTATTTTAAGTTTTTATTTTAACTTAACATCATTTTATTTTTTCATGTCTGCAATATTATTCTCCATTTCAGCAGACACGTTGTTTTCGAGTGCCTTTAATTTTTTCATTAGAGTTTTTGTTATTGCCTCTGCCACCTTATCAGAAACGGTTTTTATAAATTGTGGGTCTTTAATACTGTTTGTTATAATATTATTGACTGATATTTTTATTTCGTCACAAATTTTCGCTGAAAAAGACCGTTTTTAAGTTCGATTCCAGTGGCACTGGATGTGTTTAAATCGTGAAATGTGAAAGAGCTCTAAAAAATACCATGAGGTGTTTTACATTTCACGATTTCAACACGACACGATTGTTGGTCATATTGCACTTTGGAGTGTGTATATAGTACTAAGTACTAATTACAAGTTGTATACATTTTCTAAATTGTACGTTTTGTTGTTGAAGAATATCTTTTAGTTTGTCGATCAGTTCGTAAAAGAATCCAACTAATATTCTGAAGTAGATGATAAATTTTAGGTCATCGTTTCTCAGGTCATTAAATAACGTATAAAACAACCCCACTTCCGTACGTCTCCGATTGATTGGATTCAATGAAGGCGAAGCTTTCGTTGTCTTTTTCGGAGTTTATAAAATAATAATGAGGCAATAATTTGTTTACGATTCAAAACCACACTTTCCATTGCTGGAGACTCGAGAGAACTGATGTGCAATGTAATTAACCCTCTAATACCGCCAAAATCGCACCAATGTGAAATCACAATATATCCATTTGTAACTTCTTTTACTAGTTCGAAGGACCAGTCTGATTAGCTCATCAGACACATTATTTAACAAAAGGAATCGAATTTAAATAAATAAAACAACGTTTTAAGATTTCCACAAAAATAATAACAAAAGTTATTAATTTAATAGTGACTAGTTTCGTTACATAGTAACTTCATCAGACTAATATTATTTACAAGAAAATCAAGAAATTTATACTAAAACAACTAAGAATAAAATTACCTCTCTAAAATTATGAGGGCTTATTCTTAGTTGTTTTAGTATAAATTTATTGATTTTCTTGTAAATAATATTAGTCTGATGAAGTTACTATGTAACGAAACTAGTCACTATTAAATTAATAACTTTTGTTATTATTTTTGTGGAAATCTTAAAACGTTGTTTTATTTATTTAAATTTAATAATGGATTTTCATCAAGTAAAAGCCGACACAGTTAAACAGACAAGGAATCGATTTTATTTATTTTTAAGGGTTATTTTCTCACCCATTTATTGAATAAAAATATAAATTGCATTTACACTTTTTTAACAACACAACGTGTAGAACATAGCTCTAACTTCATTAAACTCAAATAAACATTATTAACACTTGTTTTTAATTTGAAATCTCAGAATGTTCTCAATATTACGTTGTGGTCTTGACTAGGACATTTCAAAGTAAAAAGCTCTCAGCGTGAGACAACTATTCTGATCGACAATCTAGAAGCTAATCAAAATAATTTAAAGTTAAAAGCTCTCGACGGGAGACAACTATTCTCCTGAACGATCAAGAAGCTAATGAATATGTGGATAATAATTTGGCGCGATAGATGCATCTTTTTAAGAGAGGTTATAACGGATTTTAATTTGTAATGGACTGTTTCATATTAGGATGCAACTGAGCTTGTCGCTCTTTATGAGAATGATATATAGAAAGCGATAAGTGTTAGTCTCAACGATTTTTTTTAGAAATAATTCTTTTGGTATAGCTGTACCGTTTTACTTCAAGCGATAAATGACGTGGACAACTTTTTTAAGAAATTTGTTGATTTGGAATCTATTTTTAGATTTCAGAATGATAAATTCTAAAGTGATGATCAAAAGTATGAACCGAAATAAGAAATCTATTAATTTAAAAAAAATAGAAATTAGTTTGTAAATTCTGGATAATATTTCAGCGAAATTTATCTACGTATGATTTTTAATCGTATGCATTATTTTCCATAAATTATAGTTTTCACATATTCTGTTAAATGTTAAATTTTCTATTCTAATAATACTAGGTCTATTGGCAAGGTTCTTGAATTTTATGAAATATTTGTTTTATTAAAATTCTTCTTTTTTTCAGGTAACTCTCTTCATAATATCCTGACTGGTAAGTAATAATGAAATAAATTTAAAATCATTTTTTCAACAGTGGTATAATTACTGTTTACGAGTAGGCTACATACTTTTTAACCTTAATATTGTTAACTTTTGTGATTTATTACACTTCAATTTTCCTTTCACCTTCCCTTACCTGTTAATTCCGGCTGTCATTCGTCAGTTTCAACCTATTTCCCACTAACTTCTTTAATGCGCCTTATCTTTTTGACATGGCGTTATCAGTGATTGTCTCGCTATTTTAGCTGTATACGTACTTTGTGTATACTTATAGTACTTTTTTGTATTCGGACTCTTGATGTCCAGTCCATATAAGTTTTCGGCATTCTATGAAGGACTGAAGAACCCTTCCAAGCCGTTTTGTGGAAGTGTAAGTCGTTATCAGCTTACAGAATTTCGTCTATATATGGTGACGTTCAAATGTTTCATCTGATTTATATATTATTATGGAATTTTCCTAAACCAGCATCGGTGGGTCTATTTAAGTTAACCTTTTCACAAACTATTTTTCACCAACCCCTTTCACGTACCTCCATATCCCTACATAATGTACTTCATTACTCCCAAAATGTATGGACCATAGCGTTCTTTACTTATTCATTTAAGAATTTGTTAATCCAGTTGACAACCTAGAAAAAGGGAAGGGTAGGATTATTTTTGATCAAAATCTATTTCATTATTTTCGCAATGATAAAATATATGTACAAAATTCTATTGAGCTTTCCAGAAAATAACGTTAGTTAAATATAATGATTTTAATAAAATATTACTTCTGATTGGTTGAAATTTCGTTGTCAAATCTCATTCTTCATAGAGTAAGTATAACCTAAAAAAATAAGTATTTTATTCAAAGAAGTCTTTTCTATCTAAACCTAGCCTGTATATTTAAAAAAATATATTAAAAGAATTCTTACTATCTAAATCTAACCTGTGTTTAAAAAAAAATAAAACAGCCATGTGGGACTCGATCCCCGGACCCACTGCACCACTATCGGGCACTATATCAACGCGGCTACCAGAGCTCATGCATATATGTGTTCAAACTTATTATTTAAGTGAATCACGTTTCACGTGTAGGTAATTTCTAAAATTATCCACAGGTTAACGTGTGACTAGTCACAGTGTTTCAGATTATAGAATATTCAAACTACTCGCCAAATTCAGTTACGTTCCACCAATCCTCCAAATGAAACATGTCGCTCTGTTATACTTACTCTA
Source organism: Neocrepidodera transversa (assembly GCA_963243735.1). Taxonomy (NCBI): domain Eukaryota; kingdom Metazoa; phylum Arthropoda; class Insecta; order Coleoptera; family Chrysomelidae; genus Neocrepidodera; species Neocrepidodera transversa. The sequence goes on along the minus strand of OY725342.1, from coordinate 26,189,828 downwards.
TGACGAATGACATTTGACAACGAAATTTCAACCAATCAGAAGTCAGATTTTATTAAAATCATTATATTTCGCTAACGATATATTCTGGAAAGCTCAATAGGATTTGGTACACATATTTTATCATTGCGAAAATAATGAAGTAGATTTTGACCAAAAATAATTCGTCCCCGTTGGTAGACCTTTTTCTAGGTTGGCAACATTGAGGGGACCCCCCTATTTTAATATATTTTTTGTGGTACATGATTTAGAGTTTTATTAGATATTTAAGTAGCATAATAGTCTAATAAACGACATGCTTTTTAATTTAAACCTTGTATTAAATTCCATTTAAAAAATAAAGTTACAGTAAAAAAAACTTAAGATACATTTTTTTGCATAATAAAAAATATATTAGATAATTTCATTGCCTTTTTTTAAAAATATATTTAAAAAAATTGTTTAAAATTAATTCATTAATTTATTTATTATTAAATCATACTGACAGTTATTATCAATATTCATACGGAGCGAAATATCAAATTTGCACCACAATAAAAATAAAAATTTTAACAATTTTCAAAAAACGTCGATACTCTAGTACAAATAATAAATTGGAACTGATTTTTCATTAAAATATCATTATAGTAATATGAGGGAGCCTCATATATGATATACGAGTACTCTTTATACGGTTAGAACCAAAAAACTAGGAAAAATAGGAATTTTTTTGATGGTACCCTTTGTGTGGTTATGTACTTGAAAGAAAAATAAAAAGACGAATACAGGCGATAGAAATGAAGTATCTGAGAAAGACGAATAAAGGACACAGACATAAGAGAAAACTGAAAATAAAGTCAATCTTAGATTACATTGAAGAAAGACAACTGAATTGGTGGGGTCTCACCTACATCGAGTGGAGGATAACATCATGGTAAGAATAGTATGGGAGGAGAAGAGAGTTATCGAAAGGGACCGAGTCAGGCCAAAAGCAACTTGGGATAACACAATAGCTAAAATGTTATTGAGAAAGGGTCAAACAATAACACAAGCAAAAAAGTTAGCACAAAATATAAAAGAGTAGAAAAAGTTTGTAGAAAACTAATAAACATCCATCCTTACACCGAAAGGTAGAAGGAAAATCGATTATATATAGTGAGCATCATAAGTCTTACCCCCTTATCTAACTCGTTACTGGACTTTTGTTAGGAAAATCGATGAGATAAGTCGACCTTTGATTTCTGCAATGTACGTTGTTGTATGAATAGTTTATTGCTAATTTTATCCTTTAGTGGAGGGAAGCAATCCTGTCGAACAATTTAAATAGTAGGTGGTGGTCAGTGACAGCTCATTTCAAAGGAGGTTTTACTCTATATTCAACCGTGCAAAGGAACTGAAATTTGCTCCATTTATTCTGAAATGCTGGAAATAGTGATGGATTTAATGATAGTGTCAACTGTCCAAAATAATGCAGACGAATTTGATATGGAAATTATTTTTCAACAAGATGGAGCTACTGTGAAGAATTATTTGAATAATATTTATGAAGGACAAAGGATCGGGCGCCGAGGATCTGTGGAATGGCCTCCAAGATAACCAGGTCTAACCTTTTTTTTTCTATGGGCTTACCTAAAATCGAAAGTATACGAGACTCAGTGACACTCTATTCAGGAGTTGCGAGTGCGGATTATGGAAATGTGTGCAACAATTACTCGGGAAACTTTGCAAAGCGTCAGGGCTAAAACTGAAAATAGACTTAATTTTTGCCAGGAGGTCAACGGGGAATATTTTGAATATTTGTTGTAATAACAAATGTGGTTAGTGTTGGTTAAGTTGCCTTCCTGTTTGTAGTCTTTTGTAATTTTTAAAAATTAATAACTCAACACGTAATAAAGCAAATTTTATTTACACGGCTAAATGGAGAACAAAACTCCCTTTTAAAAAATAGGAACATTTTATTGGTGCTTAGAAGACTGATTTGATATCTGCCTATTGTTTTTAATTCTAAACAACTTTTCTAAATAAACTTTTTTGATAATGTCGATAATAAGCGTAGTTTACACCTGAAGAAAATTCCTTATTTTTTTGTCAAGATATTGAAAATTTAGGATTTTGACAACTCAATGAATTTTTTCGCCCAAGTTGCATTTTTTATCAAGAATAAAATTTTCCATCAAATAGATAAGTTTCCCATATGGTGCAAACTTTTTGAAAATCACTGTATTATTAGTTTTAATTTATCTAATTAATTTTATGTGTCTCAATGAATTATTATCTAGTTATTATATACATACATAATATAAACATAAATAATTTATTTGCACATACACAGACACAAACGGATACCTCGTATATATTGAATATTGATTTTTCATGAATACAATAATTCCGTCCAACTTTACTGTGCCCGGAAATTAAAAACTAGTATGAATCAAGAATATATGAAAGCAATAAAAGGCTCCAATCAATATTATAATTACCATTTAAATGAATCCAGCAAATATTAGACGTAGAAAATATAAATACATTTCTTTAAGATATTAACCTTGACCAAATAATTTTCTTATTCATCCAAAAAAAACTTTCATAAAAAAAATCGTTTAACTTCCTAGCTATAAGTGAAGTTTCCGCAATGCGGACGCCGAAATAAAATAATAAACATATGTGTAGATAGATTCTCAAATTCCCGGTCATTAAGTTCAAATTTTCTCTTCGAAGTTGCAGTAGCATTTAAGAAATTTATTTGAATTATAATTAAAAAAATAAAGTAACAATAAATTTATTATTTTACTTTGAACAAAATCAGAACATTTATTGTATGATGAAACCATTTCCGACTTAACTCCTAACATATTTTTGTTTTGTTGATTTTTTTCTGAGTTCCTATTTTAAATACGATCATTATTTTGTTCAGCCGTTATTGTTTATCTCTATCTCCATAATTTTTTGAAACATATCTCTATTATTGTCAACTTTTTTTCAGCTGAATTCGCAATCTTAACTATATCATCAGCATAAAGTAAATTTACAGCATTTACGCTTTAGTAACTAACTGTAGGTTGGCCTGTTTTTTTAGCGTTACTGTGTCTATTTGTACACTTGTATTCAAAAAAAAGGGTACAAGTATTAGAAAGAGACGCTTACGTCATCCTATTTGTGTAAAACCTTGCTGGGATTTTTGGAGGTTATCAAATGTCATAGGTTGTCAAAAATGCAACTCATAAACGTAGACTCTATTCTTAAACTTGTTCATGTTTATAACGTTCGATTCGACAAAGTTTGAGTATGACAAATAAACAAATGTAAATATGGCTCGTCATTTAAGTGAGATTAAAAATAGGCTCAAATAATAACGAAAATGGGAGAATGATGGTCAGTTCGTGCGGTAGCAGATTTATGTATTAGAAATTTTAAAACAATCTTCAGAATTATGCAACGGTGGCAAGAAGAATCATTAATGTTAGAATATTGTTTCTCCACGACCATTACTGAATGTATGAATTCTGAAATCATTTTTAATAATAGAATGTAAACATTCACACTCTGAGTCTGAATATTTATTCTATAATACTTGCCTCTTATGCATTTTGCATGTATTTTCATTCTTTACAAAGGTAAAGAATGGATATTCTGTATTCGAACTAAACGATATGGATTGACCTGGATTTCAAAAGTGTCAGTGTCAGATATAAAATGGCGACGGTAATAATTATTTTCAAACAAGTTTTAATTTAAACAAAATAATGAGTGAAAAATCAAGTGAAGTAGATATAGAATTTAATAATATCTGAAATTGCAAATTATGAAAAAACACCAATGCACCAGATTTTAATATCGGTAAGTGTACCACAGCACTATAAATATTAATACAATGTAATACAAATATATCAACAAATAACTTGTGTTCAGATTTAATTTAATTTTGATTTATACTTTTTGATCGTGGAGAAAATATAGTCTGTTACTCGGTCAGAATGAAAAAAATCGACACTCGTGGTTCCTCACACTCGCTTTCGCTCGCGTTCGGAATTTTCCACTCGTGTCGAATTTTTCATTCTAACCTTGTTACAGAATCTACTATTCTATGGTTGCAAACCTGTCTTTTATATCAATGCTTTTGTTACATGTCATTGGTAAAATGTTGATAGTCTGTTTTAGTTTTTGATTTATGGTCAAGTTGTCAGTGTCAGTTTAATGATGGTTGTTGAGCCACGTTTATTTTAATGTACTTTCTCAAATTAGTTATATGACTTATATTAAATAATATTAAAAACTCTTTTTCCACTTTAATAACCTAACATTGGTTATGGGCCCAGAGGAGAGCAAAAAAGAGTAAAAAGTTAATAAGAAAAAATTAAGGTTAAGGCTAGTTAAGGCACGTGTTGGTTTTTGGAGTTTGAGAAAGAAAATGGAAAAGCCAGTTGAAAATAAACATGGTATTGTACCATTCAATGGTAATGGATTTGATAATTGGAAGTTTCGGTTGAAATCAGTAATAAAAGCGATGGATCTAAGTGATGTGATGAAGAATGTCCCAGCTTCTAATAGAGACGATGATTGGCACAAAAAGAATAACAAGGCATGTATGGTTATAATTCAGAGTGTTGCAGATTCGCATTTAGAATACATTAAAGAGATTGAAGTAGCAAATGAAATGATAGATAAGTTGGAAAAAATTTTTAATAAAAAAGGTACGTGTTCTAAATTTTATCTATTAAAAGAGTTAATTAACTTAAAATATAAATGTAAAGCAGATATGCAGGAGCACTTCAGTAAATGTGATAGAATCTTTAGAGAGTTAAAAGATTTGGAAAGTGATTTTGATGAATCGGACATTTCTTGCTTCTTGCTATTGTCAATGCCCCCAGAATTTGAAAATGTAGTTACTGCTATTAGAACACTATCTGAGACAGATTTGAAAACGGAGATTGTGGAAAGACGTCTGTTAGAATTTCACGTTAATAAAAATTCTAATAAAGTTAATAACAACGTCCCATCATCATTTGCTGTATCACAAAAGGTTGTGAAATGTTTTAAATCTGGAAAACTAGGACATGTAAAAAGTGTATGTGGGGTTAAATGTTTTATTTGTCATAAATTCGGCCATAAGTCTAGATATTGTACCCAAAACAAAAGGGATAGAAATAAAGCAAGTTATGCAGTAGGAGATACTAGTGGTGCAACTTCAGAAGATAAATCGGTTGCTTTTTGTGCAACTGAATCGCAAGTTGTAGAAAGTTCTGTTGATACAATAGAATGGTATGCTGATTCTGGAGCTACACATCACTATATCAACGACGACAGGGTTTTGTTTAATAAAAGAAGCCTGTCTGAACCAAGGCTCGTCCAATTGGCAGAAAAAGGAAAATCAATGGAAGCAACGTGTATCGGAGTTGGGAAATGGGCAAGTGAAAGATATAATTTAAAAAAATGTAATGTGTGTACCAGGGTAATAAAGTCGTATGAAGAAGCAAAACAAAGCTCATAGTCAGTTTTATGGGAGAACGCTGTAGAAGAGGAGTTAACAGTCTTAGAAGATAATGAGACATGGAAATTAGTTGAAATTCCAGAGAGAGAAGAGGTAATAAGTAATAGGTAAGCAAATATATAAAGCTAGATTAGTTGCTAGGGGTTTTGAACAGAACAATATAAATAGTTCAGACGGTATACATGCTCCAGTAGCAAGATTATCAACTTTGAGAATTTTGTTAAGTATTTGTAACAATTATAATTTAGTTCTGGAGCAGTTGGACGTTAAAAATGCTTTTTTAAACAGTAGTATAAAAAGAAAGGGTATTTATGAAAATTCCTGAAGGGCTTAAGGTTAAAGAAAGGGATAAAAACAAAGTTTGTTTATTGAAAAAGCATTATATGGTCTGAAACAAGCACCAAAAACCTGGAATGAGAAATTTACTACCTTCATGTCAAGTTTAGGTTTTGATAGATCTAAATCTGATTATTGTTTATATGTTTTTCTAGATAAAAATGTGAGATGGTATTTACTATTGTATGTGGATGATATATTAATTGCTTGCAATGATATTAATTTTTTAGAGTACTTGAAATCAAAACTTTGTGAAATATTTAAAATGAAAAAATTAAGTAACCAATATACCTTCTTACGAATAAAAATTTGTAGAGATTTTGAAAAAAGAATATTTACTATTGATCAAAATGCAGCAATTGAAAAATTAGTTAAGAAATTTAATGTTAAAAAATCGGTTGTGTCGCCCCAAAACTTTCCCGATTTAATTTTTAACAGGTGACAGCTAGAGAAATAATTTTGACTGTTCTGAATAGAGTTTTTCTAGGGATTTCAAATAACATATAGCATGTCCAATTCCCTGACATATTGCATCTGTCATTTTTTGATAGTGGTACTTCCGTTTGACAGATGTCGTACAAAAACTAATGGGTTTTTCCGACGGGTAACCCAAACGCCTGTACCAAATTTGAGCTCAATCGGATTAATACTTTTTCAGATATTTAATGCTGAAGTTTAAAATTTTGACATTTTTTAATTTTTGACAGGTGACAGCTAGAGAAATAATTTTGACTGTTCTGAATAGAGTTTTTCAAGGGCTTTCAAATGACATATTGCATCTGTCATTTTTTGATAGGGCTACTTTCGTTCGACAGATGTCGTACAAAAACTAATGTGTAGCCCAAACCCCTATACCAAATTTCAGCTCAATCGGATTAAACGTGTAGCCTCTATCGTGGAAGAATACACACACACACAGACCGAAAGACATATTTCCATCTGGATATGGTCTTAATCGTCTCAGGGGACCCGAAAATGGATATTTCTGTTTTCATCTTGAGTTTTTTTTTTTAGCTAGTTCACAATACTTTCCCTTCTAGGAGGTGGGTCGGGAAAGTAAAAGTTTAAGACGCCCATGGAAAAGAATTTAAGTTTACGAAGAATAAAACTAAATTACCATATAAAGAGCTACTAGGTAGTCTTATGTATATAATAATAGGTTCGAGACCAGATATTTGCTATAGTGTCAGTTACTTTGGTAAATTTCAAGATTGCGCTACTGATGAGCATTTCAGACATCTTTTGAGAGTTTTAAAGTACCTAAAGTTAACCGCTCAATACAAATTGTATTTCTATTTTCTAACGAAAATTTATTGTGGTATACTGATGCAGATTGGTCAAACGACACTACAGATAGAAAATCTGTTAGTTGATATTGTTTTAAACTGTTCAATAATTTAATTTATGGTGTTCCAAGAAACAAACTATTGCAACTTTATCTAGCACTGCATCGGAGTTTGTTGCAGTTTGTGCCGCTTCATGTGAGTTAATGTATATTAAAAATTTATTGTCAGATTTAAAATTTGACATTTCTTTACCGATCACTTTAATCGAAGACAATAAAAGCACTATCAAGCTGCTACAAAATTTTGAAAATAACAAAAGGTGCAAACATATTGAGGTTAAACTTCACTTCATTATATATTTAATAAGTAAAGGATTTATAGTTGTATCATATGTTTGTACTAATGAACAGTTAGCCGATATTTTTACAAAATCTTTGGGTTCAGAAAAGTTGTTGAATTTAGATTTTTAGAATAAGATGTTTTTGTTTTTTGTATGAAAATTTAACAGGTTTGAGGGAGGGTGTTAGAATATTGTTTCTATGGTTGCAAACCTGTCTTTTATATCAATACTTTTGTTTCATGTCATTTTTAAAATATTAGTAGTCTGTTTTAGTTTTTGATCTATGGTGAAGTTGTTAGTTGTCAGTTTTAGTTAATGATGGTTGTTGAGCCACGTTTATTTTAATGTGCTCTCTCAAATTAGTTATATGACTTGTATTAAATAATATTAAAAACTCTGTTGCTCTTTTTCCACTTTAATAACCTAACAATTAAAACGAAAACTTGGTTAAGGCTGTCCAAAAATATCCACTCCTCAATAAGATGGTGCTTTAGTTTAATTTTATTTGCGACGTTTAAGGTTTCAAGGATTCATACCGGATTTCCTAGCTACTAACCTACTGTTAGATGAAGAATCAATGAATCTGAATTAAGAAACCAACCAGCTGCTAAAAAAACCATCGGTAACTGTTAAACATCTGCAAACAAGATTAATATTTACACTAAACTATATTTACCGCAACCAGCAATTTTGGCACAGGGTCATTTTTAATGACAAAAAGATTTTCCAATGAATCTGTAATGGTCAAATTCGTGTTTATCGTCCAGCCAATACTAGGTAATACTCCCTTTTGCTGAGAAATTGTATCCTAAGGATACCTTCATATATGAGCAAAATAATTGTTCAGTCCACGCTGCCCATGTTGTAAGGAATTGGTGCCAAGTGTAAAACGTGGAAGTATTGTCATAGCCTGCGTACGGTTCAGATATAAATCCAGTTAAAAACATTTGGGGATTAATTGTTAAAAAAATATATATAAAAGAAATTGTATGCCACAGAATTCAGATCAATTGTGGGAAACATAATCATAGAATGCTGGAAAGATCTTGATCCAAATATAATATCTACTATAATTGAAAGTATGCCAAATTGACTTAATAAAGTAATGGAAGCAAATGGTTTTATCACCCAACACAAAAATTTATTTATAGTCACTATAATTGTTTTTTATACAAGTATTAAATGTAAATAACCGAATAAATGCTTTCGTTTAACTGACGCTCGACACCACTGATTTCCATTTTTGACAACCTATCACATTTGATAAGCTTCAATAATGCCAGCCGGTTTTACGTAAACAGGATGACGTTAGCGTCTCTTTCTAATACTTGTACCATTTTTTTTAATACAACTGTATGTTAAAAATAAAATTCCTATTTACCTGTAAGGAATACACTCTATTAGTCCCTGTAAGGTATGAAGGCACTCTTCATTATCTGGATTCCATACTTTAACCATATAGTGCTAGGCGCCTGATACAACAAGCCTATCATCATAATATTGAACACAGCTTACTGTAGCCAAATATCCGACTAAGAGATAGAGGAAGTTTTCTGTCTGTATATTCCAAACTCTTAATGTAGCATGTCTTGATCTACTAACAACTCAAAAAATGATATTTAAATCTTGCAAAACTGTAGATGTATTGTACATATAGAGTATGTATACAAACCGGTATCTGCATCCCAAACTTTAAGACTTCTATCTATACTGCCACTTATGATGGTACTGCCTAACATTTCTGAAGACCAAATACCTCCCAATAACAGTCCTTAAATACTAAAAATAATGTATTACATAATCATGAACAGGTATCTAGCGCATTCGTGCCCCCGCCCCATATCTCGGGGTAAAGAATTTTCTCAGAATGTGCCAAATTTCAAGAAAATCCCTCCAGCAATTTTTGAGAGAAAAAAACGAACAAAACGTTATTCATATTGTTAGATACAGAAGCAAATTTCAAAATTTTACCTTCTCAGTGGTTGAAAGACCAAACTTTTAAGAGTATCATTGTAAGACCTACAAACAATTTTACTACTACAAAATTGGAGACAAGTTAGTTATCACATATTCATCGTGACCTTTTTGCTTCGAACTCCAGTATAAGCTAATACCCTGTTTTATATCTTTCCTCAATTATATCTCTCAAAATACAAACTTATCCTATTACATTTTCAGAAATTCTCTTGCTCATCTGTATTATTCTTTTCGGTATTTGCATTTCTTATAAAATTTTCCATATAACTTTGTCTTTCAACATAGTCCAATAAACGAATGGCCCAAGAGGGTGTGTAGATTCCGTGATCAGGAACCTAAGCGATTAGTTCATAACCTTGTTCAGGGTTCTTAGGAAGTAAAAATACGAGAAATACTGACGTCTAAAAGTGAGCCGGTGGAGGAGGGTACAAAGAAGAATCCACTTTTAGCGTTGCTGCTTATATTTTGAAAACGATTGGTTGTAGGGATAATTGTTTTGATATAAAACAAAAGCTCATACAATTTTTTACAACTTTTATTTTATATACTATTTTCGAATTCGTAACCGTTTTCGACTCAAATGATCCGAAAAAATGAACATTAAAAAAAAAATTTTACCTCACGTTTTTCATCAAATATTCCTTCATATCGCCTAAACTGGGAAAATAATTTCATGGACGAAAGTTGTAGAGAATTGAATTATCCTCACTACTGTATATACATACATGTCAATTTCTTTCCAACCAAGCAACAGTTAAGAGGGGTTTAACCCTAATGTGATTGTAAGTAAAACACTGTACCGCAAAAATCAAACTACTCGGATTGAGGTTAAAAAATTCAAAATATTTTTTTACTTTTGGATTAAGAAAGGTTGGATCTAGGCATCTCTCGAAGTACTTTTTTTAATTTTTGAGAAAAAATTAAAGAAAAAAAATTGACAAAATGGGCCAGATTCATTATTTTTTATCTTACAAAAAAAAGTTTATTTCAAAAAAGTACTCTGAGAGATGCCTAAATTATACATTTGCCTTTGTTGATAAAAAAATTTTTTAAGATCAATCGAAAATTAGACCCTCAAAAGTGATTTTTGCCGAACCCATGCAAGGTGAATTTTGGAGCATTTTTCATCACTGATCCAAGCGCCCTCGCACAAATTTGCACTTTTATATGAATACTATGAATTGCTGAATGAATCGCAATTTCATTCTTAAACATAACAATAGCACAGGAGATAAAATTAATAGAAGTGTTCAAATAAAAATACTAAAAATAGCACAGGAGACGAAATCAATAAAAGTTGCAAATGGGTTGATTGCCTTTTCGAATACCTATGACATATTATTAAGTTATATGTATATATGATGAGCATAATCATTGTCTTAAATGCGTTAAATGGAAAACAATCCAATATTTTAAAAAAGTCTTATTTTTGACATTTTCAAACTTTCATTTTTAAGTTGCGTATACCTGAGTTATGACTTTATTATGGATAGTGAATTCATTTGTGAAATTGAAAATGAACCAACAATATCCAATAAAAAAGATTTTAGCTATTATTATTAGAAAAACCGCGGTTATCGTTTTCTAGTCAGCGTGGACTGTGAAGTGATTGAAAGGGATTTTTGCACCTAGAACAAGTGCATTATTTTGACGGCGACTCTTTGTTCGGCATTTTCTTTGACACGATATTAATAAAAAACATTTTTTGCTAATGCGGCGGTGGGCGGTCAGTACAAAAGGAAAGAAATTATGAAATAAAAGAAGAATTAATAAAAATAAATTGAGGCTATTACAGAAACGGAATAAATATTGAAAAATTATTGTTATGTCTGATTAAAATTATTACAAAATTGTGTCAGTAATCAAGAGTTACCATTTTTCATTACTATCCCACTTGTTATACCATATACCGGGTGTAAATGGGTCTTGGGCCACCCCTATAACGTTTACACGGGTTAATAGATTTATACCAAATTTTGGTGGATTATAATAGAGCTATTTTTGGATTTTTTAAATAAAAATCCAATTTCTAGATATTTGGATTCTACGACTTCAAACACGTACAGGTCGACTGTCAAATGTGTCGTAAGACGCCATTTTTTATTCTATTTTTTAATTTTTTTTATCCATCCTAATATTCATGAGTTAGTCTAAATTGCTTATAATCAAACTAAAATTAACTAAAAGTCTCAATTTTTTCAATTATTTATTGTTTATTCTTAATAATTATTTATATTTAAAATATGATGTTGTAAATATCCTTTTTTGAACATCGATGTCTTCAGAAGAATTTTGTATCGAAATTAAAAAAAAACATTTCTTCTTTATTTGAGAAAAAAAAGTTGTTATGTACATCATTTTAATGGTAATTGAATAAACAATTTTTAATACTGGGTGGCCCATCTGTTTCATTTAAAAAAATTGAGTTTTAGTTAAAAAAACTGGATTTGCTGTTTTAAATGTTTAATAAAAGTAACAAAAATACATAATTGACAAAATTGAGAGTTTTCAACTAATTCTAGTTTAATTATAAGTAATTTACACCAAATCATGACCACCTACGATAGATAAAAAAAATCAAAAATAAAATAAAAATGGCGTCTTAAGTGACATTTGATATTCGACGTGTACGTATTTGAAGTCGTAGAATCCAAATATGTAGAAATGTAGCGGGTTTTCCATTTGAATTTACAATTTATATGTGATTTCCAGTCGAACCGGATATCGGCCATATTGGATTTCTATGTAAAAAAATGTAAAAATAGCTCTAATCGACCCAAATTTGATATAAATCTGTTTACTCGTTAAAGTGTTATAGGGGTGGCCAATGACCCATTTGCACCCGGTATACTATAATCGATTATGTATGTAATTCTTTAGAGCGCGTCTTTGTACTTTTTTTTTAATTATTTTTAATAATAGTGATTCTATTAGCAACTGTTTTTTTCTAGATAAATTTGAAAAAAGTAACACAGACATGCTCGTATAATAAAAATTACAAATATCATATTTGCAGTTACTATATTTTTAGTTACTATTAGTTGCACTATATTTTAGGGTAATTTTGTAAATAATATTTAATCTGATGAAGTTGTTATACAACGTAACATGTAACATAATTAAACAACTTTTGTTATATTTGTTCTGAAAATTATAAAAGGTTGTTTTATTGAACTAAATAAGATCTATATTGGAGTATATTTTAATATTTTAGGTATTTTTTAATGAACCAATTATGAATATTTCGAATATTTAAATACTGTTATTATTCAAAAACTTTGTTATCAAAATATTTCCTATTTACCTATTCTTCTTATAAGTAATAAACATTGTAACATTCAACAGGGTAAAAAAAATTGGTTGTGTCGCCCCAAAACTTTCCCAACGAGTATTCAGAGATGAACACTTTTTCAGATATTTTATGTTTCATACTTTGACATTTTTTTATTTTTGACACGTGACAGTTGGACTGGTTTTGACTATTCCGAACAGAGTTTCAAGGGCTTTCAAATGACGTATTACAAGTCAAATTCTGTGACATATTGCTTCTGTTATTTTTTGACAGTTACAGTTCCGTTTAACAGATGTCGAATAAAAACTGATGGGTTCTTCCCATGGATAACCGAAACCCATATACCAAATTTGAGCTTAATCGGATTAAGCGTGTTTCTTATATCGTGGAAGAATACACACCATCTGGAAATGGCCATAATCGTCTCAGGGGACCCCAAAATGGATATTTCCGTATTTATCTCGAAGATTTTCTTAATTTTTGAGAAACAATTGAAGAAAAAAAATTGACAAAATGGACCAGATTCATTATTTTTTATCTCACAAAAAAAGTTTATTTCAAAAAAGTACTCTGAGAGATGCCTCACTTATACATTTGCCTTTATTGATAAAAAAAATTGTTAAGATCTATCTAAAATTAGACCCTCAAAAATGATTTTTGGAACCACTGCAAGCGAATTTTGGAGTATTTTTCATCACTGATTCAAGCGCTTCTATCGTGGAAGAATACAGACAGACAAACACAGAAAGACAGACACAGAGACACACAGACAAACAGACACACACACAGACAGACAAAATTTTTTAGCTCGTTCACAATACTTTCCCTTCTCGGATGGTGGGTCGAGAGAGTAAAAATCTCATGTAAACTCTCCCCTGATGTAAATGATTAAAAATTAAAGAAAAGCTGCGGAGCCAAGTAAAATGTAAAATATAAGAAACCGAACTAAAATACCATATCTTTGTTAGCCGGAGCGATAGGCGGTCACTTACAAAGGACTACTCGAAATGTGTTATTATGATTTTATTTCGCTCAGACGATCAGATGTTTACGATAATTTTACGCAAAGCCGCATGACAGAGACACTATATATTATATTAGACTGGCTATTGTGAAAACTCTTAATCTCTCTTAGGGTTAGGTTCCTTTAAAAAAAATAATAAACTTTACAAAAAAATTAAATAAAAAAAAATTATAATTTTGGGCGCCTTAAACTGATCTTCTCTCTCTTGTCCTTCCTCCAATCAGCTGTTTTCTTTTCTTTTTCCGTATCACCACCTAGTTATTTCCCTCTTATGTCTTCTGTAATTTTTTAATCCCCACCTATTTCTGTCTTCCTGTCTAAACTAATCTTCACCACCACCTCGTCCTCCTACAAACCAATTTGTTCTTTGTCTTCTTTGTCCAAATTTCTTTTTCTATTAATAAACTTTTTTTTTATATGTAAATTTTTTATTCTTCTATAAAACGATTTCTATTATATTTACAATAATCCTTTTTATAACATCTCATTCTATTAATATCACTTTTTTTTATAATTAATTTTCTATTTTTATCTTTGACATTTATATTTTTCCTATCAATCAAAATCCAAAACTAAAAACTGTTTATTATTTTTTCTTTCATTTGTTTTCTTTTCTCCCCCTAACTAGATATTTTTTTTTTTATCTCTAAATTCGAATGACTAAACACACTAAGATTTTTCCTTTTATTTGGAACACAATTGTTGTGAACTCATTATTACATTCAATAAAAATAATCTTCTAACAAACATTCGTAAATAAATCTTAACACATTTACATACATTCACACGCACCTTAAACTCTTTTCATAACCTCATTTTCATTGTCAAACTTACATTTGACAATAACCTTCCACCTTTCCATCACTGTCAACCACCATATATACAAAAACAGAACTAAAACTACCAATATAACTAAAAACCATATCAAATCCCCCATTATGAATTTTAAACGAATTACATAAATTCTTTAAAATGAATTATGTAAACTATTAACAACTATTACAAAATTAAATAATAACAAATAACATTAAACATACTAATATCAATTTGATAGTCTGTCACTTTTAATTCATATCTTCTCATCTTCAAATTTATACTCATATATCTGCTCTATATTGAACACTCCTCTTATAATTCCATTTTCAGGATTTTTTAACACATAACTATTTATACCCTCTTCATTGTCTATAATATATGGCCCTTCAAATGGTTGTAATAATTTAATCACCTTTTTTAAAACGAATTCTCTTCCTGATTCCTTTTTCCATTTTCTTCCTATATTTCTCTGCATTCCTTTCACTTCTTTTATTAGCCTTTTTTATGATTTCTTCTATTTCTATATTTCTATTTCTTTCCCAATTCCTTTGAGGTTCTATTCCTGTCATTAAGTATATTGGACATTCTTCTGTATTTAAATTTGGTACTTCATTCATATATTTCTCAACCTCCATTATCATCTTATCCCATTCTCTTTGGTTCTCATGCACTAACATCCTTAAAAATTTTACAATTTCTTTTATGTACCTCTCTGAAGGATTTGATGCAGGATGTCTTATACTAATATATTGCCTCTTTATTTCTTTTTCTTCAAAAAATTTTATTAACTTCTTATTTCTGAAATATGTAGCATTATCCATTATACAATTCTGTGGTATACCAAATTCCTCTATGTATCTGTTTAAACACTTCTTCACTATTCCTCCATTTATTCTATTACAAGGATACAATTTAACATATTTTGAGAAAATATCTAATATCACCAACAAATGTTTATTACCATTCTTACTTGTTATCAAATTACTTAAAAAATCAATTGCTATTACTCCTAATTTTGTTTCTGCTCTTATACTTTTCACTTGATTTTTATTCTTTTTATTTTTTTCTTTACCCATTTGACATTCATTACACTTTCTTGTTATTTCTTTTATTATTACTAAATCTTTTTTACAAATATAATTTTCTCGAAAAATCATCCATACTTTCCGACTCCCAATATGTCCATATTCTTCATGTAACTCCTTTAATATTTTTCTTGCTAACAATTCATCAATTATATATAAATCTTCCCCATGTAAACTTTTGAAATATATACCATCTATTTTTTTACTTGCTTCTAATTCCTTTTTTGTTAGGCTTTCTTGACTTTTAATAACCTCTATTTTTGAAAAAATTCCGCTCTCTTTTCTTAATTTATTAATTCCTACTTGAATAATTCTTTCCTTTCTCCTTTTCCCATCTTCACATCGAGTTAACGCATCTGCCACTATATTTTCCTGTCCTGGTACATACTTAATATCAAATACATATTCTTGTAATAATAAAGCCCATCTATTTATTCTACTATTTGCAAATCTATTATGCAAAATTGAAATCAGTGCAGCATGATCTGTTTCTATTGTAAATTTATTTCCCAATAAATAGAAACGAAATTTCTTAATACAAAATACGATACTTGCTAATTCCAATTCTGATACACTATAATTTCTTTCATGTTGTTTTGTCATTCTAGATATAAAACTAATTGGTACTTCCTCTTCATTTTGTACTTGTATCAATACCCCCGCAAACCTCATAATTGAAGCATCAGTTTTCAAAATAAATAATTTTGAAAAATCAGGGTGATATACTTTAAGATTATTTAAAAATTTATTTTTTATACTATTAAATGCATTCTCCTGATCTTTCTTCCATTTCCATGATACTTGCTTCTTTAATAACTCAACTAATGGAATTTGTTCTTTACTAATATCGGGTAATAATCTCTTAAAATAATTAACCATACCCAAAAAACCACGCAATGTCTTTAAATTCCTTGGTCTAGGATATTTCTGTATAATTTCTACTCGTTTTGGATCCATTTCCATTCCTTCGACATTAATTTTATATCCTAAATAAATTATCTCCTGTTGATAAAACATACACTTCTCAATATTAATTTTCAAGCCTGCTTCATCTAACTCCTGTAGTACTATTTTAATATGTTCTTTATGCCTGTCATAATCTTCCGAAAAAATTAATATATCATCAATATAATGTACTACAAAATTTTCATATTTGTTTAATATATTATGTAACGCTCTAACTAGTGCCGCACATGCACTTTGTAAACCAAATGGCACTACTTTAAACCTGTATAATACTCCTTCAATGGAAAAACCTGTATAATCTCTACTTCTTTCTTCTAAAGGAATTAACCAAAAACTATGTTTTAGATCAATCTTTGAAAATATTTTAACTTTTGTAATATTACCAAATATAGCATCAATATTCATGGGAGATTCATATTGTGGCACAGTATATTTATTTATATTTCTAGCATCTAAGCATAATCTTAATTCTCCATTACTCTTTTTAACTACAACGATAGGGTTTACATACCTTGTATTACTTCTTTCTATTATTCCTTGATTTATCATTTTCTCTATCTCTTCATTAACTTGTTTACGAAACTTATATGGAATTGGATATGTTCTAATTTTAAAATTTTCTATTCCTCTTACTTCTATTTTATGTACATATTTCTCTGCTACTCTAGTTTCCTTTTGAAATAATCCTTTATGATTCCTTAAGAGTTGCTCAACACTGTTTTTAAATTCTTCTTCACAAATCAAATTCTCTAAACCATCATACTTGTCTTTCTCTTCACTTTCTGACTTTATATCCTTCATTATGTTCACTCTTTTTTTTCTTTTCTCAGATGAATTTTCTTTTCCATTATTATTACTAAACTCTATCATTTTATTTTTGTATTTTAACCTTTTTTCATCATAATTAATCACCATTCCCCATTTTTCCATAATATCTGTTCCTAGTATCATATCCATTTCCATTCCATTCATTATTAAACAAGGCACTTCTATAGGTATACCGTCTAAATTAAGATTTACTATTATTGATTTATTTATCTCTTTAAGTTTTTTACCATTTGCCCCAATAAGAATAACTTTTGGTATTTGAATGATGTTCCCATTTAAATTTAATCTATTTATAACCTCTTCATTTATAACAGATGTTTCTGAACCTGTATCTAACATAATTTTTAATTTTTCCTCCCCAACTTTTCCCATTATAAAAACTAAACCAAATAACTCTTTTTTAATAGAATTTTGTTGTTCATCCAATTTAATGAATTCTGATGGATGTTCATATATACAAGTTAAATTAATTTTTGGTTTGTGCATTTTTAAAAATCCTGTTGGTGAACTTGTGCTATTGTAACACCATCCTGTCTTCCTATCTCTTCAGTATCTATTCTGTTAATCATATTTATTTGTCTCTTGTTATCATTCTCATCTTCATTTCGTCTTGACTGGTATTTTTCTTTTCCTTCTCTTCTGAAATCATTATTTCCATATTTTTGATTCTGATTTCTCATATCATACCCATTTCCTGTTCTCTTCCTATTAAATATTTCATTTTCCTGCCATCTATTCATATTATTTCTTTCTTCATTTCCGCCTCTCTTAAAATCTTCTTTAAATTTGTCATTTTCATTTCGTCTATATCCATAATTTTGATTATTCCTATTTCTTCTTTCTAAATCTTCTCTACCATACTTCTCATTATTAAAATTTCTTCTGTAATTCTGACTCACTTGATAATAATTCTTTTTTTCTTCTTCTTTATTTCTCCATGTATATTGTCTTTCCTCTTGTCTCCTACAAGCATGATTTAATTCAATCTTCATTAAATATTCATTTAATTGATCCATATTTTTAATACCTTGATATGTAATTTGTGATGAAATCTCATCTCGGAAATGATGACCAATATAATATACGATTTGTTCTTCAGGCATTATAGGATCTAAATATTGTGACATTTCATATATTCTAGCAGCATACGACATATAATCCAATTTCTTATAAATGTCAAATTTTCCTTGATATAAAATATTTCTAATTTTTGTTTGTCTTATTTCTCCCCAAAATTGTTTCAGAAACTGCTCCTCAAATTCTTGAATATTATGTATTCCTGACTTCTTGCGATTCCACCAACAACTTGCTTCTCCAACTAAACAAAACTCCATTATATTTTTAAATTCATCAATACTTTCTATATTTTTAACCTTATACTTCAATCTTTCAAGAAAAACTTTAGGATGCAAAAACTTTATATTTCCATCAAACTTGAGCGTATTATCCTGATTTCCTCCTATTATCATTATACATTCTTTCTTTTTTTCTTTATTCTCCTGCTCACTTACCGTACTAAACTTGTCATTAATTTTCTTATCGATATTGACTTCGAAATTCCTTTCAGATTCTTGTACCATATTAGTTATTTGCATTGTTATTCCAGTAATCGATTGTTGCCATTGTCCTTTCATAATCTCCATACGTTCTTCTGTCACTTGTACCTCTTTGTGTATAGTAGACATTGCAATTTCTATATTCTCTTCCATTCTTTTAAAATTTTGTTCTCTATGTTGTTTTTCTTTATTTAAATTTGATTTGACTTCTTCCTTAACATTTTCTATTTCCTTAGTAACTGACATAATTTCTTGTTTGTATTCTTTTCTATTTTTCAATATTTCATCTTTGAATTCTTTTCTTAATTCTTCGTTTGTTTTCTTTATTTCATTTTTTAACATCTTCATATTTTCTTCAGTTTTCTTACTTGCTTCCTGTATACTATTTTGTAATTTTTCTTCTGATTTCTTACTTGCTTCCTCTGATTTCTTACTTGCTTCCTCTGATTTCTTACTTGCTTCCTGTATACTATTTTGTAATTTTTCTTCTGATTTCTTACTTGCTTCCTCTGATTTCTTACTTGCTTCCTCTGATTTCTTACTTGCTTCCTCTACCTTTTTATTTACTTCCTGTATATTATTTTTTAAATCATCTCCCATTTTCATCATCATTTTCATCATCATCTCCATAATCGTCTCTTGTTCTTTTATTTTAATTGGTTCTTTTTCTTGTCCTTCCATATTTTCATCTGAATTTTCTGTCACATTATTGGTCTCTACATCTATCATGTCTCCTTGTCCATCTAGATCTTCATGTTGAAATTCCTCATCAACAACTATATCTTCTTCTCTTATAGGGTTTCTTCTTGTATTCCTTCTTGTTTCCATTATTTTTCTTTTTTATATAACACTAACACTTAGCACTTCTATTGATAACTAATAAATTTCGTTCTACTAAAATAATATTCTCCCCCCGTATAAATTTATTTTATCCCAAATGTCAAACTTTAATTTAATTTTGAAATGTCAAATACTGTCAACTTAAAATACTGTAAAAAAACCGATGTTAAATTTAATAATTCTAATTTATATCCTAAACAACGTTAAATTTCAATCACTCAAATATCATTGGTTTCAAATCAAAAGGTTATTTTCAACAATTGTGCTACAAAATAAAATTAAAAATCTTACCAATTTTGATGATACTTCCGAATGAAAATGATGTGGAATTTACTCTAAATTCGGGCCCCACGTTGGCTGGCGACAATTTATATTAGACTGGCTATTGTGAAAACTCTTAATCTCTCTTAGGGTTAGGTTCCTTTAAAAAAAATAATAAACTTTACAAAAAAATTAAATAAAAAAAAATTATAATTTTGGGCGCCTTAAACTGATCTTCTCTCTCTTGTCCTTCCTCCAATCAGCTGTTTTCTTTTCTTTTTCCGTATCACCACCTAGTTATTTCCCTCTTATGTCTTCTGTAATTTTTTAATCCCCACCTATTTCTGTCTTCCTGTCTAAACTAATCTTCACCACCACCTCGTCCTCCTACAAACCAATTTGTTCTTTGTCTTCTTTGTCCAAATTTCTTTTTCTATTAATAAACTTTTTTTTTATATGTAAATTTTTTATTTTTCTATAAAACGATTTCTATTATATTTACAATAATCCTTTTTATAACATCTCATTCTATTAATATCACTTTTTTTTTATAATTAATTTTCTATTTTTATCTTTGACATTTATATTTTTCCTATCAATCAAAATCCAAAACTAAAAACTGTTTATTATTTTTTCTTTCATTTGTTTTCTTTTCTCCCCCTAACTAGATATTTTTTTTTTATCTCTAAATTCGAATGACTAAACACACTAAGATTTTTCCTTTTATTTGGAACACAATTGTTGTGAACTCATTATTACATTCAATAAAAATAATCTTCTAACAAACATTCGTAAATAAATCTTAACACATTTACATACATTCACACGCACCTTAAACTCTTTTCATAACCTCATTTTCATTGTCAAACTTACATTTGACAATAACCTTCCACCTTTCCATCACTGTCAACCACCATATATACAAAAACAGAACTAAAACTACCAATATAACTAAAAACAATATCAATATATATTTCTTTATCATCAGGCCACGCCTTTATAGCTCTGTATTTTTACCTCGTCTTTCACCCCGCAAATATACTCTGATCTTTTATAAAAGGTTAACCCCCTCTTAAAGCAATTTAAAGGTTTTTCGTAAAACTTCCTCTAAACAAAAATCATATTACTTGTAAAAATGCAAAATTATAGTTAAAAGATGAAAAAAAAAATCCTATCGGCAGAGTCGACAGGTGAAAGTAGATTTCTGTTGTCTAAATTTGAGACTCTTCATCCTGCCCCACCCGACGATATGGTCGGATTGAAAAAAAAAGAATAGAAATTGTAGTAATAGTAATAGAAGTCAAAAAAGTACAAGATAAAAATTTTCAATACTACAAGAAAGCGAAAGAATATTTGAACAGGAAATAAAAGAAGAACAACAAGAAGTAAAAGTAGGAATAAAAGATACTACAAAAGCATGGGAATTTAAAAAATAAATGTAGGGATACGATTATACAGAGATAGATGGTATAAAATGAAGAATATCAAAGAATCAGAAAATAGAAAAACAAGGGAAAGTAGAACAAAATATAGAAGCAAAAATTAAAAACGAAAAAAGGGAGACAGAAAATATTAATAACGGAAAATTATAAAAAATTTGAAATGTAATATAAACGAAAGAAGACATAAATATAAACGACTTAAAATAAAAACTACGTAAGATAAAATTTAAATATAGAAGAAAAACAAATTTTCGCTATTTTTCGCTAAAACTAAAATTTAAAAATTTTTCACCTATCCGTGGACACACTGTAGTATTAGATTTTAACACATGTATAAATTGTAAAATCTTGTATAATCTTGTATAATCTTATATAATCTTGTATAATCTTGTATAATCTTGTATAATCTTGTATAATCTTGTATAATCTTGTATAATCTTGTATAATCTTGTATAATCTTGTATAATCTTGTATAATCTTGTATAATCTTGTATAATCTTGTATAATCTTGTATAATCTTGTATAATCTTGTATAATCTTGTATAATCTTGTATAATCTTGTATAATCCTGTATAATCCTGTATAATCCTGTATAATCTTGTATAATCTTGTATAATCTTGTATAATCTTGTATAATCTTGTATAATCTTGTATAATCTTGTATAATCTTGTATAATCTTGTATAATCTTGTATAATCTTGTATAATCATGTATAATCTTGTATAATCTTGTATAATCTTGTACAATCTTGTATAATCTTGTATAATCTTGTATAATCTTGTATAATCTTGTATAATCTTGTATAATCTTGTATAATCTTGTATAATCTTGTATAATCTTGTATAATCTTGTATAATCTTGTATAATCTTGTATAATCTTGTATAATCTTGTATAATCTTGTATAATCTTGTATAATCTTGTATAATCTTGTATAATCTTGTATAATCTTGTATAATCTTGTATAATCTTGTATAATCTTGTATAATCTTGTATAATCTTGTATAATCTTGTATAATCTAAAGTTTGTCCCTCTTATTTTAAATATTTTTTCCGGGTATTCTTGGCGGATGAATAATTTGGAAACAGAGTACCAGATGGAGCCAACTTTATTACCAATATCTAATAAAATTTGAAATTTTATCATTGCAGCCAATTCAATTATTCAAACTGACAGAGCCCTCTAGGGCTCTGTTCTCAAAATACAAAACCAACTTGATCTTAAGCCATTTACGTGGAACATCTATATTAAATGGTCTTTGGTTAACACTAAATTCGTTAATAATCTAAGGTGAAACGAGTGTCTTTACAAGAAATATGCTTGATCCTATGTGCTTTTAAATAAAAAATAAAAATTTCTTTTATTAGAAGATCATTCCTTCTGTTATTGTTTTATATACAACATCAGAATTACTATTTTAACATAAAATCACTAAGAATTTTAAACATGGAATTATTTGCAAATTACATAATAAGGTATTTGTTTATTGTGTAAATTGCGCTCTGGTTGTTATCGCTGGTTGGCTCTGTTCCCGCGTATGCAGCGAATAATAGAAAGATTTTCTGGTATTATTTCAATTTTATCGAGGTGTATAGAAAATTTAAATAGTTTGATTTCTACTATTATTGTTAGTTCTCGAAATAAATGTACGTTGATTCGTTTAAAAATAAAACTATTTATATAAATATTTATCTGATTTCTAAAACAAACTTAGTTGAGAGTGTAGTGTACTCGGTGTTTACTTATTGAAACAAACAAGCTTATGTTATTGATTGATTACATATGTAGTATTGACTGTCGATTCTGGTTAATATCAATATATAATTAACGAACTCACAGAAATGATAGTGTTTGTTTTGTAAAGTGTTTCTTGGGCAAAATTAAATAAGCGATTTTAATTTTATTCAGCTATAAATTTCTTTTGATTTTAATAAAAAATTAACACTTTAAAAACAAAAACACAATAATTTCCGGTTTATCTGAAAACGAGCTAATACCTACACATTTTTATTAAATGAAATAATTATTTGATGTATATAAATAATAAAATGGAACGATCACT
The DNA here is from genome assembly GCA_963243735.1 of Neocrepidodera transversa. Lineage (NCBI taxonomy): Eukaryota > Metazoa > Arthropoda > Insecta > Coleoptera > Chrysomelidae > Neocrepidodera > Neocrepidodera transversa. The sequence continues at coordinate 26,166,254 of OY725342.1, read as the reverse complement.
ATTTTTTAATAATTAAAAAAAGGACTAGTGACTTATAAAGAGTGGCACAAATAATAATTGATAAAGACAATTTAAGAAATTGAAATTATAAACATTTTATTTTAACAACTTAATAGCTGTGAATACATATATATTTTTTTAATCTCTATTTATTTTTCTTTTTGAAAATATGAGGTCCGAGATGACACACCTGAAAATAAATAAAACACACATATAAGCAATTATTATCATATTCATTCAGATCGTAATCAAATATAATTTAAACGTTCGTAAATATCGTTTTCTACTTTTAATTCTACTTTATTAAATCAATAAGAACATAGTAATTATTCATTAGTTAAATACCAATTCAATTAATCAATATTAATCGATATACACTGAGGGGCAGAATCACGCAACAGTGTTTTTCATTATTTCAATTTATTATTATTAATCAATATAGACTGAGGGGCAGAATCATGCAACAGTGTTTTTCATTATTTCAATACCAAGGATATTAGGGACAGAGTCCCTTAAAATATCCTTCTACCAGCACTAGGGGCAGAATCACGCAAAGCGCTTAACAAATGGAAGATCTACTGAGTACTAAGGGCAGAAGCACGTAGAGTACTCACTTCCAACAATATTTAAACAATAAATATTAATATATCCACACTGAGGGTCAGAATCACGCAACAGTGCTTTAGTAAATAATTTAAATATTAAGTAAATCACATAACTATACCAATAATAAAAGTACGAGAATATTAACATTAATAATAATAAAATTACCATAAACAAACAGTAATAAAATTGCCATAAATACATAATGATACAATTGTCATAAATAAATAATAATAATATTGCGCAGTGAAAACTCACTAAAATTCAATTCGTAAACACACACAAACGATACACCCTTGTTTATTAAACGCCATCGATATATTGAAAAACTGATTTTTATCTATTCAGATGAGAGTCAAGGGCCTGCTGTCCACTTGAAACTTATAACAGCGATGGTTGCATATTTGGGAATTTGTGTGTGTGTTTAGTACATTTTTAGTTAATTTAAAGTGTGGCAATGATGAATTTCCGCCGCAATTTAGTATCTATGACGAGATATCGCGTGATGAAACGTAATCTATAAATAAAAAAAATAATATAATACTGTTATATAACTAGTTTAAAGTAAGTAAATGGCCAATCACTAGCTCTATTGCCCATAAGGTGATTTGGCTATGTCTCTAAAATTTCTTCAAAAAATAATAATATGATATACCCGCCCAACTATTAATTTATGTTCTATAAATTAAAACGGCCCATGAAAATTTACAGAATTATTTTTATAAAATAACGATGTCACTATAAAATTTGTAACAACGCTTATAAACCCAAAAAAGGCGCAGTCCTGTGCAGAAATGTTGTTCATTAATTTATTTTAATATGGCTTCCACAGCTTTTACCCGATAATTGTTTAAACATTTACAAAATTATTATAAAACATAGTTTGCAACAATTATAAAATAGTTTAATAGAAAACAGTTATAGAGAAAAATATTATTTTATTATTATCATAATTATATAACTTTTATCGGAATAAAACAGTTTTATACAAGTTGTTTTATTATCTCAGATGTAGCTTTTTTGTTTTGACTAACACTAAAAGTAAGCTTTTTGTTGTTAATGTGTACCCACTGGTAATAATTGTTTTTTAATGGTCCTTAATATAACAGAAAGGCAAGGTTTGCATCTTAATTTAAATAACAAACTGTATGATCTAAGATTCCACAATTCCACCAGAGAAATCCTACATAACCCAAATTTTCTGATTATCAGTTTCACTCTAGACATCTAAACCTTAGCCAATCCTCCTTCAACTCCCAACAAATATCAATCCTTAATTCTAGCCTTAAACATAATACCTTCATGTTTACTCCATAGAAACCGTTTCTCGCATTCTCCTCTTATCCCGTTTAATCCCCATCAGTTCTCTCCGAAATCAATTAAAGCACTACAAGACAAAATAGTTAATGAACACCTGGTTGTAACCAAAGCCGATAAAGGCAATTATGTAGCTCTTTTGGACAGAGCTGATTATCTTCTAAAAGTTAATAATTTCATCTCCAATGACCCTACTTTCACCCCCTTTCACTCTGACCCTACGTTCCCATTTTACAATAGCTTCAAATTCAAATTAAAATCAATCTCTGACCCTTTGACCTTTTTCAACTCCAACCCTTTTGTACTTTGCCCAATGATTCCCACTACTCCCATTCTCTACGGTTTACCTAAAATCCACAAGGCTAACGTCCCTATCCGTCCAGTTGTTAGGTTCCTTAATTCTCCTGTGTCCAAACTTGCCTGTTTCTTGACATAACCAAATTTGATAATGAACATTCTGTTAAAAATTCTGTAGACCTCTCTAAACGACTATCGAACATTCATATCCCGCACGATTCTTTTCTTCTATCCCTTGATGTCTCCAATTTGTTTCTAAGTATCCCTTCTGTCGAATGTATCCAGTTAGTCAACATTCTCCTCCGCAATAATAATATCAACCCTACAATTTCTAAAGACCTAATATTAACTTTAGACCAATTTTTTTTCAATTTGACAACAAGTTCCTTAAACAAACTTCAGGTCTTGCTATGGGCTCTAACCTCTCACCCCTTCTCGCAGAAATCTTCATGAACAACTTAGAAAACACCTTTCATAATCACCCATCCTTTGTTTAAGTTTTACTCCAATTTCTCCCAACCCTTTCTCGATTTACTCATCAAACGCAACCCTTCCTCTTCTCGACTTGATTTTGAAATCTATAGGCAACCAACTACAACTGACTCCCTTATTAACTTCCATTCCAACCACCCCATGTCACATAAACTCGCTTCCTATAGCTTTCTCTTTAGAGCCTTTTCCATTCCGTTATCACATTCATCCTTCGTATCTGAACTCAACATAATTAAACAGCTAGCTATTAACAACAATTTTTCCTTAGTAATGATTAATAAATTATATACTAGATTTTTCTCCAAATTCAGACTTAACTCCAGACTTCTAATTAATGTATCGCTAACAGACAGGTCTTTTTCTGGCTCGTTACACGTCTTAGGGAATATCTCTTATAAAATTTGTAAAGTTTTTATAAATATGATATTAACATTGCTTTTAAAACTAATAATAACCTCCAATATTTTCAAGTAAATTCCAAAGACAAAATCCCGCATCTTGACCGCTCAGGGGTGTATAAACTCAGTTGCCCGGACTGTAATTCTGTCTACATCGGACAGTCTGGTAGAAGACTTTCAAATAGAATCAAAGAACACTTTAGAACAATTGAGAAATCCAAAGATTCAGATTTTACCAACACCCCTTCTTTTGATAATCATATTCTCTCCTCCAAACCTTCTTTCTCCTTTGCAGATATACAATTTCTACACCTCTGCCTAAAACGTTATAGAATAAACCTCCTTGAGATGTATGAAATCAACTCCTGTCTCCATAATCCTAGCTTCAACTGCCTTAATGAACAATTACGCCCTAAAGAGAATCATATTTTCTTATCAGACCGTTTCAGAGATTTCATTTAATTATTTGTTTCTCTTTTTTGTCTTTCAATTTTTTTCATTACCCTAGTTCCCCGTCTTTTTTTGCTACTAGCTATACTTGTGCCCCCCCCCCCCCCCTTTTTAATTTATATTGACAACCCCGGTATCTTTTCATCTGGTTTTTACTGATCCTGATTCTCCGTAGCCTCCCCTTGTTATTGTTGTTATTTGTCACTTCACTTTTGATGTTTAACCTTTCTTTTTCTTTATATCAATCACTTGTCACATGTCAACCTCTTCTTCTTTTCCTTTACATTTAATTTTATTTAGTTCTTCTTTTTCCTTACCTTGTCTGCAGCGAATCTCAATCAAGCGTATGAATTATACTTTAACTTCTACAATTTTTCAAAATTTGAATTTTATAACTTTTTTGGTAATTTTTTGTATGTTAACTATGTTTCGGAATCATTTTTGCCCATATTAATACTACGTTTTCTATTTGTTACTACCCTCCACATTCCAACGTAAAGGGTGTATTTTCTCTTTTCTTTTTGCTGTCAATTGTCATATGTCATGTCACTTTCTCCTGTCGCCGGTGAAAGCGTAGTCGAGCACGTGCTTACTTTCCAATTTTTGTAATTAGTAATAATAATTGCGTTCCATAAATTTACTGTGATGACCACTGATTTGTCCTTTCTTCTGAGCCCCCACGTAGGGTGGCAATTTTTGAATTTCTTTTTAATCTGCCGAAATGTTGATCCCCTCCAGGTGTTGTCCCTATGTGAGGATATACCCTCCTAGGAGCAACCTGCCTTAGTCTTATTTAGTTTAATAATAATTTTTTAAAATTTCCGTTTTTCAAGTACCTAAAAGTTAATGTTTTCTTTTTATGTTATGGGTTTTTTACTTGGGTGATTAATTTATTCCCTCGTTAGTATACTTAATATTGGTAAGTTTGGTTTTATATTTTTGGTATTTAATTTCATGACTAATTAACAACGTTTGTATTTTAAGGCCTTATGATGGTTAGTAACCGAAACTAGTTGCTTGCTAGTACCTGTTTGTACAATTAAATTTTTGTGGTACCTGACTTTGTGCTTTTATTACCTTAAATACAATATGTTTCAATTAATACATCAGCCATATTACATTTCAGTTCTGATATGTATGTGTACAAGAAATTCGATTGCAATTTAATGGTTAATATTTTACTGCGAAACAAATTTTTTTGTATAGCAAAATTTTCAAGTGTATAGCAAATTTGTGCCACCTTTTTATCGAAAGATCAAGATTTGACTCAAGTTAATAAGTAACAAAATTGGATGCGGAAACAAAAAACACATTCAGTGTTGCTTAACTTTTTCTACTCTTTCCAAATATGTTAATAGAATTTAAAATATTGATATACAGGGTGTTGTTTCGAGTCAAAACTCACTTATTAATTTTTTTAAAGACGGACCTCAAATAAGATTTTTAATTATTTTTTTAATCGACACCACATTGGACAAAAAACTTATGTATCAAATATTAGAAAAATATGTAGGGTTAAGTTATGATTAATTAAAAAAAGGGACAAAATTATTAAATCATTCTGTATCTATATAAAGAAAGACAGGTCCATTAAATATAGGTTATTTTGAATCACCTCGTGTGCCTCATCTACCCTTACAGTATGCGCATTTCCCAATGAATCACCCGTAGAATTTTAATATTGACTAAAAGGTTTTCGCTAGTATTTCCCCGCTCTCAACTGCTACCTAACAACAACATTAACTTGTAATAACCTTTTACATTTAAATTTCAGATATCTTAAATAAGTCACACATTTGCATTTACTACGAGTTATAATGCATATTAACTTTAATATAATTTGCAATTGGTATACATAATTATTTTTTTATCTAAAAGATTAAAAGAATTACCTTTAATCATATATATTCCTATAAATACTAAAAAACAGGTATAAACGAACATATTACTTTAAAAAGTACTTAATAAGAATGACAAACTTGATAAAAATTTTAATATTCGTTTCTGCTGCTTTAGGAGTTGTATTGAGCCAGAAACCAGCACCTGGGGGTAAGCTATTTTAATAACAATATTTTTAGTTGTAGTGCATCACAAACTTATATTTTATAGCATTTTCAATTCACCATTTTGGAATATTCTCGCAACGATTTGGGAGAAATTTTGTATTCAAACTTGATCTATGTACTTTTAGATTGCTCTACGTTGATCTGATTCGTGAAACAGAATACATGTTGTTCGGTTGATTCGTTCCGCCCTTTCTACTAACAAGCAACCGATAAGTAATGACGTCATTGTATTATTTTCGAGCATTCTCGAAACGAATCCCGAACGATAAATCGTAAACAGTTTTTCCCGCATTTTTCTCATGCAAACGGGAGCACCGTCAAATTGTCCGAATTTTTGTAATAATGCTTGATGTTCAGATAAAAATTTCTATGGGAATAATCCTATCGTATGGCTAGATTTTAACATACAGGGCGTTGAAGTTACAAATCCAGATTTTTTAAATTTAACACAAAAAAAATATCACTTAAGGGTATAATAGCACCTCAGTAAAATTTAAAATCGAAAATCCTTATGTGAAATAGCTAAAATTTTAAATGTATATATTGGAGGAAGTTATCGATTGCTTCCGATTGTTTTTTTCTTAAAAGTACTTTTTGTTAAAGAGAAAAAAATTCGTCGACCTCATAAAATCGGAATTTTGACAAACGAATATGACCTGACCTAGATAATGTCACAATAAATATGCTGTAAAAATTTTGTTTCTTAATATCAAACCGTTGTCGAAATAACATTTTTCAAAATTTCTTATTTATATGGATCCAGCTGCTCCAGTAACTTCACTTTGTACATTCGGGAGAAGGACAACGGTTTTATATTAAGAAACAAAATTTTTAGAGCATATTTCTTGTGAGATTATCTAGGTCAGGTCATATTTGTTTGTCAAAATTCCAATTTTATGAGGTAACAGAATTTTTTTCTCCTTAACACAAAGTACTTTTAAGAAAAAAAAAGTCGAAAGTAATCCTCCAATATATACATTTAAAATTTCAGCCATTTTACAAAAGGATTTTCGATTTCAAATTTAACTGAGGTGCTATTATACCCTTAAATATTTTTGGAAGTTATTAACTAATATATGTAGCCACAATACACACTTTATTATCAAAATCAAAATATTTTTACTTACAGGGTGATTCAGGCTTTCAAAAAAAAATCATCGTCAAAGTTTCTCAATATTGGATATAGCATAGATAAACGATGAAATAAAACAATTTAATTTGTTTAAATCTTCATTAGATTTGAACCAAGTTCAATATAGATTCGTGACGCGTTTCTCAAACTCGATAAAATTCGCAAGACCGCTGTACGAACTAATTTTATAAATACTAACCTAAGCCGCTCCACTGACAATTCACTCCAAAATACAAACGCAGGTGTTTAAAGTGAACCGGACATTTTTTGACCTTAATATTTTGCTTGTGCATCAAGCAAAATTATTTGAGTGAATGATAAAAAATGTATACGAGGTCTAATCATCAAATTTTATATGGGAGGTTTTATATGGTATTGAAAGGACCCTACACTTTTCTTATGCAAAGTAGCGACCATTCAAATTTTCTAAAAATTTGGTATGTTATTGTACTCGACCTCATAACCAAAAGTCTCAATAGGCTCAACTCAATCCTATCACCAGTTTTCTATATACAGGGTGTTAAAGTTGAAAATTGCCCATTTTTTAAATTTTTTTTTAAATACGAGTTAGTTTGAATTTTTGTTGCATACACACATTTACTATACGTTTTAGTAATACATTAGTATATACGCACATCTAAAAATATTTATACTTACATGGTGATTCACAAATGTATGATGGTAGTTTTTGCAAAATCGTACTCTTTCTACAGCGACGTTAAGGAAGCATATTTTCAACATAAGTAGTATTTTGACGAGAAAATATGGTTGAATATATTTTTTTATACAGGGTGTTTCATAGATAGAACCCCAACATAATTTTTTTTAATGATTTTTTCGACGTATGTGTGGTTCTAAGCTTCAAAATATATAAGGTGGTTTATTTCTCGGGAGGAATTCTGTTTTAAGAAAAGTACAAAAAGCATTAACCAGTTTTAAATTTTTTCCATCAAATGTAACCATTTTCTCAGTCTTAAAATATATGAATTCTACATCCGATCGTAATGAACAACCAAAACCCGGAATAATTGTGAACAAAAGAAAAAATAAAAAATAAACGAAAACCATTAAAATTGAAATTGAAATAAATCGCAACAAAATCACAAAAAAATGGCCAAAAAATCGTAAAAAAATCGGAAAAAATCTAATAAATAAGAAAAAATGAGAAAAAAATTAGAAAACAAAAAAGAAATAGAAAAAAAAGTAATTGAAGAAAAAAGAAATTGAAAAAGAGACAAAACAATGACAAAAAAGAGCAAAAATAAGAAAACGTCAAAAAAATTAGAAAAAAAAAAACAGAAAAAAAATCAGAAAAATTAAATAATTATAAAATTATAAAAAATTAGAAAACGAAAGAAAAAGAAATAAAAAACAGACCAATGAAAAAAATTGAGAAAAGATTAAAGAAATTCGAAAAAAACAGAAAAACCAGAAAAAAAACAGAACATCAAAATAGTGAAAAAATAGGAAAAAAGTAAAAGAAAACTTGTAGAAAAAAATTAAAAATAATACGAAAAAAACGAAAATAATCAAAAAAATTGTAAAAAAGCCAAAAAAAAAATCGCTAAAATCAAACAGTGTGTCAATATTTTGTGCATCATCCCCATCCATTTCGTAAACTCCGTTTGACATTTTGATCTAAAAATTTTTCAATGGGAAAAAAGTTTTCCCATGCAAACCACTTCAATTTGTAATTTGTTTGATGGGTACCGGAAGTGCCGGTCCGATCCTACTCAAATTCAATAGGGTTGTACTTTGGATAAAACCAACTCGGTAAAGTGAAAATTGGAACTCGATCGGAACTTTCGTTCAAAAATTACAGTATTTACATTCAGACAGACATCCAGACGTTAAAGTGGAGAATGGACTTATCCAGTAGGAACGAATTTATTGGTTTTATATTGATGAATGAGTAGCTTAAGGGTATAATAGCACCTCAGTTAAATTTGAAATCGAAAATCCTTTTGTAAAATGGCTGAAATTTTAAATGTATATATTGGAGGAAATTATCGATTACTTCCGATTTTTATTTTCTTAAAAGTACTTTTTGTTAAAGAGAAAAAAAATCGCTTTCCTCAAAAAATTGGAATTTTGAAAAATAGATATGACCTGACCTAGATAATGTCACAATGAATATGCTGTAAAAATTTTGTTTCTTATTATCAAACCCTTGTCCTTCTCCCGAGTGTACAGAGTGAAGTTGTTGCTATGATATAATACATATAAATAAGAAATTTTGAAAAATGTTATTTCGACAACGGTTTGATATTAAGAAACAAAATGTTTACAGCATATTCATTGTGACATTATCTCGGTCAGGTCATATCTATTTTTCAAAATTCCAATTTTTTGAGGAAACCGAATTTTTTTCTCTTTAACAAAAAGTACTTTTAAGAAAAAAAAATCGGAAGCAATCGATAACTTCCTCCACTATATACATTTAAAATTTCAGCTATTTTAGAAAAGGATTTTCGATTTCAAATTTTACTGAGGTGCTATTATACCCTTAAGGAACCTAGTTGCTTATGTTGATTTTCATTGTTCTTATAATATTAGTTAATTAATAAAAATCAATAAAAAGTAATTAATATATTTTGAAAGTGGCGCTGCTTCTTGACTAATAATTAACGTTTTACTTTCTACAGCATTGCCAAGATTCTAGCTATGTTCGTTTGTAGAAAAATTTGACATACTTCTTTCCTTCTTTTAATCATAACAAATGAGAACAAGAATTGCCAGTTTTATCGATATGAAAACATGGCCACATATAATCTGTTTCAATTGGTCCACGTGATAAGCCGCTATAGCCCCGATATTCAAATTTTAAGAATTACTTACAGCCGCAGGATCGGTCTCAGAAGAGCTGGACCCGGTGCAATGTGTTATGGTAGGCCAAAATTATAAAATAAAAATATTTAAAAAAAAAACAGTGGATGAGTCCATTGCTGATTTTATCAGTTTTTTTCCTCCAAATTTAAAAGCTGCATTGACTTTACTCGAATGTTGCGTATATAACTTTAATTTACGTTTTGGTTAGATGTACGTAAAAAGGTACAGCTAAAAATATTTATACAGGGTGGTTCACGAATAAATCACAATAGGTTTTTGCAAACACTTAATAATTCTACAGTTGGGCCACAGAAAAATTATTTTATACAGTTCACAATTTTGAGGTTAAAAGATTTCGCTTTGATTACTTTTCATATAGGGTGAGTCATACTGACAACTACCAAAAATAATTATGATTTGAAATTATTAAAACGAGAACTTGCAGTTCTTTAGTGACTTGTAAGTAACTTAATAACATGATATTAGGTATGCATAACCATAAGATTTTTAAAATATTGTGGCGATTTAATTGTTTTATAATTACCTACAAAATATACCGATATATACATCTTTGTCCGATATAATTGACAAGTTTTTATACCCGGGGCAACAAAGATGATAATTGTCCATTTTCTTATGTAGATATAATTCAAATACTGTGTTCCTATTTCGTACATGCAGGTACTTCATAATATAGTATAGAGCGAGTTATATACTATATTAAAAATTATAATACCTCGCTTAATACTAAATTAATGTATTATTTTCAGCAAAAAATATATTTATATCAAAAAAATTAATTGAACTGTTAAACTCATTTCCACACCACCATAGAGGTAGAGGTTTTAGTGCGGTTTTTTTATGGTGCTGTTTTCAAGTTATTGTAGTTGTGTACATCCCACAACGTTTGTTAGATAGCACATAAACGTTTGTTAGATAGCACATAAACCGGTAAATTCAAAATCTTAACCAATTACGGTTCTGATTGAACGATTTAAAAGAAATGGCGCTCCTGTGATGTTTGAACAAGTCCTGTAAGACTTTGGTAAATAGTTCATTTTCAAATAATTCCGCTAATTTTGCCCAGAACAGATTTTAATTACAAGCAAGATCTCCTAATTGAAATAAGAGAAACAACTGAAATAGCCATAAAAATGCTTAATAAATTACAAGAAAATAAACGGGTCCAAGTTCGTGTTCAAAACGAAAATCTACTACGGCGGAATGGCCAGTGGAATCGTTTGAATAACGGACATATATTCGAATTTTCCCGGTTAAACTTCCAGTATTTAATAAATTTAACGGGTCCCTACCATATTAAGCGGCATCTTACGTACAAGACACGGTTCAAAGACAAAAGCACCATTTAATTCAAGTCGACGTGTCAAATCAGTAACCTAATTGATTAAGGTTTATAATTTACTCTAGATTTGTAAATGCTGCCAAACACACGCTTTGGGTTGTATATAACAACGCAAATGAGAATCTGGAGAATCCAATAATAGGATACTACTGTACCTCTAAATCAGGAGCTAGGACATTAGGTATATGTGCTCATGTTTGGTTTTAGGATATGCTAGACATCAGCAGAATATAAAATGTCCTTCAACTAAATTTTTAAATCGTTTAGACGATTCTGGGGAAAGAGATCTACCAGAAGACGTACATATCGGTACTGGGGTGATTTAAAATAATAGTTAATCAAAGTTTCTAATTGACTACTTCTATTTCAAAATATCTCTTTATGTAGAATCACCCGTTATTAATTTTATTTCATTTGCTCATTTATCCACCCATTGATACAGTGCGGCCTAGTGACTAGTCGTAAAATCTCGTGCTCCGTCTGAAAGCTAAATAAATAGTGGTTTACCATTAATATTAAACAATTAAATAGGTTTGGAGTTGCAAAGTGATAAAATACTTACTGCTCGAACACAGTTCATACGAAAAATCCCTTGTAACATGCATAATATACATAAGTTTTTTAACATTACATCTTAAAAATCGTTATATTCTTACTGCTGCTACATATTGGATTAGCCTTTTCCATAAAAAGAAAATATAAATTAAAATAAAGATAGGGATGAGTGCCGATTTGTCTGCTGGAAAAAATAATAATAATAATAATAATAATAATAATAATTCTTTATTTTCTATTGGACAATCATAATTGTATAGGATTCGTCAATATAAATATAAATAAAAAAAAATATAATAGTAAAACTTAATCCTTAATTATGCTAGACACTACAAACACACTAAAAACACATTAAAAGCCTTCAAATCTACAAATTTAGTCAATAATAATAATAATAGTAATTCGTCAATTTACATCCAAGTAAGGAAATTTACAATTGTTGACAAAATTCACTTAGAGTATAAAAACATTTTTCTAATAAATAGTTTTTAAATCTTGTTTTAAAAATATTAACACTTATAGATTCCTTTATCGAAGTAGGTAAGCTATTAAATAGTCTGGGTCCAATATAGTTAGGTGCATAAGACGTTGATTTCAACCTGGAAAATGGCACATGATATTCACCAACTTGTCGTGTGTTATAAATGTTTTCAACAATTACAAATGTAGTTTTGTTTTTATAAAAATATAGGCACATTTCAAAAATATAAAGTGATAGTTGTGGAAGGATTCTATATTTTCTAAAATACGGTCTACATGATTCTCTCTGGGATATTTTAGCTATACATCTAATAATTCTTTTTTTTGCAATAAAGACTTGTAAAGCATTACTAGAAGTACCCCACATTCATAAACCGTATCTAAGTCTTGAATCAACCTGTGCAAAGTACACCATAACAAGTTGATGAGCTTCTAAAACGGATCCAAGATTAATGAAAAGAAATTTTAACGAATTAATTTTTGAAACCAGGTGATTGCAGTGAATTTTCCAATTACACTTTTCATCCAAATAAATTACCAAAAAACGAACACTTTCATGCGTGCAATTCAAATTCATGTCACCTACACTAATATTAAATTCATCAATATTATGCCTATTGTTAAATCTAATTACATCTGTGTTTTCTGTGTTAAAAAACAAATGTAGATTATTAAAGTAGCAACAAATATTACGTAATATATCAGAGCTGACGACTTTCAGAATGTTTAAATTTGATGACGAAGTTAAAACAGAAATATAGGGGTTTATATTATTAACATACAAAATGAAAAGTATAGGCCCTAATATGGATCCCTGAGGAACTCCCATTGATATATTTAAATAGTCAGAGTTAATGGTGAATATTAATGTTTAAAGAGACATATTGTTTCCGATTTTTAACAAAGGTAGATATCCAATTTAATGCAACGCCCCTGATTCCGTACGATTCTAGAACTGACAGTAACATATCATGGTTAACACAGTCAAATGCTCTGCTTAGATCACAGAAGATAGCAACAGGACACTCACCTGCTTCAAGATATTCTATTACCTGATTATAAAAGGAAATCATTGCCGTTGTTGTTGATCTGCCCCGTGTTGATTATCAGCTATTACATTAAATGAGTGTAAAAATGAAAGTAGGCGATTAAGAAAGGCATATTCAAGAATTTTAGAGAAACTACAAGGAATGGTTACTGGCCTATAATTTTCTAAAGACGATTTATCTTTTTTTTAAAAAACTGGAAGGAAAACATGATCTATTTACTATGAATGTCAATGGAGCTGATATATCTTCAATAACATTTTTTAACAAAAAATTTGGTATTTCAGCTACACCATATGATTTTTTATTTTTTTATTTAAAACTTGATAACTCCATCAATTCGTTTGGACAAAACGGTTCTAAATATATAGAGTTTTTATTTCTAGGGGTACTTGTAACATTGCGAGCCTTGTCTACTTTTATATTATTTACTAAATCAACTGGAGTCTTAATAAAAAAATTGTTAAAATTTTCTACAATATCATGCGGATCCTTTAATACAGCCCCATTTATTTTTAAAGTGATATTTTCACGAGATTTAGATTTATTTGTTAACTCTGATACTACATTCTAAGAAGATCCAATCATATCATTGGAATTTAATATACGATTCTGATAATGCATTTTTTTCTTAAAATTTACTAGACGAGAATGTTGCCTTTTAGAACTCAAGTAAGTTTCATTAAAATTAGAGTTCAAAATCTTTAACGGAAATAGATCTTTAAGCTTTTCACTTGATTGTATCACGTCTGCATCAATCCAAACTTTGTGATTCCTTTTTACCTCTCGCCCTTTAGATAAGAGAGGTATAGGAATCATGCTAAAAATTGGGTAGTGAGTTTTCAATGGATAAACACGTTTTAGGGTCCCTAGAATACGATTTTAATATTTTCGCGATGATGTCTGTGTGTGTGTGTGTGTGTTAGTGTGTGTGTGTTAGTGTGTGTGTGTGTGTGTGTTAGTGTGTGTGTGTGTGTGTGTGTTAGTGTGTGTGTTTGGATGGATGTTGTAGTAACGATAACTCAAAAACCACTGAATTAAAAAATTTGAAATTTTGCATACAGGATTCTGATACCCTAGATTAGATCTGATTAGATTTTGGTGCCAATCGCACAACCGGAAGTGGCAGTTGCTATGGGTGATGACGCCATTATTATACAAAACGGCAATAAAGTTTTATACATATATTTTGTATACCCTATAGTTTATTTTCATCTCATTATAATTTTCGAAACTTTTGCCATTGTTGCCAGATTTACAAAAATATAATTTTTTTTCATACTTTTTTGTGTCAACCTGTAAATTTTTGATTCAAAAATGGCGAGAGGTCATGTGCTGGCCACATCAGATTTTTTATTCAAAAATGGCGAGAGGTCATGTGTTGGCCACATCAGATTTTTATTGTAGTTTGACGTTTCGGGAAATGTAATTCAAAGTCATACCAAAATATTTTATAAAAATCTGATGTGGCCAGCACATGACCTCTCGCCATTTTTGAATCAAAAATTTACAGGTTGACACAAAAAAGTATGAAAAAAAATTATATTTTTGTAAATCTGGCAACAATGGCAAAAGTTTCGAAAATTTTAATGAGATGAAAATAAACTATAGGGTATACAAAATATATGTGTAAAACTTTATTGCCGTTTTGTATAATAATGGCGTCATCACCCATAGCAACTGCCACTTCCGGTTGTGCGATTGGCACCAAAATCTAATCAGATCTAATCTAGGGTATCAGAATCCTGTATGCAAAATTTCAAATTTTTTTATTCAGTAGTTTTTGAGTTATCGTTACTACAACATCCATCCAAACACACACACACACACACTAACACACACACACACTAACACACACACACACAGACATCATCGCGAAAATATTAAAATCGTATTCTAGGGACCCCAAAACGTGTTTATCAATTGAAAACTCACTACCCAATTTTTAGCATGATTCCTATACCTCTCTTATCTGAAGGGCGAGAGGTAAAAATAGTCAAAGGACTCATCGAAATTATGAATTTCATACATATCGGACCAATTTGCCAGAACACGTTTAAAACTGAGAATATTTTCTTCGCTAAAATTTCTTTTCATTGTATTGGTTTTTAAATTTTTAGAATTGTTAATGAATCCAAGGTCTAAAAACACAGAACGGTGGTCAGAAAAATGATTATCAAGAACGCAACAGGTAAAAAACATATTTTTGAGAGCTTACAAATAATTGATCGAAATCAACTATTACACTTTTAGTAGAATTTATACAAAATAAAACTGCTGAGCTAAAAGTTGAGTTTAAGAAAAATCATATCGGAGTAAAAATAGAATTAAATACGTTGGAGAAAGAGTTATATTCTACGAAGAAGTGTTGTACTGACCTAGAAAGAAGGCTATGAAAAAACAACTTAGTTGTATTTGGTCTTAAAATACCACAAAACATAGGTATACTAGACACCAGTGTACATACATTAATTAGATACTTAAACACAAACATAAACTTGAATCATATAAATAACTGTTATAGACTTGATAAAACTGAAAAATCTCCGATTATTTTAGAATTTACATCCTGTCTTAAAAAATTAAATATATTTAAAAATAAAGAAAGCCTTCATAAATTGAAAGATGCAGGGATATCCTTGCAAATGATATGAGCAAGGAGGATCGCTGAGATATGTTCTAATAACTTAGAATGGGTTTGGAAAATATACTTTATTGACAGCGTATTATATGTCAACTAACTATCAAACATGAACCATATATAACTCTCAGGAGGCTAGGGTTAAGCTCATTCCACACCTCCCCCACGAGTTTTATTTGGATAATTACAAAAAATAAGTAGGTAAATTAATTTATTTTTCTAAGGTATCTTCTATTTCTAACGTAAACTCGCCCGCTTGCACATTTTACTAAATATCTTCTGTGACTTTTAATTTCCAATATCTCTCCAATTTTATCCCATAATTTAGTTCTGGCATCTTGTACTCGTACTCTAGATCCAACTCTAAATGGCGGTAAGTCTTTGGCATTTTTATTATACAGGTTGATCAACTTGCTATGTTGTTCTGCTGCTCGTTTGTCACATATCTCTGCAACATTTTGCCATTCTTCCTTAAACGATTTATAATGAGCAGGTACTAGAGATCTTATGGGATGTCCAAATAAAACTTGAGAAGGTGACCTTCCATCCGACTTTGGCGTATTTCTCCATTCAATTAATCCGGCGAAAAACTTGTCTTTATCTAATTCGCCTCCACTTATACATTTTTTTATCAAACTCTTCATTGCTTTTACTCCTGCTTCTGCATGTCCGTTACTTTGGGGATAATATGGGCTTGATGGACAGTGCACGACGTTCCATTTTTTTAGAAATGATCTAAACTCACTTGAACCAAATTGTGGTCCATTATCAGATCGAAGACGTAGTGGAACTCCAGTATCAGAAAAAATCTTCCTCATATCATGTGTTATTGAAGCACTGTTCGGATCCCTGGTCCCGTAATGGCATATAACAGGCCATCCAGACAATCTGTCGATATACACCATGTATTTCATTCCTCCACAAGAAAAAAGATCGGCTGTTACATCTTGAAACGGAAATGCTGGAAGCGGATCGGACATGTAAGTTTCTTTTTGTAAAGAAGGTCTAGAAATTTGGCAAAACTCACATGCTTCTACCATGTTTTGGATATCATTATTCATATTTGGCCAGAACACTGTTTGGCGAGCACGACGCTTTGTACGATCAATTCCCTGATGCGAGTCATGCAACCGCTCTAATACCATTTTTCTACAAGATGCAGGTATTACAATTTGACATCCTTTAAGAATTAAACCATCTTCGTAGCTCAACTCATCACGGATACTCCAGTATGGTTTTAATGATATATCTAACTCACTTTTAGACTCCGGAAATCCCTTTTTAATGATTTTACCCAGATTGTCGTATACAACATCTTGACTAGCAGATTGTTTCATATACTCCAGTAAAGAGTCTTGTATGTGAGATATTCTTGATAACTCCTCAGTATTGTCCACCAAAACAACTTGTTGAATAATAAAAGAATTAACGTGGAGACTAGAATCTTCCCCGAGCATTTCCTCATCTAAGGGGATATTAACTGGTGATCTTGATAATGCGTCGGCGATTTTGTGTTCAGAACCTTTTGTCCATCGTGCAGTGAAATTGTAGCTCATTAATTTCTCTTTTAATCTCTGTAGCCTGGGGTTTTCGATCATGTCCAAAGTATATGAATTTAAAATTGGTAACAATGGTTTGTGATCTATTACCACGTTGAATTGATCTAAACCTAGTAAATACAAATTACACTTTTTAACTGACCAAACTATGGCTAAAAGCTCAATTTCAATCATGGCATATCTGGTTTCTGTTTCTGAAAGAAATCTGGATCCACAATGTACAAGTTTCCAATTATCCCCATGTTTTTGGAGAAGAGCATATCCTAACCCATTTATACGTGATGCGTCGGTATGTAAGGATGTCTCAAGGGAAGGATCAAAGTGAGCCAGAATAGGTGGTTTAACTAAAGCCTTTCTTATATTATCGAATGCTTTATCATGCTCTATCGACCAAATAAATTCATTTTTAGGTTTAAGTAAATCTCTTAGAGGCCCAGCTGCACCACTAATATCTGAAGAAAAACCTCCTAATTGGTTGACCATTCCCATGAAAGAACGTAATTCTTTCAATGAATTTGGCTTTGGAAACTTTTGTATTGCTTCAACTTTCTTTTCGTCAGCTTGGATCCCATCTTTTCCAACTAAATATCCAACATATTCCACTTCAGAACTCGCAAATACGAATTTGTTTGGATTCAAAGTAATGCTTTTTTCTCTACATCTTTCTAGAATTTGTACAATCTTTTTATAGTGATCAGAAAAAGTTTCATTATATACAAGAATATCGTCGACCACTTTTTCAATATTACAAATATCAGCTAATGCTTCATCACCTCTCCTACAAAACTCATCACCCGAACTTGTTAATCCCATTGGTGCTCTGACAAACATATAGCGACCCCAAGGAGTCAAAAATGTCGTAAGTTTTTGACTTTCTTCATCCAGCATAACTTGCCAATATCCATTTGTTAAATCCATAGTTGAAAAGTACGTCGCACATCCGTTTATGTTTGAAACTGCTTCCCATGGGTACTTAAATGGATGAGTTGGTCTCTTTATAAAATGATTTAGTTTTGTAAAGTCAACACATATTCTAATCTTTTTATTTTTCCTTTGAACAATTACCAATGGACTAACAAAATCTGATGTAGTTTCTTGAGCCTGCTTTATTATTCCTTTTGCTTCCAATGAGTCTAATTCTTCTTTGACTTTGTCTCTCCAAGCAAAAGGGATTCTTCTTGGGGAAGTAATGGCATATGGCACGGCGTTTTCTTTTAAATGAATATGCATGTGTCTACCATTCATGGGTTTTAAAATTTTATCTGATGTAAATACATCCTTATATTCTTCTAATAAAAATTGCTTAATTTTGTGGCAATCGTCGGCACTTGGATTTTGCGGAATTGTAACTCTGAATGCACTTTTACTATCTTTCGCAAACACTGGTGCAGGAAACTCTGGATGAATTATACCAAGTTTTATTAAAGTTTGTCTATCAATCAGAAGCTCTTTAACTCCTGCACATATATAAACCTAAATTTCGGAACTCCTATTAAAATAACAAATTTCACATGACAAATAACCCAAAATATTTAATTTTGATTTGTCAGCTGATTCCAGAGATACATTGGCATGTCTTAAATTGTTTCTAGAATATTGAAGCTTTTCCATGAATTCAACACCTGCTACACAAACTTCTGCTCCTGTGTCGGGAGTAGCCCGATATTCAAAACTAATGTTAGAATTGACAGACTTAATTTTGGCATTTATCTGACGTAAATGTTGTCTGTTGCTGATAGAATTTATGTGTAGACAGCCAATTTTAAGATTGTCGGAAACTTCTGAACTAAATTCTACGGTCTGAACATCTTTGGTTAAACAGCAATTAGTAAAGTGGCCTTTCAGTTTACACTTTTCACAAAGTGTCATTTGTGCTGGACAGTCGCGCAATCTTTTATGCCATACATTGCCACATCTAGGACACTTTTTTTTCTTTGGGCTCTTTTGATTTTTTAATTGTATATTTGAAATACTATTTTGACAGAGGCTTTCTTCGTTTTTAGCAGCTTCTTCATTTTCACATAATTTAACTATATCTTCCACTACAGCTGTATCGGGTAATTTTCGGCATTTTCTTCTGATATTTGCATCGAATAGTGATTCTATCAGGTGATCTGTTAAACATCTATCGTAACAATGTGAACATGGATCTGTCATCTGGAAAAGTTTTAGTTTTTCTCTATAGAATACGGGAAAAGATTCCCCTTCTTCCTGTTTTCTGCTCATAAATTGACTTCTTCTCAATCGATTGTTTTCTTTTTTCCTGAAGTATTCTTCCAGCATATTTAACAGAATTTCTATTGATAAATCATCTCTGTGCTCACATTTCATAACCAGTCTAACAACATCAGACATTTCTTGATTTAAAAAAAACTCACAGAAAGCCATTACATGTTTTCCTGTCGCTAATTCCAACTTTTGAAAGATTAAATAATTTTCAAATTTTCGCCGCCAGTCTCTGAATTGGGAATACGTTAATGATTCCACAAGTTTTTCTGGATTAGGAACTGCGTTAGAGAGACGCATTCCAGACACTGGTGATGAACCCGAACTAATAGTAATATTTTGCAAAATGTTTTCTTGACTAGTACTGTCTTTTCCATTAAATTTTGCATTTTCTTTAGAACTAATTTGACATAATAAAGATTCAATCATAGTTTCCAATGAAGAACTTTGCTTTTGCATATTATTTTCTATCCGCACTATAGCATCATTAGTATTTTTCTCCAATAATTTAATACTTTTTTGTGTGGACGAAACTGCATCTTGTAGCAAGTTAATTCTGTCTTGTGGTTGCTCCTCTATCTGGTTCGAGACTGTAGACCGCAAACTTTTCCTAGGCATTGTGTAATTGGAATTTAAGAAAGTAAATACGATCTATTCAGTTTACTGTAACTGCGCCATGAGATATGTTCTAATAACTTAGAATCGGTTTGGAAAATATACTTTATTGACAGCGTATTATATGTCAACTAACTATCAAACATGAACCATATATAACTCTCAGGAGGCTAGGGTTAAGCTCATTCCACAATCGCGAAGAGCAGAAAAGAATATCAAAGAGTTTTTACTGTACATTAATGGAAATCCTTATAACTCCGAAGATTTGAAATAAATTGGGATGCAACAATGAACAAATCAAAACAGAAAGTGAAGAGAGTTCGGAAGAAGAAGAGGAAGTGAACAAGTCCGACAAATCCTAAGTAAAACATTATCGTCAAACTAATCAAAAGACGAAATAAGAACACAAAAGAAAGCGAAAGAAGTATAAAACACGAAGCGCAAAAACCGAAAAAGAAAATAACAATAAAATCAGTTTAAATCACAAAATTGAGTACTAGAAAAACAGTATTTTTCTCTCAAAATAAAAACGGCTGTTATTTTTGTGTTTATTTTTGTTTTGTAAATTAAAATTATTATCAAGCAAATTTTATTATATTCGATATTTTAAAATACTTTTTATTTCCCCAGGAGGAATATTTATAGATATTTTTAGTTATCTATTCGTATAAAAAGCTGCAGTTTATATCAAGGAATTAACTGAAGGATTTTAAAAATATATATTAACTTTGTAAATATATTAGAATTCTTCTTTTTTCTGTTATTATCGTAAATAGTTTGTAAGTGTAAAAATGTCTTATTCCATGGATACGTATATCATAATAGATTTTTCAAATAACCCAATAATTATACAAGAATTAAATTTGGACCGAATTACTACAATTTTCGATCCTTCAAGATCTGCACCCTGGTTTTCTCTTTTTTATAATAAAATTCATAGTGTCCATAAGCATTTTGACGAAATACAGTCATTATTAACCAATTATCTGTCCGTTTTTAGTGTAATCGTACTTACAGAAACACATGAAATAAAAGATACTGACTTAATTCACTTAGAGGGCTACAACCTATTACACAATAATGACGTTAGAATTAATCAATGTGCAGAGCCGCAGAGACACGTGACGGGCCCTGGTGTACACAAACAATCACGGACCTCCTAAATGAGCCACCATCAAGTACCTGTATTTAAAGGGGTTAAGACGTAAGCAGATTTACGAAGATATGCTTGATACCTTGTATGCACCGTGAAAAATTGAAGTGCAAGCTTCAAACGAGGTAAATATTCCACTTAAGATGAGGAGCGATCTGAAAGGCCAGCAAGAAATCGAAAAATATCACTAAATTTTTACGCAGAAAGTACATCTAATCGCCATCTACCGAACATTTAGTTAATTAATCTCTGTCCGTCTCCAAAAATATCGATGCAGTTCATGATATAATTTTATCAGACTGTAGAATTAAGCTAAAATAAATATCTGAAACACCTAAAATTTCACCCGTCCATCATACGGTTCACCTAATGTCTAAATGTTGGCAAGAAGCGTGCAAGGGTAGAAGCATCGTGTTCGATCTGTGCTCGATTTTAAAAAAATTTAGACCTTTTATGCCGTGTTGTTATTATGGATGACACTTGGTACATTTCTACGACCCAGATACTTTATTTCTAAGAAGTTCCGTGTTCGAATATATGCTGGAAAAGTTCTTGCTTAAGATATCTGGGATTGCCAGGGAGTACTCGTATTTGATTATTTGGAATAGAGTAGAACAATAACTGGGTATTACTATTCAACGGTACGACTACTCTACGAGAAGACATTAAGGAAAAAAGACGCAGAAATTTGTCCAAAGGTATTTTGTTTTTGCAGGAAAATGCCTCTGCACACAAATGCAAATAATTTTAGATTTGGGATTCGAATTACTGGAACACCACCCTTATTCACCAGATCTGGCTCTATCCAACTATCATCTCTTTCCTGAACTGGAAAAAGTTTAAAAGGTCGTCAATTTTCTTCCAACGAAGAGGTTATAGAAGCTGTGAAGGCCTGGTCTGCAGAGCAAGATAAAACTTTTTTGAAAGGTTTAGACGCGTTGCAGGTTCGGTGTAAAAAATGTATTAAATTAAGAGAAGAATATGTTGAATAATAAAATATTTTGAATTTCAAATTTTGTTTGCTGCTATAGTATGCTAAGAATTTTACAAAACATTCTCGTACTACTACTAGACTACTATATTCGTATTAGTACATTTTTATTTTCAGTTTTCTTTTTTCGTACCAAAGTAGTTCAGTTGACAGTCCCAATTTATTAGCCTCTAGTTAACATTCATTTAAAATGTTTGACCAACTATTTTACTCTTTGCCACGTTGAAGCCACTGGAAGAAATTCAAAACAGTCCAAATATTTTAAAATATTATTTATTCATTATTGTTCATACTTCTGGTGTTAAATTAAGCTCCAATAACTCTCCAATGACGTCTTTTATACTGAACGTATCGCAGATTTGTTTAATTCTGTTTAGTTATGAATAAATTGAAATTTAAAGAAAATCAAGTATAAAACTAGTTTGCTATTAAAGGATTATAACAGAATTGTTATTAGAGTTTTTGTGAATTGTTACAAATAAAGGAATATGTTAGATTTTTATAGAATTTTAATAACCGAAAGTGCGAATTTTTATTTGTATAAAACAATAAGTTGGCCTGATGTGATGAGCTTGGGCCCCCATAAGCCCCGGGCCCCGTTATTTTGCACCGCCTTCAACACCCTCTCGTCGGATCTGTCAATGTGATGGCATTGTTAGTTACATAAAGCAAGATATAGATTAATCACAATTTTCTCAAAATTGGTGAAGTAAATGCGTTACAAGTCAATATAAACCAGGTTAGTGGAGTTATTGGCCTAATTCTTATATATAGGTCTCCCTCTATAGATAAACTTAATTTTAACAATATTTTTGACTACTTAGCAAATCTAAATTTAAATGCATAGAATACCAATGCTTTTATATTGTTGGCGATATCAATATTGATTTGAAGTAGTATATTAATATATTATGAGAAAAAGGTTTTGTTTCTTTGATAAATGATGCAAAACATGCATTGATCATATATTTGCTTGGAGCAAGTCATATATAATTGAGAAGTATATACCTTTCATTATAAAAACAAACGTTACTGATCATTATTCAACCGGATTTATATTACAAGACAATGATGATAAAATCCATTTAAAACAAAAATCCAGTCCCACGTTTAAGAGTTTAAACAAAAAATATTTATTACAATCTATAACAACTGAAAACTGTAATACTGTGTATGACTGCTCTAATGTATAAAATGCAACAAAAAATGTCTATGCTGCAATTCAACTACATATTTAAAAAGCAACAACACAAGTCAAATTCAAGCGAAAAAAGAAAAGCTGAAGCTGTAGTATACAAATGGTATCATTAAATCAATCAAAACTATAGACAAATTGTATTTAAAACTTCTTAAGCATCCAGCAGATGTTTAAATTAAACAAGAATATTTACTATACCGAAATAAATAAAATAAACTACGAAATAATTGTAAATATTCTTATTACAAAAATGAAATAAAAATAATTCTAATTATGGGATACAGTGAATGAATTTTGTCAAATTAATAGAAATAGTGAATTCAAAAAAAATATACTCGATACAGGAGAAACTATTACTGATTCTAAACTTATGGCTAATATTTACAATAATTATTTTACGGACCTGAGTAAAACCCTGGCAGCAAAATTAGATATCCCTTCTTCAAAAACAAATTTAGAAAATAATTTTAAAATATGTCAAAGCACTATACTTTTAGAACCGACAAATCCTTCGGAAGTAAAAGATACTATATGCAACTGAAAAGTAAAAAAGCTACTGGACCTAACATTTCAAACGATTTGCTTAAGCACTTATCTGGAATAATTTCTAAACCCCTGTCGTATCTTATAAATTTATTGTTTTAGTTTCCCTTATGTTTTGATAGATCAATTGCAGAGAAGATTAAATGGACTGTATTTTTTAATATATTATGATGGACATGTGCTTTTTTAAGAAAAATAATTATCAATGAGCCAACAACCCCACTAACCTTTTGTCTTGATCAGGATGCTCCAGAGGGCCCTCTTCCTTGAATCACACTTGAAAATCTCGGTTTTTTAACTTATAACACCGCAGCGTGTCTTTGAAAAACAGAACAAACCGTTGACGAACAGGTACAAAAAGTGAAATTCGTACGGCTTAAAGATATTGTAAACAATAAAAACACAATAAGCACATATCGACTTATACTGGGTGA
Organism: Neocrepidodera transversa; assembly: GCA_963243735.1. NCBI lineage: Eukaryota > Metazoa > Arthropoda > Insecta > Coleoptera > Chrysomelidae > Neocrepidodera > Neocrepidodera transversa. The sequence continues at coordinate 26,141,866 of OY725342.1, read as the reverse complement.
AACCCGCTTTAAAAATTAAATTAAATATCAAATATTAAATGATAAAAATTAAAAATAATTGCCTCAATACGCAACATACACCCGCCCCAAAACGCGCGTAAAAGACGTGCCTTGTTCTTAAATCTAAAACATTAAAAATTACGAAATAGCCAGATTTTCCTCAAAATCACCAGTAAAAAAAAATAAAACACAAAATACGTTAATAGTTGTCCTAAGAGGCCTAAACTAAGCGTAAAAAATTATTCCACCGGTAAAGGACATAACTTGACCAATGGCCTTTGTAGAATACCTTTAACGGTTTTGATGGTTGCAACACGAGCAATACCATCATTGCCCGGATGAAATTTTAAAATTCTTTCCGTTGTAAGGGGGGCAAATTATCATTTTTTATTAAAACGAGGGCACCAATTCTAGGAGAAATGGAGGATTTAAGCCACTTGGCCCTTTGTTGGAGAGTATGTAAATATTCTGCCTGCCATCGACGCCAAAAATCTTGATGAAGACGTTGTATCAACTGTCACCGCTTTAACCGATTTAAAGGGATGTCAGTCAAATCATTATCTACAACTGGAGTTAAAGGTTCGAGTATTAAAAAATGCCCGGGAGTTAGTACCGTCAAATCATTAGGATCCGAACTTAATGGAGTCAACGGTCGAGAGTTTAAAATGCTTTCAATTTGAACCAGAATGGTATAAAATTCTTCGAAAGTTAAAATTTGTTCTCCAATGACTCTTTTTAAATGCGTTTTGATGGACTTAATACCGGATCCCCTTAATCCACCCATGGGAAGAAAATGATATTGAATAGATTCTGCTTGGGCAGCGCTTTGCATAAGATTTTTTAAAACATAAGAAGCACCCACAAAATTAGTACCTTGATCAGAATAAATATGCGTGCAAGTACCCCAACGAGAGACAAATCTCCTATGCGCAGCCAAAAAGACATCTGTAGAGAGATCAGAATCCAATTCTAAATGAATGGCAACATTTATATTTTGATAAAGGGGAAGTTCCAAATGTTCTCAAAAAAGCAATTATAAAGCCTTTATTTAAGAGCGGCGATAAATATAAAGTGGATAACAATTGTCCAATTTCTTTATCAACAGGAATATCTAAAATTTTTGAAAAAATTTTGAGCGAACGACTAACATTTTTTCTTAAAAAAATATGGCAATACCTCGCCAATACAATTCGGGTTTCAGGAAAATATGTCTACGGAGGACGCTATTGCTAAACTGACAAGCAACCTATATAAAAGTATTGACAATAAGAAGTCCTGTTTATGCATATTTCTTGATCTGGCAAAAGCTTTTGATACTGTCAATCACGAGTTTTTGCTAGAAAAAATAGAAAGATGTGGAATCCGTGGCCAAAGACTACGATTAATTAAATCTTATTTGGATAATGGGATACAAAAAGTTACAGTAAATAATGTTATGAGTGAAGAAAGAACCGTTTCCTGTGGTGTACCACAAGGAACCGTACTTGGACCATTACTCTTCATTCTGTACATAAATGATTCCCTTCATCTAAGTACATCTGCATCAATAATTATTTTTTTTTATTACAACTATTATCCTGAGTACAACTCAGGCGGGATCTTTTAAAGACACTTCACGCTGGTTCAATGCGTGAAGTAGTGCAGGACTCTCCCCTGATCGCTCTGCACGCAGAGTCAGGGACATACCTGTTAAACCCTCCTCGGTTATTTATCCTGCTTGGTTGTTTCCTTGTACCCTGCTGTAGGAGACGTTTTTGCTCCTTCTCAGGGATACAGTGGGTTTGATCTGAAAAGTAATTGGTTAGTATATTAGCTTAAGATATTTTATGCGTATGCTAATTGGTTTTATACTTACAAGCCTCCCCAGGGGGAGGCTCAAGCGAGCAGTGGGTCCTTGGACGTCAGTGGGGTGACCAGCTCACCTGATGCTAAGAGGGGCCTCTTCTAAGAGATCTAGGAGCTCGTCCGGAAGATCTTTGACTTCTTGTAGAACTTTTATGTTCGGTTGCGTTAGTTTTCTTCTTGGCTTCTTGGGTAGAGGTCTTCCAATCCTTCCATCTGTCGTCTTGTTCCAAGTGTTTCTTGGGCGTGTGTGTTGGAGCTGGCCAATGTTCTCCTGACGTACCTTCCTTGTAGATCGTTTAGTCTGTGAACAATAGGGGTAATATTAGTGTGGTCATATATTTAGTTGGAAGGAAACCGCCAGGGAGATTGGCACATTTCCTCAGGTTTATCCTCTCCATTGCCGTGATGGCGTGCAGTAGGTGAGGAGGGATTGTGGATAGGTTTAGAGCTCTGTAGTCCAGGATGGGTCTGATGTAGGTTTTGTAAGTGTGAAGGAGTGTTACAGGGTTGCATATCTCTATTCGTTCCCCCAAGGCTCCAATGAGAGAGGCCCGCGCCCTAACTCTGTTAGAAGTTCTATGGACTTCGGTTGACCAATTAAGGGTACGCCAGAAGCATACTCCCAAGTAGTCAATCTCGTCCTTAGGCACAAGTCTCTCTCCCCAAAGCCTCAGGTCGACGTCGTTGAGAGATTGGCCCCGTGTGTTGGAAAGGGAAGGATGTTTAAAGATGATGAGTTGGGTTTTTTGTGGGTTTAGGGAGACCCTCCAGACACCATTCCGAGAAATGATTCAACAACTGTTGGGTTTTGTTGTGTAGAGCTCTTGTGGTAGGTGCTGTAGCGGAGATCGACGTGTCGTCCGCATACAGTTGGATGTCCTAGCTAGGAGTTGGGGGGAGGGGAATGTCGTGCGTGTATATGACATACAGCACTGGGGTCAACACTGAACCTTGGGGGACTCCAGCTTGTGGAGTGAAGGGATCTGCTTTGCAGGAGCCGACTTTGACGATGATGGAACGATGGGAAAGATAAGAGTGGATAAGTTTGGTGAATTGAGGAGGGATGCCGATGCCAGCAAGCTTCCGGACAAGTCCAGCATGCCAGACCTAAACATCGAAGAAGACAGACGACACACAGTGACCAAGATTTAGAGATTTGGAAGTTAGGGTGTAGAGTCTCACTAGTGCGTCTTGGGTGGAATGTTCAGACCTAAATCCATGTTGGAATTGGGGGATCGTTCCCCTTTCATCCAGAAAGTGCCAGATACGCTCTTTAAGTAGTGTTTCAAAGAGCTTACTCAAAACATTCGTCAAGGATATAGGTCTGTAGGAGTCCTTTCGAGGTTTGGGAATCTTTCGCTGATGATACTGCCCTTATATACGAGGCAAATTCATGGGAAGAGACGCAAGTTATCGCAGAAAATGACTTAGTAAATATTTTCGATTGGTTCGCTAAAAATAAATTAACTGTCAATTATAAAAAAAACAAAAGTTTTTCCTTTCGTCAGTTATGTGACAAACTTACCTAATTATAATAAACTAAAAATTGATAATATTTCATTAGATTTTGTATCGTCTGTAAAATATTTAGGCATTATCGTTGATTTATTTTTAAAATGGGATAAACATATTTAGAAATAATAAATAAATTGAGAAAATTAATATATCGCTTCTATCAATTTCGAAAATTTTTGAGTTACACTCATCATAAAATAGTTTACCATGTATTAGTCTAATCAATATTACAATATGGAATAGTAGGTTGAGGGGGGGGGGGGGGTAGAATAACTTGTATCTGTTGGAAGTACTTCAAAAATGATTTCTTAAAATAATGTTGCACAAGCCAAGAACATATCCGTCTGACTTTCCTTTTAAAGAACGTAAAATATTAGATATTCGTCAACTATATAGTAAACTTTTCCTTTCCTTTAATTATAAAATTACTCGAGCAAAAACTAAAGGACATTCAAAAATTCCTATTGCTCAGAAATCAGTTGGTCAAAAATATTTTATCTTCTAAACTAATTAACATGTTGCACGATAATAAACAGTAAATTTTTATTCAAAAAGAGAATGTTAACATGGGTAATTTCAATGGACAGACAGATGATTAGAAAATTAATGGATTGAATAATATGAAAATATCTTTTATGTATGTGCAGGGAAATACTATTATTATTTTTTTATGTTTGCTTTCTATTAGTAAATTTATAGTTATTCTATATTATCATTAGATATGGGGCGTACCAAAGAATTATTACCTACTTGATTTTTTTTATCTATAGGCCCTTACAAATAAAAAACGTATGTCCATGGACAAGCAGTTAAATCAGTTTTTATGGACATCTCTTTTTATTCATTGTGGCAATACTTTTCTGTTTTGTGAACTATGTACTTTCAGTTGATGAATAAAAATTATTATTATTATTATTTTTATTATTATTATCCGAGCAGAAATAGACTGCACTCGGTAGCCCATTTATTTTTAATTCTGGCTTCATCCTTTTACGCGCATAAATAAAAAAAGGTAGAATATATGTTCCTGAAGCACTTGTACAGCACATAATAGTTGTTTGATCTCGTTCTACGCTTGTAATAAAGCCGACTTTCTTTTGCCCCTTTTCAACCAGTATTTTCCCAGAATTTTGTATGGTTGTTATGCCCGTCTCGTCTGCATTATATATTTTGGATTCAGAAAATTTGTATTGGTACAAAATTGACTTTAAATTGGAGAAAAATAAAGTATACTTCAGTTTTATTAAATGCAGATATACGGTTAATGCTTGTCGCCTCCGGTTTTCTTAATCGAATAATTGGATTCCTTTAAAGAAAGCCGGTTAACCAGTCCCAGCAGTTTCTTTTTCCTCGGAAAACGAATGATTTAATTTTTTTGTTCGGCGTATTTATAGGCATATACTTTCAATGATATTTAATTGTATAAAATACGTGGATATTGATAATAGAAACGTCTAAGAAGATAAATAAAATCATTTCCTGTAAGTAAAAATATTTTGATCTTGATAATTAAGTATGTATTGTATTGCTGGGGTCCGGGTTGTCAATTGTTAGTTCTCAAAAGAACCATTAAACTGACGACGTTTCTTCACAATATCATGTGCCATCTTCAGATCTGTATTGTATGTATTGTGGCTACATATATTAGTCAGTAACTTTCAAAAATATTTAAGAGGGACTTTTATGTTAAATATAAAAAAAAACCGGGTTGTAACTTCTTCTCCCTGTATGACGATATCCAGCAATATCATAGGATTAATCAGAACATCAAGCATTATTACATTAAAAAAAATTAGACATTAAGGCGGTACTCCCGTTTTCATTAGAGAAGTGTAGTGTATAACTTACATGTGTTTACACATTTATCATTTTCTAATATTCATTCATTTGGTTGCCTTAATATGTCCTGTTCTTCTATTTGTATTTTTTGTGTTTTTATTTTTTTGTGGCTACCAAGAATTCATAGAATAGCTAAATATGTCGAACAAGTTCGGTAGGTGACTTATTACATTACGAGTTGTATTACAGAATATAAACGAGTACTGTTTTTTAACACCTAACGGCCGCATATAGTACGATATTTTATTTGATCGTGTTTTTATATGTTCATTCAAATTTAAAAAAATAGATCGCAATTCTAGAGACGCTCAAATGATGGTGCACCATTTCGGGACTTCGGCCCATCCAGCGACCATTTTTTATGCAGTGAAGCATTGGCGCTATTTAGGCTACTTGTGCGATCCTGGCCAAACTTGTCTAATACATGTACAACACAATTATACATGATCGGACGTAATTTTTTTTAATTTGCATTGTAAAAAAGTTTGAGAACTTGATTTTTATGGATCATTGTGGGGCGGATCCCGGAATGGCTTGTGCGATACTGGCCAAACTTTTCACATACATGTAGGGGAATATTAAACGTAATGTGAAGTGGAAAGTTCTAAAAATTTGAATTGGAAAAAAGTTTTCCCATTCAAGCCACTATAATTTGTATGGCGGGTACCGAAAGGACCGGTCCGATCCTGATCAAATTCAATAGGGTTCTTCCTTGGACAAAACTAACTCGGTAAAGTGGAAACCGGAACTCGATCGAAGTTTTCGCTCAAAAGATACAGTGTTTACATACAGACAGACAGACAGACATCCGGGGGATCCCCGTTGGGAAATAAGGTTTTTGCGTTATTTTTTCACATTTTAAAATATGAAAAGAAAGACTTCAGAAATCGATAAATATAAAAAAATTTGAAAAAAAAGTTGGAAAAGAGTCAACAGAAATCGAAAACTATATAAAAGAAATGGAAAAAAATCAAAAGAAATAAAAAAAAAATGAAAGTAATCAACAAAAATCGGAAAAAAAATCCGACAAAAATCGAAAAAATATAAAAAAATCAAATGAAATCGAAAAAAAAACAAAAAAGTCTAAAGAAATCGAAAAATATTAACGAAATCGACAAAAATCAAAAGAAATCAACAAAATCGAAAGAAATCGACAAAAATCTGAAAAATCAGATAAATAACATAAAGAAAAAACTGAAGGAATTTGAAAAAAATCCAAAAACAATAGAAAAAAGTCAAAAACAACAGGAAAACATCGGAAAAATGAGAAAAAAAAACGAAAAAATCGAAAAATCAAAAAAGTATCGGAGGATAAGAAAAGAAAAGAAAAGAAAGAAACAGAAAAAAAAAACAACAATGAGAAAAAATAAAAAGAATTAGAAAATATTGAAAAAATCAGAATAGGACAAAAAAATCGGAAATAACCGAAAAAGAAACAAAAATTACTGGAAAATATTGGAAACAAAATTGTAGAATGTGGAAAAAATAAAAAGAAATCAAAAAAATTCTCAAAAAAACGGAAAAGTTGGAAAAAATAGTAAAGAACAACCAAAACCCGTAATAATTGTGAACAAAAGAAAGAAATAATAAAATAAATGAAAATCATTGAAAGACTTGAAATAAATCGCAACAAAATAATGGCCAAAAAATCGTACAAATTCGGAAAATCAAGGAATAAGAAAAAATGAGAAAAAAATTAGAAAACGAGAAACAGAAAAAAAAATAAATAGAAAAAAGACAACGACAAAAAAGAGGAAAAATTAGAAAACATAGAAAAAATCAGAAAAGTTCTCTTTCTATAAAATAATTATAAAATTCTAAAAAAAAGAAATATAAACAGACCAATGAGAAAAAATAAGAAATTATTAAAGACAATCGAAAACAACAGAAAAAACCAGAAAAAAAACAAAACATTAGGAAAAAAGTAAAAGAAAAATAATATAAAAAAATGAAAAATAATACGGAAAAACGAAAATAATCAAACAAATTGTAAAAAGCTAAAAAAAAAAATGAAAAAAAATCGCTGTAATCAAACAATGTGTCAATACTTTCTGCATCATCCCAATCCATTCCGGAAGGGCCGTTCCGATCCTACTCAAATTCAATAGGGTTCTTCGTTGGATAAAGTGAAAATTGGAGCTCGATCGGAACTTTCGTTCAAAAGTTATAGTATTTATATCCAGACATCCAGCCGTCCGGACAGGATTTTTTTGCATTTTCGGACTCCGGGAACTCGGATACGTCGAGAAAAGTGATAAAAAGTGGGGGTAAGAAATTTTTTTCCCAATCACGAAAATAATACTGAGCCTTTTGGGCCTCAGTAATTTAACATATATACTCCCTGATTTGCAAATAAAATATTATAATAAATTCTAATTTTATTTAAGAAAAATATTAAAAAAATTGTAACTAGGAGTTACCTAATGTTTTTCATTTTTAATAAATTGAGTAGAAACAACAAGAACTACCTAAATAGTATTAATAGGTATCAACAAATATACTACCAAAAAAAATAAAATTAATAAGTCTCCATTTTATTCACATACCTGATTTGTCAATTCTAATATAGGTACATGAGTAAAAAAAGGCACTTTACACACTGGTTGTATACAATATTTTTTCTCCACGACTATTTAATAATAAGTTGATTCTTACCGGTCTAGGACGTTTCGGCGCGAGCCTATTTTGGCGCGAACTAATCTTTTAATATTTATGGTGTAAATAATAAAATACAACAAGTCCATTTGATTCATTCAATTTAAATCGGCAAAAATCCTTATTTTCACATAACCAAAACATTTTTGTCCTGCAGGAAGACATTTTGTCGAAAATATATATAAATCCATTTTCATAAAACTTTTCTTGTTGTCGACTACTAATAATTTTCACCATAACAAATGAAATACTTAAACTGATTATCTCACAAAGATAATTAATGGAGTCGTTTTTTTTGTCCTGAGTTGTGGAGGAGGGAATCTTTTAAAGACACCTTACCCTTGGTTATATGCGTGAGGTAGTGTTGGACTCTCCCCTGATCAGCAGAGTCACGGGCATACCAATGTAATCTGTCCTTTTTATCTGGTGTTTCCTTGTACCCTGCTGTAGAAGGGAGATTCTCCTTTTCAGGGATACAGTGGGTGTTGTTGATCTGAAATTGAAAATTAATAAACTTAAGATATTTTAGGAAGGGTAAATATTGTGGATACTTACGAGCCTCCCGGGTTGGGAGGCTCAGAGAGGTGCGGTGCGGTGAGGGGTTCTTCTGCGTCGGTGGTGGTCCAGCTCATATGATGCTTGGTGGAGCTTCTTCTTCTGTTCCTCTCAACTGTCCATTTGATCCTTAGAGTTTCTTTGGTGTGTGTTGGTGCTGTCCAGTCTCCTCCCGACGAATCCCTTTTGCAGCTTCTTAAATCTGGAAATGAAAGTGGGTATATTAGTGTGTTGGTAAATTTGATTGGATGGGAAGCGCCACGGAAGGTAAGACGTTTTTCTTAGGATCCTCCTTTCAGTTACCGTGACGACGTGCAGAAGAGGAGGAGGAAATGTGGACAAGTTTAGAGCTCTATAATCCAATATAGGGCGGATTTAGGTTTTGTAGGTGTGAAGCAATGTCCTTGTCCAATTGAGAGCACGAGTGAAGCATACTCCCAAGTAGGTAACCTCATTCGAAGGGACGAGTCTCTCTCCCCAGAACCTAAGGTTGATTTCATTGAGGTCTTGATTGGATTTTCGTGAGTAATTGGGATGTTTGAATATAATGAGTTGGGTCTTTTTGGGATTCAGGGTAACCCCCCAGTTGCTACACCAGTGGGCGAGTCGATTGGGAAATTGTTGGGGTTTGGTATTAAGAGCTATGGTAGAAGGAGCGGAGGCTGTCGTCAGCGTACAGTTGGACATCTTGGCTTGGAGAGGGAGGAATAGGGATGTCATGGGTGTAGATGACATATAGGAGAGGAGCTAGGACGGAGCCTTGAGGGACTCCGGCTGAAGTTTTGGTGATGGTTCTGTTTTGGAGATAGGAGTAGATGATTTTGATGAATGGGATAGGAGATTGATGTTGGAAAGCTTGCAAATAAGTCCGGTATGCTAGATTTCGTCGAAAGCATTCTGTACATCAAACAGGACTGCCGATGCACAGATGTCAAGGTTAAGTGATTTGGCTACAAAGGTGAGAAGTCTGACTAGTGCATCTTGGGTGGAGTGATCGGACCTAAATCCATGTTGGAATTTTGGGATCAGTCCCCTTTCATCCGGAAAGTCCCAGATACGTTCTTTAAGTAGTGTTTCAAAGAGCTTATTCAGAACATTCGTCAAGGATATAGGTCTGTAGGAGTCCTTTCGAGGTTTGGGAATAAGGATGGTGTGGACAGATTTCCAGTAAGTTGGAAAGTGGGAGTGCTAAAGGCAGGCGTTCATTAGGATAGTAAGGATGGGGAGTAAGGTAGCAGGTAGGTTTTTAAGGCATGGCATTTTATTTGGTCAGGACCAGGAGCTGAAGTTTTCCCCTGAAGACATGCTGTGGTGATGTCCTGAGAAGTGAAGGGATTTAGGATAGGGTTTAGGATAGGGGATTAATAGTTTGGAGGATGTCTTCGAGTAGGAATTTAGTGCCTTCTTGGAATAACGGATGGACATTTGGATTTGGGGGATTGATTAGGGTATTTTGGAGGTGGTATTTGAAAGCCAAGGCCTTCTGGGCAGACGTGTGAAGGATTTGACCGTCGACAAGGAGGTTGGAGTGGCAATAGAGTCAAGAAATATTTTCCACTTATATAGTACAGAAGTTAAGGAATTGGGATAAGCTTTGTAAGTATAAATTAATACTTGTATGAAATTTTAACCACCTTATTTAAATCAGATTTGTTCCAATCCCTTAGTTACATTAACCATCACCTTAGGTACATCAACAAATGATTATCTGTGTATTATTATGACACTAGTATAACCATTTAATAATAATTATACATTACTTCTCTAAATTTTTAAGTCGTATTTGCGATAATCCCATCATTATAAATTGTTTGCAAAAAATAATAAGGCGATTATGACTGTAAAAGATTAATTTTAATTTGTGCTGTTTAAAGTATACAGAGGGTTGAACTCATTCCAATTTTCATGAAAAAGTGGTCAGAATTTTTGAAATGTACCATTTAAAAAAATTTACCTTTGTCATTTTAAGATATGTTAAAATTTTATTTTTATACCTTTAAAGATTTAGATTTGGAGATTGTTTCGCTCCGAAACGGACTCGCGCCGAAACGGTACCGCGCCGAAACGGTATCGCGCCGAAACGTCCCATTTCGGATTCTTACTACATTTTTAGTTGAAGAATGATATACATTCTTTAACTAGTTGAAAAATAAATTCAAGAATCCATGCTAAATTAGCCAATCATATCCTTTGATTTCTAGAATTCACATTATATCAACAAATCACATTGCTTTGAAAATAACTAATAACCAATCGTTAAGATACGACATCCTAATAAGTCGCCATTTTATTTGAAATGTCAAATACACTGATGTCAAAGTTTAATATTTTAAGTGTCAATTAATGATGTGTGATGAAAACTACCGCTCATGACGGAATATTAATTCTCATGAATAATAATAGCCTTCATTCTATGCTTGTTCAAGAATAAACTATTCTACTACCTACCAAAAAATATGTAGGTACATGGTACATTCTATTTCATTTTACGCACTGGTGCGTAAAGTTTAACATTACGCACGACAAAGTATGTGTAATGTTAGTAATTTACACACAGTAGTAGCAAATAGTAGATTACATATTGAGGCGGGATATGCATCATTACTGTCGAGGGCAAATATAGATCACCAAGGCGCTCGCGCCGAGGTGATCTATTGCCCGTATAGTTTTTTAAAGTCTGTTACTTTATTATTGTAACTAATAATACTATGTATCGCTTTCTGCTGATATGATAGGTATAGAGAAATCTATTCGGATCACGGTCGGGAAGTGACAGATATCAATTCCCACCCGTGGGCAGGAAGTAAAGTTTGTAATAGCTTATTTCCCGACCTTTAAAAAGTGTGTAATTGAGCTATTACATATACGATTCTGAATAAAATTATTTTCTATATTTATCATGATTTTAGGAATAAAATGGATTAACTGCACGCGTCCCAATGAATACTATGATTGTGGTAGCGCCTGTCAAACTGAATGTCGAACGCTGGGTAAACCTTGTCCTATAATAAATATAAGATGCAATGATAGTTGCTACTGTATTCGAGGATATGCAAGGGATGATCGCGGAGTATGCATTCCAATAAAAAAATGTAAATTTATTTGATGTTAATTAGAAAGTTAATTAACATATAAAGCATATAAAAAAGTTTTAAAAAAACCAAATTTTATTTTTCCTTCCTTACATAAAATTATTTCTGAGCTGTAAAGGCACATACAGTTTTATGAAATCATATTTATTTGTGCTTTTTCATTTTTTGATTAAACAATATTATTTAAACAAAGAATAAGTTTTATATTAGGAGTAGGAGTTTATCTCAATTTAACAATATAATTTCAAAATAATACGAAGGTTGTGAAAACCATTAATATTATACTTAAAAGCAGCAAAGTTCTGACTGGTTGACTGACTGACAAAATAAATACAAAATCTACTTAACCCAAACACTTTAAATGTTTAGAATATATTCTGTTAATAATATATTAAAATAGGATTTTGCAAAATTTTGATTTGAAGGGGTAGGAAAAGGCAAAAATGGTGGTATAAAGGTGTTATGCCTTCGGTAATATCGAATATTCTTTTATTTTATTTTTTAGGAAAAACATGGAATAAACGGTAAAAAATGGGAAAATATAGGGAAAAATAAGGAAAAAAAGAGAAAAAAATAAAAAAAGGAAAAAAATAGAGAAAATGGGGACAAATAAGAATAAAAAGTACACAGGAAGAAATGAGTAAAAATAGAAAAAAATGAGGGAAAATAGTTAAAAATTAGCGAAAAGTAAGGAAAATTAAGAAAAATGAGGAAAATAGGGCAACATTAGGAAAAATAAGTACAAACAGGGACAAATAGAGAAAAATAAAGAAACCAGGAAAAAATGGAGAACACAAAAAACCTAAACAAAGAAATAGAAAAAATGGGAAATATAGAAAAAATAGGGAAAAAGCGAAAAATAGAAAATATGGGAAAAAGGGGAAATAGGGAAAATATACAAAAAAAATAGAAAAAAATCGGGAAAAACATGGACAAAAAAGAAAAATAGGGCAAAATACTGAAAAATGGGAAAAATAAGAAAAAATAGGACAAGACAGGGAAAAAAGTGACATTTTTAAGAAATACTGAAAAATAGAAAAAAATGGAGAAAAAACATGAAGAATAGAGAAAAATAAGGAAATTAAAGAAAAATAAAAAAACATGGAGAAATTAGAGAAAAAAGGGAATATAGAAAATAATACGTATAAATGTGGAAAAACAGGAAAAATATGAAGAAAGAAGACAAATAAGTAGAAGAAGAGAGAAATAGAAAAATTCAGTTGTGTGGACCTAAACTTTCCCGACGAGTATCCAGAGACGAATTCCTTTTCAGATATTTAATGTTAAAGTTTCAAATTTTGACATCATTTTATTTTTGACAGGTGATAGAAGGAGAAATAATTTTGACTGTTCTGAATAGAGTTTATACAGGACTTTCAAATGATATATTGCAAGTCAAATTCCGTCACATCTTGCTTCTCTCATTTTTAGATAGTGACACTTCCGTTTGGCAGATGTCGTACAAAAACTAACGGGTTCTTCCGACGGATAACCCAAACCAATATACCAAAGTTCAGCTCAATCGGATTAAACGGATGGCCTATACCATGGAAGAATACAGACACACAGATAGAAAATATAGAAAAATAGGAATTATAGTGAAAAATGGGAAAAATGGGATAATAGGGCAAAACAGGAAAATTTTCGAAAAATAGGGAAAAATGAGGATAAATTTGGAAAAATGGGAAAAAATTAGAAAAGATAGAGCAAATACAGAAGTTAGTGAAAAATCTTGTGAAATAGGGAAAATAAGAAAAGGCAGTAAAAATAGGCAAAAATAGATAATAATAGGAACAAATTCGGACAAACAGGCAAAAACGGAATAAAATAATGAAAAACAGGAAAAATAGAAAGAAATAGGAATAATAGGAAAATTAGAGAAAAATAGAGAAACACAATGAAAAATATAAAAAAATAGAGAAAAACAGGAAAAAAATAACCAAAAACAGAGAAACATATAGGAAAATAGTAGAAATAGGAAAAATCAACGAAAATTATGGACAAAAGGAAAAACATTAAAAATATGAAGAAAAAGGGAAAGTTTGCGAAAAATAAAGAAAATAAAAAAATAAGGAAAAATATTTATTTATATGTAAAAATCAGAACTATGAACTGCTGCTATAAGAACCTAAAGATCTATACCGAAATAGTCTTAAGAGGATGCTCTTTGTAAAGAAAGCAATATAAACTCTAACAATAATAAATTTAATAATGTTCTTTTCTTCTCCTTCTAGGGTCTACCTCTTCATATCTTGATAACTATTTTCTGTTTCTCGTATTTTCTGTCTCCGCCTTTCCACTGCTACTCTCCCTTTACTTTTGATCCTCTTTATCGTTCTGCCTCCTCAAATGGTCACTCCTTCTTTCTTTCTTCGTATTTGTTTTATTAAATAATAACAAAGCATTTTATTTCTTTCTTCCCATAACCCATACATCTTTTACAAATTCTATTCCTTTTCACAATATGATACAGTTTTTACAGTTTGTTACATAATTTTTATTGACAATCTCTGTTTTTTGAATCAGTCATCAACAACATTCAGTTTTTTTTTTTAACCCAAAATAGAGATATCGATGGAAATATCCATTTTGAGGTCCCCCAAGAATATTGAAACAATACAATTTCGTACAAAATGTTGTGGTACAAAGTTTTAGAACATAAAATTCTGTACAACTTTTGTCTAAAACTTGTTCTAGAATTTCCAATAGTTGCGCCACTAGAGGGCTCGTAAAAAACGTGCATGTAGGTTTTCTCTAGTTTTTCTTGATTTTGAGGACAAATAATGCATTTGAGTGCAAAATTTTCTGGTGCAAAGTTGTAAAGCATCAAATTTTCTTTAACTTTTATCTGTAACTTTTGATCGAATTCCTCATAGTTTCGCCGGTAGATGGCGAGAAAAATACATATTTAGGATATTCCATTTTTTTAAAATTGGAGGTAAATTATGCTCTTTAGGGCAAAATGTTTCAGTGCAAAGTTGTAAAACATAAAATTTCCTACAACTATTGTATGAAAATTTTTCCCGAATTCCGAATAGTTTTCACACATGATTTTAGGAGATCCTAATTGTAGCAGTGTGACATACAACGTGCGTATGCGCAGCTTATAACATTATTAACATTGAAATATCAATTCGATAGACGTATTCATCATCGGCTCGCTATTTTTAATGTGTTCCATAAATTAATATACTGCTGTATTTTGTAATTAAAATAATAATAATTAACCTATTCTCTACGGTCGAGCCGGGAAAGTTCTGAGGTGACACAGGAATTTCATACTTCATATTACCAGAATTAGCTTATACTTTTAATATCATTCACTAAAATTTCTTTTTAATTTACATTTCTCTTTTTAATGTTAAAAATTAAAGAACACTATTAATTTTACTTCCAATTACTGTTCATTTTTTTTAACTCAACCAACCCCTACTTACTATAATATTTTATAACAAATCATATACAAGGTATAACAAATTTCATAAAAATTACCCAAAATTACAGTGTATAACAAATTTCATAACAGTTTATTGTAATGTTTCTTTCACAATCTCAATTTGGGTAGAAAATAATAAATTAATTTTACAAATCTTAAAATTACTAAATAAAAATTTTTAGTAGCTCTTTTTCTTCACTATTTATGTCCTCTTCCTGCTGCTTAACGTAATTTCTTTTTTCAGTCAACTCCAAATTTAAAATCTACAATTCCCCCTCTGAGTTAGGGGCCAACTAAAGTAGAATAGACCCAGGGAACCTCCTTCCTGTCGCAAAAGGTGAATAACTGTTCTACCCCATACCTTTTCCTTTCCCCACGGAATCCTACAGTGTAAGCAAACGTGTCTCACAGAATTGAGTCACAAAGGTTACCCTATGGACACCAAGTCGCATCTAGTTGTATTATAGACCTTGCCGTAGTATGGAGCACTGCTGCGATGGACATTTTTTCTGCCAATAACGTGGGAACTATATGGACACAAGAAACAAAAAAAATCCGGAGTGTGTTACAGATTTGGGTGTTAAATCGGTATCGTCGTGCACCAACAAAATATAGCGAATCAGAAGACGGTCCAACCCAGGTTTCTGATAGTTAAGAGAAAAGAAGGTGATTTCAGTAACGTAAATCCCTTCTTAATACAAAAATATATGTATGGTAAAGTAGTTCAATTGAAAAATTTTAATGCGGTTAGAGAATATTTATTAATTGAAACTAAATCTGCAAGTCAATCTAGGAAAATATCACAATTGAAAAAGTTTTTAGAATTTGAGGTGGAAGTTTTACCACACTCTAGACTTTACTGTTGTAAAGGTGTCGTTAATTGAATGGATCTATTAAATTGCATATAGCAAATAATTTTTGATGAAGTTAAAGCCCAGGGTATTATATCTGTAAAGAGAATTAAAAGTAAACGGGAAGGTACAATTGTGGATACCCCAAACCATATTTTGACATTTAATACACCAAGTATCCCTTTGAAGTTAAAGTTGCATTCTACAACCTTAAAGTCCGCCCTTTTATGCCATCCCCATTATGATGCTTTTGTTGCCAACTATTTGGTAATACAGCAATAAAATGCACTAAAGAACAGGTCTGTATTTGCAGAAAATCTATATAGACAGGATTACCCTATGAAATTCCTGTCAAGTCTGTTAATTGTGAAGGCTAACATTCTGCCATATCAAAAGAATGTCCGATATTTAAACAAGAAGCTACTATTCAGGGAATCAAAGTTAGAGAAAACTTCAGTTATATTGAAGCAAAAAATAGAATGGTAGTAACCACTCCTATGAAAAATTTTTCATTCGCGCCGGCAAGTCTACTACGAAATCCTGAAGCTACTCCTCAGATTAAAACTAATGACCTTGTTAAAGAACTGATTTTTTACAATCCATCGCAATTCAAATAGAAACACTAATAATGGAATCTATAATTGAAAATGTTAATGTTTGAATTCGAAATACGGGCAAGCCCACCCATTTCAATGCTGGAACTAACTCATTCTCTGCTATAGACCTAACATTATGCTCTCCGAATAGTTAATATAACAATTAATTCCATTCGGTAACGCTATCATTTAGCTGAAAGGTGGTTTATCAAAAAACAAATTGGGAATTGTTTACACAGTCGGCTACAATCCACGATCCGGAATCTTTTAACGAAATAGACGACGGAGTAAATGTAGTATCTAACTCTATTGTCTCGGCTACACTTACATCTATATCCCAGTCTAGAAGCAGAAAATCAAATAAGTCGTTTCCTTGGTTGAACGAAAATATTCAGGTAGCAATAGGTGACAGAAAACAAGCTCTTAGAGTATTGTGAAGAAACCCCACGACCCGCAATCTTATAGAATTTAAAAAACTCAAAGCATGTGCCCGAAAATTAATCATCGATGCCAAATGAAAATCATGGGTGGAATATGTAAATTCCATAACCTCGGATACTAATGTAAGCGATTTATGAAAAAAAATCAAAACTATTGCAGGAAAAACTCAATTTTATACTCCAGTGGCTCTAAAAACTGATAATCAGTTGGTAACAAATATTTAAGATATATGTGACGTTTTGCTGAGCACTGTGAATCTAATAGAGGTTCAAGAAACTACAGCCCGGATTTTTAAGAAAGAAAACTCAGACAAGAAGCCGAAATATTGGAGTTCAGTACAAATAATAAGATACATTATAATGAGCTTTTTGTTATAGTGGAACTTAATAATGTTGTAAACTCCTGCAAGGAAAGCGCCCAATTATGTACGGAATGCTATAATCTATCAATACAAAGCAAAACTAATTTATTAAAACTCTACAACAAAGTTGGTTGTCAGGTATATTTCCAAATTCTTTAAAAAAGGCCACTATTATTCCGATACCAAAAACCCCTGGAGCCGAAACTGACCCAAAAAAATTTCGACCTATTGCCCTTACTTCATGCCTAAGAAAAATTTTTGAAAAATGAATCAATATCAGACTTACCCGCACACTTGAATCATTGTCTTTACTCTCAAAACATCAAGTTGGTTGCCGTAGACATCTATCAACAATTGATGCCTTAGTTGCTCTGGAAGCAGAGATTCAAAACACTTTTTTCTACCGCCAACATCTAGTAGCAGTCATGCTAGATATGCAAAAAGCGTATGATCTGACATGGAAATACGCAGTTCTAAAACAACTTCACGAGGGATTTCGTGGTAGACTTCGTACCATCTTAATCAGTTTTCTACGTGACAGAGTCTTCCGCGTCTAGGTTGGAACACAGGAATCTACATACAGACCTTCGTAAAATGGCATACCGCAAGGATATGTCCTTAGCGTCATCCTCTTCTCCATTGCGATCAACTGCCTCATTAGCAATATATCTGAAAATATTGAATCGGTTTTGTATGTAGATGACCTTACAATATTTAGCCGTCACCACTCGATGCTCCACTTAAGAAACTCCCTGCCAGAGGAAATAGATAGATTAGAAGAATTAGCAATATCCAGAGGTTTTTCATTCTCTACATCAAAGTCCCACATAATACATTTTTGTAGACTTAGGTCACCACATCCCGAACCTCAGTTATATTTTCAAGGACAGGAAATGGTTATTAAAAGCTCAGAAAAGTTATTAGGGATGGTCCTTGATAAAAAATTAAACTGGGGAGAACATATAGAGTTTTTAATAACAAAATGCCGTAAAATTCTGAATTTATTAAGTATATGTCAAAAATTAATTGGGGTTCAGATAGGGAAATTCTTTTAAAGATGTATGAAACCTTAATCCAGTCAAGGATTGACTATGGAAGCTTAATATATGGTTGTGCTAGTCCGACTAAATTAATATCACTTGAAAAAGTCCAAAATGCTGCACTTTGATTAGCAACAGGTGCCTTTAGAACAAGCACTATCAAAGCTCTCCTATCTGATTCTTCTTCGTTACCACTTAAACTGCATAAAGAAATGCAAAACATAACCTATGTTGCTAAAATTCAGTCCCTACCGAACCACCTTAATCACGGTATATTTACCAATATGGAAAACCAATGTGTTTGGGGATGTGTTCTTTTTCTTTTTTCTTTCTCAAAGGACCAAATTAAATTTACACTTTCAATAGAACTGAGAAAACTAAAATTTATTTTTGTTTTTATTACAACGTGTGTGGCGGCTTGCAACAAATCTGTGAAGCGCTCTAGATAAGTATATAGATTGAATTAATAATCCCGTGTCGCAGCACAGGTTCATTTCGTTACTCAATAGGCGACGTTGCCACCTTTACGAACAAATATAAAAACTGGAGAAATAAGCAAATATACTAAACATAACTAAACAAATACTAAACATAATATTCAACTAGACCAACAGTTATAAGACCAACACATATTCGTCAGAGCTATGCGAATACTTAATATCAAAAGCTAGTAATATATTACCCCAAATAAATAACATTTCTCTATGGACGCGAAGATAACAGCATACTGATAAAACCTTCGACTATTTCTCAAGCGATTAAGTCAATACCAATTTTTTACTGATCCAAAACAGCTTAAGGTATAGGAGCAGCCATTACAATCAACAAGCAATCTTACTGGTGGACCTTAAATATGGAGTACAGGATATTCAACGCAGAACTATATGCAATTTGGCAGGCTCTGCTATGTTTCTCATTTTACCAAGACCATAATTGCCTAATTTGTACTGATTCTTTGAGTACTGTTGTGAACTTAGAAGATATTTTTACACGAAATGGATGGGTAATAAAAATTCTGGAACTTATCACATATTTGAGAAATGAAGGAAAAAATATAACTGTTATGTGGATACCTGGTCCCTCCAATATTTCTGAAAATAAATTAGCAGATGCCGCTGCAAAAAACGTATACAAGAGGAATTGTAGACAGAGGAATACTTATCATTTACAATGATTTAAAAATTTTTATTGCACAACGTTTTCGTACCTTATGGTAAAACGAGTGGGATAATTACGAGGGACAACTTAAAATTACTAAACCAAATGTAAAGAAATAGTTATACCCCAAACACCTCGATCCCAGAGAACATATAACCTTATACCATATCCGAATAGGTTACACAAACGTTACATACCTACACTATATTACTGGACAACCCCCACCTAGGTGTGATTCATGTATGTGTCGTCTAACAATCAAACACATCCTGACCTGTAAAAGCTTTGAACCTGTAAGACATACTTACTTTCCTGAAACGCATAAATGTATACTTAAATATTTAGACTAATTTGGAATAGCAACAAAGAGCTATGATCTCTACAGTTAAAGCTCTAACTAAAAAAATAAATAAATAAATCTACAATCCCATTTTGCTTCCAAATTCCTATTTTACTTATCTATTCCATTCTTCTTGATATATTTTTTATTTTTATATATTTTTTTTATAATTAAATTCAATTATATTGTGTATGAATTTCATTTAGTTCAATCCGTTATACAGGGTGTTTCATTGGGAAACGGAAATACTTAAAACGCGAATAGAGGTCACCGAGGCGGTTCTAGATATACCACATTTATTGGCTCTGGCGGCCTTTGTAACCGAGATACAGGGTGTTTTTCGAAGCAGCCCGTACATTTCTTTGATATTTGGTACACATGTTTCTTATTCAGAGACCAAATGAGCCAGTTACTAATCACAAGAAAAATCCAGGTCCGGATTTGCAAAAAAATAGAATGCAATTGGACATTGAGATAACACCCTGTATATTGAAATTTTCAAAATCTATTTGCATATTTAAAAAGAGCGCAAAAAACTAAATTAAAAAGAGCGCTTTAAATTTTTGCGCAGATAATTTAATTACTCAAACATTGAACCTAAAGTAAAGTTTTTAAGAACTTAGACACTGAAAATTGGTTATTATTAACTTTTAATAATAAATTATTAAAACTATTGAATCCATACTCATTTTAAAATTACTAAACAATTATTAACTATGTTGGTTTCCCTTTTTTTAGCCGTAGATCAATCCATTTTGTATTTTCCAGGTCCCTACGTGTCATTTTTAAACAGTTATTTAAACGCCCTGTATGCTTGTATTAAAAATTGGTATTGTGTTATGTTTTTTTAATGTTTTAGGAAAAGAATTGAGAAAAATTAAGTCGATTTCATTCCAGCTAAAATAATTTCATTGATTTAAAATACAACAATTTAACAAAACTATTATACTAAATTAAAAAGATACAAACTATAACAATTGTTCTAAATGTCCTCCATTTTGATCTATAGAAGAAGCATGCGGGAAATACAGAGAAAAAATCTAAATTTAATCTGAAAATCACTCCAAAATATTTTAATTTATTATCTGGGATTTGTTAAATTTCTTCTCAATTTTTAATACATGCATACAGGGCGTATAAAAAACTGTTCAAAAATGACAGGTGGGGACCTGGAAAATACAAACTGGATTGATCTACAGCTATAAAAAAGGAAACCAATGTAGGTAATAATTATTTAGTAATTTTAAAATGAGTATGGATTCAACATTTTTAATAATTTATTATTAAAAGTTAATAATAACCACTTTTTAGTCCCTAAGTTCTTAAAAACTTCACTTTAAGTTCAAAATTTAAGTATATAGTTAAATTGTCTGCGAAAAAATTTAAAGCGCACTTTTTAATTTAGTTTTTTGCGCTCTTTTCAAATATGCAAATTGATTTTGAAAATTTCAATATACAGGGTGATATCTCAAGGTCACCATTGCTTTCTATTTTTTTGTAAATCCGGACCTGGATTTTTCTTGTGATTAGTAACTGACTCATTTGGTCTCTGAATAATAAACATGTGTACGAAATATCAAAGAAATGTACGGGGTGATTCGAAAGTTATCGCCCCAGGAAGAAATTAGCAAAATCGATAAAACACCCTGTATCTCGGTTACACAGGCCGCCAGAGCCAATAAATGTGGTATATCTAGAACCGCCTCGGTGACCTCTATAAGCGTTTTAAGTATTTCCGTTTCCCAATGAAACACCCTGTATAATACCTTTCAATATAACATTCTCCTATTAATCTTAACAATTTTTACCTTCTTCAAAATAATTTTTTGTTGTTGCTATTGATCTGTTATTTTTCTACCTTCTATTTTTTATTTATTTAAATTTTTTTAATCTTTTCTCACTAGACTTGATATCGCAACCTTAGTTTAGTTTTATTAACACTATATTCCCTGACTTCGATTACTTAAATTTATTGTAGTTTGATTCTAAAATTTCAATTTTATTGTATCATCTTTTATTATCTTAACAAATTTTAAGATTCTTTCACTTTCTTTACCTTATTATTTAGCTATAATACCTTCATTTTCTTTTATCTACCTATATATCAACAATTAGCTTATTTAAAAACTCATACAAAGTATATCATTATAATATACAGCTTTTTACCATAATTATGTTCAAACATTATTGGACGTATATTGATTTCAGATAGGAAGAATTTGCCATTTATTAAAATTTTAAGCTAATATTTTACCAATGTTTGATCAAGATTAATTGATTTAGTTAGTTTGATATACAATGAGCTCGTTCGATAACATTACGTATACTACTGCTTTAACTTTAGATAGAAGGTCAATTTTGATATTTATTGTAAAAGTTACAATAAACTGAAATA
The DNA here is from genome assembly GCA_963243735.1 of Neocrepidodera transversa. Classification (NCBI taxonomy): domain Eukaryota; kingdom Metazoa; phylum Arthropoda; class Insecta; order Coleoptera; family Chrysomelidae; genus Neocrepidodera; species Neocrepidodera transversa. Next base: position 26,119,747 of record OY725342.1, on the reverse strand, counting down.
ATAAGTTACACATAAAATTTAAGTTTTGAGAACGTTTAATGGACAATTTGAGCATTTTTTTAATTGATATTTAAATATAGAAGGTCTAAATGTACTGTTTATACCACTTTGTTATTTTTTTAAGACAACCCTTCAAGCTAAAAACATCTTATTTAATTACGCGGGCTTGATGACGTCATACTAAAAGCTTTATCTACGTCACATACTTTATGGATAAGGTCGATACGCAGTGTCTACTCAATCAATTCGAATTGTTAAATTATAAATAGGTTATTTGCAATAATTATTAATAAAGTTTAGAAATTTATAACAATTTAACGGTCCAAAATCAGAGATGGAGCAATATTGATCTGAGAAAAATGTGAAATCATAACATATTCTATTCGATTTTAATCGATTTTTCTAGTGACCGAAATGTCATTTGTACCAACATATGTTAAAATTTATTATAAAAAATCTGATGTGGCCAGCACATGACCTCTCGCCATTTTTGAATCAAAAATTTACAGGTTGACACAAAAAAGTATGAAAAAAAATTATTTTTTTGTAAATCTGGCAACAATGGCAAAAGTTTCGAAAATTTTAATGAGATGAAAATAAACTATATGGTATACAAAATATATGTGTAAAACTTTATTGCCGTTTTGTATAATAATGGAGTCATTACCCATAGCAACTGCCACTTCCGGTTGTGCGATTGGCACCAAAATCTAATCAGATCTATCTAGGGTATCAGAATCCTGTATGCAAAATTTCAAATTTTTTTATTCAGTAGTTTTTGAGTTATCGTTACTACAACATCCATCCAAACACACACACACACACTAACACACACACACACAGACATCATCGCGAAAATATTAAAATCGTATTCTAGGGACCCCAAAACGTGTTTATCAATTGAAAACTCACTACCCAATTTTTAGCATGATTCCTATACCTCTCTTATCTGAAGGGCGAGAGGTAAAAATCATCTTTATCAAAAAGAGGAAGTGTATTTGAGGTGGGTTTTGTTTTGTAACATAATTGATATGATTAATATTAAGTGTCGGTATATTAAAAATCCTAAAAATCTTACTTACTAAATTACCATTCCAAAATAAAAAAAATATATTTTCTATTGTATTGTTATTATTATTCTCAACAAAAAATTTTCAATTATGTTAATTGAAATATATTTATTCATGTTTTATTTAAAATATAAATTGCAGGAAAACACATTTCTAATTCATTTTGACATTCATATCAAACGATTGCATGTATACAAACACATGCATATATATCAATCGCGTTGTACTTCAGTGAAACCATTAACCACGAATTCAGCCCTCCTGTCGAGCCAAAAAGGACTAAATGATACAAAATCATATCCTCAGTCAGTAGCGCCGAGTAAATATATCCATAAAGGATTAAAAAACTAGCTTTTTTAAATTTTCGAATGTCTATTCCATGGAACTATATGATATATTGACTTATTCACGCATTTAGAAATATCAAAAATTAACAAAGCCATTTGCTTGGATCAAAAATAAAATTATTTAAGAATTTGTTGTAAATTAGACGTGACATTTTTTTTTGTTTAAAAAATTATACACAGGAATTTTCAAAATATCTCTTAGACTAGAGAAATATTGCTTATATCTCATGTAACGCTCTTTGCATCGTCTAGCTGTATTTTGGCCCCTTCGTTCAGGTTTCGGATTGCCTCTGGCGCCACCTTCTGTTTATAGTGTGAAGGCCACTTGCACGGGCAGCGTCAGTGGAGATGAATACTCCAAGGGTCGTTATGATATCGACAAAAACCCTTACTGGCCAGAAGGGCCTTGCTCTATTTGCCCCACTGAGGTAAATGCCGAATTATTCGCTGCGTTGCTAGTGCTACAAATTATGAAAAATAAAAAAGGAATAAATAAATAAAAATATCAAATAGTACAATAATAACTACCTTTATTATTCTGTATATTCCAAATTATACAAGTGGCCACGAAAGGTGAAGAGGGAGCACGTGCCATAAGTTTTAAGCAATATCTACACGGGCATTAAATACGGATAAGCTAAGCAAAACTAAGTGGGGTGCGGGCAAACTCTAATAACAGTAGGCACGGAGTGACGTAGGGCGTGGTTATTAACAGCCTACGGCGGTAAGCATGTTATTTAAGGGTCGACGGATAGTACAATGTAACTGAAGCCACCAAAGTTTACTTCCTGTCGAATTTCCTTATTACAATCGCGTCAACGAATAGCACAATGTGACCGAAGCCACCAGAGAGTACTTTCCGTTGGTTTTCCTCTTCGGTATTAAAACCATGGCGACGGATAGCACGATGAAGCCGAGACCACCAGAGTGTATAGTTTTTGGAAGACCTATTTGAGATTAACTTATGCATATTTTATGAGGGTTTTATTACTTTATGGGTAACTGTTATGAATATTTTAAAGAACGATAGATACAAATAGATGTATTAGTTTAGTTTAAACACAACAATTTCTAAACCACATAAAATAATACAAATTAATTATTTTTTAATTTTATACAGTAATTTAAGTAAATGTACTATATAACTCAATATTAATATAGGTACATATTTATAAAAAAAATAATTATAATGGAGTTAAAACATAGAGGTTTAATAAATCAATTTCTGATTAAGTGCTAATGATTTGGTCTTAATTCCTTATAATCAAACTAAAATTACCTAAAAAGTCTCAATTTTGTCAATTGAGACTTTTTTGGTAATTCCTGTTAAATTATAAGTGAAAAACCAAAAATTCAATACATTTTCGTGGAAAACTTATGGAACCTTTTTTAAAGTACCTGAAAACACCTTTTCGTTTTGTATAAAATCTAAACTAGTTATGAGGAATGTAAACTTTGTCCCTTTTTTTCGGACACAGTAAATGTGAAAATCACCCCCTAATTACCACCTCAATCGAAAATAACCGTTACCACTTTATAATTCAGTTTATAATATGCTTTAGAAGTCTGACTGTTTTAAAGTACTTAGTTTTGAAAAAATCTAAGTCAATGACTGGACTATTATTGAAAATATAAAAGTCCATTTCAGAGAAACTTTTGTCGACTAACATCGTCTAAAAAAAATAAAATGCATAAGTGCGTTGCGTAAAAAGTATTTCGTTTTAATTACTTTATAATCGACTCTTATCCAATTTTCTAGAAAATTCAAATTACAGTTTTTTGTTGGAAAATAATATTTATAAAAATATTTTAAAAACAAAATTTGTCCAAGCAACGTTGCCAACTGTATTGGAAGCAGTTATACTACGGGCACTTAAATTTTTATAGTACATTGAAGAAAAAATAGTAGAATAGAGAACAAACAAGAAATATGTAACGACACTAACAATAACATATAATTGCACCAAAAGTAACAAATTCTAATTATCTCAATTAGGTATCTGAGTTCAATCAACTGTTTCTGGATTATAAATTATACTTTCTCTGCTCTTGGTAAATAATAAATCCTTCAAAATCCTTAAAAATATTTAAACATTCCTTAAAATTCTTAAAACATTTTAAAACTCCTTAAAAATCTTAAGAAGCTATTAAAAATCCTTAAAAATACTTGCTTGGATCAAAAATAAAATTATTTAAGAATTTGTTGTAAATTAGACGTGACATTTTAAAATAATCGTTAAAAAATCCTTAAAAATCTTTAAACATTCCTTAAAATTCTTAAAACATTTTAAAACTCCTTAAAAATCTTAAGAAGCTATTAAAAATTCTTAAAAATACTTTAAAGTCCTTAAAAAATCTTAAAATATCCTTAAAAATTCCTTAAAAATCCCTAAAAACCAATAAAAATACACAAGGACTCAAAATTACTTAAATATTCTTAAACATCCTAAAATAGTCCTTAAAAAATATTAAAATCCCTAAAAATAGTTTAAAATTTTTAAAAATCCCTAAAAATACTTTAAAAATTTAAATTTAAAACTCCTTAAAAATTAAAGAAAATCTTATAAAACAGTTTAAAAGCTGTAAAAATTCTCTAAAAATCACTAAAAATAGTTAAAAATTCCTTAAAAATCTTTAAAAAACCTTAAAATTACTTAAAAATCTTAGGCAATTGTTAAAGATCCTAAAATAATCCTTTTAAAACATTAAAATCCCTGAAAATAGATTAAAATTCTTAAAAATCCCTAAAATACTTAAAAAATCCCTAAAAATTCCTTAAAAATCTTCAAAACCCCTTAAAAATACTTAAAAAGTCTTAAAACTACTTAAAAATCATAATAATTTCTTAAATATCCTAAAATAATCGTTAAAAAACATTAAAATCCCTAAAAACAGTTTAAAACCCTTAAAAATCTTTTAAAACCCTTAAAAATACTTAAAGACTTAAAATTACTTAAAAATCTTAAGCAAATCTTAAAGATCCTAAAATAATCCTGAGAAAACATTAAAAACCCTAAAAATAGTTTAAAATTCTTAAAAATCCCTAAAAATACTTAAAAATCGTTAAAAATCCTTCAGAATCCTAAAAATCCTTTAAAACCATTAAAATGCTTAAAAATCCAATAAAATCCTTAAAACTATTTAAAAATGCCTTAAAATTCTTAAAAAAAATTAAAAATCATTAAAAATCTTAAGGGAATCTTAAAAATACTTTAAAATCCTTAAAATCCATAAAAATTCTTTAAAAATCTCTAAAAATCTTTAAATAAAATTTCTTAAAAATCTTAACCAATTCTTAAAGATCCTAAGATAATCCTTAAAAAACATTAAAATCCCTAAAAACAGTTTAAAATTCTTATAAATCAATAAAAATCCTTAAAAGTCCTTGAAAATCCTTAAAAATGCTTTAAAATGCATAAAAATCCTTAAAAGAATCGTAGACCTTTCGCCTGAGACGGAACTACAGTTGGGTGGATGACTGAAGAGTGTCCTAACACATGCCTTTGGTATATTCCCAGGTATCAAAAAATATTGGCAAAACATTGTTTTACAATATTTTTTTGGGTTGAAAATATTATGTGAATATTGAATTTTAATATTGGCTAGAAGTCGAAGTGTTAACATTGGCCAAATATTGATTTAAAATAACTCCAAATATTGAAATTCAATGTGGGGGAGATATTGAATTTCAATATTAATTTTCCATTTTAGGGAACTATTTATTTACCACAACAATATTATGGGTATCAGAAAATGATATTGATTTTTTACAGTAAATTGGTCTACATATTGGCAGAATATTGGCAAAATATATCTTACATATATAAGTAGAATATTGATTATGCACATCTTGATATTGAAAATTACCATTACATTTATATTAAAAAAACATATCATTACCATATTTAATAGTAATGTTGGTCCAATATTGAAAAAATATATCATTACCATATTTAATAGTAACGTTGGTCCAATATTGAATTTCGTATTAAGTATCTTGCAAGTGATTTATTTCTTCACATTCTTTATAAAAAAAACATATGTAAGCTGAAAACACTTCACTTTAATACCAAATACGAAGAGAGGTCCAATCTCTAATGGACAAATATAAAAAAAGTTATCTGATACTTAGTACCAACAGTTATTTATACAATTAACGTACAGTGCTAACGCCATCTATGGGTAATATTTTTCAATATATTATAAATATTTAACATAAATTTCCTACCAATATTGTTTTATTATCAAAGCATCATATTCTGACCTAATATTATTAGTATATTGAAAATGTTTTTCCAATGTTGGTTGTATATGGAAATTCAATATGTTTTAAACATTGAATATATATTTCCTACCAATATTGTTTTATTATCTAAGCATTACATTTTGGTCCAATATCATTAGTATATTGAAAATATTTTTCCAATGTTGATTTTATGTGAAAATTCAATATATTATAAATATTCAATAGAGATGTACAACCAATATTATTTTATTATGTAATAATCGTATTATTTTCCAATATCATTAAAATATTGAAAATATTTGTCCAATATCGATGTTATACGGAAATTCAATATGTTATAAATGTTGAATATCAATATCTGACCAATATTCTTTAATTATTTGAGTATTATATTTTTATAAAATATCATTAGTATATTGAAAATATTTTCCCAATATCAAATTTATATATTTTTTTAATATACTATAAATATGTTCAAACAATATTTTACTTATATTGGTTTCAGATGGAAAATATTTGCCCAATATTAAAATTTTGAGCCAATATTTTGCCAATGCCTGACCAAGATTCATTGATACCTGGGTTGTTATGATTTGTGAAAATATAAAATTATAGTATAAAGTGCGTACTACATTTACTTTAAAATTTTATAGTACATGAAATTGTAATTATCGTACAAATACTATAATTATAGTACGGTTGGCAACGCTGTGTCCAAGCATTAAATTTATGACTGTAATTATAAACAATTGCTAAATGTAGGTAGGTACTTTATTATAGTCGACCTTTATAATGAATCTCAAATACCGCTTCCACCCACTATACTTACTTTCTGTTGAATTTCCTTATTATGGTAAGAATGTTCTGGTTTCGAACAATTTCTTTACGAGAAAGTCAGGTGCATGTGTAGTATTAGATTCGAGTTTTGTCTTTAAAATTTGAATGAATTTTATCTTTACATGTCATGGTTCATACGATATATACGTAAATCTTAATAAATATAATCTCCATATTTAAAGTGAAAAGAATATTTACTAAATTTGCCAAAATTAAGAAATAAAATAAAATAAAAATACGCCACCGCTTTCGGCAAAACTTTCGTCTAGTTCAAGTTTTTAGGGTTGTGTCACCTCAATTTTATTTAACAGAGTAACTAACTATAGAATTATAGACTGAATATTGTCCATAAAGAATTATTGAAATTCAATATGTAAATATCGCCCTGTATAGTTAGTTTAATAGTTTATTAGACACGTTAATTTATTTAAAATTAAAACGTACTACAACTGCACAAGGTTAAAAAATAAATCGCGAAATAATAATATCTGATTTTAATACCAACAGATATTGTTCTTAAGAAAAAATACCTTTAAAGTATTTAGTCTTTACTCTTAGCTTTAGGCTTTGGCCTTTTGGCTGTCGGCACTCTGCCGACAGTTTGAATCAGCGACCCTAGTGACATGTCTCCTTAAAGTCTTCATTAGTCTAGTGTTAAGTTAGTTTGATAAGGATATTTATTTGTATAGGGTAGACCGGCGACAACAATGGCCGCCATATTAAAATAATTTCTTAATTAAGTCTCGCGCCATTCTACCAAAGTATGCCTTTCGGTATTCCACGTGCAACAATCAGTGTTTTACAGTTTGCGTTCATGTTTAGACGTGCTTGTTTTGTTAAGTCTAAATTGTTACACCGAAATAAATATTTACATCCTAGAATAAATAGAAACAGAATCAATTGAAACGTAGGTCTACAGATTTTATTATTTTTAATAGTTATCAGCTTTACCTGGAACCCATCAAAAATCATTGCTTTTTTAAACAAGGAACATGACGATGCAGAGTGTTAATTTTCTTTTAGGATGCCTCGACTAAGAGTTAGAAAAACCGAAAAAGGTTTCAAACCTGTTTCTATATGTGAAGATACACTATGTTTCATTGAGTAGGTTTATTAAAAAGGGAAAGCTCGCAATTGAGCAGGGGTCCAATATTCCTATCACGATGGGCTATCGTTGGGTAAGACGACTATTTGATATAAATTAGGAAGAAGACATTGCTAAATACATTATTAAAGCATCTCATATATTTAACGGGTTATCACCTAACGAGATTCGGAAGTTAGTATTTCAAATAGCTGTAAAGTATGAACTAAACATGCCTGATAGATGGAGACAGAATCAGATGGCTGGATAAGATTGGTTCTCTGGATGTATGAAGCGTCCCCACAATTTTCAATCCGCTGCGCCCAGGCTACCAGTCTTTCCAGGGCGACTAGTTTTAATATTACATATGTAAAACTGTTTTATGATAACTTAGATGACGTAATGGATAGATACAAATTTGAACCGAAAGATATGTATAAGATAGATGACATGGGGATCACAACGGTGCAGAAGTCTAGAAAGGTTGTAGCTAAAAAAGGGACCAAACAAGTAGGCGCACTTACATCGGGGGAAAGAGGGAAGCTCGTAACAACCGCTTTAGCTGTGAATGCAATCGGTAACAGCGTTCCTCCAATTTTTATATTTCCGCTTATAAGACACAAAGATCATTTCATCCATGATGGTCCAGTTGGATGTATTGAAGCAGGAAACGCAAGCGGTTGGATGCAAGAAGATGAGTTTTTATTATATCCAAAAACATACTATTGCTGCTTTTACTTGACAATCGTAAGTCACACATAAGTATACAATGCTTGGAGTTCTGTAAAGCAAACGGGATTGTCGTATTGTCGTTTCTTACACATTGTTTGCACAAGCTTCAACCGCTAGATCGATCAGTCTACGGTCCATTCAAAAAGGCTATATAATTATTTAGTGATTCTTGGATGAGAAACAACCCAGGCAAAACAATGTCAATTTATGATATTCCAAGCATTGTTAAACAGGCTCTGAGATTGGCTCTGATTCAATGAAAAATTGTAGTTGAATTTATTTGCACGTGTATATATCCCTATAATAAAAATGTGTTGCTTCTGAAGTTTTACCAGAAAGAATCACCAGTGAAGCTCTGCCATCTGTCAGTTCTAATAATATCATAACACTGCCAACCACTAATAGTCCAATATCAGCAAGCGCATCAGAGTACAAACCTATGCTATACTCTAGTCTGTAGTACCTCAGAAGCTGTATTTTTTCCAAAACTTGTGAGACCTTCGCCCAAAGAAGCTGCTAGGAAAGCCAATTGCAGACGTAAAACAAGAAAGTCTGCAATTTACACAGATACTCCAGAAAAGGATGCCATTCCAGAGGAATATGACTGTAAAAAGAAAAATGGGGTTAAGCGAAAACAGAATTGAAAAAAATAAACAACTACGAAAGGATCAACTGCACACTGAAAGAGATGAAGATGATTATTTTTGTCTAGTCTGCTTCGAGTTATATAGTGATAGCCGTCCTGGACAGAAATGGGTTAAGTGTCTGGAATATCGCCGTTGGTCCCACGAGGATTGTACTCGGCAAGAAGACTTATATGTGTGTCACAATCGCTTGTCAGAATAAATATTTTTGTTTTTATTATTACTATGAAAAATATGTTAAATTTTGCATTATTACCAATATTAGACTAAATATTTATTTCATTTAAATATTGTTTCAATTGTCCCCGATATATATTTCAATCCCGATTGAAACATTTTGACAAACCAAACATTATTTAATATATCTTATTTAAAAGTCATTGTCGGAATACTTTATTTTACAAATTTAAACTCAAATGTATATACTAGTGTGTGATATGAACGAAAGTTTTCAAATTGTTGTTGACCGATGAGAAAATAAATCAGATAGTTAGGTATTTACCTGAGATTTTGTTGTTATTTATTTTATTATTATTTATATATTTATTGCTCTACCAACAATATAACCTCCAAATCCCATTGAGACAATATATAAAATTACAAACCATTTATTATAGTAAATCAATAGAAAAAACTACTTTTTCTACTATCTTGCAATTGTAAGGCCACTGATTACTTGATCTTGATGGACTATTGCACACCATTGATTTACAACCCTTTCAAGTGGTTTGGTTCAAAGCCCTTGCTTTATCATCATAATCCCTTAAACTATAGGTAGCCTTTTTCTTTTGCCGTTTTATGAATTTCATCTAAACGGATTTTGTCAGTCTCAGAAGTTTTACTTTTGCTGCTCCAGGAGATCGATGATCCGAATTTTTAAGAGGGTTAAAATTTCTTCTATGATGGTAGCCTGTGACGTTATAAATCCTTCTGTGGTTATTTTTTTACCATGCTTGGAACGTGATTACGTAATGACATATTTCCCTGCAAATTGACACAGCAATAATAGCTTATGTCATTAAGAAAATAATTTATTTATTAATATGTGTATACATTTCCATAAATAAAATATTTTTCTTGGTCTATAAAGTAACATTATACCTGCGCTGTATTATTGACATTTCATTAAATACTAATCATTTTCCTGTAAGTCCTAATGTATTCTAGTAAATATCATTAAAATACATTTCCATATATTTTCTCTCATTTTCAAATGTTTATTCATGAATTTCCGAATATTTTAGAAATATTTTTGTCTGGCTCCGTACGAACGTTTCAGACAGTGGTGGAGATGCGTTTTATATTTAAAGAGTATTGATTTTTAAGGGAATAGAATATTTAGCAGATTTGGGATTATTCAGTTTTAAATTGTTTATTGACGGATTTAAAATTCTGTTTAATGAATGATAATTTTCATTTTATACTCTTGTGCATATTAGGCAAAAATAACAATCCGTACAATTTTTGTTATTCTAACGTATAATTATAAATTGAGTCATAAAAAAAATGTAACACTTTAGTAACATTGCCAAAAGTAATAGATATAGTAAATCTGAGTGAATTTAGTACACATTACAAATCTATTTAGTACACTAATAATTAAATAAGTATATCTCAGAAAGTTATTTAGTCACTACTAAAAATTTATTTAGTGACAGGCAACATTTTCTGAAAAATTCCTGTAACTACAGGAGCAATGTTAAATCAGACATACACTATTGAAAATGAAAGAGGTCATGTTGAACTTCACCTGAATTAGATATAAAAATGTTATCAGCCTGTAACAGCACTTAGGTCGTTACTTGTCACTTTGGCTCCTTAGTCCAGGTTTCGGATTGCCTGGGGCGCCACTTTCCGTTTAGAGTGTGAAGGCCACTTGCTCGGGTAGCTTCAGTGTAGAAATAAATACTCCAGGAGTCGTTATGGTATCAACCAAAGTCACTGGCGGCCACAAGGGCGGTCTTTACTTGCACTACTGGCTTAAATACCTGGGTATATTAGCTGCTGGAATGAAACAAACAAAAAAATGAGGGGGTAATCCCACCCAACTTTCCGAACACTCCTAGTAAAGTAATTGTTTAATCGATTATTTTAATTTTTCTACATTAAAATACATTAATTATATTACCTGTCCAATGGTATAAATCCCATTTTAATTTCTTTAATATTTTTAAAGTTATTCAATTTTTTTAAACTTATATTAAATTTCAAAAAAAAAATTAGGAATTCTACAATTTTTTGAATAAAATTTTGAAAAAAATCACAATTATAGAGTTTTTTACTACAAATTTGAGGGTAATTTTTTTAAAATTTTTAATATTAATTTTAACCTTAAAAAAATAAAACCTATTTTTGAATAATTTTAAAATCAATAAATAATTAATATCTCATTCAATTTTATTCAAAATGGGAAACAGACCTTTTTTAGGTTTTCTGGATCAAAATGCATTAATAGTTAGTTTAAAAAACTAAAAAAAATCAAATTTTTTGTCAAAATACTGTGTTAAAATTATGAAATAATTTACACACATAGTACTTTTGGATCCTTTTCGAATATGCTATTTATTTTTATCATTTATGTTATAGTTATTGATAAAACGGAATTACAAAAAATATTAAAAATATTCTTTATTTCGGATATAATAATTACAATTCTAAAATTTAAGAAACTAAAATGCATTTTTAATTTAGAGCTTTATAGTATCTTTCGAATGGTGAAAATCCCATTTCAATAACTTTAATATTTTAGAAGTTATTCAATTTAGTTTAAAATCGTAATATAATTTTAAATGTTTCTTAGCCAATTTTTAAAAAATTTTACAATTTTTGTAATAAAATTTTGAAAAAAATTATAATTATAAAATCAATTATTACAAATTTAACTAAAAAATAATAATTTAATAAGGATAAAAATTGCTTAAAAATTAAAATTAAAACTAGCGGCGAAACTATGCGGAACTCGAAAAAAAAATAAAAACAAAATTTGTAGAAAATTTTATGTTCTACAATTTTGATTCTTTGTAAATTTTCATAAAAATCCATAATTTTGTCTCAAAATCTAAAAAAAGTCGCAAATGTCTATATACATTATTTTTCACGCCCTGATTCAATATCGCGTTCTCTAACCGTATTGATTTTCGATCGATCGTTGCCACATATAGTGTCGAGAGGGGAGGACTCGATGGCTCCGTTAGCGGTATCGTTTTAAGTATGAAAGGGGGTTGATGCTTCAAAAGGGTTAAAGCGATATTGTAGATTATATTAAAAGGAGATTTATGAAAAAAGAATGGAGGTTGTACGATTATTATTACCGGAGATAGAATAATTAATGCTTTTCTGATTTTAAAAATTAGCCGGAATTAGTAACTTTGTTACAGTAGCAATTTCCTAATAAGTCGCCATTTTATTTCAAATGTCAAATACTCTAACCTCAAGATTTAATATTTTAAGTGTCAATTAATGATTTATCTTAAAAACTATGATTTAATAATTTCTTGCATAATTAGCATGGTCGTAAAGAAAATATAGTCTTCTACTTAGATGATTCGAACACTCGCTCGTTGCACTCGCTCGTGTCAGAAACTTCATCTACGAGAATAAAAGCCACCATTTTAAGCTTGTTGAAGAATGTACTAGGGATAATACGTAAACCTGGGTGTATAAAATATACAGTATGCTAAAATTCTGACATCCATTTTATATTATTTAGTTATTGGTTAATATAGAATTGGGAACTAACAAAATAAAATAACATGAAATTTTAGGTGAGGACCGACCAGGAAAAAAACAACAATAAGTGTGTGGCCGGATTTTTTAAAAAATAGTAAACCAATTTTATCCAAATTTTCATTAAAAATAATTGTAAGCCTATCTTGAAATTGCTTAGTTTTTAGTGGTAAACGAGACATATTAACTGCAATAATAGGGTTGTCGAAGTTTAAAAAAAATGCCAGAACAAATTAAATGTAGAAAGTTTCACTAAAAATATACCCTTCATTTTTTTTTATGTTATTTTAACGTTTAATGAAGGAATCATTACCATTGTTGAGAAAAAAGTTTACTTCAAATAATTTTTTAAAACAGACGTGTGTATCTTTTTCTGACATCTATAACTCCTCAAAAGCTTCCTCTTTGTGTACAAATCACTGAATATAATAAAAACATAGTTAATGTATTATTTGCGGCTTATCAAAAACAAAAAATATTTTACACGGAATTCAAAGGTAAACGTATTAACCTGCCATACCTACTAAAAAAATATTTACAATACAAAAATATAAAGTAATAATACACAATTTCTATTCATAAATTTTTTTATATCATGATAATTTAAAAATTGCTGTTATAACGACAATTTTTAAAATGACTACTGCACCCTTGATTGTTGATTGCAGTCAGTTGCTCATATTAATTCTAACTAGTCATTCACCTTTTGATTGCAGTCTATATTATCCACGTAATGGAGCACTCACATACACACCAAAACAATTAAACTAGAATTAGCTACGTGCTATGTGCCTTGGATCCGTAGGGAATACTAATATAATTGTTTATGGATCCCACGAACATACATCTGCATTCCCTTGGAGCTACGTACGGTTGTATACGTGAAGTTTACCCTATTCCTCATTAGGATAAACTTAAGTTTACATTTAAGACTTAGTTGAATTCCAAAAAGGATTATAAATTCTAAGAAAGAGGTTAGTATTAATAAATAATAGTATCCAAAGTTATTTGACAACATTTAAATTATTATTATTTCGATGTTACCGAAACTCCGAATTTTGAATCAACGTTAATCTGGGTATGCATATGAGCACGAAAGCGAATGAGGTAACCCCAGGACGAACAATTTGCCTCGGATATGGAAAGTTCGGTTTCCTGAGGAGTTATATGACATCGGTCCAGCGAATGTAGCCAGCATTTTTGTTTTTTCAGTCTCTTTAAAATATGGCCGATTCAGATTCTGATGGCGAACGCACTTCGTATTTTATAGAAGATAAAAGATAAAAGAGAAAAAACCAAAACGATGGTCGTCATCCAATGATATCTTAACAGAAGAAGACATGAAATTTTTGTTTCCGTGCCTCACTTTGATGTACCACCAAGAAACGGATCGGGCCGAGACCGCATGCATACGGATCCAAAACAATTTCGCACGCCTCGTTCGGACGTACACATACATATGCTCATGCGTCCTCGGGTTGCCTCATATGCGTACCCAGCTTTAGACTCAAACGCTGATAATTAAAAACTAGTAAAAGGAATAATCTCTGTGCGATTTTTTAAGACTACGGCCCTGTTATGTTTAGTTCATATGTACGTTGTGCGATAAGGCTTTACTTATCATGAAAGGTTCATTGAGGTACTGTAATAAAGCACAACTGTGGCACAAAATACTTTATTCAGATACGATGTGTACACGTTGGCAGTTGTCGAAAGACTGACTCTAAATTGGATGTTCTTTGCGGCGTTGCCGCTCTGACATATATGACAGGCCCGTTTCCGTCAGCGGAAGAAAGTCCGATCCAGTATTTTTTTTTTCAATTTTTTTTCAACGAGCCGAATGCGATATGGATATCAATCGACACGTCTTGACTTACTCAACACCTTAAAAGAAATCAGTATCGATAAATTTGCTTTCCTTATAGAGATATCTCGAATAGAAGTTTCACTTAGTAGGCGGGACCGGGATCCTCGGATCCGAAATTTCTCATCTTCTGATAGAGCCTTTCTTTTTTGAATAAAAACCGACAGCCGAAAGAATTTTCCAGATCGGCCGTACCGTTCTCGAGTTATCGTACGCACAGACATACACACAATTATTTTAATTACAAAATACTGAGCATTACATTAATTTATGGAACACATTAAAAATAGCGAGCTGATGGTGAATACGTCTACCGAATTGATATTTCAATGTTGATAATGACATAAGCTGCGCATAAACTATAAGGAATTCGATAAAAAGTTAAACACAGAAGTTAAAGCAAATTTGATGCTTTACAACTTTGAACAAGATAATTTTGCACTAAAATGCATTGTTTGTCCTCAAAATCAAGAAAAACTGGAGAAAACCTACATGCACATTTTTTACGCACCATCTAGTAGTGCAACTGTTAGAAATTCTGGAAAAAGATTGTTTAAGACAAAAGTTATAGGGAATTTTATGCTCTAAAACATTGTACTACTACATTTTGCACTAAAGTGTATTGTTTGTCCTCAAAATCAAGAAAAACTAGAGAAAACATACATGCACATTTTTTACGCGCCCTCTAGTGGCCCAACTATTGGAAATTCTGGAAAAAGTTTAAAACAAAAGTTATAAGGAATTTTATGCTCTAAAACTTTGTACTATAACATTTTGCACTAAAGTTTATTGTTTGTCCTTAAAATTTAAAAAAAGTAAAAAATTGTTACATATGTATTTAATCAATGTCGATCTTGAGGATCTTCTACTTTACCAATTTAAACCAAAAACTAAGGGTCGCATTCGAGGCACACACCGACCCTTCATACCAAATGTCAGCTTGATTGGTCAAACGGTTCTGCAGTTATCGTGGAAGATTACACACAGACACACAGACAGACCATACGCTGGAAATGATTTCAATCTTCCTGGGGGATGTTAACATGGATATTTCCATCGATATCTCGATTTTTTTTGCTCGTTCACTTTACTTTCCCGGGAAAGTAAAAACTATAATACCATATTACCGGGGCAACGATGTGTGTTTTATTAATTATTGTGCCATGTCAGTTTAAAACTTGTATTCGTCAAATTATAATAAATTTCAAAAAATATGTCTCGATTTGGTAATATTTCAGTAAAATAAATAATTAAAGAAATAGAAAATTATTATTATTTGAATTATATTATAATTCAGATATTTTTTTATTCATGGAATTGTCTTTCCAAATACCTTTCAAGCTCAGATTTTTGGCAGGATATTTTTGAAGTTTCTTTCTCCTATTTTGTAATGCCATCAATTGCTTTGAAAGCTTGAATGTCATTTACATTAGTTAAGCCGGTTAAGTGGTATGATAATAATTGAATTATTAGATCATGAAAAAACAACTTAAAAAAAATTAGTTATTAGAGCATGAACCGTTGTTTAGGAGATTTAAAATAAATCCCCAATGTTCGTAAAGAATAAGTTTTGCAGGAAGCCAATTCAGATATTGTTTTGGACGTAACAGTATTTTTGATTTTGTTTAAAATGCTATACAAAAATAGTTGAGTTAGAAGATAAGGAAGCAGACAAGATGAGGTCTGAATATGAGCTGAGTAGGTAGATAAAAGATAGTAGATTTGAGCGACTCTATATATTTACAAAAAAATCTTTATATAACATGTAAAATAATAGTAGATGTCATATCGGTATGATTGAAGGAGTCGATAACAGAAGATGTTAAGCCGGCTGTTACGAGTGGAAGAAAGTATTTATTTGCGTTTTTGCGCGTGCGCACAAGATGTACCTAATTTCACTTCATTTCCAACAATACGTTTTTTTGAATGCCAAATCAACGAAAAATAGGTCAGAGTCTTTTGCAGTTCATTTTTTATTTTATTTATATATTAGAACAAAAAAATGCAAACCTTTGGCTAGCATTTACAAATATTATATAAATGCTCTGGGTGTTCGACCCCAAAAAACATTCGATCAGTGGAAACTTGTAAGTATAACAGATAAATCGCAATGCTTAATAAGAGACAAATGAAGTGGTAACATGGACGTTAGGCACTTAAACGGCGATTTGTTAAATAAAACAGCAGCGGGAAGTTTGGGTTCCTGAATAGAGGACGTACGAGGCGTTGTATGACATTGATTCATCGAATGTGGAGAGTATTCTTATTTTTTCAGTGGCTTTTAAAAAATGGCCGATTCCGATTCTGATGGAGAACGCACTGCATATTTTATAATTTTGAGCAATATATTAAACCAAATAAAAAAAAAACAAAAAAGTCATAACGTCACAGATGTCATTCTTTATTTATTTTCCGCTAGCTCTATTGTAAATTTAATTTACTCTGGAGAGTGGGTGGATTCTAAAGTCAATGTAGTCACAACGAATAGAGGTTTTGAGTCTCAATATAGCCAAGAAAAAGATGCAATTAAAGAAATCCCGTATAAGTTTATTGTTAGTTATACTTTTTAATCTTTAATCTTTTGGTAAAACAAATAATATCTATGAGTATAAAGCGTTAACCCCCAATTGGTACCAATTAGTTCACAACTAATCAAATTTATGTGTATGGTAATTGAAAATAATAATTCTAGAATAATATCTTGGGTGGATGTAGCCAAAGTATATCCCCAAAACCAAGGTAAATGGAAAGCTCGTACTTTATTTCCGAAGTGTTCGTGTATATCTGGTGGTAAATATGGTGGCGGTCAGTCGGATCTATCGTAGGTTGCCAGGAGTCCTCTGGTGGTGGGAGTAAACTATGAGGATGATTGTTGGTAACCACTTAGGTGTCTCCAGGACCCAAGCGATGATCCACTCAAAGTGTCAATCCCTGCAGGGTTCGATTGAAGTCGATCAAGACCAATAAGGAAGATGTTAACCAAAGAAATAAATAAATAAGTAAGCGAGTAAGGCCTAAAGAAAACAATATGGAAAGTTAATTTACTTCCAGGATGGATAAAATGATGACTTACCGGAGATCTCGTGTGGCCTTAAAGATATATTAGATTCCCACAAAATCCACAAAGGTGAATAATTGTCTTAAATATTTGTTTAGGTCGAATCTAAGTTGAATAATATATTTTTTTGTTCTTTTCTAGGCTTAGAAAATCCGAAAATAATTCGTAATTTTAAGGAAGGCACATGTTCCATCAAAAGCCACAAAAAAGATAGATAAAGGTCAAAAGAGATAAGTCAAAATTTTAAAACCTGAAAAATGTCTTCTAATTGTAAATAAACAAATGAAGGTCAACCATTAAAATAAAGGTATTTAAACAACTTAATTAATAAATAAATGTGTTTTAGATCCAAACGGTTTAAGGCAGGCTATTACTTTTCATTAAAATAAATAAATTTTAAAAAAATGTTAAATGAAAATAGTCAATATGAAAATTGAAACCGTAACATCTTGTCAAAAACCGAGTCCGAATAAACCTCTGTCAAAGCCAAATTTAGTATCTCCACCCATATTAGGATAAAAAGTAATTCTCTTGCCTGAGAAAACAACATCCAAATAACCAAACACAAACTAATAAGCCAAGCCACAACAGAGAATGTACTCAAATTCTTTGTTTGGACTCAGTTTTTGACAAGAATGACATTTGTGATCACACTTCTCTAGTCTATTATATCTTATAAGAAGAAGACAATTGAATCAAAATAGCACAGGTTTCTTAAAACATCTAGTGGCCGATAAAACAAGCGGGTTCTTTAAGAATTTTTCCGTCGACCGTTCATTTATGATGTATTTTAACACACTCAACATCGTTGATCAATGACACCTATTAATGAATGATTTTCTATTAATCAACAATTATATTATGTACACGGCTCTTATACATTTATATTGGCAGTGACATTTGAAATCAAGTAGCTGTGTTAGTAATATCTGTCATTGTATGTCATTACTTATTTTATGGTTATAATTTCGTAAAATTCCATATATGTTTTAAATAAGATATCTTTATTTTTGAAATGTACGGTCGACGGAAAAATTCTGTAACGAACTCGTTAATTAAAATGGCGATTAACAATCTCGAACATTAACGCGTTCGCTTTGCTCACGCGTTAAATTATCTCGATTGTTAATCGCCTTTATTAATAAACTTGTTCGTTAAATAACTTAATAGTTATTGCTAACCTTCGGCCACAATTTGTGATGATACCACGCCTTATTTTTTTCCTGGTTGGAAATGGCATCAGTCCTTTTGCACTCAATTTTATTGAAATATTTTTTGACTATTTCAACAAGAAGCCTCTCTTCCTTAGCAGAAAAATTAGGAGACCTTGCCTCTTCTCTTTTATTTACTTTTACCGTTTTCGAAACCGGCAATATACTCCCAGTTTTCAGACTGCAGACCATAGAAAAAGTATAAATACTGCAAACTTGCTGAGACAGCATACTATTGAAACAGAAACAGACTATTTTTATTTCATTGTTAGGTTATATTCTTGACAGTTCAATGCCATTTAAACTATTTTTGAGTTGCCAACCTGATAAAAACAGCAGTTAACAAAATGGCTGCCAAAAAGTTTTATACAACAGGTAGATTCTTGACTGGCCAGTTAAAAAAAAAAACGACGGTTAACCAAACTTCAGTTAATACAATTTTTATACAACCCGCCCATGAATCTAGTTAATATGTCGGTTAAACTACTTTACAATTAATTCTAATTTTTTTTGTTTTTTTTTCAGTGTTATTAACACCTGGTCTTCAGATCATACAAAGGACTGATACAAATAACTTGAACAATAATCAAACAGTGTCCAGATTGAATTAGTATTACCAAGGTTCTTGATGGACTCAGTTTCACCCTCTGACCGTGAGTTGTATCTGTATAGTAACCTCTATGACAACCTAGTACTCCTTCTAAACCAGTTGACTAGTAGTAGTTGGATTCTAAGACTGCAACGCAAGTCTGTTAACGGTGAAGTTCAATAGCCAAGGAAATACTTCTAACTAGTGGAGTAACTCAGCTCACAGATAAGAGACAAGTATCGTCATCAGAGCAATAATGAAACTACTCAGTATTGCATCTTCGGTCTTAGGCATGTACCGGGTGATGTGTTAAGGGTGGAGACCGGCCGTATCTCGGAAACCTTTGTCCTAGAATTTGGAGAAAAAAATCTTATCACAAAATCGGCCATAAAAAATTGTTTAAAAATATTTTTAAGCTCCTGAATTTCCGCTAGGTGGCGATTTCTAACACATAAAATATAATTGGGGTTTTTACAAAATATTTCCTAATTAAGGTTGGTATAAAATATTAGCTTTAGAAACTGCTGTCCTTGTTCTACAGCTTTTGTCTAAGTCATTTTTCTTCCTCACTTATTCTTAAGTGGTGGGGAAGAGTACTTTCGTTGATATCAAAAGGACTGTAACTTCCATTTGCCTTAACCGATTTTCATAAACGAAGACTTCATGCAAAGAGTATTAAAGGGAGATTTCAGAAACAAAAGAGAACATCACATTTAATCTTTCAACCGCCAACTACAGGGCGTAATGTGATATATTTATAATTTTTCTGAGAAATTTTAAATGCAATGCTATAACTATAACTAGCTTACGAAAAGCCAAATAAGATAACTTATTGACCTGTCAAAACCTCAAACTGATATCTCTTGTTATTCGAAATATTTTTGTTTAATTTTTGATGTGTTAGCTCAATCTGTAAGTTGTAAGAGAAATTATGTTGCTAAAATTAATTTG
Organism: Neocrepidodera transversa; assembly: GCA_963243735.1. Classification (NCBI taxonomy): domain Eukaryota; kingdom Metazoa; phylum Arthropoda; class Insecta; order Coleoptera; family Chrysomelidae; genus Neocrepidodera; species Neocrepidodera transversa. The sequence continues at coordinate 26,099,388 of OY725342.1, read as the reverse complement.
AGAAGAAAATCACAAGTAAAAACGAGTTACAAAAATATTTATTGATATAAAAATCAAACTTATTAAAAATAAGTTACTCATAATAGAAATTTAGAAAAAGTAAAACAAGATCAACTACTACGTAAATACTCAAAATGCTTTGAACAAATCCAGGCATGAAAAATGTATTCCCAAATCTCCTAAAGAGTCTAATAGTTTTAGGTTAACGAGTTCTAATATGTAATTATGAATGGTATTAAACTGTATGGAGATGTTTCAAAAGTCATCTAGTTAGCTTTGGAAATGACACAAATGACTTATTATTATGTTTACTTTTAAGTTTTTGTTGCTGTGATTTTTTAACGTTTGCCGACTAACCATTTTATATTGCCTTATTATTCAAATGTAGAGGCATATGATATGCTTAGTATGTATTTTGAAAGTCTACAAAATGCAGTAATTGCTGAAAGGGAATGTGCGGTACGATATCCTGAAAGACTGCGTCATTCTAGGAAAGTATTCGAAATGATGAAAATATTACTAATGTATTGGCGTATGTTAAAGCTGAACCCCATGTAAATATTCGGGAAAATATTCGGAAAATAAATTATTCTTTGGTGAATAGAGTATTAAAGGATTTTAAAATGCATCCTTAGGAATTAAAAGAAATATAGTTAGATAGACCACAAGACTATTGCAACTGGTTAAAAGGAATGTTGAACAATGATCCCAACTTCCTTTCTAAAATATTATGGACGGATGAGGCTACGTTTTCCAGCAATGGTAAAGTCAATTTGCACAACAGCCACTACTGGCCCGAAACCAACCCACACTGGCAAAGGGAAGTCAATTACCAAAATCGTTGGAGTCTAAACGTATGGTGTGGTATTTTAAAAGAAAAGGTTATCGGACCTTTTTTCCATAAAACTGGAGAAAGGTACTTAGACTTATTAACTATTGATTTACCAATTCTCCTAGAAAGTATTGCCATTCAAAACAGATTAGACATGTGGTACCAATAAGATAGCATTATTTAGATTATATCACTCATAATGTAATAATGTCCTATATTGTTACTTGATTAATAATCGATAATCATTCACCATATACTGACTAATAACTGATAATCACACTTGGTACTTTTAATGCTATAAATCTAGTAGGTATGCTGTCATCTTTGTCATTGATTTTGTACTGTAAATGTAAAGTATTGAGCTGTCAAATTTTTAAAATGTCATTAATTCGTGATATAATCTATTGAATACAACTCGTGGTATCGTCTCTATCGATAATCCCATAAGTTAATGCACTCAACGTATTGTGAAATTAATATTTGACAACACGTATGGTGAAATAACTTATGGGATTATCGATAGTCAAGATGCCACTCGTTGTATTATATATGATACTGCATTTTCGGATAAGTGGATTGGGCAAGGGAGTACTTTTCAATGGCCAGCAAGGTCACCAGATCTTACGGATTTAGATTTTTACTTATGGGGAAGAATCAAAGATTTAGTTTTTAAAACAAGCCCAACTATACGTGAGGAAATAAGAGGAAGGATTCGGGAAGCAGTTCGAATTATTTCTCTTGCTGAAATTGAGACTGAATAGCAAATGATGGCAAGCATTTTCAGTATTTAAAATAATTAGGTAGTAGTTGATTTTTGTTTACTTTTTCAAAATTTCTGTTTCGCATCATGGAATACCAATTAATTTAATTTAATTTTGACACAATAACCCCCTATCCAATGAATATATTGGTAAGTTACAAACTTTGTTACTAATCTCTTTAAGTTTATTATTGGTACTTAGTTATTTTAGGCCTGATGAAGGTGAAATTTCGCCGTAACAAGTCGCCCCTTTCAACTTTAAATTATATTAATAAATCAATTAAGGTACTTTGGCGTCGAGTTTTATTCTTGTCGGTTAACCACATGATAACTTTTGGACTTATTTATATTAGTAGTATAAAAATACTATTTTTCCACTTGATATTATTTTGAAGATCAATTCGAAATATTTCTGAAGCAGTAATTTTGTGCCTTCGTGTATGAAAATAGAAGCTTAGTGATCAAGAGTCCAAATAAAAATTTTCTTTTTTTTTTAATGAAATTAAGAGATGCATTTTTTTAAAGGAAATCAGGAATTTTGTCGGCTTATAAAATTATAACTGCAATTTTAATTTTTGGACAGCTTTTCTAAGTTTACAACCTACAATTTTTTTCCGACTATAAATCTTTTATGAGAATATTGCAGCACTGTTTTTTTAAGTTTATTTCTTGGTGGATAATAAGTGGCACGAACCCTCAACTTCTGTTTCAAATTAGATAGTCTACGTTGGTCCAACCGCAACTATAGGGAATTCAACGTGTTAGAGAGATAGGTATAGAAAGAAAGAGCGCTATGACGTCACACCCACTGTTGTAAATTCACTTGTTAAATATAACTTAAAACAACCCTGTTCACGCACGTGCTCATTACGTCGAGCCCGCTTGGCGCTTGACTTGCGCAATCAGAGGTGTTAACACACCACCCTAAAAAACACAATCACTTCGCAATTCGTCTCGAGACAATAGACAAGTATAATCATCTCTCGACACTGATTCTCTAACGTTAATGACTCGCAATCAAACTGTTTACACAGACTCACTCAAACTCTCTCTCGAAGAACAAAATCAACTTATATGCATTCGCGTTCATCGCTTGTGTTACGTTGGTTTCCCATATTGGAATTTGTAATTTGGAAAATAAAGAAAATAGAAAATAGACGACCAAGAACTTAATTGTGACTACTGCCCCTCTCCTATTCTCACATGCTCTCAAAATACATTTGGTCCTTCGCCCGGATTTTGGAAATCACCCCTTTGGAAGAAAATTGTTCAATCATAAGCAGTTGCAGGATCCAGTTGAGGTCAAAAGGTCAAGAAGCGGTAACTGCACAGGAATTAAATAAGGTCAGATCAAATTCATTTTTTACCTATTTCTCTAAAGACTAAAAGTGAAGTTTTTAACCTGATATTAAAGCCAGTGGTAGTATAAACATTTTTAAACATATTTATTATTTTTCTCTTTGTTGATAAATATTGTATTTGTTCCTAAAAAATGGAAACCCCAATTGAAATTTGGAAAAAACGTAGAACTCGTCAAAAAGAAGTTTTTGATAGAATTGAAAATTTTGTAAATGATAATGAAGATGACTCTAATTGTAATATTAATGAATTTGTTGTAAGGGAATCACAACTGATACAAGCGATTGATGAATATTCGGTAATTCAGGGTCATATTGAAGATGGGGAAGACTGCACAGACAGAATAGAAACTGAAAACAAATATTTGCAATTATTAGCTAGACTCAAATCAATTATTCAAAAAATTTCCTTTTCATTTTTGCCGCCTCCTCCCACTGTAAATTTAAATACACCTCCGCCGGTACAAGTTCAAACGTACATCCACAAAAAGTTTAATACAAGGTTGCCAGATTTAAGTGTCCCAACTTTCTCGGGAAAATACACAGAATGGAATTCATTTTTCGATATGTTTACTGCCTTAGTACACGAAAATGATCAAATCTCTGACTCACAAAAATTGTCGTATTTGAAATTAGCCCTTAAAGGTGACGCACTAGCGTTAGTTCAAAATATCCAGGTTCGTGATGAAAATTACGAAGTGGCACTCTCTCTTCTCAAGAAACAATTTAATAAAAAATTGGTAATAATAAACTCGCACATTAAAAATTTAATGGACATCCCTAAAATAAATAAATACAATGGTAATGACTTGAGACAATTTCTCCTTGTTATACAACAAAATATAACTACTCTAAAAACCCTAAATGTCCCAGTAGACGAATGGGACCTATTACTCATATATATTTTATACGAAAAGTTAGATTATCACACTCAACAATATTATGATCTCGAAATTAAAAAATTAAAAAATTCCCCAGATAATGAAATACCCACTATCCAAGAATTTATAGATTTGTTAGAAACGCGCTGTTCAAGTACCGAAACTAGGTATAATGTCTCTTCTCAATCTCAACCCGAGTATAAACAAAAACACGTTAGAACAGTACATGTAGCTAATGAAACATTCTCTCAAAATATGTCATGTCTCTTTTGTAAATTAAAAAATCACTCGATTTATAAATGCACAAAATTTGCCAATCTCGCACCCTCTCAAAAAAGGGATTTCATACTCAAATCTCGACTATGTCTCAATTGTTTCGGTTCCAAACATTTCACAAATAATTGTCCCAGCACATATAAATGTAAAATTTGTCAAAATAAGCATCATACTTTGTTACACGAAACCCCCAGAAATAATTCTGAACGTGGCAACGTCGCGAACTCTTTAATACCTCAGAATTCGTCTAATTTAGTTAACGACGAACAATGGTCGGCTCTCGATAATCTAGGTCAGTCTAGCACATCAAAAAATGCAGTCTGTCCTCCTCGCTCCCAATGTTTATTTTCTAACAGTTTCTCAAACACAGAAATTTTGCTTGCAACGGCTACCGTTTGGATTACGCCACCCACAGGAAATAAAATAATAGCTCGAGCGCTTTTAGATTCGGGTTCCCAAAAAACGTTTATGACACAAGAATTATTTGAAAAACTTAATACAAAAGCTCATAAGTTCAGAATGGAAATTTCAGGTATCTCTAATCACAACACTAAAATTAATAAATGTGTTAATGTCTCGATGCAAAATGAAAATCATGATTTTTCCTTAAATATCTCTTGTGCAATATTAAATAAATTAACTTGTACACTACCTCATATTACAGTAGATATTGACAAATTAGATATCCCAAAAAATATTACGCTAGCAGATAAAGAATTTTAATAAACCGGCAAAAATCGACTTATTAATCGGCGCAGATTATATTTACGATATTCTCGGCACAGAAATTATAAAACTTGGAGTAAATAAACCCACATTGCAAAATAGTAATTTAGGCTGGATTATAGGTGGTCCTGCTCCTACTACGGAAACAGCAGCGACATTTTTCAGTTTTTCCGCGTTAACGCCGGGTACTGAAATAGCAGATACTATTCAAAAGTTTTGGAATTATGAAGAAATTGAAACTAAAAAGTTTTTAAACCCTGAAGAAAAAATGTGTGAAAAAATATATTCAGAGACAACGCAAAGGTTATGTAATGGTACTTTTCAAGTAAATATCCCTCTCAAAAATAATAATGTTACTCAAGAATTAGGAGATTCTTTTAACTTAGCTCGGCAAAGATTTTACTCACTTGAAAAAAGATTACATAAAGATAAATATTTATTTACTCGTTATAAAGAATTTATTGATGAATATTTAAATCTAGAACACGCTCGAATAGTACCATTCAACCTTAATAGCAACATGACACTTAATAAAAATATTCTACCGCATCATTGTATAATAAAAGAAACTAGTTCCACTACCAAGTTACGCGTAGTTTTCGATGCCTCAATGAAAACTATGTCCGGTAAATCCCTTAACGATATAATGTTAAAAGGTAGCGTGGTACAACCTGAACTTTTCGATATACTGTGCAGATTTCGATCGTTTAAATATGTACTAACTTGTGACATCATGAAAATGTATCGTCAAATTAAAATCAACCCAGATCAACTTCCGCTACAAAATATTTTATGGCGGGAAGACCCTAGTGAAGAATTGAAATGTATTGAGTTACAAACAGTAACGTATGGCACAAAAAGTGCCCCATATCTCGCCACTCGCTCGCTAGTTGAATTAGCAACCACAGAAAGAAATTACCCCCTTGCGTCTAAGGCTGTCATAGAACAATGTTATATGGATGACATTTTGACAGGTGCAAACACTACTCAAGAAATTATTAATCTTTATACGGAACTTAATAAATTATTAAACTCTGCAAATTTTGAATTACACAAATGGTCAACAAACAATTCCTCGGTCTTTTCTCATCAAAAAAATGAATTTATCTCAAATGATATTCCCATAAAAGAAACATTTAGTAAAGTACTAGGAATTTGTTGGAGTACAGACTCGGATAATTTTAAATTTTCTAGGCCTAATGTAATAAAATTACCCCCAATTACAAAACGACAAGTCTTATCACAAATTACTCAAATTTACGATCCTTTAGGATTAATTACTCCCATTGTCATATTAGGAAAAATCCTAATGCAGAAAATATGGATAAATAAAAATGATTGGGATGATATCTTGCCCTATGAATTATTTACTCTTTGGCATTCATTCTCGGAAAATATAATAAATTTAGTTCACATCACAATTCCCAGGTACATATCATGTGATAATTGCCTAGAAATTCAACTTCACGGTTTCTGTGACGCTTCAATGTCTGCATATGGAGCAGCCATTTATATACGCACTATATCTCAGAATAATCTTGTTTTCAATCATCTGTTATGTTCAAAATCTCGAATTGCCCCAATTAAAACTATTTCGTTACCCAGACTAGAACTAAGTGGAGCTCTTTTGCTCGCTAGATTAGTATCCCGAATAAGCTCAATTTTAAATATTCATTTTTCCAAAAAAGTACTATGGACAGATTCACAAATAGTATTGTGTTGGTTAAACGCTAGCCCTTCACGTTGGACTACATTCGTGGCCAACAGAGTATCTGAGATACAAGAATTGACTCTAGATTGTGAATGGTTCCATGTAAAATCAGCAGATAATCCTGCAGACCTCATTTCTCGAGGTACAGATACCATATCTCTTATTACCAATAATCTTTGGTGGAATGGTCCCAATTTCCTCAATGATTCCGGTTTTAAAATACCCCAAAAAATGAATCAGAAAATTTCATTGGATTCAATCCCAGAACAAAAGAGAACAGTTAATAAAATTTATTTAATCCCTAATTATGACTTTGTATTAAAATTCTCATCTCTCATTCGATTAAAACGTTCTTTGGCTTATTGCCTACGATTTATCTATAATTGTAAACATTCCAAAAAACTCACAGGCCCTCTAACGGTAACGGAAATAAATAAAGCCAATGATGTATTAATAAAAATGATTCAGCTAAAACATTTTGCCTCAGAAATCTCAGATCTTAAAAATAATAAACCACTCTCAGCTAGCTCTATAATAACACTCTCACCTTTTCTAGACAAGGAAGGTTTTTTACGCGTAGGTGGACGTTTACATAACGCCCAAATTCCCTTTTCTCAAAAACATCCCGTTTTACTCCCCGCTAAAGATCATTATACGAATTTACTCATAAAACACGAGCATTTAAAACTCTATCACGCAGGGCTTCAATCGCTACTTTCAAATCTTAGAAACAAATATTGGCCTTTAAATGCTACAAGGGAAATAAAAAAAATCATACATGAATGTGTTACATGTTTTCGATTCAAGGCCCAACCTCTAAAACAAATCATGGGTAACTTGCCTTCTCAAAGAATTTGCACAGTAAGACCCTTTTTAAATGTAGGCATAGATTTCGGTGGTCCTTTCTCTATGAAAGAATCTCGCTTACGAAAAAGTGTGATTCACAAGGTTTATCTCGCTCTTTTTGTGTGTATGAACACAAAAGCTCTACACTTAGAAATTGTCACTGATTTAACGACAGAAGCATTTCTAAGTTCTCTTAAAAGATTCATTGCCCGTCGTGGAAAACCCATAACTATTTTTAGCGATAATGCTACCAATTTTAAAGGTACAAATAATGTCTTAAATGATGTATTTCAATTTTTCAAGTTAAACTCTCATTTGTCAAATATTCAAAATAATTTAAGTACGCTTCACATTGAATGGAAATTTATTCCCCCAAATAGCCCCCACTGGGGCGGACTATGGGAAGCAGGAATTAAGTCCGTTAAATTTCACTTGCGCAGAATTGTCGGAAATGTCACTCTGACATACGAACAATTTTTGACTATTTTAGCCGAGATTGAAAGCATCTTAAATTCACGTCCACTGTGTCCTAGTTCTAATGATCCCTCTGATTTTACTAGTTTAACCCCAGGACATTTTTTGATCGGAGAACCGATGACTTCTACTCCCGAACAAGATATTTCTCATATACCAGATAATAGACTCAAATTTTGGCAACATTGTACTAAACTGAAACAGCACTTTTGGAAAAGATACTCAACGGAATATTTAAACAGGCTTCAAAATAAACCTAAATGGTACACTCCTGTGTCAAATTTAAAAGAAAATACCCTTGTTCTCATAAAAGAGGATAATTTACCACCCTTGCACTGGGTTTTAGCCAGAGTACTCGAAGTAATGCCTGGCGCGGATAAAAAGGTTCGAGTGGCTAAAGTTAAAACAAAGGATGGTGTTTACGTTCGTCCTATCTCTAAACTATGTCCTTTACCTTTAGATTAATAGTTCTTTATTTCGGGGGGGAGGATGTTGTAAATTCACTTGTTAAATATAACTTAAAACAACCCTGTTCACGCACGTGCTCATTACGTCGAGCCCGCTTGGCGCTTGACTTGCGCAATCAGAGGTGTTAACACACCACCCTAAAAAACACAATCACTTCGCAATTCGTCTCGAGACAATAGACAAGTATAATCATCTCTCGACACTGATTCTCTAACGTTAATGACTCGCAATCAAACTGTTTACACAGACTCACTCAAACTCTCTCTCGAAGAACAAAATCAACTTATATGCATTCGCGTTCATCGCTTGTGTTACGTTGGTTTCCCATATTGGAATTTGTAATTTGGAAAATAAAGAAAATAGAAAATAGACGACCAAGAACTTAATTGTGACTACTGCCCCTCTCCTATTCTCACATGCTCTCAAAATACACCCACCATCACGTTGATGCAGAGATGCGTTACGATGATAATGAACTCCCCAATCCGACATAACACTTTAATAAAGCTATTTACCAGACGATGCAGAAGGAGATGGTAGAGCAGAAGACTATAGCTGACTTATCTGATAGAGCAGAATCGGGTCTTCAGCTCCGTCAGATACTTCAGTTCTAGGCTTCTGCTCAATCAGATACATCTGCTCTAGTATTTATCTTCTCGCACATCAATACCATCAGAGAATGCTGACTGGGCAGAATGGACTGAAATACGTTGGATCGGGTCTTTAGGTCTGTCAGATACGTCAACTCTAGTCTTCTGCGCTGTCAGCTCCTTCTGCATCGTCTAATAAGTAGCTTTATTAAAGTGTTATGCCGGACTGGGGATTTCGTTATCATCGTAAGGCATCTCTGCATGGACATGATGGTGGGCACTCTTTCTTTCTGACACGATCAATTTCCTTCATCTCTCTCTATCATGTTGAATTCCCTATAGTTAAGGTCTTACGAACATGGATTATCTACTCATTAAAAACACAGTAAATGCAATCTTATAATGTTTGACTAATGCTTTGATTAAAACTTACTTGATTGGATGGATGCTTTGATAATTTCCTTATTTTAATATAAAATATTTGTCTATTTGATAAGACATTTATGTACTGAGTATTTCAATTTCTATATTCACAATAATTATTAATATGTTAACAACTCTTTAAAATACCACTGCAAAAATTTCAAATCTAATTTACGAGGAAACCTTCAATTGAAATTTAAACAGAATAATTTATGCACTGAGGTATATATAACAGCAAAATTGTTCTACCATCCACATTTGACACATTTCGGTCCAATACATTCCGATCTCGTCACTTTACATCACTTTTGAAAATTGAACTACATTTTGGTGTTAAATATCTGACTGAATTGGGGCATGCTATCCCATGAGAAAATTAGTTAATGTGACACTCTCACAGCTGGAAGCGCAATATTGATCATTATACCCCTCATTAATTTAGATTTCACCGACCAACCTATCAGTTAGTTCTAACGAAAACGATTCGCCGAGGGAGACATATTGGATAAATTGAATGATACTTCGTTCTCGGTTCGTTTATTTTTCCTTTTTCTTGAACTAAATATATCTCCGAATTTATTTGCTTTGTAAAATAAAATAAAGAAATCATAAATTACTCTTTAAACAGACAAACAAAAATTTGAATCAGATTTTATTGACAAAGAAAACATTAAAAACAACCATGCTAATTTTGTTTCAGTGAGAGTGAACAAAGTAATTTTTTATGGGTACAGTAAATATACAACAAAAAATCCTTTTAAGAGCTGGGCGTGTACGAAAATCCCGATTCACGTTGGATTTAAATTACTGTAGGTCGTACTTACTCGGAAACACGATTTCAGGTAGGTAATTCCGATTTATGCCCCTCGTTAACACCTACAGGGAGCTTACTCGATTACTCCATATGGAAATGAGTTTATGGTCGAAAGATTTCAATGGAAAATTTATTGTAACAGTGTGAATTTTGGGATGTATTATCAAAAATCAATCTAGGAGACTAGATTGGGCTACGCGCCCTAGTTCGTCGTAACGAATTTCATATATCTTAGTTGTTCTTTAGCAGATCTCTTAATACATTCTTTGAATAATTAATGGCTACAATTAATCAGAAAGCTGAGTATTTAATTTCGCAGATAAAGCAGTTTAATTAAAATGTTCTAACACTATATTTCTACACATATTATTGAAAATGAAAAGACTAGACGATTGTATATAGTTAGTTGTTATCTGTATTTTGTGTTGTTATGTATATTTTGGAAAAATAAATTTTTGAGTTATAGTTCTCTATTTCAATCATACAGAAGACTAAAGCAGGTGGGTTTTACCCAGTCTAAACATTATGGCGACCGTGGCAGGACGTTCCAGTTCTTATACGACATGGAGAAATTTCAGCGGCTTTTAGACATTCAATGAAGGGCCTTTACTGAAGCTTACTAATAGCCGTTGATCTGAAACTGTCTGTATTAGGGACAAGATATTTGAGAAAACATTTGAAGGCTCTTTATCAGAAAATAAACTAAAATCAGTTGCAATCATATACAAATAGTGCAGGGTTGGTCAAATAGAAACAGGTATTATGATCGACTGTATAAACAAAACCTTAACTTTTAATTTTATGAGATTATATGACATTATTATGGTATTATACCTTTGCTTTTAGCATTGATAGGGTATATTAGTGAAATATTGTAAATAACTATATCTGTTAACGTGGAGATATGGGAGACTATCAACGAAATAGGCAATAATGAAGAAAGGGAAAGATCACCGATTCATTTTGTAATTGAACCTATTCCAAGACCAATTATTGAACGTTACGTTTTTAATAAAAAACATTTAAGTGAAGACTTGATCAAACAGTTTTTTTTAACAAAAGTTCCTCGTTCAACAGTATATAGGCTTATAAAAACTGGCGTGAAAAATAGAAATACAAGAAAAGACTCTGGTACTTTAAAACGATTGAAGCTCACCTTTTAAGACATATAAGTGACGATATATATCAAATGTTGGCATCCAGCATTATGCATAATTTGGACAATTTATTAGCCACTTTGAAAGAAAAGTTTATATATAATCAAAGACTGTACAACCAAAACATTGGGAAGATTTTTAAAAGAGCATGGCTTCAGATATAAAATTGTTAAAAAAAGGCAAGCAATAATGGAGAGTACACGATTGATAAAGTGGAGGAATGAATATATTGAGAAAATTACGGATTGTAGCCATCCAGCCAAAGAAATATATTATTTAGATGAAACGTGGTTTGATAGCCATGATACAATTCGGAGAGCTTGGATAGATAACTCAAAGAAATGTAGAGCTAATATTCCATACAATGGGGGTAAACGAACTTGCTTATATCACTGTGGTGGAACAAACGGATTGGTAGATGAGGCCTTGTTGTTAACGTCAAAAAATATTAAGGACAGCAGTTTAGACTACCATCAAGATATTGAAAGCACACTATTTGAGTCCTGGTTTGAAGAATCGTTGTTACCAAAAATAAAGCCAACAGTGTAATAGTATTAAATAACGCGTCGTATCATTCTAGACAGACTGGCAAAATCCCTACTAAATATTCTAATAAGGCCACCATTCAAGATTTTTTAGAAGCAGATCTATACTATGAGTAACACTCACATCACCAACGACTCATTCATAATTTACTATTTGTTTACACGCCAACATTAAACATGGTCAGGTGAGGTGAGAGGAAAGGAGAAAGTAGGAGTGGGGGATGTTTGGGAGTGAGTATGACGTCACTTTTAAAAGTATATACATAGGCGTAACGGTGGTAAATTTCTTCGATATGGCGAAAATTAATACTTAAAATTGCAGACAATGAAAAATTAATCTCTTGGTAGGTAGAATGAAGAGGAAATGACTTAAAAAGTAATGATAAATAGAAAAAATGCAAATTTATTAAAAATTCATCAAAATACTAATTATAGCTAACAGTTAAAAGAAAGAAACTTTTATATTATACAGTAAAATTTCCAATATTTGCTTTAACTATTAACAGAATTACCTATACCTAGAGTAATGTAGTATCTTAAAAACAACAGTTTAAGTTAGTCTTTATTCACTACAACAAACAAAACTGAAGAATACAAATACCAATAATTACATTCATACAAAAAATAATAATCTAAGCAAATACAGTAGAGTATAATACGCAACAAAACTCCAAAAAACACTTAAAGAAATTAATGGGTAAAATCAACCAAAAAGAGCATATGAAAATGATCCTACCCAATTTAATAATTAAATCAACCAGCAAATAATAGTTAAATAAGTTAAGTCACCATACAAATTAAATTGTTGTCTTGATCAAGAAAATTTGTTATCAACCAGTTTTTAGTCTCACAACAATTTTATATTATCATAAACAAATGGTCGTTTGGTTAACATATATATCGTACCATAACAAAATAAGTGGTAAGTAATCCCTTTTTTGTTCCTCAACTTTTTTTGTTAAGTCAATCCATCTCTCTCGTTTGGTTACCATTTTAGATTGTACAAAATGAGTGGTATGTTAGCAATTATTTTAGTTCCGCTACTTATACAGAGTGAGTTTTATGTATGGAACGCCTCAATTATCTCGAAAATGGATCGCACGATTTTTATAGATTTTGGTGAGCAAGGGTCTTGTGATGCGGCTGATATTATGGTGGTATTTACATTATTGTCAGATCTCCATTTTTCCGGAAAAATAATGAACTTTGTTATTTCAAATGGATCACAATGTATATTTTATGCCTTTTGAAATCCTTAAGAAATACTGATTATTTTTTATGTAATATTCCCTCTACCTAAATGCCATAATTTCGGAGTTATAGCTGCATTTACATTATCTTCGCGGTTACAGTAATAATTTTGAGGTTCCAATATCATAACAAGATCTACTGTCAGTAAATTAGTAAAAAGTTTAATGAAACTGGTGCAGTAAAAGATTTATACAAATCATGGCGCAATCATAGAGATCTAAATGTATTATTTTAACTTCGGCGAAGATAATAATATAACTTCGAAATTATGGCATTTGCATGTAATAAATTACTAAATAGTTTAGAAGCTTGGTAGAACGGTTCTTCATTATTTTTGTAGTAACGAAATAAAAGGAATAAATAGCCCAATTTTTTGCTCACTAGGCCTGTTTAACCATATTTATCTAACATAAGTTTCTAAATCACTAATGAACTCCAAAAACACTAAATATTCGATTATTCCAAATGACATATAATGTAAGATGGCCTTAATATTTTACTATTAAACTTACAAATCTGTCATTTTGATTGAAACCCTAGTGCGCGCAGTTGCCAAATGGTAAATTAAATTATACATTAATTGAGAAACTAAACTATATATAGTAATGTATTACTGTTATGGATTATTAAATTTGTCACTGTTATAGCATCGATTTAAAAATTAAACTTTTATAAATTTAAAACAATCATTTAAGCGACTTAAAGAGTCTTTCTGATCCTTTATTGAAATATACTTTATAGTAAATACTCAAATTTAAAAATAAGTTTGGCAACAATGAACGATCATTGTGACTTTATACCTCTTGGGGGTTTAGACTGTGAGGTGTTGTTGGCGTCCAGAATTTTGTAAACAGTGATATCTCTATTTTTATTTATCTATGGTAACACTATACAAAAGCTCAACTAATAGAAGTATTGAATGTAAAAATAATAACAAAAAAAAATTGTACTTGAAACGGCAGTTAAAAATGGTCATTGCGTCCGTCGTTTGCCACCATATTATTGTGTACTAAATCCAATAGAATTATTATGGTCTCAATTAAAATGTAATGTAAGAAAACATAACACTTCTTCTAAAAATACTGTAACTCAAATCCAAAAGGAATTCAAGAATATTAGTGCTGATAACTGGAAAACCCAATCAATCATGTAATAAAAATTAAGAAAGAATGCATGAAGAATGTTCCAAGTTTGCGAAAAATTATAATTATTTTAAATGAATCTGAAGATGATTTTGAATTAGAATAGGTGTGTACATATAGGTTAATATTTGTTGTGACTACAAAGAATAATTCTTAGTTAGTTAAACAAAACATTTCTGCGAGTATTATTGTAAATATTTTTTTTACTATAGGCTGCTGCAATACGGTCGCTTTAATATATCACAATTTATTTTTTATAATATTTAAGGCGCCATAAATTAACATCGTTCTTCCTTGATATGGTTATTTGTTGTTGATTTTTAAGTACAAATTCATGACTGTTGTTCTTTATGTTCTTATCTTCCAAAATACTATATTAATAATTTGTGGAAATCCATTTATTTTATTTTATTTTACATAATGAGTTATTAATAGTCGTACGAAGCCTACCCTGTTATAAATCCAACGCGGTGTCATCCATTGACAACTGATTATTTTCACTTACAGAACCTTCAATTTTTGTCTCAAATATCTTGTCCCTTATAATACCCGATATCACCGCTATTAAAGGTAATATTCATGTGTTAGATAATAATGTTGAAGATATCAACCTTCTAAGTAAGCAATTGATTGATTTTTTGCTAGAAGAAGGCGGATCAGTTGAAGACGATCTCGTGAATGAAATATATAAATCTGATGATTTAAGTTGTAAATATAATCAGTTGAAGTTTGACGTTGAAGAACTTTGTGTCAAAAATTGTTTACAAAGCATTTACTGTAGTCATATAAGCCACTCCAGTAATTGAACATCTTAGTTGAAGCTACCAAAAGGATTCACAAGATGAGAGAATTCAAAACGACAAATTTCAATATTTGCTTCAAGCTACAATACCGAAATCTCAAGCTCACCAATTATTTGAAAGATATCTGCCCAGTGCAGAAAACTATAGTAAAATTATATCGCAGATCCTAGAATGGAGTAGAAGTGACCTACGCATCCTAATTGAACTGCTTACAGGGCACTGTCGTCTGCGGTACCATCTGAAGAAGCTAGGTCTGAGTCAAACATCGGACTGTCGCTTCTGCAGTATGGAAGACGAAACGGCGAAGCATATTTTATACTCCTGCCATGCCCTGGAAATGAATAGGCTTCGTGCGTTTGGTTTTGTACAGCTGGAGCCTACCGACTTAAGGAAGCTTCACCTAAATCAACCATAGACTTCGTAAGAAGGTGTGGATTGTGTGGTGAATTATAGCCATAGGGGTGAGCCACAGTAGGCCTCTGTTGGCCGCAGTGGCTCACATTGAACCTAACCTAACCTAAGTTGTTATAAATCTATAGACTTGGGATTAAACAAACTTACAGTTTTATTAAAGAAAGAAGAACGAATTAGTCATGCTACATCTTATTCTGATATGAAATGCAAGGAACCTGAAATAGGGCCTCTTAGTTCTGTTCCTACCGCTTCTGAAGAAATATTTAAAATGTGTCTTTTGCATTGGCATAAAAATGAAAACCCAATGAATTTAGCAAAAATGAAAAAGATTTTGTCGTCTACTGGGTGTTGCCATCTATGTTTAATGTACGGAAACATAGCACGAAAGTTCCGGAGTTAGATTGAATTGTTTACGTTGTAGAAAAAATCATTTCACTTTGATGTGTCCGGAACAATCTGTCATTCGAGAAACGGTGGTTAATAGTTTTAAGAGCCGTAACAGTGCGACTGACGGTCAGTGCTGACGATCAGTCGGTCCCATTGATTCTATTTTGTTTCGTTATGTTAGGTGTTAGGTTAGGAGAGTAATTTAAAGATTATTAAAAGTGAAAAATAAATAACAAGATTTAAAAATTAAATAAAAACAGGAATATCATACATTCTTTATAATAAAATTGAAAACAATACAATTTTCCGAATTCAAAGAACTTTGGCAGTTCTTTTGAATTTTGCTTAAAATTAGTTTTTAGTCAAATGACTTAGTTTGTAACTATATGGCTTCTTATCTTAAAGCGACACACAGTCTTTCTACAGAAGATATTGAAATTCTAATATGGTTTGTGAATTTTAAACTATTTTCAAGTTTACAATGGAGTGCATCAAAAGACTTTGTCGACATGCGAAAGTAATTAAATAATTTTTTTCATCATTTCGTACATTTCCATATAAGGTCACAAATGTACCTTTTAACTACCTCTCCACACAAATTGGATGGACCCACATGGCTCTTTTTTTGTTGGTCTTCTAATTATTAACCTTTTTACGCACAAAGCGGCAATAATGCGTTCGTTCTCTCTTCGCGAATTCATTGTGCGTACTGATCATACGCTGCATGTGAAAATCTCTGCAAACGATCAGCGCTGACCGTCAGCACTGACCGTCAGTCGCATGTGTAACGGCTCTAAAGTTCCAGAAAATGTAGCCTCTTTCAAAAAATACATATCAATATATATCTGCAAATTATTTTGGAACAATGGAACACATTCCAGAAACGTGAGATGCATCAGGTTTGTTCGTGTTTCTAGTTTTGCTTGTGCAGGACAGTTCCAGACTTGCGTAATAGACTAATAACGCATTCGACTGGTAGCACTGGTGCGCATTTGGTTCGACTTTTTTAAGTGCTATTTGTTCGGCTGGCGGAACTGAACCAATTATTGTATTCGACTGGAATTGCTCGGCACAAGGGCAGAGTGAAATGTTGTTCGACTGGTAGAAGCACTTGTTCAAAGTTCGAATTTTTTGGAACTGTACTTTTTTTCAGTGCCAGCCAGTGCCGATTTAGAGGTTAGGTTTTATTTTCAATTTTTAAAATATGTTACCCTTGTCTTTATTATTGTCCAGTAGTAGTGAAGATGAAGATATTAGTGATGACAGTGAGGAAGAGTTTAATAGACATTTTAAATAAATTTCGTTAAAAACACATACAGATATAAAATTAGGTTAGAAAATAGAAATGTCAATTGCATCAGTCGAATATCGATAAAATTATGCACTTTGCCATTGCCGAACTGGGTCGCACCAGTTTCCCTTGCTCGATAAAGTTTCGAATTATTAAAATGCTGTACGAAATCAGTGCAAAACTAAAAGCGCTCTGGCATCGAGTAAGAGCGTACGAGTCGAATGCGCTATAAAAGTGTTCGTGTTTTCTGGAACCAAGTTCTGAACTAAGAATCCTGTGTTTTATTTTTTTTTCAGAACATGCGCATTGCAAGTATATATGTAATACTCCTATATCGCCAGCTTGAGAGAGAAGTGTGTCGCCAATAGTAGAGTGTAGACGATCGTTTCTCTCTCACGCAGCCTCGGATAGGTCATAGGCGTCACAGCTGTAAAGTCATCTACGTTTCCTTTTCTCTACGTTCCTTTTTCACCACGGGATACGACGCCAATGGAATTTATGCATATAGGAATGCGCGTTGGCACAAGCGCGTTGGAACCCAATTCCGATCTTGCATCTCCTTCTGTCGGAACGCTTTGTTTCTACAGGAAAAGATTGGACGTTGGCGATATAGGAGTATTACATATATGATTGCAAGGCATTTTATAAAAAAGATAATAAACGAGGTTTAAGGTTATGTTTGTATTGTGTAAATTCTTTGTTTATCTGAGATTATATACAATTATATATTATTGAATTTTTGGAATTCGACTGGAAAAGCTCAGGTTCGTCTTCTTCAAACTAAACTAGTTTGACTTACCACTTTCCAAAAGGGAAAACTCCATGTAACCCCACAATAAATATCTTTTTTATTTTTCTAATATTACAATTTGACCAATCATGAATGACACTTGACAATGACAGTTGATTATTGAGGTGTTCGTGTTAGTTTCTTAATTCAAGACTGTTCTGAACAATTTTAAATTTGTGTTACTGAGCAACTAGTTCTGCGCAATTATAGAACGGTTTTATTTTAAAGAACACGAACAAACCTATCAATTAGATTAGATAGTTTAGTTAAAAGATATGCATTTAACTTCCAAGTATTAGATCAATAAATAATATGTACGAATATCATCTCTATCCCTCAAGGCCCCTGGATAGGCGAACTAGAAGATTTAGGGACAGAATTGATATCAAAGAAGCTAGAATTGATGTTCTAATAGGCGCCGATATCGCTGGTAAACTTTTTACTGGTAAAAAATACAATTTATCCAGTAGTTTGGTGGCTATGGAAACTCAACTAGGATAGACTCTTCTAACGCTTTTTTAAACACTTCCTGTTTAAGTTTAAATATGATAACGTCGGTCTTATGTAAAAATAACCAGATATCGCATTTATGGAACCTTGATTTTCTTGGAATATCAGATCCTGGTGGTAGTCGAAAGTAGAATTGGAAATTGCTGTGATGCAACATTTTCATGATACAGTTTAAAGTTTTATCTGAAAGGTTGTCCTTCTTTGAATCAATGTTGTTAAAAAGGAATGAACCTTTTAGATTTAATACCTTCTTCTTTAGTAAGATTTCGACTTTCTAAAATTAGATTAATATCTGATGTAAGGAGGACTTTTCCTCAAATTGTCATTTTAGAGGCTGATCGAGACTTCTTGCGTTTTTTATGGTATGATAAAGATCGTAATCTTATTTATTTTCGACACGCTAGACTTTTTGGGTAACTTGCAACCCTTTTCATCCTAATGAGGTTATACAGTTTCATTTGAATCGCATTTTGGTAGATTGTCTTGAGGGTAATTCTCAGTATTCCTTTTCTTTTGTTGACAAACTTCGTAAAAGTTTTTGGATAGACAATTGTGTATCTAGTGTTGATTCTGAAAAAGATTTGGTTGAATTTATTTGACAATTAACCAAAGTTAATAATGAAGCCAAATTTGATTTACGTCTATAGGAACATACTATTTTAGATAATAATATACCTGACACATTTGTGTCCAATCTTTTGGGGTTGAAGTGGAATGGTCCACACGATACGAACCATTCTATCTGTTGCTAACAAAGTTTTTGATCCTATTGGGTTTTTATGTCTTGTTCTTTTGTTATTAAAAATTTTACTGCAGAAGATGTGGTCTCTTAAGATAGGATGGGATGACGAAGAACCTATTCATATTAAGACGACATTTATCGACTGGATTCAAAACCTTGGTGTATTGGTTAATTTTAAAATTCCTAGATACCTTTTTTTTAAAACCTGAAGATAGAAAGGGTTCTTGTGCTATTCAGCTTATTAAAGCGACAAGCAGATTAGCTCCAATTCGGCAAAAGCTCTATTCCACGACTGGGCTTATTAGCAGCTACCATTGGTGCTAGGCTTGTTTTGTCTTCAGTATTATCTACTTTCGAGGTGGTCAGACTTGAGTACAGTGTTAGCTTGGATTCGTCGCGAGGACCAATGCAAGCCTTTTGTCTGGAATAGGGTTAAAGAGATCCACTCTTTAACTAGATAAGAAGATTTTTATTTCATTCTTGGTCAATTAAATCCTGCAGATTTGCTATCCAGAGGTTTTTCTTCTAAATAGATGTTGCAGTCTCGATGGTAAGAGGGTCCTTTTTGGTTACAACCGGAAAAGCAGTTTTGGCCTACTGAAATCTTTGCTGTTGATAAATCAAGTTACTGAAGAAAAAACCAATCGTTCTACTACCTCTTGTATAAATCTTCAACGCGACTTTCTTGGTACTACAGTTATTTTTCGAATTATCAACTAATTGTAAATTTGATGGGTTGGATTCATAGATTTATAAATAATTGTCGTTTTAAATAAAGTATATAGGGACATTTCTTACAATTAATGAAGAGGAAAATGCTGAAAATGTCATATTAAAGTTAGCTTAACAGGAAGCTTTTAATTTTAATTTTAATTTTGAATGGAAGGATTCACAAGTATTATAGTTTACACCACTCCGAGTACAGGTATAGAAATTCAATGTGTTAGAAAGAGAACGTATCTATCTCCGTTACTATTGGTTCAAATGAAAATCGGAAAACGGCGCTGTATGAGAAATATGACGTAGAATAAATTGGTAAAAAAAGTCATGCGTAGAAGCAACGCCAAAAAGGCACAAACATATACCTCCGCTGTTGTTGGTCAAAATTAAACGCGGAAACAGCGCTATATTTAATGAGGATATACAGGGTGTGTCGAAAAATCAGGCCACGCTACCACAAAAGGGCATTAAGGTCTAACCTACAAATATTTTCAAATGATATAATATTGTATAATAGATATAACAGATTTTTGATTAGTATTTTAGAACCGTTGATAAGAACTCAAAGAAGAGCTACATATTGAGATGTAACTATAAGAATAAGTTAAGGCTTCAGTGGGGTTTCGAATTTAAACATATTCAATGTTAAAACCGATTCGATTTCGATTAGAAATACATGGGCTAAAAGTGTTGAATATTTCTAGGTTTAAGTTGCATTATGTTTCTTATCAACTGCAAGTTGTCAAATGGATATTGGCAAAAATTTGTTTCTGGCCGTGTCATAGTCATTAGTTGACAAATCCATTCAAGAAGTATCCACAGTATTCAATGAACCAAAATTTTTCATTAGGTTCATTTTCCAAGAAATTTCAATGAATTAAACCAATTACGACAAAAACCCATTGACAGTTGACACAAAACTAAATGGATAAAATAGCAGTATTGCCAAGAAAATTATACCGGCCCTGTTCAGTCGCACAATGTACGCAACAGAAAGACTGATGATATAAGTGAAAAACCCAGCCACTGATATAACACTTCTGCCTTTTTATTTCGCATAAATGTGTGACGTAAAGCTCACAAACACTGAAAATGACACCTGATTTTTGAATAAATAGGAGTTAAGTGTTGGAATCTATAATTCTGTCTGTGTCTAACATCAAGATATTTTAAATCTGACTTCATAATCTTGTTTAGGACGAAAAAGTATGCGAATAAAGTGTTTCCAGTTTTAATGTCGAAGGAACCGTTACCGAGACAATGGCTGCAAATTTAAAAATATTGATAAATCATATGTTTTAAAATGTTTCCCGTCTGATTCGGACTTAAGTAGACACACCGTATTATGTGAAATTGGCCTTTGAACTGGGTTTGATTATGAACGTCCTCGTGTAACGGTCTTATATCTGATAACAATTAAAAATATATTTGATAATTATAAATAAGCTCGTTTAATATTGTTTCTGATCATTAAACGACATTAGCTTGCTAAATTTACTGTAAAATAAGTATTCGACCAAACGATAAAAACTAGTTCACTCCTAGCTGATACTCGTTTGGCGCCATGTTATCGTTTAGTTCCTGGTTGGTAATCAAAAGATAGTTAAAATGTTTGGCGAAAACAATGCCTTTTTAAGTCACTTAATTGTTGGTTAGGAGATATAAATTCTCGTGTCAGAAACGGATCGTATTTCTTAATTTAACAAGCATGATATAATCTCTCATTTATTTAACTAAGAGATTTATATTTTTTTAAGAAGTACTAGTATAGTTTAAGTTCTTTTTCAAAATTCTAAATTCTGTTCTAGTTTTCTCCCGATTATTTTTTTATATAGATACATAATCAAAAAAAAAACTCAATGTTTCCCTAAGTTTTTTTTTCTGCTACTGGTCTTCCCTTCATTCGCCTACCAGAAGTTCTTGTCTATCGTGTTCGCTTGTTGCTTATTCTATACGTTTAAATGACCAAACTGATTTCTTTTTATATATTTTTTCAAAGGTTCTACTTGTAGTTCCGCTCTTATATGACTTTTCGAATTTTATCCATTCTAATGGTTCCTAGTACTGCTCTAAGATACTTCATTTCAACTGTTTTTAATTTTCTTTTTATTTCTCTTGTTAAGACTCAGCTTTTACTCCCGTACGTTAGGATAGGTATAAAAACGGTTTTGTATACTGTCATTTTTGTTTTCTTGGTTATTTTTGCGAATAATAGTCTTACTAAGAACATATTTTTTTAAAGCACTATCAATTTTTTTATTTATCTCGGTGTTTTTTCTTCCGTCATTATGAACTTTGTCTTGTACTTCTAACTGATTTGAAATGAATTTGATAGGAGTGTGACAGTGTGTCGCATGACTCTCTCAATAGGGTGTGAGTAAGGGTAGATTTTAAAGAAACAGTTTTTATGTTCAAATGTCTCTTTTGGGATTTAACTTATTTCTCTTTTTGTGATGTCTCAGATGTGTTGGATTGCCAAGGGCGCCAACAATTTTGATTAAAAAAAAACAAGATTGTAAACAAAAAATACTGCTTATTTAGTTTTAGAAATTTGATGTTAAATACTGATAATACAATACTAAAATGAATAAGAAAATTAAGGGTAAATTTAAGGTTGATTATCACTTGTTAACAGAGATAAATGGATAGGAAAATCAAAGAGAAAAATCTGACTTCAAATTTATTATAAAAACTATAATTGGATGCTGAAGGCCAAATGATTATAAAAATAATAAAAAAGAATTTATTTACAATAATGTTAGTAGGGCTGAAGGCAAAATTATTATATAACAAAAACATCTATAATACTATTAATTTTGCTGAAGACTAAATTATTAATAAAATGTTGTTAATAACAATTATAAGTAGATTACATCTGGACCATACAATTAGTAAGTAAATTTTATATTTGCTTGAGACTTTTTTGTCATACAGACCGTATGTTCCAAATACAGTTTAAAATAAGGTAACCCTTTAGTACAGCTGCTCCATTGTCCACTGGTCAGGACCAAATGGGTGCCAAGACCATCGGATTGAACCTTGTCACCTAGGACTTCACTCTATTTGCTGCGCTAATGTGGGTTTTGCCAGAACATTTGATTTCTAAGTACCTCAAAATAATGATAGACAAAAATCAGTTCACAGACGAATTTTAAATAAAAATTTTCACTGGTCCATATATATACACAACTGTTCAAATAATTATTAATAAATCTACTAAATATTATTCTAATATTTTACAAAATATGTGGACAATAAATACGGTTAAAATTATACATAAGAAATTTTGCATTCTTATACTACGTTTTGCGTAAAAGGTATCTATTAACAACCACAAAAATAACTAAAGAAATATGGTTGATCAACAACCTCAGAAAAAAATTAACAACGCAGTAGTTGAATTTGCAATAAAACAATTGAGAATGTTGAATCTGTTATGAGTGTAATCTGGAGAAGTTGACAATAAAATTGAAATAAAATTCAGTTATTAGATATTATAAATACTATTTAAATCAGCACCAGCCATGTGCTAATATCACAAGATAAAGTTAGGTTATAAATTCCTAAAATTTAAAAATATTCGTGTGCATACGTTATCATTAGATTTTACTTATTCATAAGGAAATTTTCTAATAATTTTAAGGTATGATGATTTAAATAATTGTAACAAAGTTACTTTTTTCCGTATTATTTAAAATATATAAATTAAATCGCGCACGGCACTGGAGTAAAATTAAATTAAAATTGTGAATAAAAGGCCAGTCGTACCAGTTCAACCGTCGCCAGGCAGATGGAGACACTCTCGTCTCTGCTTCTTAGACGCTTAAGTTTGTATCGAGTAGGGCAATTCAAACCGTTGTCGGGAGCTGCAGAGACAGCCCGAACAGACTTGCTGTGGCCGTCCCAATTGGAACAGCAGTGCAGTCCGTCGACCTTTAGAGACAGGTCAAGTTGAAGCCAACTTCAGTTATATCCGGAGTCCAGAGCCGTCAGTCCGACTACACCACGCCGCCAAGCCAATCGTCCGTTACACACCTTTTCTCCGCCGGATTTTTTGGGTAATAAATAAAAGTTTTATTTATTATTATTTGTTTCTGTTTTAACATCCCAGCAGCTAATACCCAGGTACTTAACCCAGTAGGGCAAGTAAAGCCCGCCCTTCTGGCCGCCAGTGATTTTGGTCGATACCATAACGACCCCTGGAGTATTTCTTTCTCCACTGACGCTGCCCGTGCAGTGGCCTTCACACTCTAAACGGAAGGTGGCGCCCGAGGCAATCCGAAACCTGGACTAAGGCGCCAAAGTGACCCGCAACGACCGAAGTGCCGTTGCAAATTTGGCGCCCGAGCAGGGACCGTTTTTATGGTGTACCAAGACCGCTGATTACCGAATTTGTGGAAAAAGCTGATTCCAAGACCAAAAATTGAACCGACCGTCAGAGAGAGCCAAAACCACCGTAGAACACTTCAGAGGACCGAAACATACGTAAATCAGTCAAAAACCGCTGACCTGTCATTTTGACAGATTGTCCAGATTTGCTCAAAGAGAGCCCGCATCGCTTCCAAACACTTCCAGAGGCCAAAATACAGCAAAACCCGTTGAAAACATCCGACCTGTCATTTTGACAAACTGAAAGAGGATACCGAGTGACCCATCGTTTAATAGGTTTACGAGGTCGTAGAATCGATTGGCAATTTCCGTTTTCAAATCTGAGAAGCCGTTCTTAAGATACAAGGGTATAAAGCCGTAATTTTGAATTAAAACGAGAAAAAGCGAGGAATTCCGAGTAATACCGAATCAGATAGACTACAGAGTGCGCAGAAGCACAACTATTTACCTGATAACCGCTGTTAGACACATTTTTGTGCGTTGAGAGAGAGTTAGCATTAGAGACTCGACCGAGTAAGACGTCCGAAGCACCGTAATGCTGCCATTGATGGTAGAGGACTGGCGTGTCACTTTCGATGGTACTGACGATCCCGCCGCATTTCTAGAAAGACTAGAGGAAATTCGAGAATATTATGGAATTACCGCCGACAGACTCCTGCAGGTCATGCCCGACCTACTACAAGGGATGCCTGCCATGTGGTTTAGAAATAACCGACGATACTGGTCGACCTGGGAAGAATTTTGCACCGCCTTTCGAAATTTCTTCCTCCCTGTCAATTACCGCGTTGACCTAGAGGTCGCCATCAGTAGGAGGACGCAGCAGCTGGAGGAAACCGCCACCTCCTATATCACCGACCTACAGACGCTTATTCGCCGACATGGAGGCATGACGTTAGATCAAGAACTGCAGTGGCTCTATCGAAATCTGCATCCTGAATTTCGACTTCATATCCGCAGATCCGACTTCCGTAACGTAAAAGGATTTATCAAGGCCGTCAGAGAATATGAGTTACTTCGATCCGAAATCGAACTAACCCAGTCGACCGTTCCACCCACCCCTCACCGCATCACTGCCCCACTTCCGTACATATCTTTTGCCCCTGCTCCGTCTATTCCGTATTTTACCAGTTTTGCCCCTCAGTCTCTCCCGTTTAGAAATACTCCTACTCCCCTACCCGGAACATTTCCTACCGCCTCCGTCATTCCCGGAAATAACGTAGACCGTACCGAGACAAACCAGCAGATGCCAGCAACCCCAATCACTAGAGGATCCACCGAAAGGAACGAAGAGTGTTGGCGTTGTGGCCAGACGCGACATGTAAGAAGCCCATGTAGAGAGGCGCCCCGGATCTTTTGCTCAAGATGTAGAAGAGAAGGAATCATGTCCCGTGACTGCCCTTGTCCGCGGTCGGAAGAACGGCTAGAATGCTGCCAAGAAATGAGACCTGTAGAGCAACGCCCTTATGATGCCGTAACCATCATACCGAATGAAGACAGTCATCCCCAGTTACCCGTCGACGTGCCAAGTGGCACCAGTGATTCCGTTATTGAAAGTGATGCTACGACTTCCTATGTAGAAGATCGGATAGCCGAACAATGGAAGTGCAGCCGAGAAGAGCCGAATGTTCCCGCTGACACAAGTAGTGCCCGATTGGTAAACACAGAGATTCAGCAAGAGGATTATCGTGTAGAACCAACTTCTGAAGATATTTTGGTGGACAACCGCTCCGTCGCGGTGGATGCCTGGCCCGTACCATGCTTCCCCATCTACACCCAGGACAATCGTCAGCCAGAGATACCGCTCCAACCTCCCAGCTCCAGATACAGAGGGTGGAAGTATAGAAGAAAACAGCACTGTCAGAAACCGGATCGACCTTTCCCGAAGACAAACCTCCTGCCGACGCTGCCAGTATAGGACCTGCTCACACCCCTTCAGCCGAAGAAGTCGCGGTACAAGTTTTTTTTAGTTAGTTTTGTAACAGGCGTACCTACCCCGAATATAGGGTTCGACCACTACAGGGGTAGGCACCTGATAGGATTCGTTTCACTTATTTCTTTTTTCCAGATATGTAGTTAAGGTGTAAAAAAAAATGTATGTAATAATTTTTTTTTCCCGAAGTAGGAAGGGTGTGTAACAAAGTTACTTTTTTCCGTATTATTTAAAATATGTAAATTAAATCGCGCACGGCACTGGAGTAAAATTAAATTAAAATTGTGAATAAAAGGCCAGTCGTACCAGTTCAACCGTCGCCAGGCAGATGGAGACACTCTCGTCTCTGCTTCTTAGACGCTTAAGTTTGTATCGAGTAGGGCAATTCAAACCGTTGTCGGGAGCTGCAGAGACAGCCCGAACAGACTTGCTGTGGCCGTCCCAATTGGAACAGCAGTGCAGTCCGTCGACCTTTAGAGACAGGTCAAGTTGAAGCCAACTTCAGTTATATCCGGAGTCCAGAGCCGTCAGTCCGACTACACCACGCCGCCAAGCCAATCGTCCGTTACACACCTTTTCTCCGCCGGATTTTTTGGGTAATAAATAAAAGTTTTATTTATTATTATTTGTTTCTGTTTTAACATCCCAGCAGCTAATACCCAGGTACTTAACCCAGTAGGGCAAGTAAAGCCCGACCTTCTGGCCGCCAGTGATTTTGGTCGATACCATAACGACCCCTGGAGTATTTCTTTCTCCACTGACGCTGCCCGTGCAGTGGCCTTCACACTCTAAACGGAAGGTGGCGCCCGAGGCAATCCGAAACCTGGACTAAGGCGCCAAAGTGACCCGCAACGACCGAAGTGCCGTTGCATAATTGTCGATACAAACATTTTATAGCGGAAGTTGATAGCATCAAAATGATAAGTCGACTTACCCAAAACGACACTCACACAAGACCGATTTGACAGCGTTCTTGGTTCTGTCAAAGAATACATATATCCTATATATCGAAAGGTATTCTTTGGTTCTGTCTAAGATCATCGAAGTGACCTCGATATGTGTCACGTTCGGAAATTTTGAAAAAGGACGGTTATACCGTTACAACTTTTACTCCAAAATATTTAAATATCTGCCCTTGTTTACAATTGTTTTTTCTACGTTTATTTTTAAATTTATTTTTTCCTGTGCTGTTTTCCATACGTCTACGTTGTTTTGTAGGTCTTTTTCGTTCCTAGCGTATACAAGTCACCAGCAAAAGTACACTCTAAGATATGTATGTATTATGTATCCATCGGAGTATTTGTTCACATTTTCTTTCACCTCTTTTATGACACCATCCATTATTACACTGAAAAGAGTTGGACTTAAAACTCCACCTTCTTTGAAATTAAATTCTTGATTTCCGGTTCATAACTAGTTTCTCGTTGTTTTATATATATATTGCCTGGTAGATAGTCTACGTCTGATCTACCTAGCATATAGGGAATTTAACGTGTTAGAGTGTTAGAGAGAAATGCATAGAAAATTCAGGATGCCAGAAAGAGAGAGCGCTATGACGTCGCAGAAGAGTCTGAAGTACGTTGGTTCGGGTCCTCAGGTCCGTCAGATATGTCTGGTCTGATCTTCAGCTTTATCACATACTTCTGCTATAATCTTTGTTTTCTCACACATTAATACTATCAGAGAATGCTGACAGGACAGAAGGATCTGAAGTACGTTGGATCGGGTCTTCAGGTTTGTCAGATACGTCAGCTTTAGTCTTGCATCCTCTGATGGTATTACTGTGCGAGAAAATACAGACTAAAACAAACGTATCTGATAGAGCTGAAGACCAGACGTTTCTGACAGACCTAAAGAGCCGATCCAACGTACTTCAGACCCTTTTATGATATTAGACATCATATGCCTCTTTCTCTAAGACGTTGAATTCCCTATATATTAGGTAGAACAAACGTAGACTATCTACTTTGTTTCAATTAAACTTTGGTTTATCCTTCTTTTCTTCAATCTTGCCCATAATTACTGTCTAGGAATACTATCAAAGGCTTTTCCTAAATTCAAAAACGCCACATATACACTATACTATTAATATTTTTTTCAATTAATTGTCTCATCGTAGAAATATGGTCTTGTTCACCCCTGCCTTTATGAAAGGGGCTTTGCGATTCTTCTAATTGGTATTTTATTTTATCTTCTAATCTTTTTTCCAGAACTCACTATACCTCTATAGTTGGAACTATTATCTCTTTCCTTGAACAGAGGTAATAATATCTACACTTCCCATTTAGCCGGTATTCGCCTTTCAGCATATAACTTATTAAATAAAAAATTTAGTTTTTCTGGTCCTTCGGATCCCAGTAGTTTCATTTTATTGCTTTCTCAACTTCTATGCTGTTAATTTTATCGGTATTAATACTCTGATCATAAGTGTCTTCCTGATATGTTTCTTTAGATTGTTGCAATATTATTTGTGGGTTTAGGATTTTCTCAAAGTGTTTTTTCCATCTTTTCATGATGTCTACTTCTTCAGCTATTATTTTGTTTTGGTGCGCCTCATATTATTTTGTTTACTTCCCCTGACTGATTTGATAATTACATAAAAAAATTTTTGATTATCTAAGTTGTCTTTTTCTATTTTCTTGCCAAATTATCTCCATCCTCTTTTGTTTGTTTATTACTTTTGTTTTTTGTACTTTATATGGCTCGGAATTTAGTGCATTTTTTCAGTTTTTCTTGTTCTTGATGTTCCGCATTTATTCTTTTGCTACTTTAATTATTTTATTCTCTAATTCTATCCAAATATCGTCGATATTCCTCTTTTTAATGTCTTTAAATATGTTTTCCATCTCGGTTTCAACCTCTTTCTTTAAACAATTTCGCAATTCCTGGTTCGTTTAGTTTGTATGTAATTGTTTTCTCTACTTCTATATACTCTTTGGTATCACCTCTGCTTGTCTTTTTGTTTCCTGTCTGTGTCACTAATTTTGAACCTACCAATTAGTGATCAGAGCATATTTCTGGTTCTCTTGTAACTTGTGTGTATTTTGTTTCTTTTTGGAATTTTATATTAATTATTACGTATTTTATTATGAACTACATTGTGTACTTGTGTATATCGTATTATTATATTTTTATACCAAAGAAAATTAAACAATTTTAGCCTCAAAAAGAAGAAATAAATCAAAAATAGAATATTTTATTATGTTATACAATTCATCAAAGTAACCCGTTGTCATGTAAATATAAGCCTCATATAATGCGATTTCATGCTAGCGAGCTAAAATTTTAATTTACAATTTTAATAAAGTAAAATAACACATCGGTTTACGTAATACAGACGTTTTAAATGGAATTCGAAAATGGAAAATGGAATATCGGTATTGATCGAACTTCCAACAAAAATGTATAAATTATTAGCTTCATTATATGTAACATATACATATCTATGAATAGAAAAATATTTAAGTTTGATGTCAATATGAAACTGAGACATTATTTATTCATATATTAGTGGTTAGTTTAAATTTGCGGATTATTTCTTTATTTTTTTTAATTTGTTATTAAAGGACCAGGCATTTTTCTTATGGCGGATGATTGTCAGCCCGACTTTGAGTCAATTTTATAATTACACCCAGTTGCCAACAATTTGGACTGGTATTTCACATTAACTATCGTAGCAACAAAAATATCACTACGCCGTTTCTCAAAATTCTAAAGCCATGGTGACCTTTGACTTAGTCTAAAACGTATAAAAAAATTTAGTTTTAATTTTTAGAACGCATTAAAAATACAAAAATGGGGTCGAAAAAGACGAGATTTTGCAAAATTCCAAATATTTCGAGTAAAAGTGACGCGGTCTTTTAAATAGAAAAAATTACTATAGGATTCTACAGATTCTAAGAAGTCCGAAAATGCCCTCACTTGCAAAAATCCTGAAAAAGCTTACTTTTTGGCATTTTCACCATTTAGAACTTTACATGAATAGATTGCATTCTACCTTGTATCTTTTATCAGGAATTTAGCCCACTTCGCTAAGGCGCTGGTTTATATTAAAAGTCTTCTCGAAGGCGTGAGTTCGATTCCTAATGCTGTCAAATGTTTTTTTTTTTAGTTATTTTAATAACATCTGTTTATATTAAAATTGTGAAAATAGGGAAATATTGAAAAAATTAGTGAAGGTCGTGTCGGACTTCACACATTTAGGGTTCAGAATCAAATGTAGAATATAAGCCAACTGTGCAGTGGCAGGATTATTAAATGACTTCAAAATTTTAATCGAACTAGTAAGTCAAAAATACTTGGTAAAAACATTTAAAGAACTTAGATAGGGAAAATAGGGTAAAAGAGAAAAAATAAAAAAAAATAAGAAAAATTAGATCAAATAGGGAAAATGCTTTTCATATGGATAATAGGGAAAAATAAAGAAAATGGAATAAATCGGTTAAAATAGGAAACAAAACGAGAAAATTGAAAAAACAGAAAAAAGGGGAGAAGTAAATAAAAATAAAGAAAAATAGAAAAAATGGGGTAAAATAGGAGATAAGAGGTAAAAATTGGATTTAATAAAGGAAAGAATACGAATAAATAGCAAAAAATAGAGAACTACAGAAAAAAAAATTCCTGTCGGTAGGGTCGACAGGGGAGGTAGATTTCTATTGTTTAAATTTGAGCATCCTTCCCCACTCCACGATATGGTCAGATCGAAAATAGTTTCAAACAATTAAATTTTATAATAATTAGGACATGAAAAAAGTCCAATGACCTGTTTCAATATTTTTAAAAATAGCGGAGATATGAATTTTTTGAAATTTCAACCCCCTCCAGTTCCATCCCCTTAGGTCCGATTAAAAAAAGTTTCAGACAAATTAATTTTACAATAATTAGAACATAAAAAAAGTTTCATGAACTGTTTCAATATTTTTAAAAATAGCGGAGATATAAATTTTTTGAAATTTCAACCCCCTCCAGGTCCATCCCCTTAGGTCAGATTAAAAAAAGTTTCAGACAAATTAATTTTATAATAATTAGAACATAAAAAAAGTTTTATGAACTATTTCAATATTCTTGAAAATAGCGAAGATATAAATTTTTTTAAATTTCAACCCTCTTTAGTTCCATCCCCGTGGGTCGGATGAAAAAAGTTTCAGACAAATTAGTTTTATAATAATTAGAACACAAAAAAAGTTAGACTGTTCTCTCGCCATTATAGGTCTAGTTGCAAAGTTCTGATACAAAAATGTTAAACCTTTGATATGATCTCGAAAACTCTGCTGTTTTTCAAAATTCTAACACCATAGTGACCTTTGGCTTAGTACAAAACCATCCATAAGCTCCAAGGTCTAACCTGGGATAATGTATTCGTTTCGACCAAAGACATCTTTGCCAATGCACAAGCGTACATTGCCTTCAGTCGCCTCAAGAACGCCTTCGGTCTTTTTACCGCAGACTTCCACCGAACTTCGTCCAAGATTCTCGTGATGTCGTCACTGAGTATAAACGCCTTCGTAGGACCATCGGACTACTTGAGGTTACAGTTTCTCAACTTTGATTTGACGTTTTTAAAGTGAATTAGCCTCACACTTCGCACAAACGCGCTCCTGCGGCTAAACAATTAATTTCTGTTAGCACTTCAACCAAGAGACGTTCTCTTAATTAGCCCGTTGTACCTATGATTATGGAAGACGAACAATCGTATCCTGAGATACTTCTCCGTTTTTTGTTTTAAAAAGTTAATGAAATTTTATGATTTACTTGGTAGTTTGATGAATAACAACAAAAAAGGAAAATAAGAGCTACACCTGTACGCGGTAGTACTTTATATTCTGACGCAAATATCATTGAAATCAAAGATTTCAAGAACAGGAGGGAAATTTACTACTATATGAGACCATCAAGATGAAGAATGGAGGATTTGGACTATTAAACCCAAGAGCAGATTCGAGAAACTAAGATGAACTGTAGAAGCAGCTAAGAGCGACCGAATAAAATCCGAGAAATCATAGGGATCGACCGAAGAGCAGTCAGGAAATGCCTCGGCTCGTCCGAGGCACCAATCTTCGACAAAATCCACAAGTCCGGGATCTCTATCGTCGAGATATCGCTAGGTCGGAACAAACTTAGATCTACCAAGAATCCGAGTCCAGATCCGCCCCTTCTTTGCTACGGGAACATGTTGGTGCGAAGTATAGAGAAATCCTCTATTCTTCATCTTGATGGCCTCATGTAATAGTAATTATTTATTGTTCTAGTCGTTTTATACACTTTGTATATTTATTCAGATATAATTCTTATCAAAAATGACTCTTTAAGTATCGGTTAAAGGAAAGCAAGTTTAAATAAAACTACTTCTTTTTAAGACAACCAGTATGTTTGTTCACACGACATTTTATTTTAACATATCGTTTACTATATTTCATAATAAGTAATAATAAAAATATTAATTAAAGTATTTATGAATCGAAAATTACTAATTTAATTGAGATAGTAAAGCACAGTCAATGTATTGAAAGTTATTATTTTGGGTCACCCTGTGTTTTTAGAGTAATGGTGCACTATGCAAAAATGATCGATATAACTCAAAAGATATGTAAAACAAGTCACAACCGCCACAAGAATAGTGGATTCTGTAACAAGGTTAGAATGAAAAATTCGACAAGAGTGGAAAATTCCGAACGCGAGCGAAAGCGAGTGTGAGGAACCACGAGTGTCGAATTTTTTCATTCTGACCGAGTAACAGACTATATTTTCTCCACGATCAAAAAGTATAAATTAAAATTAAATTAAATCTGAACACAAGTTATTTGTTGACATATTTGTATTACATTGTATTAATATTTATAGTGCTGTGGTACACTTACCGATATTAAAATCTGGTGCATTGGTGTTTTTTCATAATTTGCAATTTCAGATATTATTAAATTCTATATCTACTTCACTTGATTGTTCACTCATTACAGTGACACTTTTGAAATCCAGGGCAATCCCATATCGTTTATTTCGATTACAGAAAATCCATTCTTTACCTTGATAAAGAATGAAAATACATGCAAAATGCATAAGACGCAAGTATTATAGAATAAATATTCAGACTCTAGAGGGTGACTGTTTACATTCTATTAATAAAAATGATTTCAGAATTCATACATTCAGTCATGGTCGTGGAGAAAAGTGCATGATCCTTTGTTTTCTTTGGTCTAAACCAATTAGCAAGCATAAATCTACTTTATTTCCTATCGAAAAGATATAGTATATTAAAAGTTAAGAGAAGTTGAAGTATAAAGCCGAAACGCTGCCGAGTACAAAAATCACCAGCAATAATAAAATAAAGTTTAATAAAATAGTATTCAATCACTCCCCAGCACAGGTAGTATTAAGTATTGTGAAGGATGTGATTGAGGACCTGAAAGAAGGTAAGCAAACAGCTCTTAATCTAGGTAACCTGTCTGAGGCCTTTTACAGCGTTTCTCACAATATCTTATTAGAAACACTTCATTACTATAGTGTCACTTGTCACTTATTGCAGGCTGTGTTTTGTAACAATAGTTCTTTTGATGTTAAACCGATTAAATACGGTGCCCCTCAGTGATTAGATTTAGGACCCTTACTCTTCATAAGTTATGTAAACGATCTACCCGTAATTTTTTTAATCCCTACAAATCTGTCATATTTGCAAATTATACCACATTTATTTTTTCTACTAAAGCTCTGGAGAATCCTGGACTTAATATCGAAGAATATACATTCAAAACCTGAACAATGGTTTATAGGAAATAATCTTAAATTAAATGGCGATAACACCCAAAAACTACATTTCTCTAATACTTACTCCAAAAGTGACACTAAGAGCGTAAAGTTGCTTGGCTTATTTGTGGTAGAATATCTCACTTGGCATATGCACGTGAACTATCTAAATAGTAAATTGAAAACTGTGTTAAGACAGTTAATAAGCTTAACTAGTTTTAGCAGAGTCAAACTGACCTATTTCCCAATTTTCCACTCGCATATATCTTAAGGTACTGCTGTGTGGGGAAACTCTTCTGCTGTTTTAGATATTTTTAAACTTGAAGAGAAATCCATAAGATTGCTGTATAATGTTGGATTCCAGAAATCTTATCAACATTTATTTATCAAACTTAGGATATTGTCTCTACATATCTTATTTCTTTATTATGTTCTAGTCGAGATTCATAAAATAAAAAATGTTTTAGAAAAAAATTCTAATGTACATGAACACAATACCAGAAATAAACGTTTTTCAGCAACCGTCTACTTCCCGGACGTTTTTTCTGTGAGAAAGTAGCATTTTTCCGGCCCAGTTCGGGAAGTACGTACTTCCTAGACTTAGCCGGGAAGAATCACATAGTTGTTGTCGTTGTAAATATGAAAATCTTGGTAGATATGTTTTTGATAAATACGATAGCAACGAAATAACGAATCATAGCTATTTGAAATGAAATTAGTTGATATTTTGATACTTGAAAGTTTGCGTGGTTTCTCATCGCAATTATCGCAATAAACTATAGAAAGCAGCAGCGAGTGATTTTGAAAATTATTTTAAATAAGAATTAGAAAGTTTCTGTTAGTACCTATCTTCTGTTCGAATTTCAATATTTAATACAAATAAGAATTAAAATCTTTTGTTTTGTTCTACAAACAAACATAATAAACAAATATGTCATTAATTTGTTATTCTACGTGTTTGCCGAATAAATAGTGTATACAACACGTCCGAAAACAGTTTTTTCCGGACTTGTTACGTAAATAACTATTTCCTTTAATTAAATCTCAAACTAATGATTAAATCTTGATCTCTTCAATATACTACCACATGAATTCCAAAAAGCTAACACATTTAAAAAATATATTAAACAGTTCATGCTACGATTTTGTTTATACTCTATAAATGATTATCTAAATTAAAATAAAATGTCTACCATTAATTTCAAATCTAATATATTATAATAAAGGCGAAATAAATAGGGAAATAAAAATAAAAATAAGGAAAAAATAATTTGTGCATTAAACCAAATATAAAAATTTTCATATCTAACTAAATATTAACATTATAAATTAACTAAAAATGCAAATTCAGTCATAAGCTCCAGTTACGGTATTTTAGGACGGATGTATAGAAATTCATTGTTTTAAAATAATTAGTGACAATATGTCGCAAGTTTGGCAACTGAGCAAAAATTTGGCCTAGCGTGCAAAGGTCACTGTGGGAAAGTAGGACATCATCCTTGAGTACTAAGCCACATTTGCTGGTAGTACTTTTGATATCACGGGGAGTCACCCTGACGTCGCGACGACTGTGTCTGACACACAGACACGAAAAAAAAAATCAGTCCCGAATGGCAGTACCTAAGTCATTGGCGGCTAACTAATAATTGCAGGATGTTAATTAAGTTTTTTCATAAAGTGCGTCGGTTCATAAAAAAATTTAGTGAGCGTAAACCGCGTATGTGAAAATATAAAAATAGTTCTGGCGGTGCTTTTTGGTCGTACGGAAATTCAATAGAAGAAAAAATCCATAGACGGAGAGTTAAAAAAGAAACTTGGAAAAAAATCAAGAAATCATTTTTTCACACACGAATTTGAAAAAAAAACAAAGAAGAATGCATTTTTTACACCCGAATTATAAAAGGAATGCATTTTGTTATCCTTGAATTTGAAAAAAAAAACAAATAATGAATGTTTTATACTTGAATATATAAAAAAACAAAAATGCGTTTTTGCACATACGAATTTGGAAAAAAAGAAAGAATACATTTTATTCACACCCAAATTTGAAAAAAAAACAGGTAAAAATGAAATTTTCCATATACAAATTTGAATAAAATTTAGAATGCATTTATTTCTTCAAACCCGTATTTGAAAAAAAAACAAGAATGCTTTTTTTATACTCGAATATGGAAAAAAACAATATTTTTCCACATACGAATTTGAAAAAAAAAAGTAATAACACACCCAAATGTGAAAAAAAAACAGAATGAAGAATCACATACAAATTTGAAAATAAAGTAAGAATGCATTTTTTCACACCCGAATTAAAAAAAAACGAAAACAAGAATGCACTTTTTCATTCTTGAATTTGAAAAGAAATGCATTTTTTCGTACTTGAACTTGGAAAAAATAAACAAGAATGCATCTTTCCACATACAAACTTGGAAAAAAATACAATTTTTTCATATCCAAAATTGAAAAAAAAACATAGGGAAAACAAATAAGAATGCATTTTTTCACACCCGAATTAAAAAATTAAAAATAAGAATGCATTTTTTCATTCTTGAATTTGAAAAAAAATTAAAAAAATGCATTTTTTCCTACCCGAATTTGGAAAAATAGACAAGAATGCATTTTTCCACATACCAATTTTGAAAAAAAGAATACGTTTTATTCATACCCAATTTTGAAAAAAAGAAACAAAGCTAAGCATGCATTTTTTCACATACAAATTAAAAAAAAAATAAAAATGCACTTTTTCATCATCGAATTTGAAAAAGAAAATAAATTATGCATTTTTTCATCTTTGAATTTGAAAAAAACAAAGAATGGATTTTGTCATACTCGAATTTGGAAAAAATAAACAAGAATCCATTTTTTCACATACGAATTTGGAAAATAATAAATTTTTTCACAATTACATCTGAAAAAAAAAACAAGGGAAAGATGAATTTTTCCCATACAAATTTGAAAAAAAGTAGGACTGCATTTTTCGCACACGAATTTAAAAAATAAAACAAGAATGCATTTTTTCATACTAGAATTTGGAAAAATAAACAAGAATGAATTTTCCGCATACCAATTTGGAAAGAAAAGAATGCATTTTTTTTCACACACAAAAAAAAATCAGGGAAAAATGTATTTTTTGTTATTTTTTTATACTAGAATATGGAAAAAAACAAGAATACATTTTTGAATTTGAAAAAAAAGTAAGAACACATCCAAATTTAAAAAAAAAAAACCAGAATGAAGAATTCATTTATTCACATACAAATTTGAATATAAAGTAAGAATGAATTTTTTCACAACCGAATTAGAAAAAAAAACAAAGAATCCATTTTTTCATACTCGAATTTAGAAAAAAAAAAACAAGAATATATTTTTCCACATACAAATTTGAAACAAAAAAGTAAAAATGCATTTTTTCACAACCGAATTTGCAAAAAAAGCAAAGAATGCATTTATTCATACTCGAATTTGAAAAAAAAGAATAATACATTTTTCCACGTACAAATTTCGAAAAAAAAGTAAGAATGAATTTTTTCACACCCGAATTTGCAAAAAAAGCGAAAAATGAATTTTTTCATGCACGAATTTGAAACAAAAAAAAAACAAAAAATAAGGGGAGTTGCCTCCCCAATTCATGTTTTATATAAGTAGGAATTAATCTGGAAAAAACAGGGCCGGTTAGCTCAACGCATTAGAGACTTTACTTTCTCAGGGAGTAAAATTTTATGTGCCATTTATGCAATATATATGTCTATTATGATAAATTTGTTCGCTACTTGTAGCTAGATCAATTCCATATTTCTTTTTGAGGTATTTTATTTTAAATTGTAAACGTCATTTTATGAGCATTTAGTTAGGATACTAGAGTCCGACGGTCTTCTTAATTCGATTATTCGAACATCTATGTTCTTTTTTTTTATCTATATAGTCTAGTAATTTGTTATACCCTGTATAAGATTAATTTGTTATAAAATATTATAGTATGATATTAAAAGTATAAACTAATTTTTGGTAATATGAATGGGGCTTAAGCCATTGGATGAGTAAACCGAAGAGATTGGTAGAATATTTAGAATAACATTTATAAATTTTTTTATAATATTGTAATTTCATTTTTTTAAGGTCTTCTGAAACCAGCCCATTGAAAAAGGGTTAGAAATGGGATTCGCTTGTAATCGAGAATTCTTATTTCAATATATAACTCAAGAGAAAGCCTCCGTAATTCCCAAATCTTGTCCGTAAGGTAAAGACTCTCCAACACTACGAGAGCACGAACTGCCCTTTCGTCTGAAGAGTGGTCGTTGAACTTGGATCGTATAATTCGGAACATGCTTAATCACCTATTGTATGCCTTATATTTTTAATTTTAAACATGTTTTGTTTTGTTTTTCTAACTAATATTAATTTAAGTCTTGCTTAATTTAATTTTTATGTCTTGTTTTGTGACTTGCTCACAGCATACATGTATGTAATGTGGTTAAATATATTGTTCTGATAACAATATTTCACTTTGGGTTGGGTTCTGTAAAAAGTTATAAACTTCTTATATCTAATTTAAATTTATTTTTGTCTTCCTATAGTCCTCATATTCCATTTTCATTGCTGTGGTTATC
Organism: Neocrepidodera transversa; assembly: GCA_963243735.1. Taxonomy (NCBI): domain Eukaryota; kingdom Metazoa; phylum Arthropoda; class Insecta; order Coleoptera; family Chrysomelidae; genus Neocrepidodera; species Neocrepidodera transversa. The sequence goes on along the minus strand of OY725342.1, from coordinate 26,060,814 downwards.
TTATGTTAATCGATCCATTTGCTTCTTTCCTAATTTTATATTTGACTTTACGTCTTCTATATCGTTTTAGAATTCCCATTCTATTTCTTTTATTCCAACTTAGCGTCTTTCCTTCTACTTTTGTTGTAATTTCTTTATATCTTCTTTCATTTCCATTTCTTTTTAAGTTATTTATTATTTTCCAATTAGTAATAGCTTGTGTGTTTCTTTTTTCTATTTTAATTTTTGCTTCTATACTTTGTTCTACTTGCTCGTGTTTGTCTATTATCTTTTCTTCTGATTCTTTGATCTTTTCCTCTATTATGCCATCTATCCCTGTAATAGTATTCTTACATTTATTTTCTAAAATTCCAATTATTTCTATAGTATCTTGTATTTCTATTTTTACTTTTTCTACTTCTTTTTCCTGGTTGGAATCGTTTTCTTTTTCTTGAAATTTAGCAATTTTCTCATCTTGTACCTTTTCTACTTCTATCATTTCTATTTTTATCTCCTTATTTGTTTATTTTATTTTATTATCTTTATAAAGCTTTAATTCTTCTATTTTGTTAAATATTTCCAATTTATTTTGTTTAATTTCTTGTTTAAGAGCATGATTTACTTGACGAACAGATACACCTGAGGGGCAACGGTGTGGTCGGAAGAAGCATATTTTATGATAGGGGGCGTGTCTTATCCCTTTTGACCACGTTTCTCGGTCTCTACCAGGGCAGCTATAAAAGTTGGTGGAATTGTATCGACTGGATTTATCACAATAGTTACATTTTTACGATAGTTTTGGGTTTAATATAAATAAGTAAATTAAATAAATAAAATATTTATTTATAAAAATAAATTTATACAATAAATTAATTATGAATGATAATTTTTACAAGATTTTGAGCCATAATTAATTACATGTTTGGCTATAACTTCTACAAATATTATTTTAAAATTAGGAAATAATTCAAACACATAGTACTTTTTACTCTTTCGGATCCTCTATTAGGGTACACATCGTTTGGTCCGGTAAACCCCTAATAAAATAAAGGTAGTAATGATTGTTTACCTAATGAATAATTGGGTCGTCCGGAGGGCTCGATATTACATTTATCTTTAGGTCAAAACGTGTTTTTCAGAAAATAGGATTATTTTATTTAAAATTGTATTACGTACGTACTTTCTGTTTTAAAAATTATCAATGCGAGACATATATACAAATTCAGAATATTTGTAAACAAAAAATCTCGAATTCTAAAACCCAAAACGGCAAATTATTTAATAAAAAATTAGGCAATTAGATAATAATGCAATACATTTATTGCACTTTGTAAAATTTAGTTCCGAAAATAACAGTTTTATGTAGTTACTTATAATAATGTTATCTAATTTTGTATTTGTGTCTCATTTAAAATATTTTTAAAGTTATTAAAAATATTTAGTGAATTAGTATTTTCTTTAATATTGATGAAATTTGAAAAAATTCCGTTTAATAATTGTTAATTCTTTTTCTTTGGTTATCTCCAGTTCACCAAGCAGGTATTAAGTCTTATAATATTTTCACTATTATTGTCCACAATTACAAAAAACAAAAATTAATCAGTTAATTTTTATGAAAATTTTTTGGCAGTTCTAACAACTAATCAAATTTTGTCATTTTGTGTCATATGAAACAATTTCACCGAATCATGTCAACATTACACTGAGAATTGCATAAATTAATTTTCAACGAATTAGAAGGCTCCTTTTTGTTTACGTTGCTTGTAGGAACGGGAGACTATCGCGATAATTTTGTTAGTTCCTATTAACTTAATGGAATTAATAAGTGATAATTTTTCTGTGAAAAATGAAGCGCCTTATATTTATTTGCAAAAGTCACTCAGAATAAACATTTTGTTGCTAACTTATAATTTTTATTGATACGAACCAATTTGCTTTACATATCGAACACCGGGGCTAAGAAGACACAAAAAACGTGTTATCTATTTCTCCTCATTTGTACAATTAATGTCCGTCACATTTTAGTAACAAAAAAGTGTTACATAACGTGAAAGTAAAATTTTCTTGTGAAAATTCATATTTCTGCATAGTAACAAATAATTCGATCATAAAATCTTCAGTTATACATATAATGGTATTATAGGTATTTCCGTTTTTGTTTATAAACAATTAAAATGTGAAAGGAATTTAAAAATGAAACATAAGCTTCGAATAGAAATTGGGGTCTGTTTGAAATGCACGAAGCGAATTAGGGTGTAGTTTGAATTTATTTTAAAATGAATTTTTATGAAAAATTACTTGTTATCAAAGTTGTAAAACATAAAATTTTCTACATATTTTGTACTTACTATTTTTTCTGTTGTGCATAGTTTTGCCGCTAGAGGGCGTGAAAGAAATATATATAGGTATAGACTTTTGCGTCTTTTTTAGGTTTTGATCCAAAATTATGGATTTTTCTGAAAAATTACAAGAAATCAAAATTGTAGAACATAAAATTTCCTACAAATTTTGTTTTTACTTTTTCGAATTTCGCTGCTAGTTTTTATTTTAATTTTTAAATAACTTTTATGTTATTAAATTAATTTTTAGTTAAATTTTAATAAATATTTTTACACATACTTTTTTTATCCGGCAAATCCTATTTCGTTTTGATAATCGCTTTGACGATGTGAATAAACGAGTTTTTAGTCTTTTAATAATACAATAATTAATAGTTAGATTTAAACAATCGAAATAATCAGAACACTAAAATCACCACACTTATCTCTAAGAAAGATCAGACTAATAACAAAATGTGTCAAAAATAGTCCAACTTAAACTTTTATCCCCAAAGTAAGTACCGACAAAATATCACACCCCCACCACCACTGATTTTTGCTGACAAAGTTCTTTGCATTCAAAAGATACCGATTGTTGGTAATTAAACCGTCAAATAATGCCGATATGCCAATGTTGGGTAGCTAGAATATATCTTATTATTTTTTACTACTTATTAACCGTGCGATGTGTAAAAGTACCAATACATTTGTAAATTAAATCTCAATTTTATCTTACTAAATAAATTAATTAAATACTTATTATATGTTGTTAAACTCCTGTAAAATTTTAAAAATGATGAGTAAAATTAGTTTTATTGTAATTTTCATGTTGAAAATTGTAGTTCATAAAAACAAAAATTGTCATCCAAATAATAAAATTATTTTGATTAATTAAAAAAAAATATTGTCCGAAAAATTATAAACTCTACAATTAAGCTTAAATTTATTTCATACTGTTTACCCTCGTAAAACTCTGCTAACAAGAGAATTTATTTTATTTCAATTTACAAGCTGTGTTCCCTAAATTCTAACGGTGGCGCCACTTCCTTGGAGCAAAATCTTCAGTTGCAAGGGTTTCGCTTTACTCGTCCTATACGTTTGTTTTTTATTTTTAATGAATGAAAAAAATATAGGTTTCTTGGAGAAGATCTAATCTGTGCTCCTCTGCAGCTACTTTTTGAATATTTTACTTCGTTTTTTGTAAAAAAAATTTAGAAAAATGTCTAAAATGAACAATTTTTGGATTTTTTTTGAAAAAAAATGAAGCCAAATTTTCAAAATGTAGCTGCAAAGGAGCACAGATAAGATCTTCTCCAATACAAATATATTTTTTTCTTTTACTAAAAATAAAAAACAAACGCGTAGGACGAGTAAAGCGAAACCCTTGCACATACTATTTTGTCGCAAGGTAAATCCTCCTCTTAATATCTTTTCCCATATCATGCATTTTCCTAGTATTATCATCCAATTTGGTATCCATTTTCTTGTTATTTTCATTCATCTGAATCATCATTTGCATCATGATCTCTAGTTTATCTTGCTTCTGTTCTTCCTGTCTTGTTTGTTCATTTCTTTCTTGAATTATATCTACATTTTCTTCCTACATATATTCAATATCTCCTTGTCCTACTTCCAACTCTTCCTCTTCTTCCATTTGTCCAATCTTTTTCTCCCTCTTAAATCCATTTTGTTTTGATCTACACTAACACTTCACTTGTATCAAGAATAACTAAATTTTATTATAATAATAAATGTCCACTCTGTATTTTTTTTAATTATGTCACAAATGTCACTATATACAAAATTTATTCTGTCGTTTCTTTATATTTGTCAAATAATGTCAAATTAAACTATTACTTTCTTTTTGGATTTACTATTGGCAATAAATGTATAGTACATAAAAGAATCTTACCAACAGGTATTCCTAATGTGATTTTTTCTAGTATTATTCCAAATGCATTCAAATTTTGAAGAATCAAGCTCAAAAGACTACCCAGATGAATTTATGCCCAGATGACTTTGTGCCCCACGTTGGCTTTGTGCCCCACGTTGGGCGCCATTTGTAATGATATTTGCAATTTCTCACTTTGGGTTGGGTTCTGTAAAAAGGAAGAAACTTAATTACTTGACGAATATTAATTTAATAAATTTTGTTCTACTATAATTTATGTTTTCTTTCTTCTTTGTCTTCTATAATTTGTTTTCTTTCTTCTTTGTCTTCTATAATCCTTGGATTTGTCAAATCATTCACATTCTACTACTATAGTTGGACATTTCTTCCTCTTTCTAATCTCTGGATTGCTTATCTTTTCATTATCATGAACTTGCTTACCTTTCTATTGCTCTGCTGCTTTAAGGCTACGTTTAATTTAAAATTTTTATAAACTTTTATTTATTAATAAAATTCTGCACCATCAATTTTATCTATACATTTATTCGTCTACTGCCTGATACATAAACCTTTTCTTTCCATTTCTTAACTATCGTACAAATATCCTATTTCACAAAATTTTTAAAAACATTCCATCATTTTTGACTTTTTTCCACCAAATCAAAGAATACCTATCGACAAAGAAACGAAGGCTACGGCATTTGCATGGACCGAAATTTTACGCGCATGCGCGAGTTATATTAGTTATACGTCAATGTCAATTCTGTCTAAAGGTGCAGTATTATTGAATAAAGTGCGGATTGTTTGTTCATTTTGTTTATTTTTTAATATTTTATTGTAAATATTACTTTTGTTTTCTAAATATATGAATAAAATGAATTTAAATTTATTTTTGTCGGTACCCGAACAGATAGATCAAGAGCGAGGTAAAACGAGGGAAAAGAGTAACGACGCCGAACTCAGCTGTTCTATTAGTTATCCGTCACCTGTCACAAAAATTTTTGCCCTTCAAACATCAAAGAAATTTCGCCGGCCTTCGCTTCTTGGTATATATGTATTTCTTGACCAAGGGAGTTCAACTTGAAATATTATTCCACCTTTTTTGCATTTTTTGAGAAAAAAATGAATTTCTTTTTATGAAAAAATCGTTTTTTTTTTTTTTTTTTTTTTTTTTTTTTTTTTTTTTTTTTTTTTTAATTTAACATGAAAAAATTGATATTTAAAAATTACTGCATCTATGCAACTTGTAGTGCACCTACGGACTTATTGGCATAGCTGCAGCATAATATTAACGTGGGCCATTTTCTCTAAATAAAATTGACGCTTTCAAATATAGATGACGTTTGCTTATAAAGTGTCGTTTGGTCAATGTGTTTTTAATTGTGTTTACTTTTACCTTTGTTTACGTATCTTTACAAAAACAAATAAACACGGAAAATATTTAACATCAACCAGCTCTACAGAGTACAAACTACAACAGTGGCAGTGAACTATGCAGTAAGCAGACGCGGGCGCGACCTTTCACTTAATTAGAAAATAGTCGTTTTCTTTATCTGACAGCGGAATCTAATATCTATTTATCTCTCGCGAATTCACAGTGGATAGGTCCAAGTTTTCATCTTCATCCAATTATCATATAATGGTTTTCTCCGTCTTTGTCTCTATAAGTGAGATTTAACAGCTGTTATTAATTCGTATTCTCTTCTTTACACATTTTCAGTTAATGGCTTGGCGGTAACTTCATTGCACATGAGTGACGTCACGATCATAATGGCGGCATATTCAAATAAGTAGAAATTTGAATTTTTAAATTAATTTGTTCAAAAATCTAGCTCAAACTAAGGTAGATAATAAAACTCAATGGGTTCTATTTGATCAATGCGAACTGTTAATAAAGAAAAAACGTGAGGTTACATTTTTGTTGGACTCTCCATTGTTTTCTACCTTCAATTTTTTGATATCTCATCCTTTTTTTTTTTTTTTTTTTTTTTTTTTTTTTTTTTTTTTTTTTTTTTTTTTTTTTTTTTTTTTTTATATAATTCAAGCAATAAATCTTCGTTGAAAGCAATATTCATACGTGGCAAATAATAAATTTTTAATTGATACTCTTGACAGTTTCATCGTCTATGTTTGTATTGCACCGACGCTCGGGTGAGCGCGGCAACATTTAAACTGAAGGAATTTCCTTTTCATCACCCCCTAATGAATAAAAAAAATATTTAGAAGTTATTTGAACCAATTTCATTATCGTCACAATCTTCTTCTTTCTCTTTTTATAAATTGACTTGGATACTTTTTCTAAGATTTCATAAGGACCAATTCTCAGCTCTTCAAGCTTCTATCTGTTCAATTTGTTTCTGTTTTTAATAAATACGATGTCACCAACTTTTAAGTCAAAGTACATTCGATTTGTATCATAAAGTTTGTTGTAATTGTGTGACTTATTAGTATTTTCGAGAGCTATTTTGCTCAGAATTTTTTTGTTTTAGCTCGCTCGATAATACTGTAGTATTTGTGCCATGCATCAAGTACGATGGTATAAATTTGGTCACAGTGTGTTCGGTTTCATTGTATTTTGTATGCACATGTGTGCTATGGTTGTCCAAGCTAATTATTTTCCAATCTTTTCGTTGATTTTGCACCTAATTTTATTTACTAAGTCTGGTTCGATCTTTCATTTGGACCATTATAAAATGGACAATTTAGAGCTGTGAATATTAGTTGTTTAATAAATACTTATTTAATACTCTTGAATTTTTTCCAGGGTATTAATCTATCAGGACTAGATCAATTTTGTTATTCTCTTTTTGCTTTTTCAACAAGCTTTATAAAGTCGTTTGCATTTTTCGTTTTAAGGTGCATCCAAAGGAAATTTGTTTATTCTTATTAGTTTGGACGTGGAATTTGAATAAGAGGCGCAACATGCTGTTGAGTTTGTCAAAATATATTGAGTTTTGAATTGAGCAATTTTTAATATGAATACACAGTGGAACCGCGAGAGTGTTATTCAATTACATTAAGCTAGTGTATGAGTCTCCCGTTGCCAAAAAACGGACGGTTAATGCCAACCTTTCATATAAAGGGATATTTTGCCTATAATTTGTATTCCTTTTTGCAACTTTGGGCTTAATTAAATAAATCAAAATCTCAAAATCTACTGCAGACATTCGGCCAAAATTAAGTGCATCACATAGTACTATAAATGAAGCGCAATTTATACAGCGAGCGTGACGAACGAAAATGGAAACATCATCGATCACTGACAAACGAAAAATTGTTGCAGCAGTTAAGATGTTATCCGCGTTCATCGGAATGCTTGTTGCAAAATGTTCGCGAACGTTTTGCGCTGTTTTTTCACGGGTTTGGATGCACCGTTAAGGTGCATCCAGACCGGTGCAACAAACAGCGCAAATCGATCGCGAACATTTTGCAACAAGCATTTGGGTGAGCGCGGATGTCTAAACTGCAGCAACACTTTTTTGTTTATCAGTGTTCGTTGATGTTTCCATTTTTCAATTCAATATATTTCTACAAACTAAACGGCGTACCGCGCGTTAATTCAAATTACACGTCCAAACTAACGCGCACAAACAAGCAAATTTCCTTTGATATACCGAAATCGCATGGAAAACATTTTGCGCCGAGCAAAACAGAGCGCAAGAGAATAGGCGTGAGCGCGCTCCCGTCCAAACCAAGATGTTTTGCAATGTACGTGAACATTTTGCGCTGTTTGTTGTACCGGTCTGGATGCACCTTTAGATGTCAAATTATAAGCGTACCTTGTAAAACGGCCGGTAAACAGATGGGGGAATTTTTTTGTGGATCTTGAACTTCCAAATCCTCTTGTTGTGTCTATTGACACTATGGAAAATGGTTTTGTAGCTGGACCTAAATGTACCATTAGACAACTTCTTGGATCTATGGCAATTCACCGAAAACAGTTTACCGAAAACAATTTACCGAAAGAACAATTCACCGAAAGAACAATTCACCCAAAATCCCTTATGTTATTCATAGTATATATTATTTTTGGTATAATTAACATATATTGGTGTAAACTCCCCTTCACACTTTATCAAGGCTTAGGACTTGCAGCAAATGCTGGCGTTTTAAAAAGTTGTTTTTTTTTGTTTTTATAAAGTTATTTGTTTTTTTTTTATAAAGTTTTTTGTTTTTTTTTGTTTTTGTAAAGTTTTTTGTTCTTTTATTTTTGTTTTTATGAAGTTCGTTCAATCAATATCAAAATCTTAAATTGTGGGCTATACCGCGTAAGAATTCATTCAAATTTACAATATTGTACTCTTCAACAATTCTTTATATCCTTTCAACACAATCCCTGTACTTCTTGCTAGCAGGCGGGGGTTCGATTCCTGCAACATATTGCTCAACTTGGAGTTCGTGTAAACTTTCCTCCCTCTAGATGGCTTCAAGAAAATTAGAAATTTTGGGGTGCTCAGAGGAAATTTGCTACTCAAAACCCTGATGCCAGCCTTCTATAGCATTGTTCGTTTTGATTAAGCCCACACGTAATCCTACAAAGGTCCACATGTTGTGCGAAAAAAGTGGTGGACGACGGCGAACTGTTTGTGGACGCCCAACCCAGGTGTCTTCGAAATAGCCCATTACCGGTTGTGCTTCTGGGGGTAACATGTTTTCCTCACAAAGCAACTCAAATGCATCTGCTGTAGGAATAACTGCTATTGCTGCTAATAACCGCATTTTCAGAGTAAAATCTGCATCTGTTTCACACCTCTATTTAAAGCCTTCGGATTAAATCTTACGGTTGTGAAAAATGGAAAAAACACCTCCGATGTCTGGACTGAAGAAATTCTTCAGCAATAGAGCTTATCATTTAAGTTTCAAAATCAGTCATAACTGATGCTGGTGTAACTCCTGGGAGAAGCTTTTTTATTTTTTGGAGTAATCTAACGTAGGTAACTCTGGTTTTGTCCGGTAGGTTACTTTTTAACTCATGTATTATATAAAGCTGACAGGGCAGGTGCGGTACAGTTTTAAACGTACCATTTGCCTACCAGTGGTCAGCCTGAGCTAGAAGTTGGAGATTTCTCCTCGTACAAAACATCAATATCCGGTCTTCTTTAAGTCCTGAATCAAACATCAAAAAGTCTTCCCCCTTTCTTGTAATTTTATTTTCTTGTCCAAAAACAATGTCGCTGCGCCGAATAGGCAATGATGGGGCAACCTGATACCTGGTTCGTATTTTGCGTATTGTTCTTTTCATACTACTTCCCAGGTATCAATGAAACTTGGTCAGGCATTGGCAAAATATTGGCTCAAAATTTTAATATTGGGCAAATATTTTCCGTCTGAAACCAATATAAGTAAAATGTTGTTTGAACATATTTATAGTATATTAAAAAAATATATAAATTTAATGTTGGGAAAATATTTTCAATATACTAATGATATTTTATAAAAATATAATACCCAAATAATTAAAGAATATTGGTCAGATATTGATATTCAACATTTATAACATATTGAATTTCCGTATAACATCCATATTGAACAAATATTTTCAATCTTTTAATGATATTGGAAAATAATACGATTATTACATAATAAAATAATATTGGTTGTACATTTCTATTGAATATTTATAATATATTGAATTTCCACATAAAATCAACATTGGAAAAATATTTTCAATATACTAATGATATTGGACCAAAATGTAATGCTTAGATAATAAAACAATATTGGTAGGAAATATATGTTCAATGTTTAAAACATATTGAATTTCCATATACAACCAAGATTGGAAAAACATTTTCAATATACTAATAATATTAGGTCAGAATATGATGCTTAGATAATAAAACAATATTGGTAGGAAATTTATGTTAAATATTTATAATATATTGAAAAATATTACCCATAGATGGCGTTAGCACTGTACGTTAATTGTATAAATAACTGTTGGTACTAAGTATCAGATAACTTTTTTTATATTTGTCCATTAGAGATTGGACCTCTCTTCGTATTTGTTATAAAAGTGAAGTGTTTTCAGCTTACATATGTTTTTTTTATAAAGAATGTGAAGAAATAAATCACTTGCAAGATACTTAATACGAAATTCAATATTGGACCAACGTTACTATTAAATATGGTAATGATATGTTTTTTTAATATAAATGTAATGGTAATTTTCAATATCAAGATGTGCATAATCAATATTCTACTTATATGTAAGATATATTTTGCCAATATTCTGCCAATATGTAGACCAATTTACTGTAAAAAATCAATATCATTTTCTGATACCCATAATATTGTTGTGGTAAATAAATAGTTCCCCAATATGGAAAATTAATATTGAAATTCAATATCTCCCCCACATTGAATTTCAATATTTGGAGTTATTTTAAATCAATATTTGGCCAATTTTACAAAATGTTAACACTTCGACTTCTAGCCAATATTAAAATTCAATATTCAGATAATATTTTCAACCCAAAAAAATATTGTAAAACAATGTTTTGCCAATATTTTTTGATACCTAGGTTACAGTCCCAAGCCTACCTGGCTGACTCCATTTGATACAACATTTGATATGATGTAATCTGGTGCATCTTGATATGATGTAATCTGGTGCATCTCGAGTTTTTCTGGCGTCATCGCGTACGATGGTCATCACTTGCATTTTTTTCTACATGCAGCAGCATCACCGAGATGTTTATGTGTTCCAGTTCTTTTAATAACACTGTCATCCAGTATTATCATGCGTGCAGCATACTTAGCTTTGTGGTAACTTTCACACTTCCAATATATCTTTGAATCTACTTCTCTATCCGTATAAAAGAATAGTCGAGGCAATGAAGCACTAAATAGGCCAAAGATAGCAAATCTTTTAGGATTGGACGGATTGGAATGCGGTTTTTTGCATTCGCTTCCAAAAATTATTTATACCATTAGTACCTAATTGGTACCTACTAAGAACCGGAAGTTGTATTGCTGCAGCCAAAAATGCATTATTTAAGAGGCTTTTTGGCAAATTTAATAAATTTTAAAATAAGAGTCAGAATTGGCCCAAGTGGGGTACCCAGGGGTTTTTTGAGGTCGCTGATCACGATTATGATGCTTAACTTGACCCCCCGAACACCTGGAGCTCAGTAACGCCGACAACCGTCATTCCGTGGGACTCTCCTGAAATTCATGCGGGGAATTAGAGAAACTTGGCGCCCGGGGGTTTTTGGGGTCGCTGAATTCAAATATGCCATCGGCGAATACCCCACGGACACCTGGTGCGCCCTAACCTGGCCCTGAACCTTATCACCGAGGGTTTTCCAGACACAATTAAAAAAGACCAACCGAAAATCGTTTCGGGGGTTTTTTTTGAATATGGCATATTTGAATTCAGCGACCCAAAAAATCCCGGGCGCCGAGTTTCTCTCCTTCCTCGCATGAATTTTGGTAGAGTCCCACGGAGATGACGTTCGTCGGCGTTCCTGAGCTCCAGGTATTCGGGGGGTCAATTTAAACATCATAATCGTGATCAGCGACCTCAAAGACCACTGGGTATCTGACTTGGGCCAATTCTGACTCTTATTTACAAAGTTATTAAATTTTCCAAAAGCCCTCTCAAATAATGCATTTTTTGAATGCATTTTTGGCTGCAGCAATTCAACTTCCGGTTCTTAGTAGGTAATAATGGTATAAATAATTTTTGGAAGCAAATGCAAAAAACCGCATTCCAATCCGTCCAATCCTAAAAGATTTCCCAACATAATGCTTCATTGCCTCGTCTAGAAGTGACCTTCGTCAAACAACAAACATTTTTCACTGTATATGTATTCTAGAGCCATTCCGAAATTCACTCTAGAAAAGTTTTCTATAAACTAACCCCAATTTTAGTAAATAAGGGGCAATTAGGGAAATATTTATTTATGAGTAATACAACTTAATAACAATAATCTCAGGTAGTCAGGGATAATTTTAATCAATGAGAGGCAATTAAGTCACATTCCAGATTCTAATTTTATTTTGGTCAAAATAATTTCAGGTAATTTAAGATTTAACCTAATTTATTTATACTTTAAAACCACAAGTAAAAATACAACTGTGTAAATACCGCCCTGCTAAATAGTACTGAAATGATTTTAGGTGCATTTTTCTTTCGGTGAATTGTTCATTCGGTAAATTGTTTTTCGGTGAACTGTTTTCGGTGAATTGCCCGGGACCCCAACTTCTTTTGTCCTCTGGACTTACTTTTATTATAAGTTTCACAACTTATACAGACATTTTTAATATTTTTAGTTAAATTTTTTGTTGTATTCCAATCTAAGCACTGTTTCTCAACATTTAAACTGAATTAATTTCCTTTACATATATAAATATATACGTATGTTTGCCATTTAGAAACACTCTTTGAAAAATTATCTCTGACTGATACTATATAGCAACTCTAATGTCTTTGGTATATTCGTGAAAAAATAGAAGAGCTGCGACTCTTTCGATACCCTGCTGGAAAGCTAAAAGCAACCTAGTAACACGTCATATATGGTGGGACAGCGAATGCTCTGAGGTAATCAAAAGTAGAAAAGAAGCCCTAAGGCAATGTAAACAAGTTTCCGACTTAGAAAATTATATTAAATATCAAAAATTTGTAAGTAAAGCAAAACTACTTTTCTTAAAAAAAAAACCATAGGAGAGCTGGATCAATTTTCTAACTAATATAAACAGGAATACAAACGCCACAAAAATTTGGCAATTTATAAAAAAAAGAATGAAAAATTCTTCAATATTTACTGTTATTTGCTTTAAATGAAAATAGTAAATTTTAATTTCAAAGAAAACAAGATTTATTTTTTACTATTCAGCCATTCAGACCATTTATTTTTTAATTAAAACCACACTGTTGTAGAGCGCGTTAACGTCCTTGAAGGATAAAAAAATATCCTTGACCAAAGGACACATCGTTCGCACTGAAGTATATTAATGGTCAACAAGAGACCAGTTATCAAAGGAATGTGCGTATTTCATCATAACGGTTTTTATTAGATATTCCATTGAGTCCTTTATGATTCCGGCATCCAATTTTCCACTGCTTTTATGAAATAATCGAGGAAATAATACCAAAACTGGATTAGTGAATTTATGTTCGAGGTTTATGATGTTTCTCGCATTTCAAATAAACTCGAGTTCCTTTTGGACTTACATCAAAGTATATAAAGGTAATATTAGAGATAATATCTTACAAAGGATGTTTTGGTAATGGCACAGTAATAAATATCAATTACACTGCCAAACAAGCACTTCCTTTGGTATTTCGATTTAAAAAATACCTAATAAATATTTCAATACTTAGTAAGTAAACACTTCGAAGAAAGTGGATACAAAACTTTATATCGAAGTTGGTCATTTTGAGGGTATTGTTTTTATATGTATTGGAAAAGTTCGAAATAAGAAAAGTTTTATATGGGGAAAGAGAGATTTGAAGACTATTTTTTTTTTTAGTTTTCCAAAGAGGATTTAAATTTAAATTAGTTTTTATAGTGTTTTTTAACGAAACGACTTTATTATTCGATTGTTTAAAACTTGTGTTGCGTATTAAACAATTTATAATCGATTTAAATATGCTTTAATACTGTTAATAATACTATAAATTCAGTACATATTTTTTATCTTGAGTGACATTCTTCAGTAAGCTCTTTTTAATTGTTTATTTATATATTTTGTTTTACATACAAATAAATGACCAAACAATTTCCTGTTTGAAAAAAGTTAATTGAATATATTACTTTCCCGGACCCATCAAAGGGAAAGTAAGGTGAACGAGCAAAAAAAAAATCGAGATATTGATGAAAATATCCATTTTGAGGTCCCCCAAGAGGATTGAAACCATTTTCAGCGTATGGTCTGTCTGTGTGTCTATGTGTCTGTGTGTCTGTATGTCTGTGTATCTGTGTGTAATCTTCCACGATAACTGCCGAACCGTTTGACCAATCAAGCTGAAATTTGGTACGGAGAGTCGGTGTGTGCTTAGAATGCGACCATTAGATTTAAGTTTAAATTGGTACAGTAGAAGGTCCTCAAGACTGACAATGATTAAATACACATGTAACAATTTTTTACTTTTTTTAAATTTTAAGGACAAACAATACACTTTAGTGCAAAATGTTGTAGTACAAAGTTTTAGAGCATAAAATTTCCTACAACTCTTGTCTTAAGGTTTTTCCAGAATTTCCTATAGTTACGCCACTAGAGGGCGCGTAAAAAATGTTCATGTAGGTTTTCTCTAGTTTTTCTTGATTTTGAGGATAAACAATACACTTTACTGCAAAATATTGTAGTACAAACTTTAAGAGCATAAAATTCCAAACAACTTTTGTCTAAAACTTGTTCTAGAATTTCCAATAGTAGCGCCACTAGAGGGCTCGTAAAAAACGTACAGGTAGGTTTTCTCTAGTTTTTCTTGATTTTGAGGACAAACAATTCATTTTAGTGCTAAATTTTCTTGTGTAAAGTTGTAAAGCATCAAATTTTCTTTAACTTTTATGTTTAACTTTTTATCGAATTCTTCTTAGTTTTGCCGCTAGATGGCGAGAAAAATACACATTTGGAGGTATATTATGCTCTTTAGTGCAAAATGTTTCTGTGAAAAATTTGTAAAGCATAAAATTCCCTACAACTATTGTATGAAAATTTTTCCGAATTCCCAATAGTTTTCACATCTGTTTTTAAGATATCCTAATTGTAGCAGTGTGATATACAACGTGCGCATGCGCAGCTTATGTCATTATCAACATTGAAATATCAATTCGGTAGACGTATTCACCATCGGCTCGCAATTTTTTATGTGTTCCATAAATTAATGTAATGTTTAGTATTTTGTAATTAAAATAATAATAATAAATAACATATTCTCTACGGTCGAGCCGGGAAAGTTCTGGGGTGACACAGCCGATTTTTTTTTTCGTTTGCGGATCAACCGTTGTGTACATATTTATTTGAATGTTTATGACCGCGGCCGGCTTATTTTTGTTTGAACTCATATGTCATTCATATGATGTCAATGTTAAAGAAAAATCAAGTAATCGATCGGTCGCCTTAGTAATGATGTACTTTTGTTGTTATTGCAAAAAATATATGTATAACTTTTTTGACTAATAGTTACCATTAAAAAAATTATTCATCGGTCTCATATTTATTTTCATTTTAAAAAGTTTTAATTTAGTAATATAAAAATATAACATCCATTATTGTCATATTGTCATTATTGTGTCATTCATGCCATTTTTTAATGGAATAGAAAGTTAATAAATCATATAACTAAAAACAAGTATTTACTATTTACATACATTTAATATACATGTGATTCGAGTATTTATACTATTTACATGCATTACAAAGAGATAATACTGAAATCATATGATCAGCAACTAAGGAAAAACATCGAAAATTAACTACAAAGGGCAAAAAAATACCAAAAACAAACGTCAACAATTCCGGCAGAATCAAAAAAATAAAGTACAATAAAATGAAATCCAGATATGATATATATTTTTCGCATAATAAGAAATAATTATTTTTTTGTGTTTCTATTTTTGTTATTGGTAGTTATTTAAAAAGCTGAATTTTGAATGTTATAAATCTGAAATTTTTCATTTGGCCAATATTAATGACAGCCGAACATATAACTCATATACAAGGTGTCCCAAATAAGAGTGATCGATTTTAAATGTAAATGTACAGCTTATTAATTGCCTTAAAGAAATTGGGTGTTACCTAATTGTTTTCGTTGACCCAAAAGTTTTTTATGAACTTTGTTTACATTTTTTCCCATCAATACAGGGTACTAATTTTGGTCAAAATAATTGGAAAAAAATATTATTTTAAACGGGACACCCTGTATATTTTGATGATATTCAAAATAGCGATTCATCTTCTTTTAAAAAATGTATAGTTTGATATCTTTTGCTTTCCTAACAACAAAGATATTCTAGTTTTTAAGAAACACTGCATTTTCCTTATAAAAAATAAATAAAATTAACAAATCTGACAAAGAATTTATTCAAGAATATAAACATAACAAAAATTTAATGCAAATAAGAAAGCAATTATTAGTAATAAATAATGTAAAAGTTACAATAAATGCTGTATATTCCTACCCTATTCTTCAATGCACATATGCAAGCGAAATTTTAAATTTTAATTAAATGGGGGGGTGGGGGGATTTCAACGTATTGACTGCGGACTTCAATGAAAACCATTAACCTAACTGTGTTTTTCTGTTATATCTGGTATCCATGACGGGTTTGAAATTAAATGTTAGTTCATACAAATTATTATTGGTTTACATATATTTTGTTAGTGTTTTTTATAATTTTTTTTTTTTTTTATGTATAATTTTAGCAATTACAAATTTTGCGATATCGTTCGGACGTGTTGATGAAGGATTCTATATATATTACTATTTTCACTCGATATTATTTGTGTTAAATTAAAAGGTTTTTTTAATTCTTTAACTCTGTATAATTTATCCATAACTTTTTTATTATGTTCCTGATTTCTATTACATTTTAAAATTACATGTTCTATCGTTCCTTCTTCCCCACATTCGCATAAGGGCGAATCTATTAAATTAATTATATATAAATGTGATGGAACTAATGCGTGATTAAATCTCATTCTGCATATTATACGAGTTATTTCTTTTCCCAAATTTTTATTATTAAACCACGGTTGCAAATTTTAATTAAATACATAGTAAAATAAATCAACTCTTGCTGTGACAATTTGTCATGGCAACAAAATCAACAAATTTGATAATTGATAAAAATAGAAGTAATTTAAGAAACTAAATCTACTACTCAAACAAGGAGGATATTCAGAAGAAAATTTGGTAAAAATCCCCCTTCTATGAAAATTATTAAAAAGTGACATGTAAACTTTATGGAAACTGGTTGCATTGCACACCTAAAAAAACCAAGGAATGTTGATGCCGTTTTAGAAAAGTTGATGTCTGTTAATGAAGTTCTACAAGCTAACAATCAAAAAATTTCAATTAGAAAGATTGCTGGAATTTTAGAAATCACCTAAAGTGACGTTTACAGATGCCTAAAAATTTTAAAACTGACTCCATATAAAATTCAGACCTTCCAAAAATTGTACACGTCAGATTATAAAACACGACTAATGCGAAACTTTATTAGATTTATTCAGGAATGAACCCAATACGTTGTTAATTATGTCTGATGAAGCAACGTTTCACATTAGTGGAATGTGTAACAAACATAATTTCAATGGGGCTTTGAAAAACCCAGTTCTTTTAACGAATTTGATAGAGATAGTCCAAAAGTTAATGTTTGGTGTGCGTTGTCCCAGACAAAAATCTATGGACCTTTTTTCTTTATGGAACCAACTGTGAGAGGTACAAATTACACAGATATGTTGGAACAGTTTTGTT
The DNA here is from genome assembly GCA_963243735.1 of Neocrepidodera transversa. NCBI lineage: Eukaryota > Metazoa > Arthropoda > Insecta > Coleoptera > Chrysomelidae > Neocrepidodera > Neocrepidodera transversa. The sequence continues at coordinate 26,043,197 of OY725342.1, read as the reverse complement.
ATCCACAATTAGTTGAAGATGGAATTACAAACACCGTTTAGCTTTAACAAGATGACGCACCACCTCATTAATCATTGATAGAACGAGATTTATTAGATAATTTTTTAAATCAAAAGTGGATAGGTCGAGCTGGGCCGATTGAGTGGTCACCGCTACCTCCTGACTTAACTCTCCCAGATTTTTTTCTCTGGGGATATGTAAAGGATAGATGCTACAATCCTAAGCCTAACAACGTACAGGAACTAAAAAATAATATTAGGAACATTATAGAAAACATTGTAACTTTTACATTCTTTATTACTAATAATTGATTTCTTATTTCCATTAAATTTTTTTTATGTTTTGTTGCTGAATAAATTCTCTGTCAGATTTATTAATTTTATTTAATGTCAGTTTTTCCATAACGAAAATTCAGTGTTTCTTAAAAACTGGAATATCGTTGTTGTTAGGAACGCAAAAGGTATCAAACTATACATTTTTTAAAATAAGATGAATCGCTCTTTTGAATGCCATCAAAATATATAGGGTGTTCCATTTAAAATAATACATTTTTTTTCATTTATTTTGACCAAAATTAGTAAAACGGATGGGAAAAAATATAAACAAAGTTCATAAAAAACTTTTTTACACCGCGGGACTAAAGTGCTTAAAAACAATTGAAACCAGCCACCTTGTTTATTCTAATTTAATTCAGAACTGTCAAATACTTCAACAAAGGAGTATCAAAAACAATTTTCGGTAGTATAGTCTTCAATTTTCTTTTGTCCAACACAATTTTACGATATTGTCGTAAGCTTCTGAATATATTTTTTACGATTTTATTCTAAAATGTCTTAAAATAGACAAAGTCGCAATCTTCTGTCATTATGTACATAGTATATCCGTATAAGACAAGGTTTTACAAAAAAATTTTATTGTCAGAATTAGCTCACTTGGTTCGCGCAAAGGTAATTTGAATGCGGATCGAAATTGGTCTGGGTTTGAACTCCCTTTAGGGAACCTTATTTTTTTTTTTATTTTTTTAAGTGCGGGTATTTTTTAAAACATACATAATTTAATATCAAACATGATTGCCTAATCAGAAGTAAGAAACTTACAAATAAGAGAATTGATTGTTACGTTAAAATATTTACAAAATTAACAGGTAAATAATTATTTAAATTTTAAATGGGCTTGAGCACCGCGGTGTCAAAAATAGCGTATATACTATTGTGTCAACGAAAATAATTAGTGAGAACGCGATTTCTTTAAGGAAATTAATAAGATGTGCATATACATTTAAAATCGATCACTCTTATTTGGGACACCCTGTATTTCGAATTATGTAGTTGTCTGTAGATATACATGGTCTTTCAAATTCTGGAAACGGTCCTGGAATTCAAAAACTACTAAAGATAAATTGTCCAAATTCGGGATTTAGTAACGACATGTCTTTTTTCACATTGTCATGCGATGTATGTAGTTTTGGATGGGAATGAATTTGAATGAATTAGTGTTTTTGTGATAATTATTAAAAATTATTATTATTATTCATATTTTTATAAAATTTCATTGAATCTAACTAAAAGATAAAATGTAAGTCACTTGAAAGTTAACCTAAAATATTTGAATAACATTTGACATCAATCACAATAATAACTAATAAATAAATTATTACTTAGAGACAAGGCTCCAGGAGGCAATAGATCCGACGAAGAAGCCTAAAATAACCCTCCGAGCGACAGTAAGGTGTTCTTTAAATTTATTTTAATATAACAAAGTACTAAGTACTAGTAATAACATTACATAAAGGGTATATACTCTTTACACAATGATAATAATAGCAGGTGTGAAAATTAATGGAGTCTAAGATTAGATTGCATAATTGCAAGCAAGATTACTGTACTGACCATGTCTACGAGCAAGAAAACTACAGAAAAATAGGAATAAATTAAATATAGGAAAAATAAAGAAAATAGGGAAAAGTAGAGAAAAATTGTTACGTTTTTTTGTGCCACCCTTGTATTTTTATTATTCCTCTTCTCCTTATATTTTATAGTTTCATATTCGCTTGATGTTTCCCTTCTTATTTCCTCTCTTCTCTTGGCATTCTTATAAAATGCCTTACCCATGCTAATCTTTCTTTATCTATTGAGTACAAGTAATAAACTTTGTATATCTTTATATCGCCAGTGTTTTCTACTGAAGATTTCTTTCTTGTCTTCTCTTTATTTTATAGGGGATGTTTTATTATATTATATTATATTTTTACTAAAATTCTTTGAAATCATTATTAATTAATTCGACGCTTGTAATTTTATTTTTAATTCTATAAATGCCGGTATATTTTTTTATTTATTTACTTAAAAGTTTATACCTTATCATATACTATAAATTATTGATTTCTGTGTGTCTATATACGAAAAAGATAATCTAATTCTTAATTTGTTTTTACACGTTGTCTTAAAATTCAATTAATTTTAAATATTTTTGTATTTCATATTTTGATCTAAAATTCATGTTTTTTATTTTGATATTATCATTGTTTTATACTCTTTTTTCAATAACAGCGACCACGAAATCTGGTAATTTATAAGATTTTTAATCTTAACCTTACGTTATGTGAACTTTTAGGGTTTTTTTGGGGTTTGATCATTGCTGTTTCTACTTCCCAAGCAGTTGTCATTTATCTGGACGGTGGTCAAGTTTTGCCGGGTCCAAGAAGACTTTTGTTTATCTGGACAACTGGAGACGGGACAGTCCGAACGGGACAGCCACATCACCAAAAAAAAAAAAAACAATACCCTCTACCACAAAGGAGATAAGTTCAAAATTTTGAAAAGAAAAAAAAAAAAAAACTCTGTTTCATTATCGTCGAATAACCAAATATAACGTTTCATTTGAGTTTAATTTCCTTAATCAAAAAAAAAAGATTTTGAAATACATCATAGTTTTTTGTCAATTGTTTCTAATCACATCAAAAAAATCAATTGAGAGGTGTCCAAAATTTTTTTATTTAATATTTTGCTTCTGATATATTTCAAATTCTATTCGTGGAACTAACCCATAATAAAATTTGAGCTTAATCACATTAATTATTTTTAACAACTTAAAGTATCGATTCAAAGTAAATTAATAAAATAGAGAAAAATAGACAAAAGAAAAAAATAAAAAATAAAAAATTGGAAACAGAAATATAGAAGAAAAACTAATGAAAAATAAAACAAAATATAGAAAATAAAGAAAATATGAAAAAATAGTCAAAATTATGGAAAATTTGAAAAAACAGGAAAAACTAGCCGAAAATATGAAAAAGTTGGGTAAAATAGGGAAAAATAAAATTAAATAGGGGAAAATAATGCAAAATAGGTAAAATTATTTAAAATGGGAAAAATCACTGAAAAATAGGAAACAAGGAAAAATAGGAAATAGGAAAAATAGGGAAAAAAGTTAAAATAGAGAAAAATGGGGAAAAATATGGTAAAATGCGAAAAATAAAGTGAAATGGCGAAAAATACAGCAAAAATGAGATAAATAAAGAAACTTAAAAAAATTAAAGAAAACAAGAAAAAATAGGGAAAAATAGAAAAAAGTAAGGAAAAAGCAGGAAAAGATAGGAAAAATAGAGAAAATTAGGGTCAAATAGGGGAAATAGAAGAAAATAAAGAAAACTTGAGAAAAATAAAAAAAACAAAGGTAATTAAAGAAAAATAAATGGAAAAAAAATAAATAGGGAAAAATAAAAGAAATATGCAAATATTGGGTAAAATGTAAAGAGTAGAGAAAACAGGGAACAATATATATATAAATATGAAGAAATAGGCAAAAATAACGAAAAATAGAAAAAAAAACGCTTGCGCCGCTCCAAAACTTTCCCGACGAGTATCCACGAATACTTTTTCAGATATTTAATGTAAAGTTTCACATTTTGACATTTTTTTATTTTTGAGAAAAAATCTTGACCGTTCTGAATAGAGATGTTCAAGGGCTTTCAAATGACATAGTGCAAGTCAAAATCCGTGACATATCGCATCTGTCATTTTCTCATAGTAATACTTCCGGTGGACAGATGTCGCACAAAAACTAATTGGTTCTTCCGACGGGTAACCCAAACCCACATACCAAATTTCAGCTGAATCGAATTAAATGTGTGGGCTCTATCGTGGAAGAATACACACAGACAGACAGACAGACAGACAGACAGACAGACAGACAGACAGACAGACAGACAGACAGACAGACAGACAGACAGACAGACAGACAGACAGACAGACAGACAGACAGACAGACAGACAGACAGACAGACAGACAGACAGACAGACAGACAGACAGACAGACAGACAGACAGACAGACAGACAGACAGACAGACAGACAGACAGACAGACAGACAGACAGACAGACAGACAGACAGACAGACAGACAGACAGACAGACAGACAGACAGACAGACAGACAGACAGACAGACAGACAGACAGACAGACAGACAGACAGACAGACAGAAAGACAGACAGACAGACAGACAGACAGACAGACAGACAGACAGACAGACAGACAGACAGACAGACAGACAGACAGACAGACAGACAGACAGACAGACAGACAGACAGACAGACAGACAGACAGACAGACAGACAGACAGACAGACAGACAGACAGACAGACAGACAGACAGACAGTCAGACAGACAGACAGACAGACAGGCTTCCATCTAGAAATGGTCTTAATCATTTCAGTCAAAATGGAAATTTTCATCTTTATCTCGAAATTTTTTTTTAGTTCCTTCACAATACTTTCCCTTCTCGGATGTGGGTCGGGAAAGTAAAAATAGGAAAAATAGGCAAATATAGGAAAATATGGGAAATATAGGGAAAATTGGGAAAGAACTGGGATATATAAGGATACATAGGGAAAAATACCGAAAATATAGAGAAAAAATGAAAAACAGGAAAATAGAAAGAAAAAGAAGAAGTGGAAAAAAGACAAAAAAATTGGAAGAAAATTTAAATATTGCAGTACACAATTTCTGGAAAAGCAGCAATCAATTAATGAAATGAAATGAAAATGGTAGAAGACACCTAGAAGAGTATTCAAAATTGTAAATAAAAATTGAAGAAAACAAGATAACAAGAACAATAGAAAATTTTGGTAGTGAAATATGACAAATTTTTTTTTTATTTTATAAATTATAATTGTAAGGTTTATTATGTCATTCAAATTAGAACCCACTCCAAATGACAAGAAAATTTTCAGCCTCATAATGTTTTAAAATATTTTTGTACTTATCTTATTGATTTTTCTACTTTCCTAACTGCTAAAAGGTATCTCAAATTTCCCTAACCGATCCTGAATATGCAATCAGAGGCATCTGGGCAAGGGAGCGTGATTTCCCTATGACCGATTTTCATTTTGTATTTTCTAACTAGAACGATTTTTGCTGACATCAAAAACAACTTTATCGATTTCTGTCAAAACTTTTCTCATTTGGTAAAAAAGACGAGCTTGGCATTTTTAATAATTTCCAAACTAATAGATCAACGGTAACTATATTTGAATATCAAAGACAACTTATTTAAACTTTCTAAAAATTTAAAAGATTTATATTATTAGACAAAATAATGAATATTAAATCAATTTATTAAAAAACAATGATTTATTAATATATGTCTAATTCTATAGTAGTAGAAAACTAAATAAGATATGGAACAAGGAGATGTAAGTTAGTCGATCATCTTCTCTCTCGCTCGGACTGTTTTGTTAATGGCACTGGAAAAGCCAATTGGCCAGCTTGGACCATTTGAAAACCGGTTTACTCTATCTTATATATTTTGTAGTTGACGGAAATTGAAAGTTTGGAAATGATTGTCAAATGTAAGCATGACAGTGGAAAAAAAGTTATATGAACTTTAAGGTGCGCATGGATGTGTTTAAGATTTGTTAAGTATATTTGGGTCGGATGTTTTTTTTTAATTTTATAATGAGTTCTTTTATTATATTGATACAGTTGTGGTACAAATTAAAAAAAAATCTTAGTATTTGAATTTCATTAAATTAAAAAAAAAACTAGAGAGATAAAAAACAAAAGGTTGGAAAAAAGAAAAGTAGTAAACAAATAGATAATTGTCAGACAATTTTTTTAGAGATGTCTGAAGATTTTTAGAGAAATGTCACAAGCATTTTACCAGAGTTGTTAATTATAGGAAAAAAACTGTAAAAATAAAATTATACCAATAACGAAAAATATTGTTATTGTTAAAATAAAAGAAAAAGGTTTAAAAATAAAAAAAAAAGTTCAAAAGTTTTGAAAGAAGATTTTTTATTGGAAAAGGTAAACAAGGCTGATTGATATGATTGAGATGGTTTAAAAATAAAGTAGTGTCAAGGAAAGCAATTTGAAAGGAATTTTGAAGAGGGAAGATATAGGATAAAGGTTCAAGAAATAAATTGAAGAAACTGATTCAAAGATTGCAAGGTTTGAAGTTGGATTTGTTGGAGGGGTGAAGACAAAGTAGACAGGATATAGAATAGAAAAGAAAAAAAGGAGAACTTATAACAAGAATTTGGTTTAGGCGCTCAAAATTATATTTTGTTTAATTTTTTTTATTTGTAATGTTTATTATTTTTTTTTTAAAGGAACCCAACCGAAAGAGAGAGAGTTTCATCATACAGACAAGGCATTCCAATATAATACATATATCTGTGGAATAAGCACGTAAAAGAATTAACGGCCTATGCCACAAAAGCCTTAATAGTATGTAGAAACTTTACGGGAAAAAACTGGGGATGCAACTAAAAATCCTGCAATGAATGTACACAGCTAATATGAGACCAATCATCACATACGGAAATGCTGCTTAGAGTAGAAGAACAAACCTTGCAATCTCACGAAGGTCATATGCATAATAGGAGCAATATAAACGTGTTCTACTTGTTACTGTTAGAATGGAGGTAATTCTAAACCTCACACCTCTGCACTTACAAGTAGAGAATGTGTCAAAAAGGACAACATGCATGATAGTGGAAGGAATCACCAGACGTAAACCCAGTTTCCTTATTGGGATATGCCTCAGGATGATACACCAGAAAAAAATTCAGGCACAAAAGTGAATGGAACGAGGATACCAGTTCCGTAAATGCCATTAAATAGTACACTGATGGTTCTAGGACAGCAGACGGAACTGGAATAAGAGTATAAGGGCCTGGTAGAAGCTTTTTCGAAAGCTTGGACAAATCACCAAGTGCCTTTCAAGCGAAAAATGTGCCCAACTTAACGTCAAAAAGAAATTTCGCAAGCAAGAAATAGTCATCATGTCGAATAGTCAAGAAACTATTAAAGCTCTGACCTTCCACATAATCAGCTTAAAAATTTCCAAGAAATGCTTAGAAAAACTAAATGAGCTAAGCAAGAATAGTACAATTACTGTCCTATGGATTCCGAGATATAACAGAGTGGAGGGAAACTAGACAGAAGATAAACTCGCCAAAAAAAGGGGTGAAACACCATTTCTGGGGCCTGAACCCTTTTATGGGATAAGTAAGAATATGATACTCAAAAAATTGAAAATCGAAGTGAAAATAAAAAGATACAACTACTGGAGTAATTTATAAGGAATGAGAGATGAGGAAGTTCTCCTGGGAAACTATAACCAGAAGAGGTCCATAGAATGTATCAACCTGAGTAAAAACAAGCATAATAACAGGAGTCCTAATATGGCATTCCCGGCTGAAAAGGCATCTTAAGAACAAACAGAACTAAAAGAATACAGATTTTGTAATTTAGAGGTCTTACTTTGCAAAACCTAAGCGTCCAATACCTGGGAGCATATCAGATAGAAGAGAGAGAACTACCGAAATTAAAATCGTCAGACATTCTTAATCTCTTGAGTATAATAGGACTAGACAGGGTGCTATAATCACTGAGACATCCTCAACGACTAAACACTAGAAGGGTATACAATAGATCTTATAGGTCGCGGTGTAAGTACTCCCAATATCAACATAAAACATACATAGTAGTAGAAAAATTAACAACATATGGATTAAAGGAGTCCATCATCTTCTGTCTCGCTCGGACCATTTTTTATGTTAATTGGGTCAATAGGCCAGCTTGGAATCATTTTAAAGTCGGTTTATTCGATCTTATATCTATATCTGGTACTATAGCAACTTGTAAATTAAAATCATTTATTTATAATTCATTATTAAACTCGTCTGCCTGCATGTTTAAAAAAATCGGCTGTGTTACCCCAGAACTTTCCCGGCTCGACCGTAGAGAATATGTTATTTATTATTATTATTTTAATTACAAAATACTAAGCATTACAATAATTTATGGAACACATTAAAAACAAGGAGCCGATGGTGAATACGTCTACCGAATTGATATTTCAATGTTGATGACATAAGCTGGGCATGCGCACGTTGTTTATCACACTGCTACCATTAGAACCTTCTAAAATCATGTGTTAAAACTATTGGGAATTCGGGAAAAATTTTCATACAATAGTTGTTGAGAATTGTATGCTTTACAACTTTGCACTGAAACATTTTGCACTAAAGAGCATAATTTACCTCAAATTTAAAAAAAAATGGAAAATTATAAATGTGTATTTTTCTCGCCATCTAGCGGCGAAACTATAAGGAATTCGATAAAAAGTTATCCATAGAAGTTAAAGAAAATTTGAACCAGAAAATTTTGCACTAAAATGCATTGTTTGTCGTCAAAATCAAGAAAAACTAGAGAAAACCTACATGCTCTTTTTTTACGCGCCCTCTAGTGGCGCAACTAATAAAAATTCTAGAAAAAGTTTCAGACAAAAGTTGTAGGAAATTTTATGCTATAATACGTTGTACTATAACATTTTGCACTAAAGTGTATTATTTGTCCTCAAAATCAAGAAAAACTAGAGAAAACATACATGCACAATTTTTACGCGCCCTCTAGTGGCGCAACCATTAGAAATAATGGAAAAAGCTTACGACAAAAGTTGTAGGGAATTTTATGCACTACAACTTTGCACTAAAACATTTCTGCACTCAAAGGCACTGTTTGTCTTCAAAATTAAAAAAGTATATAAAAGTTAAAGAAAATTTGATGCTGTACAACTTTGCACTTAAACATTTTGCACCAAAGTGCAATGTTTGTCCTCAAAATGTGGAAAAACTAGGAAAAACTACAAGCACGTCTTTTGCGCGCCCTCCAGTGGCGCAACTACTGGAAATTCTGGAAAAAGTTTGATATAAAAATTTTATGCCCTAAAACTTTGTATTAAAACATTTTTCACTAAAGTGTATTGTTTGTCCATAAAATTTATATAAAGGCAAAAAAGCCTACACGTGTATTCAATCAATGTCGGTCTTGAGGACCTTATACTGTACCAATTTAAATCAAAAAATAATGGTCGCATTCTAGGCACACACCGACTCTCCGTAAAAAATTGCAGCTTAATTGCTCAAACGGTTCGGCAGTTATCGTGGAAGATTACACACAGACACACAGACAGACCATACGCTGGAAATGGTTTCAATCTTCTTGGGGGACCTCAAAATGGAAATTTCCATCGTTATCTCAATTTTTTTTTTGCTCGTTCACCTTACTTTCCCTTTGATGGGTCCGGGAAAGTAAAAATACTAGGGAAGACTTCAACGATTTGAAGGCTATAGATGTCCACATTTAAATTCCAAAATATAGAATGTTGAAATATTGAAGATAATTCTTTTCGCGCATAAATATCTATTGCTCTAAATAACTGCCATTAGAACAAAAACTTACATGGCCCCATACAATATTATTATCGGAAATCTTTACTTAAAATCAATGTAAAAAGATGGTTGGAAGTATCAGAAAAAACCAGTCAAATCTCAAATTTCAAACTACTAACACCGATCAGTATTCAGAATCGAGCCGCCGACGTCTATAATTTCGACACATAGTTGGTTCTGTTTTATTTCTCTGTTTGCACAAATTAGCATCAGCCGAAGTTGCAACATTCGATGTCGCGACGTTCTTCATCCCAACATCCAAAAATTTCAGAGTCTATCCATTTTAGAGTTTTTGAAGAAAAAAAAACTCTTATAAAACGGTTTTGTCCGTCCGTGCGTCCGTCCGTCTGTTAGCCTGATTCAACTCGAGGACGATGAGAGTTAAAGAAAAACGGACAACGGCAATCGATTCAGCATCGTTAAAACTCCCTAAAATGATATTAATATTCGACCTATTTTTGAATTTATAGTTAAACATCATTATGTATTAAATACTCAAAATTATTATTTTATTTAATTAAAGTTTCATATAAAATTTAGATCCCTGGTTAGAAATTATAAAAAAAGAATATAATGTATAAAATTGTAATTTTAATTATAAAATCTTCTCATTGGCGGAATTTTCGTATCCAAATGTAAAGTTCCATGAAGTTGACAGATCATTGCAATTCTGTTTGAAAAACTTGGTCACCTAAAATACAGTAATGTGATAAAAAAAATGCTAGTGAGAAGATAAACAAGAAATGACTCCATTTTGAAATTTAGAAAAGGGAGGAATAAAAAAATTTCTTCCTAAAATAAAATTAAAATATTTGAAATAAAAATGTGATAGACACAGATAAATATAGTAAGTAGACAGTGCACAAAGCAGATTTACCTTGTTCGAAGGAACATTCTCAAAAATAAGCAAGAAATTGTTACCTGAAGATACCGTGAACAGGATATCGTCATGGGGAGCCAGTTTAAGTTATTTGCACATACTTTGTGAAGGTGGATCCGAATTTCGAGGCTATTTCGCTTTGGAAGGGACATCTATCTGGATACAAGTTTTTAGGAAATCAAACCCGAGATGTTTTGTAATCAATGATTAAGGTGAAACAAAAAAGTTTATATAAACCTAAAAACATATAAATAAAGGCAATGAGCAATTTAGTACACTAAAAAGAACAAAACATGATTATATAATAAAGAAATAAATACAATTAGTCATAAAACTTAGAAAAAAAATTAAATCAATTAAAATAAATAGAAAATATATCGATATAAAAAAAAATGAAAATCTTACGGAACTCCATTAGAAAGAATAAAAATATTTCTTAATTGTTTAATATTAGTAAATCGATACATCATTTTTATACATTTTAGGTTAGGATATAGTTTATTTTTTTCATCTTGGCATTGTTAAATTAAATTTGTGTGTAAGCAACTATTTATACATGTGATTGTATAATAGGTTGGATACCAATATAAAAATAATAATAGAATAAAACAATTAATAGTGAACAAAATTAAAAGAACCCATCCTGAGAGAAAGGGTAAAGATTAAAATTAAAATTAAAAATTAAATTAATAAAAATAATTAAAATTAAATTGAATATAGAAAATCTATTCAATATATTATCGAGAACTCGAAATTGCGACAAAAATATTGCCCGTTTTTCACTTGTTTACATATCTGATTGCAAACGACTATTTAAAACAGCACATTAATGATTTAGTGGTACCTCTTGATGAGTCTCACCTCACCTTGCCTTTCCCTGCAAGAACCAAACAAAATGTATATAATACCACACCTAGCGAATCTTTAATGATCTAAGAATTTAGTTGTCATTTTACATTTTCAATTTCATTGTTAAGATAGGTTTCCACTATGCCGAAAACATATTTTTTTGGTGTTGTGATTTCGAATTCATTTGCAGCCAATTTTGTTCCAGATACGCAAAGAAGTGTTGATTTTGGTTCAATTTATTGCGGATACCACTATATTCATAACCTATAATATATTAGTTTTGTTCGTGTTCTTTAAAATAGAACCATTCTAAAATTGCGCAGAACTAGTTGCTCAGTGACACAAATTTAAAATTGTTCAGAACAGTTTCGAATTAAGAAATTAATACGAACACCTCAATAATCAACTGTCAATGTCAATTTGTCAATTGTCATTCATGATTTGTCAAATTGTAATACTAGAAAAATAAAAAAGATAATTATTGTGGGGTTACATGGAGTTTTCCCTTTTGGAAAGTGGTAAATCAAACTAGTTTAGTTTGAAGAAGACGAACTTGAGCTTTTCCAGTCAAATTCCAAAAATTCAATAATATATAATTGTATATAATCTCAGATAAACAAGGAATTTACACAATATAAACATAACCTTAAACCTTGTTTATTATACTTTTTTATAAAATGCCTTGCAATGCGCATGTGTGACTAGAACGGTTTTTTTCCGTTCACAATTTTAGCTAGAATCACATAGAATTATTTGAAACAGTTCAGAATCGTTCTGAAAAAAAAACTAAAACACAGGATTCTTAGTTCAGAACTTGGTTCCAGAAAACACGAACACTTTTAGTCTACTACGCATGTCTGGAACTGTTCAACAAAAATATAACCTCACATTTTTTCTTTATTAACAGTTAGAATTAATTAAATACAACCCATTGAGTTTAATTATCTACCTTAATTTGAGCTAGATTTTTGAATAAATTAATTTAAAAATCCAAATTTATAATTATTTGAATATTCCGCCATTACGATCGTGACGTCACTTATGCGCAATGAAGTTACCGTCAAGCCATTAACTGCAAATGTGTGAAGAAGAGAATACGAATGAGAAACAGCTGTTAAATCTGACTTATACAGACAACGATGGAAAATACCATTATATGATAATTGGATAAAGATGAAAACTTGTACCTATCCACTGTGAATTCACATTCAAAATCGAGAGAGATAAATAGATATTAGATTCCGCTGTTAGATAAAGAAAACGACTATTTTAACAAGATCAGGTAATAATTTGCTGTTTGGTACATAAAATACTTTAAATGCACTCACCCCAAATTTACAGTTATACAAAATATAAAAAAATCCAAAGTTAAATATAAATGTTTATCACAAAACAATCAAACACGAAAAACTAAAAAAATCTATTGTCACGCCACAAAACTTTCCCGACAAATATCCAGAGACGAATAATTTTTCAGATATTTAATGTTAAATTTTAAAATTGACATTTTTTATTTTTGACAGGTGACAGTTGGAGAAATAATTTTAACTGTTCTGAATAGAGGTTTTCATGTGCTTTCAAATGGAGTACTGCAAGTCAAATTCCGTGACATATTGCTTATGTCATTTTTGGACAGTGACACTTCCATTTGACAGATGTCGTACAAAAACTAATGGGTTCTTCCCACGAACATCCCATGCGAGTATACTAAATTCCAGCTCAGTCAAATTAAACGTGTGACCTCTATCGTGAAATAAACACACAGACATACAGACAAAGACAGATTTCCATGTAATACATGAATAAAAAAAATACACAGAAAAATCTTGCTCTCTACTAGGTATTCATATACGATTTCAAAGAAATCATTGAAATATTACAACCTTTATTATTTTCTTACCTCTTTCTCTTACATAATTGGTATGTTGTTAAAAAAAATTCAGTGAATTTTTTCCTTTCATTTCTTTTCGTTATTTTTTCTATTTGAGGTTATAAAAATACTCCCAACATCACTAACTGAACTCTTAGAATTCCCCAGAAATGGCAGATTATCTCGCTGCAGCTTTTCCACCTAGTGGGAACCTGGGTTCACTGTTTCATTTTTTGGCCTGAGTTTAAATAAGATTTTTGGTGCCACATTAGTCAAAGATGATTTTTCTCGTGAAATAGAGATATATTTTCAATTTTAGTCTAATACCATATTACACATAATAATGCAATTATTATTATTACTACAATTGTTAAACAAATCGTGAACCCTAACTATATAAAAAAGACGACCACTGCTATTAGGGAAAAAGGCCACAGGTACAATAGTATACAATTATTGTTACATAAATAACAAGGGTAAATATTTTCTTACCCATAGTAAAACTGTATACATCTTGTGACCTTCGGTCACAATAATTTGCTGATTTTGTCATTTTGTGACAAAAATTAATTTTCGTTACATTATGTCCAAATATTTGCGTTATCATCCACAAATAGTCAATAATATGTTCGATCAAATCAATCACTTTTAATTAGAGGTGATACGACCATGTAAAGTGGTTTTCACTATTTTAATTGGTCTATGGACTTCCAATAAATTACCAACGCAAAATTTCATTTGAATGAACTTTGGTTCTGTTTTGAGCTAATACAAAATAGTTGTTTTATACGAGTTTTCTAGTCTCCCATAACTGGAAAGAATTTATAACTAACGTAGTGTAGACCATTACTTTTTATAATAGGTGCCTTTAATTTTAAGTGAGTAGACGTTTACCATTTTTCCAAGCTGAAGAAGCTAAAGGAGAAAATTATTTTTAAATTTTTCAATATACCTAAGTCAAATTGTTTAATTATTACTTTTCTGTTAACTTTCAATAAGTTGGTTTTGCCTATTTTCGCAATACTTATTTACATTTTGTTGTCAGTTTCAATATAGTGTTTTAGATTTAACTAAAGGAATTAAAGTGATTAGAAATCTTGAAAATTTAGAACATTGAAGGAAGGTGGGTGATCTGACTCTTTTTTAAATATACATTCATGAAAGATGTTCGGACGACATTACTCGGTTCATTCCTCCTGAAGTCGTATGTGCAAGAGACATATATAGAACTAGTCTAACTAATCCATACGAAGTCCAATTTTACCAGTGTAACGCTCTTTGCGTCGTCAAGCGGACTTCTGGCGCCTTAGTCCAGGTTTCGGATTACCTCGAGCACCTCCTTCCGTTTATAGGGTGAAGGTCAGTACAAGGGCAGCGTCACTATAGAAGAAATACTCCAGGGTTCGTTATGATATCAACCAAAATCACTGGCGGCCAGAAGGGCGGCTTTACTTGCCCTACTGGTTATGTACCTGGATACTAGCTGATAAATAAAATTCATTAAATCAAAACAACTGTTTATTAGATACAAATTTTCAAAATCCGGCAAGGAAAATTGTGCAACACTGCCGTAGCAAACGGTACAGGCACGACTTGTAGGCTGGTGATGCGGCGGATGGACGGTTCTGATTATAATTGAACCTTGCTTTAGCTTAACCTATCCCTAAAGGTCGCTGGCTGGACGCACGAACGCGAGTGTCTCCATCTATCGGGCGGAGGTTCAACTAATACAGCTGGCATCTTCCATATTCTGTTCGCAGTATATACCAGCTCCAGTTCCCCCTTAGACTTTTGACTCTTTTGTATACCAGATAATTCCATTAGGGTTTGTCCTGAAAATTTTACATGCATTCAACACATTGCAATTCTTAATTATTATCCTCCGATCTTTATTGTATTAAGCAGTCACTCTTATGAACTCTCCACTTGTTCTTTTCTTTATAGAATGATGAGTTCTATAGTCGTAGAGCCATTCTAGCCTCCCCATTATAACGTATTATGGTGGCGAGAGGTCTACAGCAGCTGTAGATATTGTTTTACGTTCCTCGTTTTTTCGAACTTTGTATCTTGTGCAATTTGGAGATAGCTGTACGGTATTTTATCTTTGCCACCAGACCAGACGTACATATGTTATCATGGATAAGACTATCATATTGTACATCCAATGTACCATTTTTGGATTAAGCCCCTGTTATCCATACTTACGTCTAGCTATCATTAAAGTGGCAACCGCTTTCGATATTTTACCCCTCCCTTCAGATTTGCCTCTTCACCACGAAACCATAGTGAGCAACGGTCCTCTAAATTTCTTCTTTTGTGAGTGCTAGTGTGTTGGACTGAGGGAGGTTCTTTTAATGTTCTGTCCAGAACATGACTGCGTTTATGGCTATCTACAATCGTAGTATATAATTTTCCTTTTCCTTGGGATAATATGACGAGGTCATCTGCATATCCCAGTATTTCGTGTTCTTCTTCTTGTAGGATACTTAGCAGCTCATGACCATTATAAGATTCCATAACAGGGGAGATATAACTGTCCTATTAAGACAACCTCTAGTCGCATGAGCTGACTTTTCTCCCCTTTCAAAGATGCACATTTTAGCCTGTTCCGTAGTATGAAGCCTATCCACCTGCAGCACGTTGCATTTATACCTGAGTTCCTGGACGCTCTAGCTATTGAATCAATGGCATTTTCAGCTCTTTTTACAAACTAATGAAATGCAGTTTCTGTAGACACTGCTGCTTTAAAGGTATATTGGTCTCGATGTAGAGGTATTTCAGCAAGTAATTCGTCTCTTATATTTTCTGTCTAGCAGTATTCTAGTATACTTATAACAGAAGATATTAGGCTTATTGGTCTTAGATCGTTTGCCGCATTTCCAATTTTTTTCAGGATTAAGTATAAATGTGACTATAATAAGTCTCCCGGTCTTGGGCACATTTTCCATATTGCTCTTAGTATACCGCATGTTCTAGGAGTATGTAGGAGTATGGGATAAATGCCATCTAGTCCTGGCGATTTATATGGTTCGAATGAGCTTATTGCTCATTTAATATTTTCTACCTTCGATGGCCTTTTTGCGACCTGCCAGTTCTACCTGGAGACCCACATAGATGATTCCAGCTCTGAATCCTACATAAGAGTTCTTCCATTGTTTCCTAGCCAATTTTAGTATAGTCTCCGTTTTCTTTTTGAGAGAGTTTATTGACTTCTACGTATCTTTGGAAAGGATTCTTTGGAGCCTATCACATTCATGAGTTCCATGTATATCCTCACAGTGCTTTATACAGAAGTTCCTTCATGTCTCGCTGTGTTGTACTTTTTTATACCTTGCGTTAATCCTGCAAGTTCATTGTTCCACCAGTTAGAACTTTTCCTTAAAGGACTACAGTTATTTTCATAGGCCGAGATAACAGCTTCCTGTAATTGATGTCTCGAGGTCTGTTGATTTTCTTATTTCTCTATTTAATCACCTTATACTATTTTCTATTTCTACTTCATATGAATCATAAGCTTCCTAGTCAATTTTCTGTTCACTTAATTCTTACATAGTTTTGAATTCTTGCTTTATTTGAGACCTATTATTTAAAATAAGTCTGTTTTAAACGAATAATTAATATCCTTCATTATATCGGTGATGTATTTGATATAATAAAAAACTATTTGCTCATTTTTTTTATAAAGTTGTCTTCCACAGTAAATGCAAAATTCTTTTCTGATTGATATATTTTTATCAATCAAATCTAAACCTTTTCCCATCAGTATTTTATTTACTGAAGCAGTACGTGACTCTTTTTTATAATCATTTTACTCAGCGTTAGAATGACAACAGAATCTAAATCAAAACTCTCTTCAACGTCAATAAAGTTGGATGAAACTTTACGAGAGATGAAAAAATTCAATAATAGTATAATAAGATTTATTAAAAAAAGAAGGTAGCATAGGCGCGCCATGAAATTTTCTTTCGGAGTACAAAACGTTTTATAGAAACAATAGTATATTGTGTACCAAGGGACCGGAGTGACACTTTTAAAACGCACTTTAGTCTTATAGTACATACGCTATTTTTTGTACAGCAAGAACTGAAACTTAGAAATTCAATTATGTGATAAGGATATTTACTGAAAAAAAACTTTACTAAAAAAAAATAAAAATACTCATCTGTCGGGGGTCTTAACACGGATGCTCTTCCTTGCGAGGTGGGTGCTCTTCTATTGCGCCACATTGACATATAATAATAATAATAATAAATCTTCTTTATTGACAAATTATACAAAGAGGCGTAGTTTTGATACAAGGTATTCTTACACTTAACATTTAAGTTGAACTAGATTTAATATGTTTTTTTTTTCAACGCAAGAGGGTTCTACGAGACGTGTCGTTTAACTGTAAGTCATACAGAATACTTCTAGATCCGAAAATATTTCGCTTTAGCTCACTAGATGGTGTGCTGAAAGAAAAATTATCATTGTCCCGCATGGCCACGTTTATATTTTATATGATTAGAAATGTTTTAGTTTCCCTTATTATATGACTCAATTACTGTGAAAAATAATGGGCTGCGTAATATGTGGAGACAAAAGTCAAATAACCTTACTAACATTTTTCTCTCGATATGGATGGTCCAGAGGGCCCTAAACCATAGTATTTCGGCTTTTAGCGGTAACCCCGCAACGTGTTTTTGTCAAGCAAAAAATAACCGTGACGAAATGGGTCATATCGTGCTACGATACAAAGTTAACAAAAAATATATAAAAATTAGAATTCGTACTGCTAAAATATATTGTAAAGTAAAAACACAATAGGAACTGATAATTAAGGGTTAAACGACTTACCTTAAGGAAGTTCAATCCCAATTATACGATATTGGACACGTCCTAGATCACCTTGTAGTTTTACTTCTTATCACTATTAGGTACGCAAGTTTAGAGAATGATTCACCCATACCTGACTAACCGCTTTGAACCCCGTTGTATTCATTATACTTGCAAGATCACCTCTGGGTTGGGCATTTGTATAAATATATTGTAATGATATTTACAAACTACCTCAGAAATTTGGCTGGGTACTAGTTAAAAAAATAATAAACATTACAAAACTTTTCAAAAAAAAATTTAAGTTTGTCCTATTATATGCCTGTTGTAATTTTCTTATGTATAAATTTCTAAACCATGATTCCTTCTTCCTCCAAATGTTCTTATTTCAAATTTCTTAGGCCTTCGGTTCGTTCTCCCAGTAATTCCTTTTTTTGTTTGACAAAATTTTGATTCTGGCTTCCTTCAAATGTACTTATTTCAAAATTTCTATTACTTCAATTCATTCTTCCCAATAATACCTTTGTCTGACCAAGCTTTTTCTTCGTCGATACTTTTTTGTAATTTTTACTTTTACAAAATAAAATTCATCACTATTATTATTGTTATATACTCTTCATTTTATTTTTATTTTTTATATAGTACAACTTTCCATAAACCTTCGTTCTATAAACTTACAATTGCCTTTCCCATCCGATATCAAAAATTTTTTTTAATTGATTGACAATCCCCTGTTTATTATTTTTTTTCTTTTTTTTTTCTAAAATTTTTTTTTACCACTAGATTTCTTTTTTAAATTACCTCAGCCTTATTTTAGATTATTAACCCTATATTCCCTTTTTACTATCTTTACTATCTGACTTAAAATTTTCATATATGACAATTCCAAATTTCGATTTTAATATAACATCTTTTATAATTTTAATAACTTTAAGATTCTTTCACTTTTCTTCAATTTATTGCCAATTTATCTATAATACCTTTCGTTTCCTATTCTTTACTTGCATATCAACTCTCCTATCTTATTTAATAAACATAACAATTAACTTTGAATAATCTTTTAATAAATTAACTTTTAAACAGAACTTTATCAATATTAATATAATTTTTATGCTATTTAACTCATTTCAAACACTATCATATATCAAATCAATTGCTAACTTGTATATTAACTCAATTATAAACATCTCTTAATAACTATTTGAACAGAAAAAAATTTTTTATTTTTTTATTTTATAACATTCCCATATACAGGGTGACATATTTTAAATTTTTATAACAATATATTTTCTCTTTTTTGTATATATTTCGTTTTAGGAATGGGTTTGATCTAGGAGGACGTGTCCAATATCGTATAATTGGGATTGAACTTCCTTAAGGTAAGTCGTTTATTCCTTAATTATACTTCTATTGGACACGTCCTCCTAGATCACCTTGTAGATGTTTAGAGAGAGTTGGAGGTGATCTTTGTATTAGATTATATACCACATGTAATTTTGTTTTTGTTGATTAAATTTTAACATTTCAATTAACATTTTTAAGTTCTATTTTAACAGTCTTATTTGAAAAATTAGTAATTACTGAACATTTAACATATAAATTTAAAAACTGAGCACCAGTTAACGCTGAATGTGGTGGATCCCAGGTATCATCGTATTTTAGAAACGATAATCTTGTTCCTTGTTCCAAATACCCTTTTTATGAATCGCCCTACATTTTGAGATTTGCGCCTCTGATATTATTTTTAGTGCATTTATGGTTGAGTACTTTGAGTACTTCGCCGATAACCCTTGCGGCTACCAGAGTAAGGTGGGGAGATTCCTTAGAAATTCCTGAGTAAGTTAGATATTAATTTAGATATTATTATTTCTGATGTAATAATCATCTATTTCAAAGTTTTGGAAACCAGGCTTGTAATTTCTATAGCCTCCTTTGATTTTATTTTTTAAGTATTTTGGGTATCGGTGAAAGTGGTAGAAAAATATCTTTCCACGGTATTGTGAAGGACTCTACTGCCAAACTTTCTGGATCTTGATGCCAGGACGTAGTTTTTTACATTTAGCGTTTGCATAGCTAGCGAATAAGTAAATTTCCAGCATTACCTCTGAGGATTTAAAGAGTATTCGGTATCTTGAACCTTTAACTGCTATTTGATTGCCATATTTCTTCGGTTATTTTGTTTAATTATTGGTGTTTAACATCGCCCATTCTATGTATATATGACAACGCTGTTATGCTGTTTACGCGTAAAAGTAAGTAGCAATTATAACTATAAGTTCTTGGCGAAAGTTTTCAAGCCGTGTAGTACTGCTTTCCATTCTTTATAAATCATGGGTTTCTGCTTCATCACGAGTCCAGAAACCTGTGCTTCTTTATTATTTCAAAAGGTGCCCCTACCCAATATCAGTAAATATGTAAATTAGATAATTTGAATTATTTATATTGTTTTTGCATCTTGTTATTTTGGTTGACCACCAAAACAAGTCTTCTCTGAATTTTATCATACGTACTATATATTTATTTTTAAAGCTAGATATTCTGAAGCTAGTAAGAAATTTTATAATTTTATCATAGTTCTATTTATTTATTTTTGAAGCTAAATATTTTTCAGTTTCAAATCGTTTTGTGTATACCCAACGGTATTGTGTGGCTGGGCACACTGAAATTAAATTAACTGTGAATTTTGAAAAATATATTATTACGTGACTTTTGTTCAGCATTTTATATTAGTTCTTTTACTTTAACTTTGAATGAACACAGTTTCATAGTCTTCGTGTTAAAGGCAAAACCGAGAAATAGAGTTTTTCGGTTTGGCTTGAAACAATTTTTCGTTTTATTTATGATGAAGCCTGACCTATCTGACCTATCTTGAAGGCTATATGTTCGGTTAAAATGCATATGCTTAATTATCAAGCTTAAATATTAAAAGTTTCTTGTAAGTTTTAGAAATTGGTACCGAGAAGTATGCATCTTTTAAGTCTATCAGAATAATTTATCTTTAGATATCAGATTGTTTAGGTACAATTCTTGTTTAAGGTGAAGTGTTATTACGACTTATTTAATTGTTTATAGTAAAGTAAACCTGTATTCGCCCTTGGGGATTTTCCTCAGAAAACATTTTGTTAAAAACTGCTCCTTGCATTGTTACCTTGATACATTTTTTACAGCATCTGTTTCAATAAAACTTATTAACTTTCGGTAGCCAAGCAAAAAGTTAATTATATTGTCATCCTGTCTATCTGTGTGTGTGCATGTCTGCTGACACGATATATTCCATTCATGACATTCGATTTACTTCATATTTGGTACACAAATACCTCAGTTCAAGGCATTCTATGGGATTGATTTTCTGCCCAAGGTGTCACCTCCAATTTTTTTTATTGTAGATTATCACACTACTTCACCTGCTGATCATTTCTATCGAAAGTTTTCTCTTTCTTCTAGTTGAGTATAGTTTTAATAACTTTTACTGTCAGTAGATAGAACGTCCCTTAACTTTAAAGACTCAATAAGTAAAGGCAATGACGTTTAGAATAAAACTTTACAAAAGTTGATTTCTTATACAATTGTCACAATCTAAACGTCATTGTCATTAGTTATAGAACCGTTAAAGTTAAAGAATGTTGTATCTACTGACAGTTAGACTTCTATACCCTAAATGAGAAGTCTTATAATACAGCTCTGTCTGTCTGTTCCTCGATATAGCTCCCAAATAGATTTTCAGATTTTTATGACTTCCAGTGATACTACGGGTTTCAAAAATAGCATTCCGACGGAAAATTTAACGCTGAATCGATACTTGAAAAGACAGATTTGAGATATCTTTTATGGTTCATGAGATAATCGCATATTTATTTACAAGTCGTTACGACCTGCCTGCTTACCCGCAGGCGCTTCTGTTTGACTTGTTTATTATTTATATGTGCTTTTGGTGTTACCTGTTAGCAATGAGTCTTAATAAGTGGTGTTTTATGATCTATTGCCAAACTTGGATTTGACCTACTATTGGCTAGTTTTTTCCATTCTGTGAAAGTTTTAATCTGTCAGCATACTTGTCTTTCATTTCCACTGTATTTGTTCCATCTCCCCTATTTTTTTTTTTTTGTTTCTACCGATTTAACTTTATGAAGTTAAGATCTTCAGATCTTTTGCTGTAGGAGTTTCGGTAGAGAGCTAATTTCTGGTGGTTGGAAATGGAATATGTGCGGCATAATATTTTTGCTGCTGTTACAAGACCGGATATATTTTTATTGGATTCATTCGCGTTTATGTCGGTTTATTCTAGCATTTTTAACAGCACTGATCCGACGGCAGCCATCCCGTTTCCCAGATTGTTTTGCAATTCTGTTAAAAATGTATCTTTTTTAACATCTGATTGTATGATCATAGCCTGGGTCTCGGGATTGATTTTTGAGGCCTGCAAGAGGAGCAGTTGTTTGTCTGCGGGTCAATTAGCTTTTGATATTACCTCCTAATCTAGATCTTTCTAGAGATAGCAGTTTTATGAAGATACCAATTGGACCGATATTTCAGGTCCATGTTTTTCAGTCTACATTATTATCATCAGACCCTGTATTATATTTCACAGTATATTTTTGTACGTAATTCAATACACACAGTATATTTTAGGATACTTATATGTAAGTCCACACCTTGTATGTTTCACAGGATGTTTATGTACGTAATTCAACATCCTTTCTATTTCACAGGATATTTATGTAAGTAATTAGATAATCTGTATATTTCACAGGATATTCATGTACGTAATGCAACACCCTGTATATTCCACATGGGTTCAATACGTAACAGAAATTTTTTTGTCTGTGCTACTGCCTAATAGTGTTGTTTTTATGAGTTATTACTTTTAAAATGTCGCCCGTTCCCAAGAAATAAGTACATACCATTCTATTGTCATCACAATTCTGTTCATTAAAATTTGGGCATATTTTTGTTTTTTATTTTTTTTTACTTCATAAAAAAGTTTTAAACTAATAATTTTATCAAAGGAGATATAAATTCAAAGTCGATAAAATATGAATTTAATATAAAAAATACATATTTTGGTAATTTCAATAAGATTTGAAATATACCAAACCAATTCGCAACATGTGTCGGCACTTAGACTTATTACTATTATTTGAATTTACCGCGTCGTTTTCTGACTTGTCACGTTTCAATTAATTATTAATAATTTCCGCCTCCGGGTCCACCATTTGACGTCATATGGTACACCGAAATAGTCGCATTTTTAACAAATCTTTTTTTAAAAATTGATTCAGCATCTCTTTGACTTCTATATACAAACTTATGAATTAGTGCTCTCATGTCAACCATGAGTTTCCTTTTCTGATTGCTTTCTTTTTAAAAATTAATTTTAACATTTTATAAGATTCAAACACTTTATTTTCTTTGGATACCTACGTTTAATTTTTAATTTGCCTTACCACGTGAAACGGCAATTCTCAATTGAATAAATTATAACATGATATGTTAATAATTTCTACACTCAAGTTTGTTCAAACATTGTAGCTCCTGAAAATGGCCTAAGTGCCGAAACATGTTGCGAATTGGTTTGGTACATTTCAAGTTTTATTGAAATTACTAAAATATATTTTTTTATATTAAATTCATGTGGTATCGACTTTGAGTTTCTCCTTTGATACACTATACCATATTTGGGAATCGATAATATAGTTTATTTAATAATTTTATATAACAGACATATGGCAGATGCTAATATTATAATCTAAGTAATAAAGTAATAATATAGAACCGGCAACGTCAAGCAGTCCGTTGACTAAAGGTTAGTGGCATCTGTGTTTACGTAGCTGAAGTGTTTTAACATGTTCCTGTGCCTCAACTAGACACTCCGTAGACAAACAAATCTAGCCTGGGAATTTGAGATAATACTACTGTTTTATTCGATTTTTTCTAAAACAAACCTAACTCAGTCGTATATATTTTTATTAAATACTTGTAAATTAATTCTTTCAAATAGATTACAACAATTTTTGTATAAATAGAAAGAAATATAAGATTTAGAAATGATTTAAAAAATCTATTTTTTTTTGAGCCAAAAAATAGTTGATATCGTTAGTTTTTCTTCAGCTTATACTTGGGAAAAAAGTATTTTTCTTAATTTTTTCGGAAACCACATTGACGATTTTGCTGAAAAGTTAGAACAATACTAGTCTAGATATCTTATATATTCTTGATTTTTTTTGACATTTTTGAATTTGTATAAATTTTTTCATGGGGCCAATTTAAACCTTAATCTCAAAGTACAATATAAATTTCGAAATATAAAAATAATAGAAATATAAAATTTAATACAATTTATTATTTGAAAAACAGTTAAAGAATAAAGCTGAAAATGGCGTTTGGTGGTAAATTGGGTTTTTCTTTGAATATATGTTGTGAATAAAAGAGCTACACCGATTCCTCCGCATTCTCCGTGTTAAAGCGCATAAGAAATCGCAAGGTCCATTATGGCAAAAACTGGCAAATTCAAGGTCATTCGCTTAGGTACGTCTGCTATTAGACCAGATGGATCTGAAGCAGTTGAAGAGCAGAGCTGACGGAGCTGAAATACCTAAAGACCAGAGCTGAAGTACCTGAAGACCAGAGCTACAGCTGAAGTACATGAAGCTGGAGCCGACGTTATATAAACCGCTAGCGATGACGAATGACCTTGGATTTGCCAATTTTTGTCAGAAAGGATCTTAGCGATTTCTTACGGGATTTAACATGCTCTTTTCTAAAACATGTTTATTTACATAAATCAAAAGGGTTTTAGAAAAAAAATGAACATTTTGTTAAACTACAAGTCTAATTCAGTTCTTCAGCTTTAAAATGACGTGCTGTAGAACCTTTTTCAATAGTAACTTTTCTCACAATAATGGTTTAAAGTTGTTGCATAATCAGTAAAACGGGATAAATAAATAGGATTTTGCAAAAACTATTTATTTCACAGCGCTCATCTTGCGCACATCTGTTGAATACGTTACGACTCGTAACTTTTGGGCATACTTATTGCATTTTAATTATTAATAACAATCCTATAAACAATTGAAAAAATGCTAAAAAACCACGTTTTTTGCGGTTTTTTTTTGCAATAACTTTTGAACGGATTGTCTGATTTTGATTTTTCTGAGATCATTTTATTGGTCTTCTGATTGCGCATATTTTGCCTGTGCATCACTTTTCTCTAAGATGCACAGTTTTTCCGAAAATTCGAAAAAACCAATTTTCCATCCAAATTATTTAAAATAAAAAACCATCTTACAGTGCTTTTAACTGACACGAGATGAGAGGTCTTTTCTATTGCCTTCCACTACATCATTCCACAAAAATTTAGCGGTTACAAATTTAATAACTTCAAAAAGTCACCCCGATCCGACTATTTCTCCCCAAATATTGGGACCACGGCTAACGCTCACAGAATCAGACATTTTAGTTGAGTATTCGCGATCTGTTAGAATCCCTTCATTTGCCAATCGTCCTACAGTCGTTAGCGATATTCCTAAGGCGACCGAAACTCGCTAAAATTAATTGATCATCAATGAATTTTTACTAAACTTTAAGATGTGACACTTACCTCATGTACAGCATTTACGGGCAATAGAGTTTTACCGGCTTGTTTTTCTAATTGGAAATAAGCAAGCAGTTTTAATACTAACGCTTTCTCTTTTTCGCTATACCTCGGCATGTTTATAATTATCAAAATAAATAAATAAACTCAAATAATATTCCAACTTCTAAAAAATGTGATTAACCACAATAATTACAAATGGAACTAATCGAAGTACTGTCAACGAATACATATATACCAAGAAGCGAAGGCCGGCGAAATTTCTTTGATGTTGGAAGGGCAAAAATTTTTGTGACAGGTAATGGATAACTAATATAAAAGCTGAGTTCGGCTTCGTTACTCTTTTCACTAGTTTTACCCCACTCTTGATCTATCTATTCGGGTACTGAAAAAAATTCATTTAAATTCATTTTATAAATATGTTTCGAAAACAAAGCATAATTTACTATAAAATAAAGCAAATGAACAAACAATCCGCACTTTATTTAAAAATATAATACCTTTAAACAGAATTGACATTGACGTATAACTAATGTAATTCGCGCATGCGCGTAGAAATTTCGGTCCATGCAAATACCGTAGCCTTCCCTTCTTTATCAATAGGTATTCTTTGGTACAGTTCTGATTCAAACTGTCAGGAGTACACTTTGACGTTTATCAAAAATAGCTAAAGAGCGTGTTCAATATTTCAATTTGACTATGAGACCATAACGTATAGCAAACGGCAGCCAATGAAATACCTGTATTGTGTCAATTGTACTTATTTAATATCTACTTGTAGTTATTTAATATCTACGAAAATTTATAGTGGACATACCTTTTTTTGCATTTCTTTCAACTTAATGAGATAAAGCGAGATAGATGCCGTATGACGAGCAATTGAAAGGCTATTCAACGAACAGTATCATGCGTTATTTCCTCAAAACCAGTTCTTAATATTATAATCATCTTTTAAATATTAAAATGCGTGCATTTGATTTTGATTGTAAGGGACAAAGTTTTACATGTCAGCCTATAGGTGTCGCCGCCACATGGCAAGTTGCACAGAGCGAATATGATGTGGCATAAAACACATAATATGACTTTTTTTGTTGTAATTATACTTCTAATTTAACCCTTAACTTATTTAAATCTGACACCCTGTATTTTTTTTGAAAATTTTACTAGACCTTGTTTTTCCGAACTCATTCATAGTGGTTTCATATTTTATCTGTTTTGTTTGTTGCAGATCAACAGGTGTACAATTTAGAATTTTTGGATGCAAGTTATCAAAATTACATTGTTCTACTGTTTTTTCTCGTTTCGGTAAGTTAAATTTTCTATATTTTTTTCTAGTTTTTATGCAATAATATATTATTCAACAAGCGTATAATGATGGATATTACCTACGAAGATGAAAGTTGCAACACGAGCCGCAGGCGCAGGTTGTAATCATCTGAGTGGGTAATGGCCTTTATGCCCGAGTCGAGTACTATACTTTATCTATAACTATTTAGTTGATAAAAAGCGCTTTGTATATTAACAAAATTTCAAAAGTCAATTTTTATTAATATAACAATTAGTAAAAATTATATTTGTTATTCTTATTGTAAATCTAATATAAAGTTTGCTTGTATTAAAAAACTTTTTAATAAAGTACATAAATGAGTTTTTTAATCGAGCTTTTTCAAAAGAATCTCTTAACTTAATAAGCGCCTTAATTTTGACGTTCAATTGACACTATTGACTTATGTCAAGCAGAGCTAGTACATACCTAATCATAATTTCAAATCGTTTTAGTTTTTGCTTGGTCAATAGATTAGTTCCTACACAATCGACAATCACTATTACTTTTAGTTTAAGTATTATTATATACTTGTTGACCACAACTGCGCGAATGGAATTTTTTTCTATACAAAGCTGTATAATAAATTATGTCAGTCCCTTATACTATTCTGACGTTTTAGCTGAATTTGACAGATCGATTGAGTAATAAATATTACTTAATCAAACTGTCATTATTATTCAATTCAACATAGTAAAGTATGACATTACCTATCAAAAATCGTATATGTAATGGATATAATATACAATAGTTGTAGATAAATATAGTACATCACGTGCGATTAGATAGTTCTTTAGCCTTTTGTTTCCTATGACGTTTTGGTTGGATTATTAAGCAAGAGGAATACAATAATTAATGTTAATATTTTATTGTTTTTATTTATTATTTTTCCGCCTAAAAAAATTATCTAAAAATCAAGAGTTTTATAGCTATAAAATTTTATCATGCTAGCCATTTAAATTGTAAATCAGAAAACGTACCTTTCCTAAAAACAAAAAACCGTAAACGAACTAAAAGACAAATGATAAGAACATCATAATAAATATTACAGTTATTCTATTCATTTAACCAAACAATGAAATGGATGCTGTTTATTACTTACTAAAACACTTGTGAGCAAGAAATCTCTGCAATGAACACCGGGATAAAACTTTTTTTCTAGTTCCTTTTGCCTTCTGCGGTCAGAAGAAAGTGGACAAAATGGAAGGATATCACATTTAACTTAATATCGGGGTGATTTTTTCTAAGTGGAAGCCTTTGTAAAATTGCACGAAAAAGGAAACGATATAATGCGAACAATGCGACGTTTTGTTAAATTTATCATATATATGTCATGGAAAAATATAAATCTCAGTATTCTGATGGGAAGTTTAAGTACATGGTTAGTTTTAATTGTTTAATAGGATCTCTAGTTAGCGACAACAAACGAATCATTAATTTCTTATCGAGGATAAAAGAAGGTTACTTGCAGGAGTGTACACACTTGATAATGTACAATAAAAAACGCAGATTTGTACTTTTAAAGTGTGTAATAATGATTAAAATAAAATGTCAAGCGCTTTCGGCCAGTTACCGGCCATCTTCTAGACAACTAAAATAGCAATAGGGGGAAATTAATTACATATGTGAATAATAATAAGTTTATAAATAATTACAGGTCCAAATAAGAGGTGCGAAAAGGAAAATGAAATTACAAATTTTACATATTTTTAAAAAATATAGAAGGCCTTATAAGCAACAAAAACCCACACAATGGACTTATTTATAACCCACATGGCCTCAAAGTTATCTTTTTATAAGATAACATTGAGTAAAAACAAATTAATTATTAAAAAGTTTTAAGGAACGAATTATTGCTTAGGTTGTACCATGCAGCGTGGAATAAAGTGAGATTAATTTTATATGAACTTATAGAAGAATTGAGAACATTAAAAAATTTAGAAAAAGAGATAAAAAAGAGAAGAAAATGACAATTGGATGTACCACATGAGGGTGTTAGTTTTTTTTTAGAAAAAGAAGTGTTAGAAATAAGCAAGTGGAAGGCTAAACTATAGAATTTTGTACTTAAAATTAAAGTAACTAATCATCACATGCTCCCAAAGCTCTTAAATAAAGGTTTACATGTATTATTTAAATTTATTTGAGTGTGTACACAAGTAGAAGACGGATTGTCTAACTCTCGAAAAATCTCAAGATGTTCTAGAAGATCAAGTTTGAAGTTACTATCAAAAATATTATTCAAAATATTATCAGAAGGGGTGAATTTATGAGTATTAGATTTTAAATGGTGTCCAAACGTAGACTTACCGGGATATCTAATATGTTCCTTGATACGAGTGTCGAGTTTCCTGATAGCTCTTTCAACAGACTATTGAATGTTCCGCAATCTCACTGGTTCGTCTTCAAAATGGCAGAGAACTTACAATTTCAAATAGACATCTAGCTCCAAATCAGGGAGTTGTTTCTTCTTAAGCTAGGTGCTCATAGCGATGAAATATTGGATGAATCAAAAAGAGAAACGCTGTTTTCTCTATTACGTAGGTACCTAAATAGAAACTTATTTATATATTCTAATAATTTATATTGAAAATAATTTAATAAATACTGAATACGTTAAGCATCATAAAAACAGATATTAGATACGATAATAGTATATTATACACCAATTATACACCAAGATCGAAAAGTAATTTTTCTTAGCCGAGCTTTATTGTTATCCCGAGATGCGAAGTTGCGCGAGTGAGAAAAATCTTCTCTATCGTAGTTTATATTCTGTTTTTTCCTCTACTAGAACATTTAATTATTTTTACAGTGATATTTTTTGGATTTTTTTGGGTCTATATCAGAAAAGAAGTTTTTAAAAACGATATAATAAGAATATTTAATAAATTAAATGGACATTTCATTATGTTAATTGCACTATGAATTTTAAAACTTTCAAGTAGCGATGAAGCCATGAATAATTCGTTTCATTTGACATTTAGATTTGAAAAAGTATTAAATTGATTTTTAGGTTACTTTTAGAATAGGTATTATTGCATAAATAGTACTAATCAATATAAAATATTTATTACATAACCTTAAACTATTTCAAATGAAAATATATGGGATAAAGAATTACTTACCTGTGTTTTATTTGATTAGGTCGAAAAGGGACTTATCCAGTAGGAACGAATTTATTGGTTTTATATTAATGGATAAATAGCTTAAAGAACCTAGTTGCTTATGTTTATTTTCATTATTCTTATAATATTCATTAATTCATATAAATCAATAAAAAGTAATTATTATATTTTGAAAGTGGCGCTGCATCTTGACCAATAATAAACGTTTTACTTTCTCAGCATTGCTAAGATTCTACCTTTGTTCATTTGTAAAAAAATTTGATATACTTCTTTCCTTCTTTTAATCATAACAAATGAAAACTAAAGTTGCCAGTTTTATCGATATGAAAACATAGCCAAATATAATCTGTTTCAATTGGGCCACGTCACAAGAGCCACGATATTCAAATTTTAATAATTACAGCCACAGGATCGGTCTCAGAAGGGCAGGGCCCGGTGCAATGTATTATGGTAGACCAAAATTATAAAATAAAAATATGAAAAAAAAACATTGGATGAGTCCATTCACTTGATATGATAGGAATTTAATGGAAAGTGCTTATTTGCTGTCAAATTTTTTGTAATAATTTAAAAAAATCTCTTTTGACAAAAACAATGACAGTTGCGTGTAATTAATTGGAACTATTTCCTAAGATTGCCTACCTCTGACATCACGTTTAGTCTTCAATTGTTTTTATTATCTACTACTAGTAAATAATCAAAAATTATCTACTTGTAGGAGACACATTTAACTTCTTGAGTCGAACATAGCATAAATAATGATATATTCTAATACTAGTAGTGGAAAATAGTATATTATTCAATAAGCATATAATGATGGCTATTATTCAAAAGGGTGTAGGCGAGTGTTGTAAATCACCCGGTATTTATTAACAAACTTTTATTGAGGCAAACATTGATGGAACATCATTTATAATATTTATAACATAACTAGATAGAATATTAATATTATATAACTACAATTTAACATCAATTATTTATGTTAATAGTTACATTTGAAAAAGTTAATTGTAGGAGTAGGATTAACGTCAATATTACTATTCTGATTATTTGTTGAAATTTTTGATTGCTTCTGGCGGTGCCGGTGTTAAACTCATTTCATTTTTACTTTCTAAATCCATTATTTTATTACAATTTAATAAAATATTCTGCAGTCATAAGTTTGAGATTTCAATATAAATTATTAATTTGACTTTTAAATGACATTCGCGGCTAACTAATAAAATGGATAAAATTTATAATCGTTATATCACAATGGCTAAGTATAGGAAGAGCAGTGATAAAAAGTAGTGAATAATGATTATTCACTGCTGTTAATGCATAATATATACCATTATATGTTAGAAAATTCTTCAAAAATGGCTTCATTATAAAACAGTCGAGGACAAACTATTTTCTTCTAATATTTACAATTTTAATGGTACGTATTTTTCTACTTAGTTCACAACCTGCACTCAAGGGCAAAATAATCTTTCCGGTATCTTTATTCAATTAGAAGTAGTCAACTTATTTTAATATAAACTGTTGTTCTTTCTTATAGTATCGCGTCAATTTTTGTAAATGCGTTAATGTCCAATATGCCAAAATCGTAACTGTCATAAAATTTGGTCTGATTGTTGAAGTTATCTAAGACATTCACTTTATATGCAAATTGTCTCATCCGTCTTAGGTTAGGTTAGGTTAGGGATCAGGGGTCACTGGAAAAAACTTTATATTACTCTCGGCAATACAGGCCGTAGAAATATCCTATTGTTTAGATGTCTAAAAATCCAGGTGTATCCACTTACACCTGTAAAAATTTGGGAAAAAATGGGAGATTTTTACCTAGATGATTTTGACTAATTTTGAGAGATTACTAAATGTTCAGATAATAAAGTTCAGATGGCGCATACATCGCTCATAGTAAATTGTAATAATGTAATTGTTAATAGAGTGCGCAAGTGTTGTTGTCCCATGTTGGATCGGTCAAGGCCTATGTTCCAAACAAAACAAATCTTTCAGAAGTAAAAAACGTGTTTTTTTGTCATTTTATTCGACGGCCCCATTTGACGAAAAGTATCCTTATACACTATTTAAAAGTATTCCTTATGAACTAAACTGGACTTAATGTAACTACACTAAAATAACTAAAAACCGATTAACGAAACTATAGTAAAAACTACGAAAAATCTAAAAGGACTTTGGGCTTTTTATAGGGGTTTTGGACCCACCCTCACCATGAGTTATATATCATTAGAAAGGTATTTTTACGTAGAATGATAAGTACGATTCAAAAACATACCTGTGGCACCGCAGTTTTGAGTTATAGTGATTTGAATTGACATGCTTTATTTACATAGTATTAACATATTGCTTCGCACCAATACATACTACAGCCTTTTTATTCTATGCCAGGTTAGTACCCAAGGTCAACCTTCCTTTCCCCTTCCAAACCTCGTTGCCCCACCGAATCTTAACTTAACAGAAAAAGGTACATACTCATTTTAAACCGATCAAATGAAACAATTAGTTCACTTCTGATTAGGTTTATTAGAATTATTATTATAACTTAATTATACTCAATTGTTCTTTAATCTTCTTTATCAACTATAACATTATTTAGATAATTTGCAGGAGCATTAAATAAATGGTGCCTACCAAACCCATATTGATCGCAGGTAGCTAGATTGAAATGTTTTTTTTAATAGCACCTCCTGTATGTTTTTATTTTCTCCTTAAAAGCTGATTTCAAATAGTATAATCCTTGGGATGTAAATTACATATTTACAGAATTACAGGGTGTTAAAAATCACCAACGTTTAAACCTTAGGTGTTTTCTGTGTAAACAAAACTATTACGGATTTGGCAAAACAGCTTACATGTCCCTATCCTAACTTTTTACCGGTTATTTTCTGCGTTATAAAAAGTAAAAGATGTGATCAAAAATTTCTTTATTTGGTCACCTTATATATGATTTTATATACGATCAATCGTTTTGACGTAAAAATGACTTAAAATTCAAAGACCCTATGTAACTCTTTAACTACCTTTTTACTTTAAACCCCAAGTGTTTAGTTTACTGAAATCAACTTTTCGAGGAGAATTTAAAATTATAAAAATATATGTGTGTAATTTCAGAAAACATTTTATATCATGTTTTATAAACTACATATGAAACTGTAAGGCTGTCAAAAAACTTTTTTGTATTTTTAATAATACCTGAGATAAAGAATGGGTTGACATAGCAAGTTACCCGCTACAGTATCATAAATTATATTTTGACCCCACCTCTGAATCTTAGTTGTACAAAGGTTTCAAGGATCGCCATTTAATTTTAAGAACTATACAAGATTCACAGAGACTGTTCTTTTTTTAAATAGCACACCCTCTATATTTATATTTTAGATTTCTCCTCAAAAATCTCATTTTATCAAACTATATGAGTTGTGGTCAAAATAACGAGTTACAGGGTATGAAAAACTCTTAATTTTATCACTTCAAGTAGCTTTTGCTCGCACACGATTGAATATTTGGAAAAGGGTTAGATGTTTAGGATAAGTTCTACTATATAAAATAAAAATTTTAGATATACAGTTTGATCAAAAATTGATCGTTTTTAAAGTTTTTTGACAAAAAAAGCAATCTTTGAACTGTCATTTAACTCAATAATCCCGTAACTTTAAATCTTTATAACTCGGAACTGCGGTACCTAAGGTACGTTTTTGAATTAAAATTATTATTCTATATAAAAATACCTTCCTGATGACATATATTTTATTGATGTTGAGAGTGGGTCCAAAATGCCCATTGTTCTTTGCAATTTCAAAACACACAGATTATAGAAAATACGCTTTGACACTGACAGATAATAATTTATTTGAAATTTCATCTGTGAGAAACTGAATTAGGACTCGAACAATTCTGAACAGCGCCACCTTACAGAATTCTGGTAAGTTCTATTGAACTTAACAGGAAGTACTCACATAAAGTTCTAAACAAAATTGAATCAGTAGATACACCAGGATTTTTAGACATCTTACTTATTATTTTGTTTTAATGGAGTAGGTAGGAACTGTCATTTTATTATTTATTAAATTTGACGTTTCTTAGTCTATTTTTTGCTACATACAACTTGAACTATTATAGTGTATATAACTCGGATAGGAAGGCTGCATTATTTGCGTTTCGCTTAGATTACACTGCCTTGGCTATAACTAGTCTGCACTGAAGTTCTGAGCTCAATAATTAGCGCCTTCTACTCCTAGTACTATAATCTACTATTATTTCTTTATATATTGTTTACTAGGAATAATTTATGAAATATTCCCAATAACATTTAGGTAGGTGAGTAGAACTTTCCAATAAATGATTATTTAATCTGCTTACCTATTTTTTTTATTGTTTTTTTTTTTTATACAAGTCCTCAAAATCTTTACTTTCTTCACTGTCACTTTCGCTAAAATAATCATCAGTGTCTGAGTCACATTCTACTAGAAATGTCACAAAAAATTGATCACATAATGTTACAAGTGATGAAAATGTAAATTCCAAATTTCTTTCTGCAACGTATCTATTTAAGCCAACCCAAACGAGTTCAATTGGATTTCGATCGGGATGATAGGTTGGCAACCGTAAAACGTCATGTCCACTTTCTCTTATTATTCGATCAATGGCATATTTTATGTATTTTGGTTTATGTATTTTAATTATTTGGTATAAATCAAGTCTGAACATCTTATTATCTAAAGGAATATTTCTCTATTTCAATCATTCTGTTCTTGAATTGCTTGTGGGAGCTTTGTCTTCTTGCGTGTTATGGTACTGGGCGTTGTCTATCACAATAAGTTTTCCAAAAGTTTTTCTGTCTAGCATTTTCGGTAATTTTCAAAATTCATGTCATCATGATAGTTGCCTGGACTGAAATTACCATCCTAAATAAGATTTATCGACAAAACCATTTTCATTACCAGCTCACACAATTATTAAACGCTGACCTTTTGAAACGGGAATTCGCAGATCGACATTAGTAGTGTTATCACTCCAACTGTTCTGCTTAAAATGAGTGTAGATAATTTTCTTCTGTATAAACGATAAATCTGCCTTTATTCAGAAACCCTTTTTATTTGTATTAAATAATTCAATATAAGGCAATCTTACATCATGCTGTTCCAATAAAATTTTTATTTACCGTTTTTCTCCACCTAAATCCTAATTTACGAACCACTTTTCTCAATGTTTCTTTGCATCCTTTGTATTCATTTTCCTTCTCTTATGAATCTTGCGTAAGGTGGGTATTTGTTTCTCGATGATATAAAAATTTAATACTTCGATGTAAGATACCTACAAATAAATTAAATCTGTACAATAATGCCTCCTTAAATTCAATCTTAATAATTCCACTCAAATTATATTAAATTTTAAAAAAATATTGCCTCGATTTGGTAATATTTCGGAAGAAGAAATAATTAAAGAAAAAAAAATATTATTATTTAAATTATATTATAATTGAAATTTTTCTTTATTCGCGGAATTGTCTTACCAAATACCATTCGATATCAAATTTTGGGCATTAATAATAATAAAAATTTTTGCTAAGATATTTAAGCGCCCGTATTTATCTATTTCAAAAGCTTCAAGTAATATAAATACATTTTTTTATAATTACCTGTTCAAGCAGCAACTCGATCTTGTACTTTTTGTAAATCGATTGTTAATTATTCATTTTCAGCTCCCTCTTCCGCAAATTTGAAAATGTATATAATTTCACGAGCTTGTGAGCCCAGTATTTTATTTTTTCACTTTGGCATTTATGTTGACATCACCTCACTAAATTCTTACGAAGCGAACAGTTTGAATGCTCTCGTTATAAGAGCTCCGTGATGAGGTAGGTGGGGTGAAACTACTACACATCCATGATTCATAGCTCAAATTCTTTGGTCAGATTGTAAGTTACTTGAAAATATTGACATTTCCTTCATAAAATAATCAAACTCAATTCAGAGATATTTTCTCCTTCACCTTCTTTACCTTCTTTAAATTATTTTAGTTAATTCGTTACATTTTTATTGATGAGCAAATAAGATTAAATGTTTGAAAAAGTTACCATGGCAGACAACGTGTTAACATCGACTAATGATTAAAGAGCCAAACCACTAGATATAAATTAATAAAAAAAAATATTGATGTGAACTGTAAGTGCTATTTTTACACCCATTTATTAATATTAAAAAGTTGTATTATAAAAGTTATAAATAAACTCTTGTCACTCGCTATTAAATGTAACTAATTATAATAATTTGTGAAATCTCAAAAAATGTTTGCTGAATGATTTAATAAAAGATGAGCGGTCCTAACCGGCATTTTTAATGAATAACTTTTACTTATTTTAAAAGGCTAATGAATGTGTCAACAAATTTTATCGCGAAAAGTGATTATACACCAAAAACGGTGTAGTGGGGTTCCAACGGTCTTTTTTGGCATTGGAACGAGTGAAATAGATGAAATATAGCTGATCTTGTGAATCGCACTTTGAGAACGCTTGTTAAAGAGAGACAACACACATAGTACCAGAATTGACACGCGTATATTATTTAGGATATATTGTACTTTATGAAGAATTTTTTTCGCTTCTTGGGAAGCGAGATGGGGAAAGAAAATATAAGAGAAACAAACACAAAGTGCCTGAAACACCAAGATATATAAATGTATTTTTAGATATTGCTTTTTTACCGTTTTAGCCGTTTTAGAAAACGTTGCAAAATAATAGAAAGTGGATATGGTCTTAAATCTTTATTATATTAATTTGATTTTAAGAACACATGGCTAGGATTATAAAATGTGGATAATATTTTAGTGAAATTTATCCAGTTCATTACATTCCATTGTTCGGCGAACCTGAATAAACTTCTCACATATAGGGTATCGGAGCTTTCGTTCGAGAGTTATGGTGTTTATATATAGACAGAGAGGCAGGCAGATTGAGAAGTGTTCGGACAAGATTTTTTTGCATTTTCGGACTCTGAGAGCTCAAAAACGTAGAGAAAAGTGAGAAGAAATGGGGATTAGAATTTTTTTTCGCCAATACGAAATAATACTAAAGCTTTTGGGCCTTAGTAATATTTAACAACTTGTTCTAAAAAAATCGATAATCCTACCGTCACTCCTTTTTTCAAAATTACTGGATTCTTTTTACAATTTTAATTTTCCACGGGTTAAAATCCCCCGGTATATAAAAAATTTTATAATTAAAAAATCGTGTCATAATTTTCTTTTATATAAGAATTTTCTATTGGTAGTAAGGTCACATATTTAAATTACTTACTAAATGACTCTAGGTATTCCTAATATGATGTTCCAAATACTAAAAAATGACAAATTGATTTTTTCACTAAAACAATTTAGGTCATCTAAATAAAGAAAAACGCGAGGGTGAAAAAACGTGCGAAAAAATGAAAGTGGATAATTTGAGTTTACGACGTCGAATACGTCGAAGTTGAAAACAAATAACAAAACAGTGCAGGAGTCAGAATAATTTATTATAGGTTTTGCTTTTGTTAAATCTTTAAAATATTCTAACAAGATTCTACAAAGAAATTTATTTCTGACATAGAATTTTAATACCTTTTTATGATATTATGAGTGATTCTAAATTTGGTTCCAGAACTTATTCCAGAATAATTTCTAATATACTTATATACGATTTGTTAAGGATGCGCCAAAAAGCGTGAAAATGACTTAATATATTTGTTTTTATTGTGTTTATAAGTACA
Source organism: Neocrepidodera transversa (assembly GCA_963243735.1). Taxonomy (NCBI): domain Eukaryota; kingdom Metazoa; phylum Arthropoda; class Insecta; order Coleoptera; family Chrysomelidae; genus Neocrepidodera; species Neocrepidodera transversa. The sequence continues at coordinate 26,005,257 of OY725342.1, read as the reverse complement.
GACAAATATGCATTAACCAATTTTTTGTTACACCGTTTAGTATCCGGCTCGTCTTAAAATTGTATTTTTGTGCCAATAAAATAATAGATCTGTCTCCATTAATAAAATTATATACCAGAGTAGATCGTGTAGTCGAACGTGGGGCAGAACGGGGTTGGTGGTTAACTGTAACTACAATATTAACGAAAAAATTTCTCTTTGTTATCGGTGTGTTACTTATTATGTAAATTAAGCATTCTCGCCATTTTTAACAGTTAAATAAAAATTTAAAAAAAAAATAATTATGAGATACCAAAAAACTGCATTTTGCCCCATTTCGCTCCATGGACGTGGCAGGTTGGGGTTTTTATATACTTTACCAGGACTCATTAATATGTGGTTAGATTTCTTATATAGCTAGTGTTAATGGTAAAAATTGTATTAAAAATATTAAGTACACACAATTTTATTATTTGTTTTATTAAAATGGCTAAAACCATAAGACAAAATCAGACAAAAATCCACTTAGGATTGGCACTGTTCACAAACAAGTACAAATTCGTCATCGCTATCAACGCCGGCATAGGCATTATGTGCCCATTTGTCAACTGACTTGGAACAGGATTCACAACATTACTTCATTATTTTCATTTGAAGATGAATCAGAATCTACATTTTTAATGGACATTTTCTTGGAAGAGTTTCGTTTCTCTTTTTGTCTTTTGTAATGCTACTTGCTTTACTCTCATTGCCAATAATATTTGATCACATGCGCTAGATTTTATTTTGTTGCTTTAGACGTAACAAATAGCTTAAACCAATTAAAAAAAAGTTTAGTGGTTATCCATCCAGAATCACTAACTTCTACTACTGATCCGGCAAGCCTCACTCAAATGACTGTAGCTCACGTTTTCTTGGAAAAAGTAGAATAGGTACCATGCATGCTCCAGCCGATTTCAGCCGTTATGGTTTATCCTCACTCGTTAGAAGTTAAGGTGCCTACCTGACGTTTTCCATTTAAGGCTAAAATTTTGGTATGGCCCTTTGGATTCACAGTCCACCCCGTTTCGTCACAGTTATATATGCGTTCTGCAAGTAGCTTATATGTGTCTACAATTTCCAATTGAAGGCGGGAACATTGTGACACTGAAACCCTATTGAACCATATAGCTCGAGCTCCCGAAGTTGATTCGGATTTTTGTAGCATCAAAGTAGGGTGGCGTTTTAAAAAACATTGAAGAACAAAAGATTATCCATAGCTCAAATGTGGTCAATTATTCAACGAATAATAAAACTCAAAGTCGTACCACATACATTTATTAACCAGTTTAAAACTGGGGGCGACATGTTTCGGCCATAACGATGGCCATCATCAGGCCTACAATACAAATATAAACCAAGTTAGGTTACAATTAGACAAACCAACAGATAAGTGTACTTCCAGTAAAAAATTGAAGAAAATTCAATATGATGGTATGAAAACACAAATCACATTGATAAAATTAATAAAAAATGTAAAAAAATTTTAAAACTGTTGAAAACTTACCAATAACAATTATACTCCTATCTGGAGGACTAATACAACTAACCTAACTTTTTTGTGCATCATAGCATGCACTTCCATGTTAACTTGTTGTCCTCCAGATGGGAGTATAATTGTTATTGGTTAAAGTTTTCAACAGTTTTAAAATTTTTTACATTTTTTACTAATTTTATCAATTTTTACAATGTGATTTGTGTTTTGATACCATCATATTGAATTTTCTTCAATTTTTTACTGTAAGTACACTTATCTCTTGGTTTGTCTAATTGTAACCTAACTTGGTTTATATTTGTATTGTAGGCCTGATGGTGGCCATCGTTATGGCCGAAACATGTCGCCACCAGTTTTAAACTGGTTAATAAATGTATGTGGTATCACTTTGAGTTTTATTATTCGTTAAAAAACATTGCATGAAATCATTTCCAGCTATTTCAGATGCAGCATTAAATTTTTGTGGGAACTAATTTCGTATAGCTAATTGATAAGCCGAACGTCTAAAGTCAATCATGATCAAGCCAAAAATATTGATTCCATTAATTTTAAATAGTCAACAAGTTCTATCTCCTGTTCTTATGAAAAGACGCAGTGAAATTTCTCGACAGATTTATCAACATCAAAATTTTGTTGCTCCTTTCTTTTTTTATAAAGTTGTTTGGGGCACACCATGTTGTTCTGCCTCCCTTCTGTACCCCATTTGTCCAATAACAACTACATCCACTGCTGCGTTCATGGATTCGGTACTCGATTCCTGACGCTTTGTCTTCGGATCATAATTTCTAATCATCTGAAAAAATACTAATTTATACCCCATTAAGCCCCATGTGTAACGTTTACTTTTAAAATAAATTTAAAAAAATGACCTAGAGTTAAGCTTAAGTGATAAAAAAGTTGCTAAAGACACGTTCTTTGCAGCTGCAAGTGAAGGTGTACCACAGTCTCCTGACCTTGAAAGAGCAAATGTATTTATTGCCGAATTTATCTATCTTTTGCCGAACCACTTACACAGTTGACAATTTACGAGTTTTTGTCATTTTCTTTTATATTTTGACTCACCAGTTATTTGAAGATTCCGTTATTTATTCAAATTATATACAAATCTCAAGTTACGTCAATATACAATAACAAGTGTAACTAACTTTAAATTTTAACTAACTTCAGTTTTTCAACAAAAGATCATCTTTAGTTGCGTACAAAATTTGATCATATTTTAAACTCGTCGTCCATTAGAGATTGCCCTCCTTCTATTTGCTCCATTTAATTATTAGAATAATTAAAATTTAATAAATGTTTCTTTGAAATAGACGTCTGTCATCTTTGATTATCAATTTTTTTACTTTTGATTGGTTGCTAATACCATCGGAGGAATCTTTGTTTGAATCCACTTCCTGATGCTTTAAAGGATCAATGTGAACTTAGAGGTACCGATAATATACGAAGAAAAGTCTGGTCTACATTTTGGTAAAAGATATATCATAAATCAGTACAAAGGTGACGGAAAAAACTAAGATCGGAAATTCACTTTTTCACATGTAAATTCCCCTCTGTTTTCTAACAAGTGTCCTTAAGATGAATTATCCAACACCGACAAATTAAATGTTAAAAGATGTAGTGTACAATACAAATTTCATGCGCAAACAGTGAATATAGCTAATTTATCCTATAATCTGTGACGTTCCAACCCCAGGCTGAGTCACTTTAGAAAAAGGAAGAATTTCTTGATTCTTCTAAAGTGTTTAATTTTTGCACGTTTTAATCATCGTGATATTATAAAGGGACCCCACATTATGTAATATTATTTGGATCAAAAGAGAAGGATCATAAATAAAACCTTTAAATCGTACATCTTTGTACAATAACATATAAAATTACAGTAATTAACCAATAAATAAATTGTAATTCCCTAACAAGGTTACTGATGTTTAGTCTATTGACGTTATTTACGTACCTTCTGTTAAATACTATAATCAACAGCTGAACTATGACTTTCATAATACGAGATTTATTATGTTCATTACTATTCGCTGTGTGCGAGAAAGCGGAGCATCTTGACAGCCGATGCTAGCGCTCGCCGTGATCAGCACCTGAACTTTTGTCCCGAACATTTTTCGACGGACCAAAATTTCAACAACAATACGGAAAGTTCGCCGAAGTCCAGCAGAAATATGTTGTGTCGTGGGCTGTCAGAAAAATAGTTTTAACCAGTCCAAATACAAAATTTTAATGTCGATACAAATATGAACACAGAAAAAGCGAACCGTGGGTATGGGACCTTTGTCGTTACTTAATAATAATGAACATTTTACTGCAGTTACCTGACCACATAAACCAGGTTGTAACGAAGCCAAAATTTTAAAATTTGACCTTAGTTAACCGCTAAAAATTAAAATTATTATTAATATATCGGTTCGTCATTTATATTAAATTAAAGACTATATTTTTAAATAGGTTCGATAGTCATGCGGTCTAAGACACGGGATTTGAAAGCAAAGGGTAGTAGGTTAGGTCCCACAAAATGCTTATTAATTTTTTTATTTCAACAAAAAACTTTTTTATTTTTCTATTATAATTTGGATAATTTTTATTCAGAATCACTCGAAGCAGTTTAATTTCGCAGACAAAGTTTCCGCGTCACGACAAACAAAGCTTTTACCTACGGTTCGTAGGTAAAATTCATTCAAAATGAAAAACAGTTTTTTTAGTTTTTCTGAATAAAAATTATCCAAAATTATAATAAAAAAAATAAAAAAGTTATTTGCTGAAAAAAAATTAAAAATCAATATTTTAAAATTTTGGCTTTGGTATATCCGGGTTTATGTGGTCAGCTAACTGCAGTAAAATTTTCGTTGTTATAGAATCACTCGAAGGGGTTTAATTTTCGGAACAACATTTTTAATCAGAGTCGGGGGAAAGAAAGCTTACGGTTCATTTTAATAAACATATTACATATTGTGAATGCTAAATAATAATAAACATATAAAATTATATATTTCAAAGCGCAATATATTTACGTTTAATGAAACTTTAAACTTCTTCTGCGACGTTGTTCGCAGGCATTTTGTAGTTATTATTTTTATTTTCTGTTGAATTTTCTCCTCCACAGAGCATTTTTTGACGAAATCCCACTTTTTCACCGTTCTTTGTGGCATTTTAATTGAATTTTATATCATGCGTTATTTAATTAAAACCAGTTCTTAATATTATATTGCATCAAAATGCATGCATTTGATTTTGATTGTACCGGAAAAAGTTTTATATTTCAGCCTACAGGTGTCGTCACATGGCAAGTTGCACACAGCGAATAGACATCGGGTGTCAACTATATACCAATAAAAACTAATACGAATGCAGTCGATATTCCTACAGTGTACCTATTCTTGAAACCAAGAGAAAAGTTACTCCCAAAGAAGCTCCCTACTTTTTCTACTCCCAGCTTGTCTGTCGGTACAAAAATACCTTATTCTTGAAAAAAAGGAGTGAATGAAAATACACACATAGCTGCCAAATGTTGAGATTCAAGTTTATCCAATCGCAGCACGTAAATTTCTGACAGCCATGTGACATAAGATAAGACATAACTGTAATGTATTAGATATGGACCGGTGTCGTATTAAAAAAAAACATTAACACAAAACACAAAAAGAAATGCTGGTCGATTATATTTCGCAACGACCACAGATGTATTTGGGCAAATTTACCCCTACATTCACCCGGGCTCAGTGCCAAGCCCTCTGTTCTAAGCTGGCCACAATTTTAAATTGCATTCCTGAGAGAGCCAATAAAACCTGGGAAGCTTGAAGGAAAGTAATTATTATGAACTCTTCCTATTTTAACCTCCTCCAGATGTTTCACATCTTCATTCATGAGATTATTCCATATCAATAATTCATTAATATTGTCCATTATATTAGTAAATTTCCAGGAAAAACTCAAAAAAATAAAGACACGAAAATAAATCGGACCGACAGATTAAATAGTTAGGTTAATGTTTCAAATAAATTTCTACTCCCTACAAATTTCACTCGCTAATGACCAATAGAAATTTTATACTCTCTGGGAGAATAAAAGTCCCACATATTTCAATCGAAATATTTCAAGAATAGGGTTATTTTACCTTTGAGGGAGCCACGCCTATTTCTATTTTAATTTCTACTCCGTTACAAGACCAGTATTACCATATTGTCCAAACTGCCGGAACAGAGACTGATAATATAAAAAGAGTAAGGGAGCGATCCTCCCAATAATAAATCTCATATCGCCAACTGACTTTCTAGATTGTCCAAGTGATAACTAGCTTCATTTAACATAATTGGTTATCAATAGCGCAGGAAGGAAACTTCAGTTTAAATCAAGTACATCAGGTTAATTTAGCTAGTTAAACTAAGTTTTATTTTTAATATTATAGCTTCTATATCTTCGACGATGGTCGTATTAAGGATATCCTCTTCCCCCACGTCTTTCTTTTATAAACCATACCAGGTAAGAGTGAAAAGTAATTCTTCGTAAATGGAGTTTTAATGTTCATAATTGACTGCACCGTTCAGACCATCTTCTACCTATACCATAAAGAAAAACTAATATTGGTAGCATATAATATGATTTTAAACTTCCTGTAAAACAAAAACAACGTTATGACAGTTATAAAATGATTAAACTCTAATAAGGGACAAAAACATGTCTTTATTATGTCAATGTATTTGTTAGTCCAACATATTATTTCTCAATCACCTTCACCAATCAAGAACAATGCTTCTTTGCTAATCTATTCATCCCAAGTCTATGTTTGAAACTGCATTTCTAGATAATAGAATAACCAAACAAAAGAAAATACACAAATTACAGTTCACCTGGCTTACCGATGCTACTTGGATTACCAAAGGGACCATACCTCCCGATGGTTTAAATACGTCTTGTCAACTGACCAATATATCAATAATTTATATATTAAGTATAGGGTGTATTATTGCTGTAAAAATAACCACAAGGAGAGACGGTAATTTATTATGCATTAGTGATGTTTGTTTGTACACTGCTGTAGGAGAGGAGTTTTTCCTTTCCAGAGATATAGTGGGTATTTGTTGGTCTAAAAGTAAAGAGATTAGAATCTTAAAATATTTTTTCTACATACATGTTAAAAATACAACTTTTAACACTGTTTACTAACATTAAAAATGTTACTTTAAGGCACTTGGTGCCTTAAAGTACCTACTTTAACTCACTAGTGTTAAAAGTAAAACGTCAAGTAAAATGTCTTGCATTTTTGACAAATCACAACAACCAGCACTAGCGGTTGAACAAAGCTGCCAGGACCTTTCAAATTTTAAATATGGATGTAAGAGATTATAAACATTTAATTTTAAATTATTGTATGCTTTTTATTGCTGTTTGTAGAAAAAATATTATATGATATTTGTGTTAAAAGTATTTTTATGGCACTCATGAGGATTCTTCGCTCGTTCTGTAAATTTCCACATGCGTGCCTTAAAAATGCACTTTTAACACTTATATCATAAATAGCTATTAATGTGGATTATTATTAATTGATAATTACGAGCTTCCAGGGAGAGGAGGCTCAGAGCGGTGTCCTGTAAGCGTCAGTAGTCGGTTGAGCTCATCTGACTTCTCTACTTGAAATCCCGTCTTTTATACTTTTTTAGGGTTCTGATCTAAACTCATATTAAACTGTCTTCGTTTGCATCAATGTCATAACGAAGTAGATAAATACATATTTTCTACGCCAATGTTAGTAAACGTTAAAAATCGCACTGTCAACCTTCCTTGTATATGACATTTAACAATTAGATGCACGTAATGAGATCTCTTAACATACACGTGCGTTTTGATAAGAAAACTTAAACTTCTTACTTTAATTAAATTGCAATCAAATTTTTATCTACGTACGAGTTTATTTGGTCTGTTTACATAAATTTAGTCAATGGGGAGTTCAACTTGAAATATTACTCCATCCTTTTTTGCATTATTTGAGAAAAACATGAATTTCTTTTTATGAAAAAATCGTTTTTTCTGTTTTTTTCTTTAATTTGATATAAAAAAATTGATATTTAAAAATTACTGCATCTATGCAACTTGTAGTGCATATACGTCACTTATGTGCAATAGCTGCAGTATAATATTAACGTGGGCCAGTTTCTCTAAATAAAATTGACGCTTTCGAATATAGATGACGTTTGCTTATAAAGTGTCGTTTGGTCAATGTGTTTTTAATAGTGTTCACTATTACCTTTGTTTACGTATCTTTACAAATACAAATAAACATGGAAAATTATCAACATCAACCAGCTCTACAGAGTACAAACTACAACAGTGACAGTGAAATATGCAGTAAGCAGACGCGAATCGACCTTTCACTTAATCAGGAACGTTTGTGCCCAGCACTTATGTACCAAACAGCAAATTATTACCTGATCTCGTTAAAATAGTCGTTTTCTTTATTTAACAGCGGAATCTAATATCTATTTATCTCTCTCGATTTTGAATGCGAATTCACAGTGGATTGGTCCAAGTTTTCATCTTTATCCAATTTTCATATAATGGTTTTTTCCATCTTTGTCTGTTTAAGTGAGATTTAACAGCTGTTTGCATTCGTATTCTCTTCTTTACATATTTGTAGTTAATGGCTTGACGGTAACTTCATTGCACATAATTGACGTCACGATCGTAATAGCGGCATATTCAAATAATTGGGAATTTGAATTATTAAATTCATTTATTCAAAAATCTAGCTCAAATTACGGTAAATAATTAAACTCAATGGGTTATATTTGATCAATTCTAACTGTTAATACAGGAAAAACGTGAGGTTATATTTTTGTTGAACTCCCCATTGAAAAACACAAAAACTTTTAGCGTTAGCGAGATACATTTTGGATTAAAAGAGTGATGCCCACACATGTCGGCAATACATTATACAATTTTTCAAACAATAAGTCGCGTTTTCTTAGCATATTATGGTAATATTGTTAATTTTTGTAACAAAATATTATTGTATCCGAACATTTTCTCAACTTTACCTACGAACATATCTTGGTACTGAAAATGATGAAATTATAAGAATTCCACCGGAGATTTTAGTAAATGCTTAGTTAAGTAATAAGGCCTAATCGACTTACAATAACTGTTCAATTGTTATTACCAACTATTATAATAAAGTTTTAATAATAGCGATGTCCTATATTTAAAAGATGAATATAAGTGGAAGTAGAAAATAGTATATTGTTTTACGAGTGACGAAAGTAACATTTTTTGAAGAGAGAGAACAATTTACAAACCGAGGAGCAGCCGAGGCTGGTAATGTTCACGAGCTTCAAAAAATGCTTTCGACGAGTGAAACACTATACTTTTTTTACAACCCTGTTTATGTAATAATACTATATTATATATATTTCTGGTAGTGTATTTGAAAAATTACTATCAATTTCTGTATCACAAATCATGATAAATAAAAAACTAACAATGTTTTTAGTCGAAACTGACAAGTCTAAAAATTTAACGAGGAACGTCAAACTATAATGAAACCAGGCAACTAGATATAAATTGTTTTTAAATTTCTTGATATTTGTACGGTTTTATTTTACTTTTTAATTAAACTAAAGTAAATAAGATGCATTCTAATTATAGAAATGATTCCTGTCTTTATATACTAATAATTTAAATTCATCAAAACAGTAGATATGAGGGCGGGCAATTACTGAAAATATAAATTTAACTTTCGTCACTAGAGACGAAAGTTAACGGTATTAGAATTTCTCTCACTTGTGACGGAAATCAAGTTTTCGCCGAAGGTGATCTATTACAAAATGGCGTCTTTTTGTAAAGGGTTGAAGAATAAGTACATTACGTTACACGAGTCGTAAGCCCATTACGCATTCGTGAAATTTACGCACTCGCCGCTTTATTCACGACTGTTTAATGGAGTGATTCCCCCTCACAGAAGTTATTAAAAACATTTCGTAAGCAACGTACGCTTAGTTCAAAATCAGACATCATGAGGATCGCACTCGTAGATATTCAAGGCTTCGTCGTTGACGGCTTTTTCATGCCGAGAGAACTAAGCATCGAAATTGGTTTTAAGACAAGCCATTACATCTTTACGCCTCCTCAACCTTTTTCCACGTTAAGTAATAAAAATAAGAAAACTACGTCGTATTTGGAGAAGAATTTACGTGGCATCAAATGCTCTTCTGGTGATGTTGAATATTCCACACGAAATAATCGAAAATAGGTTGGTACGTGCTGCTGACTATACCTACGTTCGAGGCGACCAAAAAGCAGACTTTTTACACAAGAAATGGTAACATTTTCGGCGTTTTCCCATCATCACTGACGTTTGCAAGTTTGATGGAACGCTCTTTGCAAAGGGAAACTTTGTACCTGATTTCAATCCATGTCACACTGCTGGACAATTTTCCTGCACCCAGAGAAATGTGGAACGTCTACGCGAGTGATTTTTAATATAATATTACCTATGTAGTTTTTTAAATAAATTATTAAACTTATGATTTAGGATTTTATTGAAACACCCTTGTATATTTTTTAAATATTCATTTCAAGATGACTCGCCCTATGTGAGATACAAATTTTACAATTATATTAAGCATTAAAAATACATTTACTAATAATACCATGCTTAAATGTACAATTAGTGCGTTGTAATTAACGGTGACATCATCATCATCATTCAAATTGCTCTTGTACCATTCTGAATCATCGCCTTCGGTGTTATCTTTGAATATCAGCTTGATCTTGTTGAATGTTTCTGTCTTTAGTATTTCTTTGAAAAATACTGGTAGTCTTCCATAATTTACCACTTAATGACCGATTAAAGTCCATTCAGATCGATTGCAGTCAGTTTGTGCATCATTAAAACATATTGCCATATTTTTGACGTTATTGGGAACGTTTACATACAAGACATTAAAAATAGTGGTTGGGGTTATAAAAGAGGCTACTAGTTGTGGCATCTTGTGGGCTTAATTCTACTCAATGGATATGTGGAAGAAGGTGTTCTGTAATTAGTAAACACTTTATCCGTCAAACTTTTGTTTTTGGACTTTGGATTTTTCCTCGTAAAATTTATTTAGCTCTCGTATGCTTGCAAAACTCTTCTAATTTACGTCTGTACTCGTCAGATGTCATCATAGAATTGAGTTTTTAAAATTTGTTAGCTACTTTTCTTTCTTCTCCATATAAGGTAATGAAACAAATCCTGCAAAGTGGTTGGTTGAGAACTAATAATTTTACATGTCAAATATAGCATCATTTTGCGCGTTTGAACCAATAATAACGTTGTATCGTTTCTGCCCATGTTTTTTCTCTTACGTTAACGGATGAAATTTTTTTAATATTTTTCTCATCATGGACACGTCAATATCTTTAATTTTATATATCACAAGTGCCAGTTTAAGGTTGTTGTGGGAAGCTACGGGTGCAACGGTGGTGAACGGGGGAGTTAGACATGTTTAACTAGGAAATTATTAAAGGATGAAATAAAACAATTTAATTTGTTTAAATCTGCATTATATATTTGAACTAAGTTCAGTATACAATCGTGACGCGTTTCACCGTTTAGTATGGATCTTCATCAAGTAAAAGCCTCATCTATTCAATTTTAGGAAATTACTCTTCAACGTCGCATTTCAAATACATAGCGTTTCCCGCGTTCAATTTGGACCAATAGCAACGAAGTTAGAGATTAAACGTTCCTTCTGCGCATTATTTTTCTCTTAAATTGACAGATGGAATTTTTTTCATTATTGGCAATTGTTGGATGTCACAATGTGACAGAAAAAGCTGATATACATTTGTGTATATTGAGGATATATACAGCGTACTTTGTGGCATCATTTCTGTATGTATATTGAGGATATATACAGCGTACTTTGTGGCATCCTTTCAATGGGTAATGACGTCATAGCGTTCTCTCTCTCTGTCTCTCTCTCTCTCTCTCTCTGACTCGGTGAATTTCCTATACCTGTCTCTCTAATACGTTGAATTCCCTATATCTGGGTCAGAACCCGCCTAGCATATTTACTCCGGTTTCATGTGTAATGGGTTACTTACAACTCTTGTTACGTAATATACTATTATTCTTATGTAAGTACAATTTAAATGACATTTATACATCTATTTTAGCCAACAGAATAGCCGTGACATCGAAGATATATGAAAACCTCACCTAATTTATTATTGATGGCTTTGATATGGATTTGAATCGATTTTTTATAGAATCCCTGTTCTTTTCTGCGTTATTACTTGGTTCTTTTCCTTCAGTATATTAGATGGAGAACAATTCTAGCCTTGAAAAGGATTTCCTTAGATTTACTTTATATAATAATAATAATACTCGCTCTACATTTCACCCCCTTACGAGTGAACCCCAGAAGCCAATGGCTTGTGCGGGGAAGGAACGGCTATTATTATTATTTGCCGTGGCGCTCCGGGCGACTTACTGAGGATTGATGGCGCCATTTGGCTATAGGTGCCGGAAAACATACACCACCATCATCGGCACAGTGACACAGGGGGATTGAAAATCTAGGCTCCGCATTAGACATTAATTAAATTTTACATTACATTAAATTAAAGTTTACATATTCGAGCCAAGTATCTAACACTAAAATTTTTAAATTAAAATTTCACTGTCAGATACGAGGCACAAACCCACGTTGGCTCTAGCATATAAATAGCCATAAGTGAATATGACTGATGGCCAACGATCTGTGCCACCGAGACCGATTTGTGCCACCGAGACTGATTTTAAAGTGCTAAAAGTGATTAGGGAAAACCTATTTAGTGTTACTTCGAAGTGTTATTATTTATAGTTCTTTAACCAAAGTGGTCTTGAAAATCCGTTTTTCTCTTATATTAACTCAGTATAAATATAAAAATTAAAAAAAGTGTGACATTGAAATAATACACTCAAAAAAAATTATTATTCTGATAGGTAGGACGTCACAAATCCCATAATTATATTATCCCCTTTCGATATCTTATATAAATATTTATTACCACCTATCACGTCGAGCAGTGTGTTTAAATTTAATCTCTTCGATTTTCTCACAACTCTCAAAATGTGATACACAAGATTAAACGGATTCTATTTTACGCTCGATCCCCCCATTGCAAAATCTCAGTCTGGGTTGTAAGTCTCCTTCTTTCCCATTCTATCTTGGTTTGCTTATTTTAGCTACAAGTATTGACATTTTACTCTATAGCGGTGCTGTATCATGAATAAAATAAGAAGAGCACGATCAAAATTTCATTAACGTAAGATTATTACAAACTAAATTGTTTTCATGTTTGTTTCAACCCTACTTCTTTTTCTTTATTTTAAATTTGGAAATCTTTATATAAGTTTCTTTGAAAACCCAAAGAAAAACCCGAATTGTTAGTACTAAATACAAGATCGTTAATAAATAAAATAAATGTTTTTTGTATTACCGTGTGTAAATCACTAACTTTACACATACTTTGTCGTACGTAAAGTTCCAATTCACGCACTAGTGCGTAAAGTAGATTGCTTATTTTTTTACTTAATACCTACATATTTTTTGATAGCAGAAAAAATATTTTATCCAACTAGTTTGTAAAGTTTTTCACTCGTGAAAAAAGTATCACTTTACACATGTTGCATAATTTTCCACTACTACTATTAGAAGACATCATTATTTATGCTGTGTTCGAGTCTAGATATATTTCTCTCCGAGTAGGCGCGCTAATTTTTCATTATTTACTAGTAGGAGTCAAAAATTGAAATGCTATAAGGAAAGGTCAATGTCAATTTTATTATCTAAGATGTCTAAAAACCTGGTGTATCCACTGATTCGATTTTGTTTCAAACTTTTTGGGAGTACCACCTGTTGCGTTCAATAGAACTTATCGCAGAATTCTGTCAGATGGCGCTGATTAGAATTGTTGGGAGTCCTCGCTGAGTTTGTCACATTTTGTGTGGATAGTATAAAGCTGCAGATTGAGCATTCGTCTGTATTCAGTACAAGAATATAAATACACCCTGTGTGATCTCTTTTTGTAGTTTATTATGAGCGATGTATGCGCCATCTGAAATTTCTAATCTGAAACTTTAGTAATCTCTTAAAAATTAGTAAAAATCAAGTAGGTAGACCCAAACTGTTACACAAGAATTTTTAAACGTCTTATCTACTAGTTATCTAATAGGAGGAGAAAAACGAAAAGACAAAAAAATATTAAATCATTGTAAAAATGATTAAATATTCCAGTAATGGAAAAAATAGTATTTAAACCACTGTATAGAAGATTTTTCTTAGCCTCGCAACTTATTATCCCGAGATGCCAAAAAGCTCAGTTGAAAAAAATATCTTCTCTATCTTGGTGTATAATATACCATTTTGCCATATTAAGTTTTATAAAACAAAATCAAAGATTAAAAATAACAAACTTGTGTATGAATACGGTAGACGACGACGTTATTTTTTATATTGTCCTGAGTTGTGGAGGCTGAAATCTTTTAAAGACACCTCACGCTTGGTTCTATGAGTGAGGTAGTGTTGGACTCTTCCCTGATCCCTCTGCACGCAGAGTCAGAGGCATACCAACTAAACCCTCCTCGGTAATTTGTCCTGTTTTATGTTGTTTCCTTGTACCTTGCTGTAGGAGAGAGGTTCTCGTTTTCAGGAATACAGGAGGGGCTGTTGATCTGAAATAGAATGTGTTTATTATCTTAAGATATTTCATCGTGTGGTATGTGGTGAATCTTCGGCGTCGGTGGTGGTCGGTAGCTCATCTGATGCTAAGAGGGGTGCTCATCCGAGAGATCTATGTCTTCTCCTGCTTCGCTAAGGATCCTGAGGTTTTGATTGGATTTTCGTGAGTAGATGGGATGTTTGAATATAATGGGTTGGGTTTTTTTGGGGATTCAGGGTAACCCTAGATTTGCTACACCATCCGAATTGCGAATCGGTTGTTGTGTTTTAGTGTTTAGAGCTCTGGTAGAAGGAGCGGAAGCTGAGATTTGTGTGTCATCAGCTTGAGTTGGATGTCTTGGCTAGGGGAAGGAGGTTGGGGAATATCATGGGTGTATATGACATAGAGGACAGGAGCTAGGACGGAGTCTTGAGGGACTCCAGAAGGAGTTTCCCACTTTGACTCTGATGGATCTGTTTTGTAGGTAGAAGCAGATTAGTTTGATGAATGGGATAGGGAGATTAAAGTTGGAAAGCTTGCGAATAAGTCCGGCATACCAGACATGGTCGAAAGCCTTCTGGACATCAAACAGGACTGCCCATGCACAGTGACCAAGGTTGAGACATTTGGTTGCTAGACTGTGGAGTCTCACTAGTGCATCTTGGGTGGGGTGATAAGACCTGAATCCATGTTGGAATTCGAGGATCGTTCCGATCGTTCCCCTTTCATCCAGAAAGTCCCAGATAAGCTCATTGAGTAGTGCTTTAAAGAGCTTATCCAGAAATAAGCAATAAAAACACAATAATGAACTAGTATTACATAAAAAGTTATTTTCGTATCTAGTGTAACGTAGTGTAACGCTCTTCGGTCGTTACGTGTCACTTTGGCGCCTTAGTCCAGGTTTCAGATTGCCTCGGACACCACCTTCCGTTTATATTTTGAAGGCCACTTGCTCGGGCAGCTTCAGTGAAGAAAGAAATACTCCAGGGGTCGTTATGGTCTCGACCAATCCCGTGTCGGCCGGTAGGGCAGACTTTACCTGCCCTCCTGGACTGCGTTCCGGAGTATCCGCTAGTATAAGGTTAACGGATGGACAGAAAAATAAAAGTCAATTAATTAAATATACCAATTTTATTCTATTCAAACTTTTTTCAACAATTGAACTATAAAATTCAGTAATTCATACAGATTATTTCACTACAATAGTTAATAAAAACTTGGTGAGCTAACATGTTGGTTTTTGAGGTAAATATTAATTAATGTTATTTTTTTTGCCTATGGATAATCTTTGAATCCAAAATTCACTTATTTAACTAATGGTTTGGAGCCAATGAGTTATAATTTTTGCATTATGTTATATTTCTTAACCTCAAAAAATAAAATCAATAAAAGTGGGGTTCAGAACTCTTTAAGAAGACAATAAACTAAATTAAAAAAATATATAATATGAAATTTGCTCATACGGATTACCTGAGGGTGACCCGAATTATATAGCATATCAAGAAACATGTTTTTCTTACCTTTTATTCAGATTTTTTTGCAGGTAAAATAAAACATCTATGAACAAGTTTTTGCAGCTGAAAATATAATTTTATTGTCGTACAAAATAGTTTCAACGGTTCTCTAACTATAGTTAAACAAATTATTCAGTACTGTGTGTGTTAAGTCGCCCTACCGTTCTCAAGTCACCCACTTCTAGGTATATAAAGATTGTAGAGAATTAAATTATCTACAAATTTGTTAGTTACCTACACAAAATCCAAGATAGCGGACACAGTTTTGCCATAATTAATTTATGGATAAGAATGTGATTTCTTCATCTACTCCTCGGGGAACACCTATTTGAGTAAAAAAATTGACCTCTAAGTTTTTTTCATGAGAAATTCTAAATTACCTTT
Organism: Neocrepidodera transversa; assembly: GCA_963243735.1. Taxonomy (NCBI): domain Eukaryota; kingdom Metazoa; phylum Arthropoda; class Insecta; order Coleoptera; family Chrysomelidae; genus Neocrepidodera; species Neocrepidodera transversa. Next base: position 25,989,159 of record OY725342.1, on the reverse strand, counting down.
ATCTCAATATTAATGGAATAACAACATAATGAACATAATTGGGTCATTTTTTATTTACTAATAAATTGTTGATTTTATCATCATTATCTAAGTGTTAAATATATTGGTTATCATATGCACAAGTGTTAATTCCCTTGAGTGCATTTTACGTTCCATATCTTTTATTATCGCTGTGCTCAAAAATGCATACCATATGCATGCATTTAATCATTTTGTATTGTTATAAAATTTAATGATAAACAGAAAATAAAACGTTTCATTAAAACCCAATTTAAATTTTAATACACAAAAATAAAGTATTTATTTGTTTAATATGAAAATGACATATGAATTACCCCACCTTAATGTCAGATAGATACCTTAATACAGAATATAATAGTCTAAAAAGCTCCGGCCAGACGCTCATACTTTCCTTCGAGCCTGGTTTGCACAAACAGTTTGTGCAAACTGACTGAACACTGTACGGGTGGCCACACGGTACAACCAGTTTGCGCAAACTTCAGTTTACAACATTGTCGTTATATTTATTCACATGTAAATTTAATTGCAATTTTAAATTAAATCACTAATAAATCCTTATATCTTGACCTCTCTTCTATTTTCTTCTAATTACTACCATTCAAATTAAATTTCCCAACTTGATTTCCTTTTTCTATAAATTTTCTATTATCCAGTTACCGCATTTATACAATTTTTACCATTCAGTCATCCAGTTAACTTCTTATGATTACCCCCTATACCATAAATCTTCTTTTATTTTGAAAATTTTAATGTGCTTTTTTTGAAATAAAAAATTATGCTATTTCAATTGGTAAATATTGTCTTGATATAGTTTTACTTTACATATTGGTATATAAATACTTTTAATTATTTGGTATACATTTTTTTTTAATTATATACCTGACATTATACAGGTTTTATGATTACTCTTCTTTATTATTTTTTTTCAACTGTTTTTTTTAATTAAAAAATTTTCTTGATTAATCATAAAAAAATTCAAATCTTGCACATTACTATTACTTAAATTTTCTTTTAAAATCATTCCAACTTTTTTTTATTTTCATAATGATATATGTGCCAAAAATAAAAATAAGATTCTTCATATTCCACACTTGTTGATTTAAAATAAATTATATGCCAATTATAATCAATAAATTCTTAAAAATCAAACTTTTTAACAATAAACTCTGTTCATAAAATTCAAACAACATAAAATTATTCATGCCATGAAACATTTTAACAATTAACTTATAAAAAAATTCATTCAAATTATTTTATTACAAGATATATATAGTTCCGAATGATATAAATTTTCAATAGAAGTGCGGCGGCATGTTTGATGTGTGGCTACACGTTCATGCAAAACCGTACAAACCAGAGTTTGCACAAACTAAATCTTTAGCAGAGCGACGATTCGGAGAGTCGTACTTTTTGGTATGTACGGTATACAGTTTTGCCGGCTACACGTAGAGACTTAACTGTGCAAACGGTTTGCGCAAACCAGGCTCGAAGGAAAGTATGTACGTCTGGCCGGAGCTTAAGAGCTAGCGAACCATTTGACTAACCCGTTTCCCACAATGCTAAAAAAAATTTAAATGATGTTTTATTATCAGTCAATTAAGAAAATACCGTTCTGGCAGGCATCTTGCAGTTTTGTCATTATACTTTAAATTTTTGAAAATGTAAAAATTTTTTTTTTTAATTTACTCCCACAGGGCTACAATTTTAATATATTGTAATTTACATATGTTTAAGTGTAAAAAAAAATTGACAACCCATTTTGAGGGTTGCAAGTATGTGCCAGACACGATGGCAAAGTTGTCATCGGGGTAGTAATTCATAACCTGCTCCCACAAGGCTAAAATTTTGAGGATATGTTCTTTCAGTTGTTTAAAAAGTATATGTAAGTAGCCAGAATATTCCAGCGGTTGCAAAAATCTGCCAGACGAGTATACAGGATGTCTAAAATTGGAAGGAATCACATAGCTATATCAAAAACCGAAAGAGATACAGAGGCGGTTAAATGGGAAAAAAGTTAACTATTTTGAAGAGTATTACATTGATCTAAAAATATCTACAGGTACGTTCGCCCTCTTCGCTCTTTTGGTTTTACACTCCTATAATTTTTATTTAAAAAAATATCAAAAAATAGAAGAGGAAAGTTTTATCGTATCTCAAATTTGCTATGAAACTGTACTAATAAATCTTTGATACGACGTTTAGTGTCCTTACGGCCACAGTGAAATTATTTTTATTTGATATGGACATGTCTCCTTTATTACAAAAAATGATGAACCGTTAAAATTCAAATTCAGTGATATATCACACTTGTCATTTTAATGACATTTTATCTGAAATAATTAAGATCATCAGTGACAATAATTTTGAATTACGGTCCTGTGGTAGTTTTTTTGTAAATTCATTTTAATTTCATCAAAACATATATAAAATTACCTAATAATTTCGATAAAAAAGTTGCATTATCAGTGAACAAAAGAAATGTATCAAAATAGAAATTAAACAAGCAGATAGATAGAGAATTTAAAGACAAATTCAGTGGTGTATCATACATTACATTTTCTACCACGTTTTACGTCTACAGTATGTCTCAGTAAATTGGATCCGTATGGGAAACTTTTTTATTATTAATTTTAGGAAAAAACATTATTAATTTTAGGAAAAAACTTATTCATCATAAAAAGTTCTGCATGTTCTAAAATCTAAAATACAATCATCAGATATTAATTTTTTCCAGCAGTATACGAGGTTTGTCGAAAAATATGAATTTTACTTATAGGAGTAAAGTACCTTTAAATTTCATAACATCAAAAAATGTTATTTAAAAAATAGAAAGGAAAGTTTTATCGTATCCCAAATTTGCTATTAAACTGTACTAATAAATCTTTTATACGACGTTTAGTGTCCTTACGGCCACCATGAAGTTATTTTATTTAATATGGATGTATCTTTTTTATTACAAAAATAGATAAAACGTTAAAATTAAAATTCAGTGATATATCACATTTTAATAACGTTTTATCTGAAATAACTAGCATCATCAGATTCATTAGCAGTTAAATAAAAAAAGACTTAAAATAGTAGATATATTAAACGAGCACAAGATAATCGACCTGCGTCGTGAATAAAAAATGTTGATAGAGAATTTAAAGACAAAGTCAGTTACAAAATTGGTTTAACCTCTTAAGGACGGGGATTTTTACGTAGAAATTGAACTTTTTTTTATACGATATCTGAACATAAAACCGAAAAATTTGTCACGTCGAGTGCGCGATAAATTTGGTGGTCGAAAGTTCGACCAGTCCCGCCCGGAACGAAAAGTCCAATGGTGAAAATGTCATTGGGGGAAAAACAGTGCATTATTAAGTAATTGGATGCGCTGAATACGAAAAAGGTAATAAAAAATGTCCAGAAGACATCTCTGACCTTGAAAATTGTATTTCAAGGTCAAATCCGTTGTTTTCGGTCCGAAATGATATCTCTAAATGTTTTTACGTTGGATACAGAAAAAGAGTAACGTTTTTTATGTCATTTGCCATTTTTTCCATCAAATGATAGCCCCTTTTTGAAATTGGGCCTTATTTTTCAATATGAAAACCACGAGTAATAGGGACCGAATTTAGAAAAATTTTATTAGAAAAAGCAAAAGAAAAATTTTTTTTGCTCTTCCCTCTGGTTCCGGGTGGACATTTTTCCCTCAGAGACCCGGTATTTCAGTTTTCGCTCTCACGACATTTATCTGCATTTGAAACAATTTTCTAGGAAAATTGGGAATTTCAAGTGGGAGAGGTGGAGGGGGGGTCGATCTGGCTCAACAAGTGTACAGCTCTCCGGGACCCCGAACTCGACCATGTGTCCAAATTTTAGGGCGATCGGATGCATATTTTTTGAGTTACAGTAGGATAGAGGAAATCCCCAAGTGGACCCAGAAGACTTCGTTTCGAAATCACTATTTCAAGGTCAAATATGAATTCTAAAATGGTTATTTTGCTATACGCAGTACTATTGGTTTATTGTTTTCGTATTCAGTGCATCAAAATACCAATTTACGTGTCGAAATACCAAATAAAATATTAGACCTTGAAATCACTATTTCAAGGTCAAATATGCTACCTAAAATTGTTACACTATATTCCCTATATTCAAAATATAAAATTATTCACAAAATCACTCAAAAATATTGTGATACTTCAGTGGTCGAAATATCGACCAGTCCCGTTCTTAAGTATAATAACTTGTTGATGGATATGTAATACTTTAAGTTTATTGGTTGAATATTTGTAGTTATTTGGTAAAATAAATTATTCGTTATTCTACTTATTTTTACCTTTTTTTGCATAAGATAAAATCCATATTAATAGATTAGTGACAATGATGATTATCTGTTACACAGTATGTCTCAGTAAGTTGGAACTATGTGGGAAACTTTTTTATTATTAATTTTATTAGCAAAAAAACTTATTCCTCATAAAAAGTTCTAAAATCTAAAATACAATTATCAGATATCCATTTTTTTTAATAATATACCAGGTTTGTCAAAAAATATGAATTTTACTCAAGAGTAAGTACCTTTTTTGACAACATCGAAAAATGTTATTTAAAAAAGTTGATAAGAATTAAAAACTGAGTTCAAATATGCAATTACATCCATTGACATTGAAAAAATGTATTCATTTTTTAAATGTTTTTCTGGGTACAATAAAAATGCAAATTTTACTGTGGTTACTTGTTTAAATTGCAAAATTGTTAGAAAACATTAAAAAACAACAAGATTATCATGACTTTTAGAGATAAATGTTAATTCAAAATAGAAACAATATTAAACAAGCACAAAACCTATTTTTCCAATCTAAACGGATGTAATTGCATATTTGAACTTAGTTGTGAGTTCTGATCAACTTTTTTAAATAAATTTTTCGATGTTATCCAATTTAAAGGTACTTTACTCCTAAGTAAAATTCGACAAACCTCGTAGACTACTGGAAAAAATTAATATCTGATGATTGTATTTTAGATTTTAGAACATGCAGAACTTTTTATGAAGAATGTTTTTTCCTAAAATTAATAATGTTTTTTCCTAAAATAATAATAAAAATGTTTCCCATACGGATCCAATTTACTGAGACATACTGTAGACGTAAAACGTGATAGAAAATGTAATGTATGATACACCACTGAATTTGTCTTTAAATTCTCTATCTATCTGCTTGTTTAATTTCTGTTTTGATACTTTTCTTTTTTTCACTGATAATGCAACTTTTTTATCGAAATTATTAGCTAATTTTATATATGTTTTGATGAAATTAAAACGAATTTACAAAAAAACTACCACAGGATCGTAATTCAAAATTATTGTCACTGATGATCTTAATTATTTCAGATAAAATGTCATTAAAATGACAAGTGTGATATATCACTGAATTTGAATTTTAACGGTTTATCATTTTTTGTAATAAAAATTATTTCACTGTGGCCATAAGGACACTAAACATCGTATCAAAGATTTATTAGTACAGTTTCATAGCAAATTTGAGATACGATAAAACTTTCCTTTTCTATGTTTTGATATTTTTTTAAATAAAAATTATAGGAGGAAAAACCAAAAGAGCATTTTTAGTTTTTCCTTGAGAAGGGCGAAAGACCCTGTAGATTTTTTTAGATCAATGTAATACTCTTCACACTAGTTAACTTTTTTCCCATTTAACCGCCTCTGTATCTCTTACGGTTTTTGATATAGCTATGTTATTCCTTCCAATTTTAGACATCCTGTATACTCGTCTGGCAGATTTTTGCAACCGCTGGAATATTCTGGCTATTTACATATACTTTTTAAACAATTGAAATAACATATCCTCAAAATTTTAGCCTTGTGGGAGCAGGTTATGAATTACTACCCCGATGACAACTTTGCCATCGTCTGGCACATACTTGCAACCCTCAAAATGGGTTGTCAATTTTTTTACCACTTAAACATATGTAAATTAAAACATATTTAAATTGTAGCCTTGTGGGAGTAAATTAAAAAAAAAAAAGTTTTACATTTTCAAAAATTTAAGGGATAATGACGCAACTGCAAGACGCCTGCCAGAACGGTATTTTCTTAATTGACTGATAATAAATCATCATTTAAATTTTGTTTAGCTTTGTAGGAAACGGGTTAGTCGGATGGTTCGCTAGCTCTTCTAGTATAAACTAATACAGTGTCTTAATACAGAAGTAATTTATCTTCTGTGACCTTAATAAAAATGTAAAAGTTATACATATTATCAAAAATAATATGTGACGATTGATGAAATTGAAAAATAAAATAGTTTACCTTATAATTTATGATAATTAATATGAAATATGTAAAAAAATTTAAAAAAAATATATAAAGTCAATTCTTAACAAATATATCATAAACTACTACAATTATTACTATTTTAATAAAAATAAATTCATTCTTAATCACATCATTTTGATTCAGAGATTTCGTTGGTTAATTCTAACATATATAAAAATCCTGGTGTATCTACTGATTCGATTTTGTTTAGAACTTTGGGTGAGTAGAATACCACCTCTTGATTTTAATAGAACTTACCAGAATTTTGTAAGGTGGCGCTATTAGAATTGTTCGAGTCCTCGCTGAGTTTGTTACAGAGTACTTAAACCACATGAGATGTCAAATAAATTATTTTCTGTCAGTGTCAATGGGTATTTTCTATAATCGGTGTGTTTTGAAATATTTATTTTATTTTCACGAAAACATCTTTCCCATCGAATTAAATGAAAAAAAAACGCTTTTTAGTTCTGAAAGATATGTTTTGTTTGGAACACAGTCCTTGACCCATCCAACTTGCGCACTCTATTAACAATTTCAGTAAACCTGAAACCACAGAATATAAATACAACCGGTGTGATCTTTGAGTAGAGTTTATTATGAACGATGTATGCGCTGAAATTTCTAATCTGAATCTCTAGTAATCTCTTAAAATTAGTCAAAATCAAGTAGGTAAAACTCTCCTATTTGTCCCAAACTTTTACAGGTATAAGTAGACACACCAGAATTTTTAGGGGTCGCTGTCCGTTGTTCGAAAACACGCTTATCGAAAACATTTTTTTCGAAGACATTTTAATCGAAAATCTAAATTTCGAATGGCATTTTTATCGAAAGCCCCTTTAATCGAAAACATTTTGATCGAAAACCATTTTATCGAATGACATTTCAATCGAAAACAATTTTTTCGAAAGACATTTTCATCGAAAACAATTATATCGAAAGACATTTTCATCGAAAACAATTTTGTCTAATGACCTCTTAATCGAAAACACTATTATCGAATTGGCAAAACCGGTTTACTGGAAATCTGTTGTGGAAAAAAATGAACATCGCAATTTTGGGCCATCCGTAGATTCAAATGGCACCATTTATGTTTTGCAGAAATAAGACGGTTCGAAGTGGACATTATCTATTCAATCAAATAAATCTTAATACAACATTTTTACTTTGCGGAAATGCGCTGTTGACAAATTTTCTTTACTCAGCGTTTTTCTATAAATTTGACAAAATGGTGTCGTGTTATGTCTTCACTGAGACAGAAGGTAACAAATCGGCTTGTGCTTAGCGTTTTTGTATATATTTGACAGAATAGTGGGAAAGGTATCCCGCGCGGATTTGCGAAATGTCGGCCAGACGCGCTCGCATCGCTCGCACGTCTAGTGTCGTCGATCCAGTAAATCGAAGTTTAGCCAAACAACTTTTTCAAATAATCTTGTAATCGAAAATAATCAAAATATAACAGCGCGCTTCACAATAAAAAAAGTAACCTGGAAAATATTCGTGCTAATCCTCCCTATCCCAATCCTAAGCAAAGTATTGTTAAATTTTAAAAGCTTAAAAAGGTTTACATTTGTCTTATAAACTTCTGAATGCATTCAATTAGTGTAAGCTCCAAATACACAAATAAAATATGGTAAACGAAGCATCTTTTATTTGTTATTTAATCGAATAAAAGTTTCAATGACAATCATTATCTTATTTAAAACACTTAAACAACAGCCAATGACAGAGTTTGGGAACGAAAGATTTTTTAAGTCCAATTATCTTGCTGAGTTGCTGGAGTCTCGGACCTTGTAGAGGCTTGGTGAATATATCTGCCAGCTGGAATTCCGTTGGCACTTGTTTATTCTGAAGTTCCTTGTTTGTTACATACTCGCGTATAATGAAGTGTTTCAACTTTATATGCTTGGTCTGTCGATGAAATTCATACGGAGGGTTCTTTGCTAGTTTAGTAGCTGACTCATTATTAACGTAGATGACAGGAATTCCTCTTAGTCTGTGGATGTCTTTAAGTATTCCCTTCAACCAAATCACTTCTTTCCTGTAGTGTAATGTCCAGTGGTGTTGTCTCCACCATGGCCAGCATCACTGTATCCATGTAGCATATCTTCACTTGACCTTTTGAAAATCAGACACATTTCAATAGTTCCTCTGAGGTATCTGAATATTTATTTAACATTTTTCACGTCCAGTTTTGTAGGATTTTCGAAGTGCCTAGACACAACACTGACTGCAAAACATATATCAGGTCTCGATTTACAGTTTATCATTCCATATCTCTCCAATTTTTTTTGTGTAAGCTTTCTGATCCATTCTAATCACTTTGCGAATTTCCATACCAAGAAAGTATGACGCTGGTTTAGTTGCAATTTTCAATTTTTTCAATAAACTCTCTACCAGCATTTTCATTCGCTGAGGCTACTAGCCCATCATCAACAGTGACCAGGATATGTTTTTTTATATAAAGACAAGAATCAAAATTGCTTCTCTTGAAACCAGTTTCTGTGAGGTAGTCCGATATGCATGTGTTCCAGCATAAGGGCGCTTGTTTCAAACCGTAAAGGCTCCATTTTAAGTTACACACTTTCTAAGTGTCGTCTTTATAGCATTTGGGCTGTACTATGTATATCTCTTCTTTGACTGACCCATTCAAAAATGCAGTTGAAACGTCGAACTGTTGGAGAACAAAATTTTCTTGGGCAGCAAGTCCTAAGATAGCTCGTACAGTGCTTAGGCGCACTACCGGACTAAACGTTTCTTCGTAGACTGTGCCTGGTTTTTAAGAAAAACCTTTTACGACTAGTCTGGCCTTGTATCGTTCGATGGATCTATCGGGGTTAATTTTCACTTTGTATATCCATTTACACGGCAATGGTTTTCTACCTTTTGGCAAGTCAGTCAATTTCCATGTTTGGTTTTCATTGAGTAATGTGAACTTACTGTGCATAGCTTCGAGCCATTTAGACTTTAATATAGCCTTTATATGAAGGCTTCTCTGACTATATGGTCGTTAAAGCATTGTCTTCAAACTTCTTTAGCGTTTGTAATTAAGATTTGGCTTGAAGGTTCATTCTCGAACCTTGATTTTCATGCGACTTATCTTCCTCATTTTTACTATCCCTAGTTTCATCAGCCTCCCATTCATTATTTGGTCCAGAGTATACATTAGCAAATTCTTCATTATTTTTTTCTATGCATGACGATTCAAAAAGAGATTCATTGTTTTCGTTTGATGTGTCCTCAAGGTCATAATCATCATTGCCGTTTTCATTTGGTAACGTCATTTTCAATGATATGATCGACTTGCACTTGTTCATTATTAGCGTTTGCGCTCAATTTCTCAATCTCAATTTCAAAAGGTGTTTACGTCTTTTGTGCTTATGAGGCGTTTTAGATTCGGAACGTATATCCTGAACGCTTTTCTAATTTCTGAATAGCCGACGCACATTTCCATCATGGCTTTCGAAGAAAATTTATGCCCACGTTTATCTTTCTTGAGGATAAATGTTTTTGATCCAAAAACATACAGATGATTCACGTACGGCTTTCTTCCAACCCATTTTTTAAAAGGTGTTAGACCTTCAAGACTTTGGTTAATCCTTCTATTGCATTAATGGTTTGTATCGAGGATGGCTTCAGACCAGAGAAACATAGGGGCTTTTGATACTAGCAACATACATCTTCCTTTTTCAACCAGGGTTCGGTTTTTTCTTTCAGCGACGCTATTTTGATTTGGAGTGTATGGTACCGTAAGACGACGTGTGATTCCATTCTTTTTAAGAAACGAGTTAAATTTTACAATGCAGTACTCTGTACTGTTGTCGCTTTGTAGGCATTTTATCTTTATTTCAGCATAGTTCTCTACTTCTTTTTTGTATTGTTTGAATTTTTTGAGAACTGAGTCTTTATGTTTGGTGAAATATACTTTACAATATCGGCTATAGTCATCAATAAATATATACTTCTTTCCTTCTGAAGATCAGGTTCGAACCGGTCTACAAACATCACTGTGGACAATCTCAAGACGTTTAGTAGTGCGAGAGGTCGCTTTACTTTTTTCCTAGTGAGGATTTTATATCAAAATCAAGCCCAATCAGGCTTTCATTTTTCGTGCTTCATGTCCCTTTCATTCATATGATCATATATCTTTTTTGAGTGTTTTAAAATAGTAGAGACCATCTTACCCTCTGACTGCTTGTATCTTGACTCCTTGAATTGTATCTTCTATGACAGCTTTTGTTTTTGTGAAAAAAAATGTTTGTCCAGCATCAGTCATTTGCCCAACATATAGTAGGTTTGCACATAGATTGGGAACATAAAGAGCTTTGAAGAGTCCGATTGTACCTTATTTGATTTCTACCTCTGCAGGTCCCATTTCTTCTACCTTAGTTGTTTCATCGTTGGATGCTAGGCGAAAAGTTTTAGATACTTTATTAAGCTTCTTGAAAGGCTTAGTCGAGTCACTTATGTGGGTATTGCACCCACTATCTAAGATCCATGCATTTTTCATATATTCGCTACTCATATAACAGCTGAAATTGTTTTTGAGTTCAAATTTATTATTGGTCTTCTTTTTGTTAAAGTTTTTACCTTTAGAGCAGCATTTGTTTCTTCTTGCATATTTTGTAGAATGCATATAGAGCTTCTTCGTCTTTCTCTTCATCATTGTCATTAGCAATGCTTGCACCTGGTTGGGTGGAGTTGCGACATCTTGCATCGCTCTCCTCTACGATTTTGGTTTTAAGTTTATCAGGACTTGGCAAACTATCTTGTGTGTCAATTGCAATACGAAAGTTTTCGTAGTCTTCGTTTAGACTGTATAACATCATAACGGTGAGTAGTTCGCTATTTATTTCTATTTGAAGGTCCTCAGTTTGTCCACTGTATCCATAAATTTGTTGAGGTGTTCACGAACATCGTTTGTGACTAGTTTCAATAAAATCAGTTCCTTAAGCTGCTTTTCGCGCTGGACCCTTATTTGCATAAATTCAATGCAGTGTATCCCAGACCTCTTTAACAGTTTTGCATTTCTTCACGTGTTTCAATTCAAATGCGGAGATCAGGAGCAGGAGCTCAGGTTTTGCAATTCCATCGCCTTCAATTTCTTCTGATAATTGTGGGGAATTCTTCACATACTTCCACAGCTTGCTTTTTGTTAACAATGCTTTTGCGTATATGGCCCATGTATCGTAATTTTCTTTTCCTAGTGCTGGGATTTTTGTACCTGACATCTTGTGTCCTCAATTTAGATAAATATCACGTAGTACCTACATTTATCGCACTGCTACCATGTGAAGTTTATAAGGTTTGTCTTATAAACTGCTGAATGTCTTCAACTAGTGCAAGCTCCAAATACACAAATTAAATATGGTTTTTTGTATAGTAAACGAAGTATCTTTTATTTGTTATTTAATCGAATAAAAGATTCAATAACAATCGTTATCTTATTTAAAACATCATATTGCCAAAACACTAAAACACCAACCAATGACAGAGTCTAATCATGCCTGTCATAGACTACTGTCCTAGACCAAGACTTACAGTCTTCACAACAATCCAAAATTATTATAATTCTATATTGTTTTGGGCCTTTTCAAATAACAACGGCACTCTGTCTTACCCTTTATACTTTAACATTTTATATTTAAACTTCAGTCAAAAAAAATGTCACAAGAAAAAGAATACCTTAAATCTTCTCGGGGTAAAGAAAAGTTGTATTTTAAAGGGTTTTTCTATCTAGGTCATCCAGAATTGTTGGAAACAGGAAAAATTTTCATCGACATGAAGAACCAAGCAATATCATCGACAGATACTCCAGAAAAAATTGTTTCAGAGTTACTGCTCATTTACCTTCTATAAGTTATATGAAGCGCACTATTCACAAGACCCGACAAAAAGAAAATGCGTTTCCTAGCTTGCCTGATAAACGTGAAGGTTCGATTATTCCTGATAATTTTGGGGTAACCATTAAAAATTATCAATTTTTACAATATGACAGGGGTCCCTCCAGCTCACGCACTTTAATTCTTGCAACAGATAATAATCCTAAAATTTTGTCAAAATCGAAACAATGGTTCATGGATGCAACGTTTAAATATGTTCCAAGAATGTTTTATCAAGTTCACTATATACATGGATTTGTAGATAAAACACCTTGGTGCCATTGGTGTACATACTGTTTCCAGATAAAAGGGATCAACATACGAAACAGCCATGGCGAAAATTAGGGAAATGATAAATACTCCTCAAGTTAGAGTTATAGTGACTGATTTCAAGATGGCGATGACAAATGTAACATACAAGATTTTGCCAATTGTCCGATATGAAGGATGTTATTTTCACTTTACCCAATGCATATACAGGAAAGTACAAGCAATGGGGTTTAAAAAGGAAATAGATAACAATGTTTCCTTTTCCTTTTCTAATAAACTTTTCTGTGCTTTTTGTTCCAAAAGACAAGGTATTAGCATGTTTTAATAAAATAATAGAAAAGCAAATGTTACCAAATAAATTAAAGGGGTTTTGCAGAATATTTTGAGAAAACGTGGATAGGATCAATAGATTGAAAAGGCAAAAAAGAGGCTTAGTATTTTTTTATTTCAACCTGGAACTTTTTCGATCTTTTATTGGGAAACAAACCTGTAACGAACAATTGTATATAAGGATGGCATAGGTGGTTAAATTCCCAAATTACAGCCTTACATCCTTGAATATGGAGTTTTCTTAATGGCAATAAAAATAAACAGACTCCCCCAGAATTAAGATTATTAATAGCAATAATAGGAGAAATGCCATCCAAAAATATTAAGAAAATGAACACCGTTTCAGAAAAAGTTTCCATCACGAATCTTTTGATGGAAAAATTTTTTCGACGAATTACACATTTATTTAAGATACATTATTAATAACTTCTAAGTGAAAATAAATCGTTTAAACTTGAATTGTTTGGTTTGGTTTTCTAATAAAATTTCACTCAACCAAATTAATTTCAATCAAAATGCATTTTGAAAAAATTGTTTCGACCAAAATGTAATTCGATCAAAAGGCCATTCGACAAAATTGTTTTTGATAAAAGTATCATTCGATAAAAATGCCATTCGAAATTTAGGTTTTTGATAAAAATGTCATTCGAAATTTAGATTTTCGATCGAAATATCTTCGAAAAATGAGCGTGTTTTCGAACAACGGACAGCAACCCGATTTTTAGATATCATAGTCAATTCTAGTAATTTTCACATCAAGTAGTTTTCATGAACTGGTTACTAAGAGGAAACTAGGGAATTTTTTGGAAAGAATTAAAAAAATCTTGGGAGAATCGAGAGGTACAAAATGGTGACTAAAAAAAAATGAAAATTAATAAAAAAATAACAAAAACTAAAATAAATATTCACTTAAAAATAATTTTTCTTATCTAGACATTTTAAAATTGATACACGTTATGAAACGTCTTACTTTTTGTTAACTAGTTGCATAAAGTATATTATTGTTTAACTGGTGATGAAAAATGAATTTTAAAATTAGTGACAAAAAGAATTCTATTTATTTAATACAATATTACATAACTTATAAAATTAATTATTATAAATATTGATAACACAATTATTGCAATAATTTAAATTAATTCCCGACGACATACTTATTTTATTGCTTGTATTTGCTCTTATTTGGGAGGCGGCGCACAGTTCATTAGATGTTACACCAAATATTTCTTCCGTTATATGTTTTTTATTTTCCATGGAATTTTCAACATATCCCTTCCAACCTCCATGTCTCTTTAATTTTAAAATAAGAGCGCTTCTGTTTACTAGGACAGTAGCAGAGATTCTTCTGAAGCAGTGGCCAGTATAAAGAACAGGATTTGAAAGACCAAGAAATTGTGCAATAACTTTTGGCAGACTACTAAATGTGTTAATTCCCACAGGATTTTTGGTACATTTTCCATTTCCATATTTTACAAAAAATTTGTTTTGTTTAAGATTTTGAGGGCGCAACTCAATATATTTTCTTAAAATTTCAACAATATTCGTATTTCCAATGTCCCCAGTGGTGCCTTTTAACTTTTGTTTTTGAAGGTGGAATATCAACACGAAAATGGCTTCCTTCATCGGTAATATTTTCAACTGGAAGAAATGTTAATTCTGTTTTTTTGCATGCTCCTGCTATTCCAATAACCATTGCAACCTTAGTCATTAAGTATTTTTTGTCATCAGCTTCCACCAAAAAATTGATAAATCTTCTTTGATAAAAACTTTTTGATTTTTTAGCACTGTAGCTGTCCGCTTGCCTTTTAATGTATATCTTTGTATATTTTTTAATATCAATATTCTTTTTTTGATTTAGTTCAGATCTTAACATTGAGTAAAGTGTCCATAATATGGAAACTTTTAGATCATTCTTACCCTCAAAATACTTCCTCATCAATATGTTTTATTTTCTTCTCATCACACTTCTTAACTAATTTTTCGGAAGCCAAATCATGTACTGCCTTTGAATTTTTTTGAACTCCTGATAATAGAGCATTACCTGCTGCCTCTTAATCACTTACCTTTTTCCACGCTGGATTCCTGGAGGCAGCTGGAACCTGTTCACAGACGACGGGACAAGAGTATGTGCGATTACAGTGAAAGCTATCTAAAAATAAAGAAAACACTCTTAATATCTAAAAAATGTATTTTCCCATATATGTATATTCTATATACATAGGAGAAAAGCATTTCTTTTATACTTCTCAAGGATCATGCCAATGGCGATGTGAGTATATAAATAAGAATTCTACCGCCGTCTAGTGAGTGCAGACCGAATGAAAGGAAAGTGTACTGGCGAGAATCTGCTGTCCGGCAAACCACCTCCTAACTGTATCCGGTTTGCCAGTAGGTTGTCGAGAGAATTACGTTGTCGAAAAAATCAGGTTCGGCGAGCCATAAATGGACCACGGGAGGCCTAAGTCATGGTCATTTATGCGTCGGAGTACCGTATGTGCCGGCAGGCAGCCGCTAGTATGTCGACTGCATTAGGTTTGCTGTGTTCCAACTAGTCTTTCGTTTTGATAATAAAAACTCTTATATTTTTTTGTGTTTTTTTTTATAGCAAAAGTATGTTTTTCCTTTATTAAAAAACCGTATATTCGCTTCCTTCCTGTATATCTGTAGAAACTGTGACTACAGGCGTTTTAGCAGATTAATGTTCCTGTCGTCTATTTGGGTTACAATAATACTAAATTAATTGTTTCCACAATGGAACTAGCCGTTAGCCATACATTATCTAATCAAATTATTGTTATCAGCTTAATGAATATTGCATAACTCTACAATTTTAAACAAATATTCTCAACGATTTAGTAGTAGAAGTTTTCATAGTTGTTATGGTATCTTCTTATCAAAAGGAAATAGAAAATGTCGGTAACTCATGTAAGTTAACCCTTAAATGCATGATTTTTTTATTTTCAGTTGAAACATTTTTTTAAATTTTAATTCACATAAGAAAACTAAAAAAACAACTGTATACAGAAAATATGCAGCTCTATGAACCAATATAATTACACATAATATTTGTGAATTCCGTATATTTGGAAAATGTTTACTTCTCAGCAAAATAACGAACAGTTCTACATTATTCATCCTGTCTTTATGAGGAGGAATATGCTGAGCATTTCGTCTATGTTTCTATGCTTGTAGCTCATTCCCAGAACAGTTTTTCCCTTAAACCAGATTTATGTAATGCATTCAAGTGCTGATTCATCTTTTTCCTTTGGTTTGGCATCTGTTTTGTATTTTAGGTTCCTCGGCTTCTGCATTTACTACAGCACTTTTTTGCTCAGATTTTCGCTTTACTTTGTTTTCTAGCTCATTGCTCTCTTTTATTTTTTAACATAGAAATAAAGCAGAATATGAAAAACCCAATTTTTTTCATTGTTTGAATGTAAATTTGATGTAGCCTTGATTTTTTCTGATTTAATAATAAAATACCACTTCTTGGAGCCAATAACAATTTTCTTCTAAAAAGAACATTTTCTCATTTTGTGTATCTCGTGCTGATTTTAGGAAATTTACACTTTTTTATTCTCAGCAAAAATCGACTATTCTTCTTGATGATAAATGTGCTGAGCATTTACTTTATGTTTCTATGCTTATAACTCATTTCCAGAACAATATTTACCATAAAATCAGATTGATGTAAAACATTCAAATGCTGATACATCTTTTTTTCTTTGGTTTGGCATCTGTTTTTGTATTTTAGGCTCCTGAGCTTTTCGTTCATCTGCAGTCACTCATTGATGGCTTCTATTTTCCCCACTCCTGATTTCTCTTTTTAAAATCGCATCTTCGCCATCTCCTACAATTTTATCGTCACTTTTATTCACCTGAATTACTCGTTTTATATTCGTGATTTTTATCAGTCATCAGAAAAATCAAGACAATCTTCACTATTTGACTAATTTTTCAAAATTTTAAACATTTCCTGGTCTGTTTTATAGTTTCTGATCTTTAACATCCCAATATGATTAGTATTGCATATCTATAACAAACCAAAAATCTGCTGGTAGAAATAAATAATAAACTCTTTTCTTAACTTCAAAATATTTTTTACTTTCCCGGACCCATCAAAGGGAAAGTAAGGTGAACGAGCAAAAAAAAATCGAGATATCGATGGAAATATCCATTTTGAGGTCCCCCAAGGAGATTGAGACCCTTTCCAGCGCATTGTCTGTCTGTGTGTCTGTGTGTCTGTGTGTCTGTGTGTCTGTGTGTCTGTGTATCTGTGTGTCTGTGTGTAATCTTCCACGATAACTGCCGAACCGTTTGACCAATCAAGCTGAAATTTGGTATGGAGGGTCGGTGTGTGCCTAGAATGCGACCATTGGTTTAAATTGGTACAGTGGAGGGTCCTCAAGACCGACATTGGTTAAATAAACATGTAACAATTTTTTGCTTTATTTAAATTTTATGGACAAACAATACATGTTAGTGCAAACTGTTGTATTACAATGTTTTAGAGCATAAAATTACCTACAATTTTTGTCTCAAGCCTTTTCCAAAATTTCCAATAGTTGCGCCACTAGAGGGAGCGTAAAAAATGTGCATGTATGTTTTCTATAGTTTTTCTTGATTTTGAGGACAAACAATACATTTTAGTGCAAAATGTTGTAGTACAAAGTTTTAGAGAATAAAATTATCTATAACTTTTGTTTCAAACTTTTTCCAGAATTTCCAATAGTTTCGCCACTAGAGGGCGCGTAAAAAATGTGCATGTAAGTTTTCTCTGGTTTTTCTTGATTTTGAGGACAAACAATATACTTTAGTGCAAAATTTTGTAGTACAAAGTTTTAGAGCATAAAATTCTCTATAACTTTTGTCTCAAACTTTTTCTAAAATCTCCAATAGTTGCGCCACTAGAAGGCGTGTAAAAAATGTGCATGTATGTTTTCTCTAGTTTTTCTTGATTTTGAGGATAAACAATGTATTTAGTGCAAAATTTTCTTGTGCAAAGTTGTAAAGCATCAAATTTTCTTTAACTTTTATGTTTAACTTTTATCGAATTCCTCATAGTTTCGCCGCTAGGTGGCGAGAAAAATACACATTTAAAATGCCCTACAACTATTATATGAAAATTTTTCCCGAATTCCCAATAGTTTTCACACATGATTTTAGGAGATCCTAATTGTTGCAGTATGATATATAACGTGGGCATGCGCAGCTTATGTCATTATCAACATTGAAATATTAATTCACCATCAGCTCGCTATTTTTAATGTGTTCCATAAATCAATGTAATGCTTAGTATTTTGTAATTAAAATAATAATAATAAATAAAATATTCTCTACGGTCGAGCCGGGAAAGTCCTGGGGTGACACAGCCGATTTTTTAACTTTGTTCTCGTAAAAATACCGCAATAACACGTAGCACAATTTTATATTACAAATATGACATTAAAAATATAGACCGATACTAAATAATTAGATAAATTATCAACTGCTAGCACCATCTGAATTACAACATGCTCCATAATATATTGGTCAATATTATTTAAAGTGTTGCATTTTTGCAAAAAGATCATTTAAGGGTTAAAAAATTCCTGTCGGTAGGGTCGACAGGGGAGGTAGATTTCTGTTGTATAAATTTGCCTCGTCCTGGCGGAGACGAAAAGTTTTTTGAAATTTCAACCCCCTCCAGTTCCACCCCCGTGGGTCGGATAAAAAAAAGTTTCAGACAAATTAGTTTTATAATAATTAGAGTATAAAAAAAGTCTAATGAACTGTTTCAATGTTTTTGAAAATGGCGGAGATATAATTTTCTTGAAATTTCAACCCCCTCCAGTTCCATCCCCTTATCCCCTTATCAAAAAAGTTTCAGACAAATTAATTTTATAATAATTAGAGCATAAAAAAAGTGTTATGGCCTGTTTCAATATTTTTGAAAATGGCAGAGATATAATTTTTTTTGAAATTTCAACCCCCTCAAGTTCCACCCCCGTGGGTCGGATGAAAAAAACTTTCAGACAAATTAGTTTTATAATAATTAGAGTATAAAAAAAGTCTTATGACCTGTTTCAATATTTTTGAAAATGGTGGAGATAAATTTTTTGAAACTTCAACCCCCTCCAGTTCCACCCCCGTGGGTCGGACGAAAAAAAGTTTCAGACAAATTAGTTTTGTAATAATCAGTGTATAAAAAAAGTCTAATAACCTTTTTTAATATTTTCAAAAATGGCGGAGCTCTGAATTTTTTGATATTTTAACCCCCTCCAATTCTCACTCCCTTAGAGGTAGAATGCCCGTTTGCAATAAGCAAGGAATTACTGCCCCAAAGAATTTTGTACCAAATTTGGTATCGATTGGACAAAAATTGCGACCTCTATCGTGCCGGAACGGAATGTCTACACATACATACATACATAGATCGGCGTATCGCCCCTATTCCCGGTGCTGGGTCCCGTCATTGAATCGATTACAAGAGGTAGATTCCATATATAGAAATCTACCTAAAATTAAATTGTAATTGTAATTTGTTTAGTGATTCGTTAGCTTTGGAATTATTTAAATCCTGGTATCAAATAAGGTTTTATTTCTAAAATTTATTAATAAGTCATATATTATTAATTTATTTTTTTTAAATAGTTGGATATGAATATGTTTATTTCCTGGCTGTTTGTTACGTTTTCTTCATGGGTTATTACTCCCAAACGTACCGTCACTACGACAGCCATCTTCAGTGACGTGGGCGAAGTATTCTTCGCGATGTATTAACTCAAACTGAAACCTCCTTCACTTCGAGCCTGTTTCTTTCTGTATACTCTATGGCCTCTTATCGATTGACTAATTCATGTAGGAATGGATATTGTCTGGGTTTTTCTATTTCCATGGTGAACTGGACTTTAGGATGAAAACTATTCAGATGGTTTAGGAAGATCTTTAGGTCTTCTGTTCTATTACTACAGACTACAAAAGCAAGACAAGCACTAAAGAAAAAATTTAAAAGTTTGAAAAGTGATATAGCTAAATCACAAACGCATTTGGAGAAAACATATCTACCAATAACAGAGCCACTTAAACAATTAGTTTCAACTTTGGGAAAACAGGATCAGATAAAACAAGAGGCAGAATCACAAATTTCACAAAATTTTAATCGACTAAGTATTCCTACAAAGTACTTACCTCGCAGATCTAATTATCAACTAGCATACTCGTCTCCAAACGAAAGTAGAATAAATAATTCGGATGCTCCTACAAATATGGAAGATGTAGCTAGTAGTACCAGAGTTGGAGAAACTGTATTCGAATCTAATCCGGAAGAAGATCGCGAAATAGATCAGTACATTGACGACTCAATGCGTGAATTTGTTTCTATGGTTCAAAATCCTAACGTTATGAGAGAATATTACGAACAGTTTTCCAAACCACTACCATTGAATTATATTAAAGCAAATATTGCAGATGTCGAGGGACTGTTTGATCACACTTTTGGAGTATATCATAACATTCAATCAGAAAAATTCTATATCGGGGACTCTGAATTAAATTTCAAAGGACCGGATATAATTATTAAGGGGATACAATACAATGGAACACCTGGCTTATATGAATTACTGTTTAAAGTAGATACTAATAATTTTACTCCGAAAGATGCGGATGAATATGTTGATATTTTACGTAGAACGAATGCTCTTTACAGAGATAACAATCCAGATTTACCTTATCGTAGAATTGAAAATAAGCTAAAAGATAAATTCAATTATGTTATTAAACCCCGATTAGAAACGAGACCACAACCCTTCAGACCGAGAATAAGTTCACTACCATCTCTGAAATCAAGTAGAGTCACTAGAAATTTAACGAAAATGCTTAAAAAGGGCCATGGGTTGACTAAAATGAATTATAGTAAAAATCCTGTC
This sequence comes from Neocrepidodera transversa, assembly GCA_963243735.1. Taxonomy (NCBI): domain Eukaryota; kingdom Metazoa; phylum Arthropoda; class Insecta; order Coleoptera; family Chrysomelidae; genus Neocrepidodera; species Neocrepidodera transversa. The sequence goes on along the minus strand of OY725342.1, from coordinate 25,968,433 downwards.
GATTATAAATATTTCGATGATTTCAATGAAATAATTGAGAGACTAAAACTCCTGATAGCGTCTGAGTCTGCTGGATATACAGGCCATACTAATGAAATTGTCTCAATTATAGAAGAATTACGTGAGGGAGGTATAATCCAATAAATATAGTAACACATGCAAAATACATTCAGTATATGTCGTTCACCGTAAGAATGCCTATTAACAAATTCGGAAGTCACTTTTTGAGTGATACACCCAATTGTCCTGAAAATAAAGTAATAACCAACCTTACATCACCGTTTTACATTTGTGAACCAACTTCTTTTCACAGTAAAAACTTTATGAGGTTAAGAGGTGCTAAACAAATAAAATTAAATAAGGAATTCTACATTTTGGAGAACTTTGGTACAGCCTTTGTGTTTCCAATTTCTGGAAAAATTGAAGCTGTAAAACATTATAAGGCTGATGGAGACATTTTATTAAACTCTAAAACATTTAAATATCATCAATTAGTAGACATCTATATAAATAAAGGAGATAAAATCGAATTTAAACTTGGTACCGTAGATGGAATGTGCGCTGACTTTGTTCTTCAGTGCCCTCTAGAGAAAAATGTCTAAAGCTCAAGTTGTTAATGAACTACATAGGCCAGCTAGAAAAAATTTCAAGAGGCGACATGTTGTTATTAAAGGATTGAATGATTTGATAAGCGGATTTAGCTGTTATGATACCATATTCTAAATTCAATAAAGGCTACAATTATATTCTCGTTGTTATTAATGCATTCAGCAAATATGTTTGGGCCGAACCTATTAAGAAGAAAACAGCAAAAGATGTAGTTGCAGCGATGAAGAAAATATTAACACAAATGACTCCCCCCAAAAATTTACAAACTGATAATGGAACCGAATTTTATAATAAAGAATTTCAAAACCTTATCAAAAAGTATGGAATAAATCATTATAGCACATATTCAACTTTAAAAGCAAGCATTGCTGAGCGGGTGATAAGAACTCTTAAATCTATGCTGTGGAAACAATTTAGCATGCAAGGAACTTACAACTGGTTAAACATTTTACCTGAAATTGTCAAGAACTATAACAACACTAAACATTCTACTACAGGAGCAATTCCAAGTAGAGTTAATGTTAAAAGTGCTAAATATATTGATGCTTTTAATTATTTAAAAACTATTGATCCAAAAAAGCCCAAGTTTAAAGTGGGAGATAATGTCCGAATTTCCAAGTATCGTCATGTTTTCTCCAAGGGATATACACCAAACTGGTCTAACGAGATTTTTAAAATTAAAAAAGTGAAACCTACTAATCCAACAACGTTCATATTGGAGGATAGTAAAAAAGAAGAAATTCAAGGAGGTTTCTACACCCACGAGTTAACAAAAGTTAAATACCCTGACATATATTTGGTTGAAAAAGTATTAAGAAAACGAGGAAATCAAGTTTTTGTTAAATGGCTTGGAATGGATTCAACACACAATTCTTGGATTAATAAAAATAATGTATTATAATATTTTTTTAAATAAAATACAATTTAATTATATATTTGTTTTATTTATTCTTTTGTAAACATTACTTCTATGAACTACATCTAATATAGGATTAATAATTATAGCTATATCTTTAATACGACTTTGGAATCGTATTCGGTCTAGTACAGCTGACTCCCAGTTACTTCTTCTGGCTTCTTTGTACGCATAATTCCAGATATATAGGAGGTGTATTTGGTTGATGTCTTCATTAAATTTCACTTTCTTCATAACTGCAAATCTTCTTTTAGAATTTTAGGATATTGATATATAAGTTCTAAAAATATGCTGTACATCTCTGGATTTACTGCCTTAATTGGTTTTAATATATCCAGAGCAGAGGAAATTACATCATTAGAATTCTCAACACCCATTTGTAACACTTTAAGTGTAGAGCTGAATGGGTAACTTTTTACCGTATCCATTACGTGCTTTATCATGGGTAAAACTTTCCAAAGTGTTGAAATTGTGTTGGCGCCCAAAAACACATTAGAATGGCCATTAGATATCTTGATAGTTGAACAGTATGACAGCGGCTTAAATTCCAATGAAAACTTTCCTGCATCAATCGGTTCTGGATACTCCTTTGAAGATATAAACTTATCTATTGTTTCTTTATATGACAAAAAATTATACCATTCCGATTCACTAAACATCAAACAATCCTTTTTATTTCCGGATATCACAACACATGGTGCAAAATTTAAATCATTGGATAAAGAAACTGCCACAAACTTTGATTTTGATGAGTTTAAATAAAATCTACGTTCACCCAAAAACACATCAAATTCATTATCAACTGAAATATTGTATGTAGTCATTTTAATGTTGTCTCTTCGAACAGAACTAAATAACTGAGGAGATGCACAGCTATTTATTATATTTTTATTTGTAGAAGGGGTTGATCTATTTTTAGATTTTACTTGTCTCAGCTTGCCTAGCGCATCTGGTTCAATGACCTGAGCACGTGGCCGGAAGTGCTCATTTGTACCGGCATTACCCCGTTGACGCCAGATGTGCGCCATATGGTCTCGAATTAGATATGATGCGGGAAGCAGATGCTGCAAAACAGATGGTCTCGAAGTGTGGAAAAGTTCGTTAAATAATATTCTCACGTTCTAAAAATAGATGCGAAAACAGATGTTTATTTAATTCGCCAGATGTGACACGTGGCCGGAAGTGCACATTTTGTACCGGCATTAAAACCGTTGACGCCAGATGGTCGCCAGATGTGACATGTGGCCGGAAGTGCACATTTGTACCGCTATTACCCCGTTGACGCCAGATGGTTGCCAGATGGTCGCCAGATGTTCACCAGGTGGCCGGAAGTGCACATTTGTACCGCTATTTCATATCTACTGGCGGCTAGTTCTTCAGTATGTTCCTCGGTCTCGCCTTGCGGTTCTCGGGATAAAGCATCGGCTACTTTATTTAGTCCACCGCGTCGATACTTGACTTCAAAGTCATAATGTTGTAGGAACATGCTCCAACGGGCAAGTCGGCCGGCAGGGCTCTTGATGGAATGGAGCCACTTGAGAGACTGGTGGTCGGTGATGACGGTGAAATGATATCCTTCCAGGTATGGTCGTAGTTTCTCGATTCCCCAAACAATGGCCAGGCATTCCTTTTCTGTCACAGAGTAGGCCTTCTCGGCAGCCGACAGCGATCGACTTGCGTATGCAATCACGTGTTCTCCGTTTTCTCCAGTTTGGGTCAGTACGGCTCCTAGGCCTTGGTCGGATGCATCCGTCTGCAGCGTGAAAGGTTTATCAAAGTCGGGACAGGCAAGAACTGGTGCCTCTGTTAGGCATGTTTTGAGCTTCTGGAAAGCTTCTTCTTGCTCTGGACCCCAGTTCCAGCGACGGTTTTTCTTTAGCAGGCGGTGTAGGGGTGCGGCTACTTCAGAAAATGAGGGAACAAAGCGGCGGTACCACGAGGCCATTCCTAGGAAACGTCTCAGGCCTCGTACACGGGTTGGTGCGGCCAATTCCACAATTGAGGCCACTTTATCTGGGTCGGTGCGGATACCTTCTGATGTCACTAAATGGCCAAGATATTTCAGGGATCTTCTTCCGAACTGGCATTTCTCGGGGTTGATACGCAGGTTGGCGTCTCGGAGACGACGGAATACTTCCTGTAGGTTGCCCAAATGCTCCTCGAAGGTGCGTCCTAGCACAATTATATCGTCTAGATATGCGAAGCAGTAGGGTTCCATCTCCGGCCCAATGATCCTATCCATTAATCGTTGAAATGTGGCGGGGGCGGCATGTAAGCCAAATGGCATCACGCGGAACTGGTAAAGTCCTCGACCGGGAACGGTGAATGCGGTGATCGGTTTACTATCTTCCGTGAGTGCTACCTGCCAATAACCTTGGCGCAGGTCGATGCTGGAAATGTAACGGGCACGACGGAGTTTATCCAGGACGGCATTTATGAAAGGTAGCGGATAAGCGTCCTTCTCAGAGACAGAATTGACTTTCTGAAAATCAATGCAGAACCTTGGTTTGCCATCTCTTTTCCGCACGATGACTACAGGTGAGCTCCAGGGGCTCTCTGAGGGTTCTATTATGTCTTCCTCCAACATCCTATCTACTTCGGTATTTATTACTTCCTGCATTCGCGGATTCTGAGGTCGGTAACGTTGCTTAATCGGTTCTGGATTTAGGAGACGGATCCTATGTTCCACCAACGGCGTTACCCCTCGTATGTTTTCAAACAACGGTAATTCATCTTGCAGGAAGGCGTTTAATCGGTCTTCTTTTTCCGGAGTGAGAGTCAGGGCTGGTCCGACTTCGGTGGTTCCAACGGGGAAGCATGGTACGGGCCTTGTTTCCTCGATCACGGGGCGATTGTCCACCAAAATTTGCCCACTCGCTAGGTCGAGTGAGAATCGGTTTTTCCGGAGAATGTTTATTCCAAAGACCAAATCTGAAGAAAGTCCTGGTAGATATCCGAAAGTTGCGTCGAAACGGTGGTCTTCCAACTGAATTTCTATACGGTATATGTCCGATACGGTAACTGTTTCTCCGTTCGCCAATCTGGCAGAACTTGTGGCGGCGGTGGTTTTCGGTACACCTAGTGATTCAAATTGTTTAGCTATCCGGTCTCCTACATAAGATATCACAGCTCCAGTATCTATCAGAGCTCGGCATTTTCCACCAGGTACATTTACGGGTATATGGGGGCGGCAATCTTCATGCGGTACGGCGGGTGAGGCTTCATTAGGACGTTGCTGCACAGGCCTCATCTCGTTGCAGCGTCCTATCGGTTTTCCGGCCGCGAACAGGGACAGTCGCGGGATAGGATTCCATCTCTCTTGCATCTGGAGCAGAATATCTTGGGAGCCTCTCTACACTGGCTCCTTATGTGTCCTGTTTGGCCACAGCGCCAACATTCTCGGTTTGCTTCAGCGTTTCGGCTCGTGGTCGGTATAGCTGGTATCTGCGGGGTTGTCCTGATCTGATCGACGGTATTTCTCGGTACGACGGCGGCGGAAGGAGAGGGTCTTGACGGAGGGGGAGGAGTGTTTCTGTAAGGTGAAGGTTGAGGGGTCGGGTTAGTTCTGTATGGGATAGGGGGATTGGATGGGATGTTTCTGTGCTGGGATGGTTAAGTAGGCGGGATATTTCTAAAAGGGGAAGATGCAGGTGGATGGTCGTGATACGGGGCAGACGGAATATTTTTGAAATGGGGTAGCGGGGTAGATGGGATTGGGGTCTGGGAGAGTTCGATTTCCATGCGTAGCAGCTCATACTCACGGACAGCCTTAGCGAATTCATTGGCGTCCGTGAAGTCGGTTCTTCGAATCTGGCGTCGAAACTCCGGGTGCAGGTTTCGGTACAGCCAATTTAGTTCTTGGTCAGGCGTAATTCCTCCATGCCGGCGAATAAGGGTCTGTAGATCGGTAATATATGAGGCGGTATCCTCCTGCAAGTTGTGTACCCTTCTACTAATAGCGGCCTCCAAGTCAATCCGGTAATTCACAGGGAAGAAGAAGTCTTGAAAAGCAGCGCAGAACTGTCCCCAGTTGGTCCAAAAACGTCGGTTGTTCCTAAACCATAGCGCCGGCATTCCTTGCAATAATTCAGGCATAGCTTGAAAAAGACGGTCGGCAGTAATTCCCTGGGATTCACGAATCTCCTCGAGCCTTTCAAGGAATGTCGCGGGGTCACCGGTCCCGTCAAAGGAGACATGCCAGTCCTTCACTTTTATTGGCGGCATTACGGTACTCGATGGCGCAGGTTGCGGTTGTGCGGTCTGGACTCCAATTAACGTTCCACTCAGCATACTTGTCATCGTAGCGGTTCCTGCACTAGCTACGGTGACGGTTGGTATCGTTGGGCGGGTGGTAGATGCTGTGGTCGTCGTCGCGGTAGTGATGGCGGTTACTGTCGGAAGGCTTATTGTCGGGGTAGCGGTGCGGCCTTCTCTCAAAAATTTTACCAACCGTTTCCGCTTATCATCCATGTTTCCGGCGGGGTCCAAGTTGAATTTTCCTAGCTCCGCATCCATCTCGTCTTTCTTTAGTAAATACACCCATCCTACTCGGGTATCAATAGGGTTATTCCTCGGGCCTGGACTTGGCGGATTCTGGGTTCCTGCAGACCCTGCGGCAGTCGTTACGGTGACTTGTAATCCTCCTTGATTGTTCGGCATCTTCTCGGTATTTCAACGGTTTTCACTCGGTTCACTTCTGCACCAAGTTTATGATTCGCACGTCTTGCTCGGTCGGGTGTCGGATTTCAACTCTCCTCTCCTAATGTACAGAAATGTCTTCAACAACGGTAGTTAGGTGGGGATCAGTGCTTCTGCGCACTCGGAAGTCTGTCTGGCTCGAAATTACGATTTTTTCCTTGGTATCTCGAGAACGGCTTCGTGGATCAGCAAACGGATTTTACCAATCGATTCTCCGTCCTCGAAAACCTACCAAACGAGGGGTCACACGGTATCCTTTTCAGTCTGTCAAAATGACAGGTCGGAGGTTTTCAACGGATTTCGCTAGATTTTAGCCTCTGGACGTGATTAGAAGCGATTCGGGCTCTCTTCGAGCAAATCTGGACAATCTGTCAAAATGACAGGTCTGCGGATTTTGACGGATTCTGGTATATTTCGGTTCTCTGAAGCGTTCTACGGTGGTTTCGGCTCTCTCTGACGGTCGGTTCAATTTTTGGCCTCGGAATCAGCTTTTTCCACAAATTCGGTAATCAGCGGTCTTGGTACACCATAAAAACGGTCCCTGCTCGGGCGCCAAATTTGTAACGGCCCTTCGGTCGTTACGGGTCACTTTGGCGCCTTAGTCCAGGTTTCGGGTTTCCTCGGGCGCCACCTTCCGTTTTAAGTGTGAAGGCCACTTGCACCGGGCAGCGTCAGTGAAGAATTAATACTCCAGGGGTCGTTATGGCCTCGACCAACCTCTTGACAGCCGGAAGGGCAGACTTTACTTGCCCACCTGGGATGAGTGCCGGAGTATCTGCCGCTAGGATGTTAGTTTATGTGAACAGAAAAATAAATAAAATTACCAAATGAAAATAAACCATTTATTGACCACCACGATTGACAAATAATTTTTACACAGCCGGTAAGAGGAAAGGGTGTGCAACGGGTTCAAAAAGCTGAAGCGGGTCTTGCGGAATACGATTTAGCAGCGGTGGACGATGAAAAGCAAAACGGGTATGACGGGGTATTAACAATAGGGAATAAGCTAAGAATCGGGAAGCTGCGGGCTTCCAAGCGTGAACGCGGTATGATGACAGCGAGAAATGAAAGAATGCGGCGAGACGTCGGTGTTAAGCGGTGAGTGAGATAAATCGAAATATAAGCTGGACAAAGTTCAATTTTCCTTATGGGTTAAGTCGCTACCCTTGTCGGTTCCCACCCTGATTCTCTGAATTATGTCGCCGGAGTAAGTACGGTGTGATTTCTCGACTATCAGTACTTTCCGGGGTCCCCTTTACCTATATATAACAGTTACACAATGACGACACGTACCCTGTGATTTCTCGACTATGGGCACTCCGTCTTAGTATAAACAGTTATATACCATCCAACGATACAGTGTGATTTCTCGACTATCAGTATCGTTGTCTGCGAGGGCCTAAGGCGAACCTAACTGTACCCGATATGTTTGTGTCAGTCGGTCGTGTCTCCCTAAATTAATAATCAATCCCTATTACGGTGAAATTATGTCGCCGGAGTAAGTACAGTGTGATTTCTCGACTATCAGTACTTTCCGGGGTCCCCTTTACCTATATATAACAGTTACACAATGACGACACGTACCCTGTGATTTCTCGACTATGGGCACTCCGTCTTAGTATAAATAGTTATATACCATCCAACGATACAGTGTGATTTCTCGACTAACAGTATCGTTGTCTGCGAGGGCCTAAGGCGAACCTAACTGGTCTTCTCGAGTAGTTGTCGAAATTGAACTCTGAAAAATAAATATACAAGAAAATTCTATTAATAGACTCGATATGTCTCACCGGTATTCCCTCGGAGCACTTCGGATATCGTCGGAGATCTCGAGCAGGCTATCGGTGTCGGTTCTCTGGCGTGGTGATCTTCTCGGCGATGCTGGCACAACTGAATTTATTTTAAGCTTAGAGTGAGCACCAAACCTGCCGTTTCCCACTCTTTGCTTTTGATCGGATTCGGAGGGGGCTTAAGCGTGCGCGGAAGCGATATATCGGACTTAGTACGGCTCGTCAAAATTTATATCTAATATTATTTACTTTATCCGGACTTTGAAAAATTCTTGAAATTTACATTAAATTATAAGTAACAATGTCTCACCCGGTATACGGCAGCTGCTAATATCAGTCGACTGGCTCTCACGGTGTCTGTCACAGAACTGACTGGATGCCGATTCAATATCGCGTTCAATAGCGGTATTGGATTTTTAATCGACCGTTGCTACATACGGTGTAGAGGGGAGGACTCGATTGTTCCGATAGCGGTATAGTTTTAAGGGTGAAAGGGGTGTCGACGCGTCAAAAAGGGTTAAACAAATGTATAGATGATATTAAAAGCAGATTTTTAAAAAAAGTATGGAGGTCGTACGATTATTAATAACGGAGATAGAATAATTAATGCTTTTCTGATTTTAAAAATTAGCCGGATTTAGTAACTTTGTTACAACATATACCAGTGAATAAATTTGTTGTTGAAAATATCTACTGTTTATCTTTACAGCATTGAGATACTCTATATGGCCACCTTACTATCCCACATCACACAGATAGTCCTGCATCTGACTCAGCTGATGAAGACGAGAAACAATAACAATATTGCTTTTATTATTAAAACATAGCTAATACTTTAAAAACTCGGTTTTTTATTTTATTTGTTTTTCCTCATGTTTTTCAACCAGCAAAAATAATTTATGAATTCTTTAAAATTAATCCTATCACTATTTTTGTAAACAATTTTCTAACGGTCATAAAAAACTTTATTTGTGGTATTTATAACAATTTTTATTGCTTTCAAAACTTACATACCTTACTATTTTAGTAGCAGGGTAAATATTTGCCATTAAAGAACTTTTATTGTGTACAGGCCAAAGCGATTAAATAGAGTCTCCCATTTTAGTTTTTCTTTTTTCCTGTCACGTGTAAAAGTCTATTAGTAATTTTTTTAATAAATTATAAAGTAGACAGAGAGGACTGTCAGAAAAAATAAATAACGGTAAAATTGCTTCAGTTTGCACACAGTTTGAACCTTAAAGATGCAATTATTCAAAATGGCATAATGTGCAGTTAGTCGTTTTTTTTGCAGCTTACCCATGATATTTTAAATGCGAATTACTCTTACGTAGCCTGAAATTTAGATTATTTGGCAGCAATGCAATTTATCTTGTCATTGTCAGTTTTTAAATTTTTTTTGTAAAAAAGCGGTAGATCCAACATTTCATAGGTAAGGTGGTTAGAGATTATGTCGATATAGGCTTAACACTTATTAATAAATTCGGTAATTTCATTTGTAGTTTTTACATGTTCGTTGTATACAAATTTACCTGGAGCTATTTAATAAAATTGTATAAACTGCTCAATAGATGTTTTATTTCTGCATTTAAAATATCTTCGTGATCCCGTAAAAACGGTACTTCTATGACTTCGTCGTCTGTTCCTCTTCCCCGCCTAAATAATGTCTGGCAAAAATGATTGTGTAGCTATAATATATGCAAAACAGGTCTACGTAGTAAATATGGTAGAAAATATACATGTATCATTAAACTCTAAATACATTGTCAATAAGTTTATTTTCATTCTACTCACTTTTATATCAAGTTAATATTATGAAACGTTTTTATTAAAAATAAACGTGTCATCCGAATAACTGTACCTCTAATCAGATTTTTTTGTATTTTCCATGTTATGAGAGTTTTGCTTCCGAGAAAATTTCACAATTGATATTAATTTCTTAACTCCGAAAATGAGAGCCTTGGGGAAAAAGTATTAAAACTTTAGAATTGCTTTATTATTAAATCATTAAAAAGTTTGAGTTTGAGGAAATTTTCAACAATCAGGCATCAGTGCATACTTACCCTAATTTATTAATTATAGTGGTGGGTAGAAAAAATATATAAGACGTTTACGATGCAATTTAAATTTACAAACTTTATTAATTTTTAATAAGCAAATCTTCTGTCGCTGCAGATGTAATTTTAAAGTATATTAACCACTATTTTTACTTTTCTTCTATCAGGCCAAGGGCTTTAAAAGTATGTCATATTATCACTTTTTTAAGGTTTTACAATTAAGAAAGTTTAAATATCTGAGATTCGTGATAAGGCAAGAAAGATATAATTGTTACGAACACCAACCTAAAAGCAAACTTAGCATGCATTCCAAACAGAAGGGCAAAGTACCGTCTTGAACTAGAGAATAACCTAAGGGAAGTAAGTGAGCCAATACTCGATGCATATGAATCGAGCTGTCCCATTCAGAAACGGAAAAATTGTAGGGACGCACCTTGGTGGAATAATCATCTGTCAAAGCTAAGATCCGAATTACAGAGAATCTTAAATAGGGCCAAGTACAACGGAGTTTGGCAGAGCTACACTGAGAAACTGACCACCTACAATAAAGAGATTAGAAAAGCTAGAAGAAATAGCTTCAGAAAATTCTGTGACGATACCGATTCAACGCCCATCGCAGCAAGATAGCATAAAGTCATGGCGAAAGGCAGAGTCGATACAGTAATGGCCTTAACAAGTTAAATGGAAGCTTCACAAAAAGCGAATAGGAAAGAGCCATGCTCCTACTCGAAACTCACTTTCCTGGAAGCAAATTCATCCCCACAGGAAATAAACCGGAAGGATACAGCAGACCTACTAGGGAAGCCACAAAAATGGGTAGACACATATGAAGTAGCAGGCGGATAAGATGGGTCATGATCAATTTTCAACCATTTATATTCTCAGGGGTCGATGACAGAGGGTTAGACAGCACGACTTCCAAATGGATGTCGCAACTGCTTTCCAGTAGCGTAGCAGAGACAAAGATAGGGCAAGATGTCCACAACGGGGAGTGGCATTCCCGCTTATGTGGAGCCTAATAGTAGACAAACTCCCCCACATTTTGACTGACCACGGTATATCCTGACAAGGACATGCTGATGACATGGTCATAATGGCCAAAGGCAAGTTTGCAAACACTCTTTGCGACGTAATACAAACGGTACTTAATTTGATAAAAAAATGGTGCCAAACGATGAGACTAAACATCAACCTCGCCAAGACCACTCTTCTAGCCTTCATGAGGAAAATAATTCTCAATATCAAAAGCACCAAATTATGTGAACACATTATTGAGTGGAAACCACAAGCGAAATACCTGGGACTCACCCTAGACAATAAACTGCTCTGAAATGAGCACGAAAAAGAAGTAACCACTAACGCTACGAAAGAGTTAATGGTGTGTATAAGCATTGCGGGGAAAAACTGGGGATACAACCAATGGAGTTATTTAATTAATTTTAAGAATTTTCGTTATTTTTTATATAAAATATTTTGATGCTGTTAGTTTTTCATACTTAATTTATAAATTTATTGTTTGGATCCAATTTAATCAGCCTGATGATATCCTTATAGACCGAAACATGTCGCCCTTTTGATTATATGTCTTTATATTAAAAAGTTATATTGTTGTTTTATTCATCATTGAATATTATGCCACATTTGAGTATAGATAATATTTTGTTTTTATTTAATATATGTTTCAGATATTAAAAAATCAATTAATCATGTAAACATTCAATCATTTTTAGATGATAATACAACTTTATATTTCTTATGACCCTGAGTTAGTTTATATCAACAGAGATCTTTTATCTTTACAAATATTCTCCAGCTAAATCCAACAAAGTGCGGTTCCTTGACATTTAGTAAAAATAGTACCACAGGCACATCAAACTCAATGCAACTCACAATCCAAAATCCAAATTTGAAAGATTAACAAAGTGAGACATAATCTTAATTTTTTCTTAAGAAAGAAACTTTATGAAACACTAATTTTCTCTATTTTTAATTACGGTTTAATTTTACACTTTCCTTGCCTCTCTCAATCTATCAAAGAAAGACTACAAAAATAGATTTATTTAAGGCCTTAGAAAATATGACAGCGTTCCAGCAAAGATCAATGATCTGGGTACGCTGAAAATTAAAAATCTGTTTAAATGTCATATGAGTTCAATAGTTTTTCGAATTCCAGCTAAATCCAAACCAGAATACCTAGGAAAAACTAGTATTTAGAGGTGATATGCACGATCGTCAGATTAGACATGGAGAAACATTAATTCTAACTCTTGCTGGGTTTCATAAATGCTTTTATATAATGCAGTTATGATATATAATTCCATACCAATTGTGGGATATTTAAATAAAACTTGCTTTCCCAATAACTAATATTAAATTTAATTAGTAAGTTATTGTCACAAGTATACAAATGTAACTATATCAGTTGTAAACTGGGTCTACCAAAAAACACATACGGAAAAGGATTCTAGGATTTAAAGATACACACCAGCGGCGTTACAATTAGCATGGTAAAATATACCATATTCTCCCCCACCAATAAGAGATGATGAAACTTCCAGTGACAAAAAATAACAAATCATTTCTTATGCTAAAATTTATGTGTAACCATTCTGGTTGTTTTCTCAATCTCTTGCTACAATATTTTCAACTTGGGGTTCACATATTTCGTTTCCATCCCTGTTTATTTCAGGTAAGTTTATATTATAATCATTATTCACAGACGTACTCCTATTCTCGGTGGAAATCGTATCATTTAAATAACTCTGAATTTTACTTTTACTCATTTGATTTGTATGACGCTTCCAAACAACATTCAACTCAGGAATTTCAACAATATAAGTACATTTACCTATAACTTTTTTAATTTATCCATAATCGAAATAAACTTATCTTGTATACGATAATCGACCAAGGTCACTTATTTCAAACATACTATGCTTCTTCCCCACTTATTTTATTTAAAAAACAATTTTCACATTTTCTTGCAAAGTCTTCAATTTCTTAATAGTAATGAAACTCCAAGTCGAGTACCACAAATTTTTATTGTTAAACAGAAGAAAGGCCACTAGTTTCGGCGACAAGCCATCATCAAGCCTAGAATATACGTAGTACTAAGATACGATACAAACATTTTAAAAACATTAAACTTATCAGAGAAATTTATTAGATTATTGAAATATAAAACTTTTGTGACAAGTAAATTGTCCCATATAAGAATATTAATTGTGTGCGCGCACTGGGGGATAAAGGCGAAACGCATAAAGGGAAGGTTGTGGTACAAGAGGGAAAATAAAATTAAAATTAAAACGAAAAGAGTAACATATTATCAGTAAACGGATATTGTATCCAAAAGTTGGTGGAGTTGAGTATTGTAACATTAATTAGGTGATCCGAGACCTTGTGATAAAGGAAAATATAGGGAAGTGCCCAAGGCAACATAAATTTCGGAGTAATCAATGTTTCTATCCAATAGGAAAATTTAATGTTGGATAGACGTCTAAATGGACCCTCCAGTATATCAAAATGTTAGCAGACGTGCAATTCACTAATACTATGAGATAGAACATATTCCAAATTGTCGTTAAATTTGACATTGACAATAAACATCATTAATGACATTTGACAGTTTAAAATGAAATAAGTTAATAAAATTAGTCTATTAATAACCTAAGGGGCGGTGTAATAAAATAATTATAATACAGAAAATGAGATAATAATGGTAAAACGTAAATAGTTGTACAACTGTAAGAGAGTGGGTATAGATACAGAGAAAGGCCATCGAGTAATGAAGAAGGAAAAGAAGAATGTCTTGTCAGGTAAGTATGATGAGAGAAGAAGAAATAGATAGACATTTGACAATTGCCATTTCAAAAGGGGGTTATTTGTAAATTGAAGGGAAACAAAGTAGACAGTAAGAAAACTAGCATTGACTTTAATAGGAATTAAAATGAAACAGGAGAGAAAAAAATTTTAGTGTAAAGAAAACAAAAATTAGCCAAGGGACCAGTTAGATAAGATCTTTAAAAATAGAAAAATATGGTTGTCTTTAGGTCTTAACTGTTCATTAAGACAAGTTAGTAGGTTATTATATAAACAGGAGTGTATTTTAAACATTTCAAGGAGATTAAGTTTGTTGCATTTGCCAATGCTATGTAGAAGTGAGGAGTCGTCGATAGAGAAGGATTGGTTAGTAGAAAAAATGTGATTAGCGAAGGAAGATGGAGTGTTAATAATATCAGAGTTTCTGTACTTATCAATGTACCTAATGTGTTCTTTAATTCTAGTTTTGAGTCTTCTACATGATTGACCAATGTAAGCTGCGTTACAGTCATGACAATTAAGTTTATAGACACCTGTTTTGTGAAGATAAGGGATGACATCTTTAGTGTTGACTAGAAAGGAACTAGTATTGGAGCTGGTTTTAAAGGCTACATTGATATTATGTTTCCTGAATGCTTTCGCTATTTTATATGAAATATTACCTATGTAATTGATAAAACCGTAAAAGGACGGAACTTTTTATGTGTTGAAGGAAATATATTAAAGAATTTTGTATAAAGTTTGTTGATGGTCTCTAAACGGTAATTGTTATTAATTGCAAGCTGTTTAATAATATTGATTTCAGCGGTGAATGCAGTTTGTGTTAAAGGAATCGAAAAAGCTATGTGTAAGAAGCTATTGAAAGAAGGAAGTTTATGTAATATGGGATGATTAGAATGGAAGTTTATTAATGTGCCGGTAGTGGTAGGTTTTTGGTAAATTTCAAAATCTAAACAAGCATGAGGAAGGTTTTTAGAAATAAGTAAGTCCAGAAAGGGAAGTTTATTAGAGGATTCGAACTATATTGTAAATTTGATGCAGGTGTGCAAATTATTAAGATAAGTAAGGAACTCTAGCGCTTCATTATGAAGGCCTTGGAACAAAAGTAAGCAGTCGTCGACATAGCGGGCATAGAACAGAATCTTGTGTTAGAATGAAGGGTGGTTTACATATATGTAAGTTCTAGGTGATTCATGAAGATTTCAGCCAGCAGATCTGAAAGATTAGAGCTCATAGCTAGGCCTGAAACTTGTCTATAAAAAGAGTTATCAAACTATAAGAAGTTTTGTTCGAGGGCTAAAGAAAGTAAGAAACAGAGATCTTGAGAAATGGTAGGGTTAATATTATTATTCCGTAGTAGGATGTAAACAAGTTGAATGCATTCTTTCGGGGGGATACTAAGGAAAAGGTTTTAAACATCCATTTTGATATACTGGTGATATTTATTGAAACGCTTCTTGGCTGGCTACCAAACCGGCTAAAAGCTAAAACCTTCTTGTGGTATTGTGGTATATTGAGCCTCTTCATTATTATAATTTCGGTTTTCTTCAAACCCTCACGTGGTTCTGTTCCTGAAGGGCTGATACCCCTTCATGGTTTACGACAACATGAGCTCTTCATACAGACCCGAATTGGACAGCTAATATTTATTATATTTAGACGTCTATCAAACATTAAATTTTCCTATTAGATAGAATCATTGATAACTCCGAAATAGATGTTGCCTCGGGCAGTCCCCTATATTTTCCTTTATGACAAGGTCTCGGATCACCTAATTAATATTACGACACCCAACTTCACCAACTTTTGGATACAATATCCGTTTACTGATAATATGTTCCACTTTTCGTTTTAATTTTAATTTTATTTTTTCTCTTATACCACAACCTTCACTTGACCCGTTTCCTCTTTATCCCCCAGTGCACACACACAATTAATAATCTTATATGGGACAATTTACTTGTAACAAAAATTATCTATTCAGTAGACCACATTTGAGATAATGGATAACCTTTTAAGTTTTTCAATATCCCTGGTCAAAAGAAATATGACCTCGCAATGGTTTTCATTTTATAACGCCCAGATGAGACATATGCAATTAGCATAATAAACGATTTTTTAATGATTGAGGAATTATTATTCTATTATTTCAAACTAAAACATTGTTTTCAAGTGTTCATTTCTTATTTTGAAAAAAAATTTAATTTTTAATGTGTTTCTGCAAAATTTGGCCAATCACTTTTTAGATATTTAATAATATTTTGTAACAGATCCTCTTCAAGAGTAACCTTTTTAATTAATCCTGGTAGACGAAGGGGCTCCATACTATTGAGGCGGCTAAATTATCTGTTTAGCTTGTGTGGCTATTACAGGCGCCATATCATCTACCCCGACAGCGGCAATGGAAAGATCTCTGGGTCTTACTCCCCTCCATATATTAATGGAGCAGGAGGCCAGAATGATCTCCTACAGAGCCATGTCGGTGGCTAGTCAAATTGAGGAGAAGAGGCTATGGGACCACTCTGCATGGAATATTGCGAGAGATGAGTACTCACTACACTCTTGGAATGGTTTCGGATGTGCTCTCCCCAAGACCTCACATACAGAATTCCTTCAACGTCCTTCTTCCGAGAAGAGACCAATAGGAAAAGGGGGAGATTCTCTTTCCAGGGACGGCTTATGTACTGTACACAGATGGTTCAAATAGCAGAAAACCGAGAGTTGACATCACAGTAAGCCTCGGCAAGTATGCTACCATCTTTTTACCAGGTTTTCGCTATAGAATTGTGTGAAAGAGAGTTGGCAAATCATCATCTTGTCAACAAAAGTATTCTGAGCTCCAACTGGCTGGACTCGAAGCTGGTGTGTAACTGAATCGAATCCTTGGATCGCACTACTACCAGTAACAGAGTAACCCTACTCTGGGTACCTGTGCATGGAGGGGTGGAGGGCAATGTGAAAGCTGACACTCTTGCGAGAAGAGGTGCAGAATCCAAATTCATTGGACCGGAACCATTCTTTAGCATAGCCAAAAGCAGTGCCAAAAACACTATCTGAAAATGGGCCGAGAAGAAAACTATCTACAGCATTCTAAATATATTCCTGAGTTAGCTCACTCTAAGGCGTTTATATTCAAACCCTCAGGTAGCATCCTATCGCAAAACCTAGAATGGAGTAGAAGTGATCTACGCATCATAATTGGACTGCTTACAGGGCACTGCCGTCTGCGGTACCATCTGAAGAAGCTAGGTCTGAGTCAAACATCGGACTGTCGCTTCTGCAGTGTGGAAGACAAAACGGCGGAGCATAGCTTCACCTAAATCAACCATAGACTTCGTGAGAAGGTGTGGATTATATGGTGAATTATAGCCCATAGGGTAGAGCCATAATAGGACTCTACTGGCCGCAGTGGAGGTGCGAGCAAACGCTCCACTCATATTGTACCTACCTACCTACCTATCATGCTAAATTCGCGACCGTACAAATAGTGATTAAATTTACATAATCCAAAAATGATTGCTAATACCTCTTTTTCTACTTGTGGATAGTTAGTTTTCGCAGAAGAAAGTGTCCTAGACGCGAAAGCTAAGGGACGTTCATGGCCATTTGGCAAAACATAACATATTAGGCAACCTATCCCATACGAACTAGCGTCTATAATTAATTTAAATTTAAATTCTGGATTATAATGAGTTAAAACATAGGCTGAAGTTAAAATCTCTTTAAGTGTCTTAAAAGCTAATATAAAATTTTCTGTCCAGATCTATTTAATATTTTTTTAAGTAATTCATATAATGGATAGAGAATTATTGCTAAATCAGGAACAAATTTTCCGTAATGATTTATCATACCTAACACAGATTGTAATTGTTTCAAATTAGTAGAAATGGGCGCATTTTGTATCGCAATTATTTTTTCCGGAAAAGTTGAAAGGCCATTTTTATTGATTATATGGCCTAAATAAGTTATTTCATTTTAAAGAAAACTATGTTTATCAGGCCTAACTTTTAATCCAACGCTTTGCAACCTCTCTAAAAGTTTTTGTAATCTCAAAAAATGTTCTTCGCGATTTTTACCACATATATCGTCTAAGAAACACATCCTTCAATATTTTGAGTTACGGATTCCTTAATTTTCTGGAATTTTGCTAGGGCACACGCTACACCACAAAGTAACCTTTAAATTCTAGGAATTCAAAGATACACATCAGTGTCGTTACAATTAGCATGGTAACATATACCACACCAACTAATTTGAGAATACGTACTCTACATTTTTTTAAACGAATTACAAGTCAAATTTAATCGGATGTTCACGACATGAAATTATCCGTTGTAATTAAAATTAACAGAATTATTGTTATTATGACCTAACCTAACTTTATTTTATTATCATACAAATTAATTTTTTTTTACCTGACCCACCTCCGAGAAGCGAAATATCCATTTTAAGGTCAAATGAGATGATTAAGACCATTTCCAGGTGGAAGTCTATCTGACTGTCTGTGTGTTCTTCCACGATAGAGGCCACACGTTTAATCCGATTGAGTTGAAATTTGGTATATGAGTTTGGGTTACCCGTCGCAGGAACCCATTAGTTTTTGTACGATATCTGTCAAATGGAAGTGTCACTATCAAACAATGACCGATTCAATCTGTCAAGGAATTTGAAAGCCCTTGAAAAACTCTATTTAGAACAGTCAAAATTATTTCTCTATAAATAAAAAATTTTAAAATTTTAGACTTTAACTTAAATTTCTGAAAAAGTATTCGTGGATACTCGTCGGGACAGTCTTGGGGTGACACAACCGATTTTTTAAATATGTTATATGAGTAGCCTATGGCTAGACTTCACATCTATTATTATTATTATTATTAAATACTATTTATACCTTAACTTTTACCCTTTATATTATTTGTGTATGCTGTTACACCGTTATAAAAATTGCTTATTAAAATTATTAAATAGTTCATGTTTAAAACACTTTAGGTATATTGCATTCATATTAAGATATTTATTATTTAAAAACAAATAATCCTGACATATAAATAAGTTCAGATAAATAAATTGTGACATGACATATATTTTATTTTTTTATTTATGTTTTGTTTTAAATTTTATCCTGACAAACGTTTCCTACAAACTTTTTTTACTCTTTCCGGCTACACTCCTCAAAACTTCTCAGTTTTGTATCTTGACCTAAGTGAGCGATACATCATGGATTCTAGACAACTACAACCTACTCTTATTTGATCAAATATCATGAAAAAAACAATACACAAACGGAATTCAATTTAGCTTTAAGGAAAAAAGCAACTTGCGGAAATTTCTTGCGGTTTGTTCTTATTCTCATTCGCTCTACAAATAATGATTTTGGGAAAAACACGAATGGAACTACATCAATTTTTCATTGAAAGTTAGGAAAAAGTTTTTCCCACGAATTATTTGCTCTGTCGAGCGCCAACCAGTGCTGTGCATAAAAGGAGAAAAGCGTTATTTATTTGCTTTTTAATAATTTATATCATTTCAATTCGACTTGTGTTATGCTAGTCAATTTAGCTAAT
This sequence comes from Neocrepidodera transversa, assembly GCA_963243735.1. NCBI lineage: Eukaryota > Metazoa > Arthropoda > Insecta > Coleoptera > Chrysomelidae > Neocrepidodera > Neocrepidodera transversa. Next base: position 25,948,983 of record OY725342.1, on the reverse strand, counting down.
GGTTTTATCCAGGATATCCTGTGTTTCGACGGAAAATTAATCAGCTTCATTTGTTGTTTTCATCCATTGGTCATTTTCATTTTTTCAAGTAATTTACTGAATTCCAGCTATGGATTATTAGTTACGTTTATTATCTTCCCGGGCCGATTTTTTCCAAAGTACCATTCACTTTTCTTATGGCCGTTGGGTCCAAGACCGATTTTTTTAAAACTTGGTATCATTTTTGCTTATTGCACCATGACTCTAAAAATGCATTGTTTCCCAATAAAATAATTTTCAATACATTGACTGAGCTTTACTCTCTTAAATTAGTAATTTTCTATTGATTACTCATGATTTTTTTTTTAATTATTATTATGAAATATAGTCAACGATACGTTAAAATTGAATTTCGTTAAAACAAACATACAGGTTGTCTTAAAAAAAGTCGTTACTCTCTTAATTTATTTTATCATTTATATTTAATCTTGCCTTCCTTTAAGCGATACTTAAAGAGTCAATTTTTGATAAGAATTGTATCTTAATACATATAGAAATTAAAAAAAAATACTAGAAAAGCAAATAATTATAAAATTTCTAAACATTCTACCTTTTTCACGTATAACAACATTACTACTGAAAACTTCATATTACCTAACCCTAACGTACCTAGACTCCATGGGTTTCCTAAAATTCACAAAATAGATATACCTATGAGACCGGTAGTTAGTTTGTTTAATACTCTCCTCGCCAACTTGTCTAAATTCGTTAATAGTTTTTTGTTAAACGCGTTAGATTATCAACCTCAATTTTCACTCAAAAACTCTTTGGACCTTGTTAATAAAATATCAGCCTGTAACTTTACTGCTAACTCGTTAATAGTTTCATTCGATGTAAGTAATTTATTCACTAATATCCCTAGATTGGAAACAATACCCATCATTAAGAAACTTTTGATTAAGAAAAATGTTAACCCGCACACTATCGACCATGTCATCTCACTTTTAAAATTCTGCTTAACACAAGACTTCTTTATATTTAACAACACGCTTTACAGGTAAACTGAAGGCTGTAATAACTCCATTAATAGCTTATTTTTGCGGAGGTATTATTGATTAAAAAACTTGTTTTTTCTTCAGTGTCTTTATTCTAATTAATTAATGGTTTTGAGTATTTCGCTTATTCCAATGACCCGCGATATTTGCTGCGTCATTAGAATAAGTGCCGAAATGTACATATTATATTAATAAAACAATAATTCTTACTGACTACGATATAAATAACTAGGTTAAACTAAATCTACAGGATGTTAAACTAAAATATAATTAATTACTAATAATTAAATAGGATGCATCCTTATCTTACCACTACATCTCCCTCGAGGACGAGAAAAAAAATGTAAATTTATAAAATATACATTTTTTTTTTTAGTTAGTTATTTATTTACCATGATATATCTTTATCCTATTTTTATGAACTTCCACTAATTTATTTCCTAGGTCTAAAGTTATATTTGGTGAATTTTCTTGAACTACCTTAAATGGACCATTATAAAGTGGTTCTAATTTATTTTTACCAATATTTCTTAACATAACCTTATCTCCTATATTATATTTTACAATTTTTGTACCTAAATCATACGTGGATTTTCTTTTAAATTTTGAGGCTAATAAATTATTTTGTGCATCGTTGCATGCTTGTTGCAACCTATATTTTAATTCTAAAGGATAATCGTTAAAGTTATAAATTGGGTCTATTTGCCCACTTAGGTTGGAAGGTAATTTTGCTTGGCTTCCAAAGATTAACTCATAGGGTGTGTATTTAGTTTCAGTGTGTACCGTTGTGTTAAAAGCAAAACACCAATATGGCACCCACGAGCTCCATGCATTGGCATATTTTGCAACTTGAATCCGCAAATATGCACCGAGATGTTTGTGTGTATTTTCGAGAGCACCTAGTGTCTCGTGGTGGTAAGCAGTGGAGTTAAGTTTTTTAATTTGTAAAAGGTGGCAAATTTCCTTCAAAATGCACGCCAAAAATTCGGTACCTTGATCTGAAACAATCTCCCCTGGTATACCATAGCGTAATATAAAATTGTTTACTAAGGCTTGTGCTACCGTATGGGATTCTTTATCTTTTAAAGGATAACCTTCTACAAATTTGGTTAGTTCGCACTGTAGCGTTAAAATGTATTTGTTATTTTCCGAATCCTCCGGCAACGGCCCAACTAAATCCAAATAAACCTTTTGGAATCCTGATAAGGCTGTTGTAGTAACCGTTAGAGGTTCTTTATTTGGGGTAGAGTGTTTGTGGCGTTGACAATCATCGCACTTTTTTATAAAATTTTCAATGTCTTTCCGCAAGCCTCCCCAAAAATACTTTTTCTTTATATTATTATAAACTCTATTTATTCCTGCATGTCCTCCAGTAGGAAGAATGTGATAGTCATTTAAAATAATTTGTCTTGTCTCGTTATCCCTTACATTTTCTACGTCATTTATTATGGATATTTTCATACCGGTATTTTTTATTTGATTTGGGAATTTTAAAATATTTTTTATTATTTGTGCACTCTTTTCATTTTTTAAAATAACGAATTCCGGAATATTATATTTATTACTTATATTTTTCAGGTCTCTCAACATATTACCTAAGTCAAACATTGATCGAGGATCCTGATAAAAAAATATGATTCGCGAATCTTTACTATATATTAGATTCCCACTTATGTAATTACAATTTTTACTCTTTCTCATTTTTTCGAATTCTATTAAGGATATTGGACATATACTGACTGAGTTTTTTGGATGTTTTAGCAGTTCTACAACTCCAGGGTGATCAATCCTCTTGTCAGAACTATGCTCTAAACTTCCCAAAGACTCATTTTTAACTTTATTTGTTTGTGCTCTTGTTGTGATAAAGAGGGAATTACATACCTCGTGGTTTAAATTTTTTAATTCGTCTGACGATATATCGATACGGGATAGGGTATCCGCTACAATATTATCTGTACCTTTAATATATTTGACTGTAAAATCGTATTCATCTAAAGCAAGTCTAAATTTTATTAGCCTACTGCTCGGATTGGTCATTCCGAATAGATAAATTAGAGGTCGGTGATCTGTTTCAATAAGAAATTTTCTAGAAAATAAATAAGGCCTAAAATGTTTTACCGCAAATACTATTGCCAAAAGTTCTTTTTCAATAACGCTGTAATTTTTCTCTGCTTTATTAAGAGATCGACTTGCATACGCCACTGGTCTGTCATCCGCAATTGATAACACTGCTCCTATAGCAAAGTTTGATGCGTCTGTTTTTAATATAAACTGATTTTCTGGTGAAAAATTTGGGTACTGAAGAACTGGCGGGTTACTTAATGCTTGCTTTAAATGTTCGAAAGATTTTTGGCAGGTTTTATTCCAAATAAATTTAACATTTTTTCTTGTTAGTTCATTTAACGGTGATGCCGTATGTGCAAAATTTTTTATGTATTTTCGGTAATAATTAGCAAAAGCAACAAATCTTTTAACTTCGTTTGAATCTTTTGGAATTGGAAAATTTTGAATCGCTTCTATTTTAGAAGGATCGGGTAGTACGCCTTCTGCAGAAATTATGTGACCTAAATAAAGAATTTCTTTTTTAAGAAAAACACATTTATATGGATTTAACTTTAAATTTACTTGCCGTAATCTCTGAAAAATTTTTATTAGGTTTTTGTTATGATTTATTAAATTATTGGCGAAAACTACTAAGTCATCGAGATAAACAAAACAACAGTCATAATTTAACCCGGACATTGCAAGTGTCATAGCACGAGAAAATGCACTAGGACTTGACTTCATCCCCATAGGCAAACGAGTCATTTGATATTGACCTCGATCAGTTGCGAACGCTGTATATTTTCTACTCGAATTGTCTAGTTCGATTTGATAATACCCTTGAGATAAATCAAGGTGAGAAAAATACATTGCGCCTGATAGTGAGTCTAGAATTTCTGTAATACAGGGCAATGGAAATTTATCATCTTGTATTTGTTCGTTTAACTGCCTATAGTCTATAACAATTCTTGCCTTTCTTACACCCTTTTCGTCACATCCCTTTTTTGGGATAATTAATAGGGGCGCTTGCCATTCGGATCTAGCCTCTTCTATAATACCTTGTTGGAGCATTTTATCGATTTGTTTGTTTATTTCTTCCTTTTGAGCATAAGGCAATCGATAAGGTTTACGAAAAGCGGGTTTTACTGAATCTTTTAATCGAATTTTCTCTTTACAAATGTTAGTCACGGTTAACGGGTCGTTTTCTAAGTGGAAAATATCAGAATATTTTACTAAGATTTTTTCTAATGATCTACTTTCTTCCGTATTCAAATGTTTTAGACTTATCAAATTTAATAATTTGTCTGCCCTATTAACTGATATTGTCTGTTCTGTTTTAAATTCACAAAAATTATAGCCTTCTGATTTTTCTAGTTTTGGATTAAAATTTCTTAAAGTAACTTCGTGGTCCCTAACATTAAGAATTTTGACCGGGATCATATTTTGGTTTGGTCTAACAAGAGTTCCTGCTACAAAAACGCCTTCGCATACTTCACTAGGAAGAACAATACAATCTTCGTTTATATTTACCTTGCAGTATTTGATAATTTCGCATCTAGCAGGTATTTTTATGTAATAATTCTGTTTTTCTGTTTTTAAAGGAATTGAGTGTTTATTATCGTTATATATGAAAGAAAATAAACATTTTTCATAGTCTATTGTCGCTGAATAATCGTAAAAGAAATTTGATCCTAAAATACCGTGCATATGAATGTCAGGTTCAAGGCCGTCTAAAAGGTAAAATTCATGACAAAGAGTTACATTATTTGTTTGTAATGAGATATTTATTGTGCCATCTGAGAATACTGACCCAGAAATTCCATTTATACGCATTCTTTTTGATGAATCAATAAACTCGTTTTTGAATATTTCGTTTTTAAAAATAACGCTAACGCTAGCACCTGTATCTAATAAAAATATTAATTTAAGTGTTTTATAAAAAATTTCGACAAAATTTAAACCATTTAATGAAAATATTTTGTATCTTTTTTCTATATCACACATTGGAACGAAAAAACCGATCAGCTGATTCGGAGACTTCTGTATTTCCCCGCGTTAAATTTTCATCATGATTAGTTATGTGATATACCCTTCGACTGTTACCCCTAAAATTGTTTTCTCTATTAAATTTATTAAAATTACCTCTGTTATTAATGTTTCCTCTGTTATTAAAAGTATTATAATGTCCTCTATAATTAAAATTATTGAAATGTCCTTTGTTATATCTAGTGTTTGTCTGATTTATTTCCCCTCTGTTACCGCCGTTATAGTTACTCCTGTATTGGTTTCCTACATTTTGATTTTTATAGCTATTTTGTCTAAATACTCTATTGTTACCTCTTGAATTAAACGCAAAATTATTGTAACTTCTCATATGATATATTTGCTCATTATTATTATTTTTATAGTTAATTTCCTCATCTTTTGCTACCTGTACTGCATCGCTTAATTTTGAAAAATTACGGGCTTTAATAATTGTTTGCATGTTGTGATTTCGTAACCCGTTCGCGAAAATATTAATAGCTATTTTTTCGTTAGCTTCCCTTAAAATCTGAACAGCATTGTCGTCATTTTCCGCTTGGGTAATCGTTAGATCTGTGAAAATTTCTTCTAACGCTTTCCCAAACTGTTCAACGGTTTTTGAACCCTGTTTAGTATTATTTAACTGTGAGGACAAAGATGTGGCAGATTTTTTGGAAATAAAATGTTTTCTTAAATCACAAATTAATGCTTCATTACTTGCATAGGATTTATTTAACCTTATTTTAGCGTTTTCACTTAAACTTTTCTTTAAGATATATGTTGTTAATAATTTTTTACTATCAGCCTCAAGCATGGAATCATAAAGTTCGATTGCATCAATAAGCTGTTTGGTTACAGTCTCAGTACCGTTCATATTCGGTAGCAGACTTGCCGCGGTTTTTAATTGAAATTTCTCAGTCATTTTAAATTCGTTTATTGAGCAGTCTGGAATAGAAGAGTCTGAATCTAAAACTTTACTTGTTCCAGTTTGCTCGGTATGCTGCTGACACTGTAGCCGTTCGCTCAAGTTAACTTTTATAGCCTCTAAAAATGTCTCTATATTATTGGCAATTTCTTTAATATTACTATTAATGCGAAAATCTACGTTTGATTTATTATATAAATTTTTTAATTCCTTATAATTATCCCTAATCTTATCTAATTTTTTAAACTTACAGTTAGTTATATTAACATCACTTCGTCTCTGAATATTATCTTTTACTAAATTTCTATGGAAAGCTTTTAATTCTTCTAATACATTTTGAAATTCCTCTTCCAGTTTCATTCCATTTAAATATTTTTGTTAACCCTAAAAACCTAAAACAAAATCTGCTTGGCCTTTATATTTTAAGCGAGGTCTTGGCTGGCTCTAATTTGGTTGGCTATTTTTCGCTTTAACATCTTCTTCACCTTCTTATAAATGCATGATAAAATAATGATAAAGGCTAGTATAATAAATATCATCTCCACCACATTTTTTGTTGAAAATATGTCACCTTGGCTTGTTTGACCACCACTGTTTCCCGCTTGGGCAATAATAACTTCCTCCTTGGATTGCTCCTGTCCCATCTTTATATAGTTCTAGTTCGGTTCTCAGGTTTCGTTTTATCTTAAATTAATATACATTGATTTTCGTTTATTTTATTAAACCCATTCCATTCCAGTTTTAATATCTTGGACTGGCAGGATCGCCATGTAATAACTCCATTAATAGCTTATTTTTGCGGAGGTATTATTGATTAAAAAACTTGTTTTTTCTTCAGTGTCTTTATTCTAATTAATTAATGGTTTTGAGTATTTCGCTTATTCCAATGACCCGCGATATTTGCTGCGTCATTAGAATAAGTGCCGAAATGTACATATTATATTAATAAAACAATAATTCTTACTGACTACGATATAAATAACTAGGTTAAACTAAATCTACAGGATGTTAAACTAAAATATAATTAATTACTAATAATTAAATAGGATGCATCCTTATCTTACCACTACAAATGGGTAACCCCCTTTCACCATTACTTGCTGACCTTTTCTTAGATGATTTGGAAGTTAATAAAATTTTTAACAATAACAATAGTTTCTCTAACATTTTATACTGGTTTCGATATGTTGACGATGTGTTGGCCTTTGGATTTTAAAAACGTTCGCAAAAAACCATCTAAAATAAATTTACACCGATGGATTAAGGAAAAATTCGTATTTACAAAAGATCAAGTGTTATGCATAAAAGTTGATCATATTCGATCTAAAGTTTACATAAAATTAATATCCGAGTGGTTAATCAAAAAGGCAATGCAAAAATATGAAGAGGAAAAATTAATATACAGTGACGAAGAAAATGAGTATGAAATATATATAAGTGAAGAAGCAGAAGATACGTGGATCAGAGTGTTTGACTTTCCACCCGAACGTGAAATGAGAAAATCAAAATTAATTGAAACCTTTGGTAAATATGGAAAAATAAAAGTAATTAAAAATGAAGTTTGGTCTGGTAAAGATCTATACAATGTTGAAAGTGGAGTTAGATCAATTCTAATAATAATGAAAAGAAAAATTCCTTCATATGTAAAAATTAAAGGCATAACTTCGCTGGTAACATACCGTAATCAAGTGCGCATATGCATGTACTGTGATAATCCAAGACATGTCAGAAAAGACTGTCCCAAAAAAAAAATCCCTTGTAATTCTAACCATCCTTTTTAGCATAAAATGTCAGATCTCTCCTGTTATGTTCACAGACTCATTAACCTCCCTTTGTCGAATATCAACTTTAATTCCGAAATGAATCTACTTGAACAACTAGCTTTAAACAACGGTTTTAACCCATATGTAGTGAACAACATGATCAATAGGGTTCTTATTAAGAAACGTAGGAGATTAGCATTTCCTGATATACCTAACAAACGATTCCTCTGTCTATAGATCACTTCCGTATTTTGGTTCGATATCTACTGACATAGCTAAGATATTACATAATAACGTCAATAACCTTAAAATATCTTTTAAAACGCAAAATACTATAAAATGGTTATTTTCAAAAACTAAACATAAGGTGGACAAGTTGTCGCGGAGCGGTATTTACAAACTAAACTGTAGGGCTACCTATATATGTAGAACAATTAGACCTCTAGATACACGTATTAAAGAGCATCTCTCCAGACCAAGAAAATCTAACTTTGGTCACCATATCAAATTTAATAACCATAGTTTTTCTCCTACTTCTAGTAGTAAAATCTTACACAGCATTCCAGCTAACAACTTTAGGAAAATGGACCTACTGGAGGACTTAGAGATCCTTCGTGAGATGAACCTGAATTCTGAAAATTGCTTAAATACACAAATCCATTTAAACTGTAACTACAACCCTTTATTCAAAACATTATGGGAATCTCAACAACTTATTTAAACTTTATTTACACAATAGTTAATCATTAGTTCAGTGTTAATCAAGTTCTTGTTTAAACATTTGTTAAAAGTTTTAAAAAAACATTTTTTATAGATTTATATTCACTTTTCACTTATAGTTTATTGTTAGTTTTCTACTATATTATCATAATATTTATTTTTTTTGCTAACTGGCATTCATCCTAGTTAACGTATTTGCCCCTTATTAACCTGAACTCTTCATCATATTCACCGTGAGTGACCGGTTTAAGAATTGGTACTCCAGCGAACACTGTGTCGTAAAAGGCAACTATAGGTACCTGTATTCTCCTTTGTTGCTGCCTAGTGTGGGACTAGGTAGTAATTTTTCTTTCCTATACCCCTTTCACGTTTCAAAACAATCTACTTCTTTTCTTATCTATTTTTACAATTTACCTTTCATCCTTCGACTAGTTGCCATGTTTTATCATGGTCATCTGGTTCTTCTAGCTTCTGGCCTAGTTTTTTTCTAATGCCAGAGCCCTTCACTCTACTCTCAAAAATTCGATTTACAGTTTAGTTTCCCAACCAACTATGCTTGGATTCTATGGACCGCTGTATGGATCATGTCCCTAGTTATTGAGCATAGCCCTTTTCCTTTTTAATTATACAATTATAAATGATGGTCAGGTCAGCTCGGTTTCGTGCCGTTCGGAACTTTGATGAACGTCCTCGTTTAGTTGTCACCGGCCATGCCGTTGTACTACAATGTCGGATCGTCAATCAATTTGACTTAAACTTATTGATTTTATTGTTATTATAGATCAAATTTAGATCAGTAGTACTTGCATTAGCTATTTGCTATTTAGCAATCTAATTTTAAAAATAATTTTAAAAATTTTAATCTTGTCATGTTTTTAAATATTTCTGGTGGGGTATCGCTTTGACGTAGGCTTACTCTTTATTTTTACTTGTATTTGTATTGTAAATTAACAACTTTTTAGGAAGGCTCTGATGATGGCATAATATGCCGAAAGTACTTAGCCGAATTTTATAATAAATTTAATTTTTACACACTGATGTACTCGTTTTCACTATTCACCTGATATTTAGTGTGTGCACCATCCTCAGTCATTTAATTATAAAAATTGACTAAATGGAACTCTAGTATGTCTACCTTTATACAGGGTATATCAATGATATGTGAGTGGACGATAGCTGCTTCCCTATTTGTAATAGGCAAAAATGTCTTAAATAAAAGTTGTAAAGAACGATCAAACATATGTTTCAAAAATAACTACCAGCAAACAGGATGTCTGATAAATCAGTGACTTATCAAAGTTATGTTTTTTAAATGAAGGACGCTGTATTTTTTTACTATTTTAAATTCGTCCTGATATGGTGATTTCAAAAACCTATTACTTTTAAAACATAAATAAAGATATTTGATGTTATAGACAATTTAAAATCGCATTTTTTAACTTTAAGTGATTGCTCCAGCCAAACGACATAAAATCGGAGCAAACGGTTTACATATCCCTATTTCAACTTTTTATTTTTGGTACACGAACTTTGATCACCTTATATACATTTTGTTCTTATGCTACCAATAGAACTCAACTAGTTAAGATAGGGATATGCTAACCGTTTTATCGGATTTTATATCGTTTGGCCGGAGCAATTACTTAAAGTTATAAAATCCGATTTTCAATTGTCTATAACTTCAAAACTATTTAGTTTATATTATAGGTATGATAGGTTTTTAAAATCAGCTTTTCAGGGCGAATTTAAAATGTAAAAAATACAGTGTATTTCATTTAAAAATAATAAATCACATACTAGTATTACAAAAACAATCACAATCAATATCAAAAAATTACCTCACAACACCTTTTAACATCCAGTTGAACTGGAAAAGTGAATCAAACTACCAAAGTAGAACATTTTCATGGTATAGCAATGGATCTAATAATGACAGTGGAACAGGGGCTAAAATATATAATGTATAACCAAGATTAAAATGCTATGAATCACTGCGAAAAACGCATAAGTGTTTCAAGCAGAAGTACATGGAATAGAGTTATTTTTAAGCGAACATATTAAAAAAGACATCAATCAGATCAAAACTGGTATATAAATGTCTACAAATCATAAAATTTTTGGCTAAAACCCCTATAAGGTAACAGTTAGATGGCTGCTAGGGCATAAAGAAATAAAATGCAAAGAGGAAGGAGAGACTGGGTAGAAGAGTCTCCGTAACTGAATTCATTTACCATATGCCGATGTTTGCCATTCCCAAAGTCTCAGCACGACTCGGGAAACAAATAAACATCAGTCAAAGCTTGTACCGGGTTTAAAAAAACAGAGTAAACTTTTGATTAAACCGCCAACGAAAGCATTGACAATTTAGTTATTTTTGGAAGATAATTTTGATTGCTTCTTGCGACTTTTATTTAAGATATTTTTGCCTATCTCAAATAGAGAAGCAGTTATCGTCCATTCACGATAATACTGTACCGCCGCGCCGTTGTTACTTTGAGGCAACTTGGACATTTATTTTTCACAAAATCCAATTTAAACGCATCACATTTTAAAATAAATATTTATGAATAGAAAATTAATTTAATTAGGAGAGTAAATCACAGTTAATGTATTGAAAGTGAATTTTTGGAGCCACCGTGTATTTTTAGAGCAATGGTGCAATGACCAAAAATGATCCGTATGACTCAAGAAATACGTGTACCAAATTTTAAAAAAATCGGTCCAGTACCCAACTGCACTAAGAAAACTGCAAGGTCCTTTGGTACACATATTTTTTGAGTCATATGGATCATTTTTGCTCATTGAACCATGACTAGAGTGGCTCAAAAAATTGACTTCCGATACATTGATTGTGCTCTACTCTTGTAATTAAATTAGTAATTTTCTATTCATAAATTCTTATTTTTAAACATGAAATATGGTTGTTGCTGCGTTTAAATGAATTTCGTAGAAAATAAACATCCAAATTGGTTCAAAGTAACGGCGCAGCAGGGCAATATAGTTAAATAATAAAGGTTTTCCATATCTCAAACGTGGTACAATTTTTTAAGAAATAAAGAACAAAGTCAGGTACTACAACAATATATTTCATAAAAAGGTAACTAGTTCCAGTTATAAACCATCATCAGGTCATTATTTTATACTATGTAAAGAAGTTGAAAAAACACCGATATATGGTACTTGAAAATATTATATAAAATTAAAAATAGATGAGAAAAATGTAAAAATATAAAATATTGAAAAAATTTTGAGAGAGGTAACTCAATTGGGACTGGTAATACTCACCACCCTTGGCAATACTCACCATCCTTTTATAACAAGTGCCGTTAAGGGCGCAAACAGCACCGGAGGTTAAGAGACATTTTATAATTGTTTGTTTTTCTATATTTTTTATACACTTTGTTATTAAAATACAATTCTTATTAAAAATGACCATTTAAGTATTGGCTAAAGGAAAACAAATTGATTCAAATAAAATATGTATGTTTGTTTTCACGAAATTCAATCGTTTACCCTAATTCGTAAAATAATAAAAATATTTAAGTATTTATGAACAGACAATTATTAATTAAATTAGCAGAATAAAGCAAAGTCAATGTATTGAAAGTCACATTTTGGGCCACCCTGTATTTTTAGAGTCATGGTAAAATAAGCAAAAATGGTCGATATGACTCAAAAAATATGTGTACCGAATTTTAAAAAAATCGGCCAGGATCCTATGTCAAAAACCTAACAATACTATGGATTTAGCAAATTAATTTATAAATTTGTTGGTGAGTTTTAGCCTTTTACTACTTTTCAATTTTCCAATAGTTTTAGACGAAAAGCCCCATTTACATTTGGTAATAGTTAAGCCTAAGTGCATCTTTTAAGCCCGAGGGTGAAGATTGTTTCAGGAGCGTAGCCAGGACCAGTTGCGATCCACATTCAATTCACCGTTGCGTGAACCAACTGAGCTAATTCTAAGAATAAAAACTATTTGTAAAACCATCTCCGTGAAGTTAGCCCCTATAGCGTCAATTTTTTTTCGTAAATTTCCCGTTTGTTTCATTAGTGTTTCCTAGTGCTTTAAATATTTTCGTTAGTGCTTTTTTAGTTTTCTGCATCTTAAGGATTTTTTAATTTCAAGGTCAGCCCTGACAGTCTTCCAAAATGACCTAAATTTGGTACTCTGATTTAGTGCTTCGTTAGTGCTTCTTGGTGCTTCAAATAGTTTCGAAAGTGCTTGCCTATTTTTTATATATTTTAGATTTTAACTTCAACGTCAACATCAACAAAACATTTTCCTATTGACTCAAATCATATGGGATTGACTTAAATATTGACTCATCGTTAGTGCTCTTTAGTGCTCTAGATTATTTTCTTAATCCTTTGGAAACTATTTGTCGCACTAAGAAGCACTAAATCAAAGTACCAAATTTCATCCAATTTGTTAGATTGAACTTAAAAAATCGTTAATATGCTTAAAACGGAAAAAGTACTAACGAAAATAGTTAAAGCACTAAGAAGCACTCACAAACGGGAAATTTCAGAAAAAAAATTGACGCTTTGGGAGCTAACTTCACCGAGCTTGTAAAACCTTTTCTTATATTAATATATTTTGAAATTAATGAGAGAAGTTTGCGAATTGGTCCTAGTTAAAATATTTTAGATTTTTAATATATCAAAAAGCTTATGACGATATCTTAAAATGGTGTTGAAGAAGAGAAAATTGAAGACTGTACTACCGAAAATTATCTCCGATACTCCTTTGTGGAAGTAATTGACAGATCTGAATTAAATTAAAATAAACAAGGTGGCCGGTTTCTATTGTTTTTTATTTGCGAGGCTAAAAGATTTTAATCTCAGGAATAAAAATTTTAGTCTCATGGGAGTAAAAGTGGCACTTTAGTCCCGCAAATGCATAACTAAAGTACTAGTTTCACTCCCCGCGGTTTAACAACTACTTTTTAAATATATCAACGCACAAATTACAATGAACTAGACTTATATTTATTTAAACATAACTATCCTTAATAATATATCTAACATCTGTAAACGTTGTCTTTAAATTTGATCTCTTAATGTCAACATAATTTGTTTAACTTTACATGGTAACACTTTTTATTACTGTGGTTTGGATTAATTATGTTTGCTCCTAAAATTTTAATTCTTAGTGTGTTATTAGGGCCATAAAAATGTTTTTTCGTTTATGAAATTTTGACGTGTATAAAAATAATTGTATTCAACAAGTAGAAGTTTCATTTACTTTTAGTAACTTTTAGCTACTACACCAAACTTCTCCTGTCAACGCGTTTCCCTCACTCGGTCACCACAAATATGGTTGACTGGATATACGAAGAGCATAGCCCATCCATCTACCATTTATACATTACCATACACATCATAGACGAGGATACATTAGGTATACGATCCCCAGTTTCTCCCCATTCAAATTGTCATAACCCGACGGTATCTATCCAACTACTTTAATGGGGTCTGGATGAACTCATACCACATCTGATAGGAATACTCAGATCCTTCTTAGCCCTAAGATTTTTTCCAAAATAAATGAAAAAAAATAAAAGTTGTTTTCATAGTGGAAGAATAAAATTCACGCTATACTAGCCAATCACGTCCTTTGATTTCTAGAATTCACGCTAATATCAACAAATCACATTGCTTTGAAAATAACTAACCAATCGCATGTTAACAACATCCTAATAAGTCGCCATTTTATTTGAAATGTCAAATACACTAATGTCAAAATTTAATATTTTAAATGGCAATTGAAAATTTGTGTTCAAAAACTATGATTTAGGTAAATAATTTCTTCCATAAGTCGCATAGTCGTAGAGAAAGTATAGACTTCTACTTGCGTAGAATCGCTATTATTCACTTACATGAATCCAACACTCGCTCGTTATTTAATATTAAAATTACGTTACTTACATGGCGTCACCATGATAATCTATTATAATAAAATAAAATTTGGTATGCGTGATGGCATATATAAATCTTAATAAAAAGAGCTACAGTATGTTATAAAAGAATAAATAGATAAAAATGGTGGAAACGAGACCTTAACGGGTATCGAGTAAAACTGACAGTTCTAGACGAAATCACGTAATTTCTAATTCGATTCAATAGGAATGAGAATCGCACCAGCTCGGAAAATGGCGTAAATGATTCGTATCGAACGATACGATTTCAAAAATAATTCGCCTGCAGAAAAGGCATGTAAGATTGAATAAACATAATATTTAATAATGTAATTACCTCACAGCTTTCACTCCTTTGATTTCAGCACACGAATACGATGCAAAAATATGTGGTCACATCAATTTTAGGAAGATTATCTGATTGCGCCTTTACATAACCGCTATCACTCATTTTCCTTTGAGCCCTTCTTGTTTTTTCTTACGAAACAAATGTATATCACTTCTAAATATGCTAAAAAATCTCAATAATACTAACTCACCCAACAACTCTACGCACTTTTTGACATTGTTATTTTTGTACTGAAGTTACTTTCCGTGATAATTAAAATATTTAAATTAAATCGCGCACGGCACTGGATTTAAAATTACTTTAAAATTATGTAAGAGGCATCGCAGAAAGATGTGTTCACTCTGGTATATGTTTCGCATAACCAGCCGACCCTATGGTATACGTCATCCGAAGTCGATCAGTCAGATGCAGTGGCAGTCCAAAGCCTGAGTACCAGTGGCAGTCCCTCGACCTTTAGATATAGGTCAAGCCAAGCTAAAGGGAGCGAAGTAATTTCAATTGTACCGGAGTCCAAAACCGTCATCAAACCGTCTTCAACTTGGAAGATCGTCTGACACC
Organism: Neocrepidodera transversa; assembly: GCA_963243735.1. Taxonomy (NCBI): domain Eukaryota; kingdom Metazoa; phylum Arthropoda; class Insecta; order Coleoptera; family Chrysomelidae; genus Neocrepidodera; species Neocrepidodera transversa. The sequence goes on along the minus strand of OY725342.1, from coordinate 25,933,648 downwards.
ACAGAGTAAAAACCTTGTTACACACCTTCCTCGTAGTTTTTATTTACATGATTTCTTTTTAATTTAATTAGGTAGTGAGTTTTCAATATATAAATACGTTTTAAGGTTCCTAGAATACGATTTTGATATTTTCGCGATGATGTCTAAAGAAAATGGCAATAAAGTTTTACACATATATTTTGTATACACTGTAGTTTATTTTCTTATCATTAAAGTTTTCTAAATTTTGCAATTGTTGCCAGATTTATAAAAAGTCAATTTTTTTCATGCTTTTTTGTGTTAACGCGTAAATTTTTTATTCAAAAACGGCGAGAGGTCATATGCTGGCTACATCCAATTTATTTTATTTGGTTGTAAGTTGTAACATTGTAGCAGCGAATATCCAGGTACTTAATCCAGTAGAGCAAGTAAAGACTTCCCTTCTGACCGCCAAGGATCTTTTCGACGCCGTAGGACCCCTGTTAAAATCACTTTAACTTTTGAAACTCTGCTACGCCACTGTTTAGTTCCCTTTTTTCTCAACAACGGCTCCCATGTGTGGCGGGGACATCTCCCGCGGTAGGAACGCCCCTCCCGCCAAGGTGAGCACCGTGATAACCCACACGTCCACTTCAACCGTTAAGCAGTTAACATGTACATTAATATAGTGCTTCGTAATCTACTTGTGTATGGTTTTAAACCTAAAATGTAATGTCTAATGTGTGGAATTTAAGGTAACAGATCTTTTCCATTTTATTACAAATATGCAAAGACCGCGGGTCTATCTTATAATTCAATCAATCATATGAATCATCGTGCATGAGAGCGGTGCTGCCAAAACTAATAGAACAATTTAGAATTTCTTAGGACACGGTCCAGGATATACCAAAGGAGAGCTCCTCTTATGGACCCTTTTTTTCTGTAATTATATCTTTTTTATATGCGCTGTTGTTAAATGTATTGTGCTATATTCGGAACTATTTATGTCTTGTTCTTACTTTCATTTAAATGTACTCTATCAAATATTACCTATTTAATTGTTGTCGTTTACTAGTAGAATTTAATTGTTGTTTGCTACTAGATAAATTTCTGTTTAATTGTTGTTGTTTACTATTAGCTAAACTTCTATTGTTGTTTACCATTAGATAAACATTGTTTAATTATTGTAAATTTGTGTTAACCTTTAACGTTTAAAGCTTGCTGATTAAATCTCATCAGAAAGCAGGACGATATGTTTTATTGTCCCACGTCCCCTAAACGTGTAATAATTATAGGGTGGTCCTTCGATTTATTTATTAGACCACGCGATAGCTTATGTGTGATTTTTTGAACCAAACTTATATTACAAGTCCACAAATCTACTAAATTCATTCACTCTGATTCACACAACCCCTGGATTATTTTCTTTCGATTGACGACGCAAATGGCGTTACATTGTAGACTCTGACGTCACGTTAGACGACCAATAGCGTTTCATTTCAACTAATTTGAATTTTCCACTTTCTGATAATTATTTTATTAATCAAAAAGAATACACATTTAAAAATATTGATATCGGCATAATGGGCTACATTCACAGGTCGGAATTTTAACATAATGGCATATAAAACTCATTAAAAGAAGAGCATATTTACTAATAATTATTTCCGTTACTGCTAATAACAAGCGTATTTCAAAATAATGCCTTTTTACTTTTAAAATATTTAAATTCGCGCCCTCCTCAATATCCAATCACGGAAAAGCGCGGCAGTGCCACGTTGCCAAGTCTAATCAATCAAGTTACGTTCATTTGACTTCTCTTTTCGTTTGGTAAACGTCTTTAGTCGTATTTGTGTGACGTTCTGTGTTAAAATTATTTTTTTCATTTGATAAAGTGTCAAAGTTATTTAAAATGAATGTAAAATTTTATAAGTATTAGTATTAAGATAAAAAATATGCAATATAGACGTACCTAATCAATAATTATAAGGCTAACAAATAAAATTTCAAAATATAAAAGTTCTTTCACAAAATTCGCAAATAAACGTTGTAGAAAGAGGATAAAGATGTTCAAATATTTTCTAGTGGGATAGAAAAAGATAGCAATATAATCTCGTGTTATAAGAGTACCACCGGAATAGACTGATAATCCTACAACATAGCAGCAGATTGGTGTTACGTCACTTACCATTTTGACCACACTTTTTCAAATTTCAATATTTTTTTTCTGGTTTATTTGGGACTTAAACAAAGTAATTTTTTCACGAAAGCAATAACGTTTGTAAAAAAATATATTTGACCCTTATTTAAATGATACGCATACTGTCCAAATGAATTCGTATGTTGGACCAGAATTGATTAAATAATTCATTGGCACGATGAATTTTTTTATTGTTTTTACGTACATTTTTGGTTTACAGTAAATTCACAATTTCTAATTTAATTCCACAATATTTAAATGGTTCTATTTTATTTCAAAATAAAAGAATTATAAAATATTTATGTCTTATTTGATATTCAAATAACTATAACATGTGCTTTTGTTTTCCATAACAAAGGTGCATTTATTATTTATTGATTTTTATGTTATTAAAACTATTAAAATCGAAACTAACATCACATCTAGTAATATTCTTTATGAATTCAGTAAATATGTACATCACAAATGAATTTCATCGATGTATTATATAAAGTTTTTAATTTACTAAAGTTTTAAATATGTTCGACGCAGAACTATTAGAGAATCGTTTAATTCTATAAAATATTAATTAAACTCTAAAACCATTCTGGAATAAAGTGATTTAAGCATAATTCAGTTTGAAACTAAATGTATTGTAACAAAACCATGTAATTCATTTATTTTTAATATCATTATATGTTTTTTATAATTGCCATTATGTTACCCAATACCAAAAATAAAAATTTTTTTCATAAAAAATCTTTTTTTTTTAAATAATTGTATAAAGAGAGTAGCACTCTTTATACAATGATGCAACTAAGTTCCAGTCAAGCAAAGAATGAATATATTGTATATATAAAGGTACATTAAAGAAATGAAGTTAAAGGTACGTTTTTCTCCAAGGTCTCCGACGACTAGCGACCGCGATCGAGTAGCTGCGGCTTGCTGGCGATGATTTTTTTTTGTATTACAACTAGCAAGCAGAGTCCGGGGATACCTGCTAAACCCTCCTCGGAAATGTGTCCTGGTTTAGTGGTGTTTCCTTGTATCCTGCTGTAGGAGGAGAGTTTCTTCTTCTCAGAGATACGGGTGTTTATTGTTTTGAAAATAGAAATAGATTAATAGCTTAGGATATTCATTGTAAACATGTTGTTTGATACCTACCAGCCTCCCTGGAGCGGAGGCTCAGAGCGGTGTCCAATGGGAGTCGGTGGTGGTCGGTCGAGCTCATCTGATGCTGAGTGGAGCATCCATTAAGAGATCAAAGAGTTCGTTCGGGGAAATCTATATTTTCTCTTGCTTCGCTAAGGATCCTGAGGTTAGGCTGGGTGAATTTTTTGATGGGTCTGCTATTGAATGCTCTGTTCCTGTCAACGGTCCACCTGATACTTAGAGTTTATTGGGCATGGGTGTTAGTGCTGTCCTATGTTCTCCTGACGTATCCTCTTTGTAATTTCTAAAATATGGAAATGATAGGAGGATTATTAATGCGTTCATATATTTGGTTTTAGGTAAATCGCCAGGAGAGATAAGACATTTTTCTTAGGATTCTCCTCTCGGTTGCAGTAACGGAGTACAGATGAGGAGGGGCGGAGTGCTCAAAAGTTCATTACTGGACGAATATAGATTTTGTAGTAACGTTTGAGCATTCCACCTGCCAAATCGTCCACCCAGGGCCCCGAGGTGGGAGGCTCGTCTCCAAACTCTGTCAAGAGTTTTTTGGACTTTGGTCGCCCAGTTAAGAGTACGCGTGAAGTATACTCCCAAGTAGGTAACCTGGTCCGAAGGAACGAGTCGCTCTCCTCAGAGCCTTCATGTTAATTATTGGGGTTTTGGTTGGCTTTTCCGGAATGATAGGGATGTTTGAATATCATGAGTTGGGTTTTTTGAGCATTAAGGGTAATCCTCCAGTTGCTACAATATTGGGATAGATCTATTATGGAGGTAGGAATAGATAAGTTTGATGAATGAAATAGGGAGTTCGATGTTCTTGAGCTTACGTGTAAGTCCGGCGTGTCAGACTTGGTCGAATGCATTTTGAACATCAAATAGGACTACCGATGCACAGTGACCAAGGTTTGAGGATTTGTAGGCTAGGCAATGAAGCCTCACTAGTGCATCATGGATAGAATGATCAAACCTAAATCTATGATGGAATTGGGGGATCGTTCCCCTTTTATCTAGAAAGTTCCAGATACGATCTTTGAGTAGTATTTCAAAGAACTTACCCAGAACATTCGTTAGGGATATAGGGCTGTAGGAGTTGGTGGATGTTGGGTCTTTGTGGGGTTTGTGAATAAGGATGGTGTGAAAAGTTTTCCACCAAGTTGGAAAATGGGCATGCTAAAGGCATGAGTTCATGAGGATAGTTAGAACGTGGAAAATGGTTGCGGAAAGGTTTTTCAGGACTTGGCGCTTGATGTGATCAGGACCTGGGGCATAGTTCTTTCCCCGGTGGCAAGTCGGGGCTATGTCATCAAAGGTAATGGGATCAAGGATAGGGGTGCGTTATGGCATATTCAGTGGTTTTTACCTATGTATGTTCTTATCTGCTACGGAGTCGCTACTACCAAAATTCTTTCGCCATCGTTGCAGTCGCTGGTCGTATGTCATCTTTGCCGCAAATTTTCATTTATTATTAAGATTATTGTGTACAGGTTAAGTGATAAAATTTTATTGAAAGAATTTTAAAGGTAGAGATAAAAATAATTATTTCAATTTAGTTTTGCTGACCTTTAGGTGTTTATTGATTAAAATTGCTTGAAATTCTTTCTATTCGTAGAATTAGAAGATTTTCCTTTTCAACTGGATAATCAAGTACATAGCATTAAAATAGCAGTTTTCTTAGAAATATTCAGTTTCTTCTATACAATCACCTACTAGACTTTGTACTATTTGCACTGGGGGAAAAAAGTTGTATGTGCTGGCGACTCGGGCCCGGTCGCTAGTCATCGGCAATCGTGCAGAAAAACGTACCTTTAACGTGATAACGCTGGTTTCTTGGAAGGGTAGGTTGCTTATCTCTCGTCGGCTCGTCTTGCCAGATAAGTGGGTAATAAAACTCGAATCGTGTTTTTTTAAATGATTCCTATTATTAATTAATGGTAACTCTAAAAAAAGAATTTATTAAACCAATTTGAAGCGCCTAAAATACATTGTTCTAAGAACTTTAGTAAGTTGACATAAATAAATGTTTACTTAAACCTAACCAAAACTGAAATTACTATTTATTAAAGATACCAATGGACCATTTTATGAACCATACTGTAATTAAAAAGTATATGAGCTGATATCACTCGGGATTTTTATAACGTCACAATAATTAAATTAGATATGGCATCGATGTATGAGTTGGGCACTATCATTGATATATACTCATGGATATGCCCGACTTTGTGAATTGTGCTATTTCAAAAGAAAGAGTTGAAATGATGGTTCGGTCAATCTCTATCTCTCTCAAAACAGTATTGTACACATAGGATGTTTGAGATAGCGCTAGACCGGACCTATACGCCATCTTTCTCACTCTTTTCAGCAAAAAAAATTACAACAATATACGGGTTGGGCCCGTACATGAGTATATGTCAATGTTCAAAATGACGAGTGACGATTGACGAACTCGGGCTCACCAGAATATTCCAGATAAAAAATTTGTCCGACTCGACATAAAGACATATAAGTCTGAACGGTTAGGTTATCACAAGCGTGGGCCTGAGGCCTATAATCTTTTCATCAAGTTTGTAATTTTAAATTGTTTCTTTGCAAGAACTATAATTTGCAAAATGCATTATTTCAGCATTATCGTTTGTTTTTTTAGAAAGTACATACATTTTTAATTCCTTGTTATCTTAATAAAAATAATAAAATAAATTTGCTTATTTCCTACATTTCTCTTGACTTTGTCGCGTAGCAAATTTACCTAAAACTCATTTCGATGCACATTAGACCGATTTCAAAGTTTTAATTAAACATCACATAATTTATTTTGTTTCTTTGTTTCATTCATAGAGCTCAGCTCGACACTATAGCCGGCAACGTGATAACTACGTTAACATTAACGGCGTTCCGGAAAAAGCATCCGGTTTGTACAGTAACGCTTTATTTAGACGAGTCTCTATTTATGATAAGAGGAATTTACATAATTCTAAAGATGTGTCCATTGTATTATTTGGACTTTTAAAGGTAATAGGGACAATGAATAACTTATATTCCTATTCCGCACTCACTTTACGAGTATAAAACATTTCATCAAATTAAATTACGTCGAATTACAATTCGCCTAATCGAGAATATATCTAAATCGCAACTAATTATTAGATTGATCAACTTACCTGTAAGGATGATCGATGGAAATTATTCTAGCTGTTATCCGTAATGATTATCACACCCTGTAGATGTACCAAGTAAAAGGAAAACACTTGCGATCTAATTTCGTTGTATTGCGATTATTACTGTTTTCGAAGAGAGAAAAACAAAACTTGTGTGCATAGAAAATATAACTCTATTCTAAGAACAAAATATATTTATCTTTTTATAACAGAATATAACTAATATTTTATGAGTAACCTAACTTTATATCTAGAAATAAGAATAATATATGTATCACATTTTTGTAGAAATTACTGATCTTGCAAACCTATCAGGGTTTGAAGTTATTGGTATATTGTAAATGTTTGCAAACATATTAGATCTTTCGGACCAACCTGCTGCCTTTCTTATACTTTCTATATTTACCCCAGCACGAAACGCGGCCGAAGTACTTGCATGTCTCGTGCTGTAAGTGGAGAATTTTGAAATATCTACTCCACTGTTTTTAAGTGTAACTATTATCCATCGACTTAAAGTATCTTTAGGCTGCTTAAAGGTAATGAAAAGATTTTTTTTCCCCTACTGGTCTCAAAGAAGAAGTTTTGTTAATGTAAAAATTAAGTGTTTTAACCACTCATAAATTTGGTATATCCTCTAATTTAGATAAAACAATGAGTGGTTGAAGCTTTTTGTATCCCGAGGTTTTTATTCTATCGGGAATACGAATCTCAATGGTGTCATCGGAGCGATGGATATAATCTAATGATATCTTTGAAGTAGATTAAATTCTGTGTGCTGAAACAAGAGCAAGTAGCATAATTAATTTGTAACTAAGAAATTCTAGTCAAATTATCTAAAGGGAATAATGTTTTCAGGTAATTTAAAACAACACTCATGTCCCAGGTTGCTGCATATTTTGGTTGTGAAGGTTTGAAATTATAAGCTCCTTTAAAGAATCTTTTTAATACATCCTCATCATATTTGCTGATGGGTAATAATAAGGAAAGAGCGGCCCTATAAGTGTTTATGGTTAAACTATATTTGAAGGGATTTATGTTTTATTCCTTACAGAAAACCCACCATCTTTTTAAATAAATATTATATTGCTTTAAAGTGCTATCACTTAATGATGATAACAATATGGGAGTCTTCTGGAAAATTGGAAGTTATCTGGAAAGACGAAAAATGAGTCAATCTTTAGCATTAATTTTTAAGGGTTTTGGGATTAATATCTTTTGTGATATGGGATACCAATACTGGCTAGGCCAATCCGGTACTACTATTATTCCCCCTGCTTTATCCTGAATTATTTTTCCTAGAACCCTTCCCACCAACGAGAAAGGAAGGAAGGCGTAGAAATAAAAGGATCCCCAATAAACAGTAAAGGCATCTACAAATGTAGATTCCGGGTCGGGAAACCACGAGATAAATTTCTGACATTTCTTATTTTGATAAGTAGCAAAAAGATCGATCTGAGGATGACCAAATTTAGAAATAACCTCATCCAATATCGATGATTTTAGTTCATACTCTGTCCCTCTCATTCTAATTGAGATTCTGAATCAGCTCTTTTGTTATTTGATGAAGAAATGTACGAAGTAAAAATATAAATATTACGCTTTTCGCACCATTTACAAATTTTATATGTAGTAGTATTTAGATTATTAAAACGGATACTTCCCATTCTATTAATACTTGCTATGGCCCTTATATTATTTATCCTTAGTAAGATATTTTTATCTAAAATGTGTTTTGCAAATGATCTTAATCCATTGAACGCAGCCATTAATTCCCGATGATTTATGTGAAAATGGCACTCAGTTTCATCTCAAAAAACCATGGGTCTTTAAAGAACCTAGGTTTTCGAGGCGTCTGAATATATTTCTAAGAAAAACGTTTGTTTTTTAATATTTTGGAATGTTTTCTAACCACCAATCTAGGTCTTCTCTTAAATACCCTGGAATGTTCATGTAAGCACTGTAGTTGCCTTTATTTAATGAAAGCGCTATGCACTTTTCTCTCTCAAAATTTTTCAAATGTAACCAGCCATATTCATTACACTTAGGTGCTGATAGAAACTAGGAATTTTGTGGAAACAAATATTTTTTAGTTAGTTTCTGCGGGTACTCCTTCTAAAACGCAATGTTTCCATCTTGTAGTTAATTCTTCATATAAATTATTTCCATATTTTTTGTTTCTTGAGGATTCTCGCCTAATAATTCTTTAATTTTAAGGGTCTGATTGTTTTCGGTGTTTTGAGATTCGTCATCCGTTACCAAAAAATTTTCTCTAGCCTCTATAAGAGAGGGAAAAAATACATATACAGGGTGACACAACAACCATGTAACAGGCTAGAGTATCTGTGTTTCTCAAGATACAATTTTAAAATTTTAGGACATCAAATGGGACCTTAGTTTCCTCATTTTACTCAGTTTGTTTCACTTTTACTACTTCCGGTTTTAGCGGAAGTGATCCCAACTTTTGAATTTTAAACGGGACACCCTATAGTTTTTTCCTTTTTTGGAATCTACATCACAACCTGATTTCATCGATGTATCTCAAGTGAATAGTTAAGGAGCTACACACAAAAATACGAAAAATACTAAATTTGCTCAAATGACGTACCAAAGAAACAAACAATGGGGAAAAACGACACTAACTTTAAGATTACCTTAAATTATTTAATGTAATTCAAAAAATTTATAAATTTTATGCAACGTAACTGAATTGCATCATTTTTTATTATTTTTTTTTAATTTAACCCATTTCCACCCCTGTTTTCATACCCTTTTTACCTCTCGCCCTTCAGATAAGAGAGGTATAGGAATCATGCTAAAAATTGGGTAGTGAGTTTTCAATTGATAAACACGTTTTGGGGTCCCTAGAATACGATTTTAATATTTTCGCGATGATGTCTGTGTGTGTGTGTGTGTGTGTGTGTGTGTGTGTGTGTGTGTGTGTGTGTGTGTGTGTGTGTGTGTGTGTGTGTGTGTGTGTGTGTGTGTGTGTGTGTGTGTGTGTGTGTGTGTGTGTGTGTGTGTGTGTGTGTGTGTGTGTGTGTGTGTGTGTGTGTGTGTGTGTGTGTGTGTGTGTGTGTGTGTGTGTGTGTGTGTGTGTGTGTGTGTGTGTGTGTGTGTGTGTGTGTGTGTGTGTGTGTGTGTGTGTGTGTGTGTGTGTGTGTGTGTGTGTGTGTGTGTGTGTGTGTGTGTGTGTGTGTGTGTGTGTGTGTGTGTGTGTGTGTGTGTGTGTGTGTGTGTGTGTGTGTGTGTGTGTGTGTGTGTGTGTGTGTGTGTGTGTGTGTGTGTGTGTGTGTGTGTGTGTGTGTGTGTGTGTGTGTGTGTGTGTGTGTGTGTGTGTGTGTGTGTGTGTGTGTGTGTGTGTGTGTGTGTGTGTGTGTGTGTGTGTGTGTGTGTGTGTGTGTGTGTGTGTGTGTGTGTGTGTGTGTGTGTGTGTGTGTGTGTGTGTGTGTGTGTGTGTGTGTGTGTGTGTGTGTGTGTGTGTGTGTGTGTGTGTGTGTGTGTGTGTGTGTGTGTGTGTGTGTGTGTGTGTGTGTGTGTGTGTGTGTGTGTGTGTGTGTGTGTGTGTGTGTGTGTGTGTGTGTGTGTGTGTGTGTGTGTGTGTGTGTGTGTGTGTGTGTGTGTGTGTGTGTGTGTGTGTGTGTGTGTGTGTGTGTGTGTGTGTGTGTGTGTGTGTGTGTGTGTGTGTGTGTGTGTGTGTGTGTGTGTGTGTGTGTGTGTGTGTGTGTGTGTGTGTGTGTGTGTGTGTGTGTGTGTGTGTGTGTGTGTGTGTGTGTGTGTGTGTGTGTGTGTGTGTGTGTGTGTGTGTGTGTGTGTGTGTGTGTGTGTGTGTGTGTGTGTGTGTGTGTGTGTGTGTGTGTGTGTGTGTGTGTGTGTGTGTGTGTGTGTGTGTGTGTGTGTGTGTGTGTGTGTGTGTGTGTGTGTGTGTGTGTGTGTGTGTGTGTGTGTGTGTGTGTGTGTGTGTGTGTGTGTGTGTGTGTGTGTGTGTGTGTGTGTGTGTGTGTGTGTGTGTGTGTGTGTGTGTGTGTGTGTGTGTGTGTGTGTGTGTGTGTGTGTGTGTGTGTGTGTGTGTGTGTGTGTGTGTGTGTGTGTGTGTGTGTGTGTGTGTGTGTGTGTGTGTGTGTGTGTGTGTGTGTGTGTGTGTGTGTGTGTGTGTGTGTGTGTGTGTGTGTGTGTGTGTGTGTGTGTGTGTGTTAGCGTGTGTGTGTGTGTTAGTGTGTGTGTGTGTGTGTGTGTGTGTGTGTGCGTTTGGATGGATGTTGTAGTAACGATAACTCAAAAACTACTGAATAAAAAAATTTGAAATTTTGCATACAGGATTCTGATACCCTAGGTTAGATCTGATTAGATTTTGGTGAAAATCGCACAACCGGAAGTGGCAGTTGCTATGGGTGATGACGCCATTATTATACAAAACGGCAATAAAGTTTTACACATATATTTTGTATACCCTATAGTTTATTTTCATCTCATTAAAATTTTCGAAACTTTTGCCATTGTTGCCAGATTTACAAAAATATAATTTTTTTTCATACTTTTTTGTGTCAACCTGTAAATTTTTGATTCAAAAATGGCGAGAGGTCATGTGCTGGCCACATCAGATTTTTAAATTACAACCCTTGTTTTTTTTCTTCCTACAACAATAAACACATTCTATTTTAACTAACTGCATAATTGAAATTTACATTTTTTGTACATTTCTTAGTCAATAATAATTTCAATTGAAAAAGTCATACCTCCAAAATAATATTTATTCCTCCTCATTTGACAATTTTAATAAAAAAGTACTAATCCTTAAACACACAGAATATTTAAAAACTAAATCAAATTTTCAAAATGTTGTCCATTATTTTGGACACATAGTTTTATAAATTTTTTGAATTACATTAAATAATTTAAGGTAATCTTAAAGTTAGTGTCGTTTTTCCCCATTGTTTATTTCTTTGGGCAAATTTAGATTTTTCGTATTTTTGTATGTAGCTCCTTAACTATTCACTTGAGATACCAAGTATAATACATCGATGAAATCAGGTTGTCATGTAGATTCCAAAAAAGGAAAAAACTACAGGGTGTCCCGTTTAAAATTCAAAAGTTGGTATCACTTCCGGTAAAACCGAAAGTAGTAAAAGTGAAACAAACTGAGTAAAATGAGGCCATATGATGCCCTAAAATTTTAAAATTTTATCTTGAGAAACACAGATACTCTAGCCTGTTACATGGTTGTTGTGTCACCCTGTATATGCATAAAGAACTAGCATATTTAAAACAATGTAAGACAAACGTCTATTACATTTTTATTTTATAACTACAAGTAAGACAAACGTCAATTACTATCGTAGCTGTTTAGGTATCATGTGAGACAAGAGTCAATCACACTAATGTCATGGAAAAAAATTTACCCACTTCGGACAATTTGAAGTTCTTTTTGTATATTCCAAAGCGTTAATAATATTTCTGCATATTTACCGCCCTTCTTTCTTTTTTATCTTGTTGAATACTCTCACTCTCACTATCACTGTCCATTATTATTCGCTTTCATTTTAACTTATTTTTTGGCATTTTCTAATTTTTTAAACTTAAATTAAAATTTTTTCGATGTTTACTGGCCGGCACAAAAGAATGCAATGAGAATAAAACAGGTATCGAGTCAGGAGCGATAAGGTTTTTTTGCTGTTATTTATCTTGGTATTTGTGCTGGCCTGCATGAATCATACAAACTACAGGGTGTGATAATCATGTAGGACAACAGCGACGAATAATTGAATTCACGATTTTTTAGTTGCTTAATCTGTGATTCTGTAGTTAAAGTAGCACTACTTAGCATCAGTTAACCATGATATTGCTCTTTCATATTATTAAATACCTTGATAACCGGAGACGGACATTCGGGCGCGGCCGGTCGGGCGCTGCCGTTCGGGCGCCGCCATTCGAGCGCCACCGTACGGGCGCGGAGACAATCGGGCGCGAGGACGAACGGGCGCGGCCGTTAGGGCGCCAGCCATTCGGGCGCGAAATTCTATATTTCATAATAAAAACAATGTCATACATTGAAAACATCGAGGTCCACATTTTATATTTAAAAATATGGATGATCAAATATTAAAATTTTATTTCTTAGTCTTAAAATATTATTTATTATCTACGACAATAAACATTTTTACGGCGCATATTTCAGATATTTAGTGGTCAAAATTACGACCTCACTTGCTACAATAAAAATATATAAAAGGTAACAGAAGATTACTTGGTAGTGTGTACACACTTAATATTAATGAATAAAAACGAAAATTCGTACTTTGAAGTGTGTAATAATGAAAAGAAAGAAAATTCGTCCTTTATAAATAAAACAATCATATAAAAAAACTAAATAAATATATTATGGATTCATTTGATAATTATGTGCAATGCCACGTAAAAATTCTATTATATTTCTATTTTGGTAGTTTTCAACCAAATTTTTTATACGTCTATCTGCATGTATGTAGGCTTGTTTTTTCATTGGCGGTTCGTTACCAGCAACTAATTGTTCATAAAAAACATCTCTACCTCTCTGAATTTTCCTCAAACTGATGATCAGCTTCCAAATCGTGGGATGGCTCATCGACAACTCAGTTTGTAATCGCCTGTGTGCCGCTTCGGCATGATTATTTGTTCTGTCTGTATTAGACAGAACACGGTTATAAACCGACCACATTTCTGGAGGAAACATTGCAGGTCTTCTTCCATTGCCACGACGATTTAGACGTCCTACATAATTGTCCTCAAACCATTGAAGCAGAGGTTCCAATTCGGGAGGCAACGTATTCGACAACTCATCAATTGCTCCATCTAAATCTTCTATTGGCACAAACGCCAGAGAAGTTATCATTCTTCCTTGCAATGCAAAATCGGCTTCATTATTGTACCTCCCCATTAGATGAAGTTCGCCCAAATGTTTCCTCATGTTTTTTGTTAAATGAAACAAACATCCCTGAATTTCAACATTTGGAAATTCATTCCTAAACGCATTAATAGCGGCTAATTCAAAATCACAGGAGATCTTCTTGGGATTTAAATTGGGTTCCACTTGTTTTAGTAAAGTGATCATTCTTGCATACGTTACAGTCTGCTTATTTGGCAACAGAGCGTAAGCCACAGGATGAACTCCACCAAATCTTTCGGCTAAAATAACATATATTTGTTGGAAAAACTGCGGTGCCGTAGAAAATGTCCCATCGACAAACCAGTGCTGTGATTCTAGTAAAATCTAAAACAAAGACAAAAAATAGTAGCTTTCTTCGGAAACTGTCATTATTTTAGTATTTGTTAACAAAAATTATGAAATATTAAAAAATAAATTGAAAAGATCATCCATCTTATTATAAAATACAAATAATTTTTTCTAAGCAACAACCTAAACATTTTCTTTTAAATCCACGCTTTTGTCATAATATCAAACCGTGTTTGTATTCTTCAGGAATCACCAAGAGTTCTATCCGCAACGGTGCTGGAGGTGCAGCGCTTATTTCATTTCTTTTCCTTCGTATCATTTTCTTTAGTGCTTCATTTTTTGGTAAAGCTGCTTGTGCAGCCTGTGATAAATCTGCATCATTAAGGCATGCATTAATTACTTGACATGTTTGTTCCATAGTTTCACCAGCACGACTTTTCATTTTACCACGAATACAATCAACTTCCACTTTTGCTGCATTACTGTCGTGGGAATGATTATTAATTTGTTTTATTATTATATCATTCGATATATGGATACGACATTTTCACCCATTGTTCTTAAGTTCGCATCGCCAAAATTCTTTAGTTGCACACACACTTAATTTATCAAAAACATAACAGTATCCATTACTCACATATTTTTTCTTTCCAGCTTTAGAAACCACTTCCATAGCAGCGGATATTCAGAACAAAAATAATAATAGTAAACGTACAACCGTAAAAAAACAGTAGAAAATATCACAATGTAAAAGCGCAAATTGTAGCAAGCAAAGCTAACAGACAACTGTTAAAATAATTGTAATTATATTTATATACTTTTTTTGAACTATTAATCCCAACCTTACCTCTAGGTAAACCAATCATATCCTTACGTCAATTATGTGAGGAATAAAGGGTTTAATGACAAAAAAATTATGTTCTTATATTAAATTATCTATAATAGTTGTTATTGAACTCGGTATTATAAAATTTAATCGCCTTATCCAAATTCAAAACAGTTTTCTTATCTGAGGAATAAGGGTTTAATTTCAAACAAATTATGTACTTATATTAAATTACCTGTATTAATTGTATATTTTACCTAGAAGAATGTTGTTATTGAACTAGGTATTATAAAATTTAATCGCCTTCGTTACTCTTCATTCATTTATATTATTATCGTCCCCGCGCCCGATTGTCCCCGCGCCCGTACGGTGGCGCTCGAATGGCCGCGCCCGAACGGCCGCGCCCGAATGTCCTAGACCGCTTGATAACTAAGATATCGATATGGTTAGTCCCGTATTGAACCTAACAATAATTATGTTAAAGCAGCTACTGCTTTTCAATAAAGAAACTCACTACCTCTGTTATTCTTCGCTTCTAAATATTTTAAATTCTTAACGGTTAAGAATTTTTCTGACATTAGGCTTCTTTGTTATCTTTTGCCTTTCATAATTTTAATTCCTAATAAATAATTTTGGAGGCTTCGGAATAGTTTGGAGTCCGCTTTTTAAGTCAAATTGGTCTAACTCTTATTAATCATTTGACATACTGAAATACCCATGATAGAGAAGTTTTATGGTAGTGGCAACATAATATGTTTTTACATTTAACTAAAATATTAATAAAAACCTAATAAATTAGTAAAAAAAATTGAAATCGGTCAATAGTAAAAACAATTTAAAATCGGTCAGTAAATAACGGAGAAATATAATATTATAGTTGTTGCTTTTTACCGCGGATTGTAGTGCGCGTGACATCACATCTCCGCATAGACAAAGCGACATACTACAAACCAACCTATTATTCTATGTCACGACATGATTTGAAGTATGTCTGTCTTTTCTTATTTACATTACATTATTATTACACAACAAAATTGTCCAACAAAATTAGTCAAAAAAAGCTATATTCGTATATGAAATACTAGTTTTCGAGTAGAACTAAAGTGAACCTAAACCAAAATTATCCTTAACCATAGATTTCTTTATCTGGAGTCATCAAAAAAAAAATTTTAAATAAAAAATATAGCTTAAACCGTATATTTAATACTCTCAAATCTAAATAAATTAATTTTGATGGACCTCGCATATTGAGAATTATAATGATTACAGTAAGTTCACAAGATTGTCGATGCAATAAAGTCTCGGGAATACATTTTTTCCTTTGTAAACTTTAACCAGTAGTTTATATCTTTGTTTCGGTGGATTAATATTCATTATATGTAAATTCTGTGTTCGAAAAACCACTTGAAGACAGGAAGATTTTACAGTTAGAAAATGTTGTTACCTATACAAAAAATTCAAATTATTAAACATTTTTAAAAAATTGATTTATTATTTAAATAAGTAAGCAGGATAGATTTGCAAATATATAAAATATTTTATTTCACGTTTTGTGTAACTATAATCCATTATTTCTCTCTATAAAGGTATTTTATAATTTTTCTTCTGATTGTAAATTATATCTTCTGCTCATTAAACATTCATACATTTGTTGCTCATACACATCCATTATGCTAGATTAAAATGGATCGGTAATTTAAAATTGTAAAATATTTTTACGATATTGAATATGAATGTTTTGGTATTTACTAGCAATAAAAAGAATGAATAAAACCACAAGGGAAGGTATCGTACGTCTTTCCTTTTAAATTTATTACAATGTGCATGGTTACGTCACATTTGATTGAATGTGGAAATCATACTTAAATATATTTCCTGTAAAAGAAAACGATTTTAAAATTTGATTGTTTTTAGCACAATTATAGTTTTTTAATGACATAAAATAGTATAAAGTAAAATGTACACTAAATACTGAAAATGGCTTTTTTGCTAACAAAGCATGATTATAAGTAAATAATAAAAGTTGGATGTAGATGGTGCTAATGTATCGAATCAGTCATTTAAAAATCTGGATCCGAAAAATTTAAATTGGGAGCGGGGATTTCAACGTATTGACTGCGGACTTCAATGAAAACCATTAGCTTAACCGTAAAAAATTTAAATTGATGACCTGTATTTGAAAAATTTAAATTTGGGGTAGATTCTACAGTTATCGACAGCAGAACGAAATTGGAACGATTTTACTAGATTACCGACATTGTTAATTACGCTATCTCCGTTGTGTTCTTTATTACTTGAGTATATTTATTTAATCTTTTATAATAATAATTTCATAAATAGTAATTCCGTCTTCATATTTTAATAATAATTATTATAATTCATTTTTCCCTACAAGGCGTTCCTGAAAATTCGTTATTCAAATATTGTAATAAAGAGCCTGACAACAAAATATTAAATAGTTGAAATCGAAATGCATTGTGAAGTCAAAAAATCGATTGTGTCGCCAAAAACTTTCCCGACTAATATCCACGAATACATTTTCAGATATTTAATAGTAAAGTTTAAAATTTTGACATTTTTTTTATTCTTGACAGGTGACAGTTGGAGAAATAGTTTTGACTGCTCTGGATAGAGTTTTTCAAGGGCTTTCAAATGACATATTGCATGTCAAATTCCACGAGATATTGCATGTGTCATTTCTTGATAGTGACACTTTCGTTTGACAGATGTCATACAAAAACTAATGAGTTTTTCCGACGGGTAACAAAAACCCATATGCCGAATTTCAGCTCAATCGGATTAATATTTTTTCAAATATTTAATGCTAAATTGTCAAATTTTAACATTTTTTTATTTTTGACAGGTGAGAGTTGGAGAAATAATTTTAACTGTTGTGAATGGAGTTTTTCAAGGGCCTTCAAATGACATATTGCATGTCCAATTCCGCGACATATTGCATCTGTCACTTTTTGATAGTGATACTTTCGTTTGACAGATGTCGTACAAAAACTAGTAGGTTCTTCCGACGGGTAACCCAAACCCCTATACTAAATTTCATCTCAATTGCATTAAACGTGTGGCCCCTATCATGGAAGAATACACACAGAGACAGGCACACAGACAGACTTCCATCTGGAAATGGTCTTAATCGTCTCAAGGGACCCGAAAAGGGATATTTCCGTTTTTATCTCGAATTTTTTTTTTTGCTTTTTCACAATACTTTCCCCTCTAGGAGGTGGGTCGGGAAAGTAAAATTACATTAAAGACAGCGATAGACTATAGCTTTCCACGAGTTGAATCAGACTAATAGAAAGACGAACAGAATTACGGACGGACAAAACCGTTTTATAAGAGTTTTTTCTTCGAAAACTCTAAAACCGGTCGAGTATGTGACATAGGAGTAAAAAGTAGTAAGAAGGAGTAGCTGCTTAAACTTCTCTTGCAATGCAGAAAAAATTAATCTTCTATTGATGAAAATTAATTTCTTATAACACTCATACGTTTTTGGACTCAAATAATGGGTTAATTGCTCAAAAAAATTAACATTGTAATAAATCAAAATATTATAAATAGTATGTTTAAATTAGAAAGCTTTATTAATTTTGTGCCGAACACTCTACCTTTATATCCGTGCGCTTTCCAGGTTATGGAATATACGTCACTGACGGAAACTGACAAATGAATAACTCATTGACGAAAAAATTCGGTACCCTTACAGACTCCGACCTCCGGGTTGGTTTTTCGCGAGAATGGAACTGCGCATGTACTCCAAGAGCCAGAGCAAAATAAGTAGATTCATAATCTTCTACAGAAGCAATTTTACTATTGGAACATGTTCAGGGGTGTCCCTGAAAGTAATAAATTTAGCCGCCATCTTGAAAAACACGTTTGGTCAAATATCTTGCAAACTGGGCGTCTTACGAGAAAAATAGTCAAGACTATTTTGTAGATAAAAATATTCGCTACAATTTTTGTTTCAAATTTTTGTGTATAATGCGTAGGTTTTTATTTATAGCGCTCCAAAATTTGGATTAATAAATTTTTGATTTCATTTTTTATTTTATTACTATTATTAATATTATTATTATGCATTTTATGCATTATGAAATGTTTTCTCTGAACCACGAGTCATATTTCCACTAATAATTTCCGAGGTGCAATTTTTGAAAAACTATAGCTTTGAAACTATGAATAATTTGACTTGAAAAAATTTTAAACAATGTGGCACGTTATTTCTCTTCCCAAGTGTGACTAAAAACCTATGCATTATTTATACTACTATTTTTCGATATGGCAGCTGAAGCTCCCCCCCCTCGGCCCGCCATTTACTTTCAGGCGACACCCCTAAAGACGTTCCAAAAATAAAAGTGCCTCTGTAGAAGATTGCAGAAAAAAGTACGTGGCTCTTGTACTAATAGCACAAATGCCATTTTGCACTTGCCTAAAGTTTTATCTATATTTTTTCCACTTGAGTTTTAATGGGATTTGAACCCACGGCCCGGACATCAGCAGAGTATAAAAGCGCTGATGCCTTAACTAACCTGACCACCGTGTTTGCTTATTACTTTTGAAAGTTGTTTTTAAAGTGTAAGAATATAATTAAACATGCTCGTGGATCGAAAATAAAGGTTTAATTTTAGCAACATGAAAAAATTAAAAGTATAATTACCGTTACGTATTGATTTCATTTTAGACATTGTAACAAAGGTGCATGTATACCTCATGTATACCAATATTATTACAACAAAATATCTCTTGTTAGGCCGAGTGAACCTAGACGCACGTGAATTACAATAAAATGATAATGATAATGATAATTATTGACATAATTAATTATACAAGTCAAAGTTATTAACAGTGATTAAAGTTTTATCCCATCCTGAGTGAAGTTTTCAGTTGATAGGGGAAACATCGCCCCTTTTTACTGATTATTAATTAGTAGAGTTGATTAAGTAGTTATTTTTATTACGGTTCTAAATAAAACTCGGTACTTTTTCTAACTAATTTATTGGCAGGAGTTAAATATTTATAAAGGTAAAAACAACATGAATACAAAAATGAATACAAATAAAACAAATAATTATAATCAAATCGAAGAGGTTATCCATATCTCTAATGTGGTCCACGTGTTTTATTTTTTGAAAAAAAAAATTATAATCAAAATGAAGACAAAATTATAAAAATGATTAATTAGTTCTTAGATACCCTCGCCTGTCTGACAGAAACTGAAATATGCCTGAAAACAGGTCTTTGCCCAATGAAACACAAAAAAAAACTGACTATTCTGGGATTTCTAACCGTAACCAAACTCGTCATTTACTGAAATAGGTTTTAACCTATAAATTCTTGGAAAATATTGACATTGACAACAAAATTAAAAAATCTTTGCATTTCTCTATGACAGGCGATATGTTTAAAACCCTTTTGAACAAGTGCGACTCAGCAAGTTAAGTTATAAGGTTTCCGGTGAAGCATCAATTTTTATGACAGAAAACTTGCCCAAAAACTGCCAAGCCTCGCTGGAAACCCTCTTGTATCGCCAATGGAACTTAAAATATATAACATGTTTCCTAACTAAATAGATTCTTGTTCCTTGTTTGGACGAGTCAATTGTATTTGCTACCCATAAGAATGGTCACATTTACACAAATATTTTACTAGATGTTTTTTGACTCTGTTAAAACACCAAATTGAAAAACGTAGGTACTTATTTAATTTATAATTTTATGTTTTATCGTAAATAGTTAATTTAAATAAATTTCGTATAATAAATGAGAAAAAAAAACAAAAATAAATTTATTTTATACTTGTTTTTAATTCAGATTAAAAATCCTAACAGAGATAAAATACCAAATAAAATGTTGATGGAAAAGTGTAAAGTGAAAAGGCGGACTGATATAATAAAATTATTTTTACGGTTCTTTCTGAAAAAAATAACTGGATCCTCAGAGCTTCCAGCAAGCTCAATTCTCATCTCTTTTTATGTTCTATTATTGTGTTCTCTTTTTAGATTTTCATACTTATAATGAGAAATCAATTTGAAATAAAAATCTTAACCATTTATATATAGACACGATGCCACGAGTTGTATTCAATAGGTTATATCACGAATTAATTACATTTTAAAAATTTGACAGCTCAATAATTTACATTTACCGAACAAAAGCAATGATAAAGATAACAGTATACCTACTAGATTTTTAGCATTAAAATTACCAAATGGGATTATCAGTTATTAGTCAGTATATGATGAATGATTATCGATTATTAATCAAGTAACAATATAGGACATTATTACATTATGAGTGATATAATCATGGTAACTTCGTTACAAAGTATTAATACCAGCGCGTATTGTATAAAACTCTCCAACTCTAATCCTTTCCAAAAATTTCAAAATAAACTTTTAAGACACATCGTTAACTCTCCTTAATAAATTCAATAGAAGGCGTAAAATTCACATTTAACAATTTAACCATGAGTTACGAGCAGAAAATACATAACTAACCTAAATATAATTTATCGACAAGCTAAACAAGGATGAATTCAAAACACCAAGTAGACTTAATTACGTTAAAAATAAATTATCAATTAGTTTTATAAAACACTTGGGCATACAAATATTGTCATTTTAGACTTAAATTTATGCAAAGTACTTGTAATTCAGTTATTGTCAAGAATTCTGGATAATTTTGATGACAAAGAAGAAAGCTTCTAAACGTTTTATTATTATGTAGCAACAATTAAAATAAAAAATCTGATGTGGCCAGCACATGACCTCTCGCCATTTTAGAATCAAAAATTTACAGGTTGACCCAAAAAAGTATGAAAAAAAATTATTTTTTTGTAAATCTGGCAACAATGGCAAAAGTTTCGAAAATTTTAATGAGATGAAAATAAACTATAGGGTATACAGAGTATATGTGTAAAACTTTATTGCCGTTTTGTATAATAATAGCGTCATCACCCATAGTAACTTCCACTTCTGGTTGTGCGATTGGCACCAAAATCTAATCAGATCTAATCTAGGGTATCACAATCCTGTATGCAAAATTTCAAATTTTTTTATTCAGTAGTTTTTGAGTTATCATTACTACAACATCCATCCAAACACACACACACACACACTAACACACACACACTAACACACACACACACACACACACACTAACACACACACACAGACATCATCGCGAAAATATTAAAATCGTATTCTAGGGACCCTAAAACGTATTTATCCATTGAAAACTCACTACCCAATTTTTAGCATGATTCCTATACCTCTCTTATCTGAAGGGCGAGAGGTAAAAACGAGGAGATTGTAATATAATATAAACGTTACTTATGCAATGTCTATCTGAATAGTAGACCTTTATATCGGTCATTTCACTGCATACTCCCAGTTGCAATTTCCAGGTAACATAATGATTTAAATACAATGGTGAAGTGTACTATTTTTTTTATGAATGGGACTGAAAATGTAAGCAAAACTGAACAAAAGTGTGAAAGTGAAATTAAGATAACTAGGTTATAACGAGACGGGATTGTAAACAAAGCGGCGTATCGCGCTTATTTATTCTCTTTATTTATCGCATATATTAGTTCAAATCAGAGCAGAAAAAGTAGGTTCTACTCTTTTCCTCGTACGATGCACGGTTCACAAAATATTTCAAAAAACGTGTTTTTGAAGATGGCGGCTGATTCTCCCGGCTCCCGTCTTACCAACTTAAATTTACTTTCAGGGGACACGTTTCAAAAATAAAATCTCTTCTGTAGATTGCAGAAAAAAAGTACCTGGCTCTTGGACTATATTTTGTTGTGTTATCTATGCGGATACATGACGCCATACCCACCACAATCCGCGAGAAAAAGCGACAACTTTAATATTATATTTCTCCGTAATTTATTGACCGATTTAAAAAATATTTTTTCGTAATTATTAATTTCTGTCTGTATTTTAGTCAAATGTAAAAACATATTATAATATCACTATCATAAACTTCTCCACTGCAATAATAAATGAAAATATTATGACAATAGCGATTACAATCCAAAAAAAATATTACACGGGTTAAAAACACATTATGTTTTTAGAAAATTCGGCCCGAGAAATTCACATTAACATTAAATACATTAAATGCTCGTGGTTTTCGTAGGTGTCTTGATATCTTTTTTCAAGCCGGGGTGTGGTGCAACTGCACAAAATAGTTTTGCTTTTTTAATATTTCCAGAATGAGAGTACCTGAAATAATGTGCAGACCCCAAAAATAATAAGGTGCTTTTCCTAGATACGAGTTGGCTAAAAATTTTTTGAAATCGGACGACTTGTTCTTGAGTTATCGCCTCCACATACATCCAGACCGATGGACATAAAAAAACTTCCCTTAATCGTGTTTTGGGTGGGATAATTAGGAGACGAAAAAAACCCTACTGGCCTATTTGAATATTTTTAAAAATGGCGAAGATATGAATGAAATTTCAACAATCTTCAATTCCACGCATAAAGTTAAATCGAGAACAGTTTAATTAAGACATAAAAAACCTGTAAGGAATTGGTTCAATATTTTCTAAAATGGTGGATTTTTTTTGAGAAATCATCCCACTCCAGTTTCACCCCCGTATGTCAGATAAAAAAGATCCATACAAATTAATTTTATAATAATTAGGATATGAAGAAACTGCTTCAATATTTTCAAAAATGACACAGATGATTTTTTTTAAATTTCAACACCTCCCAGTTCCACTTATGAATGTCAAATCGAAAAAAAGCTTCAAAAAAATTTATTTTATGAGTTCAGCTTGAATATTAGTCAATCTTTTTTTGCATTATTTGAGAAAAAAATGAATTTCTTTTTATGAAAAAATCGTTTTTTCTGTTTTTTTCTTTAATTTAACATGAAAAAATTGGTATGTAAAAATCACTGCATCTATGCAACTTGTAGTGCGCCTTAGTCACTTATGTGCAATAGCTGCAGCATAATATTAACGTGGGCCAGTTGCTCTAAATAAAATTGATACGGAAAATTATCAATATCAAAATTATCAACATCAACCAGCTCTACAGAGTACAAACTACAACAGTGACAATGAAATATGCAGTAAGCAGACGCGGACCCGACCTTTCACTTAATCAGGAACGCTTGTGCCTAGCCCTTATGTACCAAACAGCAAATTATTATCTGATCTCGGTAAAATAGTCGTTTTCTTTATCTAACAGCGGAATCTAATATCTATTTATCTCTCTCAATTTTGAATGCGAATTCACAGTGGATATAGGTCCAAGTTTTCATCTTTATCCAATTATCATATAATGGTTTTCTCCATCTTTGTCTATATAGGTGAGATTTAACAGCTGTTATTCATTCGTATTCTCTTCTCTAAACATTTGCAGTTAATGGCTTGATGGTAACTTCATTGCACATAAGTGACGTCACGATCGTAATAGCGGCATATTCAAATAATAAGAAATTTGAATTTTTAAATAAATTTATTTAAAAATCTAGCTCAAATTACGATAGATAATTAAACTCAATGGGTTTTATTTGATTAATTCTAACTGTTAATAAAGAAAAAACGTGAGGTTATATTTTTGTTGAACTCCCCGTTGGGGATGGAAAAAGTCTGTTTCAATATTTTTAATAATGAAGGAAATATGAATTTTTTGAAATTTCAATCCACTCCAGTTTC
This sequence comes from Neocrepidodera transversa, assembly GCA_963243735.1. NCBI lineage: Eukaryota > Metazoa > Arthropoda > Insecta > Coleoptera > Chrysomelidae > Neocrepidodera > Neocrepidodera transversa. The sequence continues at coordinate 25,909,463 of OY725342.1, read as the reverse complement.
CACCCCCTTACCAGTAGAATGCCCCAAAAAAATAGGTGTTGTGGATGGCTTCGAGAAAGTAATTTTGAATAACCACTAGGTTGTGACTGTGTACACGCAAATTTTATAGGCAAAGAAAATTCGTATTTTGTGCAGATTTGTGTCATATTTCGCAAAGCGCTTTCGGCTATAGAGCCATCATCAATGCTAATTGTCTTAAAGGTTATCACTTTTCTTAAAGTACCAATGTACATATTATATAATTGAAACCATTACACTTCATTAAATTACTGGTATATTTTAGAAAGATTTTGTGTTATTTTGTAACAAATTTCATTTTTGTTCAGACAATTCTACACGAAATACTAATTTTTTGTGCCTATAAAAGTCATTTAAGCATAATAAAATTTTCAATTTTTTTCATGATTTTACTACTTCCGGTGCGGACCAAAATAAATAGGTTTTCTTATTTTACGACCATACGAGTCATTTTGACATTTTTTCCCGTTGTTAAGAATAATTTGTTCAGATACCTTTGTTGTAATAGATTGAACCGTCTTTCTTTTTAGTAAAGAAGATTCATTAGGTTCTATTTTCAGTGGAAGAATTCTTTGGATTAATCGTATTAGTTACCTAGTATGACCTGTAAAATTTGAGCTAAAATCCAGTTCAACATTGTCATTACCTAATAAGATAATTTTGCATATCTTTATGTGTCTACCCGCTTTGGAGTTTTGAGTATCTGTCCTAAATACTGTGAATCTTTTCCTAATGTTTCACACCATCGTTTTCTTTACTTAGCACGTCTACTTATACGCCCTGACTCTACTAAATCATAATCGGATACACAATTACTAACACTATCTTCGGGTGACTAAAATTCATTAGCTGACCTCAATCATTTAATATTTTCTTGCAATAATCACGCCGATCAAATAAATAATTCATCAATACGCTTATTACCATTACTATACAAGTTACGGCATTAATTGGAAATTCACTTTAAGTGAATTTGTTCTAATTTTTTACTTATTGTAGAACTCATAATGTTGACCAAATGTCTCCATTGCGCTAACGCTCTAAATTCAACGGTTTAGGTGCTGAAGTTAACTTTTAGAAAATTTCAAATGGCCATTGTGAAGATACTTTTTTGAATATACAATTTAATCTGTAAATGAATGAAATTCCACGAATATTTTGTAAGGTACCCATATCACCTCCGATTAATAATGTTGGCATCTCCTAAATCAGACTGATATATTGTATACACGATAGTCTATTCCTCATGAGGCCGCAACCACGTTACTTAATGATATACCTAAATATCTGAAATTCCGGACACACTCGATCATTCATGATGAAAGTTCACTTTGCAGATAGATAAAATAAACAGTGTCTATCAAAAAAAAATTGTGATTTCCGTAAAGTAATTATGCTTGACTTTCATTTTATTGATGCCGTAAACGTTCTATTTAACACAAATCATCTGAAAGAATTTGAACATTATCAATCTGAATTGATATTGGTATCCTGTAAAATATCTCTAAAGCCTGTTTGTAATTATCAATGATTTATTACAAGTTTTAGTCATTTTTTTAGGATCCTAAATGTAGGACACTAAACATAGAAACTATAAAATCAAGTGTATGCAACACTCAAAGTTTTTTAGGATGTGATCAAGCGCATTGCAGTTGGCGGGATCCTCCTCTACTTTTAAATGTAGGTTAGGTATTCTTATACAGTCTACAGTTCTAAATATAAAGATGGATGTTGAATTTTTGTTATTAACAGCAGCAGCTGTTATAAATTTAGTAATAATGAATGTTGCAAGAAAGAGAAAAGCTATAAACAAGTAAGTAATACGGAAACCATGGTTAAATAAAAGGAGCAAAAAAGGCTTAGGAACACTTAAAATGCTGAATAAAGAACTGGCAGTAGAAGATGCAGATTCTTATAAAAAAAATTTACGTGTATCAGAGGAACAATTCAATTATCTGCTTTGCTTGCTTAAAAATGACATTAAAAAGAGGAATCTCTGATACAAGAAACTATTTCTGAAAGCAGTAGGTTGGTACATAGAAGTCGTTTTTAATGTACATTACCTTAATTATTCATATTTATATTTTGGTAGCTTACAAATTACTTTACGATTCTTAGCAACCGGAGAATCTTTTCGATAACTTATGTATTCAACAAGAGTTGATGAAAGTAGTATTTCTAGATTTATTCCTGTTGTTTGTGAATTTCTATATCGGCGCCTTAAAGATGCCTATCTCAAAGCAAGTAGCTTTTTTCACAATAAAATTTAAAATGAACAAGCTGTTAAACTACATGATTTTTATTGTTGACTCCAAACTCTGCAGAAAAATGGATGGGTATAGCACAAGAATTTTTTGCCTTGTGGCAGTTTTCACGTTGTCTGGGAGCCTTGGATGGTAAACATATAGCTTTTAGACCATCAATATCGGATGGATCATACTACTACAATTATAAAGGGACTCGCATCATTGTTTTATTGGGAATAGCAGATGCTAATTATAAATTTATTTATGTCACTGTTGGATGTAATGGGAGAATTAGTGATTGCGGGGTATTTCGAGAATAAACTTTTGCAAAGACTCTCAGCAAAAATACTTTTCCAACTGCTGAGACGTTTCCAGGTGGAGATAAAACAGTTCCATATGTCATAGTAGCTGATGATGCGTTTCCTCATAAAGATGTAATAATTAAACCATATCCCCAAAGAGGACTGGCATATTATGAAATAATATTCAACTACCGTCTCTCGAGGGCAAGAAGAGTAATGGAAAATGCTTATGGTATTTTGGCCAATCGATTAAGAGTGTTACTTGACCCTATAAATCTTCGTGCAGAGAAAGTTGAAATTATAACCCTGGCCTGTGTGGTTGTACATAATTATTTTTCCACTGAAAATAGTATCGGACGACAAAGTGGCAATAAATCAATGGATGAAGCAAGAAACATTCGAGACGAATTCAAGGAATATTTCTGTTTAGAAGCTGAAGCAGTATCCTGGCAAGAACAAGCAGTGGGAAATTTGAATACCTAATACCACAAAGAATTAAATAAACATACACATAAGGGACAATAACCAGGTAATATTACACGTAACCACTGGTAACGGAAACCATCATACATGGTACAAAATTACCAGCTTTATTCTACATTTACTCGAATCACATTTATTTTCTAGTGTTAATGATGTTATTGTTCATCCATTTGGTTTCCTTTTTTTTCGTCCTCAACCCAATATTGTTTTATTTTTTATCATTTCTGTAAGCTTGAAGTAAAACATTTCTAATTTTTTCTTCTACTTCATTTCGCACATCTTCACTCTTTATCCTTCTTAACCGACTCACAACAAAGTCTCCAAAAATTTGTATATCATCAGCTTCTTTCTCTTTTGTCCTAGCAGCTCTAAGTAATGGCTCATCCTCATTTTGCTTCCTCTTCTTTGAGGAAGTACGAGACAAATGAGATACATTTTGTGGAGTATTATTTGCTTCAGTCGAATTAATATTGTCTATTTGGATAGTAATATTTACACGAGAGTTTTTTTTTTGTCGAAGTAAACTTGACATGTATCAATAAGAATTTTGTTGCGTGGCAATTTAACGAAAACAACTGCCTCTGAAAAAATTACGAGTCCGTAGGTCGAGTTATTTTTTCTAATGGCAACAAAAATCGAATTACCTATAAATGTCAAGTTTACTTCGACTCAAAAAAAAAGCTAGAGTGTAATTCGGTAAGACAATTTAATGAATATGTAAATCAATAAATTAAAAAATCAGAAGTAAATTAGTTTATTTAATTTAATGGAAAAGTACAATTGGTAAAAACACAATTATTAAAAATAGCTTGAGTCGGAAAAAAAACTTTTGAAAAAAATTGACATAACGTCATCAAAAATTTGTTTACAATGCTGGTTGTCATGCTTTCAAAAGTTAGGTTCCGTAATTGTCGCTGGAAAAGTTAGGGCAAACTTTTTTCGCTGTCATAATGACCAAATCACGCGGCTTATGGGATTTTTTATACATGAATTAAATTGTCTGTATACTTTTCGTCTATGGTATTATAAAACTGACTACTCTCTTAATCCCATAATACAAGATTTTAAGTCAATTCAAAAACGTTTATCTATGAAATAAAACTTTAGAGAAAATATGTACATGAGAAGCAGTTTACTAAGTTATTTTTTTTCTTGTTCTTTGCCTTTCCCCTATGGATAAAAGCTCAAAATTTTTACTTTATAGAAATTCCATATGTGAATCATAACAACATATTTTGACAGACTTCAGCTAACTGCTCGCAAACAGGAATAGAGGACCTATTAAAATGTTATCACTTATATTAACACATTGTGTATCTTCGGTATGTTCCCTTTGTTCTTCGGTTACATCATCTAAATCTGTCATAGAATTCGTACAATGAGTTTCTTCAATGGAATCTATGGTATTCCTAGAAGTTACATGTTCCAGAATAAAAGACACATTATCGTAGTACCATAAGGAAGGTGTATATATCTTAAAATTGATTAAAAAATAGTAAATTATTGAAAAAAATAAATCTTACTTACAGAATCTTGACCAGAACCACTTTTGATTGATTTTATACGTTTTCTGTATTCTGTCAAGAAATTCGTCCTAAGACCGTTTATTTTTGCCTTTATTTCTTGTATACTTGTCCCTGGTCGTATTGTTTTTAATTCATTTAAAATGCTTTCATAAGCAGAAGCACGCATATTCTTATTTTTATATTGTGCACTTTTGACTTTATAAAGGCAAGGAATTTCTCTATAAAATTTGATCAGTGAGACTACTTGATCATGTGACCACGACATTTTTACAAGCAATATTGCTTAATTTATTTCGAACTTTTCACTTTTATAAAATATGGTGTGGAAATAAATAAACGGAAAACGAATAGATATCAGCATAGAGAAAGTATAAGATACAAGAGGTTAGGTTGCAGAATCAATGATACCAATCACTTTAAAACTGCCAAAATAAAGAACGTTAAAGTAATTATTTCCCTATATTTTTGCCCTAAGTTGTCAATTAATTGATAGAAACTTTGATCGGTTGTATAAATATATCACGTCAATTAAAAATGAACAGAAATAGGACAAGTTTTGATGATTTGAAAATTGACAAAAAAATTGATACAAAATTTGTATGTATTTATCAATTATTTAGGATCCTAAAAAATTGAATAAAACTTGTAATGAATCATTGATAATTACAAACGGGCTTTAATGAATGAAATTTCACATGTCAATTTTTTGGAAATCACTGAAAAACTTACTATCTTCGGAATCAACGCATAAAGTTGTATATTCGAAAATGTATCTCTACAATGGCCAATTGAAATTTTGGAAAAGTTAACTTCAGCACCCTGTATAATCTAAACCTTTGAATTTTGAGCGTTATCGCAAAGGAGACATTTGATCAGGACAAATTGATGGAAATGCCAAACAGAACTATCACCTGTCAACTTTTTTTGACAAGTAACTGTTTTTCTTTCATTAATAAATGTGGCTGTAGAAAAATATTGTATTCAACTTGTACGCAAAGCACTTTTCTCACTCTCTAGATTTGCGGCACTCGCCTTGGAGCTCGTGCCACAAACTTCTGAGCTCGTGGGAAACGTTACTCTTTGCGCACTTCTTGTACAACAATAGTGGGAAAAGTGCTTTGTGTTCAAGTTGTACACATTTATTAATGAAAAAAAAACAATGACTTGTCAGGGACAGTTGACAGATATTAAGGAAACGGCCTGATTTGCGTATAAACATTTATATATAAAAGCGTGTTTTGTATAGTGGTTGTAGAAAAACTACTATTTTGTGTCAGTTTTTTTCTCCATAAGGATAAACAAATCCTCTTTCTAACGTACTGACTTAGATGAAAGAGTATTATTGTTCTCATCAGCTTAATATGAATATCGCTAATGCTGGCCCCTCTTCTCTCTCTTAATTTTCTCGCTTTTTAAGTACCCTTTCTCCCTTTTCACTCAAAAATTATCACTATTTTATTTCTTCATTTTTTCATTTTTCACTCTTAAAATTATCCCATCAATTTCTTCATTAAAATAACTGTGCTGCGCCAAATGCAAACCAGTCATTACTTTTTAGTTATTAAAAAAAGACTACACAGAGATTACAAAAAGTAATGAGAATACACCATACATTTAACAGTAGAGAGTTAAAGCACTACCTGTTTTCAACACGTATACCTATCCGTATCGATCTGCGACTGCGCACAGAGGATACGGATAGGTTTAAGTGATACGTTGAACGTAACTCTACGGATTTCTGCGTTTACGCATCTCTTCAGCGCATCACGCATGTCGTTGTCAAAATATGGAAGGAAATCATATAAAACGAAAACCTAACCTCACTAAACGTCTTAGCAGCATGCACAGTGCAGTACATCCTACAAAAGTGTTTACAAAAATTCAGTATTTTGACTATTCCAAATAGTTTCCAAAAAATAAACTGTTTAACAGGTACTTACCAGAGAAATTAATTCTATTAAAAACAATTTGTTCAGGCAACCACATGCCCATTCTCAGGGGTTGTACTGTACTTTTTTAAACCGAAATAAAGATAAGTATTGGGTATCATTTAGGGCATTTGAGTTCAAAAGCCCCGTATAGGGCTGATCTATTACCTAGAAGTGCTTAATCTTGCAAAATATGATTTAAAATCGTTATCTTCAAAATCATCATCATAATCAAAAATAAAATGATCAATTATTGCATTCATTTTAACAAAAACAATATGACAACGAAAAGTTTGTTTAGAAACCACTGTGCAACATTGACGTTACGTTACGTTGTAAAAGAAGTAACGACCATCAATTTGACGGATCGCTTTGCTAAATTTACAGGATAGTCAATTTAACATTTTAGGGCATAATTTTTTATTGAGTTGAGAGCGGCTTTTTTCTCTTGCATATTCATGTTCAGTTTATTGTCGCGAACATTTTGAGATATGATTCGAATTAAAAATCTCATAAACTTCCATTTTTACATAGTTTATGGGATTTCAAATGTTAAGCCATAACTTTTTATAGAGTTGAGACGAATTTTTTCTTGTTATTCTTGCTCAGCTAATTTTAGCGAACATTTTGACATATGATTCGGGTTGAAACTCGAAAGTCTTAAAACTCCATTTGTAAATAAGAAAGTTTATGAGATTTTACATTTTGAGTCATAACCTTTTTGCAGATTTGAGAGCAACTTTTTTCTTGCATATTCTTGCTCAGCAGCTTGTTGTCGCGAGCATTTAGACAAATGACTCTGGTCGAAACTCGAAAATTTCTTAAACTGACATTTGTACGTATGAAAGTTAAAGAGATTTCACGTTGTGGACTACAACATTTTGTAGATTTGAGGGCGACTATTTTTTCTTGCATATTCTTGTTCAGCTCATTCTAGCGAACATTTTGACATATGATTCAGGTTAAAACTCGAAAATGTCATAAACTCCCTTTTTTTATATAAAGGAGTTTATGAGATTTAACATTTTGAGCCATACCTTTTTCTAGATTTTAAAGCGACTTTTGTTCTTGCATATTTTTGCTCAGCTTATTGTCGTTAAAATTTTGACAAACGATTCAGGTCGAAAATCGAAAATCTCATTTTTCCATAAGGGAGTTTATAAGATTTCACTTTTTTGACCATAACTCTTTGTGTATTTAAGAGTGACTTTTTTTTTCTTGCATATTATTGCTCGACTCGTTGTAGCGAGCATTTAGACATATGATGCCGGTCGAAACACGAAAATCTCATAAACTGCTATTTGTACATTAGAAAGTTAATGAGATTTTACACATTTTTTAGATTTGAGAGCGATTTTTTTTCTTGCATATTCTTGCTTATCTCATTGTCGTGAACATTTTGACATACGATTCAGGTCAAAACTCGAAAATCTCATAATAAACTACCATTTGTTCATAAGACAGTTTATGAGATTTCACATTCTGAGCCATAACTTTTATAGAGTTGAAGCAGACTTTTTTTCTTGCATATTTTTGCTCAGCTCGTTGTCGAGAACATTTTGACCGCAGTAAACTCGGGACTAAATCCCTTTATGACATCTAATCTGAGGACAATTTGAAAAAGGGATTAATAATCCAAGATGTAATCTATTATAATAACATTTTAATAGTATAAAGGGTTTTTAAGCTTACCTTATACCTTATACCCAATATTTCAAATTTCTTGAAATTATTATGATATTTTAATAGAATAAATAGTAATCTGAATTAAGTAAATATTTTATTTCAACTCTTATAAACAGAGTATTCGGAGTATAAAATGAGTGAATTTAAGATTATAACAAGTCAGTGCAGCTGCAAATTATTACTTTTAAATGCGTATACATATTCAAATGAAAAAAATTTTGAAAAGTGATGAAACTTTTAAACTTGCGCAAATAGTAAATTCAGTGTAAAGATTTTAGAAGCACTATATATGTTTTATCATTGTACACGAAATATATTTTCTTGAATTTTATTATTTTTTAAATAACTCTGTATATTAAGTAATATGCTGCGGTGATAAAAATGAAAATAAATAATAAATGTTATATAAATCGTAGCCCTCGGATTACCGGTCTTTTCAAAGACGGTTAGTCCTCAGTTTACATATGCTTCTTCAGGTCGAAACTCCAAAATCTCATAAACTCATATATTTTATTAAATTTCGATTCTCTAATCCACGAAATATAGCTTTAATCTAAACAGTATTTCTTTCCTCTCTTAAGATTTCTGTTGCATTTTTTGTTCTACCCATTTAAACCAAAATACACCTATCATAGTCGTCACAAAATGTAAATAATTCTGGTTACTTATGAAGACAAACAAGATAGCTTCTAAACGTTTTATTCTTTTGTAGTAACAATTAAAATAAAAAACCTGGAAATTGCAATATACTATAAAATGTTAATTATTTAATGTCAGTTTGACAAAATCATCATAAAATGTGATACTAAACCGTTATAAAGTTAAATTTAAATAAATAAAACATAAATAAATTGCTTGAACGTTTGTTAATAGCTTTTGGTTAAGCCCTCATAATTTTAGAGAGGTAATTTTATTCTTAGTTGTTTTAGTATAAATTTCTTGATTTTCTTGTAAATAATATTAGTCTGATGAAGTTACTATGTAACGAAACCAGTCACTATTAAATTAATAACTTTTGTTATTATTTTTGTGGAAATCTTAAACGTTGTTTTATTTATTTAAATTTAATAATGGATTTTCATCAAGTAAAAGCCGACACAGTTAAACCATTATAAAGTTCATTTAACTACAGTTATGTTAATAACATTTTTGAAATTCAAATTATCACATATTTTCAGTCGAAACAAATTCTCAAAAAAAAACTGCAAAGGAATCGATAGATTATTTCATCTGCATTATTCAATTGAATAAATATGAAATTCATGGAGATGTGAATGGAAGATAAATTACCTTTTTTTGAATGTATGATAAAAAGGGCGCAAAAATTTAAAAAGTGTTTTTTCTTTTCGTAGAATAACTTGGAATTTAAAATGTAGGTCATTTAACATTCTAAAAACCCGAAAATATCGATTTTCCATCAAGAATACTTTTAAAGGAGAGGCGGTAAGTTCTTCGGAATAACCGAATAAAATGAGGCAATCCGAGCTGGTTTCAACTTGTTAAAAAGCATGTTATTGTTGGGACCGATTTTCCGCTGTGGCTCAATAGACTTTAAATTGGAGAAAATTGAGCACCGGTTCTTCCCTGTACAAGGATAATTGATTACGAACACAAATATTTACTCTTTCAATGTTTAATTTTAGCTCATGTTCGTCATTTATCATTTGATGGGATAATTTGATGGAAAATAATTTCCACGAAAGGAATATGTTCAGACATTTTTATAATAAAATAATGGAAATAAACTGGATGTTTAAGAAGCAATAATATTTTGAGCTTTATTTTATTTCATTTCATTTAAAAAAAAATGAAAAATGGCGTAAATGAAAAAATGGATTGTGGCCAACATATAACTTTCGCGCTATCTATATGTTAAATTACTTTATTTTTTTTTTATTATAAATCATTTTTAACCTTTTATCACTTTCAGAAACCAATAAAATTGAACAAATGGAAAGTATTGCTATCACGGTTTTTTGGCCATACCCGGATTTTATTTGTTCTCTACGTTTTGAGGTCACCTTAATCCATTTATACCATTTTTAGCATGATGTCTGTGTGCATTTTTGTGAAAATTTACAGGATGCCAAATTGTTGGACAAAAAATTTTTTACCCATTTTGTCGTTACTTTTTTGTGAAATTCCACATGGTTCCGCCGCTAGAGGACCTGAAAAATGTTTAGTGTAATGGTATGCTATTTACAAAATCTCAAATTTTGGGGTGTGTTCTAGGATAAAAATAATAAATTTATAAATAAATAATTAACAATATTAGATATTTAATTTTTTCTGTATTTACTGTACTTTTTGATATTTTGCTTCTATACTTCCTGGACTAATTTTTTAGAGTTTTCGAATAAAAAACTCTTGTAAAATGGTTTTGTCCGTCCGTCCGTAAGTCTGTTAGCCTGAGTCAACTCTAGAACGATGATAGATAGAGACAAACGGACAACGGAAATCGATTCAGCATCGTTTTAACTATCCCGCTACTTATACCATATATACTGTAGTATATAAGGTACATATATAGAAATTTATTTTCGTAACTTTAAATTTTCGAAAACTCGAAATTACGGTAAAAATATTACCGTTTTTCACTTTTTATTTTTATATGAATTTCTTAGTTATTTTGAAACTTTTTCAGTTTAAGCCCATTATGTATACATAATTTATTCTTGATTATTTTTTTAAGAACTCACTAAGTCTAGTTATACTGTAATAACTCCCTCCTAAATTGACTTCTTTACATTTATTTTTATAAATATGCTTGTCTCATTAATATTTATTTTAATTTTTTACACTTATAATTATCGTCCATACTTACTATTCAAATTATTAATAAATAAAACATATTTAATGGAAGAAATCTCTTTGAAATGAAAAAAAAATACGTAGAATGAATCACTAATATTTTTAAAACTATTACATCTGTCTAAAAAAGCCCAAATATTTAACAATTGTTAACTGAAAAATCTAAGAACTGGAAAAGTTTGACATTTATTATTAATATCCAAGTTGTTAAACCAATGTTTAAATATGGCAACATCGCATGTCTTAACACAGAACCACAGTAGCTCCTATATGAGGTGGAGCTTTTGTGAGACAAATATTCATGATTGTGCGCATGCGTCGTTAATGTTAGATTTGGTTTTTTCTGATTATTTAGAATACAAATAAAAAAAACTATTATTTGGATTTAACGGGGGTTAATCAGTAATACAAAATTGCATTTATTTTGCATTTCACAAAAAAAAAAATTATGGAATATTTGTCTCCCAATAGCTCCCCCTACTATGAATCTTATACTGTGACAGAAATAGCTCCTCCTACTATAAGCTGTGACAGAACTAGGACTTTTATGTTTTTTTTTAACTTTAATAAATTTATTACCCGTATTGATAAGCAAAGACCAGGATTTAGCAGATTTTTTTACGATCAAAGGTTTAATTTCAAATATTTAATATTTTTGAGACGTCTTAAGGTAGATCAGTTTAAGAAATAAGCGAAAGATGGCGCCAGTCGTCAATTTAAGTTTGAATTATCTATTTAAGCAACGATGACGTTACGATCGAAGTTATTTATTTAATTATATGCTTACCTTTTGCTACAAAATGCCCTATAATTATTGTGTCGCAATGTCCAAGAATAGTATTTTTAATAGTGATTCAAAAACTAGAATAAAAACGTAATTTCGACGCTAACTCCCCCTTGGTTATTTATAGTATTGAGGTGTAGTATTGCCGGTACTACAGAGAAAACTGTCGACTGTAAACCGAATTTAAATAAATCCGAGTGGCACCATCTTTCTCATATTTGTTTAACTGATCTACCTTAAGTGACAGATTTTTTTTAATTATAGGTGGAATATAGGTTTAAAAAATAATAAAAAATAAGGGTTAAATTTTTATTACTCAGGTTTTTAATGGCCCATTATCCTAAAATCAAGCAAACACCCCATTCGTGTAAGTTTAAATGTTAATCTTTTTATTGATCTAACAGGATTACCCTATAACGTCAAATAAAATATTACTAACACATTTTTTAAAAGCTTTATTCAAATTCTTATCAATCTAAATTTTTTAAATTAACGTGAAAAGTATAGTTAGTATTGTTTGAAATATTGAAACTTCGATATCTTAAATCAGATGAAATGAAATGCTATTTAAATTAATACCTTTTGCTCTTCCATCCATTTGATGAACTTGTCATAATCTTTAGTGTCTTCTGATTTTTGCTGTATTAACCGCGATTCTGCTTTATTATTTTAGGTATCAATGTTAGAACTTATTTTTAAGTAATATACAACCTGTAACAACTGTGGTGACAACAATAAATCTTATGTGATAGATTGCAAATTAATTTTTGTATTTGTCCACGACTGTTTTATAATGAAGCCATTTTTGAAGAATTTTCTAACTTAAAATGGTATATATTATACACTAATAGCAGTGAATAATCATTATTCACTACTTTTTATCACCGCTCTTCCTATGCTTAGCCAATGAGATATAACGATTATAAATTTTATCCATTTTATTAGTAAGCCGCGACTGTCATTAAAATGTCAAATTAATAATTTAAATTGAAATGTCAAACTTTTGACTGCAGAATATTTTATTAAATTTTTACTAAATTGTAATAAAATAATGGATTTAGATAGTGAAAATGAAATGTGCTTAACACCTGCACCGCCAGAAGTAAATATCAAGCTCCATACAAGTAAATAATTCTAATTTTTATGCCAACAATCAAAAATTTCAACAAATAATCAGAATATTAATGTTAACGTTAATCCTATTCCTGCAATTAACAACAAATTTTTCAAATGTAACTATTAACATAAATAATTGATGTTAAATTGTAATTATATAATATTAATATACTATCTAATTATGTTATAAATATTAAAAATAATGTTCCATCAATGTTTGCCAATAAAAGTTTATTAATAAATACCTACAGTCGTGGACAAAGTACAGTATTCTACTCGCATATAATGGCTATTATTCACACGGGTGATTTACGAAACTCGCCTGCGGCTCGTGTCGTAAACTTCACCCTTGTGAATAATAGCCATCATTATATGCTTGTTGAATAATATACTATTATCGATTTTATTAGTAAGCCGCGAATGTCATCCAAATGTCAAATTAATAATTTAAATTGAAATGTCAAACTTTTGACTGCAGAATGTTTTATTAAAATTTTTACTAAATTGTGATAGCCTAATGGATTGGGAAAGTGAAAATGAAATGTGCTTAACACCGGCACCGCCAGAAGTAAATATCAAGCTCCACACAAGTAAATGATTCTAATTCTTATGACAGCAATCAAAAATTTCAACAAATAATCAAAATATTAATGTTGACGTTAATCCTATTCCTGCAATTAACTTAACAAATTTTTCAAATGTAACTGTTAACATAAATAATTGATGTTAAATTATAGTTATATAATATTAATATTATATCTAGTTATGTTATAAATATTAAAAATAATGTTCCATCAATGTTTGAATCAATAAAAGTTTGTTAATAAATACCTACAGTCGTGGACAAAGTACAGTATTCTACTCGCATATAATGGCTATTATTCACACGGGTGATTTACGAAACTCGCCTACGGCTCGTGTCGTAAACTACACCCTTGTGAATAATAGCCATCATAATATGCTTGTTGAATAATATACTATTGTCATTTCGAAGACAACTGATGACATCACTAATTCAACCATTTTACATTATTGGTTCTTTATTTACATTTTTTGTAGTAATAATACCATAATTTATGATTTTAAAGTGTACCAATAAAAAAAAATAGCAGAAAGTATTCGTGGATAACTGGTCTTTAAAACACTTGACCTATTTCGAGAAAAATCGCGAGTGTTCTATTAAATGACAGCTGGCCGCCATGTTGCCAAATGCTGCTTGTCAGTCCTTGTGATTTCAAAATTTCGAAATTAAAAAAAAGTATGTTCCGGGGCGTTTTAAAGAAAAAAATTTTGGGAAATCCATTTTTTTTTTTAACATCTTTTAGTGAGAAAAATTTCGTACGGGATCGCAAAAAATCCAAAAAACGATACCCTCCTTTAATACTTTTAAAGGTATTCAATTATTTTTAAATCGCATTTTTCAAATTTTTTGGAGCCACTTTTTTTACAAATTCCACAATTATTGTAATAAAATTTTGAGAAAATCTACAGTAACAGTGTTTTTTATTTACAATGTAATAGTATATTTTTTTAATTTATATAGTGTTAATTTTTACGATAAAAAAAATACAATATTTTTTTGAGTAATTTTAAAATCAATAAATAATTAATATTTCATTTAATTTGGTTCTAAATGAGAAGTAAACCTTTTTAGGTTTTCTGGATTAAAATTAACTAGTTTAAAACATATAAAAACAATTTTTATCAATTTATGAATTATGGATTTTTTAACTTTTTACATGTTTGACAATCTACAAATATTATTTTAAAATTATGTAATAATTTACATACACATATAGTACTATTTGTTCCCTTTCGGATAGTCTATTTACTTTTTTATTTGTTTTATCATTTTCGATAAAACGTAATTACAAAAAATTCTTTATTGCAGTAAAACAATAACAATTTTAAATTCGAAGAAAAATTGTAAATTTAGAGTTTCATATTACCTTTCAAATTGTACAAATCCGATTCTAATATCTTTAATATTTTTAAAGTTATTCATTTTTTTAAATCGTAATCCAATTTTATTTTTTTTAACAATTTGTCTAAAAAAAATCGGTTGTGTCGCTCCAAAACTTTCCCAGCGAGTATCCACGAATACTTTTTCATTTGTTAAAGTTTCAACTTTTGACATTTTTTTATTTTGACAGGTGACAGGTGGACAAATAATTTTGACTGTTCTTAATAGAATTTTTCAAGGGCTTTCAAATGGCATATTGCATGTCCAATTGCGTGACATATTGCATCTGTCATTTTTTGATAGTGATACTTCCGTTTGACCGATGTCGTACAAAAACTAATGGATTCTTCCGATGGATAACCCAATCCCATATACCAAATTTCAGCTCAATCTAATTAAACGTGTGGCCTCTATCGTGGAAGAATACACAGACGCACGCACACATACACACACAGACAGACAGACTTCCATCTGGAAATGGTCTTAATCGACTCAGGGGACCCGAAAATGGATTTTCCCGTTTTATCTCGAATTTTTTATTTAGCTCGTTCACAATATTATCCCTTCTAGGAGGTGGATCGGTAACGTAAACTAGACTTCGAAAAAAGTGAAAATTTAAAATGCATAATGCATTTTCCACTGGGTTTAGGAAAACCAAGAAACGATGTATATTTTTTTACGTGATTTTAAAAAAACAAAGGAACGATGCATATTTGAATAAAAATAAAGCAAGAATGTATTTTTCGACGTCCTATTCTAAAAAAAAGAAATAATAATGCATTTTGCCTCACTCCATAAGAAAAAGAAGCAGCAATTCATTTTTTCACACTCGAATTTGGAAAAATGAAGCAAGAATGCAATTAGTAGGTAAACATAGGAAAATAGCAAAAAAGAGATAATAATAGAAACAAATACGGACCAATTGTGGAAAACAGGAAAAAATAAAGATAAACAAGAAAAACAGAAAAACGAGGAAAAATATAAAAAAATTGGGAAAAATAGAAAAAAATATTTGAATTGGGAATTTGGAACCTTTGGCTTTTAACAATGTTGAAGAATGTCGTTACCACTCTGTAGAGTTTTAAAAAAGTGTATTTTTGGTTAATGGTGACGATATTCTTCAACGTACGAAAAAATATGGAAAAACAGAGATAAATAAAGAAAAATAGAATAAATATGGAAAAATAGTTAAAAATAAGGAGAAGAGAAATTGTGGAAAATGGGAAAAATAAAGAAAAATAGGAGACAATATGGAAAATAGGAAAAATAGGAAGAAAATAGCCAAAAAAAAATCTGATGTGGCCAGCACATGACCTCTAGCCATTTTTTAATCAAAAATGTATACTTTAACAAAAAAAAGTATGAAAACAATTGACTTTTTGTAAATCTGGCAACAATAGCAAAACTTTAACAATTTTAATGAAACGAAAATAAACTATAGTGTATACAAAATATATGTGTCAAAGTTTATTACCATTTTGTTCAGTAATGACGTCATCACTCATAGCAACTGCCACTTCCGGTTGTCCGATTGACACCAAAATGTAATCCGATCTAATCTAAGGTATCAGAATATAGTATGAAAAATTTCAATTTTTTTAATTCAATAATTTTTGAACTATCGTTACTACAACATTCATCCTAACATACACACTTACTACCGAATTTTTAGCATGATTACTATACCTCTCTTATGTGAAGGGCGAGAGGTAATAAAAAACAAGCAAATCTCGGTCGTCCAGGTACTAATCTTAAAGAGATTCCGTAGTAAAGCACCTACATACATATGTCTGTGTGTCTGTATGTCTGTGTATCTGTATGTAATCTTCCACGATAACTGCCGAACCGTTTGACCAATCAAGCTCAAATTTGGTATGAAGGGTTGGTGTGTGCCTTGAATGCGACCAGTAGTTTTTGGTTTAAATTATTACAATAGAAGGTCCTCAAGACCGACATTGATTGAATACACATGTAACAAATTTTGCCTTTTTACCTCTCGCCCTTCAGATAAGAGAGGTATAGTAATCATGCTAAAAATTGTGTAGTGAGTATTAAATGGATGAACACGTTTTAGGGTCCCTAGAATACGATTTTGATACTACTGCATTAAAAAATTTGAAATTTTGCATAAAAGATTCTGGTACCCTAGATTAGATCTGATTAGATTTTGGTGTCAATCGGACGACAACCGGAAGTGGCAGTTGCTATGAGTGATGCCGCCATTACTAAACAAAATGGCAAAAAAGCTTTACACATATAGTTTGTATAAACTATAGTTTATTTTCGTATCATTAAAATATTCAAAAAGTTTGCCATTGTTGCCAGATTTACAAAAAAGTCAATTTTTTTCATACTCTTTTGTGTTAACGTGTAAATTTTTGATTCAAATATGGCGAGAGGTCATGTGCTGGCCAAATCAGATTTTTTATTTTGAAGACAAACAATGCGCTTTAGTGCAAAATGTTCAAGTGCAAACTTGCGAAGTATAAAATTCCCTAAAACTTTTGTATCAAACATTTTCTAGAATTTCCAATAGTTTTCACCCATGATTTTAGGATTTCTTAATTGTAACAGTAGGCTATATAATGTGCGCATGCGCCCGCTTATGTCATTATCGACATTGAAAAATCAATTTGGTAGACATATTCACCATCGGCTTGCTATTTAAAATTTGTTTCATAAATTAATGTAATGCTTAGTATTTTGTAATTGAAATAGTCTTATTGTCTGCAGTCGAGCCGGGAAAGTTCTGAGACAGCCGATATTTTTTACACTAGTAGTTGATCGTAGTACAAATTAAGCGCCTATGAAAACCAAGTTTTATAATAACATTTAAATAAAATAAAATTGCCTAAGTTGTAGTCCAATATAAACGGGGTTTAGAAGTTTGTTTTCGTCAATCAATTATTTTTATTTGAGTTCAATATTAGAAGTGGTTATTAATACATAATAGTAAATAGGTTTGCTTTGTATATTTTACCATAAATGTGTATAATAACAAACACATAGTTAAAATGTTTTTTATAACACAACATCCAATTATTTTAGTTCGAGAATTTTAAAAACAGTGGATTTACAATTACAAAAAACTGTAGTATGTTTGCAAAATAAAATAATTGTTGGAATTATTGTAAGGAAATGATTATCAGCATTCTGAAATTATTTTAATTAAAAACAATTAAATATTTGAATAAATAAATAAATTTAATTGCTCAATAACAATAATTAAAATAAAAAAAAGTAAGTAATAATAATTAAACAACCTAATAAAATTTTTACAAATAAAACTATTTTTTATTAATAACATAACCCTGAGTTAAGATGATCTGATATATTTTAAATGGTTAAAAAAATATATAAATATTAAGAAGTTAAATACATTTTGCAAGAGTACTTATAACATAAATAATAGTACCCATGACATAAATAATAATAAATATTTAGATATAAATAATCTTTTAATAAAAAAGGACATTCTGTATAGAAATTCATTTGGAAACTGTGAGAATGAGAGAAATATTTTGGATTATTAAATGATTAAAGGTTTGTTGATATTAATGTATTTTAATGAAATACTCTGTATGAGCTTTTTTTTGAACTTTTTAATACAATTTTGGAAATTTAAAAGTAAATTTTACTTATACAAAATAAATAAGAAACAATTAAAAAAAAAAGAAACAAATGAAGGAAAATAATAAACAAATCAATTTTTAATTATTTTAAAATTGTCAGAGAAATTTTTTTATAAAATGTTTATTGTAAGGTAAAGGTAAATGAATGTAAGAAAAATATAAAAGTATGTGCTAATTAACTAACAAAAAATAGTTTTAAAGTTTTAATTAAAAATAAGAAAACTGAGATTTTGGTAATGGTATATCATTATAAATGGCGCCCGACGTGAGGCCCTTTAGAATTCAAGCGATATTTAATTTCCGTATTATTAAAAATGGCGCCCAACGTGGGGGGTTTCTAAAATCTAAGGCACCATATTATCACTATAAATGTCGCTGGCCAACGTAGGGCGTAATTTCATCTAGACATGAATTCATTTAGGCAGATAATCATAGAAATACTCACTTTTGAAATAACTATTAGTTTGTTAAGATTCGTTTTTTACCTCTCGCCCTTCAGATAAGAGAGGTATAGGAATCATGCTAAAAATTGGGTAGTGAGTTTTCAAAGAACAAACACGTTTTAGGGTCCCTAGAATACGATTTTAATATTTTCGCGATGATGTCTGTGTGTGTGTGTGTGTGTTAGTGTGTGTGTGTGTTAGTGTGTGTGTGTGTGTGTGTTAGTGTGTGTGTGTTAGTGTGTGTGTGTGTGTGTGTGTTTGGATGGATGTTGTAGTAACGATAACTCAAAAACTACTGAATAAAAAAATTTGAAATTTTGCATACAGCATTCTGATACCCTAGATTAGATCTGATTAGATTTTGGTGCCAATCGCACAACGGGAAGTGGCAGTTGCTATGGGTAATGACTCCATTATTATACCAAACGGCAATAAAGGTTTACACATATATTTTGTACACCATATAGTTTATTATCATCTTATTAAAATTTTCGAAACTTTTGCCATTGTTGCCAGATTTACAAAAAAATAATTTTTTTTCATACTTTTTGTGTCAACCTGTAAATTTTTGAATCAAAAATGGCGAGAGGTCATGTTCTGGCCACATCAGATTTTTTATATTTACCATTATAATTGTTGCCTAATATAAAATTTGAAAGAAAATATGACAGAATTTATTAATAATCAAAATAATACATTGATAATATACAAATACACGACATTATTAATTTCTTAAATACTGACAGTTATGACATAATGAAAATATACACAGTGATCAAATATTATACTAATAATTATTGATAGTGTAAGTGAAAGTGTTAGTGTTAATTAAAATTAAATGGATCTAAGAGAGAGTAAGAAAGTAGAAAAATTGGAAGAGAAGAAGATCTTTGACAAGGTGATATAATAAGATTTAAAAATTAAAATTTAGATGAAATATTAATAGAAGAAAGTGATGGCGAAAAAGAAGAAATACGGGAAAAAGAAATGAATAATCAAGATGGGAAGAACAAAAAAAGATTAAGTAGAGATCATGATGCAAATAATAAGTCAGAAAATGTATAAAAAAAGTAAAAAAATTGATAACAAATGGGATGAAAATAGTAGAAAATTGGAGAATGAAATAAAAGATATGAATGAGAAAATGCATAAAAATACCCAGAAAATTGATGATAGGAAAGAAGAAATAATGAAAAATATAGGAAAGCGTTAGGGAAAGAAATTGGGATAATAGTCAATGAGGAATGCAAGATATGGGAAAAAATATTAATCAATAAATTAAACAAAACAAATTGGAAATGTTTAAGAAAATAGAAGAATTGAAGAATTACATGGATAATTAAATAGAAGAAACAAGAAAATGCATAAGAATAGAAATGAGAGGAAGAATAATAGAAGTAGAAAAAGTAAAAGATGAAAAAATTTGTTATACTATAGAAAGGAAAGAAAATCTAAAGAAGAAATAAAAGAAAAAGTAGGAATACAGAGTAAGAAAACATGGAAATTTTAGAAAATAAATGGATGCGCATAATTACAGGCATAGATGGTATAATAGTGTGACCTCCCACCCCCATGCTGTGTAAAGTTTTACTATTTACAAGATAATAATTAGCCTTGATATTTATGTAATAATGAATTTTACACTTTTTCTACTTGTAGGCTTTTTACACCACTACCTGCCATTTCTTTGGCTATTTGCCTCTAAAATTTCTTAAAATAATAATTCAATAAAACAAAACAAAATGCTATTAGATTTCTGAAAAAATAATAATATGATATACCAGGGTTGGATGGTAACACAATAAAATTTAAAAAAATATTTTAGTTTTAATTTAGTAAATAATCTTACAATGCTATTATTACAATGCTATTATTACAATATTATCTAAATATTTTATTAAGCCCGAATCAACACAAGCGTGAGCTTCTAAAATGGCATATTACCGTTTTCTTGATATGATTATATCGCCAACGTCCTATCTTCTCTCTCAAACTGGCGATATTTTAGTAGTACATATATGGTATTCGCAGACTCGATATTCTCTTGGATTGTTTGACCTCTTGCTTCGAATTTTTCATTTTTGCCTAAACCGATGGTGGTCTAATTAAAATATTATTTTTTTTTCATTAAAGGTTCATCGATGTGTTTAAATCCCGCAGTCAGCCATAACATGCGAATTATTTTCTAACACAGTCAAAAATCTTGATTCTTCGACGATCATTTTATCGGTAGTTCTGCCACCAAAATCTCTAGATACATAATAAATAAGCCCACCAGGAGTACAACCTATTAGATATTTCATAGTATTGCCTTTTTTATATTCTGACCAAGAAAATGACTGCCGTAATCTTTGGTGAATGGAAACAGGTTTCGAACGTTGAATGCATATAATAATTCGGTTACGGTTTGATATTAATAACAAAAATTGAGAATATGTGTCCAAATTAAATGAGTGAAAAACGCATACTACCAATTTTTTAAATATCGATGTGTTATTAAAAAAAAAAACTTTCTTTTAGAGGTGGAAGGGTTACTACCATCAGTAATAGGAAATAATTGATGTACAACTTGATCATAATAAAATTTTCAATATCAGGACGTAAAAAGTTTGCCTCAATTTCATCATTATCTACAGAGGCATTGGTAACTTGTCCTAGAAAAATTCCTTTTAAGCCTCTACATATTGGAAAAGCTACTAACAACCAAATATTTTCTCTGAGAGATTCTTTTGCAATGGGAAATACATTCTGAAAAATTTGTCCTTTGAAAGTCTCACTAATTGCATTATTCTCGACGTGATTATCCTTATTTACATATTCATTGTCTGCTGATACGTCTTCTTCAACTTCATTATCGTCAGATGTATTTGTTTCCAATTCATCTGTTAGAGACTGCTCCACATCCGTTTCTGCTTCTCTCTCACTTTCAAAATCAGCTCCTTTAACACTCTTGCTCGCTGGGGCGTCTACTTTCTTTTTTCTTGTTGTTGGACCGTAGTTGTATCAGTGTATCTTAAAGATTTTAGAACATCTACAACTGCATCGCTAATATTCTCTTCTACGTCTTCTTCACTTCTATATGGTAACTGCTTTAATACTTCATGTCGGTCAAGTGGGTACATTTCTGCATTTTCGAAAACCTGCCTAATATTTGTTTCTTTGTTTACGTCAATATTGTCGTGAATTACTTTTACGAGATGTGGATCTCTATCTTTTAGTATACCAGCTGCTTTTCTACCTTCAGCCATTCTCCAATTTTCTAGAATCTTTCTACACGCTACTTTTAGGGGTTGACAGAACACCACGTCTAACGGTTGGGTAATAAGTGTAGAGGTAAGAAAATAAATGATATATTATGTTGTAGGCATGATGAAACAGTTTTAGCAGAAAAATGAATTAATAGTGAATGTTTTCCCTGGTAAATCCTTTAATACAGGTATTGCTATTTTTTCGACCCAATCGCCAAACGAAATAGCATTAAACCAACCACTGGCACTTCTGTTATATCTGGCCCCTTTTATACCCCCTTTTATTATTCTTTCAAAGTATCGGCAGCCTCGCTTTGTAATAATTCCTCCCAAGGTCACCGGTGAGATTAGTTTTGTCATAAGTTATTATATTTGACGGAGGGATATCTTTAAGTTCTTCATACAAATGGTCAAAATAATAATTTTCCTACGATCACTACCCAAAGTAGGCTTTTGCACACTCAAATCTAACCGCAAAGTTGACGTTTTCTGTGATCTGTAATAATTTGACATTATTGTCGCTCTAGCGCGTACTTTTCCGCTCACCTGTTTTCATTTACAATAAACTAAAAAAAGGTAGTAAATAATAGGTATATTAAAACAAAATGTAGGGCAGTCTGAATATTTTAGTTGAAATATTAATATTTGAAGATATTTCGAACGAAATTAAACTTTATTTTATAAAATTTATCTAGTAAAAATATAACAGTCAGAAGGTACACCTAGATACACCTAGGTACACCTATATGCAATAGTGATTGCATATTTAAGTATCTACTTACTGTTTTGTGCAAATAGTAGACTATGAAATTAATGAAACGTCATTATTTCATTTTTAGGTTATGAAGTGTATTTTCATGTTTTTTTTTAATTATTTGTCTAAAAATAATGTGATCGTAGAAAAAATCTTGTGTGCAATTCGAGCAGAAAGTGCTTTGCCGCTTTCGGCAGATTGCCCGCGCTCCGCTACGCGTCGCGCGGGCAACTCTCTGCCTCAAGCAGAAAGTATCACTTTCCGCTCTTAATACACAAATAGCTATTATATCTGTTTCTGAAACAGCAGCCGGGGTCGCTTTATGTTTTGACAAATTCGAGTTCTCAGTGTATTTTTATGTATTTTTATGAAACTGTAGGCAAAATCTACACCTGACATGTTTTGTTTAAATTTTGATACATTTTTTCCTCTTTTCATTAGTTTTCGTTTGTTTTCATTTGTTTTCGTTTGTTTTCGTTTGTTTTCAGTTGTTTTCGTTTGTTTTCGTTTGTTTTCGTTTGTTTTCGTTTGTTTTCGTTTGTTTTCGTTTGTTTTCGTTTGTTTTCGTTTGTTTTCGTTTGTTTTCGTTTGTTTTCGTTTGTTTTCGTTTGTTTTCGTTTGTTTTCGTTTGTTTTCGTTTGTTTTCGTTTGTTTTCGTTTGTTTTCGTTTGTTTTCGTTTGTTTTCGTTTGTTTTCGTTTGTTTTCGTTTGTTTTCGTTTGTTTTCGTTTGTTTTCGTTTGTTTTCGTTTGTTTTCGTTTGTTTTCGTTTGTTTTCGTTTGTTTTCGTTTGTTTTCGTTTGTTTTCGTTTGTTTTCGTTTGTTTTCGTTTGTTTTCGTTTGTTTTCGTTTGTTTTCGTTTGTTTTCGTTTGTTTTCGTTTGTTTTCGTTTGTTTTCGTTTGTTTTCGTTTGTTTTCGTTTGTTTTCGTTTGTTTTCGTTTGTTTTCGTTTGTTTTCGTTTGTTTTCGCTTGTTTTCGCTTGTTTTCGCTTGTTTTTGCTTGTTTTCGCTTGTTTTCGCTTGGTTTCGCTTGTTTTTATTTGTTTTGGTTCGTTTTCATCAGTTTTCGTTTATTTTCATTTGTTTCGTTGGTTTTCATTTGTTTTCGTCTATTTTCATTTGTTTTCGTCTATTTTCATTTGTTTTCGTTTGTTTTCAGTTGTTTTCGGAAATGTTCTTCTATGATTAAATTAAGATGTGATTTGATAATTTTTGGATTAGGTTTATGTTTATCAAACTTGGTTAGATAAGTATTAACATCTGGATTTTTTATTGTCCATGCAGGAGGATGATCGAGATCTACTGGAATGACTTCTGAAATGAAAAATTTCAAATGTAAATTTAAGAATAATAAGAGATAGAAAAGTGATTAAAAGAATTTTTTTAAAGTATCCAAATAAGAACCAATTAAAAAAACTCAATGTATATTATTATAGGTATAAGTAAGCTCTACAATACGGAGTCTAAAACAAGAAGTATGAAAATTTAAAAATTGTATACTTTTTTTTACTAAAAAAGCACGACTATGTTGTATCAAAAGTATGAACAGTCGATCTTTTATTTTAATCGACGCACTATCTATTTCTGTCTGAGAAACTTTCACGGATTAGTTCGTTATTTAAAGTGGTTACTTGATTATCATTTATTTGTGAATAAAAATGTTCCTTAATTTTAATAGATGCAACGACTCAATAAAAACCAACAAATATATACAAAACTAATAAATATTTTAATACAATTTTTTATATTTAACCTTGCTTAAATTTATACATTTATTTTTGTTACAGGTTCCCGTTATCTTCAAATAGTGTAAATGAAACACCTGGAAAATAAAAATCAACAAAACCAAGCACTTCAAATACATAAAATCAACAAACTTTAAACATCGCAAAACACTGTTAATCCGATGGCAAACAAGAAACAATTTGTTATAATTTTACCTCTCGAAGTGTAGCGTATAAAATTTGTCTGTGAGTGCGCGAAGTTTTCATCGATAAAAATATTTCTATGAAAATTTTTTTGTGAATACTTCTTGAGTGAGTTTTTTGGGGAAACATGGGCTGTGAATTAGGAAAGCTTGCGGGGAGAGGTCACTCGGACAATAACGGAAAATTGGATGATGTAGGTCCCCCTGCACAACCTCCACAAGTAGATTCCAGACTACCCTTAACTGCCAAACAGAAGTACAATATGCTGGCCTCTTGGAAAGGAATTAGCAGGGCCATGGAAAGTACTGGAGTTTGCATGTTCTTAAAGTAAGTTCTAATTTTATTTCTTTTTATAAATTTAAGTTGTACGGAAAATATTCACGGATATACAGAATCAAGTAAATCATCATTAATAAATAATGTAGGTGTGAAATAAACAGAATATAATTTAGAAATCCTGTTACTAATTTTCAACACTTTGAATAATCTAAATAAATTTTATAAAATTATAATACAAATCAAAATAAAGTTAAAAGATATATTAGTCAATTATATTTTAACAAGTTTGTATCATCCCAGAAATTAAGTAAGAGAAGTATTTCAATAAAACTTGGCAAAGTGTTGAGAAGTTAAACATTTTGTTTACGTAAGAATCTCGGTTAAAGCTACTACTTGAATTCCATACGCAAACTTTCAAACATTTAGGCTAGTCGAATTCTTATACAAACAGCTGTTTGGTTTATGGAATTTATAATTATATCAAAACATCTCATAAATTTAATGAGGTTAGTCAAACAAAAGAAAGATAACTGATTTTAATATAAGTCGGTTGAATAATTTTGAACTGAGAGTTTGGTCACGCTTATGTAAAGAGTGGCCCAAATAATAATTGATAAAGACAACTAAGAAATTGAAATTATTAACATTTTATTTTAACAACTTAATAACTGTCAATCCATATATATTTTTTTAATCTTTATTTATTTATTTTTTAAAATATGAAGTCCGAGATGACACACCTAAAAATAAATAAAATACACATATGGACAATTATTATCATATTCATTCAGATCGTAATCAAATATAATTTAAACATTTTCTCCTTTTAAGTTTACTTTATTAAATCAATAAGAACATAATAAGTATTCATTAGGTAAATATCAATTAAATTAATCAATATTAATCAATATATACTGAGAGGCAGAATCACACAACAGTGTTTTTCATTATTTCAATACTTAGGATATTAGGAGCAGAATCTCACAAAATATCCTTCTACCAGCACTAGGGGCATAATCACGCAAAGTGCTTCACAAATGGAGCATCTAGTGAGTACTAAGGGCAGAATCACGCCGAGTACTCCGTTTCAACAATATTTAAACAATAAATAATAATCTATCCACACTGACGGGCAGAATCACGTAACAGTGCTTCTTCAGTAAACAATTAAATTATTAAATAATTCACATAACTGTATCAATAGCATAAGTACGAGAATATTACCATTACTTTTATCGTTATAGACCTTTCATTTCTGTATATCAGTAGTAATAAAATTACCATAAATAAATAGTAATAAAATTGCAATAAATACATAATAATACAATTGTTATAAATAAATAATAATAATATTGCCCATTGAAAACTCACCAAAATTCAATTCGTGAACACACACAAACGATACACACTTGTTTATTAAACGCCATCGATATACTAATAATAAAAATGCATTCTTACACTTACCTTATTACAGAGCGTCTTAATAAATTGAAAACTATTTTAGAACTACCTATATTTTTGGCACATGAAAAGTTGAGAAACGGTTTTTTGATACGACTCACATTTTTTTAATTATTTTATTAGATTTGGACAATTTTAAGATTTTTAACGTTTTGGCACAACTATAGTTACCAGTGGCAGTACCGAAAATCGATAAATGATCGATTCTTGAATATCGAAGAGTAGAAATGATGAGAGAAAGTGACTTAAAAGTAGGCGTGGCTCCCTTAAACTGATAATACTGTATTGTTCAAAATATTTCTCTCAAATGTTGAGAGAACAATTTTTCCCTAAGGGAGCTGCGAATTCTACTGGTCACAAGTAAGAGAAACTGAAAATGACAATGGAAATAACAGAACATAACCTAAAATAAAGTGGAAACCGTGATTTTTGTGATTGATTTTTTTTGTATAAAAATTTTGGTCTGGCCTTCATGAACTCCAACATAACTTTTTTTTGTTCTTGTCTTATATGTACCATTCTTGTATTTTTTTATAATCATAATTAGTGAATTAGTAAAAGGAATATGCGAGATTTTTCAAGACTACGGCCCGTTTCCGTCAGCGGAAGAAAGTCCGATTCGAAAAAATCGGAATTTTTACCTCTCGACCTTCAGATAAGAGAGGTATAGGAATCATGCTAAAAATTATTGAGTTTTCAATGGATAAACACGTTTTAGGGTCTCTAGAATACGATTTTAATATTTTCGCGATGATGTCTGTGTGTGTGTTAGTGTGTGTGTGTGTGTGTGTGTTAGTGTGTGTGTGTGTGTGTGTTTGGATGGATGTTGTAGTAACGATAACTCAAAAACTACTGAATGAAAAAATTTTAAATTTTGCATACAGAATTCTGATACCCTAGATTAGATCTGATTAGATTTTGGTGCCAATCGCACAACCGGAAGTGGCAGTTGCTATGGGTGATGACGCCATTATTATACAAAACGGCAATAAAGTTTTACACATATATTTTGTATACCCTATAGTTTATTTTCATCTCATTCAAATTTTCGAAACTTTTGCCATTGTTGCCAGATTTACAAAAAAATAATTTTTTTTCATACTTTTTTGTGTCAACCTGTAAATTTTTGATTCAAAAATGGCGAGAGGTCATGTGCTGGCCACATCAGATTTTTCCATTTTTTTTTTGTCAACGAGCCGGTCTTGGCTTATACAACACCTTAATAGAAATTAGTATCGCCAAATTTTCTTTCCTTATCGAGATTTCTCGAATAGAAGTTTCGAGGAAAATCAATTTTTTCCACGTTTCATAACATTTTAAGTCATTTGGAGCAAAAAAAATTTTTGAGATTTTTGCACGATTTCAATACCACAGTTTGCCATACTTCACCAAAGGTGAAGTATTGGCGGCCCGTAGTAATTTAAACTCCAAGCATGTATATTTGCCCCCAAAGATGTCAATGGACGCAATATTTTTCACAAAACAAAAGCTTTAAAAAATAGGGTTAGAGCACAAAAATACAATTTTTGACCTTGGTTAGTTGTCTATCAAAAGGGGGAATTTTTTTTTGCATTTCTGATTTTTCTGAATTTTCTACTGACATTTGGCATCAATGTTCGTGTTTTATCTCACTCCTTTTTACTCCATAGTTTCAAGAATACGGCTTGTAAACATCAAGAGAAATTTTGAAGGAGTAGAAAAGTCAGGGAGCTCCCCGGGCAGTAAAATTTTCTCTCGATACAAGAATAAAGGTCCTGTGATATTCGGACTTCTTTTTTAAGCTAGCCGCTATCGTCAATAGCAAAAGAGTACCGAAAGAGAATCACGCATTAAACATGAATTGGAACAAAAATAACTATTTATCGTGTGCTAACATTACTCTATTCTATACCATAATAGATACGAACTATTTTGGAGAACATTACATTAGTGGAAAAAATCTACAGGGACTCTCATTATTCTCAAGATATATAGGGAGAACTAAAAATGACATTTCTAGTTTTTTCATGCACATAATTTTTACTAAAAGAAATATCAATAAATGGAAAACGAAATTTTTATTGTGTATAAAATTTGCTACAAAAGCGTACTAATAAATTTCCGATATAACGTTTCGTATCTTAACCGGTGAGTTAAGAGGCCCACACACCACGTGACTTTTGTGTTTGCCGGTTAGAGAATTACCCAAGGAAAATGTGCTTCTATTCTAATAAATTGGGAGCAAAAATTTTTTTTTAGTATTTTCCGGTTAATGTTAAATAATCCTACCTTCTAGTTAAATTTTTTCTCCGCAGAACAGGGCAGAGCGCCATAAAACATAATTATTCGTATTTTGACGAGAACTCGCCTAATATAGCAACTAAAAATATGCGGTTTTTTTCATGATATTTAAAATATTTATGAGAAGAGCGCGTCTGTGCTACATTTTTCAAATTTGTCCAGAGAAAAAAGTTGATAGTCGTATTACTTTTATTAAAATTATTTTAAAAAAAGTGCCACAGACGCGCTCTAAAGAATTGACTACAGGTGAAAACCGCAGCTTCCTATCTTTAATATTAACGGAGCGCTCATCCAAAAACGATTTCAGGCAAGATAACATATGGTATTGGCGCCTCTTAATTAAATAATATGGCTCATTCTTGTGGCAAAACACCACTAAAAATGTTATACAGTTTACACACACTTGTAAGATGATAATATAGTTAAAAAATGTGAGTGTTTTAAGTTTTAGTTGTTAGTTAACATGTATTGAAAAAGTATCAGTGCATTTTTAAAGAAATAGTGAATTTCGTACTGAATAAGCCAGTGCCGGCTTTAACAAGTAAATGTGTTCGAGTTAATAATGTTCACATTTTTTATAATTGTTTAAATGTTGTTTTAACAAATAAATGAACTAGGAAAAAGTTCTCTAGAAGTAATAGTCTCGTATAATTTAATATAATAAAGAATAAGTTTAATCCTTTTTATCAAACAAATAATCTGAGGAAGTTAGACAGTATATTACATACCGAGGCTGGAAATGCGTCATTACTGTAGACGGCAAATATAGATAACCGTGGCGCTCGCGCCGAGGTGATCTATTGCCCAAGACAGGAATGATAATTTCCGCCAAGGTTTGTATACTATTTTATTCACAATCATTTTATTTCAATCTACACAATTTAAAAAATATATTATTTTTGTACTGTCAATTTGAAAAAAAAATAAGATGAAAAATGGAAAATTATGGTCACAAAACATGATTAACATTAACAAATAAAATAGCTTTTAGAAATACGTATAGTTTATGATACTCTGTTACTTTGCTATTGAATTAATAATACTATGTATCGCCTTCTGCTGATATGATATAGAGAAATACATCCGGCTCACGGGTGAAAAGTGATAAATGTCACTTCGGACTCTGGGACTGCAAATGTGTAAAGAAGAGAATACGAATGAAAAACGGCTGTTAAATTTCAACGACTATTTTAACGAGAACAGGTAATAATTTGCTGCTTGGTACATAAGTGCTGTGCACAAGCGTTCCTGATTAAGTGATTAAGTGAATAAAATCACTCCCAGTTTGTATACCCTGAGTAGTTTACTCTGTACTTGTCTCTTCAATGTATGTATAAAGCATATTTCTTCTGAATTGGGGATGTCGCAATGTCTTTTTTAAAAGTTAAACTTGAGTTTAACAGTTTTTTGTGTAAATTGCATATTGCAAGATACACTCACATCTTTCATTTACTATTGACATCACACTAAACTTGGTTTCTAGTACCTCTTCACTTGTCTTACTGGTGGGTGGTTCACTTTCAGAATAGGTATCAAATCTCCTCTTCTTTGTATTAGATGCTTCTGGCCAATCAAAAATATGGGGTTCAACATTTTATTTTTATAATAATTTTGCCTTCCATCATTTTGAATTTCATATAATTCTCCATATCATTCTGAAACAAATACAATGTTTATGAATCAACACGATATTAACCTATCATCTTGGCAACAGAAATAAGTTAGGTGTTTTAAATATTGTACTTAAAGAATATGGTACAATACAATTTTTATATCGTTTATTCATAACTTTTCCAACGTTTTTTATAATAGCAACCGAATTTATGTCATCAACACGACCCAAAAGAGACGTAAACAAAGCTAAAAGTAAACACTATTAAAACACATTGACCAAACGACGCGTTATAAACAAACGTCACCTATATTTTAAACATTCGATTTTGGCAACAGAAACTGGCCTACGTTAATATCATACTGCAGCTATTGCACATAAGTAACGTAGGCGCACTACAAGTTGCATATATGCAGTAATTTTTAAATATCAATTTTTTCATGTTAAATTAAAGAAAAAACAGAAAAAACGATTTTTTCATAAAAAGAAATTCATTTTTTTCTCAAATAATGTAAAGGTGGACTAATATTTCAAGTTGTGACTAAACAAATCCTTCAATCGGCTAGAAGTTGCTAACGGTGGTATATAAACAGCGAAAACAAATGTAGAAGAGAATTAAAATGTTATTTTTACATCTATTCAATCAATTTCCGGATAAGGTCGTTTTTAGAAATATTAATTAACGATAAGTGAAAACGTAGTGATTAATACACCTTCTCTCCATGATTTGTTCGTTTCTAAAAGATTTATATCTGCTCTAAATACGTTGTATTTATCACAACCCACTTCGTTATTATACAGAGTTAGTTTTAAGTATGGAATACCTCAATTATCTCGGAAATGGATCGGACGATTTTTATAGATTTTGGTGTGAACGGTCTTGTAATATGGCCCATATTGGTGCCATTTATATTGTTGTCAAATCCTTCCTTTTTCCGGATTAATAATAAACTTTATTTCAAATGGATCGCCCTGTATATTTTTTGGCTTTTGAAACCTTTATGAAATAGTGATTATTTTTTATGTAATGTTCCCTATATCTAAATGCCATAACTTTTGGAGTTACATTATCTTCGCCGAATTTAAAATAATATATTATGAATGCTACAATAACAACTTTGACGTTTCAATATCATAACAAGGTCTACTGTCAGTAAATTAGTAAAAAGTTTAACGAAACTGTTTCAGTAATAGATTTCTCCACGACCATTACTGAATGTATGAATTCTGAAATCATTTTTAATAATAGAATGTAAACATTCACCCTCTAGAGTCTGAATATTTATTCTATAATACTTGCCTCTTATGCATTTTGCATGTATTTTCATTCTTTATCAAGGTAAAGAATGGATTTTCTGTAATCGAAATAAGCGATATGGGATTGCCCTGGATTTCAAAAGTGTCACTGTCAGATATAAAATGGCGATGGTAATAATTATTTTCAAACAAGTTTTAATTTAAACAAAATAATGAGTGAAAAATCAAGTGAAGTAGATATAGAATTTAATAATATCTGAAATTGCAAATTATGAAAAAACACCAATGCACCAGATTTTAATATCGGTAAGTGTACCACAGCACTATAAATATTAATACAATGTAATACAAATATGTCAACAAATAACTTGTGTTCAGATTTAATTTTTCGCTCGCGTTCGGAATTTTCCACTCTTGTCGAATTTTTCATTCTAACCTTGTTACAGAATCTACTATTATATAGCAACTGAAGACATTTGAGTAGTAGAAAAATTACAAATTTTAGAAAACATAGTAAAGGTGATTTACAGCATATTCTCAAAATGTTGTCCGTTTACTTCAATACAACAAGCCGTGCGATTTTTAAAACTTTGCAATACATTTTGCAGCATCCCTGACTGCTCAATTCTTCTTATCTCTGTGGTAATCCTATCTTTTAGTTCCTGAATATTGGCGATATTTTTTAAGTGACTCCACAGGAAATAGTCTAAAGGATTCATATCGGGTGATCATGAGAGCCATTCGATAATACCACGCCTTCCAATCCATCTTCTGGCTGGGAAACAAATTATTTACCTATTATCTCACCACACACGCATAGTGAGGTGGAGCACTATCTTGTGGCAGCCAAATATTGTCTTTTAGGATATTGTTATTATCTGAAAGTTTTGAATAATGAAATTTCTACATTAAAATGTAATCGAAAATACTTGGAAATAACCAAGCCAACTCAGGTATAATACTACTTTCCACTAAATCTAAATACGCCGGACCATTTAAGTTTCCCTCAATGAAAAACGGGAACAATT
This sequence comes from Neocrepidodera transversa, assembly GCA_963243735.1. NCBI lineage: Eukaryota > Metazoa > Arthropoda > Insecta > Coleoptera > Chrysomelidae > Neocrepidodera > Neocrepidodera transversa. The sequence goes on along the minus strand of OY725342.1, from coordinate 25,876,680 downwards.
ATTTTGACGCCTATTATTCCAGCATATACATTCGGTTTTGTGGATATTGGGTGTGGGTTTCACGCATCCAACGAGGACTGTTACGTGACCAGTATCTACAATTATGCCGATTTACATTGACATTAATAAAAAAAGTGGCCTCATCGCAAAACATTACATTACTTAAAAAAATTGGATTGTTTTAATTGTAACATTTTTCCAGCATTGTGTCTGGAAAGTCGTCACGTCCATCGAAATCATCATCTGACAACTCTTGAACTACTCTTATTTTGTATGGATGGAATTTATTTTCACGTAAAATTTTCATTACGGATGTTTGCGAAATATCAAATTCCCTTTGTTTAGTACTCAAGTGTGGATCATCTTCTAACAGGGCACAAACATCTAAACGTTTGTTTTCAGTTGATGCAGTTTTTCTACGCCATAATTTAGATAAATCTTTTACTGAACCAGTTTCGTTAAACTTTTTTCTAATTTACTGACAGTAGATCTTGTTATGGGATTTCGGTTATGATATAAATTATTAAAGATATTACATGTTTCTTGTTGACTTCTACGTATATCACTTAACCTAATATCATTAAAATCTCAATTCCTCCTTTTTCATATATATGATCCATCGTAACTTTCAATAAATACCAACAATACTAATTTCAAAATAAAAAAAATATACAGGGTGATCGTAACAAAGTTCATTATTATCGCAAAAAAGGAAAGATCTGACAACAATGTAAATACCACCATAATATTGGCCATATCACAAGACCCTTGCACCGTTGCGAGTGCGAGTGCGAGTAAAAATACATACAAAATACAAGTGCGAGGATTTGGTGAGGGTTTTGTTGTATTTTGTGGTGAATTACATCTTATTGAATAGCTTAATTATTTTCACATACCCACGGTTTATTAAAGTCTACTAAATGAAATTGATTTGGCAACATGACACTCGATTGACTCAGTTAAACAAAAGATAAAAAAGGTTTATTCTACTTGTTTTAGGCTTGTTCCTGAAGCGAGTTCCTAACTTGTTATGAATATATCGAGTCTGAGCAGTATAAAATAATGGAATAAGAGTCTGCACAGTATAAAATAATGGAACAGTTATTTTACACTGCGCATACTCAACATGGTCATAACATTAAGACAACAGCAAGTTTTTGTTCTTAAACTCCTTAAACATCTTATTTTCTTTCCCATTTTTATAACCAACTAAAATGAATCAATTGTTGATTGTTATTACTTTAGCCAAGTGAATGTTTAAATATGTGGGATCAATTCGATTTGTCATCTTTCTTGGTTTTTGTTATTAGTTTTTGGGAAAAAGCAGGCTAAGTGTGTTTTTTAAAAACAGTTGCATAGCTTGAGGGCTCATAATTAACCTGTCTACTATAACTTAAAATTCTATCTGATATGATAGAGGTTCGTCAGTTTTCAGCGACTCGAAGGCAGTTTATAGTGAGAGAAATGTAACAAAGCTGAACTTCATGTGTACTATTGGTATTTTCTATATAAATAGGTACCAACATTATTACGACGAAATATCTCTTTTTAGGCCGAGCGAACAAAGACGCGCTTGAATTACAATACGACGATGATTATTTACATAATTATAAGTTATCAACAGTGATTGAAGTTCTATCCCATCCTGAGTGAAGTCTATAAAGTTCTACGTACCTTTTCCGGTAATAGGGGAAACATAACACCTTTATTAATTAGTAGATTAGTTATTATTATTATGGCTGTAAATAAAACTTCTTTTTCACACACATACACGCACACGCAGGCGCGCACACACACACGCCCAGTGAAACTTAATTTTGTTTGATAAAATATTTATTATGTCGAAAACCGTTACATTCGGGTATAGTAGTTTATGATTAAAAGTTATGTATCATTAAGTCCGTGATTCAAAAATTCGAAAATAAACCATGTTTTTGATTTAAAATAACGAAGCTAACGTCAACTTCCAGAAGATGCCAAAATTCGTACATATTTTCATTTAGTAGACTAATGCCGTAAACCTCTTATATTAAATTTTTAGATTTTTTTTCTGAATGTACCATCGAGAAAAATCACACTGTAAAATTATATTTTCTTGAAATATTATGCCATTTTTAGCACTTAGTTGTTACCAGATTTAATTAGAAAAAATATAATTAATATAAAATAAAACCTTTTTATAGTAATGAATTTGTTATTTCTAATTTATGTTGATTAAAAATGAAAGCGAAAGGGCGAGTTTGCCATTTTTTATTAAAAATATGGATAAGATCTGAATTGCTATATTGCTAAGCTTAACGAAAATAATTGCCAGAAAGAGGGCAACGATAAGATCGAGGGTGGTGTGAGTCTATTTATAAAATTTATCTTCGAACGATATCCGCTGGAACTTTATTACCATCAACCTGGCGAATTTATTCGTTATTAAGTAAAGAAGGGAGCCAAAAATTGACCTCTTTACATAGGCGTTTACAGAGTGTGTTTAAAAAGGTATATAAAAATAATAAAAAAATATATCTTGAAAACTTTGCCCTTATTAAAGGATAGGTAAAAGACAATATTTCAAACAAAAGATTTTTATGCAATTTTTCTAAAGTCATCCGTTCTTATGAAAAAAAATTGTAAATGTTATATTAAAATGTAATAGTAAAAGAACCAGCAATATAATATGTTATATTCTGACTGATAAGAACTCAGTCAATATTCACATTGTGCACGATAGGGATAAAATTTGACTATAAAATTTATAATTGCAATGGTCTACTGTTTAGTTCGCGAAAATATCACTATGATTTATGGTGAAACTCACGATAATAGTAAAGGAACTTTGTGGTAAACTATATCCAGAAAGGCGACAGCCAAAAGCACGAAGTTTCCCCATTTGCCTCAAATATTATTGATTGATTGTGTTGTACTAAAGAAAATAAATGATAGAATTCGTCGTGATTGTGTTTGTAAAATAAATGCACAGTTTCGCATTGAGTATAAAGAATATAATTTTTTATATCGATGGCCTAGGTGTAATAACTCGTATTTGTAATTGTCAAAATTTGTGGAAAACAACGAAAAGAAAGGTTTTAACCAAACCATTTTGATTCGTTTTGCCGAAGTAATTTTTAGTTAATTGAATTCGTATAATTAAAATTCACTACAACACCAAAACGTGCAATTATGGTTGTAATAAAAACTTTTATTGCCTTCTATTTGATTAGGAAATAATAAGCGTTTCGGTCGTATACACAAGGTGATTTACTAATTTTTTTGGTATAAAACTTAGAACAGTCAAACGTAGTTTCCCTAACAGTAAAAAAAAGCTTGGTAAAAAATTACAAACGACTTCAAATAAATGCCTTTGTTAACCGACAATTCTGGCTAATTGGTCTTTGCCAAAGCCATAAACCTATTAAAAAAAAAACACCGACAATTGCTTCGTTGTTATAGTTATTTGGTCTTTTAGGTAGATTTCCATATATGGAATCTACCTATTGTAATCGATTCAATGACGGGACCCAGCACCGGGAATAGGGGCGCTACGCCATTTATGACCTGGAGAATAAGAATCAGTAAAAAAAAATTATCGGTATATACCTTTATATATATATATGTATGTATGTATGTGGCATGATAGAGGTCGCAATTTTTGTCCAATCGATACCAAATTTGGTACAAAAATTCTTTGGGGCAGTTATTCGTTTCGTATTGCAAATGGGCTTTCTACCTCTACGGGGGTGAGAATTGGCAATTCGTTGCGTATTGCAAATGGGCTTTCTACCTCTACGGGGATGAGAATTGGCGGGGGTTGAAATATCAAAAAATTCAGATCTTCGCCATTTTTAAAAATATTAAAAAAGGTCTTGGGACTTTTTTTATGCACTAATTATTATAAAACTAATTTTTCTGTGTTTTGTGTTTCAAAAATATTGAAACAGGGTACAAGACTTTTTTTGTGCTATAATTTGTCTGAAACCTTTTTCATCCGACCCTCGGGGATGGAACTAAATGGGGTTGAAATTTCAATTTCTCCGCTATTTTTAAAAATATTGAAACAGGTCATTAGACTTTTTTCATGTCCTAATTATTAAAAAAATTATTTGTTTGAAACTTTTTTCGATCTGACCATACCGTGGAGTGGGGAAGGATGCTCAAATTGTAGACAATAGAAATCTACCTCCCCTGTCGACCCCACTGACAGGAATTTTTTATCGTCTAATTATTATAAAACTAATTTGTTTGAAACGTTTTTTAATCGGACCTAACGGGATGGAACTGGAGGGGGCTAACATTTCAAAAAATTATATCTCCGCCATTTTTAAAAAACAGGTCATAAAACTTTTTTTATGTTCTAATTACCATAAAACTAATTTGTCTAAAACTTTTTTTATCAGACTCACGGGGTGGAACTGAAGGGGGTTGAAATTTCAAAAAATTTATATCTTCGCCATTTTCAAAAATATTGAAACAGGCCATAAGACATTTTTATGCTCTAATTATTACAAAATTAATTTGTCTGAAACTTTTTTTAATCGGACCTAAGGGGATAGAACTGGAGGGGGTTGAAATTTCAAAAAATTCATATCTCCGCTATTTTTGAAAATATTGAAACAAGAGACGTTTTTCATGCCTTAATTATTATAAAATTTATTCTTTTGAAACTTTTGTCGATCTGACCATATCGTGGGGTGGGGAAGAATGAGTCTCAAATTTAGACAACACAAATCTACCTCCCCCTGTCGACCCTACCGACAGGAATTTTTTTCCTTTCCTCCGATTTGGACCCCTTTTTTTGTTTGGCTCCGATTTGGACCCTTTTTTTTTGTTTGGCTGGGATTTCGTTACCTCGTGGGGTAACTTTTGTAGAAATTATGATAATCTTTGTCCATGGATTTTGTGATTTCCAACAGACCTTCATATTTGACTAATGGTATTTTTGGTCTAGTAAAGGTTGATGTACCTCATCAAAATCTTGTTTATAGAAAATGATACCTTCTGGGGTATACTTTAAAACTTTTAACTGAAAGACCACTGCTCCAGGTATCCTTATTGAGATATACCATTGAAAATCAGGATCATCGTACTTTTAAAAGAAGTCATAATGGAGGAAATCACTGAAAGTGACAATAAGGCATTTCAAGAAAGACATTTCTATTCTGGAATCCACAACTATCAGTGTATAAAATAATTGGAATATCAGACTTAATAAGTGTATTTCAATATAATTTATGATGCAGCTAACAAAGCAGAAAGCATCAACCATTCCAAACCAATAGTTTATTGCTTGATGAGAGGCAAGATTGTACAATGTAAAGTTATGAACCTTTAATTTTTATTTGTAGTAAGGCAGAGATGCAAACATTCGAGGACATAATTGAACAGTTTGAACGTCCATAGTAAGTACATGACATTTTCCTTCCAAACCCTTTGTTTTATCTATATCCTTACTTGAGTGTGCTGGATCTTTATATAGAATATGATTTTCATAAGTTTGAGCCTCCAAATTTCCTGTATGAAAACTGCATCACACGTCACACTGATCTATTCTAGGTTAGGTTAAGTTAAAATACACATGAACTCAATGACTTTCCTTCACAATACTCAGTATACCTTTTGTACAACTAGGATTTGGTTTTTAGGAAGGAATCTTCTAAATATTATTTTTTTGTGTCAGCTCTTGCGTAATGCGATGGCAGTTTCGGAATTTTATCAAACCAGTTTTCAAGAACTCGTTTTCTATCCCTTATCTTGGGTGTCCTCATATTTTCCTTTTAAGTATTTTTTTCAACAGATGATTGTATCGTTCCAATCTTCCCTTCGCTATACCAACTTCTTAAACTCCACTCACCAAGGTTTAAAGTAACATATTTTATTCACAATCGTATATGTAATTGCTCAATTACACACTTTTTCTAGGTCGGGAAATCGGCTATTACAAACTTTACTTTCTCCCCACGGGCAGGAACTGATATCTGTCACTTCCCGCCCGTGAGCCTCTAATTTGGTCGATGATAGAGCAACCTAAATTCTCATTTTAATTTAAATACAAAACAGATGATTTATTATTAACAACAATAAAATAACATTTTAACTTAACTATTATAAACTATTAAAATATATTTTATTTATTGAAGGTAATCGTAAAAACACTAGTTTCTATAATGTTTATACACATTTTCATATCTCTCTTTACTTTTGGTAGATAATAAATCTTCAATACCCATTTGGGCCATTTTTTGTATTTCCGGTGGCGTACATGGTTCAAATATTTCAAAATAATCGGACATATTTTATAGCTAATTAACTATTGTTGCATTTTTTTAAATGACAATATAAAAATAAAGTCATGTCATCTAAATGTCACAGTATTTTAATTCCAAAGAAAACTTGATGAGAGCATTCTAATACACATTTAATACAATTTTTTTTAAAATTGCGGATTAAAATAAAATGATTGTAAATAAAATAGCATACAAACCTTGGCGGAAATCATCATTCCTATCTCGGGCCATAATCACTTCGGCGCGAGCGCCTCGGTGATCTATGTTTGCCCTCGACAGTAATGATGAATTTCCCGCCTCGTTATGTAATCTACTATTTTTGCAAACTCGGCGAGTTCGATTTTCTGTTTTTAGTAGTAAATAAATATGTTTAACTTTCTCTAATCGGCATTTCCTATCTTCCTCCACTTGGATTCGTCAATTTTCACCTTGCTAATGACAAATATTTTCTTTAGGTCAAAATTTAAATTTTGCCAGAAACAATTAAAAATTTATTGGCTCTCCTCTTCTGTGATCTGATTACACTCATATACATTCTTTTTTTCACAATGTTTCTCAGTACAACTAGTCTCCAGTTGTCGTTCTTCTCTCACCTGATTGTTTTTCAATTTGTTATTTTTTCTAAAGAAACCCATATTTAATTCACCTTTCATTCGTTCAGTTTTATTTAAATTTCTATTCCATGTAAAATGATTCGTTTTGTTCTTTTTCGTTTTTGTTTCAGGTTCTGATCAGCATTTTCCCTGTCGCCTTCTGAACTAATGTTATAATCAGGATCGGCAACCGTCCCTCTTCTTTCTAATGGGCTAGCATTTTCACTAAGGTTTCCTTTTCTGTACCAGAATCTTGGCAGTCCTTAGTATCTTTATTTTCAGAAACTGTAATATTTTGGGTTATTATTAGAATACCTCTATCAGTAGTACACAAGTTTTCTTGATGATTCTAGAACAGTTCAATATTATTTAGAGGTTGTTCATGATAAATCAGTCCATCATCAAAAACTAATGGCAAGTCTTTCAGAAAATGATAATTATCGTCCATATTATCATTTTAATTAGAAACATCGCTTAAATTTGAATTTAAGTTTTGTTCCAGGGCAAGTGCGAGTATTTTTCTGCCATGGTCCATCCTGTAATAACAGCAAACCTAACTAGCAATTGCAATACCTCGTAAATACATGGGAAAATAAATCTTCAAATTATGGTTATTAAACACTTTTCTGCACGAACAGAAAATATTTAATCCTGTTACTGGTAGTTCTTTAAATATATATAAATCATAATAAATGAGTAGTTCTTACTTTGTAAATGCCAAAAAAACCTGATGAGAATCAAACATGTGCTTGCACTGACATTTTACAATAAACACTGAACACTTGCGAGGTATTGCATGCACTTTATGTGAACGTTTTTTTCATTCCCTTTCCCTATTCAGGTCGCGGCAAAAGCATAATACATGAAGAGGAGTTTCGTCTTCTTCCTCACATTTCCTACATAGGGAATCTTCCGATACTCCCATGAGTTTTATGTGGCATAGTAGCAGACACCCAGCAGACTCTTGGATGGACCTTCTATAAGTGTTTTGGACTGTCTTAGTCCCGGAAGTTCTAACCAGTATTTCCTGTTTGTCCATAATTGTTATTTCAGCATACCCTTTACATGTTGGTAGGAAATACCACATGTGAATTGCGGTCCAATTATAGGTTTTTGACTCCTTTACCAGCCAGGCGGTCTGCCTCTTCATTTCCTTCTATGCCCTCATACCCAGACACCCATTCAAGAGTTATCTTGTTGTGCTCTGAAAGGGTATTTATGTTTTTATGGCAGTCCAATACTAGTTTGGACTGTATTTCCACCCTGTGTATTTCTTTAAGGGATACTTGACTATCTATGAGTATACGGAGTCTCTTATTTCAGCTTGAAAGACCGTTGCCATAGATCCCAGGTTTAGATTGCAAGTTCTCCCTGAGTTCATATAATAAACTCCAAAACCTGTGCTGCCTTCTCTTTTAGACCCGTCTGTATACCAGACTGATTGATTTTTCTGAGTCCTGACCTCACTGGACGTGCTATTGTCACATTTCACCTACAGGAATCTACATAGAATTAAAGCTTTAAACCACTTTTGTCAGTTAGACGGCACTGTTCTGACTAATTTCAGAATAAGAAGCGATTTTCATAAAATATGTTATTTACGAGGTAATGTACCTAGGCCATCGATATTCTGTTTAATAATTCTATATAATGTGCTATGGTCGTGGACTTCACTTTTATTTGATCGTAGCTTAGTATCTTTATTTTATATCCCGTTTCAGCTATTTGATTTTAAGGTTTGTTAGAAGAGATATATTATTTACTCCTATAATAAATATTCGATAAGGCTTTGTTCCTTTCTGACATTCTTGATCTTCATCTTCATCATATCCTAATTCCTTAAACCGGTTGGAAGTGGTTGGTGAATTTACCCAATAATCGTTTATTTTAGTTTGTTTAACTGGGTTAGTTCTATTTTTTTATTTGCTATGGTTTGCCAGTTTTGCGATTCATTAGTTTACGATTTAGGGTAAGGAGTAGGGTTATTGTATGGTGAGTTTTGTATTGGGTAGTATAGATTAGGTTGAAAATTTATATTATATTGCAATTGTTTATTTTATATTTACAAATGTGATGGGTAAGCTACTGGAAGCGATGGTTACTGACCTGGTTGGAACATTGGTATTGCTGGATCTGTAGTGTAGTTTGTGGGTTGTGGCTGAGTCCGTATTCATAACTTATAATTTATAATTTATTTAATATGGCATGGACTTTATGTCATTTAGCTAACAGCAATTTGTCTATAAGGACATAAGGGTAGTCTTAAACAACCGAGAAAGAAGAATTCAAGAAGAATTCGAAGAAAAATAATAAGGATAGACGTAAACATACGCTTCTCGTCCAGAGGAAAGGTAACGAGCTTAATCAGATATCCCTTATAGGTGAATTGCAGTATGTTTTAAAAAGTAAACTAAAGACTTAACTACGTTTAATTAAAGTCTAACAATATAGTTTCCATATTAATCGAAGCAGGTACGTTATCCTTAACCAGACTTTTAAACAGTGTATTACATTGGTCCTTATATTTGTTACATTCAAAAAAATATGATTGAGTTCACCGGTTTCATACAAGTTATCACAGAGGTCGTTATTTTTTAAATTAATTCTAAATAGATGTTTGGGGTAGCTTGCGTGTCCCGACCTAACTCTGATTAAGGTAGTTATATAACGTGTGGGTAAGTTACACTTTTGAAATCAAGGCGAGTTTGGAATCGTACAAGTACACAATTTATACCCTTTATCAGTACCAGAAATGATATCTGATTTGACTAACTTATCAACATGCTCGTTGTGTTTAATCCGAATGTGGGCTTCCACCCAAATAAAGCAAACCAACCTAAAATATTTAAAAATAATAGGTGACAGCTCATTTCTTATTCTTTTCATATTTTATAAGATATGTCAGCAAAGGTGCCGTGTTAGCTTCTGGTACCTTTACCTTAACTTGATCATTAATTTGAATTGGATTAACCCTGAGGGTATTATGACGTGTGAATATACATAGAACCATTTTTGTAACCTATTGAAAATTATTTCTAAATTATTTGAGACAATATCATAACTTTTTCCTCATAAAAGTTGCAAAAATCATCGGCAAACTGTATTTTGTTGAAGTGTAAATTTAAAAAGCGAATATCGTGAAAATCTGCTGTGTAGATATTGTAACGCACTTCAATCGTTACGGGTCACTTTGGCGCCTTGGTCCAGGTTTCGGATTGCCTCGGGCGCCACCTTCCCTTTATATTGTGAAGGCCACTGCACGGGCAGCCTCAGTGGAGAAAGAAAATACTCTAGGGGTCCTATGATATCGACAAGACCCTTAACAGCCAGAAGGGCGGTCTTTACTTGCCCTACTGCGTTGAGTACCTGGGTATTAGCTGCTGCTGGTATCACGAATAAAAATCATTAAGAACAAAATTACCTTTTATTCAATTACTAAAATCCGGAAGAGAGAGAAAGGTGTGTAATATTCTTTCTCGGACGGTACAGGCACGTATTCCGGGCTGCCGTTGTGTGGTTGGATGACGGGTCTGACTTCTGACTCCGGTACAATAGGAATTGGCACGCTCCCTTCAGCTTGACCTACCTATAAATGTCTAGGACTGCACTGCTGCTCCAATTGGGACGGTCACAGCAAGTCTGACTTCGGGCTGCCGCCGCAGCTCCCGACAACTGTTCGAATGGACCTACTCGATATGAACTTGGCGTCTAAGAAACACAGACGAGAGTATCTCCATCTGTCGGGCGCAGGTTCAACTGGTACGACTGGCCTTTTATTCGAAGCTTCTCTCTAAATTGTAAGTTAATTCTACTCCAGTGACGTGCGCGATTTAATTTATATATTTTAATTATTACCGAAAAAAGTTACTTTGTTGCAATATGAAATAATAAGGGGCTTAGGACGGATCCCTGGGGCAAACCTGTATTATTACAACAAGGACCCAAAAGTTTATTAGTATAGTCTCTAATGTAAATGTTCCTAGACGAATATTTTTTTATGAGCATGTTCACAAGTAAGGGAGCGATTTTAAAACTTTCGATCATTTTTTGTTTTAAAATAGAAAGGTCTTACGCACCAACCAAATCTAAAAAGAGTGTTGGTAGATAATTATTCCGAGACGAATTGTTCTGAATATCGGTAGATAGGGTAGCTAGGGTATCCATAGTTCCGAATCCTTTCTTGTATCCGAATTGGTTATTTGGAAGTAACTTTTGTTTCGCCACCATTATAACCTGTTTTTGATTTTACGTTCTAATATTTTTAAAACGTAAACTAGTAGAGATATCGGACGATATGATTGAGCAGAAATTGGATCCTTACCACCTTTCAACAATGGTACCACAATAACATTTTTAAAAGAAGCTATATCCGCACCCAAAAACAAAATGTTATTAAAAATATCCAATATTACATGTTTAGTTCTAAGTGGCATATTTGTTTAACTCATCCGTTGCTATCAGGTATAATAGAAAATGGTCTTTGGTGGTTGTCAAATCAGAGTAGCAAATAGGATAATGTACAGAGGGCGGGCAACCTTATTAAAGAAGGTGTCGATCCAATCAGGATCAATAGGAGAGTTCTTCTGTGAGTAGTTTCCATTTATTAATTGAGAACGCTCCCAAAGAGTGGCAGATGGAATACTTTTATTAAGAGAGGAGATCCAATTCATTCAACCAGTTTCAGATTTACCCTTAAGTATTTTTTATACATTCTTCTGAATGAAAATTGAAACAAATTTCTAGGGAAATAACAAGATGGTTGGACCTAAGAGTATCTGTAAAAACAGACCAGTCAATTTTGTTTGTTATAGCAGGGGAGCATAAAGTCAAGTCAATACAAGCCTTATCAGAGTAATGCAAGTGGCCTCGCCATTATTTAAAATAACCAATTCCGCGTCTTGTATGACATTAAAAAGCTGTGTATAAACTGTATCGTTTTTGGGAGAACTCAAAGCAACTTGATTGGGCATTGAAGTCTCCACTAATTAAGAATGGAGTATCCACCTTAACAAAAAATTTTAATCCAATCATTATTAGTGGTTTTTACTTTTGGAGGTCGATAAAGGGATATTATACTTAAAAAGAAATTTTTTACTTTTATTTTTACACCACATACCAGTATATTTTTGTTGGGGGTATTGGAGAATAAGTAATTAGTCTTATCTCAGGTAAAACACTTATCACTTTAATTATTTATTTTATTCAGTGAAGCCATGTTCCGGGAATCGATTGTATCATTCGAAATTCAAACAGTAACTAACATTTTATCGTTATAGTAGAACATAGTTTACCACTCTAACGATTATTAAAAGATCTGAAATACAAAGAACTTTTTGCTTTTTGATTAGATGTGTATATGTGTATATTACTGATTCTACAACTTTTTCTAAAAGTTGTACAATTAGAAACAACTTTGGGAAAGATACAATCGACAATCTCAACAAAATAATGATGGGATTATAGATTAAGTTCATTCTGTAGAATAAAGGGGAAAAAGGAGACAATCTTAGCAAGTTAATTCAATTATTTGACAAATCTAGAAGTGAAGAAATCGTGTTCAGTCGGTCCCCTGAGTTTTATAAATCACTACAAGCGCTATTTTGTCAACCCTAAGGATCTTTATTATATTATTAGGACCTACGGCGTAATCAGGTTATTTCAGTACAGTGGCGTACACTTACATGATCAAAATATTTTTTTATGAAATAATGAGTAATACGAAAATTTTTATATATTAATTTTATTGAGTTTAAACTGAAAAAGTATAAAAGATATTTTTACACTTTGTTCCTAAATATTTTTTATAATTTTCATTTCTTTAAATTAGTTTGCATTTTGGTTAAGATTTTGGTTTTATTATAAAATTGCCATATTTATAATAAAAACATTCTTAAAAAATTGTAGTTTTCAGGAGTTATTATTTATTAATAAAAGACACATTAGCTTAAATCTAAAAATACTACAACGCTGTTTGCCTCGTCAAGCGGTCTTTTGGCGCCTTAGTCAAGGTTTCCGATTGCCTCGGGCGCCACCTTCTTTTTATACTGTGAAGGGCACTTGCACCGGGTAGTGTCAGTGAAAATAAAATACTCCAGGGGTTGTTACGGCATCGACAAAATCGCTAGCGGACAGAAGGGTAGGCTTTACACTTGCCCTACTAGGCTGACAACTGGCATACAAATACAATCACAAAGTAAAAGTATATTTCTTTATTAAAAAACCAAAAAAATATTACCAAATCCGGCGAAGAAAGAAAATGGTGAGTAACACGGTTCTTACTGTGTCATAACGGACGATACATGAACTCATTGTCGCATCCAGTTTAGCAACACTAGAGTAGATCCATCTTCCCACCTCGGCATGAGGCGTGTATGAATAGCCGATATCTAGCAAAGCCCTTGCGAAGGGAATCCCTAACCAACTCCGCACTCCCAAAAATTAGCGGGGGACCAGATTGTTTTGTCACCTTATAAATTTTACGGAAGGTATGAGCGGTATACAAATTTATTTTTTACCCGCGAACAGAAATAAGCATAATTATTAGTTGCCATGGAAACCTTTTTTTTGGGAAGGGGTGAGGGAGGTTTTGATTGTATGGGTGTTTCTCTTTTTTTTTGGTAAGAGGTGAGGGAGTTTTGATTGTATAGGTGTTTCTTTTGTTTCTTATTTACTTTATTTCTACTTTATTTCAATTTTTGCTTTATCTTCTGTCAGGCATTCTGCCCATTCATTAATTGTTTCTAGAATCGTTGTTTCAGTTAAGTCTATGTTTTGCCTTTGATGTGTACTTAATCTACCTCTCCAGAGCTGTCCAGCTGTAATTATTTTCTCTAAGTTGCAATCATTAATAATGTGGGCCTGGTCCTCTATACCCATACCACAGCCACAGAGCGTATCTATTTGTCTTAAATTAAACCGTTTGTAATAGGCTTTCATGTTACCATGACCGGCGAGTAACTGCATCGCTTTAAAATTGACTGTTTTAACATTTCTCCTAATTGTTTTTATATATTCCTATGTATTTCTACCGTTTTCCCCTCGTTCCACAGTTGTTGCCATCGCTGATCTTTAAGGCTTTTCTTTTTTGTATTGTGACTTTTCTTAGTGTCATAGTGCATGATCGTCTTCAGCCGCCTTGTGTGCTTGTTTGGTGCCAGGGCTACCTCTATTTTCCTTGCAGATTTTCGTTTCTATCCCTTGTTCTTTTAATTGTATTACTTGTTGTAATTTTAAGACTAGAAGGTTTCGTCGATGATATATATTAGCCATTTTAATGGCATTTTCCGAGTCCGCAAGGATTGCAATTCTCTTATTTCTATGTATTTGAGGTTTTCCTGTTATCATTTGCACTGCCTGTACTATTGCTAGGAGTTCAAGATTATTAATATCAATGGTTGTATCGACTTTGTAGTTGTGTGTGTTATTTCTATCCTATTCTGTGACGACTATGCCGATTGTGGCTAAGGTCTTTATTATACTGGCATCTATCCGTGTATACTTTTGTATCATGTTTCTACATATGTTCTTTTGGCTAGCAAGTCTGGTGTTATGGCCGGATGTATGCGTTTATTCATACTTGTTCTGTAGTATTCGGGGTTTTGTTGTTTTTCTAAAAAAGATGTATAGTTAACTTCTGCTTCGACTAATAATGGAGTGCTAAGGTAGGGACTGTTTTATAGGCTGTACTGATTGCCAGAAGTAATGGCCGTTCTGAGGCTTAAAGGTGTTGCACCATTCTTCTATCTTTTGCTCTGCAACCCCATATCTCCGATCCATATAAAATCATTGGCATTATTGCATTTTCATAAATAGTCTTAAAGTATTCAACTTTGCACCCCCAGTTTCTGCTCACGATAGCTCTTAACTTGTTTGAGATGGTTGCTACTGTTTTCCTTGATTTTGTAATGTGGTCCAGCCATAATAGTCCTGTGTCTTTGGTTGCCCCTAAATATTCGATGTTCGCCTGCATTTGTACTTGTTTTGTTACCTATTTTTAGCCTAGGAGTTCTGGTAGTTTTATGTGATATAAACAGCCTCTGTTTTCTCTTGATTTTATCCCACTTTTTTCAATGATTTCCCTGATATAATTATAATTTGGTCATCTGCGTATGCTTGAATTAGGTCTTCGTTCAAGTTTATTTCTGGTATGCTGTGCATTTCTTCGAACCAGTCTTCCATCAGGAGTAACCATATGATTGGTCCCAGGCTGGATCCTTGTGGGTATCCCCTTTTCATTTCTTCATTTATTTCCTCTGTGGAGATTGTTCTATTCTGGAGAAAATCTGTGCATAGTCTTTGATTTTTTCTGGGAGTTCTTTTCTGTATAAGCATTCTTATAATTGCCAGGGACTAAGCCATGTTGAAGGCGTTTTTCATGTCCATTACTGAATGCAGTTTTTTTGTTTTATTAGTTTTGATTTTTTCAACCACTCTGTGAATTGCTTCTATCGCAGAAAAGCCCTCTTTAAGTCCTAGTTGGGCTGTGTGTAGATTGTTGCTGTATGTGAGCTTTTTCGCGGTTATTTTGTCTAGGACTTTTCCCAAAGTTGGTAGGAGGTAGATGGGTCGTTTCTCATCGTTCTTTTCGGCAACAATACGAGGTCGGCAGTTTTCCAAATTTCTCTAAATGTGCTTTCTGTTGGGCAATAATTATAGAGTTTTACTAGAATGCCTGGGTTAGTTCTATGAATGATCTAGAGCAGCTCTTTGGGGATGCCGTCTTTGGCGGTAGCTTTGATATTTTTCGTGGTATGTAGGATATTGTCTATTTCTTCCTCTGTAAAATCTGGATCGTCGCTTGTGTTTATTATTGTATCTATGCTAAGTTGCGTAGTTATCCTGTGTGCTGCCCCGTCTGTATCAGGGTTATCTGGAGGGAAATATTGGCTATGTAAGTGTTTAATTGTTTCACTTTTATCATTCGTCCAGTTACCGTCTGATTTTTCTATGGTAAGTATTATGTATTTACTTTTATGTGATAACACACTGACTTTAGATTTATAATAAAACAGTTTAAATAATTAGTTAACTTTATTCCGTTTATTACATGTGTATCGACCACATCGACGTTCGACAACTGACAGTCACGAGTCCTTAAAATATAGAGGTGGGTTTCCTAACATTGGAATCCACAACATAACATTTCCTTCCAAAAAAAAAAATTAAAGATTTAATCTTACTGGTGGTTTAACAATCCTCCCAGTACGTGTAACAAGAGGAGCTATGGGTGTACCTTTTATTGTAGGCGATTTTGCCTCTTGATTAACAGGAAAATTAGGTGTAGTTTTTATTGGTGATTTTTCATTAATTGGTACTCCCATAACTTCTGATGGTTCTGTAATATCATTAGGGGTGCTATCTACATTTTCTATATTATTATCCCTATTAATATTCACTTCACTTTCACTTAACACGTCACAGTATGGTTTAGCCCTAATATCATTTGCATGTACTAATTTAGTATTTTTATCAGTTTGTACAATATAAGTAACAAGGCTTACATTTTGTATAATTTTGCCCTGTTCCCATAGTTTAGATTGAATGTTTTTAACATAGACTAAGTCATTAACTTTGTATAGTGACACTTTAGGTAAGTTTTCATCCCTTTTAATTTTTGGTAATTTATTAGAGAAAGATGGTTTAATTAGATCGAATCTAGTGCACGGCTTAATTTTAAATACAGCTTCTGCTGGCGATAAACCAGTTACTGTAGATGGAGTATTTCTATATGTGAATAGAAAGTTTGCCAGTCTACTTAAAATCAAGTTTTTTGTAATTATTTTTCCTCTTTCAAAAAATAGTGATTTCTCCAAATCTTTTTTAATGGTTTGAACACCTCTTTCAGCAGAACCATTTGCTTGCGGATGATAGGGTGGTGTTTTAACAGGTTTTATACCATTTGCTTCACAAAAAGAAATGAATTCCGCAGCAGTAAATGGTGGTCCGTTATCCGAGACTAGTTCTTTAGGCAAACCAAAAACAGCAAAGAAAATTTTTAGTTTTAAAATAGTCTCTTTGGCGGTTGTACCGCTTTCCATAATGTTAACATCTATCCATTTAGTTTTACTATCTATGATAATTAAAAAAGTATAGGAAAATTTATGAAAAAAGTCAATATGAACCCTATAGAAATTGTTGGGTGCATTAGGCCAAGGTAGTAAAGAACTTCTATTAGAGAAATTTTGAAAGGTTTGGCAAACATCACAAGTACCTACAAACTGCTCTATATCACTGTTAATCCCAGGCCACCAACAATAGGATCGTAACAACATTTTAGTTCGCACAACTCCAAGGTGTTGTTCATGAAACATTTTAAGAATCTCTTTCTGTAAAGTTTTTGGGATTACCACTCTACTACCCACTAATAAACAATTATTTTGCACTGACAACTCTAAACGTTTTTGAAAAAAAGGTTTCAAGCCTTCATCATTTATGTGAGTAGGCCATCCACTAATAGTTAAATCTATAGCTTTACTTAGTATTAAGTCCTTGTTTGTTGCTTTGGCAATGTCCTCTGCATTCAAAGGAACATTATCCACTAAATTAAATGAATATACTGAATTTGGTATGTCAGTTGAGCATTGCATAGGTAACCTAGAAAGGCCATCTGCATTACTCAGACTTTTACCTTTTTTATACTGGATTTCATAATCGTAAGCAGAAAGAGTTATTGCCCAGCGTGTTATACGTGCAGCAGCAGTTGCTGGAATACTCTTATTTTTATCGAAAATGAATAACAATGGTTGATGATCAGTTTGTAAAATAAATTTTCTTCCGTAAATATATTTATGAAACTTCTTTAGACCAAAAATTATTGCTAGTGCTTCTCGTTCAATATTTGAATAAGCTTGTTCAGTAGGTGATAAAGTACTAGAAGCAAACATTACAGGTTTTTCTTTACCATCTACAATGTGGCTTAAAACTGAACCTACCCCATATCCACTAGAATCACAAGCTATAATAATGGGTTGTTTGGGGTTATAATGTGTTAGCACGTTTTCAGATGTAAGTAGTTTTTTACTTAACTGAAACACTTCTTCGCATTCTTTCGACCATTCAAAAATAGTGTCAGCTTTACACAAATCATACAGTGGTTTTAGTTTAGCTGAAAGCATTTTAATAAATTTTCCGTAATAATTTAATAACCCAAGATATGATTTAAGCTGTGTTACGTTTTGTGGTGATGGTGCACTCTCTATACATTCCATTTTTTTATTTGTAGGGTGCACACCTAGATAATCTATGATGTGACCTAGAAATTCAACCCGTTGACAATAAAATTTACACTTACTTTCATTTAATTTTACATTAAATTTTTGTAATCGAGTCATAACATTAATAACATTAACATGACATTCATGTAAGGTGGCTCCATATATCAATATATCATCTAAATAACATTTACAATTTGGAATGCCTGACAAAATGGTTTCCATGATAGCTTGAAAAATTCCCGGAGCTGAACTAATACCATATGTCAACCTATTAAACCTAAATAAACCCAAATGGGTGTTAATCGTAAAAAGATCTTTAGATTGATCCCCGATTTGTAATTGTTGATAAGCTCCCTTTAAATCAATGACAGTGAAATAACGACTACCACTTAAACATGCAAAAATATCCTCTGGTAAAGGTAAAACGCAATGGTCTGAATCTATGACTTTATTTAAAGTCTTTTTAAAATCTACACAAATTCGTATTTGATCTGAATTTTTCTTTGGAACTATTATGATGGGACTAGCCCACTGGCTAAACGTTACTTTACTTAAAATTCCTAACTTTACCATGTATGCAAGTTCATTTTCAACTAAGGGTTTGAGTGCATAAGGCATCTCATAATGTCTATGATATATAGGTTTTACTTCATCTTTTAGTTTAATTTCTACCTTAAAGTTCTTAATGAAACTATTAGGAACTTCTTTAAAATTTACATAAAACTTACTCTTGATTTCTGATATTAACTTTTCTATCTGACTTACATTTTTAACATCTATATTTGACTGACTCAAAATTTGACTTGATGTATTTAAAACATTAACTTTAGATGTATTAGACTCCGCTTTGACATTTTTAACAATGAACTTTTTCCAATCTGGGTTAAAAACATTCAACCAATTTCTACCTAGGAGTGGTACAAATTTATTTTTACTGTTCAAAACTACAAGAGGTAATATATATTGCTTTTGTTGATATCTAGCTTTAACTGTTATTTGTCCTACAATTACAACATCTTCACCTGTTACAGCTTTGAGTTTAAAATTAACTGTTTCCAGACCTAAATTACCAAACATTTCATTATAATCTATAACGTGAATGACAGATTTACATGCTCCTGAATCTACTTCCATAAGAACATTTTTATTTTCGATATTTAAAACTAATTTTAAACTTTCATTAACACTATGATTTGTAAGTACGTTTAAATTTTCACAATTATTTTTTACCTGTAAAAAACCTAATTCCAATGAATCATCTTCATCTGATGAAGGCTGCTCCTCTACAGTTTCTTCTTCTAACGTATGGACTCTACTTTTACAAAATATGGATTTCGCTGTGTGTCCCATTTCGTTACAAGCAAAACACTTCCAGTTAATGGCAGGACATTTTTTACCCTCATAATGAACTCGAAGACAACGTTTACAAGATTTGTTACAGTTCTTACCTTGATCTGACTTACTTCCTATATACTGACTCTTTCTAGACTGCGATTGAACTGCCTGAAACTTCGAATGACTTTGATTACTAGCCTTTGACTTTTGGACTTTATTAATAGACATTCCTTCAGGTACCATAACTTTTGCTTTTCCAATAGCTAATTCCATGGCAACAGCAGTCTGGTAGGCTTTTTCATATGTTAGGTTATCTTCAGTTAGAAGTTTACGTCTTACATTTTCTGACCTCAGCCCACAAACAAATTTATCTCGTAGAGCTTCATTTAAAAAAACACCAAAGTTACAGTGCTCTGACAGACTTTTTAACTTCTCGGCATAGGCTTTAACATCCTCTGCACTTTCTTGAGTAGAAATATAAAAATTATACCTCTCTGCAATGACCAGACGTTTTGGACAGTAATGATCCACTAAAGTTTTCTTTAAATCTGCATAGGACTTTTCACTTAGAGTCGTAGGTGCCAAAATATTTTTTAAAATACGAAAGGCTTCTCCTCCAATTAAAGTTAAAAAAAGTGGAACTTTTTTTGCTTCAATCACCTCGTTGCATAAAAATAGTTGCTCAAGACGTTCAATATATGACATAACATCCGACTCTTTTGGATTAAACGGTTCGATTGTACCGATTAGTGCCATTTTTTTTTACTGTTTTGTCTCTCTACACGTGGTGAATTGACTGACTTCTTTTTCACAAGACTTGACTTGACTTTGACACGCAGGAACGACCGACCTTCGTCGCCAAATATTATGTATTTACTTTTATGTGATAACACACTGACTTTAGATTTATAATAAAACAGTTTAAATAATTAGTTAACTTTATTCCGTTTATTACATGTGTATCGACCACATCGACGTTCGACAACTGACAGTCACAAGTCCTTAAAATATAGAGGTGGGTTTCCTAACATTGGAATCCACAACATAACAGTAAGTAAAGTCCTATCCTCTTTAATTCTGGTTCTTAAAATGTTGTAGATGATGTCCCACGGGTTTTGTGAGTTTCCCTCTGTTATGAATGATCTTATGGATTTATTTTTGATATTTCTTATGGCCTCCTTGTATTTTATCCTTTGTATTCTATATATGTTAATTTTTTCCTGCCGTAACTCTTGGTTTTTTTCTATTTGATATCTTTTGCGGCAGTTGTTTGTTTAACGGACGATACAGGCTTGACCTATCTGTAAAGGTTGCTAAACTGGTACTGCAGCTGGATCTGTTTGTAGGCTCAAGATCATGAGACTGCCACTGCGACTGACTAGGTAAGACTCCGGTCATGGACTACGCCAATGACTCCATCTGTCGGCGGGACTTACAACTGACCGTATATTCGAAGGAAGGTTACCTTTACCAAAATTTAAGTTAATTCTAGTCCAATGCCGTGCGCGATATAATTGCTATATTTTAATTATCACGGTTATTAAGTAACTTCGTTAGAATACCTAAGACCAATAATTTTAATATCAAGATATATTATTGGAAATAGTAAACGAGACTTTTGTATCCATATGACGTAAATTGTAAGTTTTTGTAGGTATTTCAAAATTACAGAGAACAGAAGAAAACAATTAGTTTATATATCTACATCAAAGTTAGGTAATAGGTACATCATAATCTTAGATTGTTAGGATCATTTTATTTCCTTTCGATTCTCTCGTGGAACCATCCAACCCTACTTTGTGGGTCTCCTCCATATTGGAGAGTTTAATAGTCTTTTCCTTGATATTTGTTAATATTCCTATATAAATCTATTTTAGATTTTAGTCTTAAATTTTCATGTTCCACAACCACCCTTCCATTTTTATGTCCCATATGACACTCGTCCCCTATTACAAAAAAAACAACGCATAATTGTTGAATTTTAAAATTTTTAAATGTAATCAATCGTATTATGGTAAGCTTTTGTATGTTTTTATTGTAAATCCTTCTTTATTGAACTGTATAACTTTTAGGCCTGGAGATGGCTTGTAACCCGAAACTAGTTGCCGTTTGATATTGTTCTATTATTATGTGGTACATGACTTTGAATGTTATTTCATTTATTTTTGTCAATTTAAAGTTATCAAAAAAATATTAATAAAATTTAACTTCTCCGTATATCGATGGCCCTAAAGCAGTCTGTAGATAAAAAGCCACAGTTAATATTTAACTACCTGTTGGCGGAACTAACTTGGAGAGATGCAAAATGGTCTTCGGAGATTCTAAAATAGGTCAGCGTAGAAATATACGCCCACATATTGTGTAGATAATGTATTGTGCTGTGTGGGAGTTTTATATTTCTTCATATCTGTTACTAGATAGTATAAAAGATAGTTTCAATTAAAATCATAAAGACCATTTATTGTTTTAATAATAAAAATAAATTGAAATAGTACAATTTAAAACTTGAATCAGTTATCTCTAGTTTAGTAAATTTGTATCCATCTATTTCTATTGTTATTTTATGATCTAATTAGTTTTTCCAGCTATTCTCACCCGATTTTAACGTTTATTGATTTCCCTCTATAACTATTTTTACGATGGATCAATAGTAAATTTAATTTATTACCGGCGTCATAAAGTTTTCGAATAAAAGTAAATAAAAATTTTATGAATAATAAATTAAATGGGTAGGGGAAGAACGAATAAGTGACTCAGGAAGGTTATGTGTTATGTTTAAATGGCCATATGAGTCTAGAGTTGAAAGCGTGCAAACGCAATTGGTCATCCAAATTGAATATTATAGTTCAGGCAATAGAGACTAAATAAAGGGCTCATCTAGAAAAAACAGTAAGATTTAGTGTTATAGGCTATATGAGAAGTCCTTAATATTAGAGAGTAACTTAGTCTGACAATACTCGCCTTGATATTATGATACGTTCCGGTTCAGTGTGGTATTGCGCCATATCTGCTTTTACATGTACATTACTATCTCTTATTTCGAACCACGGGTACAACTTTATGTTTTTTTGGGATCGTTGATTCAGATTATTTTGTTTCCCACCAAAAAATCTCGCCGTAAATACCTCTATTTTGAATAAATGGCGCAAAAAATTTATTTTTGTCAAAATAAATCATACGTTACATTTCTTAGGTTATAATTCTTCCCATTAAATTCAATCAGCTGCTCTTCTTTTTCATGCGTTTTATTAATTGTCTGGTAACTTGTTCTTGGTGTTTCTGCAGTTAAATGTGTCAAATTCAGTCTATCAATTGGCAAATTTGTCATTCTTTCTCTTCAGCCATTTTTACCTCTCGCCCTTCAGATAAGAGAGGTATAGGAATCATGCTAAAAATTGGGTAGTGAGTTTTCAATGAATAAACACGTTTTAGGGTCCCTAGAATACGATTTTACTATTTTCGCGATGATGTCTGTGTGTGTGTGTGTTAGTGTGTTTGTGTTAGTGTGTGAGTGTGTTAGTGTGTGTGTGAGAGTGTGTTTGGATGGATGTTGTAGTAACGATAACTCAAAAACTACTGAATAAAAAAAATTGAAATTTTGTATACAGGATTCTGATACCCTAACTTAGATCTGATTAGATTTTGGTGCCAATCGCACAACCGGAAGTGGCAGTTGCTATGTGTGATGACGCCATTATTATACAAAACGGCAATAAAGTTTTACACATATATTTTGTATACCCTATAGTTTATTTTGATCTCATTAAAATTTTCGAAACTTTTGCCATTGTTGCCATATTTACAAAAAAATAAATTTTTTTCATACTTTTTTGTGTCAACCTGTAAATTTTTGTTCAAAAATGGCGAGAGGTCATGTGCTGGCCACATCAAATTTTTCGCATGGTGTTCAACTAAATTTTGCTACGCAGTTCATTTAATTTCTAATTTTTCATTAATAGTAGGATGCACTTTAATGTTGATTTTTGTAATCGTCTCCCTTATGGAGTTTTATAGCGCCGTTTGTGTGAACCTTCATACTTAATCACTTTTTTCAAATTTTCAATGTTTTAACAGCCCTAACGTATATGTATTTAATCGATTATCGTATCATTGTGTAACAGTTTAGTATTTATGTTGTACTTGAGAGACTTCTATTTGGTAAGTAATCGTATTTGAGAAAAATTTATTGTAATTTTAACTGGTTAAACTGGTTAATTATAGCCCTGATGATAGCCATCGTTTAATCGAAACATGTAGCCGCCATTTGTTGATCTTTTATAACTTGTTTTGGTATGACTTGGAGTTTTATTATTCGTTAATGAATTTTTGATCAATTTTTTTAAATGGCTTAAAAATCAGAAAAGATACGAAAACAAGCAGAAGCGCCTGGCACGTGATTTCTGAACACTGATTATCTCATGAACCATACAAGATACCTCAAATCTGTTTTCAAATATCTATTCAGCCTTAAATTTCACGTCGGAATTCTATTTTTGAAACCGGTAGTATCACTTCCGGTTCTGGTTTATAAAACCAGTTTTGAAACCGGAATTCATAAAAATCTTAAAATCTATTTGGGAGTTACTCAAAGTAGATGAGCTTATTACCGTTGACCGTTTGTCTCGATCTCTTTTCATTTTTGAGTTATAAATACGGACAGAGAGATAAAGCCGTATTATAAGACTTCTCTCTAAACTTTATGGGTTAGAAGTCTAAAAATTAACAAAGAAGTTTCTAAAGGCTTTTTTTGAAAGATCAAACGCAAAGGCGTAAGTGCGTTTTTAAAGTTGTGTTCTGAGGCTCAGCGCGACAGGTGTGCAATGAACATCGGCAACTTCCCTTGCTGTGTAATCGTAAGAACACATTGGAGCAAAATATGTTGTCGCACATCTTTTCGTCTCAACTAGTACGGACTTCACATATGTTTAAAACATGACTTTCTCAGCGAGTATTACGTGGTTTTGTATCCTTCAATAATGGATATAGCGAAAAAAATGTTTGTTTATGAATGCTCTTGACGAGGGAACGATAAAGGTGACAAAAAAAGGGATGATATTGTGCACAAAAAAGGATAAAAAGCATTATATCTATCTAAAATTAATTAGAAAGTTTAAATGAAAGAACTTAAAATTGCCGGTTATTCTAAAAGAGAACCGCATCTTTTTATAACGAATTTAAAAGAATTTCTGATGAATAAATAGAGGCAGAAGATATCGTATATGTTATTGACGGCGAATTCCTTCTTCATTGCGTTGTTTGGCCTTCTACAATTTGTGATGCATATATTGAATACCACTGATCAAAATCCATAACTAACGACGAAAGAGTGAGAAGATCACGAAAAAACACTCATATATGATACCCACAATTCCTTATAACAAATTTTTGTCAGACGGCAAGAATATACATATCGCCTCATATCTATGCTAAAGAGTAAATTTGAAACCGAAGACTTAAAAGTACGTCAATCAAATGATGGACTGCTTAATTGTAAAAATGGCGATTGAAGAGGGGTCAAAACAGACATCAGATAACAGAGGTAGATTTATTGATTCTTTTGATAGGTCTGTGTAATACATTGAATATTAATTTTACTTTCCTGGCCACATTGAACAGAAAGTATAATGAACGAACAAAAAAAATCGAGTTATCAATGGAAATTTCCATTTTGAGGTCCCCGAGAAGATTGAGACCATTTCCAGAGTAAAGTCTGTCTGTATGTCTTCCACGATAACTGCCGAACCGTTTGTCCAATCAAACTGAAATTTGGTACGAAGGGTCGATGGGTGTTTCGAATGCGACCATTTGGTTGAAATTGGTAAAGTAGAAGGTTCTCAAGTATGACATTGATTGAATACACATGTAAGGTAAAACAATGCACTATGGTGCGAAATACTTTAGTGTAAACTTATAGAGCATAAAATTTTTGTATTAAACTTTTTCCAGGATTTTCAATAGTTGCGCCACCAGAGGGCGCGCAAAAAATGTACATGTATATTTTCCCGATTTTAAGGACAAACAATGCACTTACCGGTTTCCCTAAAGCAGTGCATCCATAAAAAATCAATTTCTGATTAGAAACAAGACTTGCGGGGGCCATATTAAAATGATCCCTTAATGCACGTAGCATGTCTATGATTGAACGGCCGCTTGCCTCTTCCACTAGACCTACTTAACAAAACAACAGACTTTAGATCCCGCTTTTTCGAATGAATGTCACCACACCCTTCTCGGAATAAATGACGCTAGATAACACTCATTTCAAAAAGTTCCCCTGCTGAACCTTGAATTAACTTTCCTTGGAATTTAACTGCACTTTCATATAGTTTGGTACCTTTAATATCCCCTTCACAATACTTGTGGCGTCATAATGCCGCTTTAATGTTCGATGAAATTAAAAATATGTTCCAAAATATCTGATATAAGGTTTGTTCCAACACGTCGAAAGACCATCACCATACGGCCATGCGCATGAGCCGTAGTTTCAATAAAGAGGTGACGGTAATCTGACAATCCTCTTCATGTTCCAACCAAACTCGTGATCGTCCTATTTCTCTACATGTTCGAAATTATCCATTTTGTTGGGCATTTAACATATTGTCAGCCGTTTTTGAGTTGGATTATTTCATCTTCCATCTATCAAAGATTTTACTGTTACTCATTTGATTTGTTATGGCAAATCGTCCATAAGCCGATAACACAACCGATTCAACGTTAACATACTTGTGAATCGTCACAAAACTTTCCAAAGTCTGCGCATGCTTACAAAATGCAACGAGAACGATCTCAAAACGGTTTCAAAACGATGAAGAATGGTTTTGGAATAAACCTATAATAGGCAGATTCGACAATTTTGTTTTTTAACTAAAATCGAGAGATTTTGTTATTTAAAAACGATCAAAAAAAATTTGAGCGCAAAATATTAATATTTCCATCCGCTGTAAGCATTTTAAAATCAACGATCGGCGAGAGGCTGGAAAACCGTACCTGTGCGCGAGACAAGACCGGTGACGTCAGTAGCCATGAACGGTTCGCACCTGGCCCGCTGCTGCGCTGTATTCACACACATTTTACAGGGTTACCGTTTTTAGTAAATTTCCTACAATTAGTAGATTTTAAGAAAAATGAGGGTGTTTAATAGAATTTTGGTGGAATTGATAATAGACAGGTTCGACACTTTTTTTAAACTGAAATCGGTACATTTTTTTATTATAAAACGATCAAACAAAAATTGAGCGCAAAATATTAATATTTACGTCGGCTGTAAAATTCAGTAGATTTTTCAGATTTGAATTTAAAACTATATTTTATCGCTATCTGTGGTATATTTAAGACGAGTGTCTCATCGCAGAAAAAATATTTTCTGTCAACCAAACGTGACACGTGATTCGCTTAAATAAGTAGTTTGAACAAAC
Source organism: Neocrepidodera transversa (assembly GCA_963243735.1). NCBI lineage: Eukaryota > Metazoa > Arthropoda > Insecta > Coleoptera > Chrysomelidae > Neocrepidodera > Neocrepidodera transversa. The sequence continues at coordinate 25,849,852 of OY725342.1, read as the reverse complement.
ATAAGTATGAGCTCTAGTAGCAGCCTGGTTAGTGATGCGAATCCCGCACACAGCATATCTTTTTTTGCGTTTTATCATTATATTTTACTTTTCAACCTTATTAAATACCCAGTAAACCAAATAACGCAATTTCAACGTTGTTACAATAATACATTGTGATTCCGTTATATTTAATTAAGATACATTTAATGTTACATTAACGTTGTTACAACTGCACTTTGTGCCGCTTTTTAATATTGAATTGTAAACGTTGTAAATTGAAATATTACAAAAATGTTTAATGGATGTCACAAATACAACTTCTTAATATTTTATTAACATTGCACTGACGTTTAATTAATATTTATTTGTTATATTTAATTAATATTTATTGGTGATATTTAATTGATATTTATTTGTGATGTTTAATTAATATTTATCTGTGTTGTTTCATTAATGTTAATTTATGATATTTAATTAATATTTATTTGTGATGTTTATTTAATATTTACATCAAATATATATAGAGAATGGGCCATAATTAATGGGACAAAGAGTAACCAGACATATGAACCAAATTATAAGAATTGGACCAAATATGCCTTAATAAAATGTTGCTGCAGAAAAAGATACAGTGTGTCACAGCTTTTTATAAATTGTTAATAATTTTTTTGACATAGAGGTGTATTACTTTAGGTAAGGAATATGATTTTATTTATTATTTTACATTTTGATATAAGGGCACCACATGAGCGATACCTGATGATGAAATTAGGCCCTTACTTTTTTAAAGAAACTTTTTGATAATTTGTTATACCTTTTTGAACTCGTTAACTTCAAAAGTTTTCGAGAAAAACGCCATTAATAATGGGCCATAAAATAACTGGAGAATCCTCATCTTAAAATATAAAGTTTTAACATAATACACATAGACAAAATGTGCTTTGTCTTACCGAGATACAGGGTGTTTTTTAATTTTGAAATAAAACACCCTGTATCCGTGTAAGGAAACTCATTTTATCAGAACGTTTCGTTAAAAAAGTTCTGGCCTAATTTCGTATCGCTCATATGGTGCCCCTATAAAATGTATAATAAATAAAATCATATTTTTTACCTAAATATCTCCCTGTCAAATTTGGTAACAAGTTATAAAAAGTTGTGAAAATATTGGCAAAAAATGAATTTTTTTCCACTTTGACACCCTGTATCTCTTTCCACAGCCAGATTTTACTGTGTTATATTTGGTCCAATCCTCATATTATGGTGCAAATGGTCTGTGGTTACTCTATGTTCCATTAGATATGGTCCACCCTGTTCAATAGGAAGTTATCGCCAGACTCGTCTCGTAACAATAATCGACTCCATAATATTGGTGATCTAAAAAGTACTTAAATAATAAATAAACTGTCTCATCCAGCAAAAAACACATTAAAACATTTTTATTAAACTTATTTTAACAGATTTCTTTTTAATCTTTAATTAGCAAATCGCAGCCACTCCATCACTACTAATTCAAAACTTCTATCTGCGGTGTCAGGAAAATTCTATCACAGCGCCTAAAAAGAAATTCAATAAAATATATAAGTTCTACATAAAGTAATACATTAATAATATAAATATCACTCATTTTATATTTTTCTGGTTATTTTAATGGCATTTAAATTTCTTTAAAATATCTAAGTTTAAATGGCAGTCATGCGCATTTGAAGAATGTCAATAGTTGTAGATAAAAATGGTCAATAAGCATAAAACCATAAAAGTAGTATTGGGCCTCATATATAACACAGGGGAAACAGAATTTGCTAAACCTTTTTAAAAATAAACTTACTGGCAAATGTTTTCGTTATGGTTAAGTCTCCTACTTGAAAATTGTTTTTCTGGCCTGTCCACTAACACTTCATGGCAAGTTCGTCGGAAAACAATTGATTAAAACATCTCCTTATTAAATTCTTGTAATTAGATTATCCAATGAAAACAAATTTCTTCTTCTGCAATCAATAAATAAGAAAAATAATCTACATATATTTTGTGATAGAGTTACTAGAGTTTATTAAAAACAAATGTTTCGACTTTCGGCCATTTGCTGTGAATCTAGCTACATACACAACATAGACATAAAGTTTTCATGTTGATTTTAGAAATACAAATAATTATTTATTCACTTACTTTAGCTTCGCTAGGCCCAGAATCACTAATTTTTAATGGATACAATACAATAAACCAAATCAACACAAATCATTACAGCTCACAACTCACAACCCAACTCCAAAGTCCAAATTTAACTGCCATCCGCCAAGCACCCACACCCACCCACCATAAAAGAAAAATGCCACGAGGCAGACAAATGTAAGGTTAGGTTAAAAATAAAAAAACTGTTATTCATATTATTACCATATTAAAGTAATATTAAATTGAAAACGTTAGAAAATTTACTTTCAAATAATATTAATATTATGTAGCATTTTTACAATGTTAATTAAGCTACATTACAAATACGTTTTATGAAAATAAAAAATAAACGTTTGATTATCCATATTATTACTACATTATAGTAATATTAATTTGAGGACGCTACAAAATCTACTTCTAAATAATATTACATAATGTTGTTTACATGTAGCGTGTTTTTAATGTTATTTAAGCTACAATGCATATATGTTCTCCAAACGTTAAGAAAAAACATTTGATTACTTACATTATAACTACCGTATAATAACATTAAATTGAAAACATTAAAAAATTTACTTCCAAATAATATTATATAATATTAGAGTTATGTAACGTGTTTACTGGGTATTTTTCAATAAACCGTATTCTACCAAAATTTCAATAATAAACTACCGAAATCACAAGTGTTTCATCGCAGTAAAAATATTTTGTATATTCTTTTTACCTGCCCGGGTGATATATATTTTTTTATTAAAATCAGTCTTGACTACCTAAACTAGCCTGTGTGTTTAAAAAAACAAAAAACAAAATTTAATAACGTTTAAAAGTAAAATATAACAATAAAAGGCATTCGATCCAGGACCTATCGCACCATCAACCAGCACTATTCCACGCTGCTACTAGAGCTCATACTTACGTTTTTCTGCGATGAGACACTCGTCTTAAATATAGTTTTAAATTCGATAAAATATAGTTTTAAATTCAAATCTGAAAAATCTACTGAATTTTACAGCGGACGTAAATTAAGTTAAAATAAAAAAAATAAGAAAAATTTCCAACCTGCCTATTACAGAATTGTAATTTATTTGATAAAAATTTACTGCTTTACTAAGTCGTTATTGGTTCGTTTAGACTTATTGTCTTATAGGAATAAACGTTCCTTAGAATTCCTCTTTTCTTGAAATAAATCGTTTAAAACGAAAGACTTGAAAACACTCTGTGATCATGTCTTCCAAATACTTAAACGGCTTTAGTTACAAAACACGCAAAAACGCATACGTAACATTTCGTAATTTTTTACCGCGTCCTTATCTGTCGGTCATAAAAAATGGTTCTTTATGTAATCTATTCCGACATGTTGGAATGTAAAAACCTTGGAAATTTGTTCGTTGGGCCATCTTAAAAATGATTTATGGGAGGTTTATGACGAAAACAAGTAAGGCGTTTTCTTACGACTTGTTTTGAAGTTATTTTTTCATTTTATAGGCCAATATTTCTTTAAAAAGAACCAAATTTTTACAGGAACACTATTTTTTGCGTTTCTAGGCACACAATTGATACTACTAACGCTGACCCAGTTTCTCTCTTGTTGATTACTTTATTGATCATTAGATGGCTGTAGAGTAATCGCCAACAACGCGAGCACAGATGCTAATGATTAATTTAGATTTATTTCTCTGAAATAGCTCGACTAGATTGGTAAAGTAAAATTATTTCATCCCAGGATAGTTTTTTTGTAGGTAAACAAATTATTAGTTAACAAAACCTTCAAGGTATTTTTTCCTCTGTTTATTCATAACAGAATCGGAATGTAGAAAATGTATCAACCAACCCCGGTGTCTCCTATATTTGTTGCCAGACTGAAATTGATTTTCATTTTATTATTACGTTTGAGGTATTGAGGTATTGTTTTAATTACATACCAATTTTTATGTATTTCTACACATCATTGGGTATTTTTTTTATTTTGTAAGTATTAACAATAATGTTAAAGTTTTTTATGCGCCTATATAAACATTTTTACCTCATTGTACACACTTTGAAGCTAATAGAGTGAAATTATTGTTAAAAATTTATTGTTAGATTAGATTAGATTTGTTAATTTATAAAGTAAATTCTAATATTTTGTTTAATTTTTAACTTTTTATGTTTTACATTTTTATAGACTCAAACTAGCCGCCAGTATTATATTCGTTTGCCAAACGGTTGCTCAATAACAAATTATGTACCTAACATCCTTTTTTTATCAAAAACAGAGAGAGTAAGTTTTTGAAAGTATGCACTCCGACTATACATGTTTCATCCTTATAGGAATCATCAGTGATACTTTGTTGGAATGCATAGTTTTTTTTGTTTTGAATATTTTGCCATTTTTGTTGATTTTCCTTCTTTGGTTTATATTTTTACCTCTCGCCCTTCAGATAAGAGAGGTATAGTAATCATGCTAAAAATTAGGTAGTGAGTTTTCAATGGATAAACGCGTTTTAGGGTCCCCAGAATACGATTTTGAAATTTTCACGTGTGTGTGTGTGTGTGTTAGGATGTATGTTGTAGTAACGATAACTCAAAGTACTAAATTATAAAAATTTTAAATTTTACACACAAGATTCTGATAGACTAGATTAGATCTCATTAGATTTTGGTGTGAATCGGACAACCGGAAGTGGCAGTTGCTGTGAGTGATAACGCCATTACTAAACAAAATGGCAAAAAAGTTTTACACATATATTTTGTATACACACTTATTTTCGAATCATTAAAATTTTTACAAAAAAGTCAATATTTTTTATACTTTTTTGTGTTTAGGTGTAAATTTTGTATTCAAAATTGGCGATAGATCACGTGCTGACGACCATCTCTTAATGTGCAGAATTAAAAAAATATAGAACAAATATATTTCCACATATAAATTATTGTGTAATAAATACATGATCTCAGATAAAATTAGATAATAAAATTATACGAAGCGATAAGATCAAAGAAAATTGGTTCAAGTTATATTGATAAAATCGTAATTGTATTTAAGTCTGTTTCATATATCTCACTTCGAGTACTTGTCTCTATTATTTTAATAAATTTATTATCCGTAACAAGTTAATTAATTTATATTGTACCTATTGTGATTTTTGAAGAGTCTTGACTTTCCTTTTAAATTAAACATCAGGTAAGTTTAATATTATTCTACTAGGTTTATACCAAAAATCATTACACAATCCCTGTATAAATTACTGAATACTTTTTATTATTAAAAATATAATGTATAATTGATGACCTTCGTGAAACATATAATTTTTTTTAAATGTGTAAATAATTGTTTTGTATTAAAAAATAGTTTTGTTCCGCATTTTTATAGTCATCCTCAAACAGTTTGTTATTAAAGTAGTAGTTACAATATTTAAGAAATGAGTAATTACAGATCAGATTACAGATCTTACAATTCATATAAAAATGGGTAAGAAAAATAACCTAAAATAAATTATTAATTTAGAATAAATTTAGTTTATTTCTAAATTTTATATTTAACATATTTTTTATTTTTTTTATTAGTTTTGGTAAAATGGCTGCTGAGGTCCCTTTAGAAACCTTAAATTCTTTAAAATGTGCACTTTGCGACGAATTCCTAACAGTGCCACCGATAATGATAATCAGTAAAGACGCCCTTCAAAATAAATGTGGTAGATGCCACAATATAGAAACAGAGTTTTCAAGCAGAAATATAGTTTACGAGAAACTTGCTGAGCTCTCAACCTATCCGTGCACTTTTCCAAATTGCAAAGAAGTTCTAAAATGGGGCGAAGTAGAAAAACACGAAGAAAAGTGTGTTTATAAAACCTTGAAATGTCCTGTTTCATGGAATTGTGATGATACTGTTAGTATTGCTGAATTAAACCAACACTGTCTTACTAAACACAAAAAGAATGTCTTCAACGATGAGTTGGTACTCCCATTTGATGAACCATTGGATAAAAATAAAATAACGGTGGTGTTACTTATTAAGAAAAACTCACAGTTCTTAGTATTTCGTATAATTACTAGTGAAAATATCTGGGTTAAGGTATTCTCTTTTCTTCCTGTAGAAAATTGTAAATATGCTTTTGAAATTTGTAATTCTACTGCAGAATGTTGTTTGGCTTATAAAAATCCTATTGAGTTATATTTAGAAAGAAAACATTGCAAGAAGTGTGTGATGAATGATTGTGATAATATACTTCATAATAAGACTAATAAAAAGCTTGATGAAAGTGCTGCTGATTATGGTTATCAAAAAATTGATAAAGATATAGTGAAAGAATTAAAATTAATTAATTTGACATTAAAAATTGTTTATGATGAAAAACAAAATGGTATATAGTAAGTGTATTGTTTACTTAAAAAAAAACATCAATTTTTATACGATCCATATACTTTAAAGCTGTTCAAAAAATGCAGTTCATTTATTTTTATAATTCAGATTAATACATTTATTTTTAGAATTCACATTAATATTTTTTCAATTCAGTGCATCTGTTCAATACGTGTTTATGTTAAAAGTAGTTATCACTTTTAATTTTAGGAAATGATGGAATTTTCGAAATTGTATTATTTACACTAGGTATCAATAAAAGTATCAAAATAACCATTCTCGTGTTTTCTATTAGATTAAAGATAATAAAATAAATAAATATAATTATGTATTTTCATGTTATTGCGATTTTAACCCATTAACGCCCAAATATTTTTTTTATTTTATTTATTTTGTTCGGTCTAGATATCAGTTTATACACTAAATAAGAGTAATAAATCTCAATTTTGATTTTTCACTGGCACATTTTTTCAAAAAAGGTTGTCCTCATCTGAGGACACTGAGCATAAAGATGTACCAAATGGAATTATTATTTTATTTCTAAACTCAAACTAAAAACGTTCTAATAGCTAATATTAATTCACAATTTACAACACATTACTGGTTTTTGTGAAATTCTTTAAAACAGTTTGGAACGCATAGGGTAACATCGCGTTTCTGGCAGTATGTTCGGGGTTTGCTCTTGCGATTTTATTGTTAACATCTACGCTGTTTTTCCCGTTTACCGATCATACGATTTTTAGAATCATTGGGTAGAGTAGTTCACAGTGAGACAAGATTATCTTATAATTTACACCAATTTATACCAATACACTTTAAGCCATTAAGCGCCAAGCGCAAAAGTTGCAAAGTTTATTATAATATTTTTTATTTAGCATATACACTTTAATATTCCAAAAAAAAAAACATTATATAACACTTTGACATTGACAGGTGTCACCAAAAAAAAAATGGTGCGTTTTCGAAGCTTTGGCGGAAATGAGGTATATTGCGATCATGATATTTTGGCCACACCCAGATTTTAACAAATCTTTGCCTTTTGAGGTCACCTGAATCCATTTATACCATTTTTAGCATGATGTCTGTCTGTCTGTCTGTCTGTCTGTCTGCAGGCAACTGTTATAAATTAATTAAAGTACCCTGTATCTCTTTTAAGATTTAAACATGGACCGTATTTCAGAAAAATTTTCTGTTGGTTCATTAATTCTTTTTACAACATTCGCCTCTTAGGATGATATTGCGCAGAACCCTAAAATCGAACATTTTCGAATTAGTTAAATTTTGACTCAATTTAAATAAAACATCAATAAACTTGATTGTAATAATTTTCTAAAATTTAAAAACAAAACTGAATTTTAAGAAATTCAAAAATTTCGAAAATGTATCAAAAAATTCCAAAATTAAAAAAAAAATAAAAAAAAATGTGTAGAAATTCAAAAATTTCGATAATTTCAAAAGTATATATGGAAAATTTCGATAATTTCAAAAGTATATATGGAAAATTTCAAAAATATATCGAAAAAATTAATATTTTGCAGTTTTTTTTTCGAGAATTTCAAAAAATAAAAATGTCAAAATATTCAATAGTTTCTAAAACACATCGAAAATTTCGAAAAACAAAATTATTTATCTAATTAAAAATATTTCAAAAATTTCAAGAATTTTTAACATTTCGAAAATGTCATGTTTCAAAAAACACTACAAAATTATTCGAAAATTGCAAAATTTGTAAAATTTTAAAAAATTTGTAAAAAATTTGTAAAATTTGTTAATTAATTTTAAAAAAATTGTAAAATATGTAAAAGTTTGTATAAATTTGCTGGGAAATAAGAAAATATATAAAATTGTTTATTTTTAATCGTTTTTATGATCATCGAAATATTAGGTGCATTATCTAATTCTCTAGAAAACAGGTGAACCAAATTAAAATCAAATTTGTTTGTTGGAAATTAATAGTTAGTACAATATGATTTGATTGTATCTAAGTCAAAAACAAAAACAGTATAGACGATCGATATTGACGAATGTATAATTTATGAATTGAAATCGTGATATTTCTTATCACGGGAATGTTTCCTAGTAAAATTCGTTATCAGATTGTAAACTTCCCCATCAAAAAAGAGCTAGAAGTATTCCTAAGGAGTTTTTTTCGACCAGAACGGTCTCAATTTCCATCGTTTTTTCAATTTCATACGATTTTGGTGATAATGACAAAGGTGGATAAGTTTTCGTAGATAATTTTGGGGTACAGGCGACTCTACATACTTTACATTTTTTAGCAGATTTACTTGTATTAGTTTGCAAATCAACGGTATCTTTATTAGAAATCTCTAAAGTACACAATATCTCTAATCTCGTTGGCACTTAAATATTGAGCGATAAATAGTATAAAAAAATAGTGACTAGTTTACCTGTAATAACGTTATCATCAATAAATTCTTCATCTGTTAATGCGTTACAGTCTGGTCTCTGACCTCATCGTCACTAAGGTTCTCTATTTCGGCTTCCAACTCCCAACAAAATTTAGAGCCCTTTTTGGACTATTCACCCACTTAGACACATTTTATAGACACACACTACATACGTTTACAGCTCAAGATAACAACTAAACATTCTAAGACTCGTTCTCAAACTTCGTCCACATGCAATATGGCCATCATATCCACACTTGTTGCATAAACTACTGTTTTCACGTATTTGGTCACAAAAGATTGACCTCGCTGATCTTAGCTCTCAGCCGGCCAGCTCCAAGCTTATACCCAGGTAATCTTGGCTCCCGGCCGGCCAGCTCCAAGCTGCACTTTTCCACTACGGTCCAATAATTTTACAAATTCATTCGGCCGATTCTCGCTTGCTTCGATCGAAATATTGGCGTTGGGTGAAGAACCTGTACTCACTGAAGAATATCAACTGATATCGAAACGAATTTAATTTGCATCTTGATTCCGCAGTATTTCAATTATTCTTAAAGCTCACATTGAATAACCATATTTTATATTAATTCCAAGATGTTATCCATAATCTTGAATTTGGTCACACTTCTATTATGTAGCTAGCTTCGATGAAGATGAATTTTATCAGAACTAGTTTTTTGGAATATCTCCATATCCTGTTATATCAATTAGAGCGAGAATCAGCTGAATAAATTTATATAATTATTTGACTATGGTGAGCCAAGATTGCCGAGGTAAAAGATTGGTAATTTCGGATATTGAGTGAATATCTTTGTAAGCAATAAATGGGTTTACAATGAAAGCAAAATTAAATTTAGTAACGCTAATATCTTCTATAAAGACGAGAAACGTTAATATTATAAAAAATTACCATACTGATGTTAAACATTTAAAAATTATGCGTTTTTGGCACTTAATGACATCTTTTGCATCTAAAATTGTATTAGTTCAGTTAAGGAAAATCATTTTGAAGTAATGAAAATATTTTTTCAAAAACTGTTAAAAATGTCTCACTGTGTCTCAGTGTCTCATATGTATCTGCTCAAACGTTTTGTTTACATTGCACTTGGTGACGGTAAAAGCATAACGGTATCGGACTCGTTCACAGAAGTGAAATCTGGAATTGCTGGAAATGTAAATCCATTTGTTTTTAGACCCTTTCTAAGATAGGACACTTCGCAATCCTTTACTGTAGCTTTTCTCTCAATATATTTGCCACGACGAAGACATCGTTCGGGAACCGAACCAGAACTTACTGGTCAACGATAGGTTCCCGTTCTCGACACGATCTCGAAAACTCTGCCGTTTCTCAAAATTGTAAAACCGTGGTGATCTTTGACTTAGTCGAAAATTTAGAAAAAGACAGTTTGGATTTTTAGAATGCATTAAAAGTGTAAAAGTTAGGTCGAAAAAGTCGAAATTTTTCAAAATTCCGATTTTTTGGAACATAACCTGCATTTCTCGAAAATCTACGCGGTCTCTCAATCAGACAAAAGTACCATCGGATTCATTTGCAAAAATCGATGGTTCTAACTGAAAAAAAATCCTGAAAAAGTTTTGTCATTTTGTCCACTGATCGCCAAAATTTCGAGATATGGGCATTTTAGAAAAATATAAAACCTTGGTATCCTCGAGAATGTTCCAAAACCTATAAAAGATTGTATTTCGAACTTTAGAATTTAAAAAAATGCCAGAAGTAGGTAAAATATGACCTCAAAATTAAACCCAATTTTCCAAAATCACGATTTGTCGAAAATCTATGTGGTCTCTCTTTTTTTTTCTAACAATAAAGGATAATAAAATAAAATATTAGTCAGGATAGCCATGATGTTAGTATGTTGATGTTATATAAATATTGTACAACTTGCAAATCGAATGACGACGCCAGAAGCACTGCATTCGAATCTAACATAAATCTCAACAAAAGCAGTCGTCGTGAATTTACTATAGAACTCGCCAAAAGGCTATATATGCGAATTTCCCAGTGAATTCGCTAACTACGATAATCACACAGTTAACTTTCATGTGAGCTCACAGACACCTCGACAAGAATTTCCCAAGTACTCGCCACGTACTCGCTACAAAATTTCATAGAGAACTCGCCACAAGATTTCACTAATAACTCGCCAGAGTGTATTGTTCGAAAAATTACACGTGAGCTAAGTCCTCGCTGAGAATATTCCGACGGCGGACATTTGGAGGAGATACAGCACTCGATAACATCTCAGAGAAGAAACAAAAGTTATCACAATTTCGTAAAAACAGCTCTACGAGCTATCTTTAGGCCCCCTTTGGGTTACCTGCGGACTTACCAGACTTACCAACATTCCTTAGCTTCATTTTAGCGTTTCCAAAGTGAACAAGCCTCAGACTCCGCGCAAACGCATTCCTGCCGCTAAGCAATTGATTACTGTTAGCACTCCGACCTTAATTCACTCATCGTGTCTACTATTGTGTAACGAAGTCTTCGTTACCAAACGGGTTTCTTGATTAATTACGCGAGATCTCTGCATAAACAATAAATAAATCGTCAGTGCCTTTCAAAATTAATTTTCATGAACCCGCAATCTTTCAATTTTTGTAATAGTATACGCACCTTGTTTTTTATTTATTAAGATCCGCGAAACATTTTATGTAAATAATAATACCGCTAACGGAGCCATCGAGTCCTCCCCTCTCTACACCATATGTAGAAACGATCGATCGAGAATCAATCGCAATATTGAATCAGATCAGCGGTCAGTTAGTTCGCGGACACTGTTAGAGCCAGTCGACTATCGGGTGAGCAATTCTAATTATAAATAAAAATTCCGTAGTTTTGAATTAAAATCAATTTAAGTGAAATTTACCAAGTCCGTGATTCCGATTATACGCAAGCGCGAATTAGGAGAGGGTACTTGAAGGAAGAATAAAATTTAGTTGTGTCTACCGCTTGGACCAGAGCAGTCGAAGGAATCATTAGCTCCGCCGAGAAAGCTATTTGCTATTAATATAATTTTGGTTTTGAAAAATATTCTAAGTATTTAGTTTTGAAATTCGTGAAAATAATCTAAGTCATTACTTTCCGGTATCGCGCATGTGCCAATCCCCTCCTCGTCCGTCGCAAAGGGCTGGGATATAGAAAGAATCGGTCGTTCTAGTTTTCGCAGAATAAAAATTCTTCGAGCCGCTAGCAGAATCAACACGCTGACCAGGGAAACCATCCAGGATAGGACCGGTGAGACATAGTATCTATTAAGTATTTAATGTTAATTGTTAGATTAATTTTTCGTTATTACTTTGCTACGACCCGCGTTAAGTTAGGAACACCGACAGAAAGTGCTTCCTGTGTCTTTTCTTACGCTGCACTATCCGTCGCCGCGTTAAGTAGGAAAACCGACAGAAAGTGATTCCTGTGTCTTTTGGTACGCTGCACTATCCGTCGCCGCGTTAAGTTAGGAAAAACGACAGAAAGTGCGTCCTGTGTCTTTTGGTACGCTGCACTATCCGTCGCCGCTTTAAGTTAGGAAAACCGACAGAAAGTGCTTCCTATGTCTTTTGGTACGCTGCACTATCCGTCGTCGCGTTAAGTTAGGAAAAACGACAGAAAGTGCGTCCTGAGTCTTTTGGTATGCTGCACTATCCGTCGCCGCGTTAAGTTAGGAAAAACGACAGAAAGTGCTTCCTATGTCTTTTGGTACGCTGCACTATCCGTCGCCGCGTTAAGTTAGGAAAAACGACAGAAAGTGCGTCCTGTGTCTTTTGGTACGCTGCACTATCCGTAGCCGCGTTAAGTTAGGAAAAACGACAGAAAGTGCGTCCTGTATCTTTTGGCATGCTGCACTATCCGTCGCCGCGTTGAGTTAGGAAAACCGACACAAAGTGCTTCCTGTGTCTTTTGGTACGCTGCACTATCCGTAGCCGCGTTAAGTTAGGAAAAACGACAGAAAGTGCGTCCTGTATCTTTTGGTACGCTGCACTATCCGTAGCCGCGTTAAGTTAGGAAAAACGACAGAAAGTGCGTCCTGTGTCTTTTGGCATGCTGCACTATCCGTCGCCGCGTTGAGTTAGGAAAACCGACAGAAAGTGCTTCCTATGTCTTTTGGTACGCTGCACTATCCGTCGCCGCGTTAAGTTAGGAAAAACGACAGAAAGTGCGTCCTGTGTCTTTTGGTACGCTGCACTATCCGTAGCCGCGTTAAGTTAGGAAAAACGACAGAAAGTGCGTCCTGTGTCTTTTGGCATGCTGCACTATCCGTCGCCGCGTTGAGTTAGGAAAACCGACACAAAGTGCTTCCTGTGTCTTTTGGTACGCTGCACTATCCGTAGCCGCGTTAAGTTAGGAAAAACGACAGAAAGTGCGTCCTGTGTCTTTTGGTACGCTGCACTATCCGTAGCCGCGTTAAGTTAGGAAAAACGACAGAAAGTGCGTCCTGTGTCTTTTGGTACGCTGCACTATCCGTCGCCGCGTTAAGTTAGGAAAACCGACAGAAAGTGCGTCCTATGTCTTTTGGTACGCTGCACTATCCGTCGCCGCGTTAAGTTAGGAAAACCGACAGAAAGTGCGTCCTGTGTCTTTTGGTACGCTGCACTATCCGTCACCGCGTACTAACCGTCAAGGGACGATAGGAAAATTCTAAAAACAAGATTTTGATTTAAATCGGTCGCATATCGCGGTTCGGTGCGCTTACGACTGGTCTCGTCATTCCGTTATACCTTAGACCGTGACTTTACGCGTGATTTGCTTTAGTTGTATGTACCCTGCTTGACTCGCTTAAATAATCTGTATGTAGTTCCCGCAATTAATGCTTTGGTATTGAAACTTGTTGCACGCCCTCCTTTTCCCTTTTTCCCGTCTCCTGTGTTATTTTAAGTTAAGTAATAAAAGCTGTTTACCGTACCACTTGGATTTTTAATTATTTACTTTTTGTTATTATTCTTACTTATTTTTCATATTTACGAGTATCACCAGCAACGCAGCGAATACTCAGGTTTTCAAACCAGTGCAGCAAGTAAAGCCCGCCCTACTGGCCTAGAAAGCATTGTTCAATACCATAAATAACCCCTGGAGTATTCTTTCTCCACTGACGCTGCCCGTGCAAGTGGCCGTCACACTCAAAACGGAAGGTGGCGCCCGAGGAAACCCGAAACCTGGACTAAGGCGCCAAAGTGACCCGTAACGACCGAAGTGCCGTTACAATTGCAGAAGACGAACAATCCTACCCGGAGATACTCCTCCTTGAGAAAACATTGTCGTTTGCAACATTCTGCACGACTCACCAGAGTTCCGTCAAACCGTCGTCGATGCTCTTTGCGCTAAAGATCAATTCAAAAGACTTCGTCGATTTACGCCTTCAGTTGCCTCAACATTTCGCGTTAGACAATCATTCTATCGTCAATTATCTGGAGGAGATACCTGATGATTTCATGCGATCCCACGTCACTTGTGTCTGTGGTCGTAGATACACACGCATTGGCAACACGCCCTTCTTCTCGCTGATGGCTCATGGTAGAGTATGCACAACTGCGATAAAGTTCGATGAGTTGATGGCTGTGTCAAGTACTAAATCAACATACTGCGATTCGTGCCGCGAACATTGTGTCTTTGTGATTGAGCTGTTTCAACCTTCCGTTGCTCAAGAATCCGACTAAAACCATAAAAAAGGAATCACGGTCTAGAACAGCACGTGTAGCATCATGTTTGGCCTTAAATGGAAGATTGTAGGTGCTATTGAGGTGCTATTGAGCATTATCCAATTAAATCCCATTTTGCGACGATTAGACGATCATAGACGACAACATTACCATTGAGAAACGCACGCTTATACCAAAATTGTACAACATATATCGTCATACTTCAAAGCTCCTTCAGCATTCGCGCTTAATGTATGTTAAACATAGTTTTAGTGTTAAAAAGTTAATGAAATCTTATGCCTTACTTGCCAGTATGATTAACAAATTCATAGTAAGTGATAAGCTTTCAAATTCGAGTACCGCTTTCTTCAAAGATTTTAAGAACCGAAGGAAAATTTACTTTTACATGTCGTATATGTATTTTACCTTTGTATTGTACCCTTTTCCATAAGAACTGTTTCCGAAGAGCGACTCATCATAGAAGAGGGTGGATTGGTTCCTTATAGCGGGAAAAGGGGAGGTTTCTTAGCTAACTTCCCGCCTCCGCCTATTTATCTGGTTTCGGACAGCTCAGCCTTATCGACTTAGCCTTTAGCCATGTCTTCAACTATAATGTCGAAGATTAAGAGATGGCCCTTGGGGTCGTGTATGGCATCTTGATGGAAAGTGTACCTAGTTAAGGTCAACTTGCATTTGTTCCTACTTAGCTATATCTTGATGGTCGAGATCTTGGATTTGTAGATTTTGACAGACTTGCTGAGGCATTTCCTGGCTGTTATCCACTTTTCTTCTGTCGCTCTTACTCTTTTCCGCGGTTCTTCTAAGTGATTTCCGGATCCTTCTTGGGTTGGTCTTTCGTGTCTCCGATTCTATTAGTCTTAAACTCAATTAGTCTTTCGGTTTTCCGAATCTTCGTAATAGTCTATTATTCAGCTTGTAGTACTGTTGATATTTTGACCTCATCTATACATTTCGGAGAGAAATAAAGGAAATTCTAGAACATCCTGTATATAATCTGTATGTTAGCTGACCCCTTTTGTAAAATATTTAATTTTATAATTAAATTTAACGTGTTTCCAGAGATTTAAATATTTGCTAAAATGAGTTTTATTTAAAAATCATATATAAAGCTACCGTCTAATTAGCATAATTATTAATTTTGCTAAGCTGTGCGAAATATGTATCCTGCCGTTCGACGCTTTTTAACTTATTACTTAGAAAGCCGTGGTCAGGTTGATGTTTTCTACACAAACTTTTAAAAGGCTTTTAACTGAACAGAAACAGAACATGAACTCTTGAATCTTAAAATGGGACATTTTGAATTTACAGATTCATTATTTTTACTCGCTCCGGTAGTATTTATAAGTTATATAATGAATACAACGGCTATAGGTCATTAAAGAACGTAGTATTTCCAAGCGTACCGCAGGAGTCTTATCTAGAGCCAATGCTGTCCAGAATTTGTATAAAATTAAATTAGTCCAGATGAATCCTAAAAAACTCGGTTAAGTGCGTATCGGACTTCGCACATTTGGGCTTCTGTACCAAATGTAGAATATAAGCCGGCTTTGCAGAGGCAGGATTATTCGTAGGTAAATAACGTTAATAACAATAGTTACATAGTATTTATGAGAAACCTCTAGAACCAGATTATAGATTTCTCCGCTAACTAAGACTTTCCGGCGTTTGTTAACTTAACTTTCCACTTGCAGCATCTTGAATTCAATGAATAATAAATAATAATATGTCGAATATCACAATGGACCCTTTTATGAATCATGTAAGAATACTTTAATTAGAAGGTGTAAGCGCTAATATCACTTGCGATTTTTTTTGGAATTTTCGAATAGCTAATTTTTCCACAATCAGGAAAAAAGAGGGTTCGTGACGTCACGTTCACTAATATTAAATTCGGAATCGTTGTGTACAAGAAAAACTAAAGTTTAGTACTTGTCAAGCAATTCCCCGAAATTATTTTACAATTTTAATAACTGAAAATATATAAAAAATGCTTTTTAAGGAACGTTATAATTTTATTTAAGAGACTGTCTTTAGAATTCGCAGCGTTGCCAATGCTCGCTCTTCGTCAAAAGGAAGGCTCGTTCAAAAACTTTGAATGTTTTAAATAAAGAAAACAGAAAATAAAATGTAAACTTTTTTTAATGAGTCGATCAAATGATAGAGTTCAATTATATATCAAATATGTATATCAAGCAGTGAGCTTTATATTTTTGAATGCGTGTTTCGGAACGTAAATAATGGAGGGGGTGTTTCCGATGAACGTGGCGTCATGGGAACATTTTAAAACGCGACATTTTTTCGAAATGAAAAATCTATTGTGGAAATCTAAGTGAAATGGACGTTTCGTGTAAAATACAATCGTCTTATATAAGTTTTAGAATTTATTTTTCGTAAATGAAAAGGGCCATTCGCATTCATATGAAGGTATAAAACCCTAAAAATGGAGGAATGTTAACGAATAAATCATATTTATTAATATATTGGTCTTTGATGGTAAAACATAAGTAACAATAAAATATTATCACCAAATTTCAAATTCATAGGTCAATGGAAAGTTAAAAAATACTTTTGTAAAAAATGCTGACTTTGGCGGCTTCTTATGCCTACGTTTTGCCATATTTTTTAAAACAAAAAGACGCATATACTGTGAAATGGAGGAAGCGCACTCCTTATAGAAAATGGACCCAGGTTGATTTTTTTGAAACTTTGGGAAATTATTATGCATAACCTTCTGAGAAAAGTGTCCATGGGCACAATCCAATCCTATGACTAGTTATCAATATATAGGGTGTTGAAGTTGCCAAATTTCAAATTTACCTTATTGGCAGGGAGCGCGACGAAAACGCCATCTGATGCTTGCATAAAATCATGCTCGGAAATTGTGAGAAGTATGTAAGTTGTGCATAAAAAATAAAAATTCGTTACAAAAAAATCTCATTAGAATTTATAAGCATATAAATAAAAAATGTTTTTATATTTTTAAAAGAAAAAATTTAGTAAAACGTGTTGTGATGAACAAAGCTTAAAACATGTAAATAAATATCAGAACTATGATTCTTATATTAGGTTATTCAGCGACATCCCTGACAGCTATAATAATAAAAATTAATGAATATCTGCTGGATTTTCCGTCACAATAATTTATCATACTTTTTTTAAATATTTTTTAGGCGATGATGAATGTAATTATTCAATCAAACCGGATTTGAATCAGTTACTCATCAAATATCATTTCAACCCTAAACGATGGACAAAGGGAAGCAACTTGTCGCGGCTGATCACGTTAGAGATGTGAAAGAATTGAGACATAGTGTCAAAAGTTATTTAATTACATCGAATAATTGTAGAATAAAACACACATTCGTCTAAGTAAGCATGCTACAGACGTAGGTTATACATTACTTACTTTTTTCTCCTAACTGCATTTATCCAGTTCTTTCTTTTCTCTAATTTCCAACTAGTTCTTGAAAATGTGTAAAATTTGCACTTACTATTTCTCCCTGTGTTTTTGCAATTAATAACGCAACAACTATTATGAACCATTTTTATATTTAATTTTGACGTGTTTATTTATGACAAGAGCCTGATTTCACGAAATGTTGATCACTACGAGCGCTGGGATCGTTTCAGTTGTCCCCACCATGTACTCTGCACCCAGCGAATACAATATCTCGAATTTGAAGAATTTCATTAACTTTTTTGTCGTCGGCGTAATTCTTGTACTATACAGAGGAAACGAAAATTAGTTAATTACATTGTGATTACGGAATTAAAAATCATCGTTTTAAGAAAATTAAATTCTTGTTACTGCTAAAATAATATAATAGCCCCTGTATATCTATAACTACGAATGTAATGCTAATATGTGCACAAAGTATATTTAGTATTAATTATACAGGGCGATTCATTGTTATGGTTACACCAATCCCGAATTTTTTTAAAAATCTTTCGGAGGACCCTGTATAAACGAAACGATTTACATTATTCATATCAATTTGTGTACGGGTTTTACTATTTTCTCTAGCTCATACAAGGTGATTTGTTCATTTTAAACATTTAAAATGACTAATAATCTTGAAAGTCAGTGATTTTTCACACTCATCCTGTATATCCAAATCGGGTCGGTCAAAGTTTTGTATCTTAACAGTTTTAAAACAATTATGTTGTACTATCACGTGTCGAAATCGCCAATAAAAATATAAAGCTAGTTTTCGAAAGGTATACAGGAATAAGTAGACATATATGGAGGAAAATAATGAAAAGTCGTTAGCTACAGGGTGATTACGAAATACAAAATCATCATTTCTTGAAAATCAAATCTTTGTTGATAACACCATACAATAATATTTACCGGATATCTATAACTATGATGATAATGCTGCTGTATCTACAAAATATACTTAGTAATAAATATACGAGACAGTTCATTATTATCGTTGCACCAATCTAGAATATTTCAAAAATGTTTCTGGGGGTAAGGGTGGCACTGTATAAACGAAAGGATTTACGTTGTTGATATCTATTTGGGTACAAATTTTACTACTTTTTCTAGATCATGCAAGGTAATGTGAAGGTAATGTGTCTGTTATAAAAGATATAAAATGCCTAATAATTTTGAAGATATGGATTTTAGCACTTGCATATCAAAATTGTGCCGGGCTGGATTTTGCATTTTTAGGATTTGAAAAGAATAATGGTTTTACTATTACATGTCCAAATGCCCAAATTATATCTTTGTCTACTTATATAGGTATCTTTTAAACTTTGGCAATTTTAACAACTTGTATCTCGATAACCAGCCAAGGGCATTTGGACATGTAATAGTAAGAATATGATTCTTATGAGACCGTGAAAAAACAAAATTTTGTCTGGTGAAGTATGATATAAAGGACGAGTGTGAAAAATCCTTATCTTTCAAAACTATTAGGCATTTTGTATCTTTTAAAATGGATAAATCACCTTGTATGAACTAGAGAAAGTAATAAAACTCAAATACCTATCAATAAGTAAATCGTTGAGTTTCTACATGGGCTTCCGAAACATTTTTTAAAAAATTCTGGATTGGTGTAACCATAATAATGAATCGCCCGGTAAAATTAACACAAAATATACTTTGTGATCATAGAATCATTACATTCGTAGTTAGAGATATAGAGGAGCTGTCATTTTATGGTGGCAGCAACAAAATTTGATTTTCTTAAAATGTAATTTTTAATTTCGTAATCACCCGGTTAATAACGACTTTTCGTTTCCTCTGCATATATCTGCATAATCCAAAATTGTACAAGACCTACATTGACTATAACAAAATATAATGAATTTCTTCATATTCAAAAAATTCAATAAGGAAAAAATGAAATTTGGCAAGTTTAGCACCCTGTATGTCAATAACTAGTCATATATTTTGATTGGGAATTAAGACACGGGATACTAAAAACCTAATTATTTTAAAACTGTTAAGATACAAAAATTTGACCGACTCGAATTAAATATACAGGTTGCGTGTGAAAAATCACTTTCAAGATTATTATTCATTTTATATCTTTTAAAATAAACAAATCACCTTGTATGAGCTAGAGAAAATAGTGAAACTGGTAGGTCCGTGAAGTTAGCCCCCAAAGTGTCAATTTTTTTTTTGGAAGTTCCCCGTTTGTTAGTGCTTTTTAGTGCCTTTTAGTGCTTTTACTATTTTCGTTAGTGCTTTTTCCGTTTTCTTTATATTAAGGATTTTTTAATTTCAAGGTCAGCCATGACAATCTTCCAAAATGGACGAAATTTGGTACTTTCATTTATTGCTTCGTTAGTGCTTTAAACAGTTTCGAAAGTGCTTGTCTATTTTTTTAGATATTCCAAATTTTAACTTCAATGTCAACCCCAAAACATTTTTCTATTGACTCAATTTTGGTATCAGGTTTTAGTGCTTTGTTAGTGCTTTAAAAAGTTGCAATCACGATTCTTTTCTTTTCGAGATATTTAACTTTTAATTTTCAAGGTCAGCCCTCAAATCATATTCGATTGACTTAATTCTAGAGTCGTTTCTTGAGTCATCGTTGGTGCTTTAGATAGTTTTCTTAATGTTTTTTACGGTTTTTTCCGATTTTTTACGGAGAGAAACTAACAAGAAAATATAAGTTTTGTTAATTTGTAGTTGGCCATTTGTGTTAACATTGTGACTGTATATAATAGTTATAAAAGTCTATTGTTTTTCAAGGTAAGTTCTTTGCTCATCTACTTGAGAAATAATCTACTTTGCGAATGAAAATTGATGCGAAAAAGCATACTTTGAATAGTGATAAAAGAAAAAATATTTTATATTTTTGTAGATGCCCCGTAAAGTCAATTATAACCATAAAGTACTTACTTCGAAGTTATTGCAGTTTAAACATGAAGTATTAAAAAGTTTTAATAAAACGAATGCACGACCTTGAAATTAAATTTCGCTCATTTTGGTATCTTGAAATTAAAAAATCCTTAATATACAGAAAACGGAAAAATCACTAACGAAAATAGTTAAAGCACTAAGAGGCACTAACGAAGCACTAAAAACTGATATCAAAATTAAGTCAATAGGAAAATGTTTTGGGGTTGACGTTGAAGTTAAAATCTAAAATATAAAAAAATAGACAAGCACTTTCGAAATTATTTGAAGCACTAAGAAGCACTAACGAAGCACTAAAAACTGATACCAAAATTGAGTCAATGGGAAAATGTTTTTGGGTTGACGTTGAAGTTAAAATCTAAAAATCCAAAAAAATAGACAAGCACTTTCGAAACTATTTAAAGCACTGAGAAGCACTAACGAAGCAATAAATGAAAGTACCAAATTTCGTCCATTTTGGAAAATTGTCAGGGCTGACCTTGAAATTAAAAAATCCATAATATGTAGAAAACGGAAAAGCACTAACGAAAATAGTTGAAGCACTAAGAAGCACTAACAAACCTGAAATTTCGTAAATTGTTTGTTTATACATGGTCCTCCGAAAGAGTTTTGAAAAAATTCGAGATTGGCGCAACCATAATAATAAATCGCCCTGTATAATTAATACTAAATATACTTTGTGCATATATTAGCATAATATTCGTAGTTATAGATATACAGCGGCTGTTATATTATGATAGCAGTAACAACAATTTAATTTTCTTAAAACCATGATTTTTAATTCTGTAATCACCCTGTAATTAATTACTTTTCGTTTCCTATGTACAGGTCTGTATATTCCAAAATAGTACAAGAATTACGCCGACTAGAAAAAATTTAATGAAATTCTTCAAATTAGATTCTTCAAATTAGAGATATTGTATAAGGTAAATTTGAAGTTTGGACACTTTTTGTGAGAAGGTTATGTATAATAATTTCCCAAAGTTTCAAAAAAATTGAGCGGAGTCCATTTTTCATAACGAGTGTGCCTAATCCTTTGAAGACTATAGCTCCAAGGGTTTAGCTGCTAGACCGGTGTGACAGACAAACCGATGGACGGACGGAGGGACAAGTGAGTGAGTGCAATAGGGCTGCCCCTTTTCTTTTGATTTATTGCCTAAGGCACTATGATGGCGGATGTGTTCCTCCACCTGCCAGCGACCAAGTTGTACTTGGTTAGTAGCATTTACAGGATTTTATCCTATTAAACGGCTTGCCCGGTTGGTACCCATCAACCATACGATAGATGTCATGACTATCTATCATTTTGCTAGTACATAGAAATACTTGGGGTATACGGAGTAAGATTTTGAAACTATTCATTCCGACAAAGTACCACTGATGATTAGTATAAGGATGAAACATATATGGTAATAGTCGGAATGTATAGTTTCAAATAGTTTCTATTTGTTTTTGATCAATAGGGCTCTGGTTGGACACTTTGAGATACGGAACCCTAAAAAAGGGACGCAGGGATATTGAATACTTTCATACAACTGATTTATATGCAATTCGTACATAGCCAGAATTTGTCGAAATGCAGGTTGTGATGAAGCCCCAATTTTATGATTTGGCCTAGAACTTTACATATTTGAGGTCAAAGGACTGATGTTGAGTGTATAGGCGGGGAATGTGAATAAATGTATGTTCATGTTAGTTCTAATTAAGTGTTTTATGTAAACAATTTTTAGTCTCATATAAATTAATTAATGAGATGACATTTCTTGCCGCTGTGTACTACCCAGGTATTAGTATTTTGGTTGGTTTTATGGAAAGATATACCAACAAATACAGAGAGATTGGCCAAAAAAATATTTGCGAAGAAGATTGAGACTGAATGTTGAAAATTAAGGAGAAAAAACTACTTTAATAAAAAAAAATTAAATTGTTTGATGTCATTCAATATTTAATAAAATACGGAGATAATTTTAGTAATTACTCCGAGTATAAATATCGATTTATTAGCATGCAGCACCGTCAAATTCTAGTGATCAATTGTATGATCGCATCAGACGAAACTCAACTAAAATAATTAGATAACTTTCAACTTGAGGCAATAAAGTTAAGTTTGCTTTGTAATTAAGGTTCTCATAATCTATTTAGGTTCAATTAATAATCGATAGTTTTAATTAGAGTGTGTATGTTGCGAATACGACATTTTGAATTTAATGGCTAACGTTTTGTTTAAATTATTTCATCAAAAAATAATTATAACTAAGTGGGTTTCGATATTTTAGATTTTCTAAAATATCGACACTGTTTTTATTGGTCCATATACAATTAGAATTGATTTTTTTTAATAATAAAGGTTATAAGATAATATTGAAAATATTTGTTGTACATTATCAACATTATGAAAACATGGATTATCACTTACCTAGTAATCTATCAGTTTGATTGATTTAAAATAATATGCTTTAACTATTGTATGAAAAATTTTTCATGCAAGTTTATTAAATTGCGAAAACATTACATGTCTTACTTTATTAAAGACATCAACAAAGATTCAAAGCAGAATATATTTTTAACTATAAGTCATTATCTGACTACCCTGTATGATATTATGTTTATTTCTAAATTTTAACTCAATAGGTTATTTGAGAAAAAACATATGTCAAGCATACTCAATTGTTAGTTGAAGCAAAAAACTTTTTTTTGTATTTATAAAATTTGTTCAGTATCATAACATAACTAAAATACGGCTCCGGCTTCAGTGGTTTTCATTTCGTCTTAATTCCCAATTCCCTGGTGGAATTGGTTTCCGTTTTTTTAAACAAATTATACCTTGTTTATTTTAACTCCTAGTTTTTTATGTTCCATATCTTTTTTGTCTTTCAAAGACCATGAGCCCACTGTAAAAAAACCCATCAGCAAAAGAAAATGCAGCAAACCGGATGGAACGGTAGAGGGGAGCATATAATAGAACCTGGCATCAGGATGCCTTACTCATAAGTCACAGAAGTGGGAAAATCTGATTTGAATTTTTTTCGTCCCTTCCATGAGAACGAGCAATGCATCAAGCCCCAGGAGAAACTTGAAAATATCTTAAAAACCCTATAATATACGTAGTTGCTGCATGGTAGGTACTCGCAACCAGAAGTGGCCAAACCCGTTAGGGAAGAAGATTCAGCAAGTAATAGAAATGTCTCTAAGCACCCAGGACCACAAAAATGTTAATTACTGCATTAGTCCAGTCTGTAGGGAGAAATATGGGTCTTTTACGACGTAAATTTGCTACAGGATGAAAAGTATACTAAGTTGTAGGCAGAGATAAAACTAGCATGCCTATATACTTTTACACACGAAAAAAACTTGCATAAACAAATTAGAAAGTTCCAAAGTTAGTGAAAACATGTTTTTCGCATCTACAATATAAGTATTCAATACTTTTTTTTGGTATTAACAATAGCTTTAATTTGATCCATTCCGCGATTTATTTCGTCAATTAGTTTATTAAAAAATAGCGAAAAACCGTCAAAAATGTCGTTTTTTTGGAATAATAATAATTATTACAAAAAAAGTTTTTTTCATATTATTATTGCTTTAAAAGCAAGGTTTTTTGATTCTGAATCAAACAAGCCCTTGCAAGACTGAATTGGATAATTTGTTGCTGAGATATTTGATATTGTTTATCCCAACACCGTAAATGTTTATTGCTCTAACTTTTTTTCTATGAACATTTTAACTTCTATAAGGGCTCATTCTCTTCATTGAGACTTATATTTTTAAGATCTTTTTGAACCAAATAAAAAAAGTAACATTTAACCCTTTCTTTATTGTCTTAAAAAGAGGGTACTTTTTTTGTTATAAACAATTAGAGCTGGTGCGCGCCCTGTACATCGTATCATTTTTTAACTTACAAATACCAAAAGCTGATTTCAAAACGAAAAATTTGAAAATAAAAAGAATACCCCACGACCAATAGGGACCGAGTTAACAATTTTTTTTTAAAAAATCACAGTTACATTGTTTATAACTATTAAGAAATAAATTTTACGGCATTCGATAGTCAAGTACTTTTATTTTTGGAAGTGTATATTTAAAATTTAAAAAAATTGTTTTTAATTACTTAAAACATTGTGTAAATTCGTCGATTTTCTCTCGCGGTAGTCAAAAACTGATCTCGAGAATTTAAATCGGCGAAGTGCGGAGAAAATAGCTATATCTCGGAACTTTTATATCGGATTTAGGCCTTTTTTTAATTTGGGGTAACACGGAAAGTTATGAACAATGGTATTATGTTTGTAAATGATAATAAGAAGTCATAAGAATTATAAAAAAAACATTAAGTGCGAATTTTACAATTTTTATCTCAGTAAATAAGAATTTTAAGGGAAATTCGCAGGAGTACAAAAAGTTCTATTTTTTATCGAAAAATAACTGATTTTTTCAAATCGATCGAAAGAAATTTTTTTCGTTTTTTTTTATAAAATACTATTTTATAATTTTATATGCATTTTGAAAT
This sequence comes from Neocrepidodera transversa, assembly GCA_963243735.1. NCBI lineage: Eukaryota > Metazoa > Arthropoda > Insecta > Coleoptera > Chrysomelidae > Neocrepidodera > Neocrepidodera transversa. Next base: position 25,824,392 of record OY725342.1, on the reverse strand, counting down.
TGCAGGTCATCCAATATTCTCCGTTGCGATTTTTTTCTTGTCGAATTAGTGCGCTTGCAGCTTGACCAAAAATAACTCAATTTTTTCAAATCCATCGGAGAAAATTTTTTTCATTTTTTGGCCAGTTTTTGCCTCTCTGCAGTTTTACTTAATGAACAATAACAAAATAAATCTTCAACGTTCGTTTGAAGAGCGGTAAAAGGGCACAAAAAGATTTTAGGCAAGCGCACTAATCAGATAGTGAAAAAAATCGCAAAGGAGAATATTGGATAAGTTGCAATTTCAAAATGCATATAAAATTAAAAGATATTATTTTATCAAAAAAAAATCGGTTCTGTCGCCCCAAAACTTTCCCGACGAGTGTCCAGAGACGAATACTTTTTCATATATTTAATGTTAAAGTTTTAAATTTTTGCTATTTTTTTATTTTTGGCAGGTGACAGTTGAAGAAAAAATTTTGACTGTTCTGAATAGAGTTGGATAAAGGAAACCCATATTTTAGCTGAATTAAATTAAGCGTGTGGCTTCTATCGTGGAAGAATACACACAGACAGACAGACAGGCAGATAGACAGGCAGACCTGAAAATGGAAATTTCTATTTTCATCTCGAAATTTTTTTTTGCACGTTCACTTTTCCCTACTCGGAGGTGGGTCGGGAAAGTAAAATGAAAAAAATTTCTTCCGATCGATTTGAAAAAATTCACAGTTATTTTTTGACCAAAAGTAGAACTTTTTGTACTCTTGTCAATTTCCATTAAAATTCTTATTTACTGAGATAAAAAATACTAAATTTCAAACTTAATAATTTTTTATATTTTTTTTTTATCATTAAAAAAAATAATGCCATTGTCGACAACTTTCCGTCTTACCCCAGATTAAAAAAAAGACCAAAATCCGATATAAAAGTTCCGAGATATAGCTATTTTCTCCGCACTTCGCCGATTTAAATTCTCGAGATCAGTTTTTGACTACCGCCCGAGAAAATCGACGAATTTACACAATGTTTTAAGTAATTAAAAACAATTTTTTTAAATTTTAAATATACACTTCCAAAAATATAAGTACTTGACCATCGAATTCCGTAAAATTTATTTTTTAATAGTTATAAACAATGTAACTGTGATTTTTTTTTAAAAAATTGTTAATTCGGTCCCTATTGGTCGTGGGGTATTCTTTTTGTTTTCAAATTTTTCGTTTTGAAATCAGCTTTTGGTATTTGTAAGTTAAAAAATGATACGATGTACAGGGCGCGCACCAGCTCTAATTGTTTATAACAAAAAAAGTATCCTCTTTTTAAAGCAATAAAGAAAGGGTTAAATGTTACTTTTTTTATTTGGTTCAAAAAGATCTTAAAAATATAAGTCTCAATGAAGAGAATGAGCCCTTATAGAAGTTAAAATGTCTCTGGACACTCGTCGGGAAAGTTTTGGGGCGACAGAACCGATTTTTTTTTGATAAAATAATATCTTTTAATTTTATATGCATTTTGAAATTGCAAGTTATCCAATATTCTCCTTTGCGATTTTTTTTCACTATCTGATTAGTGCGCTTGCCTAAAATCTTTTTGTGCCCTTTTACCGCTCTTCAAACGAACGTTGAAGATTTATTTTGTTATTGCTCATTAAGTAAAACTGCAGAGAGGCAAAAACTGGCCAAAAAATGAAAAAAATTTTCTCCGATGGATTTGAAAAAATTGAGTTATTTTTGGTCAAGATGCAAGCGCACTAATTCGACAAGAAAAAAATCGCAACGGAGAATATTGGATGACCTGCAATTTCAAAATGCATATAAAATTATAAAATAGTATTTTATAAAAAAAAACGAAAAAAATTTCTTTCGATCGATTTGAAAAAATCAGTTATTTTTCGATAAAAAATAGAACTTTTTGTACTCCTGCGAATTTCCCTTAAAATTCTTATTTACTGAGATAAAAATTGTAAAATTCGCACTTAATGTTTTTTTTATAATTCTTATGACTTCTTATTATCATTTACAAACATAATACCATTGTTCATAACTTTCCGTGTTACCCCAAATTAAAAAAAGGCCTAAATCCGATATAAAAGTTCCGAGATATAGCTATTTTCTCCGCACTTCGCCGATTTAAATTCTCGAGATCAGTTTTTGAATACCGCGCGAGAAAATCGACGAATTTACACAATGTTTTAAGTAATTAAAAACAATTTTTTTAAATTTTAAATATAAACTTCCAAAAATATAAGTACTTGACTATCGAATGCCGTAAAATTTATTTCTTAATAGTTATAAACAATGTAACTGTGATTTTTTAAAAAAAAATTGTTAACTCGGTCCCTATTGGTCGTGGGGTATTCTTTTTATTTTCAAATTTTTCGTTTTGAAATCAGCTTTTGGTATTTGTAAGTTAAAAAATGATACGATGTACAGGGCGCGCACCAGCTCTAATTGTTTATAACAAAAAAAGTACCCTCTTTTTAAGACAATAAAGAAAGGGTTAAATGTTACTTTTTTTATTTGGTTCAAAAAGATCTTAAAAATATAAGTCTCAATGAAGAGAATGAGCCCTTATAGAAGTTAAAATGTTCATAGAAAAAAAGTTAGAGCAATAAACATTTACGGTGTTGGGATAAACAATATCAAATATCTCAGCAACAAATTATCCAATTCAGTCTTGCAAGGGCTTGTTTGATTCAGAATCAAAAAACCTTGCTTTTAAAGCAATAATAATATGAAAAAAACTTTTTTTGTAATAATTATTATCATTGCAAAAAAACGACATTTTTGACGGTTTTTCGCTATTTTTTAATAAACTAACTGACGAAATAAATCGCGGAATGGATCAAATTAAAGGTATTGTTAATGCCGAAAAAAAAGTATTGAAGACTTATTTCGCTAAAATTAGTATTGTTGCTTGTAGAAGCGAAAAACATGTTTTCACTAACTTTGGACCTTCCTAATTTGTTTATGCAAGTTTTTTTCGTGTGTAAAAGTATATAGGCATGCTAGTTTTATCTCTGCCTACAACTTAGTATACTTTTCATCCTGTAGCAAATTTACGTCATGAAATTTCCCTACATCCTGGACTACATCGCACGTGACGCACTTCAAACATAAATAGAAATTGAAAATGGCGTCCGATCCGCGGAGTGGTAAAGACCTCAAATTTAGTGCGATCGATTGAGGGTTATAAACTAACAAAAATCTCTTTTGCTGCATGGGAGAGCGTCCCCATTCCCTTATCTTCCACCACTTTTAACCCCGCCTCCTAAGTGACGTATTTTTCGTATTCGATTCAAAATTGTAGCAGATAAGGAGGGGGCGCTTTTATGCAGCAAAATGGATTTTTGGTAGTAAATAAACAAATTATCAAGATGTGGGTACAGAAATGAACAAATAAATCTTTATTTTCTAGTAACGGGACAAGTTTTGAAAATTTTCGCCGCCCATTTTGTGCACCTTCCTCATTCCGTACACCATTCAAATGTGGCAAATCGTATTTTTGGCCACCAGGTTATACTCTCAATCGAGTCCACTAAATTTGGAGTTTTTACCCGTCGGCGGGTCAGGCGCCATGTAGTTGGGTAAATTTTCAATTTTTTTTTCAACCCATTACAATTAATTGCTGCATCTTCTTCCCTAACGGGTTTAGCCACATACGGTTGCGCGCCATCTACGATTCCGTAACTACGTATAGTATTGTATGGTCTTTAAGATATTCTCACGCTCCCCCTGGGGCTTACTTCATTGCTTCCTTCCATGAAAGGGCCCAAATAAATTCAAATGAGATGTTCTCCCATTTCCGTACTACTTGGGTATAGGCACCCTGATGCTCCTCTCTACCCCTTTTATCCGGTTTGGATCATTTCTTTGCCGCTGCATTCCAGACAGCATGCGTATCGAATGTCCACAAGGGGAAGGGGCATCCCCGTTTATGTGGAGCCTAATAGTAGACAAACTCCTCCACATTTTGACTGATCACGTAATATCCTGATAAGGATATGCTGATGACATAGTCATAATGGCCAGAAGCAAGTTGGCAAACATTATTTGTGACATAACTCAAAGGGGACATAACCCGATAAAAGAATGGTGCCAAACGGTGGGACTAAACATCATCCCCACAAAGACCACTCTTGTAGCCTTTACGAGGAAAAGAAACCTCAATCCCAAAACCATCAAATTAGGTGGGCACGTTATTGAGTGGAAACCAGAAGCGAAATACCTGGGACTCACCCTAAACAATAAACTGCTCTGGAATAGTCATGAAAAAGAAGTAACGACTAAGGTTGCGAAAGCCTTAATGGTAAGCGGAAAGTTTGCATGGAAAACGGGGGATGCAATCCAAAAATCCTGCAGTGGATGTACACAGCTATTGTGATGCCTAATCATAACTTACGGAGCTGTTGCTTGGAGTAGAACTAACCTTGCACTCTCGAGAGTCCAGAGGTTAGCCTGCATATGCATAACAGGAGCAATGAGAATGTGTGAAACGGCTGCAATGGAGGTAATCCTAACCCTCACTTCTCTGCACATACAAGGGGAGAATGTGGCAAAAAGGACAACATGCAGTATGGTCCAAGAGGGAATCACCAGAAGTAAACCCAATTTCCGTATCGGAAATGAACACATCTGGGACATGCCTCAGGATTAGATATGAAAAAAGTATAACTTTGTGAATTAATTCAGCACAAAGCTCGGTAGAAAAAGTGAATGGGACGAGGACACCATTGCTAGCTACAACAAAAATACCATTAAATGGTACACTGATGGGTTCAGGATAGCAGAGGGCACTGGAATAGGAATATATGGGCCTCGTACCAGATGTTTCGTAAGCTTGGGCAAATCACCAAATAATTTTCAAGCAGAAATATACGCTATTGAAAAGTGAAGTGTGTACAGATCAACGTTGAAAAGAAATTCCACAGGCAAGAAATTGTCATTATATCGGATAGTTAAGCAGCCATCAAAGCTCTGAGCACCCACGTAATCAGCTCCAAGATGGTCAAGGAATGCTTAGATCCAAGTAATTCTACAACGAAGTCCACAGAATGTATCAACCTGAAAAAAAAAACAAATTTCGCATATTAACAGGATTTTGAATTTTGAGATTTAGAGGTTGAAAACTAAATGACACATACTCTCTGAATGCACTGAGAGAGATCTACCGAATCTGAAACCATCCGACATCTTAAATCTCCTGAGGGGAATAGGTCTGGAAGGGGTGCTCTAATCAGTGAAACATTCTAAGCACTAGAAGGGGGCACAATAGATCTAATAGGTCGCGGTGTAATTACCCCCCTCAACAACATACAACAACATTTCTTTTGTTTACGGGGTTTTTTACCGTGGGCTGTCGGTCTACAAACCCCTTTCTCCTATGGTTAGTACACAGCGTTAAGCGTTATGCTATTATGTTTAACTTTCATTTTTGTAATTAATAGCTACATGGCTTGAAAATGGATTTGCAGCCTAAACTAGTCGCCGTTTACAATATTTTTAAATAAATAATGCGATACATGACTTTTCGTTTTATTTTAATTTATTAAAATGTAAGTTGTTTTAATAAAAAACCTTCTATTGTTTTTCAATAACTGAAAAATAATTTCAAAGTAATTTAACTTATGGTGTTTCATAATTATATGAACAGGAAGAAAAAATTGCTAGTTTAATTTTATTTTTGTATTCAAGAACCACAATAGATAATAAAATCAGCAATGGACTTATTCCTCAATATTTAGCGATCTGTAACTCACCACTTACATATTTTATTTTAAAATACTTTGATTTTTCGTTCTTGAAGTATTTAAGTTTTTAGTTTTTCCAGACCTTCCATCTTTTTAATAGTTATGAGTCTTTTCCCAGCATACGCAGGCTTCTTTGGGGTGCTAAAACGGCTTTAGATGCATTTCTAAACATAAAATAATGTGACATAAAGCCACCAATAAAGTGACTATCCCGTCTTGTTCATTATTAGAGTGAAAAAATGTATTTTGGATGATTTTGAATGAAATCTATTTATCTTCCTTACACATAGAATCAACCGATAGAATATTCCTTTTTGACATCATTTTAATCATTAAAAATCGTGCGATGCACGCTTTAATCGCATTAAATATATTAAATATTTAGGATACAACCACAGGAAGGTAGATCCAAATGGAGAAGATGAGAAATTGGGGGTCTAAGGAAAGCCCCATGACGCATCGCACGGTTTTTAAACCGCTTAATTTAAAATTTCGTAATATCATAACATAATTAAGTTCATGTACCAATACTCTCCTTTCCCCCCTATAGTTTTCCATTACTTACTAGTAATTTTATAACAGCGTTATACTTACTCCATATTAATGATATTTTTACTTTTGTAAACCTATTTTTATATGGTAAGTCCGTTTGTTTTTTGTATTTACTCTTAGAATTTGCGAACATTGTTAAAACTTTTACGCCTGAAGATAGCTAAGTAGCTGAAACTAGTTGCCGTTCATTACAACTTGATTACAGTCTCTGTGGTATATGATTTTAAGTTTCATTTCATTATTGAACATTGGACCACATTTGTGATATGGATAATATTTTGTATTTGATTGTTTTTAGCTGAAAGAAAAATTACTAAAAAACATTTATAGGCTATAGCATTAAAATAATGCCATCAAATTCTTTTATTGTCAATAAATAAAACACAAACTGTCAGTAGATAGAACGTCCTTTAACTTTAACGGTTCTGTAACTAACGACAATGACGTTTAGATTGTGACAATTGTATAAGAAATCAACTTGTTAAATTTTATTCTAAACGTCATCGCCTTTAGTTATTGAATCTTTAAAGTTAAAGGACGTTCTATCTACTGACAATAAGTCAAGCAAGTTATATTGTGTTGTTGGATTAATTTTGTTTACAAACCATCATGAGGCCATTATATAAGTACCATTTTAAAAAAAGTAATTAAAAATTTTTGTCCTGATGATGATTTGTAACTCAAACTAGTCGCCTAAAATTTAATATAACTTGTGGTTCTTAACTTTGTATTTTATTCCTTGAAAACTTGGCCACATTTGTTTTATTGAGTAAATTCTTTCACATCGTCTTAGTTTGTGTTTTAGATCTGCGAAGTTACGCTCACAGAGAACAAAACAATGTATTGCTTAATATCTTTAAATACTTCCAATGGGACTAAACTGGACAATATCATAATCATCGTATGGTTCCGGTTTTGTCCATCGGATCCAATCGAAAATCTATGGAAATTACCCACAGTTTGCAGTTTTCCTTTACATATTTATACGCAAACGAATAAACTTCATTTGATCCTTTCCTACCTTCACCTTCATGGCACACTATAAGAATAGTGGTGGGATTGTGTCTACAAAATATATTTACAGTTAACTGCCTAAAATAAAATATCTGCTGTACAAGAATTCATGACAAATCTATGTTTTAAATGTAGTAAATGTAAATAATGTAAATATACCACCTGTTTTTCAAGATGTATCACTCCTTATTATTTTTCTTTTCATAAAACTTTTTGGACCTTCTTTAGTGCACAAGTTTCTTTCCCACTACTACACGCTTTGCTGTATCATTAAAAAATTTTCTATTCATTTAATTCTTTAGATGTGCTTTTGGTCGCAATGAAAACTAATCTTCTTATAAAATAAATATCTAACATTCAATACAGGATATTTTCCATAGCATATGCTGTACATAACTTTGATAGTTTTGCATCAAAATAACGGATCTCTTTCTGAGCATAGAGTGATATATTTTTTAGAAAAATTCTAAATATATTGAAATAGTAATTCTACATGACAAGTGAATCCCATTTCTTACCCTGTAGCACTCTTTCTCAATGGGCTGGTTTCAGAAGGCCTTAAAAAATGAAATTTACAATATTGTAAAAAATTTTATAAATATTATTCTAAATTTTCCGCCAATCTCTTCTATTTACTCCACCAATTATTCAAATTTATGTCTTGTTTCTATCTTGTTATTCCTTCTTTTATCTTTATTTTAAATTTGGGTAATACTTCGTTCTTAGGGATCATGCGTTTTTTTTTTTTTTAAAAAGTGGATCTTACGTATTTTGGTCTACTGAACACGAATCCGAAATCAAAACGTGGCGCTCACAAGTAGTTTCGGAGATACAGCCCTATTTTGTTCACTATTTGGCAGCTCAAATTTCTCTTATTGAAAACACACAAATTTCTTCCTAATTATTATCAAAACACTACAAATGCTTGTATTTACTTGTTTTCAGAACTTTGTAGCGAAAAAAAGTACTATTTTTCAAAAAATTCATTCTAATTTGAATTTTTGACAGATCACTAAAGTTGGGTTAATCAGCTGACAATTATGTCTATTATTTTTTATTTATAGAATGTTGGCAAACGTGACTACGTGATTGTTCGTTTGACTCCTGTCGGATCTTGCTGGATTTTTGATTTCCATTATCAAATGAAATAGCTACGATTCTCTTGGTAACTTTTTTAAATGTATTTCTGAACTAAATAACAAAAAAATGAATCTCGCAATAAAATTAAGGATTTATTCTTTTTTTTTTGGATAATGCAAGATATAATTGGATACTTTGAGCTGCGACCTGAATATATAATAAATATAAGGTTAAAATTTGGTTTAGCGGAAATCAATTATGGGAAACTGTTGTAATGGTAACCGTTACCATGGTAACCTGTAAACAAAAATCCTAATTTAAGTTATTTACAGAAATAGTGGATAAGGTAGTAAAATAAATGCGCGCGTCCGGCCGACATTTGCAAACCCGCGCGGTTACCATTACAAAAGTTTCCCATAATTGATTTCCGCTAAGCCAAATTTTAACCTTATATTTATTATATATTCAGGTCGCAGCTCAAAGTATCCAACTAAAAATTTCAATATTATAACGAGACTCGCATTGAAAAGTACAGAATAGACTTTGAACCATCCTCATATCAGATTTCCAGTAATTCGAAGTGATCAACAGCGCATTTTCAAATATTGAAAACCATACCAGTTAATGAAAAGGCATATTTATATTGATATTTTCTTACTAAAATTTCCATAAATCTCTCAATAATAACTATCATCTATAACTTGGCAACAGCGCATTTTCGCAAAACAATAGTTTCACATAACTGATTTCCGCCAAGCCAAATTTTAAGCTTATATTTATTATATATTTAGGTCACAGCTCAAAATATCCAATTATATCTTGCATTACAAACGAAGTATCATCTACAAACAGTTTTTCGTTAAAAAAAGGAATAAAAATCTGCCGTCTTTAATTTTATTGCGAGATCCATTTTTATGATTTCGTTCAGAAATACAATTAAAAAAGATACCAAGAAAATCGTAGCTATTTCATTTGGTAATGGAAATCAAAAATCCAACAAGAACCGACAGGAGTCAAACGAACAATCACGTAGTCACGTTTGCCAACATTCTATAAATGAAAAATAACAGACATAATTAACCCAACTTTAGTGATCTGTCAAAAATTCAAATTAGAGTGATTTTTTTGAAAAATAGTAGTTTTTTTCGTTAAAAAGTGCCGAAAACAAGTAAATACAAGCATTTGTAGTGTTTTGATAATAATTAGGAAGAAATTTGTGTGTTTTCAATAACAGAAATTTGAGCTACCAAATAGTGAACAAAATAGGGCTTGTATCTCCGAAACTACTTGAGGGCGCCACGTTTTGATTTCGGATTCGTGTTCAGGAGACCAAAATACGTAAGATCCACTTATTTTTTTTTTTTAAATCGCATGATCCCTAAGAACGAAGTATTACTTTTTTTTTTACTCAACTCTCCTAAAATTACAACATTCAAATAAATCTTTTCTTGTAAAAAAATATCTTCAATCAAAAATTATTTTTTTGACAACCTTTTTTTATAAGAATCAATAATCTTTCATTTATTTTTAGCCCAAAAAAATGTTTACCTACTATTTTTTTTTAATTTGTCTTCAACTATAATTTGGATTGACACCAACCCAATGACAAATCATTTCACCTGGGACCCAATTCTTGAAATCGTAGGAATTAATTCTCCAGAGAATTGATTCCCCAAAAAAAATTCTCTTGAGAATCGCCAGTCCTATTCTTGAATGAGTCGGAACTGAAATTCTAGTGAATTAAAAAAAGTGACGTATGTCTTTACTAAATCCAAGTATTTCATGAACTCAACCAATCAAATACTCAGTTCTGTGCTCAAATATTATTTTAATACGTTCGCAGAAATGAATATCAGTTGCCATTGATACCATATGTTTGACATTTTACATTTTTGAGGAAACAAATTGAAACAATTTACATAGTTATTATCCTATTATTGTGCATAATCGTTTATTATTGACTATGGGTTATTTGTTATTTTTGTTCATTTTTTATTTGCGATGGCCAAACGAAATTTCGTGAGTGAAGCGCAAAAAAAATCCTTGTAGAATTCTTAGAAAATGATAAGGAACTTCTTAGAGGAAAGAATTCTCTTCCTTATAATATATTTTATAATTTTACTTGTTGAAATTATACTTATTATACTTGTTATTAGCTTACTTGGCTACCTATTGTGGCTAGCCAAAAACCTTTTAATAAAAATTAAGATAGCGAAAAAATAAAGAGTTGAAGTTTTGTTATATGTCGAGATGATAGATACGAAATTTTTATATGTCGTTTTTTTGATATTGTATTTTAAAAAGAAAAATATATGTATTCAAGCATTAATTAAATCTCAGAACCAAATAAAATTTGTGTTAATTAAACGACACAACGACGCAGACTAGGAACTAGGGCTTCCTACTCTTCGTTCACCTACTAAAACTTTTTCTCTTGGTTAATCTCCAACTCTGATTGTTGGTAGCAGAAAAAGCTCAATATACTCCATTGAAGTAAAAAATTATTCATTTTAACAATATTTATGGCGGTAACAACAAAAAAACAATAATGTTCAATTTCAATTCCCACAAAATACGTCAAATACGTACAATTCACACTCTAATTTCTTAAATTCTCATGAGAATTTGAAGTTTCTCCAGACAATGACATTAGGAATTAATTCTCATAATTTTTGGAGAATTTTTTCCTACGAAATATTTCAAGAATAGACATATTACAAAATCTAGAGAAAATGACGTAAATTTCTCACGAGAATCGATTCCTACGATTTCAAGAATTGGGTCCCTGGTAGGAAATGCCATCCAACCTGTCACAAGGAATTTTATACTTCAGATGGCTTAAGCCCTATTCATATTACCAAAATTAGTATATACTTTTAATACCATTTACCAACATTTATTTTTAATTCACATTTTTCTTTTTTATGTTACAAACAAGGAAAACTATATTAATTTTAATTCCATATCCTATTCGTTTTCTTTTATTTAAACCAACCCCTACTTAATATTATGTTTTATAAAAAATTAATTCTGTCCTATACAGGGTATAACAAATTTCATAACAATATATAGCAAATCAGTAACGAAGTTACTAAATTTCGACAAATATTAAAACTGTAAAAAACATTAGTTATCCTATTTGGGTTAATAACCATTTTACAAACTTCATTATTTTTGGAAAACCCTCTACACATCATTTTGCCCTTTTTAATGCGTCGATTTGGTTTCATCATTAAACAAAACAGCTAATGGACCCATCGAGTCCTCTCCTCTCTACACCACATGTAACGTAACAGTCGATTAAGAATCAATACGAAGTATTTGCGTTTCATTTGTGACCGTTTAGGGCGTGGGGTCAACTCGAAAAAGCTATCGTGTTCAGCATCCTTGAAAACAGGAAGTGACGCAGGTTTTGTCGGTATCAGACGGCGCATCCACGTTAACCTCTTTGGATGGCGGTTTTTGACCTTCTTGCCGGGTGGAGTTAACTTGGAAAGAGTTTAAACCACCGCCGTCGTATTATCTATCTTCGAAAACTGGGGGTAATAATCTCGTTAGGCTCTGAAATATTTACATGTCTGTCCGACTCACGGAATCTACTATATAAAAGTTGTAAGATTACACGTTTTCGGATAAATACACGCACGATGTAAGAGATGGTAATTTAGATGTTAAACGCGAAATTAAGTTCAGTTCGTGCCAGTGTTGCCGTTTTAGTACATTTCTACTATTTCTAGTACATTTTCGACAGCAAAGTGGAATAGTAGATTCTGTAACAAGGTTAGAACGAAAAATTCGATACGAGTGTCGAATTTTTTCATTCTAATCGAGTAACAGACTATATTTTCTCCACGATCAAAAAGTATTAATCAAAATTAAATTAAATCCGAACACAACAAGTTATTTGTTGACATATTTGCATTAGATTGTGTTAATATTTATAGTGTAATGGTACACTTACCGAAATTAAAAACTGGTGCATTGGTGTTTTTTCATAATTTGCAATTTCAGATATTATTAAATTCTACAGTGTGTCCACGGATGGGGTATCATATAGGTGAAAAATTTTTAAATTTAAGTTTTAACGAAAAATGTCATTCTTGATAAAAAGTTTTGCTTGAACTGAAATCTAAAATACAATCATCTGATATCAGTTTTTTCCAGTACTATACGAGGTTTGTCAAAAAATATGAATTTTACTCAAGAGTACCTTTAAATTTGGCAACATCGAAAAATGTTATTTAAAAAAGTTGATCAGAACTAAAAAACTAAGTTCAAATATGCAATTACATCCATTTACATTGAAAAAATGTATTTCTAGGTACAATAACAATGCAAATTTTACTGTAGTTACGTGTTCAAATTGCAAAATTGTTAGAAAATATTAAGAAACGAGAAGGTTATCATGACTTTTATAAACACAAGAGATAAATGTTCATTCAAAATAGAAACAATATTCAACAAGCACAAAACCTATTTTCAATGTAAATGGATGTAATTGCATATTTGAACATACTATTTAGTTCTGATCAACTTTTTTAAATATCATTTTTCGATGTTGTTAAATTTAAAGGTACTTTACTCTTAAGTAAAATTCAAATTTTTTGACAAACCTCGTATACTACTGGAAAACATTGATATCTGATATTTTAGATTTCAGAACAAGCAAAACTTTTTATCAAGAATGAATTTTTTCGCTAAAATTAAAATTTTAAATTTTTTCACCTATAGGATACCCCATCCGTGGACACACTGTATATCTACTTCACTTGATTTTTCACTCATTATTTTGTTTAACTTAAAACTTGTTTGAAAATAATTATTACCGTCGAAATTTTATATCTGACAGTGACACTTTTGAAATCCATGGCAATCCACATCGTTTAGTTCGAATGCAGAATATCCATTCTCTTTACCTTGATAAAGAATGAAAAAAGTGCAAAATATATAAGGAGCAAGTGTTTTAGAATAAATATTCAGACTCCAGAGTGTGAACGTTGTCATTCTATTATTAAAAATGATTTCGTAATTCATACATTCAGTAATGGTCGTGGAGAACAGTATATTTTAAATAGATCTGATTCTAGTACATTTTTAAAAAAGACCAAGGTCATATATTTTATGCCATATAATAAGAATATTAGAAAAATAATAGTTTTCTCCTTGATGTTATGGCATGTATTATAAAATATATTGTATTATTACATATATTATATTTTAGAAAATAATAGTTTTTTGTTGTGTTTTTATGTTTTTATATTGATATTTTTTGTTTCGTGTATATTTTATTATAAAAAAATAAAAATTCTTTGCAATACATAATTGTTTGATTTCATTAGTACAAAAAATAGGTATATTCTAAGAGAAAGGGCAATATTTCACTTTATCGTAAATTGTAGTAGAATCTAGTACATTTTATTGTTTCTGTTCAGTACATTTTATAAATTCAGAGAACCAACACTGGTTCGTGCTTAGATACTCCAGTAAGCAGAGAGGCCAGCCGTCGAGCCATCTCCGAGCGACGCAGACTACACTCGCATATTATACCAGTAAATTAATCAAAATTTGAAATAAATCTAGAAAATATCCGATTAATAAATAAATTATTGAATTTTGCAAAATAGAGAACAACAGCCTCACAACTTGTTAACTAAAGCACGTCTGAGAAAAATATGTTTATATCTTGGTGTATAATATTACTGAGGCTCAAAAGCCTCAGTATTAGTTTCGTGAAAAATTTATTACCCCCAGTTTTTATCACTTTTCTCGACGTTTCCGAGCTTCCTGAGTCCGAAAATGCAAAAAAATCCTGTCGACGTCTGGATGTCTGTCTGTCTGTCTGGATTTAAACACTGTAACTTTTGAACGAAAGCACCGATCGAGTTCCGGTTTTACTTTACCTAGTTAGTTTTGTCCAAGGTCCTATTGAACTTGAGCAGAATCGGACCAGCCCTTCCGGTATTCACCCCCTCCACTTTTTTTCTACCCAGGTGTACCGAGGCGGCTCTGGTCTTCCGGTACTTGAGCTCAAAAACGACTCAAAATGAAACGATTTTTAATGGGTTTCACGCATCGTTTTTAGGTGCGTTAAATGCATCAAAAAATGACCCAAAATGGAACGTTTTTAATGATTTTCACGCATCGTTTTTAGGTGCGTTAAAAACGTCATTTTTTGACGTATTTTGACGCTTTTAATATGTATGCTATTTTTAAGGCCGCTCTTGTGGGAAATACGTATAATAGCATGAAAAACTTCCCATTTTAACTCACCTAAGAACGATGCGTGAAAATCGTTAAAAATGTTCCATTTTGAGTCGTTTTTTGACAGATTTAACGCACCTAAAAATATGCGTGGGACCCATCAAAAAACGTTCCAATTTAGTAGTTTGTCGAAAAACTACTGCATTTAACGCAGCATTTTTCAGTTCCGACCATAGCCGATGGAGCTGAAGTACCTGAAGACCAGAGCGGTACCCCGGGTAGAAAAAAGTGGAGGGGTGGTCAGTGTGTCCCTTTACCTACTGCCGCCATACAAATGAAAGTGGATTGCATGGGAAAACTTTTTTCCAATTCAAATTTTTAGAACTTTTTCCACTCCAAATAATGTATAACATTCCCATACACGTATGTGAAAAGTTTTTCCAGTAACGCACAAGCCAGTCCGGTACCCGCCCCACAACGATCCGTAAAAATCAAGTTCTCAACTGATAAACTTTTTTATACTGCAAATTAAACAGAGTTCACCCGATGGACCGAAGGCCCGAAAGGGTGCACCACCGTTTGAGCGTCTCTAGAATTTGTAATTACCTAATGGCGTTTTCCATTGACATGCACTGGCTTTGTATGTACCGACTTCTTGGGTACCCTGTACGAGTGCAACGAAATTTTGCACTCAGTGCGTGGCCAATTGATTACGGAACAGCTGTCATTTGTCATATCTAGTCAATCTAGTGCAGTTGGAATTTTCAAATTTTTTGATTAGCATATCAGCAATTTCTGGTAAAAGTCTGAAACGATCCATAAACTAAAAGAAATTAAACAAAGATTTTATTTTGAAAAAATCACATTTTCTCACATGCTTTTTATTCATTTCATTTACTACATCATTAACATAATTGTTAATTTTTGGCATAGATGACTAATTTTTCATTATCTCTTCTAAAGTGTCTAAATCAATATTATCATCAAAAAAACAAAGCTCATCATTGCTAGCCATTTTCCATTTTGCACCACAATGGACACTAGCTCCTGAGTAGGTAGGGAAAAAACCGCACTCAGTGTAACTTTGCTTGTCCTTTTATTCCAATGGAATATGAAAAATTGATGCAGTGCAACCAAGGGACCACAAATTTTGCACTGAGTTCAGTTTCAGTGCACCATAGTTTTGCCAATGGAAAATACTATTTTAACGATTGCACGACCGGACACGGTGGCCGGGTTGGTTAGGGCATTGGCCTTTACATTTGGTCATTATTGGGGTCATGGGTTCGATTCCCATAAATATAAAGTGGAGTTAAAGTCAGATAAGACTTTGGGCAAATGCAAAAATATATTTGTGCCATGTGCAGTTTCATTTACGTCGATAACGAGGCCGGATGAGATCGGATATCTCGTGAAACTGATAGGGGTTGGTGGCACAATTATACACTTACTAGTCGGTAAATCACCTGAATAGTCCTGGGTTTAGGGTAATTGAAAATCGTGGTTTGGAGCTCACGATAAGCTGTAGGTCCGATCCAGATTAGCCCTGGTAGCAGAAAAGAGACGTTAAAATTAATAGCAAGCAAGCAACGATTGCACGAAAAACAGTGTGAATACCATGACCGCGAAACATTTTAGGAACCTAAACATGTATTTCGCGGCACAGGTGAACAAATAACTATTGCAAATGATATGTTTACAAATTACATTTTATACCATTATACATTCCCAAATATGGTTTTAAGTGCACCAATGCAAAAAAAAATAATATTTTTACATTTAAAATTAGATACACGGTGGCCCACTGGTAACGCCTCTGTCTGTAATAGCAAATCTTGGCATTTTTTTAAAATCTGTTTTCATAGAAAGATGTATAAGTATCAGAAGAGAAAACAATCTAAAAATAATTTTTATTATACATGGTGCTCCGGTAAAGTGATACAGATCAAAGTTAGATTTTTTTAAATGGAACATCCTGTATTTTTTACATTTTTAGATTCATCCTGAGAAGCTAATTTTAAACAAATATAATATAAACTAAATAGTTTTGAAGTTATGGACAATTGAAAATAGCTTTTTTTACTTTAAGTGCTTCACCCAAACGACATAAAATCTATTATAACTTACCTTAACTTTTCGTGTTTTTCGTCGTCATGCGGTCTTTTGGCGTCTTAATCCAAGTAAGTAACGGGTTGCGTTGAGCGTTACCTTTGATTTATAGTGCGAAGGTCACTTGCTCGGGCATCGTCAGTGAAAAATAAATACTCCAGTGTTCTTTATGGCATCGATCAATGTAGTAATCAGGAATATATGGCAATTAATCGCGCGACGTTACATCGCACGACAACTTATAGCCGTTAATTCATCGCTACGACAATTTATCGCAACAAATTTATATTTAAATCAACCTCACTAACGGCTTCTAAGTAAAAATTTTTATTTTTAAAGTAAGCAATATTTTCAGTTCTAAAACATTGGTATTTCCAAGAGTTTATATCTAGTATTATTAAAATGTATAATACCAATATAAAAGAATATAAATCCAATACATAACCATAATTCTGAGAAAGTTTAATATTGATCTCTACTTATATTCTTTTCAGGTTATAACGTAAGTGAAAAGCTATTAAATAGTAATTTGTTATACCCTTATTATAATAGTTCTTCGAAGAATAAAGCCTTGTTCAAAAGGACATGATTAAGGGATTCGAATGCAAATATTCAAATAAATAATTTCTAATGAGCAGAACGAAACAGAAAATCAGTTGATTTAGTTCTATCGTATGGTGTAGTCCTAAAATCAAAGTATTCTAAGATGGCAGTACAGTTTGTAAACAGTAAGAGTGGTAGGAAGATGCTAATTAAGAACGGATATATTTATTTGCAAGAAAGAATAAGTGGTGAAATAGTTGGATAAATTTCACTGGAATATTATCCAGAATTCACAAAACAAACTTATATTTAATTTAAACTTAATAAGATTAAGTACTATATATTTTACCATTCCATAATCTAAAAATAGATTATATTATTCATTTCGTACGTCATTGCCTTTAGAACCATGTGCAAAAGTACAGGTTATAAATAATAATTCACCATATCTCCTTCTACGCGATGTAATATTGATAAGAGCGACAAGCGCAGAAATACCTCTGATCACCGGACAGATCGATTTTCATACTAGAAAGAAGAAAACCGTTACAACTCCCCACTTATAAATCTTTTAGCACTATAAATAGGAAAATAGCTTCAGAACAATTAATTGTTAATTAAATAAATCCAATAGGTTATCCATAATCTCAAATGTGGTCCACCGATAAACAAATGAAATTCAAAGTCTAGTACCACAAATATTTAATTAAAGTTGGAAATTGCAACTACTTTCGGCATAATAATGCCATCATCAGGCCTATAGTACAAATTTTCAATGTAAGTAACAAAAGAGGGATAACAATGTAGTTGAAACTTACCAAAGAAATTTAACATTATAATGGAAAAATTATTATAAGAGTATTTTACAATACAAGAAATATTATTAACGTTACATACTTTTTGCACTGGTGCAAAAAATTAAACTTTTAGTACAGTAGATAGTGCAAAAAAATACTAACTTTTTGCACGATCGTAAAAAAAGATTATTTGGAAGTGTTCCCTTTACCATAAGTGCCGATACACTGGCCGTGTGCAGAAATTGTGAAAACTGCAGCCCACAACCACGTCCCAGAATCCGCTGATATATAAACAAGATTGGTTTGAATAACACGCTGATTATAGCTGCACCTTCAGAGGGTATGTTATACAGCGTACACAAGAATGAAACAGTAAACTCTAATTCTTAGCTTAAGTTAACAATTCCAGAAGCACATGCACAGACAAGCAGTGGCGAGCAATTTTTGTCGTACGACAGTGGTCCGTCAGATCCCATATTATTATTTTCGACAAGGAAAAACGTAGAATATATTAAGGAGTGCGACCATTGGTATACAGATGGAGCATTCTCAACGTCTCCAAATACGTTTAGCCAAGTTTACACAATTCATGGTGCAAAAGATTCGAACAGAATTCCAAAATTTTATGCTTGACTGCCAAATAAAACCGAAAATACCTATAGATATGGTACATTAAAAACATAGAAACCAGAACTTCAACCAACATCGATATTGATTGATTTCGAAAAGGTAGCCATGAACGCCGAGCGAAGAGATTTTTCTGATGCGTAAATGCGTGGCTGTTTTTTTCACTTCAGCCACTGTATCTGGATGCAGATCCAAAGTAATGGATTGCAGAGACAACATGTTGAGGAACCAGAATTTTCAACAATATTGAGACTGTAGGATTTATCATTTTAGGTTTATTTACTTTTAATTTACCATGGCAACAATCAGCATTATTTCTGGGGATTTATTTACGTGGAATTTGTTTTCCTTGGGATTTCATTTCCAGAGATTTTTTTTCCGGTATTTTTTTCCCAGGGATTTTTTTCCTGTTACCACTTAGAGGTATATACCGGCAAACAACCAAATTCTCCATATGCTGCAAATAATTGGTTTTCCAGCATTCCATTAATACGTACACTGTTAAAAAATTTTAATCTCACCTACTTAGGATCCATTCGGAAAAACAGACCATATCTAACCCACAATATCAGGCATATTCGCCTACGCTAAAGTACATTAATGTCATATATTCCCAAAAGGAAGATATATGTAATTTTAATTTCAGGCCTTAATCATGACGATGGGATTGATACAGTTTCAAGAAAACCTGAGATTATTCTTGATTATAACAACACTAAAGGTATCGACGGTTTAGATATGTATGTTGCATATGACTCCGCCAGAATCACATCAAGATGGCCGATGGTTATTTTTCCTCCATGCTGAATATGGCTGGAGTGAATTTCTTAGTATTGTATTATCTGCAAAATCGCGATACGACAACAAGGAGACTATTTTTGCATAGGTTTTCATCTCAGTTAACCATCTCATATTCATTCTCGAGCAACACAGAATAATATCCCTCGAACATTAACACTACGAATTAGAGAGATTTTTGGATGCTGCTGAAATTTGTCGAGGTCATTGCAGTTATTGTGGCAGGAAAAAATTATGGGTCTTGAACATTTAACTTGCGTATGTGCAGCAGGTTATTCTGATTATATCACTCATAATGTAATAATGTACTATACTCGTACTTGATTAATAATCGATAATCATCCTCCATGTACTTGACTAATAACTGATAATCACACTTGGTACATTTAATGCTAAAAATCTAGTACGTAAGCTGTCATCTTTGCCATTGGTTTTGTACTATAAATGTAAAGTATGTCATTAATTCGTGATATAATCTAATGAATACAACTCTTAATAAGTATCGGGTCTATCGATAATCCCATAAGTTAATGCACTCAAAATGTCAATTTATAATTTCACTTATCCTCCGGACTCGTAAGATTAATATTTGGCAACAAATTTCGTGAAATAACTTATGCGATTATCGATAGTCACGATACCACTCGTTGTATTATATATGATTATGTCTGAAAGGAAGCACTTTAATTTATTTCATTTTTTTACTATAATTTCACCATTCACGCCCTTTTGTAGTACTTTAAATAAATTAAGCATAAAAATGTTTTTTATACGGAAAAGCCATGCGGACTCGAAATCAACCGCCACTATCGATACACAGAAAATAACGGCCAGCGACGGAAGGTCAAATAATCATTGAATATTACCTCTTTTTAATTATTATTATTCAAATGAAATGTATCGCGGTTTAATATTTATCAAAAAGTAATCTGGTATTTTGGTAATATGGTAACTTCGTTACAACGTAATAAAACACTCTATTCTTATTTCTGCATTCTAAGAATTGCGTGTTTATGTTTGTATTAAATTATTTTTTTATTGCTTTTTTTTTTAATAAAAAGTCAATTACAATTTTGTTTTAAAAAGTCTTAATATTTTCACCTAATATTTAGACTTTATAAATTTTAACTCCATTGTGATTACTAATTAAAAAATATATTTCCATTAAATCGACAAAATCGTTGTCTATTTAAATATCATCTGAATTTTCTATTAACAAATTATTTTATTTCCCATTTACAAATTGTTTTATTTCCCATTGTACTTTTCTTTCATGAAAAATAATTGGACTATTTCTAGAATTGGTATATAGCTCTATTGTTGGCATAAAGTGCTCTCTGCTGAATTCTAGTATTAACTGCTAACCATAAAACTCTCACATATTACGTGGCTTCCAGTTTAAGTTTATAAAAATCCTTAATGGAACTTGCACAATATATACTGCCTGAAAATTTAGAAATCCACAAGCGGAACTTGAGAGAGGATATGTGAAAAATATTTTTAATTTTTTATAAACAGCTCCAAATTTCTTTAATCTATTAGTCGCCATAACAGTTTCCCTCATTGTATTTATTATAATAATTATTGGAATCGGTTCATATCAATTTATTTGTATTAAATTCATTACAAATGGGTTTTTTTCTATTGTTACAATTCATGTTTATTTTATTCTGTATTTATCTCTATTTATTATGTAGTATAAACTTATTTACTCTACAATGACTTTGTTCAAAACATCACTAATTGACTGTAGGCCGAGCGAGGCACACATGAATTCTATAAGGTGAGATTGTGTGACAAAGATAATTCCACGTCATGGGCACAGCGAATTTATATATACTATCACAGATTTTGCACCTGCCTTGTTCTATCTCTTAATCGTCACTTGTAGTCACGATGCAGGAAGTCGTAACCACTATTTTCACATATTTTAGGTAATTATTTTCATTGAATAAAACACGTGGGATAAATACTAATTAATTTATTGGCGAGAGATATTTATATTCATATATGACCCTAAGTGATCCAAAACATTTGAAAGAATTTATGCCATTTTTGCTAGCATAAACTCCTTTGAAAGGTCTAATATGGACTGTAAATTTTTATTAGATGAAAGATTTTCTCTACGTAAACGTAACGGGATACTTCATTAGAATAATTGGACACAATTTTGATTTTATACATATAATGAAGAAAAAACTCGTTGGAGACAGTATGCTTTCAGCTTGAAGAATTTACATTGGTTGAAGTATTTTGTAACAGTTAAATCATTATTTTTAATAACATTTTTTGCTTTTAATTATTCACTTTCAGCCCTTTTTAACAATCCGGCACGATCACTTTATTTTTAAATCTTATACATCATTTATATTTCGAAGAATATTTATTAACACATTTTTCTTCATATATTTCTATTATAATTTTTACACGAAGAAACTTATTTTGAAATTACGAACAGGTATATGTTATTAGTTTGGTTTATCAGGAAAGAGAGTGTGTTTGTCTCGTTCAACTTCGCTAAACATTATATCAGGTGTTATCTCATTGGTTGAAATAATGACGGTGTCTTTTAGTTTCGAATTCTCTGGAAGTTTTTATATACGACCGTAGGGTAAGAGTCTATATTAAAATGGGATAATAAATGTTCTAGAAGATTTGTAGGGTGGAATTTCTATTTTTAGATTTTGTATACGTGACTTTTTATGCATAGCCGGAGTTTAAATGTTTCTTCTGGTAGAATGTGACTTAGTATAAGAAAAATTGAATCAATATTAGAAATGTTAAATTATTTTTTAGTAATAATGAAATTAATCCTGGTGAATTTTTACCAACATTAGGAAACAATAAGGTAATCAAAAGTGAGGTTAATTGATTGATAAGCGGATCTTCATTAATAACTAGAGGTGTAAGAAAATATTACCAAACAACCCCGTAACCGTGGAACCGGAAGTTCAAATTGTAAAATCTTACTATGAATATTAATGCTAATATCTGAATCAACTGCTTATTGAAAAGAAGAACAGACATCGAGCAAAGTTGGAAATTAACTGCCTTAAATTTGGAAAATTATTTTCAAAGTTACAGATTGTCAAACAAGAAACTGCTTCCTATTTGGTTCAACCTCCATAACCTTCGCAGTACCATCCTTAATCTTACTGAACTCTAACTTACGTACTCAGTAAGGCGTATCCCTTTTTATTACAATTCTGAATTCCAGTCTGTGCTGCCCTCTAGTAAAATTTAATAGTTTACTTGAATTTAATTATTCGATATATCAACGACTAGCTCTGTAATTAGAATCAACGCCATATAATTTTAAATCTAATCTCTCGAGAAAAGGTTCAGGCCGGGTTACAGTCATGAACTTTGGACTACAAACCCGCCAAAAAACCATCATCCGAAGCCATGTCCTGTCTTCCAATTATTCTTATATAATTAACTAACTAAACTAAGTACATTGTTTTATATTCTTGAAAGAGTAATTTAATATCTTCTTAGAAAAACGTTATTTATGTGTTAACATGTGTTAGCCATTTGGCATTCTACTCTAGGTCCTTTCTCAGAAGGGCAGTCTTTGGCATTTGATTTATATTTCTTAGTAAAAGTTTTAAACTAAGTACATAAGAGTAATATTTACAACGAATACGTCTGAATTCTAAAGCGTTTGAAAATTTCCTTTAATTTTAAAAATGTCAAATATAATTTACTATGATCCCTGAATATGGTTCTCTCTATTACAAATGTACGATAATAAGGTGACCACGTTGTAGTTATTTTGCTTTGTACATTCTCAAATTGTATTCTATATAATTTTGATGAAGCCATTCATATATTGCTTATTTTCTCCATGGACGTATCGTTAAAGTTAATAAGCGTTATTCAAGATTCACAATTAGCTTTTCCTTGTTATCTCTCTATAGAGAGATCTGCTAAAATGAGACCATACCAAATGTGGTCAAAAAATGATAAAATAAAACACATGTTATCCTCAGGCCTAAAATAGAAACATTACGTTAAAAAATATTATAAACTATGTTTATTGTTTTTTAATATTTCTATTTTATGCCTGAAGATAGTTTGTTAGGCGAAACTTGTTACCCATTATTTTTGTAATATATTATAATAAAATCATTTAATATTAGTTATAGAATTTAAATTATTATTATTATTGGATAAGTAAGTGTTGTATTCTAAATATTATATTCGAAAGGTTTTTATAGTTGAATACAGTGAGGACCAAAAGTGTTACCCCCCCCCCCCCCACTTTAACTCGTCTACGAATGAATTTTCGAAAAATCACTCGAACACGTCAATTTTAATTCATATTGAAGTAAGTTTATGAAGAAAAATTTCACTCTTAACTTAATCCCCTAGAGTAGGGAAGCTACCCCCATGAAAATTTTAAATGGCCAGGGGGGTCAAGTGGCAGCTCTTCAGAAAGAGGATTCAATTCTCTATTTGGCAGAGTAAAAAAAATTAAATTTGCTTTATTAGTACAAGAGAAAAGTATCTTTAAAAATAAAATAAATTAAATAAATCAAACGGCCACGAAACTGCTTTACTGTTCTTTTCTCACAATTACCTAAACTAATTACTATTAGGTATTAGAGCAAATGTTCAAAATGTTCTCCATTTACTTCTTGTCAGAAAAAAAGTCTATGTTTAGTGGCTTCTCTTACGTTTTGTAAAGTTTCTAGTGTGATTGTTGAACAAATTTCCATTATCCGTTGACGTATCTCTTGAATGGATTCACACTCAGTTTCGTAAACTTTAGTTTTTAGATAACCCCAAAGAATAAAATCCAATGGAGTTAAATCTGGTGACCTTGGGGGCCATTCCACAGGTCCCCTTCGCCCTATCCATCTTCCTTGATAAACTGCATTTAAATAATTTCTGACAACTACTGCGTAATGAGGGGAAGCACCATCTTGCTGGAAAATTATATCCATATTAAATTCTTCGGGGTTATTTTCAACTATTTCTAATATCAATGGATTTATTAATGTCTCCAGCAATTCCAAGAAAAGGACACCATTAAGGTTTTGTTCAATAAATAATGGACATACGATATGGTTACCCAATATTCCTGCCCATACATTAATTTTTTGCGGGAATTGTGTGTGAGTTTCACGAATAATCCTAGGATTCTCATCAGACCAATATCTAACATTGTTTCTGTGTACGTTACCATTCAAAAAAAAAGTAGATTAATCACCAAAGCAGATGTGGTGTAAGTAGTTGGGATTCCTTAAGGTATTGTTGTTGGCTATTATTTCACAATATTCTAGGCGTCGGTCCGGGTCGTCTTCAGTCAATTGGTGTACCATCCTTAATTTATACGGGTGAACTTTATACTTTTTTAGGACTCTTATTACGGTGCTCTTTCCTACTTCGCAATTCACAGCAACGGCTCTGCTAGATGAGGACGGGTTATTTACAACTTCACCTAAAATGTGAATTTGCTTTTCTTCAGTTAATTGGGAACGACCAGTACGTTTTTTGTTTAAAATGCTGCCAGTGTCAAAAAATTTTGCTACCAGTAATTTAAAATAATGTCTATCAATGGGATGATCCGGAAAACGTTCGTTAAAAATTCTTACCGACTCATGATAGTTGCGATTAGCCTCACCATAAATAATAATTGCCTCACACTTTTCATTTACGTTCCGCGATAAAACCATTTTGAAAATTAAAATAATCGATGAATTTCGGTTTAAATTCCTAGTAGGCAACAGATGCGAGTTAAAATTTTAAATTATTTTACTTTAAATGGATGAAGGTTCACAATTGATTTTACATTGAAAAGAAAAAAATTTACTTTTTCTTAATGATAAGATACAGTTTTTATTCCTTTTAGTAGACAAAAAGAACAGTAAAGCAGTGCCGTGGTTTTTTGATTTATTTAATTTATTTTATCTTTAAAGATACTTTTCTCTTGTACTAATGAAGCAAATTTTATTTTTTTTTACACTGCCAAATAGAGAATTGAATCCTCTTTCTGAAGAGCTGCCACTTGACCCCCCTTGCTGTTTAAAATTTTCATGGGGGTAGCTTCCCTACTCTAGGGCATTAAGTTAAGGGTGAAATTTTTCTTCATAAACTTACTTCGATATGAATTAAAATTGAAGTGTTCGGGCGATTTTTCGAAAATTCATTCGTAGACGAGTTACAGTGGGGGGTAACACTTTTGGTCTTCACTGTATGATGAGTTAGGAAATAATTTAAAATAATTGGGTATGTAAGTAAAAATTTTTGTATAATCAATAATTCTGGGTGTCTAAAGAAAGTCTTATGAAATTTTAATAGAAATAAAATTTGTTTAATATTTAGAAAATAATTTAACTATGAAAATTAAAAAATCATTCAGTATATAATTTTTTTGGGATAATATGTGATTAAAGTAATGGTTTGTTTTGATTAAAAAGAAGGGTGAAATTAATTAGATACAAAAAGTCAGAAGAATATGGAGTATGGAGGACTTTTGTCAAGGATAATAATTGCAAGGATGAATATGTATGAATTTAGATATCAATGAAGAAATAAAACAAACTAGTCCGAGAACGAGGAGTCTCTAAGATTCACTTCCTATAACACTCGCTAACAACCACCTAAAAAAAATATATTCTTATGTAAATCGACCTGGCGGATCCGATTTTGGAGTTCGCCAGACAATTTGGAATTGACAAATTGGCTGAAATCGACAATTTCCAAAAAATCTCATATTTTAGGGAATTTTTTAAATTTTTAATTATCATCCTATATCTCTCTTAGTTTAAGTCCGATTGAATTGAAATTTTTAGGACAATCAATCTAGACCTTTCTTATCACAACTTATATGACAGAAATACAAATAAATTACTTGTCACAAGTAATTTGTTTTTAAAAAGTTGGTGACAAGAAATTTGGTAAAAATGCAGCAATAAATACTCGATCGAAAAACTTTTTTGTTTTTAAAGATAGGTATATGTAGTAAGCGATAAAGTTGTAGCCAAAGAATCAAAGAAACTTTTTTATTTCGGTGATTTTTTTAATTACTTACTTACTTTTCTAGAAAACGGTGCTGCAATATATAGGACCACCGCGTTGCGGCCAATGATAAAAAGTTAGGTTGGTCCGACGTATGGGAATAAAATAATGGGTAGTTGTGAATATTGCTTTATGTAACGTTTAGTTATATTTTAATAAATGGACCGGAATAGTTATCGTCTGTGTGGTTTATGATGCTTATTATTATTGAAAATTGATGAGTTTCAGCTCTAATAATAATAATTATTGCTTTATAGATAATAAGTGCATATTAAAGTAAGGAAGTCTCTTTTCCAGACATTTTAAACTAAATTAATATTTAATTAGAACAAAGAACAAATTTAAAGAAATTTTTTTCTCCAGTAGTTTTGTGCGCGTTTTTAACTTTTGACTATGACTTCCCAGTTAAACCTAGAATTTAACTTTTTAAAATACATATTTTGCCAACAAAATAATGAATAAACTGTACTTACAGAATGTTACAGAAGAAGCACTGGACTATGTATTTAAGCAGTTTCCATAAAGTCGGATGATAGAAATATTATACCGAAAAAATGGATTTATTTTTGTCAAAATGTCATGTCTATCATGCAAAATGCAGAAGAAATTACACCCGAAGGCTTATAAACAAAAAGCAGAAAGCACAGATGTGGCTAATACTGGTGACAAAAGAAGTAAGACCGTTGAAAGCCCAAAATGTATAATTTGCAATAAAATTAGAGATACTAAATGGTCTTGAAAATTAAAGCAAGTAACAACATTTAATATGCAAAATAAAATTTGGACGAAAGCCAAGGAAACAAATGAACTTTAATATTAAATGAATTTTTTCTAAAAGTGTTGACAAGTGTCGAATATGCATTGCTTATAACCAATGCATATTCCAAACTTGTCAACACTCTTAGAAAGCAACAAAACCTTTTCTTTTTATGTTGACAAATTAGAAATTAAGAAATTAAGAGAATTATAAAACAAAAAGTTAATCTCCTCCAACAGGATAGCAAAGAATTTGTGAATATTTGTTCTGGTTATACAAAGGTAATTACCTATATGAAAGCGAAGCAAAAATGTTGAGAAATTTGCATTTTACGAGAGAGTTGGATGAAGACACGAAAATTAGGGTTGATTTCAAAATTATAATTGCAGCACCTTTAATGATTTGTTTTTAAAATATTTTAATTTGATTTTAAATTTAAAACCTAAAGCTGTACATTTTATTGTGCGTGCATCGGAGATTGTTTTATGATTTTGAAAACAGCTTAAATTCACCTATTAATTATGAAGTTCAAGATGATTTATGATCCCGGATTGGAAAAATTTATTGCAAACCCTAACAATAAGAAAAAGCTGTTGGCATATTTTATCAAGAAATTCCTAAATGATCATCACACCTTACCAGAAGGTGTAAATGTATTATTAGCTGGCATGTCAAAAGAAAACAGCAAAACAATTATATGCTTCAAATTTGATACTAATGTGGCCATAGAATTAGAATTTACAGAACATGAGGAATCTGATACTAGAATGCTATTATTGATCATTTTAAAAACCAGTTTAAACGATTTTTAATCTATGCTGCAGATACAGACATTTTTGTATTATTAATGTACTACTCTTATTCAATTCAATCACTAGCCAATATCTATCAGAAGAATGCTAAAAACTTGGCTGGAATTTTATTAGCATATTGCTTAAGTGAGTGCGATTCGGTGAGTTTCCCATTCCGAAAGCGCAAAAGAAAAGATCTAAAAATTGCTATTTTTAATGAAGCATATTTAGACCTGACTTATTTTGGATTTTCAAGTATGAATGGGTACCAAGTAAAGGAAACTCTGGACAAGTTTTAGAGCATTTTATAAACATTTGTACGGCCCGCCAAATTTTATGAGAAATATGGACGAATTATGAGCGTATATATTCCCAAATTGTAAAACTGACATTAGGTGGGTAACATTAATTTCGATGTTTGTCTATGTTCTATAGATATATTAAATTTGAAACTTCTTGATCACCGAAGTGTATTCTTCATTATAATCGTTGGAATTTCATTTTAGAGATTTGTCTGCAACAGAAGATGCATTTTCATTGCATGTGAAAAGGGCGTTTTTACAATGAACGATCTATAAGAGCGCTAGTAAAATTCATCAACAAGATCCAAAACCTACAGATTGCGGCTATTACATCGAAAGCAATGTTCTTGTACCTACCAAAGATGACACTAAAAGAAGCAAAGCCAAGCTTTTTAGAAATTACAGCCAACTGCAAGTGCAAGTTTTTTACTTGTACAAATAAATGTAAATGCCTTAAAGCGAATGTGCCTTGCAATATTTGTTGTTCGTGCTAAGGGAAATGTGGAACCTAATAGTAGTAGATAAGCTCCTTGTAAATATAAAGTATCATCCTCCCTTTTTACCTCTCGCCTTTCAGATAAGAGAGGTATAGGAATCATGCTAAAAATTGGGTAGTGAGTTTTCAATGGATAAACACGTTTTAGGGTCCCTAGAATACGATTTTAATATTTTCGCGATGATGTCTGTGTGTGTGTGTGTTAGTGTGTGTGTGTGTGTTAGTGTGTGTGTGTGTGTGTGTTAGTGTGTGTGTTTGGATGGATGTTGTAGTAACGATAACTCAAAAACTACTGAATAAAAAAATTTGAAATTTTGCATACAGAATTCTGATACCCTAGATTAGATCTGATTAGATTTTGGTGCCAATCGCACAACCGGAAGTGGCAGTTGCTATGGGTGATGACGCCATTATTATACAAAACGGCAATAGAGTTTTACACATATATTTTGTATACCCTATAGTTTATTTTCATTTCATTAAAATTTTCGAAACTTTTGCAATTGTTGCCAGATTTACAAAAAAATAATTTTTTTTCATACTTTTTTGTGAAAACCTGTAAATTTTTGATTCAAAAATGGCGAGAGGTCATGTGCTGGCCACATCAGATTTTTACAAATGTGTCAACTATCTCTTAGATATTGTTGCTTGTATACGAGTAGAAGTTAAAAAAATGTGAAAATGAAATGAGTATGTCTAAATTACCTATATCAAAATTGAAATCTTTATTTTATATATTTTTCTCCTTTTTGAAAATTAAAATTTAATGAATAGACTTTGAAATAAACTCACGAATTAATTAATACAATACAAATCATGGCGCTCTCAAGCTATAGATTGTCTAAAACGACACCTCCCGGTTCCCCACTTCTCTAATTTTCCCTTTGTTGTTTCGTTCCCCACTTCTCAAATTTTTAACCAAGCGGTCGGTTTAGTAGTTGGACAAAAAGTTTACGTATGGCGATACCTTGTAAAGTACGGACCGGCCGCATGGCCACATTGTGACAACGTTATATTAAAAACCAAGCTATAGTTTGTACATCCAACAAACAGAGTAATCACGTGAACACCGTCTGTTTTTAAATCATAGACCCGATGTCTAGTTACTCTAGAAGTTATAACCCGAATAAAGAAATATTGTCCGAAACCAGTGGCGTTACACAAAAATTAATTAAAAAAGTGAAATATAAAATTTAAATTAAATTTAATCTTTTTAAATCCGTATTGATAAAATAAACCAATTAAGAAGTAAAAAAAATACGAATCAACTACTTTGAGTTTGGGATTTTCTGGTTATTTAAAAATAAATAGAAATAATTAATTGATACAAAATATATAATTTCATACGTTTGTATGGAGTGAATTTTAATACATTGATATACATTTATTTGCTATCAGAATCATCGTTTAAATTGATAATGAGAGGTTTGACTATATTTTCCATCAGTCCACATTTTGCCTTCCTTTTTTCAGTACTTAATTAAGAATGATTTGAGGGATATTACTCTATTGTCTTAATTTTTTATATACTACTTTGAAAGACCATTTAATTACTGTTTCTTATAATATATTTAGTAAATAATATCTTGTCTTGGATTATAAACGTTAATAACGATTAAATAAACCGTCAACAAATCTCTTTAAAATGAAATCAATAAATAATATTTATTTGTAGATATGTACCAGATTTTCAAAACAACGCAGAAAAAGTAAAATACAAAATAAAACACAAAATACAACACAAAATAAAATACAAAATACAATCTCTTAATAATTCCTTAATGCACGACACAAATTTCAACGAAGAGTAACAAATAAGTGTTAAAAATACCCCGGTCAAGCCAAACTTCCCTGAAACCAAACTAAAAAAGGTTAAACATGTCATTGTGCTGATCACGCACCTTTATTACACCGTTTGTTGGATGTACAGACTTTAGTTATCAAAAAAATCACCAAAATAAAAAAGTTTCTTGGATTCTTTGGCTACGACTTTGTCGCTTACTATATACATCTATCTTTAAAAACAAATTTCTTGACACCAACTTTTTAAAAACAAATTACTGGTGACACGTAATTTTTTTGCATTTCTGTTATGTAAGTCGTAGTAACAAAGGTCTAAATTGGTTCTCCTAAAAATTTCAATTTAATCGGACTTAAATTAAGAGAGATATGTGGTGGTAATTAAAAATTAGAAAATTTCCATAAAATATGAGATTTTTTGGAAATTGCCGATTTTGGCCAATTTGGCAATTCCAAATCGCCTGGTGAACTCAAAAATCGGATCCGCCAGGACGATTTACATAGGAATCAATTTTTTTTAGGTGGTTGTTCGCGAGTGTTATAGAGGGTCCTTAAAATGCATCTTAGAGATCCCTCGTTCTCCTACTAAACATTTATATTTTATAAATTTTTATTTAAAATAGGTAAAAAATTTACTTACCGTATAAGATACAGAAGAGAAATTGGTTAAGAAGAACTTTGGTTTGGGGGATAATGGTTACAAAGAATGCATGAAGAAGAGGAACAACAATTAATAACATAAATAATTAAGAAATTCAGAATTTTTCAAATGATAAAAATGCAGATCATTATAATATACATGATTTTTTATTTGATTTCCTCTTATTGTTTTATGTTTAGGATTGTTCCAACTGTCAGTTACCTGCAGGCTGTAATATTTCCAAGTTGATCATCTCAAATACACGTTTTTAAATTCTACTCCTACTGAAACCAGTGAATGATATGTTTCTTCTAGTAACGTTACACTTAGACAGTTATTGATTTTTCTAGCTATCTATAGCTATTAAAAAATACTAACAATGGAATAGTAGATTCCGAACGCGAGCGAAAGCGAGTGTGAGGAACCACGAGTGTCGAATTTTTTCATAGAGTAACAGACTATATTTTCTCCACGATCAAAAAGTATAAATCAAAATTAAATTAAATCTGAACACAAGTTATTTGTTGACATATTTGTATTACATTGTATTGATATTTATAGTGTTATTGTACACTTACCGAAATTAAAATCTGGTGCATTGATGTTTTTTCATAATTTGCAATTTCAGATATTATTAAATTCTATATCTACTTCACTTGATTTTTCACTCATTATTTTGTTTAAATTAAAACTTGTTTGAAAATAATTATTACCGTCACCATTTTATATCTGACACTGACACTTTTGAAGTCCATGGCAATCGATATTGTTTAATTCGATTACATAAAATCCATACTTTACCTTGATGAAGAATGAAAATACATGCAAAATGCCTAAGAGGCAAGTATTATAGAATAAATATTCAGACTCTAGAGTGTGAATGTTTACATTCTATTATTAAAAATGATTTCAGAATTCATACATTCAGTAATGGTCGTGGAGAAAACATGTTATAAGACAAATGTAACAAAAATAATTGTTATTAAAAATCACGGATTTCTTTTGGCATCTTAGTTTAGAAAAGGGGTTGTGTAAAGGCTACTTGTTATGGGCAGCGTCAGTGTGGAAATAAATACTCCGAGGTGGAAGTCTGTAAGGGTATTGAATTTTTTCGTTAACATGTTATTCATTTGTTAGTTTCCGGCAGTGACGTATATTCCATAATCTGTAACACCCACAGATGTATAGGTAGCGTATTCGGCACAACATTGATTAATTAAATTTTTCTAATTTAAACATACTATTTATAATATTTTGATTTATTACAATGTTGATTGTTTTGGGCAATTAACCCATTTTTTTAGTCCAAAACGTCTGAGTGTCAACGAGTAATTAACCTTCCCTCTGCACTACAAAAAAAGTTTAAGCAGCTACTCATTCATACCCCAGTTGGTACTTTTTAGTCCTATTTTACATACCCGGACGGTTCTTGTCATTAAAAGTAAAAAGTACTGACTGAACTCCAAGGATATTGCTAAAGGTTATAATATGAGCAGAAGTCGTGGTAAATTGAATATGACAACTATAACAGGTAGAGTTTTGAGACTGCCTATTTAAAGTTTGGTCTTGTAAAATGTCAAAAATGCGTCACAGGCATTGGTCCCAGCGCGGTCAGAATGTTACAGTCATTATTTTTACGACAAATATTATGATTTTATAATTACTACCAACTTTACCCTTAAATATTTTCATAAATATAAACATAACCTTACATTCGCTGAGGTACAATAAATTAGTGAGAAGTGGCCAATGCTGATAGTGGATATTTAGGGGTACGATTGGATCAGTCTCTGAATATAAGATATCGGAGGACTGGAACACGTGGCAGGAGAGGTTAGAACAGTATTTTGAGGCGGATTATGTGGAAAAAAACCGAAATCCAGTATTATTGACTTGAATTGGTAGCCAGGCATATGAAACACTGAAGGCATTATGTAGTCCAGAATTACCGGTAAGAGTAAAATATATAATGATTTATGTCACTTATTAAAAAGTCAGTTGTAAGTTGTCACATGTTAATAAATATACTTTTCCCACAATTAAAATAATCTGATTGTTAAGAACGTTAAATAATAAAAAGCTAATAAATAATCCTACTTTTTAATATACAGGGTGTTTCAGAACTATAGGATCAAACTTCTAGGGGTTATTCAATGCAACAGAAGAAAAAATTTGAGTATAGGGACACATGTCCGGAAAAGTGTCACTACGGCACTACGGTCCTAAGACACGTTAAAATTTAGAAAGACGATGAATTGCCTAAATAGGATTTAATGCATTTAATTTTTGCCTTTTGTACATGATATCATCACAACAATTGTTCAAAATGTTTTCCTCCAACCTGAATACACCGATTTAAACGTCGCACATGATTTCGGCGGACTTGACTAAAAATTTGATACTCGTTTTGAATGATTTCAAATGCTGCTGTAATTCGTCCAATTAAGTCTTGCTCTGTTTCTACTGGAGTTTCGTCGACCCCACAGGAAAAAATCTAGCGACGTTAAATCGGTTGACCTAGGAGGCCAAGAAACTGCTCCACCTCTGGCAATCCAACGGTGCCCAATCCGCTGAGCCAAATCCTCACGTACTTGTACAGCAAAGTGAGCCGGAGCTCCATCGGTAGAAGGTATGGCCCAATCAAATAATCATCAACAATGCCTGCCGATACGTTGACAGACCAACGTTGCTGATGTTTTCTAGGAAAAATTGCATGGGGATTTTCTTCGTCCCAAACATGGCTATTCATACTTTTAAAAATACCGTCTCTTGTGAAGGAGGCTTCATCGGTCCATAAAACATAGCGTAAAAAATTTGGTTGTACAGCGATTTGATGAAGAAGCCATTGACAAAATTGAACTCTAGGATGATAATTGGCTGCAGTCAATCCTTGAACTTTCTGGAAGTGGTAAGGATAAAGTTGTTACTCGTGTAGCACCCGTCAAACGGAAGCGATACTCGTATTCATATCCTTAGCAATGTGACATGTGCTACTTGATGGTTCGTCGGCAACTCGGTGAAGGACCTCTTCTTCAAATTCGGCCGTTCTTACGGTTTGAGCAACACCAGTATCATGCATGTTGGTTTTAAACATGCCTGTCTCGGAGAGCTGCCGATGAATACCAATCAACTTTTTGTATCCCGGATACTGTCGTTCGGGATAACGTTCTTGATACAACCGCGCTGATGCTCGTGCCTTGCATCTTCTTGCTCCGTATGCCAAATTCATATCCGCCAATTCTGATTGGTAAAGTTTTCCATTAGCAACAATTAATTAAATTCTAGCAAACTTCACAACTACGATAGCACGACTAAGGCGATATGGAATGCAGCTATAAAAAACAACCTCTGTTATAGTTTTTAAAGATAACAATACACAAGCGCCGGTAAATTGTGTAAAATCATCAGCTATAAAATTTTTAAACATTGACATTGACATTTTGAACAATTGTTGTGATGATATCATGTACAAAAGGCAAAAATTAAATGCATTAAATCATATTTAGGCAATTCATCGTCTTTCTAAATTTTAACGCGTCTTAGGGCCGTAGTGCCGTAGTGACACTTTTCCGGACATGGGTCCCTATACTCAAATGTTTTCTACTGTTTAACTGAATAACCCCTAGAAGTTTAATCCCATAGTTCTGAAACACCCTGTATAATACATTACAATTGGCACTGGTCGTAACGTAGCATGTGCCTGAAATGGGCGACACGAGTCTTAGAACAATACTGCACGCATCATTCTGAACATGGGGGGTCATCAGGTTGCTAGACCAAATAAATTTCCATATTTTGGACATACCTCATTTTTGCGTCGACTATAGCTAATATTTTAAAGCCATATTTAGTAGGCTTATGCGGTATATATTACCGAAATGGGCACCTACCTCTAAATGCTGGTAGCTGCTTATCTGTATAATTTTTCTTACAATTATCAAGAAAAGTATCAAACAGTAGTCTAATTGTTGCTAATTTATCCTGACTTTTTGATTCGTCGTCTTGATAATTTATCATCAAATCGCAAATATCTAAGTAAAAATAAAAGTCTTGTCAACCAAAACTTTTCATTACCCTTACCATTTTTGTCCCATAAGTCATTCACATTGAGACGATAATTTCGTAGAGATCCAGATAAGAAGGTAACCGTAGTACAGCTTTTATTTCAGTTAGATATGTGGGCCTTGCATCCCTCAATCAATTTATTTATATTTTCCACAATTATTTGTAATATATCGTTAGAAAAAAATAAGTTCCAACATTCTATTGCAGTTTTTGCATTCTTAGCACGAGGTCTAGCAACAGGTAGCGAAGTTACGATATTATGTTTTTCTGTTCTAACTCTGTTATTTGGAACTTGTTTTTCCCAAGTTGTTTTACCAACCCGCCCGAGTAATGATGGAATTCGAGCTTTTTTTGTTGGAGGTTCAGAATTTTCATTTTCGAATTTTGCCTCCTGTTCAGTATCCGTATCTTTCATTCTGTCTTCGACGTGGTCCTCCTCCTCGAAGTCAGATTCGTTATCAAATGCAAATTCCACAACTTCACTTTCTTCGAATAAATAAAAAATCGGTTGTGTCGCCCCAAAACTTTCCCGACGATTATCCACGAATCCTTTTTCAGATATTTAATGTTAAAGTTTCAAATTTTGACATTTTATTATTTTTGACAGATGACAGTTGGAGAAACAATTTTTATTGTTCTGAATACAATTTTTCAAGGGCTTTCAAATGACATATTGCATGTCCAATTCGGTGACATATTACATCTGTCGTTTTTTGATAGTGATACTCACGTTTGACACATGTCATATAAAAACTAATAAGTTCGTCCGACGGATAACCCAAACCCCTATACCAAATTTCAACTCAATCCGATTAAGCGTGTGGCCTCTATGGTGGAAGAATACACACACACACACATACACACAGACAGACAGACAGACTTCCATCTGGAAACGGTCTTAATCGTCTCAGGGGACCTGAAAATGGATATTTCCGTTTTTTTTCTAGAAATTTGTTTTAGCTCGTTCACAATATTTTCCCTTCTAGGAGGTGGGTCGGGAAAGTAAAATTGTTCTCCATTGAATGTTCAGGTGTGGCCACTACTTCATGAAGTCGAAGAAGTCATGCCTGTTCTTTTTCAAAAGATATATCTAAAGAACTAAAATTCAGTTAAATTCATTACTATAAATATCCCGTGAATACATTACCTCTAATAGAAATTATTTCCAAGCCAGAACATAAACAAATAGAATAACAGCACTACACTAAATGTCCAAAACAGTAATGAAGGTACTAGCGCGGGGTCTGACAGATTTTATCCATCGATAACTGCTGAGGTTCCTTAACAACTAGAATTAGAAAGCTAGACCAGCAGTCGACCCCCTACGGATCCCCACCACCAAACCATCCAAAAAATGTCTCGGGTTTGTGAGACTTGGCGCGAGATCCGGAAGGTTAAAGTATATAAATCCTTATATGCTCCAAACTAGTAACTACATTTATATTTCTGCTTCCAAATTTTAAATCCCGAACACAATACGTCTTTATCAGGAAGAATTTCAATTTAGCTTTGTAAAAAATATGTATTGTGAAGCCAATGAGCCTCGGCTTTGAATATGACCAGAGCAGTTACTACTTTCTTCCAATCCTGTATATCCTCTATCTATATTATCTACATACAAATCACACCCTTTCTTTGGTATTAATAAAACCTATCCAACTTATTCTAATACAATCGTTAAATGACAATATTCCATCGCAAATAATTCCACTCCCTATACTCTCGACTCCTCTTTGGACCTTCTCGGTTTAACACATCACTCACAAGATACCACACTTATTCCCTCATTGTGTAGCGTTCAAACTGGGGAATTATTTAGCATACTCCAAGCGATCAAATACATCTCTCCATCTAATAATCACGTGGCTATATGCACACTTACTATTCAATTCAATACACTCAAAGCGCATTAACAGATCAGATAATTGTCCACATGATCCATAATAACTATCAACCTATAACTTCCCAAAAGATAAGAGTATCTTAATATGGCTACCATTTCATATTGGTATAACAAGCAACGAACTTGCAGATCATCACCATAAAAAGGCCATAATATCTACCAATATTACTGATAACATTCGAATTTGTAACAACCTAAAAAAGAACTAGAACAGTATGATAACAACACTGGCACACCAACCGCTTATTCTTACATGACATTCACGGGTTAATCAAAAACACTTTTCTCTTCGGCTCCACAGATCTGTCAAGACAAGATCAAACTGTTGTAAAAAGGCTTTAGATTGAAGCTCTAGACTAACTCATGGCTACCTGATGCCATCTAGCAACCGACCAAGTCTTACCGGATGTCATTAATATTCAGCCAGCAGATTACACCATCGCCTTAAATTAAACCTATTTAATATTTTAAGCAGTCCAGATCAAATCAATAGCGCCATGTAATTGTTTATTTCCAGGCTGTTATTGCGTGGTCTTCTAGTTATCTTTCAAAAGTTTCTACTGCACCTTCAACAGTAGTTTGGACGAAGTACTCTTCGTGACGAATCAACTGAAACTGAACCCTCTTTCGCTTTAAGTATGTCATTCATATGCGTGCCTGTGCGCGCTTTTGTGCTGTGTGCCAAATCATAGGTCATGTTGTTTCTTCCTTTCAATTGAAGTTCCATTTTTGTTTTTATATTTCTATTGCTTCAAAGTTCAATCTGGTCGGGTAATGTCTTGATGTTGCTAGCTGGACGGTGTTTTCGAAAAGGATCTTGTGGTCTTTATCGGATAATTTGTGTTCTGTGACTGCAGGCTTTTCGGTTTGTCCTAAACGACACAACTTCGTTTATGTTCTGTTATTCGTGTGCTAATGCGTTACTTTGTTTGTCATACGTACACTTTTTCACAAGTGGACGGAATTCTATAAACTCCTGCTGATGCAAGGGGATATCTGCTGTCTTTTGCTGTTTTTAGATACTCTCCTATTTTTTTTGTTGGTTTGTAGATCGTGCTGATTTTCTTTTTCTTTAAGATTTTTCCGATCCGGTCAGTGACACCTTCTATGTACGGTAGATAGACAGTTCCTTGGTATTGTTTTTTTTTCTGTATAATCTTTGGCCTACTTTATTGTATTCTCGACTGACTAATTCATCTAGGACCGAAGTGTCGGTTTTCTTCGATTTCCATGGTGAACTGGACTTTAGGATAAAAACTGTGTAGATGGTTTAGAAAGTTCTGCAGCAGTCTTCTCTTCCATGACTCCAGACTACAAATGTGTCATCTACATATGTCAAGTCACTGTTGAAGTTGGTTTTCAGCAATGCGGAAGGCTCTCTCTTCAAAGTTTTCCATGTAAAATTTTGGACTGAGTGCGCTTCCCACTGAAAATCTGTTGTGAGCGAGTGTCGGAAAAGATTAATTTGCTCTGAAGAAATCTCGAGTGGCACATTTGTAAATAATGAGATGACGTCGAAGCTGACCAGGATGTCGTTCGATAAAGTGCGTAGAATCTCGGACGTACATTGTTATTCACACTTCATATTGGTCTTAAAGGTACATTATATTTGTGAGTTTTACAAAAAGATGTGCAAGCTGTATTATAAATTATGAACTTATTGATTGTGATCTAACTTTGTGTTATTTTAAAACCATCTAAATGTTCATTATTTAGAATTACACCTTCGTAGAAAAATAGTCCTAGAAAAGTATTGGTATTATTAGAAGAAAGAACATATTTGTATTGAAAGTTTCTTTTTAATTGTAAGTTATAAAATTAAACTATTAAATAAAATTTACCTTTATAAATTATTTTCTTTTTTCTAATTTATAAAATATCATTCGCAATAAATCAATTGTTTTTAATTATTAAACGTAGTCGTTATTTTTATACCTTTGTTCAATATTTCCTATACCAGTATTGGTAAATTATTTTTTTAATGATGATATTTTATATGTCTCATTAATTTGTCCCATGCTTTAATTAAAAATATATCTCAATAAACAAAATTTGTATATTTAATCAATAAACAAAATTTGATATTCAATTTTATTTGCCTGTCTGTTTGCTTTATTTAATCTTTCAGAAATAAGCTGGTTTTTGCTTCAAACAATGACCCAGTTAATTTTCTTTAAAGCTTTATAAATCACCCCTTTCGTGCTGAACGTACACTTTGCAATGTTCTTTCACCAAAGCTATTTTTACGTTATCTAATTGTGTCCAAGATAGCAATGGACATTAAGTTCAGCCAAGGTTGAATTCAGGAAGATTAAAGTATATAGATAAATGTAAATATATGACATGATTAAATGGTGACGGAATTACGTTTGGAAAAAATCGCACGCCATGGTTAGATGTTAAAAACAAGTCGGTTATATGTGTGTTTTTCGCAACATCCATAATAAATAAATGAGGCATAAATGTCCGTTGATTATTCTGTAACGGAATAAAAACTTTTTAACTTTCCAACTCGTAAACGAAGTCAGAAAAAGTTTTTACTTCTGTTTTTGCTGTTCTTTCGGAAAAATAAAAGGAACATACTTGATTTTCTCAAGGCAACATAATTAGTTGGTATTTTCTTGGTTCTATTTTGGGAGATGAGAAAATCGGACATTGTTTCCCTTTGTTTGCAAAAGAAGCTCAAACAAAGAACATTTATAATTCATGAACGTTCCAGCAAATATTAATAAGATATTATGGAAATCATAACAGATGTTTATTCATATTAGTTACATGTCCACATTTATTAATATTGGATATATAATTTTCGCTTTT
The DNA here is from genome assembly GCA_963243735.1 of Neocrepidodera transversa. NCBI lineage: Eukaryota > Metazoa > Arthropoda > Insecta > Coleoptera > Chrysomelidae > Neocrepidodera > Neocrepidodera transversa. The sequence continues at coordinate 25,784,350 of OY725342.1, read as the reverse complement.
ACTGAAAGCCGACTTGAGTTCCGCTAAATAGGATTTATATCACATTAAAAAATTAATTATATACCTCGGGCAACCCGCCTATAAAAGTTTGTGATAACCTAACCGTTCAGACTTCGTAAATGTTTTATTTGGAAAATTCTGGGTAGGGGGCGTTTAATGCACAGGGGAAATTAATATCCTACATATGCTTTTTCTTTCAATCAGTTTTTTTTTTAATTTTAAAGCGAAAAAAATATTGTCAGACAAATATTTGTGGATTTTGGCGCGTCCAACGCCCCAAACATGGAAAAATTATGACGTCATGAAAATTAGTACCTCGCAGCTGATTTTTGCAGATTCGTTTAATGAAAATATTGAAAATTAATTGATAAACTTTTCCGACAAATTTTTAGAAGGGTAATTGTTGTCGGACGCACTAAAGTTTCATGCAAAATAAAACGCCCCCTACCCAGAATTTTCCACATAAAACATTTGTCCGACTCGACATAAAGAACATATATACGAATAGGAGAAAGAGAATCAAAATCAAAGTCTTACCACATGAATTTTTAATAATCGTAGAAGTTTACCCAACATGTTTCGGCCTTCCGGCCATCATCAGGCGCTAAAATTTACAAAGGTTGTAATTTTTAGCGCAAACAAACCTACTGAACAAATATGATTAAGAATCGATAAAAGTTTGGAATAATTTACTACTATCCATAATCGAAGGATCAACCAATGAAATATTGGATTTTATATTATCATTATTATTAACTTATAACTGCGTTTGAATCAGTTACCTAAAATTTAATAAAAACAAGCAAAATTTTCCATCATTTAAAACACTTTATAAGTGATTAGAAAATCACTGCTGATACGCACGATTTTAGCTATTCACTTTTTATTTTAAATGAACAATACTATTGTGAAATCTCAGAAATATTATTTTATTTGTTATAAAATAGGAGCGGTCAACCCCGCTGTTTTGTAAAGCTCGCAGTGGGAGACAATATCTCTCCGCAATGATCTAGAAGCTCGTGCGACTGTTTCGTTTAAGTAACTAAAGAACACTAATTTTCAGTCATAATGGACTAAACCATTTTGAAGACTAACATGCGACTGTCTTTCTTGAGAAGCCAAAGAACAATAAATAATATGGTATTTGGCGATGAGGTTATTTTATTTTTAACCCAGCCACTTCCACACACACGTGATCTAGTGAGAATTTAAATGAATCTCATTGGTTTAAAATAAGGCCTGATGTGGCTTCATTCATTTTTACCAGATAGGCCAGTAGAAATAGACAGAATATGCCAAAAATTTAACAATAATTACAAAAGTTTTAAAACTCTAATAAAGTGAAGAGTACATTCGAATAGTAGTAAGTCTGATTTTGCAACCCTTTTTTCTGAACGGAAGATGTTGAAAATCGGGATTTAATGAATTTTTGCAATTTCAGATCGGAGAAATTTGGAAAAGTACTGCAAACTTTCAAAGTTTTGAAAAATAGCAATTTACATTTTCTGATAAATTTGCGACCATTTAAACAAAACGGAAATGTTTGTTTTATCAAAAATAATATGTTTTTCATCCTAATTCTTCCATGAAAATTCCAAAAGTTCTGCAAACTCGAAGAAATAAGTAAAATAATTTTCTGAAAAAGTGTTTTAATTTGCAACCTCATGCATCAAACGGAAAATATTTTTTTTCATAAAATTGGATTTTTTTATTAAAGTAAGTTTCGGAATAATTCCGAAAGTTTTTAATTAGGGTTGCAAATGAAGATATTCCTAATAACAATGTTTTTATTAATTTGCAACCTCACCTGTAACACGGAAATGAGTAAAAAATGAAAAAAAAATTGCGTATTTCCACCCTACTAAAAAAAGCAAAAGTTCTGCAAACTTTCGAAGCTAAAAAGAATAGCGGAATATATCCTTTTAAAAATTTGCAATCATTTGAACCAAGCGGAAATGTTTGTTTTATCAAAAAAATAAATTGTTTCTCATCCTAATTTTTCGATAAAAATTCCAAAAGTTCTGCAAATTCGACAAAATAACTAAAATAATTTTCTTAAGAATTGTTTTAATTGCGTCAAGAGGAAAATATATTTTTTCATAAAATTGCCCGCAGCAATTAAATGAGGATAAAATCGAAAACAAAAATAATTTCGTATTTGTACTCTCCCAAAAAAGCAAATGTCCTGCAAGTCTGTCAATTGGTGGCAGTACAACAATTTTCAATATATTTTATAATCCAGAACATTGTGAATTTAACAAAAATAGTATATGAAGGTATAAGTGTTTATAAGGTCCTTTTAACACGCGCGATTTTTCGAGCACGACGACGCAGGCATATGATACGCAGGCTAGGACTTGCAGAAATTCTTATAATTGTTTTATTTGTTTTAGCTAATAATAGGATGATTTGAATAAGAATTATGTAAAATTTATTCAACAATTTTCCCCGCAAACTAAACAATTGTCATCTATGGTGAAAGTTTTTAAAACAAACAAACGCTTCAGTACCTACTCGCATAGAATAGAATACGAAGTATAGCTACCTTTTTGTCGTTGTTATGGAGACGAAAGCTACGCGTATTTTATTTATACAAATCTCCCTTCACTCGTACTGCACGTTATAATACGTCTAAATATTAGGAAAAGTGTGTTTCCGGATTACAGAAAATATTGCAAATTAATGAGTACCTTAATATAGAATAATATTCGAATATCTTGTGTCACGTAAAATATGAGTTATAATTATAACTTCAATTTGCAGCACTTTTGCAAATATTTCAGCTGTTGTAAAAATGCAAAAAATTGATTATTAGTGAATAAATTAAGTTTCCGTTTTTCCTACAATGTTGCAAAGTTACAAATTCATTGGGATCGCTAGTATCTTTATTCGCAACCAAGATAAAAAAACTTTTGTAATTATTTCGATGCTTGTGTGTATCAAAAATGGCAGCATCGAAGAAAAAAGTTGGATAAATAAATGATCCGTTTGTAGGAAATGGTTGCAAATCTACATTAAGACGTTAAACTGTTTCCCCATGCACCGTACCAATTTACCGGACTAATTTTTTTAAACAAATTACAATGGAAAACTTAACTGAATTTTACAGCGGACGTAAATATTAATGTTTTGTGCTCAAATTTCAGTTAAAAAGTAAAAATGTCGAACCTGCCTACTGTTAAATGCTGGGCGGACTTTTTTACTGATAATTATTATACCAGTGTTAACCTTGCCAATCTGTTGTTAAATAAAAATACACACTTAGTAGGAGCGCTCAGGAAAAACAGAAAAGGAATTCCAAAGAGTGTATTACAATTTTAAAATACAGGGATAAGAGGGATGTTTTAATTTATCAATAAAATATTCAGACAAATTAATAACTATAAAGAAGAGGGGTAAAGAAGTGATAAAAAAGTATTAAGTGGTACCAAAAAGTAGCAACAGTGTTCATAATCGGAATAGCACAATATTGTTACCAATATCTCATAGGAAATAAAATGCCCCTAATGAAATTTAGAGAGTCAGATATGAAGAAACTATTTTAAGAACCAGAAATTATTCAAGAAGCTTCAGCATCATCATCCATGCATCTTGACTGAATGGGTTGTCATTCCTTCAAGAAAATTCCTGGAAGTAGGAGAGAGGGCGAAAATATTTCAAAGGTTGTTACAGAAAGAAGGTAGAAGACTTAATAGAAAAATTCGGAAAGTTACAACTTATTGTGACGATTGTGCTGATAAGCCACATTACTGCTTAGATTGTTTCAATACAGTGCACAAGATTACGTAACTATTATTTCATATTCTGTTTATATTTTGTTTTTTTTTTGTTATTTTGTTTTATGTTCATTCTTAGTTATAGAATAAAGTAACAATGTTTTTTTATATAGTTTGTCTGCTTTGGCCCTGTCATAGATTAAAAAATATATAGCCGACCTGCAGGCTACACATGACATAAAAGCAAACACAAGCATTATTTTCATTATAGTACAATATTCATTTTGTCCATGTACAGGACTATGTTGAAACAGGCCGGAACAGACACTTATTCCTTCGAATTCTCGAAATAGTATACCTACTCGGCCCCGTTCAGTAGAATACAAAAACAGACACCGGTGTCTGTCATGGCCTGCTAGTTGATAGGTTGAACAGACCCCGGTGTCTGCCTTGGGACCGAACGTGTTATAAACCGTTCAATAATATTTTCTCAGTTAACCTGCACACAGTAATATCAATAATAAATGTAAAATTCGCGGCGAATTAGTCGTAAATTCTCTCTCGAAGAAAAGGTACTGCCAGCGACTGCGACGATCCGGAAAGAATTTTGGTAGTAGCGACTCCATAGCAGGTAGGAAAATAGATAACCATAAAAATGATATCGTAGGTCGAGGGGTACCAACCGAACTTGGTCATTTAATAGGATAAAATCCTCTGTAAAAGCGACTGACCAAGTACAACTTGGTTCCGGTAGATGATGGAACTCATCCGCCATCAGCAAGCACCACGGAATTAAATTAAAAACAGAGAAGGTTAGTACATACGTACTTATGATGGCGGCTGGATTCCATTATCTACCGGCACCAAGTTGTACTTGGTTAGTCGCTTTTGCAGAGAATTTTATCCTATTAAGTGACCAACTCCGATTGGTGCCCATCAATCTAAAGGTGCGTTTCCACCAAAAAACAATTACAAGCAAACATGGGCAAATATTTGTGAACATTTGAAAACGTTTGGAAATGTTTATTTGGTTCTGTTTGTCTAGTTAAAAACAAAACAAGAATTCGCGAATAACAGTGGGTTTGCGAACACTTGTCAACGATCCATACTAATTGTCCTTCTAAAAATTAAATAAAGTACTGAGGTACCGACAACGGCCGGAACGCCGCTGTTCGTTTGCAATTGCTCGCATATGTTTACAAACATTCTTAATTTCGTCTCCACCAGGCTTATAACCGCTTACATTCAAGATAAATAAATACGGTAAAAAAAAAGGAAAAATAGTTAAGCCAATTAATTACGGCAAAAATACGCTAATATTATGGTTTATAATTACATAAAGGGAAGCATAAAAGTTACTAGTTTCTAAAAATAAAAAAGTATAAAAAGTAATTTGACTTGCTTTTCTCCAATGATAGCAGTACGCCAATGGCCAAGTTTACAATCCCTCAGAAAAAAAACAATGTAATCCAAGTCCCAAAAGGATGATCAATAAAATTATCCAAAGGAATTTGAAACTTAACAAAGAACCCTAAAATTTGAAGGTACAATTACTAAAACTGTAGATGCTTATTAAACAAAAATTATTCCTAATTTCCTATAATTTACCAGCAAATACCTAATTGAAAATTTTAGGATAATTAGGGAAATATAATATAATGAAAATTTCTTCATTTAAACACAACCACACAAAAAAAAGTTTATTACCACGAACCAAAATATATGGATATATTGTATTTTACAGACTATGAATTCGGGTCCGTAGTTTCAGTTAAAAAAGTATTTGCTGAAGTAAATATTTAATACAACAAACAAAAATGAGTAATTGGGACTTCTTAGGTAATTTTAGTTTGATTATAAATAATTTAGACCTAGGATGGATAATAAAAATCAATAATAAAAGTAAAATTGCTTCCCAAGTGCCATTCGATAGTTGAAGTATAAATAATACAAATGTGTTAATAAAACATGACTAAACACAACGGGGATTTATAAAACAGTAATCTATATATCAACACGCAATTAAGGCCCAGAACTTTTTTTAGTTTTTGATTTTTTGCTTAAATTGTATTGATTTGAGAGTGCAAAAAGCAAAAACGACATTTTTTTAAAATTTAAATAGCCGGAAGTACCCTAAAGCTAGTGATACCATATGGTGTCGCGGGGCGTTTGTAGGAGCTAGAGCTAATAGATATAATTTAAATATTCTCGTCCAAAATAAATCTTTAATTACAAAAGACAAAAGAACAATGTATATTATTTTGTATTGTAATAGGCTATTACACCCTTTTTTGAAAAGTGCCTTAAATGAATCTTATAGTGATAATGAACCACTGTAATTTTTATATAAATTTTTTAAAACCGAATAGTGCTATAAAAATGACTTTGAATTTATCATTTTACATTTTCGCGCGAAAACGCTAGCGCCATTGCTGACTAGGTTCGTGACGTCATCCTAATAGTAAACAGAATGTGCCTGCAGTGCAAAGCAAAAGAATATTTTCGGGTTAATAATGAGTTATAATCCTTGGTGTCTTGTGCCCGAATGCAAAAATACTAGCGTAAAATCGCCGGGAAAGTAGAAAGTGCCAACTGATATAAACATGAGTAAGTACTTTGTTAAAACTGGCAAAAAGAGATTCGAAATTATTGTCAGCAAATACTAGATTTTATTTCTGTGAAGATCACTTTGATGTAAGTACGCGTTTAAAAAAGTATATTTACTATGTAATAACTATTTTATGAAGAAAATAAACTTCATGATGATATCGTCAAATCAAATGTTGTAATTTATTCGTAGCTTATGTTACGATAGTCATAGATAATGTAAACATTATTGCATGCTTTAGACGAAAAATGACATGAAGAATTTATACACAATATAAGATAATGGGTTCTGTTATATAATAGGTACTTACACTGCTGTTTTAAGTTTCCTCAATTCGGCAGAACAGAAATCGGGATTGCATGCAAACAAATTCGCCACCAGCAGATTAGTACTTTCTGCTTTTATGAAACCGTCATCCATGATGATATTTCAATAAAATACGGGATGATAAAAGTCTACAAATGTGATAACTCGAAAAAAATTAAAATTAACACACACAGTACAACAACAATCTATTGTGTTTACTATGAAGATGACGTCACAATATGGCGGACAGCGTTTTTGACATTTCAAAAACAGCTTAAAAAAATAATTTTTAAAATTGAATTAAAAAATTTATATTGCATTTTTATGAATAGAAATCAACATTTCTCGGTTCCTTTTTACAAAATCTATCGTAAATACTTATTTTTAGATTTTTATTTACGTGGTGCAAAATACCCTATTCTCAAAACACTGTACACACAATCCGACATTACATTTCTTACACGTGGTTCGTCCAAATGATTTGCAGTCGCTACCTTGACAACGTCTTCTGTTACATGATCCTATAAAATGGTTTATGGTATCGAAACGAATATCATCAAACACTTGAACTTTCCTTTTACCAGTGGTTTTTAGACGAGTTCCTCTACGAATTTGTAAATTAGAAACATTTGGATGGTTTTTCTATAAAGGATCCAAGCATTATTTATTGCAATATCAATGACAAATGTGACTATCGGCCAATACCATTTTTTTGAATGAATAGCTATTCTGTAGTTTTAGACACATTCATCCATTAATTCTACACCTCCCACGTAAGCATTGTATTTAGCAATGCAATTCGGTCGGATAACCATAATATGTCGTTTTTCCTTTTGGCTGTATCTTGTTACTGTCCCAAGAGGGAAAAGGCCAGATGTTGTGGAAATCTTGGTAACTGCAGCATTGTCTAACTATATGACATAGAGAATACCAGTGTCTTTTTCAATTACATGTTGACAATGACCTCGCTCATGTTTCAAAAATGATGTCTTGTCTTCTAGCGGACAACTTAGCGAAATTCGATTCTGTCTAATTGTTACAACAGCACCATAACCAATAAATCGTAAATAGAAAAATAAGTTGGCACCAGAAAAATATTATCCAAATAGATATGGTAATTTAGATCTTTATTTGGTAGTTCATTTAACATCAATACAAGTGGAGATGAACAGATGCCAAAAAGGATATCATAGTCTTGATAACCTCTAGGATTTGATCCTTGGTATAAATCAAAATTGATGGCATAACCGTCACTGGAATTCAGGTACCACAGGTTGTATCCAAATCTTATTGGTTTGCCATGGATAAACTTTTTGCATCAATGGTGACCAAAATACTTAATCATTGACTCGTCATATGACAAATGTCTTACATGAACAAAGTGCTAAAGATATTTTTGTTTAATATTATCGAGTAGTGGTCAAATTTTCCAAGCATAAAGCTTGTATCAATTTTTGTGTTGTCGCAAAAATGAATAAATCTCTGTATCTGTAAAAAACGGTTTCGTCTAATCGAATTACTAACTAAAACGTTTTTAACATCGTCATTTGTTCCCCAATACATTTTTTCTGGTGTAGTAGACTATAGCGACTTAGAGTAAATATTCCCAAAAAGTACTTTATTTCATTTGTAGTAATTTTAGGATCAGGTTCATTTTTGAAGTGAGGATATTTTTTCGTATTTTCAAAAATATATTCAATTAAATCAGAATCAATAAATAACTCAAATGTATCTACACATGACAAATTTTGATAACGGTTATAATCTGCCATGGGAAATAATTTTGATCCACATTCCATAGCCCCGTCTAACCAGACCGATTCTAACTTTGCTCTTCTTTATTCTTTTTGGATTTTTAAATTCTCGTCTACCCACGAATTCTTCATAGATACGTCTTCAGTTATTTTATTTTCTGGATTAGAGGAGAGGGGTATCTCTATATCTGGCAAATCAAATGTTTCTTCAGTTTCAATACCCAAACGTTGAAAATTTGTTAGTTTTATTTCAGTTAAATTATACATCAGCCCCCTTCATCTTCATCTGCGGAGTCCTCGTCACTTTCAACATTTACCTCTGAAGGCTCAAAATAAACCATCTCAACCTGCTCAACCACCTCATTGTAATCAGAAATCATGTCTAGAGCTTTAGAGAGAGCAAACCCACGCCTGTAAAAAAAAGTCATAGAATGGTATCCACAATACAGTTCTTGCTCTCACTACCGCCCAGTGATACCATATGGTACCAACCAGGTTTAACTACTATCCACTCAACCATTGTTTACTTTAAAATAAATCAATTTACTACAAAAGAGCTTAAGGTGTTCCAACCAAACTGTAGTATTTGAAATTTAAAAATAATAATTTTAAATACAAAATAAATACTTACTTAAATTGTCCATTGTAGAAGCGATTTTTAAATCACAACCGAAAACAAACACAACTTACACAGAACTAAATGCATAAGCAGACACACCAATTACGATTTGCAGAATGCGTTATTGCCAGATTTACAACGATCCAGTTTAAACTGTGAGAACTGAGGTATTTGATTCGTAGTCTTGTTTACTGATATCATATGGTATCGGTTTTTGGATAGGTAAAAAATAGGAAAAAATAGTAAAAATTAAGAAAAAATAAAAGAAAAATTCCTATTACGAAAGAATAGAAAAAATAGGAAAAATCTGAAAAAAGAAAAATATGGAAATATATACAAAAATCTGATGTGGCCAGCACATGACCTCTCGCCATTTTTGAATCAAAAATTTACAGGTTGACACAAAAAAGTAGGAAAAAAAAATATTTTTTTGTAAATCTGGCAACAATGGCAAAAGTTTCGAAAATTTTAATGAGATGAAAATAAACTATAGGGTATACAAAATATATGTGTAAAACTTTATTGCCGTTTTGTATAATAATGGCGTCATCACCCATAGCAACTGCCACTTCCGGTTGTGCGATTGGCACCAAAATCTAATCAGATCTAATCTAGGGTATCAGAATCCTGTATGCAAAATTTCAAATTTTTTCATTCAGTAGTTTTTGAGTTATCGTTACTACAACATCCATCCAAACACACACACTAACACACACACACACACACACACACACACACACACACACTAACACACACACACACACACACACTAACACACACACACACACACAGACATCATCGCGAAAATATTAAAATCGTATTCTAGAGACCCTAAAACGTGTTTATCCATTGAAAGCTCACTACCCAATTTTTAGCATGATTCCTATACCTCTCTTATCTGAAGGGCGAGAGGTAAAAATATGAAAAACGAGGAAAAATGTAAAAAAACATGGAAAAATGTTGAAAAATAGGAAAAAATAAGAAAAATAGAAAATAACTAGGAAAATAAAAAGAAAACAATAAAACATAGAAATAAACAGGAGAACATAGGAAAAATGAGAAAAATTGGAAAAAATAATAAAAAATATAACAAATAGCTATAGACATTAATTTTAAATTTTAATGAAATATGATCGGATCCCCACGTGATGTGAGATAGTAAGGTAACCATATAGAGTATCTCAATCTTGGGAAGAAAACAGTAGATACTTTCAACAAGAAATTTATTCACAGGTACATGTTTACTTCAATATAATAAATCTATAACTAATCGATAATGAATCAAGAATCGAGAATGAATAACTGCTCTAAAAGAGATAACAGCCTATATATTCAAATACATGGCTGCAGTGGAGGGGCGAGCAAACGCTCCACTCACATTGAACCTACCTATGCAAATACATCAATAAACATTTCCTGGTCTGGGCAACGGCCGGCATTCAACCTGTCGGCGTTACGTATAACTCACGTCTCAACCTTTATATTATTTAAATTATAACTAGTTTAATGAACTGCGATATATTATTATTTAAGGTTATTCTGTGTGGCCCAAAAGGCGTCACACTGGGAGGCCACTATTTAATATCAATATGGTTTTGAAAAACTAACAAAAGTCACATCTAATGTGAACATTTAATTTTAAATTACACGTGTTGACAGTTTCCAAACCCAATACATTTGATTGGTAATAAATTAAAATAAAGTTTAAAAGTATCGCCATATTCTTGTAGACAGAGAATCAACATTGATTATGAAAAAATAAAATGAATTATGTTCCTAAAATTTCAATTCCATGTGATCAACTTGAGAAAGTAGATATTTCCATTTTGTTCTAAACTTCTAAAGTAGGCATAGGGTTTATATTCTTTGTTAATATAGCATTAGATACAGTGGCTTCTCAATAGGGACTTCCCTTAAAGTTTCCAACGTAGAAAAAGGTCTAAAAAACAAAAAACAAAGAAGTAAAATTTTACTGAGCTTTCCAGAATGTAGTTAGCGAAATATCATGATTTTAATTAACCTTAGAGAATTGGTGGAACTAGACTGAATTTGGCGGGTAATTTGAATATTCTATAATCAAATTCTCAAATTCCGTATATTATTAGAATTTTTAGTAACATTTAGAATGTCATTTTTACAACAGTAAAATACTAATAAAGCTGCATAAAAATAATTAAACAATTATAATTAGCAATAAATAATAAAACACTAATTTTATTCGAATACATTAAGTTTACAAATATTAATTGTTAGGAGTTTAGTTAACCTTCATAGATTTTTTTTTGTAGTACTTTCAACTTTTAATTGATAAGTTCAGTATTAGCATTTGAATATGTAATGAAATAAGATCTCCATTTTAAACACTGTTTAGATCTTTGTAGTGATGTCGAGGAATTTCAAATAAGCTCTTACCATGGGACAGGTTTTTCATATATTCTTTCAATTATTTAAGAATTGCTCTGTTTTGATTTTAATTATATCAAGTTCATCTGGATAGTGGCGAATGATGTATACAATGATATTTGACAATGAAATATATCATATTTTATCATTGCATGAATAATGATGGTGGAGTAAATTTCGGCGCAACGGTCAGTTATACCCGAATTTAATCCTTTGTCGCTTCTAAAGATGTAGTCTTTCTGGTCGTGAAACCTGTATTAATCGTTATAGAGAAATGAAATAGGAATATTTAAAGATTAAATACTATGTTTATAATCTTTTAAATTTTGAGTTATTCCTAGATACAATTTAAAAAATGTATTCTACGTTTATTATTATTATAATTATTTCCAATTTAAAATAATTTTACGTATAAAGAGTTACTTTATGTTCACTGTGACCTAATTTTAAAACTTAAGACCAAATGATCGGTGGGATTACGGAACCCCGTTGACAAAACTGACCGCTAAGACCAAGTGACTAACACCCAATAATCAAGTAGATTTTAACCAAAAATAATCCTTCACCATTGGTAGATCTTTTTCTAGGTTGGTAACTTGGAGGGAATCCCCCCCTTGGATTAAATATTGCACATAATAATAATGAGTAATAATTACTATTTCACAGTTTTTGACAATTGTCAAATGTTGTTTGTTTAAAAAAAAAGCATATCGAAAAAGTAATACAGTTACAGTTAATACGTTTTTAAAATTTTATTCCTCGCAAATCTGACGTTTTTTACAAATTTTTTGTGCTTCACAAATAAATTATAAATAATTTATTATTGCGTACATAATACAACCCTTGTAGTCAATCGTGAAAATCACATTTTGTTATGTTGTTACTGGTAAAATTGTTCTAACTCGATTTTTTGACAAAATATTTTTATCCATTTTCTTTTGCCAATTTTCTGGAACAACTTGTTCCAGTGGAGTTGACGTGAAAATTTGGAATTTAGAAACACGGGACAAACCAGACTATAACATATATAAAAAGGCTCTTTAAAATGTTGTTTATTACAACCGTCACGTACCTACACAATTTTATTGCTCCAAACAAGAACTTTTTTATTTTTATTTTTCAACCCTGAAACAAATTTGAGCACAAGGTAACGCTATTTCTTATTTTATGTCTTTCGAAATGGAATACGAATCGGGGAAACTGTCCTAAAATGACATACTATAGTTAAACGACACACTGCACTTAGTTTGGTCAGTTGCTCTGTGAAGTTTGACAGGCAAATACCGTTGAATTGTTTCGCTCCGTAATTATTTCATTTTTCGAGTCTCCTGATATTGCAGTAACATTGTAACATGAAAATTGATCTTTTTTCTCTCTATGCATCGACATAATTTTCGTCTACGATTTTTACATTAAACATGACATCCTGTAGCATAAGGTTTTATGTTTTTACATCTCTATAATAATTTAAGTAAAAATAGCTATTGCCTAATTTTGTGTAAGGCAAAAGCTCACAAGTTACACAAAATTGCATTTCGTAACGTATTGCATACAAGATTTTTTCTAATTTTGAAGTAATAAAAAAATAATTGATAAAAATTGTGAAAACATAAATCTAGTCCCTTTGCTGCCGTCACTTCATGTCAGTTGTCAATTTGACATTTTGTAAATAAGCCTGAAATATTTGGTGAAACATCTAATGCAATGTGCGCCACCTCCCAAATAAGAGCAAGTACCAGCAATAAAACAAATATGTCGTCGAAAATTAATTTAAATAATTGCAATAATTATGTTATCAATAATTATAATAATTAATTAATTTATAAGTTATGACCTTATCTTGTGTTATAACAGTTAAATAATTAGAATTCTTTTTGTCACTAATTTTGAAATCCATTTTTTCTTCTACCGTGCGTAAAATACTTACTTTACGCACGCGGAGGAGTGCGTAAAGTTTTACTTTTTTTCACTAGTGCGTAAAGTAAAATAAAATTTTCAAAATAACTTTTTTACATGTGCAACACATTTTTTGCAATATTCTTATGTTTCTTATCTTGGCAAGGTTCTATGTGCCAGAAATCAAGTGGTTAACTTCAAGATTTTTTAAAATAGCTTGTTAACAACCTCTTGCATGCGAAATCTATTTTTGTACATAAAAATTATGGTAGTAGAAAAAATATTATATGCAACTAGTGTGTAAAGTGCCTTTTTTCACTCATGTGATTAGTTACAAAAAGTAAGACGTTTGATAACGTCTGTCAGTTTTAAAAAGTGTCACATTATATATCAAAATTAGAAAAAACCATTTGTAAATATTTTTCTTTTGTAAGTATTTCGCAACATGATAAACGAATTAGTTCATGACCCTAATAAAAAGATTCTTTTAATTTCAGAAAACCAGAAAACAGAAAAACCAACATAATATAAACGCAAAGGCAGGTTGTAGGTATTTGTAAAATAACGATGTGGTATGGGAATTTTATTTTACATGTAGTATTGGCTTGTAATTTATAATTTTTAATGATGTGATGTTCCACAAATTTTTATTATTTTATATAGTTATCAACATAAGGGTTAATTTGTAATTTTAATTTTATTAGTGTAAAATATCTGTATCGTTTGTACTTTTGAAATGGGCTAGAAATTTCAGCCGAAACGTAAAAACGTAAAAAACAACTTATATGTAAAGGACTATATACTAAGAAAACTTCCAAAAAAATATACATATAATCATATAGGTTATCATGTTAATTATAAAAATCCAATGTACGATAGAGATCATATCATTTGAATAAATAATATTATGTAAATTTAATAAATGTATGCACAACAAATAAAATTGGCAAGAAACCCGACAACCATACTTCATTAGAAATTCACCTCAGTTATTAATTATTCAGCGACGAAGCTGCTACAAGAACCATGCCTCATCATTTCCTTGTAAAGTCAGATAATAAACCTGGAGCGACCTCTTAAATTTCACAACCCTTGCATAGCCTGACGAAATAAACCGAACTAAAACACCTCCTTGATGTCTCACAGTGGATAACTCATTTTAATTTTACCCAACGGGACTTGGGGAAATTCCAGAGGCGTACTAAAGGGAATACCCATTTACGGTAATTTCGTTAGACGTCCCTCGCGTTTGCTATTAGTTTTTGAACAGTCTAAGTAGATTAGGGGGTAGTTCTGCCTCATTTGTATTAAATAAACAGAAAATATATACTGTTTAACTGTGTCGGCTTTTACTTGATGAAAATCCATTATTATATTTAAATTAATAACAACGTTTTATGATTTTCATAAAAATAATAACAAAAGTTTCGTTTCATAGTAACTTCATCAGTAACTTCATTAGTCTGATGAAGTTACTATGTAACGAAACTAGTTACTAATAAATTAATAACTTTTGTTATTATTTTTGTAAAATTTATTTATTTTAATAGAAAATTCATACCAATGATGAATGTATCTAGAGAATGGGTTTTATTTATTTCGTTATGCCACAGACTTTTTGATCTATAAAAGTTTATCATATGAATTCAGCAAGTCTGTCTATTTGTCTGAACGTCTCTAGCTTTTTTCTTGTTCATATTTTTGACTCATACTCGATTCGACACTCTTAATGAATACGTTAATAAAAGAAGAGTATCTCGTTCATGTGGTACTACCAGTCACCGTAAACTCTATAACACAATTAAAGAATAATAAAACACCCTTAACATTATTATTACAAACATATAATTCCCTATTTACAAACCCCTAATAATGAATTACTTAAATAAAAAGTAAAGAAACAGTCTATTTTGTTTAATCAGCTCGTGCCTGCTACATTTGAGGCCGGTTAGCGAAACGAAGAAGCATAACCTAACCTCACTAAAAACGACTTGACCAATAGAACCTTTTAAAGACGATCTAATGTAATAAATTTAGTAATAAGAGTTAGATTAATTATAATTAGGTATTAAATGATATTTAATGTTAAAGTTTCACCTTTTGACATTTTTTTATTTTTGACAGGTGAAATAATTTTGACTGTTCTGCAGCGTTATTCTACTAAGTAACTATAAAACAGGCTATAAGTTTAGTATACTAAACATGTAGACCGTAAATTATAGTCCAACCAGATTCCACTATTCTAACAAAGAGTCCAACTATAAATTTAATCGGCTACAAGTAAAGTACTAGAAAAGTAGTCTATGGGATTTGGCAACGTTGTTTTGTATGAACAAAAAGAAGAAGAGTTTATATATTTTTTTAGGCTGACTTCTTTACTAGATTTTTTTGGTTTGTTTCTGACTTCTTTACTAAAGTTTAGTGGTTTGTTTATTTAATTTACTTTATTTGGTACTATTTTTTATAATTTAATATTAATTAACAGAAAATAAATATCACACAACAGATTTGAGCAATCTTGTAGTTTGTGTAGCCAAATAATAAATAATGTGTGACAGCAGCAAAGAAGTTAGAACACTCTCACCCTAATATTATAAAACGTGATATTTATTTTCTGTTAATATTAAAAAAAAAAATTCAGCAAGGGTGGGAGAATTCTAACTTCTGCGCTTCTGTCGCTATTATTTACAAACTACAAGATTATCCAGATTTGGTGCATACTATTTTTACATTGTCATATTGTCCAAAATATTCCGATAAATAATTATTAAAATTCAATATTTGTATATATTAGTTAGGCGTTTATTTGAGCGTTTGGTATGTTATTTTATTGTTGTTACCTGTTTACCTATTTTATAATTAATTATATATTTATTTCTCTACAATCTATTTAATATATCCACCCCTACTTTCAGATCATGACAATATTAGGGAGAAAATGGAAAATATATAATAAAAGAGATTTGGAAATCATGAGAAAATCATAATAATTTTATTCACAACCACAACACCAAATACTTAGAGATAAAACAAAAATAATAGGTTATGTGTGTGCTTCTAGCAAACTAAAATTTTTAATAGGCACCTAATTTGATGGTTATAAGAATAGACTACAGTATAGCCCTCATATGTAGACTGCAAAGGGTGCTAGAAGCTTAACAGAATTCGAAAAAGCTACAACTCCGCTTTGAAGTTAGCAACACATCAAGTTCAAGTCCAAAATCCAACTTGTAGTCGGGCTTTCAAATGACATATTGCATATCCAATTCCGTGACATATTGCATCTGTCATTTTTGATAGTGAAACTTCCGTTTGGCAGATGTCGTACAAAAACTAATGGGTTCTTCCAACAGATAACCCAAAACCATATACCAAATTTTAGCTCAATCGGATTAATACTTTTTCAGATATTTAATGCTAAAATTTCAAATTTTGACATTTTTTTATTTTTGACAGGTGACAGTTTTAGAAATAATTTTGACTGTTCTCAATATAGTTTTTCAAGAGCTTTCAAATGACATATTGCATGTCCAATTCTGTGACATATTGCATCTATCATTTTTTGATAGTGATACTTCCGTTTGACAGATGTCATACAAAAACTAGTAGATTCTTTCGACAGGTAACTCAAACCCATATATCAAATTTCAGCTCAATCGGATTAATACTGTTTCAGATATTTAATACTAAAATATCAAAGTTTGACATTTTTTATTTTTGACAGGTGACAGTTGAAGAAATAATTTTGACTGATCTGAATAGAGTTTTTCAAGGGCTTTCAAATGACATATTGCATGTCCAATTCCGTGACATATTGCATCTGTCGTTTTTTGATAGTGATACTTCTGTTTGACAGATGTAGTACAAAAACTAATGGGTTCTTCCGACGGATAACCCAAATCCTTATACCAAATTTCAGTTCAATCGGATTAAACGTGTGGCCTTTATCGTGGAAGAATACACACACACAGACAGACAAACAGACAGACAGACAGACAGACAGACTTCCATCTGGAAATGGTCTTAATCGTCTCAGCGGACCCGAAAATGGATATTTCCGTTTTTGTCTCGAAATACTTTCCCTTCTAGAAGGTGGGTTGGATAAGTAAAAAAGAACAAATAATGTATTAATCCTCAAAATAAATCAAAATAACAAAACCAAAGACGAATGCCAATATTCAACATGAAATTTAGATATTCTCTAAAATAAGATCCAAGTGTAACTCTAATTTCATAATAATTAACTATCATGAGGAAATTTTACCACCCTTTTTCTTTTTAGTGTTACTAATAATAGTATTTAGAGTTCTCCATATTTTTTTTAGAATCACTTCCAGTACTAGTTAGTTGTTATTGATATTAAAAAAATGTAAACTTTATTAAACATTTAATATAATTTTTAAAACAAAAAATATAGCCTTGTGAGTAGATGAGCTAAGTCGATTTGAGCCCATTCATGAATTTCAATAAGGCATTTGTCTATATTGACTGTTTTATTTCCGTTAGTACTGATCAGTTTGAAACAGGGTAAGCGGCTAAATGCGCGAACTCTGTCTGTTTTTTCTATTATTTCTATTATTAATAACTCGACAAATATAGGTTCCGCCCAAATTTACCCAACGATCTACACATATTTACTATTAACATAAGGTTTGTTTTATTTACACTTGTTTTAGTTATTTTCCCATTCATTTTACTTGATTTTTGGTTTTTTTTTCTTTAAAAAGAGATTAAATTTTATAATTAATAACCTTTTTTTAACTTTTCAGATTATTTGAAGAGCACGGTGAACTCCTCAGTCTTTTCGAGAAATTTAAAGAACTGAAAACAAAAGAAGACCAAGCGAACAGTTTAGAACTCCAAGAGCATGCCAGTACTGTAATGAACACCTTGGACGAAGGTATCAAAGGGCTAGATAACCTGGACGCCTTCTTCGAGTACTTGCACCAAGTAGGAGCTTCACATCGCAGGATACCTGGGTTCAAAGTTGAATATTTTTGGGTATGTATATATGTATTGTTATAAAAAGTAATAATGTCACAGAAAAAAAACTCCAATTTAAAATTTAATTAAAAAAAATTTATACAAAATATTTTTTAATTAAATAAAATAAAAAAAAATACTCTGTATATGAATCAGCATATCTTAATAAATTGGTAATTATGAAATGTCAAAATTTTAATATGACACGATTGTGAATAGGAAAAAAATAAATAACTTACCTTGCAATGTAGCAAATAAAATAAAATTTATTTTGAAAAATCAAAAATAATTCCCAAAAGTCAATTCAATAGTCAGATAAAATAATCTAATCCAAATATTTTTTTTTATAAAACAAATTTATTTTTTGATGACAATCATAATCCAATTTGATTGGTCAAACTTATTAGTTTCTAATATCAAGTAAATTTTTATCACTAAGGGTTGCTAGGGACTTTGTTAAGGACGAGAAATTTTTTTGGGTGTTGTTCACCTGGTACCTGCGGTCAATTTTGTCAGCGGGGATCCGTAATCCTACCGGTCTTTTGGTCTCAAGTTTTAAAATTAGGTGGGTCTTTTGGACACAGTGGTTATCAACCATAAAGTAACTAATCCTTTTGATTTGTATAGTCAAGATTTTTTTTCTCCAAATAAAAACAATGATTTGACAAAAAATTTATTTAAACTATACATAAAACAAATTAAAAAATGAGGGGTAATCCCACCCAACTTTCCGAACACTCCTAGTAAAGTAATTGTTTAATCGATTATTTTAGTTTTTCTGCATCAAAATACATTAATAAAATTAGTTTACAAAAATTAAAAAAAAAATTAATTTTTTCTAAAAAATTTTATTAACTTTTTATAATTTTGTATAATTTCTACAAGTATTATTTTAAAATTATGAAATATTTCACACATAATGTATTTTTTGATCCCTTTCGGATGTACTATTTACTTTTTTCATTTGTTTTACCATTTTCGATAGAACAAAAGACAAAAAAATATTTTTTTTTAAATTATGAATTCTACAATTTTTTGAATAAAATTTTGAAAAAAATCACAATTATAGAGTTTTTTACTACAAATTTAATGGTATTTTTTTTTAAATTTTTAATAATAATATTAACCTTAAAAAAATAAAACCTATTTTTGAATAATTTAAGTCAATAAATAATTAATATCTCATTCAATTATATTCAAAATGGGAAACAGACCTTTTTAAGGTTTTCTGGATCAAAATTCTTTAATAAAGTTAGTTTAGGAAACTAAAAAAAAATCAAATTTTTTGTCAAAAATTCATGGATAAATCCATTGAATTGTTTAAACTTTTTTCATTTTTTGCTATAACTTTTACAAATACTATGTTAAAATTATGAAATAATTTACACACATAGTACTTTTGGATCCTTTTCGGATATGCTATTTACTTTTTTCGTTTATTTTATACTTATTGATAAAACGAAATTACAAAAAATTTAAAAAAAATTCTTAATTTTGGCTATAATAATTACAATTCTAAATTTTAAGAAACTAAAATACATTTTAAATTTAGAGTTTTATATTTTTCGAATGGTGAAAATCACATTTCAATAACTTTAATATTTTAGAAGTTATTCAATTTAGTTTAAAATCTTAATATAATCTGAAATTTCTTAGCCAATTTTTAAAAAATTCCACACAATTTTTGTAATAAAATTTTGAAAAAAATTATGATTATAAAATTAATTATTACAAATTTAAAGATATTTTTTTTAAATTTTTAATAAAAAAATTTAACTAAAAAATAATAATTTAATAAAGATAAAAATTAAAATAAAAACTAGCGGCGCAACTATGCGCAACTTGAAAAAATACTTAAGACAAAATACAGTAATAATACTTGTAAAACCAAATATTCATTACAGTTAAATTGGCAAATATTTGTAAATTTTTTTTATAAATAATTTTGTGCTACGTAACTTACGATAGAAACAAAATCATGAGAAAAACTATTTTGGAAGCCAGTTTGGAGTTTATCAAGGCTGATCATGGACGATCGAAAAAGTGTTTTCCTGTGTTAGAGAAAGGTAACTAAAAAGTTAAAAACAAATTAAGTAAAAAAAAAATTTTTTGAGGTTAAAAAATATTTGAACAAATGTAATAATAAAAAAGAATATTAGTCTTTATTCTACTCTGAATGCACACACACTTTTACTGTTTTGTTCATAGGCACTTTGACGAACTTATAATAATTAGTCTACCATTCACAATATCTAAGTCCAACTCTGACCGGTACGTATGTTGTCGCGTAAGCTGGGTACGCATATGAGCATGAACGCGAATGAGGCAACCCGAGGACGATCCATTTGCCTCTCATACGGGAAGTTGGGGTTCCCGAATAGTGGACGCACGAGGCGTTGTATGACATCTATCCAGCAAATCTGGCGAGCATTCTTGTTTTTTCAGTCGGTTTGAAAATATGGCCGATTCAGATTCTGATGGCGAAAGCAGTGTATTAAAAAAGATAAAAAAATTTTATTTCCGAGCTCACACCAAGCACGTGTCTCACTTTGATGTGCCGCCAAGAAACGGATCTGGGCGAGGCCGCATGTATACGGATACGAACAAATTCGCATGCATCGTTCGGACGTCCACATATATAATAATATGCTCATGCATCCTCGGGTTGCCTCATTCGCGTTCGTGCTCATATGCGTACCCATAGCGGCGGTCATAATTAAATGGCCTTGGCTTCATCTGGGTCGAGCTCCATCTCTAGCCTAGTGGTCATACTGGGTTACGATTTAGACAGACAGAGGCTAATCGGTGATGCTTACTACTCCGACACTCGGCTCGGGATTTGTTTCATTTGTCAGAAAACTCATTTATTGTTTCTGACTAATCTTCTTTGCGATTGATTTTTTTATAGATAGAAAAGATGGCATTTGTAACACGGGATGGACATTTTAAGTTCTTGAGCATGGCTTTGGCATGACAAACGCTAATAGACTATATTATTATCCCAAGTATAAGACAGTTGAACAAGGACTTGAAAGACTACAACCTAACCTTGAAATTAAGTAAATGCTCATTTTTCAAAGACGATGTGTCTTACATAGGTCGTGAGATAAGCGCAAAGGGTATGAGACCAGTAAAAAGGAAATTCAAGGCGGTACTTGCCCGAACCAAAGACAGTAAAGCAAATACGCCAATTAGAGGTGTCTGGATATTTTTGAAAGTTTATTAAAGTATTATGTAACAACTAGTGAATTTTATTAAACAGTTAATTTTGAATCTTACAGTTTAATATTTTGTTTGTGTAAAAATAAATTGTGTGTTTTTATAAAATTGGTTACCTATTTGTTTTTCATCAAAAGGAATAAAATTAAAATTTCTAAAAATTAAATTCAAATAAAATATTAAATTATAAAAAAAAATTATGTTGTAATATTATGTAGGTACACCCTATATATAAGAATTAGTAATAGTTATAGTTTATGTGAGCGTTACATTCATTAGTTATTAGTAAATATTGAATACAAATTTTATATAGACACATTTTACCACATAATTTTCTCTTCTAATATTATTCAACACTCAATGTTCTCCCCCAAGAGGGTTACATTGAGGCCATAGCTCGACATAGGGCATAATTTAATTGCTATATTGTTAGAAATATTGCGGCTTTTAAGCACGATGTTTAATTGGTTTTCTTTTTACTCTTCAAAAAAAATTTTGACTTGTAAGTATTTGTTACAAAATTTCTAATTATTTTTTGTTAACTTCACTTCTCCCTGTTAATTGTAGTTGTTCTGAAGAAGGCTGGTTAACCAGCTGAAAGCACTTGACAATAATATTTTCCGATTTTAATTCCATTACACTCTTAAAAGAGTACAAATGTGCGTTTCTTTTCTTCATTACCAAGTGTGTACACACCTAACGAGTAACCTTTGGTTACCTTCATTACTTGGTAAAAAGATTTAAAGAAGTGAATAGAAAAATAACATATTAACAAATTTTGAAATTCAACGTACAAATTATAAGATGAAAAATACGTTTGTTAATAAAATTAATACGATTGCACAGATAAAAATAATAAAATATCGAATATCACAATTCGCAAAGGTACGGAACCCTAAAAATGAGGGAATTGTAATGAAAAAAATCATATTTATTATTATATTGGTATTTTTTGGTAAAATATACGTAACAATAAACATTATCACCAAATTTGAAGTTCATAGGTCAATAGAAAGTTAAGAAATATTTCGGAACAAAATTTTGTAAAAAATGATGACTTTGGCGGCTTCTCATGCCTACGTTTTGCAATATTTTTTAAAACGAAAAATACAGCTTTTATCTACTCAATGAGCTCTATTCAATGATACTTAACATGATGGTGTCGGCCAAAATGAGAGCCCCCCTTGAAACCATTTAAAAATATGTTTTATAATTTATGTGGCTTTGGGTCAACAAGACGCATGTACTGTGAAAATTTGAAGACTCTAGCTCCAACGGTTTAGCTGCTAGACCGGTGTGACAGACAGACGGATGGACAGACGGACGGACACGCAAGTGAGAGCAATAGGGTTCCGCTTCAACCCTTTGGGATACGGAACCCTCAAAACTGATAAAAAAATAAAACACCATATAAAAGAAAAATTTGACATTTCAACAAAATCAAAATTAAAATTCGACAATTTAAGTTACAAAAATAAATTTCTATATACGTACATATTATATTAGACTGTCTATTATGAAAAACTCTTATGCTCTCTTAGATTGGGTTCCTTAAAAAAAAAATAATAAACATTACAAACAAATTTTTTTTTTTTAAATTTCTAAATTTAGGGCGCCTTAAAATTTCTTTTTTTGTTGGGTTCTTCTCTCTGCTGTGTCTTCCTTTACTCAGTTCTTTCTTCTCTTCTTCTGTATCACCTCCTAATGAATTTCCTCTTCTATAACCTGTATTCTTTGATCTCCCCCCATGTCTGCCTTTCCGTCTAGTCACAAATGTACCACTTCGTTTTCTTACACACCAATATGTCTTCTTTAATCTAATTTTTTTTTATTCTTGTAATATTTTCCTTTCTATTAATAAACCTTTTTTAATATATAATTTTTTTTTTATTTTTTTTTTAGACTATACCTTCCTTTACATAATTCTAACCATTCAATAAACCATTTTATAATATCTCATCTTTTTTTCTATTTTTATCTCTGACATTTCTATTTTATTCATCAATCAAAACCAAAACTGTTTATTTTTTTTTTCATTTGTTTTTCTCCCCCTAACTAGATATTATTTTTTTTTATCTGTAAATTTAAATGACTAAACATACTAAGATTTTTCCTTTTACTTGTAACACAATTGTTGTGAACTCATTATTAAATTCAATGAAAAATAATCCTCTAACAAACATTCTTAAATAAATCTTAACACATTTACATACATTCACATGCACCTTAAACTTTTTATCATAACCTCATTTTCATTGTCAAACTTACATTTGACAATAACCTTCCACCTTTCAATCACAGTCAACCACAATACATACAAAAACAGAACTAAAACTACGCATATAACTAAAAAAACCATATCAATATATACCTTATATATGGTATATGGTATAAATAGTGAGAAAGTAAAAATCGGTCAAAGATTAATATCATTTTTGGAGTTTTTCGCGATGCTGAATCGACTGCCGTTGCCCGTTTGTTTCTATATCTCACCGTTCTCGAGTTGAATTAGGCTAACAGACGGACGGACGGACAAACCGTTTTATAAGTTTTTTTTCTTCGAAAACTCTAAAATTTAAAAAAATTATTGTTTTATAAAAAATCGGCGTTCAACGGGTTTTATCATAACAGTATAAATAATCTCTGCATACAAATTTTCGAAAATTACGTTTCACGCACATCTGCAAATATCTTAGATATGATCTATCATTTTTATCACGTAGAGGAATAATTTTATTTAGCCTGGGTGTTGTGCATTATCATCCCTCTACGTGACTCTTTCGTAGCACATTAATCATCAAAACGATTTTCTTTGTTTTGCGGGCTTTTATATGATGAAAACAATCAAGGACTTTGCGAACGGAGATTCTTTATTCTAGAAACCGTGATTGAATCAAACATGACTATGCTATTTATGTGAAAGCCGATCCAGTTATCGTAATATTTATGCGACACATTGTCGCCTACTATAAAAGTGATATGTGTCTCGTTGCGCCGCAATGGAATTTGATTTATTTTTTATTAATACTTCGTACTTTTGTTGGCTATTTTAAACCTAAATTCACACTGTAGGAATGAAAAATTGTCACCGCAACACAGTGGTTCGAATTTGAAACAAAATTTAGTTTTTGTATCAGTAAATGTCATATACTACCACAGGTTTCTGGCCAGTAAATATCTGACTTATTTGAGAAGATAAAATTAAAAAAAAAAATATGGGGTATTAATAGATGAAAAAATGTATAACACGGTGAACTCTAATCAACCGCTT
This sequence comes from Neocrepidodera transversa, assembly GCA_963243735.1. Taxonomy (NCBI): domain Eukaryota; kingdom Metazoa; phylum Arthropoda; class Insecta; order Coleoptera; family Chrysomelidae; genus Neocrepidodera; species Neocrepidodera transversa. The sequence continues at coordinate 25,759,575 of OY725342.1, read as the reverse complement.
GACAAACTACCCCCCAGAAACTACCCCTAACTTTCTTATTTCAAATGGCACCCCCATGTCTTTTTTATTAATTTGATACTATTTCTTACTCTTTTCAGCAATGCATTATACGCTACTACGCTTGTCACCAAAATTGTTTAAAATTAAATTTACTGTAATAATCTGTATAAAGTGAGCCACACTGTAAATATTAAAAGTAGAAGGCAAACAAAAAGAGATATTTGATTTTTTGTAGTTTTTTAACTTAACTTACAAAAATCCATTTTTCATATTTCTTTTACTTTTATCGTTTACTTGATATTTCGTTTACTGGTTGCTATTAGTACGTAGTACACGTGTATACCTTTTACTTGCAGTGCAAACGAATACGAAGATATGATTCTTATTTGTGGTGAATGCAAAAAAAATAAAAGTATTGCTAAGTGGCTCTACGGTTATCGTTATCCGATCACCGCCAACTAGGACTTAATACATTTTCCCTCGTAGAAAATAAAATGCGAAGTGGATCATTTCCAGGAAAGTCTAAACAAGTACATGTGATGAGTGTGAGAACTGAAGAGAATTTTATAAATGTATTGGCCTATGCAGCAGCCTTCCCCCATGTTTCTGTTCGGTGTATTTCGATGGAAGTTGGAATCAGTATACAGGATTTTAAAGCAATACAAATACCATCCTTTTCATATACATTTACACCAAGAGCTGAGTTTCGCAGACTATGCCAGACGATTAACACTTATTGCCCAATTCGAGTATTTCATTGATGAAAATCCCAATTTTTTAAATCAGATTTTCTGGAGCGATGAATCCCGCTTCCATAATAATGGCACTGTCAATCGACATAATATGCATTAATTTTCACAGGAAAATCCTCACTGGATAAGAGAAACCAATTTTCATACCATTTTTAGTGTAAATGTGTGGTACGGCTTATTTAATGGACGACTCATTGGTCCTTTTTCTTATCAAGGTACATCGATACTTAAGGTTTTGGAAAATACTCTTCCTAATTTATTGGAAGATATTCCCTTAGTAGAACAACAACAAATGTGGTGGCAACAAGATGGTGCTCCTCCAGATAACAGCTTTATTGTATCCAATTACTTCAACAATACTTTCGGAGAGCGTTCGATTGGAACTAATGGACCTGTCAGATGCCCAGCTCGTTCACCAGATGTGACCCCTCTAATTTTCTGTGTGGATATTTAAAAGGAGTGCTTTTTGAAACTCAACCAGTCAGTCTGGAAGATCTAACCCAGAAAATTGTACAGGCTTGTAATACAGTTCCTCCAGAAATGGTCAGAGCTTCCAGTGTGCGAGAGTTAATTCGACGATTTGAGGCATATATAACAAGTGAAGGAAGACATTTCGAACACTTATTATAATTAGAAATTAATTAAATTTTGACTGTTATCTAATAAAATAATTCATATGTTAAAGTGAAATTAATTTTTAGAATTAAAGCCTAAAGGAGCAATTATAATATATCTCTGAAATAGGGTTAAAATATTCTAGCAGATTATTAAAAAAAGACATGGTGGTGCCATTCGAAATAAGAAAGTTAGGGGTAGTTTCCAGAGGGAAGTTTGACAAGGGGTTGATTAGAGTTCACCGTGTTAAACATTTTTTCATCTATTGTACCCCATTTTTTTTTAATTTTATCTTCTCAAATAACTGAGATATTGACTGTCCAGAAACCTGTAGAACACCCGGTATATTATATATAGACTGGCGCTAATTTTTGGCATGTCGTAAACCGTTATAAATACAAACTTGGTAAACGGGAAAAAAGATGCCTATTTTTAAGACGAATTCACTACATGTGAACTTCATAGTTTTAGATTTCTAAACAAACAAAAAGAAGCTGTTAGCCTGATTCAACTCGAGAACGGTACTAGATAGAAACAAACGGACAACGGTAATCGACTCAGCGTGATTTAGATAAACCAAAGTCAAAATAAAATTTAACATTCGACCCTAAAGTCACGTGATCTGTGACATATCTCAAGAACGGTATGAGATAGAGACAAACGGACAATGGCAATCGACTCAGCGTAGTCTAATTAGTTTAGATGTTGTTACGTACTGGTTATATTATATTTAGCTATAATAAAATAAAATGAATACACATCACTTAGGTGATTAAAGATTTATTTTAACAAAAACTACTTCATTCGTGGTTGTGTATCTGACAACTGACGTGTTGACTCCAGGGTTATCATCGTCAGATCGACAATACATGGCACGCCCCGTCCTAAAAACAAATTAACAAAACAATAAAAACACTCTGAATATTATAAATCAAGTCTTTGAGGACATTTTATTGTCCTTCCGCTTCGAGTAACTCTGGTAGATGGATCTAAATTATTAGATGGCTCCTCCTCTATCTCCAGGTCAAGAATATATTGAGCTTTATCTGTAGATTCGATGAATATGGAAAATAGCTGGAAGTGCAACTTTAGAGTTATGGGCAACATCTAATTCTTTCATACCAACTTCAGCCTCGTTAATATCTATAGGTTGATTATTATAAGGTCTTAAGTAAATCAGATTTCTTGTGTAGTGTGTATGGAACGGACTAAAAAAATATTTGGCCCCGATTTTTTAAGGACAGTACGAGGTTAGCAATTACGTTTAGATTTTTGAATTAAGAAGTCTTGTCCAACAGTTACTTCTGCTAATTTATGTGAACACTTATTGTTATAATACTTTTATTGTTTTTGTTAATGAGACTACAATTTTTCCCTTATTGTTTCTATTACTAGTATTGGCTTAAGTAAATCACAATTAATAGGTAGTATTGTAAGAAGTCTTCTACTATTTAATAGCAGGCAAGGTGCTGTAGGGGACAAGCTCATCTGATGCATAGGTATGAGATCAAGGTACTCGTCCGGAAGATCTTTTGCTTCAGGTAGAATCCTCAGATTCGGTTGGGTGAATCTCTTTAGTGGTCTTCTTGGTAGTGCTCTTCTATTCCTGTCAATTGTCCATTTTATCCGTAGTGTTTCTTGAGCGTGTGTGCTGGAACTGTCCATTCTTCTCCCGATGTATCTTCCTTGTCGGTCCTTTAATCTGAAAGTAATTGGTGTATTTGTGGATTTCGTTAAATGGGAAGTGCCAGGGGAGGTGTAGGAGCATTTCCCCAGGATCCTCCTCTTAGTTGCCGTGACGGCGTGCAAGAGATGAGGAGGGAGACAATAATTTCCCTTCTAGGAGGTGGGTCGGGAAAGTAAAATGCTAAATTTTTCACAGAAAGAGTCTCCGTCTCAACAAGTCATTTGTTGAGAAAAAAAATTAAATATTCAAACAAGTAAAAGGAATAATCTCTGCGTGATTTTTCAAGACTACGGCCCGTTTGCGTCAGCGGAATTTTTCCAATGATTTTTTTTTCAATTTTTTTTTCAACGAGCCAATTGCGATATGGATATCAATCAACGCGTCTTGACTTACACAACACCTTAATAGAAATCAGTATCGACAAATTTGCTTTCCTTATCGAGATATCTCGAATAGAAGTTTCACTTTGTGGGCGGGACCGGATCCTCGGACCCGAAATTGCTCTTCTTCTGATAGAGCCTTTCTTTTTTGAATAAAAACCGATCGCCGGAAGAATTTTTCGGATCGGCCGTACCGTTCTCAAGTTATCGTGCGCACAGACATTCACACATCCACACAGACAGACTTTTTTTCGCCGAAAATCAATTTTTCCACGTTTCATGACATTTTAAGTCATTTGGAGCAAAAAAAAATTGAGATTTTTGCACTATTTCATTACTACGGTTTGCCATATTTTACCAAAGGTGAAGTATTGATTGGCGGGCCGTAGTAACTTAAAAACAATCGACAATAGAGGATCTTCTGGTTTATCTAAAATAGAATACGGTACGGTTTTAGGGTATCTGGATCTACAAAATCGCCACTATGCTTAGTCGACAATAAAACAATAAAATTATACTTTTGGTCAAATAGAAACAATTGTCATATCATCTTGGAAAGAAACCGTCTAAAAAGAATCTGCTCTGTCTGAACTAGGCAATATCCTCATTGGTATCGAAGGGTTGTTCTTCTTAGAAGTCCCGACAAATGTTTTATGCTTCAGTAGTTCTTTGGCTACTATACCAATTATCGCATTGGAGATTTCTATTTTATTTTTGTGTAAGGAATTATTAGCCTGAATGCTATATCTGAAGCAATATTCGACTGTACAGTTCAAAAATATCTTCGAATTACATAAGGCAAACATTTTTAGATCGTACTTGGCCGGTTTGTTAGGTAGATATTGAATAAAACTAATTTGTGCATATTAAGCTCGTTAAAACTCCTTCCTCTGGTTGGACATCAGAGAGTTTGGCAAAATTTCCATTTAGGGTGAAGCGTACTCGCCGGCGGCAGTGATACTCTGGTAGTAGAAATAAGCCAACATTAAAATAAAAATTTGATGTGGCCAACACATGACCTCTCGCCATTTTTGAATCAAAAATTTACAGGTTGACACAAAAAAGTATGAAAAAAAATTATATTTTTGTAAATCTGGCAACAATGTCAAAAGTTTCGAAAATTTTAATGAGATGAAAATAAACTATAGGGTATACAAAATATATGTGTAAAACTTTATCGCCGTTTTGTATAATAATGGCGTCATCACCCATAGCAACTGCCACTTCCGGTTGTGCGATTGGCACCAAAATCTAATCAGATCTAATGTAGGGTATCAGAATCCTGTATGCAAAATTTCAAATTTTTTTATTTAGTAGTTTTTGAGTTATCGTTACTACAACATCCATCCAAACACACACACACACACACTAACACACTAACACACACACACACACTAACACACACACACACACTAACACACACACACACACTAACACACACACACACACACACACAGACATCATCGCGAAAATATTAAAATCGTATTCTAGGGACCCCAAAACGTGTTTATCCATTGAAAACTCACTACCCAATTTTTAGCATGATTCCTATACCTATCTTATCTGAAGGGCGAGAGGTAAAAACAAAACTTCAAATGACCAAAAACGTATCTAGTTGTTGATTTGACAAGAACCCAACTCTAATAATCTCTACATGTGCATGAAAACGGCAATACACATTGGATTTGAATGACTGAAGATTGGGCTCCCTGGAAAACACTATTTCAGGAAGGCCATTTTAGAGTGATGACATTCTTTATTTAAAAGAATTCCTAAATATTCTAGTACGGGGTACAAAATTGGACTGCTTTCAATATTCCTAGTCAGTTCTGGGTCTCTAACAAGAGCTCAAGGTGTATTTCAGTGATGGTTACATTTGATCCTTGTGAGAAGCTTTCTGGTGCAAAAGAGTATTCCAAGTTTTTGAGAATATTCTTTCGCCATGCTTGCAACGTCGATCCCCACAAATTGACACCAAGCAAAAGTGATTAAGTCAATAGAATCGAGTGTTCTGGCATAATTATGTCGCGTTCCGCAACATTAACATTTTTATAAAGAACAGTCACCTTGTTTTCTTAGTGTTAAACTTTACTTGGTTATTGTCATCCCAATTTAAAAATTTCTTCCAGGTCTTTATTAAGATGTAAAATTTCTTGTTGGCTGCAAAGATGTGCATCGGCAAATGCTGTTCGGGCATTCAAGGCAAAAGAGGACACGAGTGTAGTGGCATCGGTAAAGCTCTAGATAGGATTTATTGTTTTTTCTTTTAGGAGGTCATCAATATAAAGGAAGGAAAAATTCAGGCGACAAAAACCGTCGATCGCTATTTGCACAGAGAAAACTAAAAAGTCAAATGCAATACTTTTCAGGCTTGCCATAAGAGCGCAATTTGAATGTCAAACACGATCAGACGCTTTAGAGATGTATAACGTAACTACGCGGAACTTATTGTTCAGTCGAGCTATTCCAGAGATGGCTGACGTAGGTGAGAAGGTCTCCTGTCGTTGATCTTTACTTGAGAAAGCCGTAAGGATATTAAAGTATTTTAATACTTGTTGGTTGATAGATTTCTCAATAACTTTTGAAATTACTGAAAGCAATTGTGATAATGTGATATTTATTAGTGTTTAACTACGATGGTTTAAGAAAGTTAGTGTGGTACCTTTATTTAAAATACTTAGATTTTTGAATATTATACATTCATAAAGTGACTTACCTCTAGCGTTGATATCCTTTTTTTTTGTCCGGGACCGTTCTTTGCAACCGGATTCACTGCAGCCTCGTGGGCTTATTGCGTTATCTCCCGTCTCTTTGTCTACTGCACCCAGTCCATCAACCTTGTTCCCTGTACTAGTTTGTACAGGTTCTTTCATGACTGTTTGTAGTAGTCTTCTGAATCAATTTATGGTTTTCCATTATATTCTTTGCCTTCTGTGATCCAGCGCCTCACAGTTGCATAGTATGTGGAGTGAATTCTCGGTCCCTTTATTGCATTGTCTGCATTTAAGGTCGCCGTTATATAGCCCCATTTTACTTAGATGCTCTCTGGTGGGAAGGTGTTCCGTGAGGAGCCCTGTGGTAATTCGTAGTTGATTTCTACTCATTGAAAGCAGTTCTTCAGTTACGTTCTTTGACGGTTCTTTTATTTACTTTTTCCCGTGTAGAAGTCCGGGTACGTTGTCCCAGTATAATTTGTGTTTTCGCTTAATCCAGTCTTTTATGTGATTCCCAAACGTACGTTTTGGTGTTGATATCCTTACTGCCCAGTTAAGTGGTGAGCATTTGAGTCGCAACCTAATACTATCTCAAACCTCTTATTCAGGCAGTGTTCGATCAGGTCCTCCATTTCTTTGGTGACAGTTAAGTCGAAGGTGGACCAATGCATCAGTGTATAGGCTTTATTTTTCCTAAGAATATAAATGGCTGCCCTAAGTTGTTGGTGGCTGAGAAAGCTGAAAATTGAACCATTTAGATTTTTTTTAGTTTTTCTTATTTATCCTTTCGTGTTGCAAGTTAAATTGTATAATTTTTACCTATTTGTTCGCTTCCTATTCCTCCATTGAAGTTGAGCAGCGTTTTGTAAGTTTATTCGACCAACCGTTCCTCCGAGAATGAGGAGAGAGTGGCCATAACTAGCTCGTCTGAGTTTATTTGGAGTCATTTTATCTGGCTCGATGGCCTTCTTTATTTACTCCTTACGAGGGGAAGGTTTCTTCACTGAGTCCCGCTTCAACCTCTTTTACTTTTCCGACCCACCTCCGAGAAGGGAAAGTATTGTGATCGAGCAAATAAAAATTTTCGAGATAAAGATGGAAATATTCATTTTGAGGTCACCTGAGATGAGATGAGATGAGTCTGTCTGTCTGTCTATCTGTGTGTATTCTTCCACGATAGAGGCCCACGTTTAATCCGATTGAGCTGAAATATTGTATATGGGTTTGGGTTACCCGTCGGAAGAACCCATTAGTTTTTATACGACATCTGTCAAACGGAAGTATCATTATCAAAAAATGACAGATGCAATATCTCACAGAAAATGACTTGCAACAAATAAAAAAAGTGTAAAAATTTGAAACTTTAACATTAAATATCTGAAAAATTATTCGTGGATACTCCTCGGGAAAGTTTTGGGGAGGCACAACCGATTTTTTTTATTTCGGCCATAGGGTTAATAAGGTGAACGAATACCTGTCTCATCGAATTGGACTGTAGGGTTTTCATATCTTCGTCTACGATGCCGAAGACGAAGAGATGGCCCTTGAGGTCGTTATTTGTTGAAGCTGAACCATTTTTCTACATGTAAGTGGAGGCTCTGGGCCCCAAATCACCTCAGCAAAACCCCCTTCTCGTCAAGGTCAGCTTGTGCTTCAGACTAACTTATTGGTAGTCTAAATTAAACTAAAGACTACTTTAAATTCACCACCAAATCTGTTCTCAATTACTTCACCTATTTTTCTGAGGGTGCTAAAGTTCAACTGACATTTATAAAAATTCGATTGCTAGGAAGTTATTTTATATGTTAGGTACTTCTATTTTAAATCACAACAATTGAAAATGAACTAAATGTTTGAATAAAATTAACAAATATTGGATATTTTATAGTAACAATATATTTTTATTTGTTTCAGAAAATCGAGAAACCATTCCTAGAAGCAGTGGAACAAACGTTAGGTGACAGATACACGGAAAACGTAGAAAATATATACAAAATAACAATTAAATTTATAATAGAAACTTTGATAAAAGGTTATGATAACGCGAATATCGCCAATGCGCCCACGTGAAGTTCAGCAAACTGAAAATAATTAACTGTGTACTGCTAAAAATACCAATTTGATTATTTTATATTTAGAACCAAAATACCAACCCCTGAGTGTATCATGTAAATATTTGTAAGTGTGTATGTATTTATTTTGTGTAAGAGATAGGAGTTAAGGAAAACGATAAGTTGGTTAGAAGAAAAATGAATTTATTCACTCGAATTAAAAAAAGTTCAATACTTATTTATTTAGGTGTAGTGGTAATACTGAATCCAGTTCTTTTTAATTCAGTTTGTTGGTAATAATCCAAGATCATGAAAAGTAAGTTCATAATTCAATCTTCTACAGATCAAATTTTATTGTTGGAACATATTCAAGGATGCCTCTTGAAAGTAAATTAAATTTGGCGGGAAAGGACGCGCGAGCATCAGCCGTCATCTTGAAAAAGACGTTTTGTGAAATATCTCGTGAATCCTGAATGGTACGAGAGAAATAGTAGAGATCACTTTTGTAGATAAAAACATTCTCTGCAACCCCACCTTCTCGCCAACTTGAATTTACTTTTAGGCGATACGCCTGAACATGCTCCAAAAATAAAATTTGATCCGCAGAAAAAAAAGTACCTGGTTCTTGGACTATAATACGAATGTCAATTCCTATAATAGTTTTTTTACCAAAGAATGGTATATTTTTATTTATAAAATAAAGGTACAAGAAAATTTAAAATATGTAAATCTGATGATTGGTCGAACCAATCATATTTAGTAATTTTGTAAATTGGATACAATATTCTATTGTAAGTTTAACTATTGTCAATTGTTTTAGACTAGAAATAAATTGAAATAAAAGTTTCTGAACGTAGCAGTAAATATTGTTGAGACATTCTATTTAATATTCCACCAAACCTCGAATACTGACAAAAGTTTTTTCTATTCTAAGAGAATATGAATTGAATGTTTTAAGTGTTATTTATAAAAATATTATGAAATTGACTGGTTGGTATTTCTATGTATAAACGATTTTCTTGATGAATATTTTTATAAAATCGTAAACTGTAAATGGTATATCTATAAACATTTTTATAAATATACATTTTTCTTCTAACAATGTATGTTTTTTACTTAATTATAAAAAATAGGTAGTTAAGCTGTTTAAATTATATGAATACATACATTGTTAATAACCTAATATCTGAACTAACTATAGCACCAAATTTCAAGATAAAAACATCTATGGGAGACCGAGACAGGGTTCACTTCATATATTATTTGTCCGTTATGAGGATTTTGATAAAGAATGTTGGTTTAATTCTGATTGCAAAATGGTTTTATTTATATTCAGATATATAACTACAAATAAATACTAAACAGTCTAGACACGAGCATATAAGACAATACATCAGTATCCGACATGAGATAAATGTCTATCAACGTGTGTTGCCCTATATTATAAAATACATTAATAAATGCAACATTATCTTGATCTAAACTACTATCTAAATATTCAATTGACTTCGCTTATCTTTTAATTTGAACTGGCTTTATTTATGTGTGAGATGTTTGGTTTGACGATTTCTTTCTTGTTAGCCAATCTCGATTTTTTCTTTATTTCGTTTTTTTCCTCTTTTCTTTATTCTTCTTCTGATTCGTTTTTCTAAGGACTGCTAGTTAATACAATAGTTTTTCCAGATTTTATTTTTGTTTACATTCCTGGGAGATGATATTTTTGGCATTGGTGCATATTGAGAAGGACTGTTATCAAACGCAAAAAATACTGTTTTCTTAAATCCGTTTATGGTATTTTCAGGTGTGCAACTTTTTTAATAGGCTTCGTAATAGAATCTACTAATTTGGAAAATAGAAACAGTGCACCCCACATGAATATTCATTCGCTTGTTAAAAGCTACGTACAAATACCGACTAAAGTGTTGTCTTGCTTACAATAATATTTTTAGTTCCAGAATTGTGGCCATCGAGTAATAAAACAACTAGATCTTTTGCGGTAAGCTTTGTGTGCGACAAAAATGATCAAACTATTGTATAAATACTTCCATGTTCATCCATTCCCTTTATTGCTGGTAAATATTGACCCTCTAGGAATCCCATCTTTTAAATCGTCCTTCATGCTTTTCTTCGATAAAATAATTAAGAGTGGAACAAAATTATTACCTCCTGCTGAAGTGCAAATAATAGTAGTAGTTGGTAATTCTCGTTCGGCTGATGTTATACAAGCTACTTGATTACGACCTGTTTAGCAAGAACTTTTGAATTGCGTCTTGTATAGTATTTAAGAATGTTTCATTCACAAGGTTTTAATAGATTATCAAATGTTGTTACAACTGATTTATTAAATCTGCTAGCTCTTACTACTGAAGTAGATTCTGGAGATCCAAGAGTTAATTCGGGATGTCTTTTTTAAACGATGTGAACCAGTCTTCTCCAGCTGCCTGTTTAACTTTTGAAAAGGGATGATTACATGGTGTTTTTTGTTAATTGGAAATGCAAGGAACGGATATCACGGGTTAGGCCATACATTCTTGTTCCCATCTCAAAGATATATTGTAATAATCTTGTTATCCACACAAAGTCTAGGATTATCTGCACATTTTGAGCAGTAATATTTAGAACGCTTTCGTATATTTCTTTTCGAATATCATCGACATCGCTTCATTTGGTTACTGCCGACACTTGCTTTCAAATAATGATGTGTTTCAAAATTAGGCGTTGAATCTATGTTTTTTTTTCATTTTTCTTATATCTAGTTTTTGTTGCTCCTCTTCTTTATGCATGATTTCTTCCTCTAATTCCTTCTTGTACGGTGATTCTATTATAACAGTACATTTTCCTTTTTTTCCAACTCTCGTTTTGTCGTCTGTTTTTCGTTAGCAATGTGGGAAATGGGAATAAGATCCTTTGGCATCAAAATTTAAGCCGTTTTGCAAAACTGACGGCGTAAGTTGGAGCCGCTTTTCTGTTGATGCTTTTATTTTACAGACAACATTAGGAGTTAAAGGTGGTGATCTCACGGATTTATGTGGCAAGTTATCAGTCTCGAGTGCTTCAGGGTCCAAATTTTCATCAATATCTTTTGTCGCTGCAGATAATTCTGTTTCTTCTAGATTTAGTCATGACTAAACCCTTCTCTCTAACTCTACCCAAAAGACTTCCAACCTACTAGATTTTGAGGCTAGTCAAGTATATGGATCATATCTCAAAATCTAGCATTAACATCCCCTCCCCTACCTATAATACATTGTTTGCCATTTCATATTCACGTCTCCTGGTCATTAGCCACCTGTTACTTTACAGTTGTTGGTCTTACATAAGATGTCTAAAAACCCTGGTGTATTCACTGATTCGATTTTGTTTCGAACTGCTTATAAGTACCACCTGTTGCGTCCAGTAGAACTTAATAGAATTCTGTAAGAGGGCGCTGTTTACAATTGTTCGAGTCCTCGCTGAGTTTGTCACATTTTGTCATATATGTAATACTCCTATATCGCCAGCTTGAGAGAGAAGTGTGTCGCCGATAGTGTAGACGATCGTTTCTCTCTCACGCAGTCTCGGATAGGCATAGGCGTCAAAGCTCTAAAATCGCTTACGTTTGCTTAACTTTCCTTTTCTCTACGTTCCTTTTTCACCACGGAACACGACGCCAATGCAATTTATGTATATGGGCATGCGCGTTGGTACCCAATTCCGATCTTGCATCTCCTTCTGTCGGAACACTTTGTTTCTACAGGCAAAGATAGGACGTTGGCGATATAGGAGTATTACATATATGCATTTTGTGTGAACAGCGTAAAGCTGCAGATTCGAGCATTCGTCTGTATTCAGTACCAGATTATAAATACACCTGATGTGATCTATGATTACACTTTACTATGAGCGATATATGCGCCATCTGAAATTTCTAATGTGAAACTCTAGTAATCTCTCAAAAATCAGACAAAATCTCCCAGTTTGACCCAAACTTTTACAGGTATAAGTGGAAACACCAGGGTTTTTAGACATCTTAAGTCTTACAGCTATTTTTTTTACTGTCACTTGTCAAACAGGGATTTCACCACTATGGTCGTGTATTTTTCAGTAATTGTTTAGTTTAAAAACCATTTTTTTAAGCTAACATAATGTTGTACTGTTATCTACATTATTATTTGTCTTCTATGGGAGGTATCGTATTGTAACGTAAGTCCACCCTCTTTTTCTATAATATTAAGTACTATATTTGTAAAATAACATTTTAGAATGGATTTAATGATGGTCGTGGACCGAAAGCGCTCAGCCGAATTTTATTAAAAGCAATTTTTTATAATTGTTTTAATTATTTACACATTGATGTACTCCTTTTCCTCTTCAAAAAAGATAATTCTATTGTTGGTTTATTATTACTTATTTCAGGCTCTGAAACATCAACATCTTCAGCAGTTTGGTGGGGTCTGTTTGTAGTTTCGGATGATGCAAAATCAATGTCTGTGAATTTATTTACGTTGAAGGGAAAAAATCCCGCTAATCCAAATGAAGTTACAGCTGTTAACCTAGACGCTGCTCGTATAACTTTGATATTTTATATAAGGTCACAACCCTCCCTGGATGAATTCGAAGTAAATTACTCACCTCCTGATCACAATAGATACTCAAAGGTTTCATAAAACATATGTCAAGTGGCTGAAGTCGGTGTGTAGAATGGGGAGGAAAACACAATATAACCACTCCATTATTTCTTGCATAGTCAATTAGATTAATATTTTTTATATGGGTAGAATGTCCATCTAATAAGAGTAGAACAGGACGATCCTTTGTTGCACCAGAGAATTCTATGAAGCGTGTAAACCAATTGAAAAAAATTTCAGTTTACATTCAGCCACTAAGATGACATTCTGCTGTCGCAGCAGAAGGAGCATCATTTAAAAACTCTTGATTCATACTTAGTCTGGGAAAAATAAATGTTAGTGGCATAAACGCTCCTCCTGCACTGCAACAAATTTCCACAGTGACAGTTTCACCTCTATTTGCCGATGTGAGGCATCCAACTTGTGTCCTATCTTTTGTTGCCAATATCTTAGATTTAATTTTAGGCACAACTGTAGCACCTGTCTCGTCATAGTTGTCTATTCTATCGGAGGTAAAGTTATACTTATCAAAAGTTGTTGAAGTAAAATGTAAAATCCATCCGCAGCCACGTTATTGACAAGTCTGATTGTCGTCTTAAAAAACCTGTCATCTAATCTTTACCAGCTTCACTTTTACTTTTGTTAAAATTGTGTTGTTTTCTATATTTTCCGCAAGCTGGAAACTAACCGCCTTAACTCAACACAGCTTAATCCGAATAATCTCGATTCCATTAATTTTATGTAGTCAGCAAGCTCTCGCTCTTCTTGTTGTGTGAAAACGCATTTATCTGGGAATAGTTTCGGCTTTATAATTTGAGTAGGCGTATTTAATCTAGTTTGTTTTGTTTTACGTTCTAATGTTGATTTCGGTACATCAAAATGTGTAGATGCGGTCCTGTATCCCATTTTACCAGAGATGACAGCCTCTACTGCTTGTACCATGTTTTATTCACTCCATTTTCCCCGTTCTGATACACGTTTATAAGTAGGAACCATTTTTTAGAATAAAAACAATACGTAACCACGTATCCATTCTTGCTCCCTCCAAAATATATCATCTTGCCCCGCATGAATTCAAAAGGTTAAACACGAAGCCCTTAATTAAATTGTTATTAAAATTTAAATGTATGATACCCTAAACATCAAACCCAGTAAAATACATTTGCATAAATATTACATAAAACTCTCAGCAGGTACACAAACGTAACACATTTACTTACACACATGTGCATTTGTCAAAATCTAACTTCAAGCTAACATCTGTCGACTTCCTTCACTGTTATAGTTTTTCTAACCGATATGAGATTGACTTATTCATATTTTACGAGGGTTTATGAGGGTTTTTACTGTTTTATAGGCAACTGTTATAAATCTTTTAAAGAAATGGTACCTCTTTTAAAATTTAAATATGGACCGTACTTCAGTATAATTTAAAGTTGTTTCATTAATTGGTGTTTACTTGGAAACAGATCGCAACAAAAATCCACCGCTGGCGTATTAGAACGAGATATGAATTGCTTACAAACAAAGATATATACAAATCGGTGTATTACAATTTAGTATAAAAAAGCACAATAATTTGTAAACTACATAACATAATACAAATGAATAATTTGTAATTTTATACAGTAATTTAAATAAATGTACTACATAACTCAATATTAATATAGGTACATATTGACAAAAAAAAATAGTTAAGGTTTAATAAATCGATTTCTGATTAAAAAGTCTTAATTTTGTCAATTATTTATTTTTTGTTTCTTAATAATTATTTATATTTAAAATATAATATTGTAAATAAATAACATGCCCCCTTTATTTGAGAAAAACAATTGTAATGCACATCATTTTAATTAAAAAAAAATTGAGTTTAAGCTAAAAAACTGTATTTGCTAAAAAGTAATGCATTTTAATTACTTTATAATCGACCCTATCTAATTTTCTAGAAAATAAAAATTACAGTTATTTGTTGAAAAATAATAGATCCTTAATAGTTAATACAATTTTTTTAATTAAGTATAGGTCAATAAATATTATTTTAAAAACAAAAATTGTAATATGGGCCAGAGAGGTGTCTAATTTTGAAACGAGGTTGAATTTATTGCCGTACTCATAAACCATTGTTAAATGTGGTTAAGGGTAGGTAGTTTATTACATTCAACCTTTATAGTTATACTCAAATAGTTTTCCTTACTATACAGAAATTTTCGTTACAGAAACATATATTGTGGTAGAGACGTCACTACCAGGTTCGTCAGAATCGGTGAGGCTCATCTTACCCCGCGTCTTTATCTTGCCCCGCCCTCCTCTACAGATTTGTAAACTTTTTCGCGAACATTTATTTTATAATAATTCTTAGCCAGGTGGTTCATCTAGTCGCTTCATTAAGAGAGGAGAGTCCCTCAACTTTGTTCACTGGTCATCTTCGATGCACACTTTGGGTTAAACGCAGAGGAAAACAATCGTTACACATTTCAATACAGATAAATCATCCGCGATGCACATCGAAAGTGTAAAGTCTAAATTCGCCTTCAATCACGACTAATGTATTTAAGTAATTAATCTATATATTTATAAGGGATTTCCTAGCCCTGGTCTCCCCTGCTTCTCAAACATATTAGAGTCCAGTCCGTTTTCGATAAAATTGTGTTGAAGACAAAGCCGGTCTTTTGTATTTTATTATAAAATATGTCAGATTTTAGGATATTGTGATACCTGTCTAATTATTTAAATAACCGTGTCAAAAAATAAATCATTCCATAATATAATTTTGTTAAGATATTGAATGGACCTTTTTATAAACCATAAGGGAATACTGTAATTAGAAGATATATGAGCTGATATCACTCGACAATTTTTTTTTAAATTTCTGATAGCTAATTTTTTCATAATGAGAAGAAAAGTGGATTCGTGATGTCACGTTTATTAAAATTAGATATGGCATCGTTGTATAAGTTGGGCACTATAGAACATCAACTGTGACGTATCAAATTTGTCATTTAATACTTGATAGTATGGTTTCCGATCTTTGTCAAAAAGATCCATTCGATCCTGGAAAAATTGGATGGACAAAAAAATCGAAGAAAATCATGAAAAACGATTCAATTTGCAATCTGAAATGAAACTAGCCGAAAAATGTGAAACTTGAATTTATTTTTTATTAAAACAAGCTTAATATTTATTTTCATGGTTTTGTAAGGACAATATTTTGATTGAACCTATTTTAATTGTACAAACATTATTATTTATCATGTATTTATTCACTGACTCATTACTTGACTGAAAGAATCGATCTCCGATCTCAACTATTTTCTCCCATTCTTAGATCAATCTCAACTTAAAAAAATCGAATATCGAGTCACAAAAGATCGATTCTCGATAGGATCGAATCGAGATCGAAAATCCTACATGATAGGTTTCACGGAGCAGAATATTATCAGTCGTTTTTCTCTCTTCAGCTCTTTTGTTTGGAAATTACTCATTAGTGTAACTGTTGTATATTTTAAACAAATATAAAATCACACCTAATATTTTACGATAACAATTCAATTAAGAAGTTAAATTAATTATTGAAAACAAACATTAACCTCAAATACGTTACAACTGTCACTGTCTTTAGGATTTGCGGTGTTGCCAATGATTGCTCTTCATCAAGGTATGTTGGATAGAATACAATTTGTCGGGTTATGGTTACGAATGTGAAATCCCATGCTATAAACCAGTATAATGTTTCTTGAAATTTTCAGATTATAGATTTACCAACTTTTCGCTCTAGACAAGGCTAAACTGTCCCTCCTGGCATTTTACTTTTCTTATCACTACGATTAATTTAGCTATCTCGGCCCTCCACTGCGGCCAGCAGAGGCCTATTGTGGCTTGTCCCTACGTTCTATAATTCACTATACAATCCACACCTTCTCACGAAGTCTATGGCTGATTTAGGTGAAGCTGCCTAGAAGTCGGTAGGCTCCAGCTGTACGATACCAAATGTACGAAGCCTATTCATTTCCAGGTCAGGACAGGAACATAGAATATGATCCGCCGATTTGTATTCCATATTGCAGAAGTAAGTAAAAAATCTTTAGATTCAGCCAACAGTCCAGGATGCGTTTCTTCAATATCCTCCAATTGATTTATATGAAAAAAAAGATATTATTTTCACGTTTTGGTCAAACATTTTCATCTTCGCTCTTAGATCTACATAAAAAGCACTCTATAACGTAACACACACTTTTTTTATAAAAACACAAATGAAACTCGAGTAAATATTTCATGAAAATCAAGCCATGTGGAGACTGACGCACAGGTGGCCGCGGACTCGCTTGGTCAAGCAGACCAACATTGGTCCTTCTAGTGTTGACCCCGCTCAATTCGTTCTTGAGTTTCTTTTTTCTTTAACACTGTCGTTACGAACCTCGCTCCTACCTTCCAGTGTTGCTTGCTTTCCAGCATCCACTCCACCAGTTCTGGAGAGTTTTGGGCTGCAATTCCAGCAGCATACCTGTCAGCCTCCCACCTGCGGCATCTTAGAAAGGTGTGCTCAGGATCATCTGCTTCGGACTGGCAGTATGTGCACATGTCGTTTTGCACCCTCCCAATTCTATACATATATGACCGGAAGCAACCGTGTCTGCTTAGGAACTGGGTCATGTGAAAGACTATAGTTAGGTGCTTACAATCAAACTATATCTGGATATTTGGGATAACCCGTTTAGTCCATTGGGGAACGTTTTCGAGTCCTGCCCACCTTTCGTTCCACCTCCTGATGGTTTCATGGCGTTCCCTTTTCTTGGCCTCTGCAGTTAGTGGGGGGCCAGCCCTGTGCAAACGTCCCCGTTCCTCCAACAAATCGATTGGTGGTGTCACGCCGATAGCCGATAGTGCCTCCCCTGAGACAGTTTTGTAGCCTCTCGTGCATTTTTCTATATTTTTGGAGGCGGGCAGCCCCGACCCAAAGTTGTTGAGTAGACCTTAGGACCAACACCTTCCTTTTTCCGAACCTGGACCGCTTATATTTGGTGGTAGTCTAGATAGGGCTACGGACTCCTTGCGTGCTTTTTTGCAGGTCTTTTTTACATGTTTGTTAAAAAGTATCTTGTCATCTAGTCAGACTCCAAGGTACTTGACTGCTTTTTTCCACCGTGACCCCGCCAAAACGAAAATTAATGCCCTCTCTCCATTTTGTCTCAGCCACCAGTTGACCGCTTCTAGGGCCTCGTTTCCTCTTGCCACCAAGTCCCCTGGGTCGTCTGCTCACGGCTAAGTCGTCTGCGAAATGCCAATGCCGAGCGGTGGGTCTATTTCAAGAATACCATTATACAAGATGTACCGAGCCTTGAGGAACTCCCTGACTAATATCTATTGCGCTGTCACCAGTAGATATCTGTCCATAAAGTAGTTGCCTACAAGGTTCTGCAGGTAGACGCTGATGTTCAGTGCTTCTAATCTCCTCATAATCCTGCTCAATTTGGCCGTGTTGAAGGCATTCTTAACATCCACGAGGATAGCTGCTCCCCAGAGGTACTCTTTGTCGGTGGCTAGCGCTATTAGTTTCTCCATTGCTTGGACTCTCAACCTTCCTTCCCTGAAGCCAAACTGTCTATCGGATATGCCTTCCCTGTCTTCCACTTCGGTCTCTAACCTGGTCTTTAGGATATGCTCTAGCACCTTCCCTAGGCAGTCTATCAGGCATATTGGCCTCTGCTTCAGAGTTTGCCCTATGCTCTCGCCCTTCGGAATTAGGACTAGCTTCGATGTTTTCCAGTCTACTGGGAACTCTTGCTTACAGATTGCAATGTTCATTATTTCCGTCACCAATTCCGGGGCTTGTTTCGTAACCAGGAGGATTCCGTCCGGCACCGGGGATTTTCCTGGTTTTAATTTGTTGATGGCGTTTCTCACTTCCT
Organism: Neocrepidodera transversa; assembly: GCA_963243735.1. Lineage (NCBI taxonomy): Eukaryota > Metazoa > Arthropoda > Insecta > Coleoptera > Chrysomelidae > Neocrepidodera > Neocrepidodera transversa. Next base: position 25,740,863 of record OY725342.1, on the reverse strand, counting down.
CGTGTATGAGAGTGGGTGGGTTTCCGCCATTTTGGGCTCCTGGGGCTTCATTTTAAATTATTATATACGAGTAGGCGCCCATTTTTTATCGGGCAAAGTGATTTTCTGTGTTTTTGGGACATAATATTCAACTGAAAATTTTTTTTAATCGGAGTCAATAAGAAAAGTAAAATGCCAGGAGTGACATGTTTAGCTTTGCCTAGAGAGAAATTTTGGTAAATCTATAATCTGAAACTTTCAAGAAACCGTAGACTGGTTTATAGCAAGCGATTGAGACTAATTTCACATTCGTGAACATGACCGGAGAAATTGCGTTCTATCCCACGGACTATCAAAAACTTTGAATGTTTTAAGTAAAGAAAACAGGAGCTAAAATGTAAATTTTCTTAAATTAGTCGCTCAAATGAGAGTATGTTCAATTGTTCAATTACATATCAAAGTTGTATTATATCAAGCATTGAGGTACATTTTGGGGAAGAATAGTAAAGCATGTTTATGAACGTGAATTATGGAAAGGGGAGTTTCCGATGAACGTGACGTCATGGGTACACTTTCAAATGCAACATTTTTTCGAAAGAAATAAAAAATGTATGATCAAATTCTAAATAAAATGGACATTTTATATGATACAGAATCGACATATATAAGTTTTAGAATTTATTTTTCGGAAATGAAAAGGTCCATTGAATATTGAATGATTTATTTTAGTTGTTCTTGCACTCGATTGGTGTATACACATAGATTATGTTTTTACTGTTCTTTTAAATGTAAACTGTATCAGTATCTAAGAGAAATTTAAAGTTAATGTTTATAAATTTTTAGATTTTTGATAATAACTATTGGTTGTAATTTTGGCCAAAATGGTTGTTTTAATAATTTTGTAAATACATTTTACGATTTTAAAAATAAAATCTCTTTGACTTTTTTGAAAAGGAAACCTGATTTTTACGTTTTCCATTGATGTTAAACATATTTCTGATATTTCACGTAAATGTTAATTGTAAAAATTGTAAATTTGCGTTATTGGATAAATGTACAATTATTAAAGTTAAAATTATAGTTATAATATTTTATATTTGTAATGATTGTATTATTTGTTAGCAATTAAATATGAACAAAACATTTTTTTTAGTACATTACCTTTCCATTTGTATAACAAGTTTTAGCAGTGAATTTAAAGATAACGTCAAGAAAGTAGAATGGAGGAGTAGGTTTTTTATGGATACAGCACACGCACAATAAAAAAAAACTTATAAGCTGTTTTAAAAGCGGTGAGTGCACGAAAATTACTATATATTATGTTGGATTTGAATCGCTGAAGATTGTACTCCCTGATAAACACCATTTTAGGAAGTTTCCAGAGTGAAGACGTTCTCCAGATAAAGGAGTTCTAAAATAATAGATACAAAAAAGTTTTATATAAAAGTTATAGTCAGAGTCAATTTCCAAATTTTTAAATTATTTAGTCATTTCTAAGGTCACAACATATCAAAGTTACTGTTTTTTACCTCTCGCCCTTCAGATAAGAGAGGTATAGGAATCATGCTAAAAATTGGGTAGTGAGTTTTCAATGGATAAACACGTTTTAGGGTCTCTAGAATACGATTTTAATATTTTCGCGATGATGTCTGTGTGTGTGTGTGTGTGTGTGTGTGTGTGTGTGTGTGTGTGTGTGTGTGTGTGTGTGTGTGTGTGTGTGTGTGTGTGTGTGTGTGTGTGTGTGTGTGTGTGTGTGTGTGTGTGTGTGTGTGTGTGTGTGTGTGTGTGTGTGTGTGTGTGTGTGTGTGTGTGTGTGTGTGTGTGTGTGTGTGTGTGTGTGTGTGTGTGTGTGTGTGTGTGTGTGTGTGTGTGTGTGTGTGTGTGTGTGTGTGTGTGTGTGTGTGTGTGTGTGTGTGTGTGTGTGTGTGTGTGTGTGTGTGTGTGTGTGTGTGTGTGTGTGTGTGTGTGTGTGTGTGTGTGTGTGTGTGTGTGTGTGTGTGTGTGTGTGTGTGTGTGTGTGTGTGTGTGTGTGTGTGTGTGTGTGTGTGTGTGTGTGTGTGTGTGTGTGTGTGTGTGTGTGTGTGTGTGTGTGTGTGTGTGTGTGTGTGTGTGTGTGTGTGTGTGTGTGTGTGTGTGTGTGTGTGTGTGTGTGTGTGTGTGTGTGTGTGTGTGTGTGTGTGTGTGTGTGTGTGTGTGTGTGTGTGTGTGTGTGTGTGTGTGTGTGTGTGTGTGTGTGTGTGTGTGTGTGTGTGTGTGTGTGTGTGTGTGTGTGTGTGTGTGTGTGTGTGTGTGTGTGTGTGTGTGTGTGTGTGTGTGTGTGTGTGTGTGTGTGTGTGTGTGTGTGTGTGTGTGTGTGTGTGTGTGTGTGTGTGTGTGTGTGTGTGTGTGTGTGTGTGTGTGTGTGTGTGTGTGTGTGTGTGTGTGTGTGTGTGTGTGTGTGTGTGTGTGTGTGTGTGTGTGTGTGTGTGTGTGTGTGTGTGTGTGTGTGTGTGTGTGTGTGTGTGTGTGTGTGTGTGTGTGTGTGTGTGTGTGTGTGTGTGTGTGTGTGTGTGTGTGTGTGTGTGTGTGTGTGTGTGTGTGTGTGTGTGTGTGTGTGTGTGTGTGTGTGTGTGTGTGTGTGTGTGTGTGTGTGTGTGTGTGTGTGTGTGTGTGTGTGTGTGTGTGTGTGTGTGTGTGTGTGTGTGTGTGTGTGTGTGTGTGTGTGTGTGTGTGTGTGTGTGTGTGTGTGTGTGTGTGTGTGTGTGTGTGTGTGTGTGTGTGTGTGTGTGTGTGTGTGTGTGTGTGTGTGTGTGTGTGTGTGTGTGTGTGTGTGTGTGTGTGTGTGTGTGTGTGTGTGTGTGTGTGTGTGTGTGTGTGTGTGTGTGTGTGTGTGTGTGTGTGTGTGTGTGTGTGTGTGTGTGTGTGTGTGTGTGTGTGTGTGTGTGTGTGTGTGTGTGTGTGTGTGTGTGTGTGTGTGTGTGTGTGTGTGTGTGTGTGTGTGTGTGTGTGTGTGTGTGTGTGTGTGTGTGTGTGTGTGTGTGTGTGTGTGTGTGTGTGTGTGTGTGTGTGTGTTTGGATGGATGTTGTAGTAACGATAACTCAAAAACTACTGAATAAAAAAATTTGAAATTTTGCATACAGAATTCTGATACCCTAGATTAGATCTGATTAGATTTTGGTGCCAATCTCACACCCGGAAGTGGCAGTTGCTATGGGTGATGACGCCATTATTATACAAAACGGCAATAAAGTTTTACACATATATTTTGTATACCCTATAGTTTATTTTCATCTCATTAACATTTTCGAAACTTTTGCCATTGTTGCCAGATTTACAAAAAAATAATTTTTTTTCATACTTTTTTGTGTCAACCTGTAAATTTTTGATTCAAAAATGGCGAGAGGTCATGTGCTGGCCACATCAGATTTTTATCTTGAATTTCAATTTCGCTTATATCCCCATTACCATTTTGCATGGTAGTTTTAATGATATAGAGTAGACATTGCCATTTCTAACAGCCGTACCGCATTTGCTGAAATAATTATTTTTAGTACAAGTGATTAAAGTGCATCATTTAATCACGAACCTAAATATTAAGCGCCTGAGTCTTAGGCGGGAGCCTCAATCAGGCAAGTGATTAAATGCACTTTACTCACGTGTGCTAACCTTGATTTTTTTCAATTTCTTAAAATATAGAATATGAAGTATAATATTATCTGCTGTTTGTAATATTGTTACGAGGTGTTTTGGATAACTCAAAAAAAGTTCTAAAAACCTGAAATATTAATACTTAAAGGACCCCGCACTTTTAAATGGCAAATGGATTTCGGTCAAATTTGCTGAATTTTGCATATGTTGAAGATCTCGATGTCTTAAGTAAAAGCTTTCATGGCACCAACAAAAAATAATGATAAGTTTCTGAGATACAGGGTGTTAAAGCAACGATTTTTCGTAATTTTAAGTTTTAAAAAAATTGCAATGACTCGCATATGTTTAAATTTATGATCAATTGCAATAATTTTAAATTGCAACTATACAGGGTGAGTTTTTTTTTTTTTTTTTTTTTTTTGGCATAGGGAAAGTGCCCATTCAGCCAGCCACAATGATGTTTTTTTTTTTTCCCAATGTTGGGTTTTTTGCATTGGTTTCAACCGAGCTATTCTTTGTTCCTAATTAAAAGCGTATGGAAGGATTAGGGTTACACAGTTTTCTCGCCCAGGGGTCGATCAGGGCATTTTTTACACAGGAGGTAGACCACGGTTAGGTAGGTATATAAACAATTAGGAAGGACACCAGGTATATTTCATCATCTAATCCCTAATTCATCAAATCCTAATTTTTGATTTCCCTACGAATTCTAAAATGCTATCGAATATTTTTTTATTATTTAAGGACAACAGGTACATGACATTAAAGGGTCTATAAACCTTCAAATCTGTCAAACTAGAATATAGTGCTGTACGTTGTTCGATATATTTACTACATTCGAATAATATATGTTCCAAAGTCTCAATTTCGTTACAAACATTACAATTGGGTGATTCCACGACACCGATTTTGTGTAAATGTTGTGCATAGCATGCATGTCCCAATTTCATTCTAGTTATTGTTGTAATGGATTTTCTTGGATAATTAAATTCTTTGTACCATAGCTCTTTTGGGATAATTGTTTGTAACATGGTGTACTTTGATATATGTTCTTTTCGATGTTGTTGCCATAATAAATTCCATTTTTCTTTTATACTTTTAGCTCTGGTTTGTAGTAAGTCTTCCAGTGTTGGTCGATAGGATAGGTGGTCGCCATTTTGTATACTGTCCTTAGCTAGTTGGTCAGCTTTTTCATTGTTTTTAATTCCAACATGTGCTTTGACCCAGATAAATTCAATTAAATAATTCTTTTTCATTATTCTGCTGATATTACACCTGATGCTGTTTATGTAAGTATTATGATTTTTAACCGGATTTTCTTTAATAGTTGTAAGTACAGATAGGGAATCAGATAAAATTGTAATTTTGTTATAATCATTTTGCCAACAGTACTCTAGAGCCTTTAATATGCCAATAGCTTCCGCATTAAAGATTGATATTTGATGATGACATTTGTATTGTTTTATTATGTTTTCACGGGGAATGTAGAATGCACATCCTGCACCCTCTGCTGATTTGGAGGCATCTGTATATATTTCTGTCCAGTCATTTTTGTTTTCCCTTAATTGAGCTATTATATTTTTATTTTCGATTGTATTTATACTATATTTCGGTATTGTTACTTCAGCTATGCCTAGTGACAGGAAATAATCCATGGAATGATTTATAGCCGGTGTTAATTGCGAGACATTTCTATATCCAATACAGATAGTTGGTGAACTTTTCTTAAGCCAATATTTTTTTTGTAGATCATTCCTATTCAGTTGGTTTATGTTTTTGCAGATTGGTGATTGTAACATTTTCAGCTTTAGACAAAATTTTTCTGCCAAATATTCCCTTCTGAGATTGAGTGGGGTTTCGAGGGCTTCTACTCGCATGGCTTCTGTGGATGTGGACTTCATTGCTCCTAAACAAAGCCGTAGCGCTTGGTTTTGTATTTTATCGAGTTTTGAAAGCGTTGTCTTAGTAGCTGATCCATACAGTATACATCCATAATCTAAAATTGAGCGTATATAGGCTTTATAAAAATTTAACGCTGTTTCAGGGTTTGCCCCCCACCATGTACCACGTATCATTTTAAGAAAATTTAATCCTTTTTGGCACCTTGTGATTATTTTATCCACAAATGGTTTCCAGCCAAGTTTTTTATCTAAAATAGTTCCTAGGTATGTTACTTGCTGTTTGATAGGTATTTCCATACCTTCCAGTATCAGATGTTGTTGATTAGGTATATTTTTTCTGGTAAAAAAGGTTATAATGGATTTTTCTGGTGAAAGTTCAAACCATAACTCTTTGGATATATTTGTAAAAGGTGTCACAGCTTCGTTTAGTTTTTCAATGGATTTTTCATACGTTTTTTCTTCTATATATATAGCAAAGTCATCTGCAAATTGCACTACTGTGGAGTTCTCACTTTTTTTTGTGTGAAACTCTATTGTGTATATGTTGAACAAATCCGGTGCGATTGCTGAACCTTGTGGGATCCCGATTGATATACATCTTGGTCCAATTAATTGCTTTTTAGTTCTAATGGTAACTTGTCTATCCAGATACATTTCACAAATATTAGCGGCAACTTCTTCAGGTATTCCAATTACTTTCATTTTATTTTTTAATACCTCTAGATTAACTGAATCGTATGCTCCTTTTACATCTAGGAATGCTGCTGCAATTACCCGATTTTCTGAGTAACCATTTTGGATATCAGTGACTATATGTGCAACTGCATTTATGGTTCCCACTCCATTTCTGAAGCCGTATTGAGTCTTTGGTAGATGATCATTTTCTTTAAGCCACCAATTTAGTCTTTTTTTAACTAACCGTTCATATACTTTCATTAGACATGATAACAGTGATATCCCACGGTATGAGTTTCCATCTTCCGGATTTTTATCTGGCTTTAAGATAGGTACTATTATGATATTTTTCCACTTTTGTATATTTTTGCCTTTTAGCCACACATCGTTGTATATCTCTAATAAGTATTTCTTAGCAATAATCGGTAACTGTGATATCATACAATACTGTATGTCGTCTTGACCGGGTGCAGTGTTTTTTGTTTTCTTTGTAGTGCTCTCCATTTCTTGCATGGAAAAAGGTCGTTTGAAAATGTCATGGTTATTGACTGATTGGGGCATATGATTTTGCAAATTTGTATAATCATTGGGTGCTGTGGGCGGTGTCAATTTATCGCAAAATAATTCTACCCATTCTTCATTGGTTGTTCGGGCAGCCACCACTTTTCTATTCATTTTTTTTGCCTGATTCCATAATTCTTTCGCCGAGGTTTGACTGTTTAGTTTTGAGCACCACTCTTGCCAGTTGTTTATTGCTTTAAGTTTTAACATCCTTTTTGATTTAGCCTACAGGGTGAGTTGTGTTCAAAATAAAAGAGACAATTTGAACGATGTAAAAATATTGTATATTTTTATTAATGATAATAGAAAAGAAACTTTTATGATTATAATGTGTTTGTAAAGGAGTTTTAAAAAAAATAAAAAATATGTTTATACAGGGTAAGTCAAAAAGTTGGATCGATGGTTGTCGTACATTTTTAACATATCCTGTATTTTGTGATAATTAAAGAACAACTACCATTTCCAAAAATGTATTATACATATATCCTGTAGAGTGTATACAGAAAGGTATAAGAGGTTGAACTTAGCGAAAAGTGGCTATTTTTAAAAAATACCCGGTATAACAGAAAATCGTCCGTCAAATTGTTTCTTTTTTTAATATTAAAAAGAAATTATATTTTGAAATACATTTGCAAAAAATGGGCTAAAACAAATGACAAGTTTTTTTCTACAGGACGTTTAGTTAATGTCAACCGGAACGTGTTTTTAACATTAAAAGAGATAATTTGACCGACGATTTTCCCTTTTACCGGGTATTTTATACAAATAACCACTTTTCGCTAAGATCAACATCTCATATATTTCTGTATACACTGTAGAGGATATATGTATAATACATTTTTGGAAATGGTATATTATAGTTGTTCTTTAATTATCACAAAATACGGGGTATGTTAAAAATGGGGTCTAGGACATCTGGCCGTCGCCGTTTCGGCGTGGCCATTTGGACGTCAGGACATTTGGACGTCGGCCGTTACGGCGTCGGCTATTTCGGCGTCGGGAATTCTATTATTTAGTATGTATGTTAAGTAAATTTTATTATGAAATAAGTAAAGTATTGAAATAAGTGACGTATTGCATAAGATTGGGATAAATGCTTTAATCTATTTTTAAATTTTATATAATAATAAATTTTTTTACTTTTTACTTTTTTTACCATTATAAGCGGATGGTACGCCTTTTAAGCAGTTAAACCAAAAAATTTTGTTTAATTGATTTCTTAATAGTGCGCTTTGATTTTACCTATAGAGTGTTTTATATTTCGGCGTTGGAAGTTTTGGCAAACTTAACAATATATTTTTTATAAATTTTAAACAATTGTTATATTTATTATAATTAGGTTTATTATAATAAAATAATAAAACTGTATCTCGTCTCGAAAGGAAGACTAAAATAAAATGTCTATATAGTATTATTAAAGTATATATATTTAATGTATTAAACTTATTCACGAAATTACATGTTGTAGTTATGAGCAAGTCCTCTTAGAAATTCCAAAATATCCCCGGTTACGTCAAAATTTTGAACAAGCCGTTAAATGCGTTCGTCTGCATCCCTGTATTTTTTTAACTTCAATGCTGGGAGATTGCCCGATACAAGTTGCTCGAAATATAAATCTCGACCTTTCTGCACCTGACGCAAGCCATCTATAAATTTCCAAATGGTTGGATGATCTGCTCCCAATTCCAACTGTAGTCTTCTATGTGCTGCCTCTGCATGGTTATTGGTCCGGTCTGTCTGATCCAAAGTCCTTTGGTAGAGGTTCCACATCGTCGGGTGGAATAAACCTGGTCGTCTAGCATTTCCTTTTCTGTAAAAAACAGACAAAGTTAATAAAAATAATATTATTTAATATAAAAATACAAAAATTTAGTTAAAAATAGTGAATTAAATACCTATTTAGGCGTCCAATATAGCTATCTTCTAACCAGTCCAACAGTGGTTGATGTTCGGCAGGTAGGGCTTCCGCGAGAACATCAAAGGCATGATCTAAATGGTCGATTGGAACAAATGCCAATGATATCACCATTCTGCAATTTAGAGCGAATTGTGGATCAGCATTGTACTGTCTCAAATGTCCAATAGAAGCCACTTGTTTCCTCATATTTTGGGCCAAGTGAAAAAAACAAGCATTTATAGTAACGCCTTGAAAACAATTTTCCATTGCCTTGAATGCTGCCTGTTCGAAATCGCAATGGATTGCTCTGGGTTGCAAATTTGGAACAAGTTCTTTAATCAAATCAAACATACGAGTGTATGTGACTCTTGATTTATTTGGTAGCAAGGCATAAAATATTGGATGGACTCCATGATTTTTTTTAGCCATAACTGTATAAACTTGTGAAAACAGAGTTGGTGCTATGGAAAATGTGCCATCAGCATACCACACGTCTGAATTCTGCAGATGTTGCAACCACGATTCTCTCCCAAAAATTAAAATTCTATTTAATCCTTCTCCAGCATCTGCCAAGAGAAAATTTTCTTCTCTGCCATCTTGATCATGGTAAACACGATACGACTCGGGAATTTCTAATTCTTCAAGACTTGTAGGATTTGAAGGTGCGGCATGAATTTCGTTGCGTTTCCGTCTGATAACTTTTCTCATAGCGCCAATGTTAGGTAACCGACCAAGACAAGCTTGACTAGTGGCTCTCAAGCATTCGTTGATTACCTGTAATAATGGATTTGTCAATTTTGAAATTTTAAAAAGAAAAAATATATAATTTGAATTGTCAAATTAATGAATAAAATTATACAATTTACCTGTATTGTCCTTTCATTTGTTTCTTCAGCTCTCCTTTTAATTTTTGAAACAACTTGCGCAACTTCTACATCCATTGCTGAGGAGTCGTGAGTGTGCTCATTTAATTTCTTGATTACTTCACCATCTCTCGTGTGGATTCTTGCTTTACATAGTTGTTTTCTCTCACACCTCCAAAATTTTAGGCTTCCATCGTTCTTACTAACTGCATCAAAAATATATATAAAACCATCCGCACTGAATTTTTCTTTTCCTCTGGTTGACAAAATTTTTCGATCCATCACTTAAAAATTCTTCGTCTATTGCAAGATACTAACAAACTTATGAACTGCATATGAATATTATTGCTTATTATATAGAAGAATTTGACCCTTTAAAAACGATTAAGTTTCTTAGAAAATTATTATAACGATTATTGAATAGTTATTTAGATACTTACCGAAGAAGATTATTTATCACCTTAACAATAAATATTAATTGATCTCTAATAGTTGGATTTAGCTTGAGCTCAAGTATAGTTTAAATGTTGTGAAAATGTGATATTAATGGATTAACAGGGACAAGTTATTCCAGTAAATCCCTTAAACTACATCTTCACTAGTATTATACTAATGTTTATATAAAATATTAATTACACTACTATTATAATTCTGATAGGTACTTGAAAAACAGATTAAAGCATTTAGCCCAATCCTATGCAATACTTTACTTATTTTAATATTTTACTTATTTCATAATAACTTACAGCAGTTTTAACATACATATTAAAAAATAGAATTCCCGACGCCGAAATGGCCGAGGCCGTAACGGCCGACGTCGAAATGTCCTGACGTCCAAACGGCCACGCCAAAACGGCCACGCCAAAACGGCCACGCCGAAACGTCCCATCCCCGTTAAAAATGTAGGTTAAAGGCGGGTAAGATGACGAAGTCGCTAAGATGACGAATAGCGAATTTAAACTATTCCAAAACAAGATGGAGCCACGAGATCCATCACGAACGTTGCTTTTTTGACAAGATATTGTTACTTAAAATCTTAGGCTTAATTCGAAGCATATTTTAGTTCGCCATTAGCCATCGAGTGGATAACGGTGGTTGTGATATAATTTCAGCGGCTTACTAAATAAGGTGCTGATTTTCATCGGTAAGTAATTATTGCTTTCTAATTGAATTACATGAAAATCTAAAACATTTCCTTGTCCCTTAACAAGTGAAATGTCACTAATACTATTTTTTTTTAAAAATTAAACATTTTTAATTAAACGTTGTTACTTATGCTAAGATGGCGAATTGCTTTTGTTGCTAAGATGACGACATCGTCATCTTAGGCGCATACTTCAACCATACTAATTTGTAGAATTACTTTTCAGTTTAGTGATGGGAAAGTAACGAGACAATCATGGAGCAAGTCTGACATGAGAGATGCAATGAGCCGCTCAAAACAATGGCACAAGCGTTAAAGCAGCTTCAAAACAGTTTGTTATTCCAGAAGCAACATTGAGACGTTACATTAAAAAATATGGAGATGAGGTAGGTGCCTATTTTATTGGTTTTACAGAATTTTCCTAAATAAGACTTATTTTGCAGAATTTTCCACAACATGCTGGACGCTTTAAAGCCACATTTACGGATGATCAGTTATTACAGCTGAAAAATTACATTGTAGAAGTAGACCAAAGGGCTTTTGGCTTAACGAGAAAACAATTTAGTAAAATTGTGTTTGACTATGCAGAATATCACAACATCGATCACAGATTTAATTTAGATAAAAAAAGAGCTGGAAGAGAGTTTTGCGAAAGTTTTAGGAAAAAATTCAAAATTTCTTTAAGAACTCCCGAGTCCACTTCCATTGCACGTCTGATGGCATTTAACAAAGAAAATGTCGCCAAATTTTTTAACGCACTGAAAGACCTAAGACTTAAATATAACTACACTGCCAACCAAATCTACAATTGTGACGAGACTGGTATTTCGACAGTCCCTACCAATAATCCGAAAATTCTTACCCCCAAAGGAAAACGTAGGGTTATTAAAGTATCATCCGCCGAAAGAGGATCAAATGTAACAGTTTTATGCTTCATTAACGCAGTTGGTACGTATCTTCCTCCGCTGTTAATTTTCCCCCAAGTTAGGATGCAACCTGCATTCATGAACCCGGATCAATTGGCGTGGCACATTCAACGGGTTGGATGACAACAGAAAATTTTATTAAATATCTGCAACATTTTATTCAATATGCCAAGCTCTCTAAATGTAATCCCGTATTATTATTGATGGATAACCATGCTACACATGTAAATTTGGATGACATAAATTTGTGTAGAGAAAACTATATTACCTTACTTGGATTTCCGGTGTGCACAAGCCATAGGATGCAGCCATTGGATATTTCTTTTTTCGGCCCCCTGAAAACGGCTTATAGCGCGGTGTGTGAAAATTGTTAATAATCCAGGAAGAACTATCACAATTCAAGACATTGTTTATCTATTCGGACAAGCCTATTTGAAATCAGCATCACTGTCACATACTTTAAAAGGATTTAAAGCTTGCGGAATAGAACCTTTTGATTCTTTTCTAAATTGATTTTATGGCAGCCAAAACTACAGACAAACCCCTTGAAATAAATGAAAACCTGAATCCTACTACAGATCTACAAGCGGTTGACAATATTCCAAATGAAGGTGCTAATCTAAATCAAGTTCATCCATCTACCTCGAAAGAATATCCAGATTCGAACGAAAAACAGCACTTAACACCTCCCTCCAATAATAAAGCAACGGGACTTCCTGCATTACCTGTAGCTGAAGTTAAAAATAAAAGAACAAGAAAAAAGCTCCCTTCTTTGATACTTTCCAGCACACCTGTTAAGACAGCTTTGGAAGTCATACAAGAAGAGAAAATGGAAAAAGAAAAGAAACAAAAGTTACGCTAAATGGCAAAAGATGAAAAAACCAAAAATTCGACACGAAAGAAAGTGAACCGCAACACAACAAAAACGCAAACATTTAAGCGAAAGATGAATTTTATAGCTCATCTTCAGAATCATCATTAGAAGTTCAGATGGTGGATACTGAAGATGAAATGGATAGTATCAGCTGTGATGATGATAGGAATTGCATCATTTGTGACGATGCAGGGAAAAATAATGAACTTTGATTTATGTGTACAAAGTGCAAAGAATGGGCTCATGCCGAATGCACTGGAATGGACTTCAAAGAAGCAAAAGCTAAACAGTGATTTTGCGATTTTTGTGAACAATAGGTAGGTAGGTACCTATCTAGATAAAAGTTTAATTTCATTAATATTATTTCGTTGTATTACTGAGAAATTATGTTATTTTTAATAAATTGACTACAATGTATTTTAATAGTCGTCATCTTACCCGCATACATTACATAAGTCATCTTAGCCACAGAGGTTATTGTAAGATGACGAATTTGACAGTTTTTAAAAAGTGTCAATTTGAACATTTTTTATGTTTGTTGTCATAACCTTAATAATCCATGTTTACAAATGATTACTTTACGTACCTTCTTCATAAACCGAATTATTGATCTGGCATTTCGTCATCTTACCCACCTTTACCCTACGATAACCATCTATCAAACTTTTTGACTTACCCTGTATAAACATTTTTTTTTTAATACTCCTTAACAAACACATTATAATAATAAAGTTTAGTTTCTTTTCGATTATCAGTAATAAAAATATACAATATTTTACATCGTTCAAATTGTCTCTTTTATTTTAAACACAACTCACCCTATATAGTTGCAATTTAAAATTATTGCTATTATATTTTCAAACTCTTATACATGTACTCTAATCAAAATATGTTGATAATTGATCATTAATTTAAACATATGCAAGTCATTGCAATTTTTTGAAATCGTTGCTTTAACACCCTGTATCTCAGAAACTTATCATTATTATTTGTTGGTGCCATGGAAGCTTTTGCTTGGGACATCGAGATCTTCAAAATATGTAATATTTAGCAAATTTGACCGAAAGCCATTTGCCATTTAAAATGTGCAGGGTCCTTTACTCGGGAGTGTAGCTTCCAATATACCTCAGTAACCTAGGGTTACCAGAATTCAAAACCAACTAGTTCAACAATAAACGTAACAAATTTATTAAATTCAACAATATAAAAAAACCAACTAAAATAATTGTACAAAATTTATACTTTCACTATCTTACACATACTATTGCTGGGGACAATCATGTTTCAGGAAAAGCACTGTTAATTTTTTATGTACTCTTACCCGAGTCCCGAATATAACTACTCCAAAAATATCTCCACGGCTTTCGAGCTAACCACCAAAAAAACCCCTTCTAGAGCTCGATTATTTTGAGATGAGTACATTTCGTCATAAAGTGCAGAAACCAATTTGAGTTTGTAGGCGTGGTCAGAGAGATTTAGCTCTGGTCCGAGTCGCCTGTCGCTCATGAAATTTGGATTCAGTAGCGTACAGTGTTACTTATTTGTGCTTGTTGCATTTATTTAGCTTTTTGTATTTTTGTGCTTCGATTTGTGTGTCTATATAAACTTTAATTTATTTCATTTTGTGTGTATTTTGGTAAGTACATTTAAATACAACTAAATAATAATCTAAGACGAAACCGTACATTCTGAAATATTTTAAATCCCTTCTGAGCCTTTATATAATTTGTATCCTGTTTTTATGATATTTTCAAAAATGCTAATGAAACCTAAATTTTTAGCTTGTTGTTCGAAATGGAACAAAAAAATTATTAGGCAGAAGGTTCATTAAAAACCATATTCCGTATGATGCAAACCAGAACTGTACACATTAATTAAAGCTCACAGACCCCCGCCGAATTTTCTTTTAGATGATCATCTTGAAAAAAATGGTCACAAAGTATTACGGTTGCCTCGGTATCACCCTGAACTAAATCAAATCGAAAAAATATGAGCCACGGTAAAAAATTGGGTGGGTCAACATTTAAGTTGGATGATGTTGAAAAGTTAGCAAGAAAAAAATTTGAAAGCATAACGTCGGCAAAATGGGCAAACGTGGTGGACCATTCCGCAAAATAAGAGGATGCATGTATTCAAAACGAACATCTGATGGATAATAATAATAATAATAATAATAATATACAGATTCCCTGAATACAGATTCCCTCATTTTGCGTCAATACGGGATCATCCGATGAATGGGATTACGACCTTTCGGACTTTGAAGATAGTGATGAAAACAGTTAAAATTATAAACATTTTAATAAAATATAAATTATTTATTTAAACTTTTAGTTGTTTTATTACTTTAAAGTTTAACAGTAATTTAACTAACAAATAGTTAAAATTTTAAATGCTACTTGTTATTTTAAAGTATTTTCAATTTAAAATATTTTATTAATGTACACACGCTACTGCTAAAATATCAGATACCCTTATCGCAGCAGATTTGAACTTGGCGCCATAAAATAAGGTCCACAAAGTTTATGACGTGCTGCGCCAACTGTGGCATGGCTAAAACTAAATGTACTCATCTCAAAATAATCGAGCTCTACCTGACTAAGCGAAATTAAGTTTCTTTGTTCACCTTGCAATGACTAAAGTTTTTCCAAATAAAAAAGTGTTTTCAAACAAACGTTGTTTTAAAATTTTGAAATTTGTTCTACATTAAGAAGCGTGTTGGAAATTGTAAATAAATTAAATTTAAATAATGTCATATACAGGGCGAATCTTAATAATCGCTTACCTATGCCGTGGATGGAAAATTATCGTAAAAATATTTATATTTATCAAGTGATAAAAAACAATTGAAAAATAAACGTGATGTCAGAAGCTGGCGATCTTAAATAAGCACTTTCTTTTAAATTCCTATAATTTTTAGTGAATTTTCGACCTAATCAAATAAAACAGAGGTAAGTAATCCTTTATCAGATATATTTATGCAGTAATACCTATTATAAAAGTAACTTAAAAATCAATTTAGTAGTTTGCATGTCTTCATCACCACACAACTGGGTGCAAATGGTTGACATAGTACAAATGTGAAGAATCCCAATTTATCATTTCATAACTTTACCTCACTGAGAACTATTAAAATTGAAAACAGCCTTGGAATAATAGAACAAATAGTGCAAATATAGGCTTATATAAATAAATTAAAAATAGGAAAGGCCGTTACTGAAAATATGCGTGTTTGCTCTTAACACTTTACAAAAAAAATTATATCCGCCCAGATTGTTCTCTAATAGCTTATATAGATAAAGGCCACAAACGGCGACCATTAGAACCTCAGAGTAAATATATATAGAGAGGGCATTCTATCCTTTTTTATTAAAGGCTTTTTTTTGCGAGGTACCGTTGAAGCTTCGGTCGGCTGTTTTACCTAACCGTTCCATTTTCGCGTAAAAACGGTACTGAATTTTTGTCACAGCCTATACTCAACGGTTCGCCAAATCTCTAATCGTGTTATGTATTTCGGTTCGCTGACGGTTTGATTGCAAATTGACAATCTTTCAACATTGGTTGTCGATTTTTTTCATTCTGACCGAGTAACAGACTATATTTTCTCCACGATCAAAAAGTATAAATCAAAATTAAATTAAATCTGAACACATGTTATTTGTTGACATATTTGTATTACATTGTATTAATATTTATAGTGCTGTGGTACACATACCGATATTAAAATCTGGTGCATTGGTGTTTTTTCATAATTTGCAATTTCAGATATTATTAAATTCTATATCTACTTCACTTGATTTTTCACTCATTATTTTGTTTAAATTAAAACTTGTTTGAAAATAATTATTACCGTCGCCATTTTATATCTGACAGTGACACTTTTGAAATCCAGGGCAATCCATATTGTTTATTCCGATTACAGAAAATCCATTCTTTACCTTGATAAAGAATGAAAATACATGCAAAATGCATAAGAGGCAAGTATTAAAGAAAAAATATTCAGACTCTAGAGTGTGAATGTTTACATTCTATTATTAAAAATGATTTCAGAATTCATACATTCAGTAATGGTCGTGGAAAAATTATTTTAAAATCCTATTTGAATAATAGTATATTATTCAACGAGCATAGCCATTATATGCGAGTAGAATACTGTACTTTGTCCACGACTGTTAGATATGTATTAACAAACTTTTATTGAGGCAAACATTGATGGAATATTATTTTTAATATTTATAGCATAACTAGAAAGAATATTAATATTATATAACTACAATTTAACATCAATTATTTATGTTAATAGTTACATTTGAAAAATTTGTTAAGTTAATAGCAGAAATAGGATTAACGTCAACATTAATATTCTGATTATTAGTTGAAATTTTTGATTATTGGCATAAGAATTAGAATCATTTACTTGTATGGAGCTTGATAATTACTTCTGGTGGTGAAGGTGTTAAGCACATTTTATTTTCACTTTCTCAATCCATTATTTTATTACAATTTTAATAAAATATTCTGTAGTCAAAAGTTTGACATTTCAATTTAAATTATTAATTTGACTTTTAGATGACAGTCGCGGCTTACTAATAAAATCGATAAAATTTATAATCGTTATATCACAATGGTTAAGTATAGGAAGAGCGGTGATAAAAAGTAGTGAATAATGATTATTCACTGCTAATAGTGTATAATATATACCATTTTAAGTTAGAAAATTCCTCAAAAATGGCTTCATTATAAAAGTCGTGGACAAATATATTTTCCGTTTAATGTGAGAGTGAAAAATTAATAGAACGTAATCAAAAATGTAAATAGTGAATATGCTAACTAGACTGTCACAGCATAATAAACTGCTGGGAATCTGGAAAATTGTCAGTAGTGTCAGTCAAGTGAAATGAATAAAATAATTTTCTCCACGACCATTACTGAATGTATGAATTCTGAAATCATTTTTAATAATAGAATGTAAACATTCATACTCTAGAGTCTGAATATTTATTCTATAATACTTGCCTCTTATGCATTTTGCATGTATTTTCATTCTTTACCAAGGTAAAGAATGGATTTTCTGTAATCGAATTAAACAATATCGTGTGACGTGCTTTCTTTCTACAAAAGATACTTGCCGTCACTATGACACCCACGGCTTTGGTTTCCTACTAGATTGCCTCGGGCGCCAGATTTTTGGGATGGTTTACTCCACTAACTCTCGATCTACTGCCTCAAGAGTACCAGGGTAGCAACAGATGGAGGTTACGGTAATTCCAGGGGTCTGTTATAGACTATTTCGTAGTGCACAGCGTGAAACAGGCTTTAATTGTTTTACGTTGCGAAATCTGAATTTACCGGTTGCTTGTAAAAAAAAAATAAAACAAATGTAAACAACGATTTATTTTTTTTAACGTTCACCAATTACGGAGAGCTACTATTTACCATTTGGTAGTTGAAGTTTAAATTCGTTTTTTTACTATGATAAAAAAAATGTAAGCAGTAATTTCGTCGGGTCATGAAAGATTAACTAAAAGCAATATGATATAGCGTGCAATTCTACAACAAGCAGGTGAATGAAAAATGCAAAATTAGCGGTGAAAATGATAGCTGCACATTGAAAGCGTCACTAGGCATTAACGTTTCTCAGGAGTATTCCTTGGTATTTATGTCTGAATATAATAATAACAAAAGAATTACCCGGTATTTAAAATTTGTATAATAAAAAAAATATCCCACAGATAAAATGATTTTCCGGAACAGAATTCAAGATTCGTTGAATCAATTAAATCAAACCCCCCCTAAATTACATAAACCTTTTTGACTGAATTCAGGGTTTGTTGAAAGAAAGGCCGTTATGTTCCTGTGAATAGACAGCGAACGCAAGGGTAGCTAATTCAAAAACCTTTGAATCAATTAAGTCAACCCCCCCCCCTAAATTAAATAAACCCTTTGAATTATATAAATCAAAACCTTTTAAACTATTATAACTAATCGGAAGATATTTTTAAATAGACAAATATACGCCAGAAACTTATTGTTAATTATAACCTTTATATGTAAGCCGAGTGATATGTAGTTATTTAGTTTATACACAAGAAAAATCAAAAATATGCAAAATTATTTATTAAAAAAAAATTATACAGGTTCTTACCTCGGACACACACACACACAGGTCAGATTCACTACGGCCGGTAATTACTTTTTTTTAAAACGGTAGAGACGAATAACAGTCAGCAAAAGAGTGATTTTAGCGGCTCCCGGCCTTTTAAACAATTCTCCCAGCCCCACTTAGCAAAGGCCCCACTAAAATTAAATATGCGCGGTAGGCTACGGAACTGACTTGTGTGTTTCGTCTTAACAATTTACAAAATTTAAAATCTAAAGAAATATTATATCCAAGGAAGGAATTTCCCAAAAATAAATTACGATTATATCGAGTAATAAAATAAGAGGGGTGTCAATAAATTCAAAGTAAAACGGTTGATACAATAACAAAATTACTATTATTTATATACAGAACGTCCCAAAAAAAAATAAAAAAAAAATAACTTCGTTACAATCGATTGCCATGGATTTCAAAAGTGTCACTGTCAGATATAAAATGGCGACGGTAATAATTATTTTCAAACAAGTTTTAATTTAAACAAAATAATGAGTGAAAAATCAAGTGAAGTAGATATAGAATTTAATAATATCTGAAATTGCAAATTATGAAAAAACACCAATGCACCAGATTTTAATTTCGGTAAGTGTACCACAGCACTATAAATATTAATACAATGTAATACAAATATGTCAACAAATAACTTGTGTTCAGATTTAATTTAATTTTGATTTATACTTTTTGATCGTGAAGAAAATATAGTCTGTTACTCGGTTAGAATGAAAA
The DNA here is from genome assembly GCA_963243735.1 of Neocrepidodera transversa. Lineage (NCBI taxonomy): Eukaryota > Metazoa > Arthropoda > Insecta > Coleoptera > Chrysomelidae > Neocrepidodera > Neocrepidodera transversa. The sequence continues at coordinate 25,721,532 of OY725342.1, read as the reverse complement.
AATTCGACACTCGTGGTTCCTCACACTCGCTTTCGCTCGCGTTCGGAATTTTCCACTCGTGTCGAATTTTTCATTCTAACCTTGTTACAGAATCTACTATTCTATTAGACATCAATTTTCCATCCTTCTCTTGAAGTCGATATCTAAGCATAGCAGGTTGTGATATGACAGTTTGTTTATACATAAACACGTAAACAAACAGTATCGCAAGTAACTTGTGTGAATCAGAGTGAATGTATTTAGTAGATTTGTGGACTTGTAGTAATAGAAGTTTGGTTCAAAAAATCACACATAAGCTATCGCGTGGTCGAATAAAGATTTCGAAGGACCACCCTATAATTATTACACGTTTAGGGGACGTGGGACAATAAAACATATCGTCCTGCTTTCTGATAAGATTTAATCAGCAAGCTTTAAACGTAAAAGGTTAGGTTAGGTTAGGTTAGGTTACACATAAATTTACAATAATTAAACAATGTTTATCTACTAGTAAACAACAACAATAGAAGTTTAGCTAATAGTAAACAACAACAATTAAACAGAAATTCATCTACTAGTAAACAACAATTAAATTCTACTAGTAAACGACAACAATTAAATAGGTAATGTTTGATACAGTACATTTAAATCAAAGGAAGAACAAGACATAAATATTTCCGAATATAGCACAATACATTTTACAACAGCGCATATAAAAAAGATATAATTACACAAAAAGGGTGTCCATAAGAGGAGCTCTCCCTTGGTATATCCTGGACCGTGTCCTAAGGAATTCTAAATTGGTCTGTTAGTTTTGGCAACACCGCTCTCATGCACGATGATCCATATAATTGATTAATTATGAGATAGACCCGTGGTCTTTGCATATTTGTAATAAAATGGAAATGATCTGTTACCTTAAATTCCACACATTAGACATTATATTTTAGGATTAAAACCATACACAGGTAGAAAACGAAGCACTATATTAATTTACATGTTAACTGCTCGACGGTTGAAGTGGAAGAGAGCGTTGTCAGTCGGAGCTCACCTTGGGTGGAGCCGTGGTTGAGAAAAAAGGGAACTAAACAGTGGCGTAGCAGAGTTTCAAAAGTTAAAGTGATTTTAACATAACTCATCGAAGGTTTAAATAAATGTCCGAGCCAATGGGTCCTATGATTGAACGTTTACGTTATCCGTAACATACATGTTAGGCCGAGTTTTAACAGCAACGAGGCAAGTTTGTATGATGGAAAGTTTTTCATAACACATTACTGTTATTTTCCGCCTGTTATGTTCCATTTAACATATCTCCTCAACAGCCTCGAATAACATGCCGTTAAGTGTCCATGTTATCACTTTATTTGTTTATATTTTTTAAGAGATTCGATTTTAAATGGAGATGTTAATTAATTTACATTTAATACAAGAATTAGAGAATGAAATAAGAAGGTACCTAAGCATTATTACTATTTTATGTTAATGAATTATGAGGTACAAAAATATTATACATAATAATTTTCTATTTAAGGACTGAATTGAACATCCAAAAAGGCATATCAGAGGCAATAATCCTTTTAAAACTCCTGATGAGATTTTTGTACTATACTATAGGCTTCCAAAAGAATCTATGCATTTTTTAATTGCAAGAATGAGGCTCCATTTTAATACTCCTCAAAGACGAAAGATTACATCCATTCCAATTAAACCGAAGGTCTAATACCAATAAATTCTTAATATATATTGATATGGTACACTGCTCCTGCTTTGTAGTCAGATGTCCAATCACAAAATCTCAATCTGGGCTGGATTCAACAAAAAAAAATATTGTTCTGTATCCTGTCTCCTCTTCTTTCTTGATTGGCTCTTATTTCTGTTGTTCACGTCTTCACCCCTTATAATCTTTAGTGTTTCCTTGCCTTTATTATATCTTATCCTGTATTCTTTACATACTTTCTTGATTGGCTCCTATCTCTGTCGTTCTCGTCTTCACCCCTTATAATCTTTAGTGTCTCTTTGCTTTATTCTCTCCTATCCTGTATTCTTTATATATTTCTTTAACACTATTATTTCAGCAACCTTACCATTATTTAAATAAATTTTAAATAAAGAATTAATTTCTTACAAAATTCTTTTAATATTTGACAATCTTTTTATTCTTTTTTTTTGACAACTCACAAACTAACTAAACTTCCAAAAAAAAATCACAATCTTGATTAAAATTTTAAACATTTCCAGAACTTATTCCGCCAGGATTGATCATTGAATGTCTGACATCTGACTGACTTACAATTTCCGTATCAATATATTTGAATCTGTTTTTTTATTTATATGGGTAGAATTTTTATTTTTGATCTAATTTATTTAATTATTTTTCCCGTGAGAATATTTTTTTTCCTAACAAAATTAAGTAGCTCCTCATACTGTCACAGTTGTTTTCCCTAATCTTTTCTCCATATTAAAATGAAAAATGAACTACAAAAAACTAACCTCTTTGTTGTTTTGACATTCATAAAAACAAGTAAACGTCATTTTTGGAAATGAAGTGAAGTTAGGTAGTTCTTGTGCGCACGCGCAAAAACGCAAATAAATACTTTCTTCCATTCGTAACAGCCGGTTTAACATCTGCTGTTATCGACTCTTTCAATCATACCGATATGACATCTACTGTTGTTTTATACGTTACATCCCAGGTAGCAGAGTGACGTGTTAAAGACGTTGAAAATTGGTGTATTCTCGTCAACTGACGTAATTTGGGCCAAAACATGACGTGAGAAAAACGTTGTTATGTGAACGTTTTTAAGACGTCATAAAAAAACGTAATATATTCGTCGAATTTTGGTATTAGTTTTCCAATAAATATATAAAATCGTATTTTTTAGAAATTTGTTTATACCTAGTCAGTGCACACCGACATTACCAATAAAATTAAAACAGAAAGTTATTTTTACTCGGCAAGATTTCGCGCGAAATCATAGCCTTAACCATGTATTGAATACTATATTAGAAAATAAACTAAAATATAACCAACAATTATTATTACATATAGACAATAACGAAAACAGAACTTTATAAATTCCTAATCAAATTTATTAGAAATCACTGTTTTTGCGGTGGCCCAGTGTTGCCAGTGGCCCAGTGTTGCCAGTGGCCTGATAATTATCGATATCCAACATAATTTTTCTTAATCTTGCTTACGAACTGATAAATCGATAATGATAACCTATAATGTAGCTAATTAGATAGAGATAAAAATTTCAAATAAATCAATATATCAATTTTTTTCTGATAGTTTATCCTGGAATCTAATAATTTTGTGGTCATATTCCAATAATTTTAGACTAGACGTTTGACGTCTGGCAACCCTGCCTGCGTCCGCCTTTGCTTGCTTGTATCGAAGCTTCGGCGCAATACAAGCCATTTTGTTTTGTTGTGTTTTGTGGTTACAGTTATTATTTAATTCAATTACGATTTTCATTTAAATAAAAAAATAATCAAACTACTTTTTATCCACGGCTGCTGGAGTTCTCCAGGTTAGAAAATATTGTTCTTTCAAATTTATATGATGAAATATTTTAAAATGGGATGCACGTGTGCGAGTGAAATATTTATTACAAATATGCTTTGCCAATTCGTACTAATCGTTCACAGGTAAATTTATTATTACTATTTAATATAATATACAAATTAATTAAGTTATAAATCGTTCTCAGAATCCTAACCCTACTTTTAGGTTAAACAGGAGTCTCGTGCTCTTGTTTTACAATAATTTATTTGATACCAAGTTACGATCTATAATGAATATGAGCTGTTTATCAAATATACTATCGACAATTTAGCTTCTTTTATTTTCAGTACTTGAAGACAGTTCAGTAAATGGAAAAGATCTTACTTGTTAGTTAGTAGACTCTAGAACTAGTATGATGTCCTCTACGCCCCTATCACTGATCAATAGTTTACCGGATCAAAAATGGAAGGAAGGCGGCTTTGAATGGATTATATCCTGTCTTAAGTTAGCCAAAAAGCAGTGGTAAAGCAGAAAAGCATAGAACGAGCAAACATAAAACCGATGTAAGGGTAACAAAAGATATATACAACATTGGAGAGAAGAGTTAGACATAAAAACTTACCCAGGATGTTGGTTGACCTTACAAGTGATTTCCTACAGGTTAGTGTTTCATATATCCACCTTAAGAGATATGCAGTATTCTACCATACAATTTAAGAAACACTTTAACCATTTATTTCTTTTTTAGGCATTTAAATCCGATACCGGTTGATTTTATTAGCACATGCTACAATCAGGTTAGCACCAAAAAAGGAAGAGAAAAGAAAGGAAGGAATTCAATCCATCAAATGTCACATTCAAGAAAAATTAAGTAAAAGAAGAATTAATGATTTAACTGTGAAAGGAAATGTCAATAAAATATAAAGTAAACAATAGTGAGATTATTATTAAAACAAGGTTTGTAGTATCCTTTTTATAAATAAATTGGGAATACATAACTCTATTAGGAGACTTAAAATTTGGCCTAAGATTTTAATGCCTAAAAAATTTTAGCCCGTAACACGATCTCTTAACAGGACTAATAATAATGTAAAAAGTGATAGACTTTGTCGAAGAAGATGGAGGAGGACTAGTGGTGGTTCATTCTTAGTGGCTACCCCCCTATAGCTTCTCAGTAATGCTCAACATGTTATTATATTTTCAGTTTATTTTTTATGTTTCTATCAATTAAGATTTATATAAGAATGCGTTTTCATTTTGCTAATAAATTATACAGGTGTCTTGCAATATTGTGAAGATTTTTGAACTGAAATACCTTCGAAAGAGTGCCATTTTGACTACCTAATCGTCTTTTATAATCTAAAAATGAATTTAAGTAACTTGTCCTTCCAGTTAAACAGAGCGGAAATCACTGCGAATTTTTATTTTTAAATGGGATACTCCGTGTGCATGTGTTTAATGAAAAATATAGTGGGAATGGGAAAAAATGCATTCAGACAAAACCGCTCTTTTATCATATCTGATTCGAAGTTATTTTAGTTTAAAAATCGTCAAACTACTGTTGGACATCCTGTATTTGAATATAATTTGTGTAATTATTTCTTTTATGAATTCCGAGGATATTATGTTTTTTACAGTAAAAAAATACAATTTTTAAATCTAAAATAACCTCAAAATGGATGTTTAATTATACGTAAAAAAAAACGTAATTTTTACGTAAAAAAAGACGTCATTGGTCTGTGACTTATGACCCTGTTTATCACGTGTTTTTCACGTCATTCATATACGTAAATAATGACCAATATTCAACGTCTTTAACACGTCACTCTGCTACCTGGGATACTCCCTGTTATCATAACATAACAGATTTGTGTTAAAATTAACGTAAACGTTTAATCATAGTATTGTTATCTGATTTTTTTGGGAGCAGAAATATATTTACCAACTTTGACAAAATACTTTATTTTTGACAATCAACTAAAAACATTAAAACATTAGAATATCAAGGTATATAAGATTCAGAATCACAAAATAAACATTAATAAACAAGTTAGTACGCTCAGCTTCTAACACCCCCACTTGATGAAGAATCTGTATTTTGTATCCTCTTCGTCGTACCAAATGTAAGTCCCATTTGTCTGAGACACCAATCGTTTTTCTGTCGGCTCACTGCTTTGATAAGTGAATCAGCTACCTGCAGATCTGTAGATACCTTTATAACTTCTATCTTTCCTTCCTTTACTGCATCACGAACAAAATGATGCTGCACATCAATATGCTTGGTTCGTGCATGATGAACGGAGTTTTTAGAAAGATCGATTGCACTTTTGTTGTCACAATGAATTTTTATAGGATACACTTTTGATGAAATATTTATATTTAGCTCGGTGATGGCATTAAGTAGCCATAATGCTTCTTGTGTTGCATGAGATAACGCGACATATTCTGCTTCAGTGGTTGATCTGGCTACTGTTTGCTGTTTCTTGCTTGACCAACTGATTGCACCATTTCCTAACTTAAATACATAGCCACTTATTGATTTCCTATCGTCTTGGTCATCAGCATAATCAGCATCAGCATAACCGTATACTTTTTGATTTTTGTCTTCTGTATAAGTTACTTTCAAATTATTGGTGCCTTGAAGGTACCTCATTATCCTCTTCACACCTGCCCAGTGTTCTCGTCCTGGTTTTAGATTAAACTTACTTAATGCCCCCACTGCATAGGTAATGTCTGGACGTGTAATTTGCGCGGCATATAGCAGACAACCAATTGCCATTTGGTAGGGCACCTCTTCCATATCTCTTCTTTCAGCTTCATTCTGCGGACACATATCTTGATTGAATTTTTTTCCAAATTCTATGGGAGTTGTTACGGGCTTTGAATCATTCATGGCAAATCTTTTAAGTACTTTATTTATGTATGCCTCTTGGTCCAAAAATATTTCCTTTTTATTCCGATTTCTAGTGACTCGCATACCTAAGCAATGATGAATTTCGCCAAGATCCTTCATATCGAACCTGCCTAAAAGTTCATTTTTATATCGATGTAAGGTGTTAATATCATTTGAAAATAGAATTAAGTCGTCAACATACAATGTGATCACAATTAACTTTCCCCCATCAAAATGATAATATACACATACATCAAATTTTGCTTGATCCATTCCCATGTTCTTCATTTCCTCATCTACTTTGATATTCCATAGACGACTGGACTGTTTTAGTCCATATAAAGCCTTTTTTAGCTTACATACCTTCTTTTCCGTTCCTTGGTTTTTAATGAAACCCTCTGGTTGCTGCATATATATTTCTTCTTCCAGCTTAGGTTGTAAAAATGCAGTGACCGCATCCATTTGGTGAATTTCCCAGTCATTTGTTGCAGCTAGGGCCAGCAAAAATCTTAAAGACGTTCCTTGAACTACCGGGGAAAAAATTTCTTCAAAGTCTATAAAGTATATCTGAGAACATCCTCTAATTACGAGTCTGGCTTTGTATCTTTTAAGTTTCCCATCACCATCTGTCTTCCTTTTAAACGTCCATTTGCAACTTAGTATATTTTTATTTTCTGGTAAATTTACCAGTTCCCATGTATCATTTTTTATCAATGAATTATACTCTTCTTCCATCGCTTTCATCCAAAAATCTGCTTCATCCCCATTTAGAGCTTCACGGACAGTTTTTGGTTCATTGTAAATTTCTATCATATTGACAAAGTTGATGACATAATCTTCAAGTCTTTTTGGCAGTTTATGCTGTCGTGATGGATACATAGATTCTGAAGGTATTTGTTGCTTGTGAACTGATTCGGGCGACATTTCTGTTCCTTTGCTATGGTTTCTGGTAATTCTACTGGACATTCATTCCCATTGGTAATCTCTAGACTTTCACTTATAGATGGCTCCTCTACTGCATCAACGCTATTGGTTGTTGATTCCAACTTCAAATTATTTGAATATGCCATATTTTTCTCGTCAAAGATGACATCTCTTGATTTCATTACTTTCTTTGTCCTCATGTTAAGAAGTCTATAGGCTTTTGAATCCTCGCAGTATCCGACAAATATGTGCTCTTGTGACTTCGCCTCCCATTTTTTTCGTTTTTCTTTCGGTATATGCGCGTATGCAACGCAACCGAAGACACGTAAATGATCGATATTAGGCTTGCGACCAGTCCATGCTTCTTCGGGAGTCTTTTCTTTGAGAGCCACAGTTGGGGATCTGTTTTTTAAATAACAAGCAGTGTTGACTGCTTCAGCCCAATATTCTTTTGGAAGATGAGCGTCTTGTAACATTGAACGAGCTTTCTCAACTAATGTTCTATTGCATCTTTCTGCAACGCCATTTTGCTCTGGAGTATATTCAACAGTCGTTTGATGTTGAATACCCTTCTTTTCAAGAAATTCTGTAAACTCAATATTTACATATTCTTTCCCGTTGTCCGTTCTGATAGTTTTAATTTTTCTTTCTGTAAAAGTTTCGACTTTCGTTGTAAATTCTTTAAATTTTTTAAGTACTTCTGATTTATTTGAGATAAAATAAATAAATGTTTTTCTAGTGAAGTCATCGGTGAAAGTCAGGAAATATCGTTTTCCTCCAATGGATCTTTCTGGCATTGGACCGCATACATCAGAATGGATCATAGTAGCTCTAGTAGCCTTAACTTTTGGAAACTTATTTCGGGTTTGCTTTCCTTTTATACAACTTGGGCATATTTTAGGGAATTCATCTTTATTTTCAAAATTTGATACTTTCTACAAGACCTTCCTGTAATCTTTTCATACCTCCTGCACTTAAATGGCCTAGTCGACGATGCCAATTCTCAAAATTTGTACATTTCTTATCAACTGCATAACATAGAGATTTTTCTTCTACGCAGTCCAATCTATATAGACCGTTAGATGTCACTTTCGCAACTGCGATTAATTTTTTTTGTTTTTGAATCGGAAATTTGGCATATATTATTCTCAAAAAATATCATTAAACCTTTGTTTTCTAGTTGTCGACAAGACAATAGATTATATTTTAAACCTGGTGCATATCTAACATTTGTTATAGGTGTCTTCACTATATTTCCATCTACGTTTAGGTTTACTAATACACTGCCAAATTCAATAATCTTAAATTCTTCTCCAGATGCAGTAGTGATACATTCATTTGGTTCTAAAATTCTTATGTTACTTAACCAGTCTTTTCTGCCTGTTACGTGTACCGATGCTCCAGAGTCAATGTACCAATCTGCTGGGTTGGTATTTGCAACACCGATACTGAATAATTTAATATTAGGCCTGCTTCTTCTTCAGACTCTGTTACATTTCGTATTTGCACCTTTTTACCTCTATTTCGGCAATCTTTGGCAATATGTCCGAATCGATTGCAATTATAACACTTGACCTGGTTGTTTCGCATTGTCCATCTTCTTTGACTACTACCATGTGCTATTAATGCCGGATCATCTTCTTTCTCTTCTAATTTTGTAGCTGCCGCCGATAAACGTTCTTTTACGAGATCTGTTGTAAGCGTGGCTCCACAGTTTTCCAGTGCCATTATTAAAGGTTTAAAATGGTCTGGCAAACTTACAAAAATTAATGCAGCAAGTACTCCATCCTTAATTTCACAATCAATGGATTTGAGCTGCTGTGCCAATTTAACTTTCTTGGAGAGATATTCATCCATTCCTTGACACTCGCTATATTTTATGGAAAACCAATTGTTCTATCAAAGAAGCTACTCTGCAAAAACCTTTTGGTTGGAAAACTTTTTCCAAGCGTTCCCATACTTCTTTTCCAGTTTTAAGATTTCTTATTTCCGTGTAAATATGGGGTTTTACGCCTGACACGATTGCTGCCAAAGCTCTTTTGCTTTTTGTATCGTCGGTTTTGGAACAGTCAATAAATTCCCACAATTCACAATTTATAAGGTGAATTTCCATTGCGTATTTCCAATCCATGTAGTTTTCACCACCTTCCAATTTTTCGAAGGATGCTGGAACCGCCGTGTTCATTGCTGCCATATCTACCGAATTTCTTTAATTTAATGCTCTTTTTTTTCCTTGCCTGGGCCCATAACCTATTGTTATCTGATTTTTTTGGGAGCAGAAATATATTTACCAACTTTGACAAAATACTTTATTTTTGACAATCAACTAAAAACATTAAAACATTAGAATATCAAGGTATATAAGATTCAGAATCACAAAATAAACATTAATAAACAAGTTAGTACGCTCAGCTTCTAACACATAGGACCCATTTTCCAAAGTTTTATTGAGTTATTTAAATTGTAAATGTTACTTGTGGTAAGTTCCATGGGCGTACGCCACTTCTATTGATGTTTGTAAACACTTCCCCGCACACACCGGATCCCCGCACCATGAGAAATGTCATAGAAAGAGACAAGATATATCGACTTCTAAATATTGTATATAAAAATGTAAACAAGGCATGTCTAACAGTAAATTCTATACGCTCCATACAGTAAATGGTCTAAAATGCCGGTTTCCACAGACTTTCACGTAAGGAAAGAATAGGTAGGGCTTACCTAATTTGGGGATACCTTAAAAGTGTAGAATGGTTTCCACCAATCAAAATTATGAATTTCCTAACTAAGTGGAGAAAGACACTGGCAACATCGCAAAAATGTGGGGATTTTTTATTTTTGTCAAGGTAAGTTGCGCACATTGTTTCGTAGTGTTGTGAATCACAACTTGTGTTATTTTGTTGACCGTTTACCTGTTTGCAATTATAGTTATAAACAATAAAATAATAACAATGAAACAAGGAAACCAGCAAGAGGATCTCTCGAAAGATCCGACTGTATCCAAAAAAAGAGCTCCGAATTACACTAATAATGAAAGAGAGCTGTTGCTTAATATTATGGAAAACCAAAAAGATGTTATAGAAAATAAAAAAACCGATGGTGTTTCAGTTAAAGAAAAAAAAGAAACCTGGCAAAAAATATGTCAACAATTTAATACTTCATCTCCCAATCTTTATTATAGGCCTGTAGAGTCCCTAAAAAAATTTTACGAAAAAATGAAAGAAGATTTACGAAAAAAAACAGCGGAAATAAAAACAGAACTATATAAAACTGGTGGAGGCAGAGGCCTTGGGCCACATAATAACCAGCAAGATGACCTCTTACTGTCAATAATTAATAAAAAGTCCGTTTTAGGATTGGGAAGTAAATTCGATTCAAATAACGAGAGAATGATAATTGGAAGTGAATCAAATGATACACAGGTAGTCATTTCTTATTTATTATTAGATTTTTTATTCTTTGCTATAACTGTATGTACATACACTGAGTATTAAAATTTATTAATTATAAATTAAACTTAAAAATATATTATATTTATTTTAGGATAGTGTGAAAACCTTTGCCGCTACAACATCTGATGTTGAGGTACTGAATGAAGATGCCACTGAAGAGGTAATATTATTGAGTAGTAGGTATATTATTGAAAATTGTGTATTGTGCCTGTTTATAGGATCCATTAATCCAACAAGGAGAATCAGAGAGATCATTGGATATACCTACATGCAGTTATAGTAATAACAATATTGAAATTGTTTATGAGAAATCTCAAAAGCCTAGTGAATGTTTACCATCACACATTTGGAAAAAAGGGGTACATTTACAAAGGCCGATTAGCAATGTTTTAAAGGAAAATGTTAATAAGGTATTTTTATGAATTTAATTGTTAGTTTTTATATGAAATACTTGTGTTTTATCATATTAAAGTATTTTTACTTTCTACCAATTCTCAGTATTTGATTGAATTTCTTAATTTTCATTAATAAACCTTTATTATTATAACCTAAAACAATAATACCTAAAAACTCGTTTCTTTTTATTTTTAGACTGTGCAAGTATCAAAGAAAAAATTTGTACCATCACGTAGAAGACCCAATACAGTAGTAACACTAACATCTTCCAAATTGGGAGAAAAATATGAAATGTTGGTGGACAAAAAAATTGAATTGGCTGAATGTCTAAAACAAGAGCACAAGTTAAGAATGCAAGCGTTGGAGTTGGATATTTTACTAAAAAAAAAACAACTTGCCTCTTTAGCTACTAAAGACTCTGATGAGTTATTACTAGAGTCGCCAATGTTGTGCTAAAAATTAATATTAGGGCCACTGGTATTTTGTTGGTTGTGAAGTTTAAGTCACCCTGTGATGTTCCAAGAATTTGTTTGTTTCTAAAAATTTAGTTTAAGAGTTATGCTATATTATATGCAATATGTTTATTTTCTTTTAAGAGTTTCTATATATGTTTGTATGTTCTTCAAAATTGCAGTTGATAAAGTACAAATATGAAAAAAATTGTTTTTATTTATAAATTAGCAAAATAATTAATTACATCATTTCTAAAAATTTGTCCTTCTGGTGCCTGCGGCAGTTGAATATCAGGAATATTTCCCATTTCGATTAAATAATGTAAATTTCTTATATTGCCTTCGGCTGGAGGTTCACCTTCCTTCATTTCTATGGCTACATTATGAAGTACTGCTGTAGCAGGAATTACAGCTAAAGTAGTATCAATTTTGAGTCTACAGCCATACGCCAATATTGGAAATCTCCTTTTCCAAACCCCTATCAATCTTTCAATTGTATTTCTTGTCCTTATTTGAGCTTCATTATATAGTTGTTGTGGTCGAGTTTGTGGATCAGTTACCGGCGTAAGCAAATAGTTCTTTAATGCATATCCACTGTCTCCTAAAAATATTATATTACACATTAATTTAGGCCTTAATTTGAAGAATGAAAATTAAGCAATTTTGACTTACCCAGCAGAGCGAAATTTGGAAATTCATTAGCTTCAAACCTAGCGCGTATTCTACTATTTATAAATATTGTTTGATCATGACTAGATCCTGGCCAATTTGCTACTACGTCTCTAATTTTAAGTTCTGCATCTCCAATAACCTGAGTGTTAATGGAGAAATACCCTTTCCTATTTCTAAACAGTTCTGCGTCATTACCTCCTAATTAGATTAAATAAGCAAATGAGTATTGAATGAAAGAATTTGCAATTTATAATTTTGTTCATGTTATCAATCCCTACCTGGTGATTGGATGCGGATATGAGTCCCATCAATGCATCCTAGAATTCTTGGAAAAGAAGCAATTTGAAAAAACATGTTGCTGGTAACAACTGCAGCCTCTAACCTAGGCATTTCTACATAGAGGGGCCTCAAACTAGCTATTGCTTCAGTTACTTTTTTCACAGTTCGTGAGGCACTACTCACAGATATCCCCATAAAATCAGCACATGAACTTAAATGCCCACCAGTGGCATAACATCTTAGACAAGTCAATAGCTGATTTACAGGTGATATAGAGTTGTTTCTAAAAATGATACAAAAAGGGATTATCTACATTCTACAATTAGATAATAAGGATAAAAACACTCATTGACTCACCTGTCATCTGGATATTCTAACTGATCCTCTATTTGTTCCAAAACACGTACAACCGTTGGCTTAGTTAATCTGAACCGACGAAAAAACGTTAAATTATCCATATCATCAAAGTGATTATTTCTATCATATATTCTTCTAGGAAATCCATTTTGAACTAAATCAAGTATTTCAAAGTCGTCGTCAAACATTTCCATTATTATATTTAAGCGAAAAAACGGTATGGGTACAAAAATTATACACAAAATACACAAAAATGATGAAAATATTGAAAAAATGAGGTTAGAATTCACCATTCCCTTACTAGGTGACTGTTTAGGTGGAGAAATTTGGACCCCTAAATATAGGGCTGCCTTAGACCGGTTTAGGTGAAGATTTTACTTGGTGGAAATGAAATCGACCCCTAACCTAAAGATATTCTCTCCCTAGCGTTAAGTAAGCCCTAAAAATGTTGGTGGAATCGGGCATAAGGGAGGCACATCACAGCGTTTCAAAAAGTGGCCCGATTTTGGAAGCCGTTGTGGTGGCGCTGTTGATCGACTGTTGATGACAGTTTAAGCGAGTTTTGACATTTCCTTTGACTATTTTTAAATAATAATTTTAGTTCATGACGTAAACTTTTAAAAGATATATATTTTATAAAAATTGGGTGGCTCATTAAATAAAAAACATTATTTGAGATTATGGATCTATTCAATCTACAAATAGTTTTTCAACATACGATCGTCAGCGAAACGTCGGTTATTTTATGTACCATTAGTTGCGTATAAAATTTTGACCATATTTTCTCTATTAGAGATTGCCCTCATTCTATACGCTCCATATTCTGCTGGTATCAGATTTTTTTCAACTGGACATATTGTATACGCATTCTAGTTCCTAACATACATTTTTAAGAAAAACACACGACCTACTCTGAAAGCATGTTATGTCAAATTCTTGCCAAGTAATTTTATTTTCCTACAATTTGTTACACTTCAAGAACGAATTCAATAAAACACAGCAATTAAAACGAAGAAATCAAAATTTGCACTATTTTTTTTAATTTCAAATTTATTCACTAAAAATTGCCTCATAGCAAAATTCACAGTTGGCGCAATGAACGTCATTCGAGAAAAGTGACATTGACGTATATGTCAAAAGCTTTAATTTTGTTTATTTGTGGTTTTTATCCAAAAATTTAAAGAAAATCAAATAATAGGAATTTTAATAATGGATAATGTCTGTCGAACGTGCCTCAGTACTTCAAATCTATTATCACTTAAAGACAACGAAAGTTTAATAGATAAAATTCAAGTGATATCCTCTATATATGTAAGTAATTTAGAAACAAATTTTACTTTAGTTTATAAATTATGAATTGTAGATATCACTAGATGTTCCTACCTATCCTACTACAATTTGCGAAGAATGTATAGATAAAGTCAACCAATTTTACTGCTTTCGAAAAATCATTTTAAACGCAGACAAAGAATTAAGAGAAAAAAGTGAATTAAATAAACTTGAAACGAAATCGCAAAGTACAAAACGAAAAAGAACCTGTGATAAGCCCAAAAAAATTCAAGCTCGAAAAACGAAAAAAATCCAGTCAAAAGTAGTATCTACTTCCACCCCAGATGATATCAAGACTGAACCAGCAGAAGATGATTCATATTTAGATCGTCTCGTTATTTACGAACCCGAAACTATCGAAGACATTAATAGTATTAAACAAGAAGCAGAAAAACCAGAAATAAATAATTCTTTTTATTGTACAAAATGTAGTTTAACATTCGATTCTAAGAAAGAATTATCTACCCACAAAATATATCACAGGAATCAGACGCCTTTAGAATGTTTAGAGTGTAATAAAACTTTTAGTTCACCAAGAGATATGTCTAATCACAAACGTACCATTCATACAGCACCAGGTAGATATTACGGCAAATAATATATTTTCTCTGTAATTTATGTTTCGTTATTTTAGGTATTTGTAATATTTGTGGGGTAATTGTTAGAGCTGATAATTTAAAGAAACATGTTCAGAAGCATTCTGAAGTACCTGTGACTTGCAAAATTTGTTCTAAAGTATTAAAAAATTCAGAATCATTGAGGGGGCATCTATTGATACATAAGGGGACTTTGTTTGAATGTGACCAATGTGAAAAGACATTTAGACTGAAATCTGAATATCACAGACACCTGAAGAAACATATAGGTAAAAAAAAATCAATTTCTTACATATAACTGGTACATTAATCAGATTTTTATTTTTAAGATCCAAATATTCGTAAAAAAATGTGCACAATATGTGGCAAACATGTTAGGGACCTGCAACGACATTTATTCACACATACAGGGGAACGACCTTATATTTGTATCCATTGTAACAAGGGCTTGACTAGTTCTTATGCTCTTAAATTACATATAAGACAACATACAAATGAAAAACCATATATTTGTGAATGTTGCAGCAAAGCATTTGCTCAAAAAATTTCACTTCTGGCACATCTCAAATCTAAAGCACACTGCAGCCAAATTTAGGATTTTTTTTAAATAAAATTTGATAACTGTTTAATATGATTTCTAATTTTGTGTTAGAAGCCACAAAAAGGCTGTTTTTATTTGTGGACCTGTGTTTGGGTTATATTTGTATATTTTAATTGCCAATATTTGTTTGTAAATAAGAATAGTATATCTGTGTTAGATTGTTTATAAGATTTTGTTAAATATTTTGTGAATGTCAAAACATTTTTTAGTGTACAGTAGTTTTATAATAAAAAGTTTTAAATAACTTCAGGAGTTGTGTTAAAATATTAATTAACTTTTTTTTGTTTATTAATACTTATCTACATATTTTATTAATATACATACAAAAAATTTAAAGCCTCAATTTATCTACAAAAATAAAATCCCCCTAAAATGACACATACCAGTATTAAAGACAAGAGTCGTTTGTAAAAATATTGCATATATACAAAAATAAATTAAATTCACTAGATAGGCTTGTAAAGCAATGTTGTAACGTATTTCTTTCTATATCTGTGGGTAGCACTCAACACCATAACACCATCTTTAATTGACAAGGCATAGAGATGGTTCAACATCACATGGTTGGGTTCCGGCAGTAAAGTTGGTTCACACTAAAAAAAAATGAATTCGTTGCAAGACTTCAACAGCAAAATACTACAATATAAATATTCTTACTGATAACGGAGTATCCTTATTTAGTATAACTTGTAGTAAATGAGGTGGTAAAATTGGAGGCCCATTTGGTTTTTCCCATGGTTTATTTGGAGGAACATCTTGGCCAAATTCTTTTTGTGAATCATCCTTTGCATTTTCACTATCTTTAGCTAGAGCTTCAAACACCTGTGATAAAGGAAATGTAAGAAATATTATGCTAGATAACCAATTTATAAATAATATTCCAACTGGTAGATGCAAGTAAACAACAAAATGTGTATATTGTAATGAAATACTCTGTATGAGTTGTTTTTTATAAGTAAATTATTATTTATTTGTTAAAATGTTTGAATAGCATACATAATTTTATGTTTTGAATGTTATAAACAGAGTTTATTGTTAAAAAGTTTAATTCAAAAGCATTTATTGAGAGTAATTGGTGTATACAATATTTAAAATCAACAATTGTGGAGTATAAAAGGATTCTTATTCTTCTAAGATTTAAAAGAAAAAGTAAATTTGGGAAATAAATTTTTGTTGTACAATTAATAAGTAAATGAGATGGTCAAAAGTAATATAAAAAAAAACATTTTATAAATCAAGTAACAAAAAATATATTTTGGGGAGAGACAGACAGTTAAAAAAAATAATAAACAGATGAATTTGTACATTTTAAAAAAGGATTATTTTCAGATATAAAGATGGTTTTTGTAAAATATAATATGGAAGGATGGAGAAAAAATAAATAAAAAGTATACACCAATAAAAATAAAATGTTCTTCATATAAAAAAATAAATATTAAAATTGATGATCAAAAAAGGACAACTAAAAGAAGAAAACCCAAGTAAAAACAAGTAAGATAGGATACAGAGATATAGAAGCCAAGACCAGGGAATTGGGTTAAGAGGAGGTATTGAAAAGAAAATGTGGCGTATCAAAGTTAAATTATTTCTTATTTAACACCCTATACAGGCTGTTTCTTTTATCATGTGCTAACATTGCTATATTCTAAACCATAAGGGATACGAAGGCAATTAAATGGAAAAAAAGTTAACTATTTTGGAGAACATTATATTGGTCGAAAAAAATCTACAGGGACTCTAGCCCTTCTCGAATTATGCAGGCAAAACTAAAAATGCGATATTTGCGCATATCAATTTATTTAAAAAATATCGAAAAATGGGAAAGGAAATTTTTATTGTACCTGAAAGTTTCTACAAAAGTCTACTAATAAATCTTCGATACGACGTTTCGTGTCTCAAATATTGATAAGCTAGCATCATCAGTGACAATATTTTTTAATTACGGTCCTGTCGTAGTTCTTTTGTATATTCGATTTGATTTCATTAAGCATAATTCGATATTACAACTTCAATAAAAAAGATAACGAAATAAAAAAAAAAACAAAGTAGTTGTTGTGCCGTGAGTTTAACACTTCTTAATAAACCTTAGGGTGGTTATATATACTTTTTATTATATATTTAAAATAAACTTGAACAATTTAACAAATACAAAAAGATTAATAAAGTATATAAAAATCTATTTAATTTCACTCTCGGTTCTTCCCCGAACCACGTTGCACACGTCACTACTGTCTAGAGGTGGAACAGCTCTTTTATTTGGAACGGTGTCGAACAGTAGTAGAAATTAATCAAGCAGAAAAATTATAAAGAAAATAAATAAATAAAATATTATACTAAGTGCTCGAATTGACGACCTCTTTGCTGAATGCACAGAAGGTGTCTGCCCATACAATTTTTATGGCAATTTTCTAACATGGTGGGTGTAATGCTATTACCTACATTCATCCCTTATTTTTTCTTTGAGATGGTCGATATCTGTAGTTGGTGTCCCCTTTAGGTATCCCCAGACAAAAAAAATCAAAAGGAGTAAGGTCCGGATATCGAGCTGGCCAAATAACTACGCCAGGAACGTAATTAAAAATTATTGGCACTGGTGATGTTAGTTATTTTATAGAACTTCATTAAAATGACAAATGTGATATATCACTAAATGAAATTTTAACACATACATATTTGTAATAAAAAAACAGGTCTTTGTAAAAAAAAGCTTGATGGTGGCCGGTAAGACACGAAACGTCGTATAAAAGATTTATTAGTGAACTTTTGTAGAAATTTTCAGATACGATAAAACTTTCCTTTTCCATTTGTTGTTTTCCATGTTCTCCAAAATAGTTAACTTTTTGCCCATTTTATCATCTTCATATCTCTTATGGTTTAGAATATAGCAATGTTAGCACATGATGAAAGAAACGGCCTGTATTTTATTCCATTTATAAATTAAACGTTACAAATAAGAAAAACTTTCTTAAGTATTCCATATACCTAATAAGCTTTTGTTTTCGAGATATTTTGATATTTCTTAAACTTAGAAAACAAATAACTTCGAAACCTATGGAATCAGCCAAATCTAATTTTAACTGAAAAGAATTAGACTAATAATTGAAAGCAATAATGTATTTAGAGTTGTTTAAAATTATACAGGGCGTCCAAAATGGGGGGATTCTCTAACAGGACACTCTGTATTTTATAATTCTATTATGTAGCAAATTCCATTACCTTTTAAAAATTATAAAGGTCTACTATGCCTAAATCTATTAATTTTGGTTATTTTAAAAGTAACAGAAGGTTACGAGTTGGTGCGTACACACTTATTAATTAAAGAAAGAAAAGGCAGTACGTACTTCCAAGTGTGTATTGATAAAAGAAAGTAGAAAAATATATTATATTTTTCTTTGTCACATTAATTTTTAGTCGAGCGCTTTCGGCAATAGTGCCATCACTGGTTGATAAAAGATCAAAAAACAAGAAGATCAAACGAAGTGTTTAAGGACGGCCAATTTCTTATAGTTTTCTTCGAGAGAGACAACATCGACGTTGACACATTTTTATAAACACGATAAGCATGCGGTTTTTATAAGTTTTAACTTAAAAAATTTAATAATCATCATTAACTACCAAATTTTTCTTACCCTCAAGTCGGTTTTCTTATTTTTTTTGTCCTGATGATGGCACTGTGTTGCCGAAAGCGCTTGACTAAAAATTAATGTGACAAGAAAAAATCTATATTTTATCATTACACACTGCCTTTTCTGTCTTTATTAATTTTGGAGTTATTTTTATTTTTGTTAAATTTTACATTATTTTTCCACCGTAATGCCTAAATATAACACCCTATATTTGATCAGCTTAGACTATGATCCGAAAAAATTATCTTTGAAACTAGGTGTTTAGGTTTGGACATTATTAAAAATGTTTCGAGATGCATGTGAATTCCGAAGTAGGTTGATGTCACTTTTTAAAGTTGTTGACAGAGCTGGGGCGTTACTGAAAAAGAAGTAATGCGTTACTTTGCTGAAAAGTAACGCGTTTGATATATTGGTTATTTTCGTCGTTACTTCACAAGTAACGCGTTATTAAAAAAGTAATACGTTACTAAAAACTACCGCATTACTGCAAAAGTAATGAATACAAAATTTAAATTTAATAGAACAAGGAAAAATAACGGTTAGATTATTATTTGTATTTCGTACTTTATTTAAATAAAGAACCCGCATAAACTATTTGGGAATTGGCTCCCGGTCAAATTGGCTGAAATTTGGATATGTTGTTTGTTTCGGCATCCTGATCAAAAGTCTCAATGGGCACAAAGCTCAATTTTGCTTGTTTTGGCTTCTACGGAGCTCCAAAGCTCCACGGATTCACCATTATTTACTACTTAAAAGGGTAACCTCTTCGAAAGATTAGTATTTGCTGCGTTAACAAAAATTACCCTCTTATGTTTTCGAGGTCGCTGCATTCAATGCAAATATAATAATATTGATAGTTGACAGCTGTCAAACAACAAGCAATAATCAAAATTGATAAAATCTACATGTAAATATATGGTTTTGAGGTTGCTGAGTTCGAAACTGATGTCAAAAAGACGATATTGACAGTTGACAGCTGTCAATTAACTGTTAAGCAATAATCTATCTTGACACATTATCATGGACAGTCAAATATTTAATTAACGATAGTACTCAACTGTCAATATCGTCTTTTTGGCATCAGGTTAGAATTAGGCAACCTTAAAGACATAAGCTTACATGTCAATTTTATCAATTTCGAGTGTTACATACTGTTTGAGTTATTTGACAGCTGTCAACGGTTAATATCGATTTTTTAACATCAGTTTTGAACTCGGCAACCTCAAAAACATATATTTACATGTGGATTTTATCAATTTTGATTATTGCTTGCTGTTTGACAGTTATCTGACAGCTGTAAACTGTCAACATCGATTTTTCAGCATCAGTTTTGAACTCGGCAACTTCAAAAACATACATTTACTTGTGGATTTTATCAATTTTGATGATCACATGTTGTTTGAAAGTTAGTTGACAGTTGTCAACTATCAATATCGTCTTTTTAACATCAGGTTTGAACTCAGCAACCTCAAAAACAAATACTAATCTTTCGAAGAGATTACCCTTTTAAATAGTAAATAATGGTAAATCCGTGGAGCTTTGGAGCTTCGTAGGAGCCAAAATAAGCAAAATTGAGCTTTGTGCCCATTGAGACTTTTGATCAGGATGCCGAAACGAACAACATATCCCAATTTCAGCCAATTTGACCGGGAGCCAATTCCCATAAGGTTTGTGCGGGGTTCTTTCCACATTACAAATATTTAACAAAGTAACACTCTTTACTTAACAAAACACCAATAAAAATACAGAAAAACGTAGATTTTTCATATAATAATTGTAGCCTATATCTTATATGTATTGTTATGATATTTACACTATCTCAAATTTTGGGTTGGGTTCTATGGAAAAATAATAAACATTACAAAAATTATAAAAAAAATATATATTTTGTTTATCCTGTTATTTGGCTCCTGTTCCCTTTCTTTACTTCTAAACCCGGATTTAAACATTTTCTTTTATATTCTGTCTTCCTAAAAATATTGTAATTGCTTTTCTATTTCCATCTATCTTTGTTTCTCTGTTCTATTCCTGCGTTGTCCTATATCTTTTTCTGGTGTAGTTTTGATATAAACTTATTTATTTCTTTTTTAATTATTTATATTATTTTTTATTTAAAATTCATAAATATATTTCTTAATAACGCTTAATTATCTTACATTTTATAAATTAAAAATTATCAAAAATTGATAAATCTTATTTTTTTTAAATTTCAAAAGAATTGACCTTCTGTTTATTATTTTCTTGCCTTTCAGATTTTTTTACCAGTAGATTTTTTTTTAATATCGCAACCTTAGTTTAGTTTTATTAACCCTATATTCCCAGTTTACTATCTGACTTTGATTACTTAAATATCATGTATTATAATTCCAAAATTTCAATTTTATTATATCATCTTTCATTATTTTAACAAATTTTAAGATTCTTTCACTTTTTAAATTTATTGCCAATTTATCTAAATATAATAACTTCGTTTACTTTTCTTTATTTACATATCAACTCTTCTATCCCATTTAATAAACATAACATTTAACTATTAATAATCTTTTCTTTTTTTTTTTTAATTAAATTTCAACTATAACTTTATCAACATTAACATAAATCTTTATGATATTATTCAAATCATTTCAAACATTATCATATATAAAATTGATTATTAACTTGTATATTAACTCCATTATAAACATTTACTAACAACTATTTCAACTAAAAAAAAAATTAATTTCATTTATAAAATTCCCTCTATTCAGAGTGAAATATTTTATTTTATAACAGTATATAGCTATGTACGCACGATAAACATATAAGTACAAAATTATAAATTACAATTAGTAACGGTTACTGAGAAGTAACGTTTTAGTTTCGTTACTCCCAGCTCTGGTTGTTGACACCTTTAGTGGAAGAAACAATTGACATGATTTTAGTAATCGTTGAATGCTTTGAAAATTTTTCATTGACAGAAAAATTATATACACAGAAGTACCCTGATCGACGACGCCCTGATAAAACAACCCTTCAAAAAGTACTTGAAACATTCATATCAACAGCTAGTGTTAAATATCCCAAAAAAGAGACCGTGAAACCAATTATCGATGATGAAGAGAAACAATTCATAGTACCGGGATCAGTTACTAACGACCTGAATACTAGCACTAGAGTCGTGGACCAAAAGACTAGTTTAAGTCAGTCTAGTTTGTCCAGAATTAAAAAAAAATAACATAAAAACCACCCTTTCCATATCGAGATGCATCAAAATCTGTATGGAACAGATTTTCAAAGACTGATAGATTTTTGTTTATGGGCATTGGAGAAGGTTAGTGAAGCAGATGATTTTTTTTATAATGCGCTGTTTGCAGATGATTTTTTTTATAACGTGCTGTTTGCAGATCAATCCACTTTTCATAATAATGGATTAATTAACCGTCATAATTTTCATTATTATGATACTCAAAACCAACATTTGTTCCACACAAAAGATCATCAGTTACATAAAAAATATAGTTTATACCACCCCTCCTACAATACCAGAAAATATGAAACAACGAATTAGTAAGGAAATTCGGATAATAACACCAATTATGTTGAGTACTGTGAAAAAGTCCTTTGAAAAAATGGTCATATTTTGTATTTAAGAAGATGGTTCCCAATTTGAACAACTGTTGTAGTTTAATGTTTGAGTAAATTTAATATTATGTAATTAAAGTAGCTAAGTTTATTTTTGATATGTTGTTGTGTTAATTTATACAGTTTTTTTCGCGATATTTATAAAAGTACATATTTAGATATTTTAATTAGGAATTTTGAACCTTTGGTTTTCAACAATGTTGAAGAATATCGTCATCACTAACCATCTTTAGATATGTATAAGAATATATGTGTAAGTCAGCGCTTAATTTGGTGGAAAAATGGGAAATTTCACAAAATTAAACATAACTACAAACTAAACGATTTAGGCATCATAGACCTTTGCTACATAATAGGATTATAAAATACAGGGTGTCCTATTTAAAATAAGAACGATATATTGTCGTTTGAATATGTCATTAGAGAATCGACCCATTTTGGACGCCCTATATAATTTTAAACAACTTTAAATACATTATTGGTTTAAATTATTAGTCCATGTCTTTTTTTACTTAAAATTGGATTTGGCTTATTCCATAGGTTTCGAAGTTATTGGTTTCCTTGCAAGTGCTTCCATTTTTAGAAATATCAAAATATCTCGAAAACTAAAAAGCTTAGTATAGGGAATACTTATGAAAGTTTATCTTCTGTTTAACTTTTATAGGTAGAATTCACACCAAAGCAATAAGCAATGTGCGATACGCAACATAAACATCTTATCGGTTCTGAATTCACACCAACACGACAAGTTTACTGTGACAGCAATTAGCAATAAAAAAGTGAGAAGATCGTGTACTACACCCAAGAAAAGATGTCTTTCAATGCCGTTTTATTTATATATACGTAGAAAAAGGCTTATTACATAAAACAAAAAACGCCGTTATTGGATAAGTCCGTTTAATACACAAAATTAAAAGCATAGTGCAAATTGGGTTGCTATAGAGTTAAATATCGACAGAGAAAAATTTTAAGTTAAAGGATTTTATAGAATGTGTCAAACAACTTTTTTGAATTACTTACTCTAGTTTCCTCATTAATTACAAAAAAATATACACATTGCCGAGAAGCAGTCACAACTGAAGAATGCCTTCTAATTGCTTATTGCAATTGCAATTTACATCGTTTACTAATTTATTTAGCAAAACAAAAACTGTTACAACATTGATTATTCATCATATTCAAATAACGAATAAAATTGGGCGCTACTCGATGACAGAGTACTTGTTGGCAGAGTAGTTGTTTGCTCCACAAAACTTGAACTACTGCTAGCCCAATAGTTTACTGTAGATGTACGTTGTGCTTCATCCTGTTGTTCCCCGAAAATATCATCAATCGTTTGAAGTACAGACGTTTTCGTCAACAGTCCTTTTTTTCCATATCCGGTAAAATACTTGTGCTTTTTAGTTGGTGTTGCAGGTATGGGACGAAACCTCTTTCGTGCAGTCTGGGAGGCTCAGAGCAAACTGTTTGATTTTTCGCTTGGGAATGTTGACTTTCAATTTCCTGAAGTTCATCGGACATATTCGAAATTTCATTTTCAACATCTTCACTACGGGAGGATCGTAAATTTCCAGATTGAGTTCTTGATTAGATGTGTGGCAAAATAAATTGCATCAGATGGAAGCTTTTTTTGAGCTCGACTAACTAAACATTTTCCTGGTCTTCCATTTTGAACAAAAACAAACACTACTAAGCAACATTTATCTCTAGCAACCGACAGACCATATTGCTTGCGATAAAAATCGTTCATCACCAGCAGATATTCCATCAGGTGATATCGGCGTCGGTTGAGTATGAATAGATACATTAATCATTGTGTACTTTTTGAAAGCGATAATGTGTTGCGTAATTGCTAATAATATAAGAAATAATATAACTTTAATACGTCAGACTTTTTTGGAACAACCTGTATATTTCAAAATAATTTTTAAAATGTAGCCATTATCAACCCACATATCCATGAATAAACAAAATTTTCGAAATATTAACCATTTAGCCACAATGAACCGTCGCGTATACCGTGACTCACCATGTATATTTTATCTCTGATATAATTACCTAAATATTTTTAAAAAATTTCACATAGAAGCTGAAATATTTTTACAAAATTTCTTTTATTTCAATTGGTTTGAGATTGATATCATTTTTCCAATGGTATTTAAAAAATAGGACGTAATTATTTTTTATTACCTTTTTACATACCGTTGGATAATAGAAAAAATAGCGAAAAATAGAAAAAAATATGAAAAACAGGAAAAATAGAAATAAATAGTAAAAAAATGGAAAAGGGAGATAGAGAGATATATTAAAACACGTTACCTTTTTACATACCGTTGGATAATAGAAAAAATAGGGAAAAATAGAAACAAATATGAAAAACAGGAAAAATAGAAATAAATAGTAAAAAAATGGAAAAGGGAGATAGAGAGATATATTAAAACACGTTTAGAGTTGAAAAAATAACGAAAAGAACTTCGTACCTGAAAGGGGTCTCCCGACCACATAAACTTTTGTTATATATTTAGTTTTAAATAACTTATTATTTCGGCTTTTTGTTTTCCATTTTATAACACTTTCAAAAATATATCACATTTGGATATGTATCCGATATTTTGATATGTACATAAAATATCATATTATTGCGCTGTGTCAAAAATATGAGCCATTAAAATTATACTTACTTCCATATCAGATTTTTTAACAATAATAAGGTTATTCTTGGCACCGCCATCATCTTCGACAATTTTATTTCCAGGATCATTTTTCCACTCTCCATCGACAAAGAATTTATATTGATGTTCTCCTTCAGGAAGGTCAATTATCGCTACAAAATCTCCATAACTTTTTACCATTGGTATAGTCTCCCAGTTAGAAAAAGTACCGCAAATACAAACATCTTTACCTCCTCCTTCCCACCGAAAAACTGTTGGTGTTTTTGAGGCATTTCTGGTTGGTTGAGTCCCTTCAGAAACTGAAAATTGAAATTGATACGAATAAAAATGTCAATATTGCATCTTGGACCCCAATTAACCCCAAAGTTTACAAAAAATTATATTTTAACGCCACCTGTTAGTTATTTCATTCAAAAAAAAATAGAGATCCTTACATTCAATCCATAAACCATGAATTTAAGCTAAGTAAAAAACTATATTTGATGTCCCTTAAGCTGGCAGAGCGAAGTCAGCAGAACACATTATTATTATTATACAGTAATTAAAAATTTAAGGCTCCTTTAAAAAAGAAAAACAACTATGTTCTGCTATCTTAATATAAAGTTAGCAGAACAATGGTTGAACAATGTCTAATGCGGAGCCTAGATTTTCAATCCCCCTGTGTCGATGATGGTGGTGAGATTTTCCGGGTTTTTCTACACCTATAGCCAAATGGCGCCATCAATCCTCAGTAAGTCGCCCCGGATCGTCACGGCAAATAATAATAATAATAATAGCCGTCCCTTCCCCGCACAAACCATTGGCTTTCTGGGGTTCACTCGTAAGGGGGTGAAATGTAGGGCGAGTATTATTATTATTATACAAACCCAGAACTATATGTTTGAATGTAGTCCCACGAAGTGGAGAAAATTGACATAAAATACTATACGTTT
The DNA here is from genome assembly GCA_963243735.1 of Neocrepidodera transversa. NCBI lineage: Eukaryota > Metazoa > Arthropoda > Insecta > Coleoptera > Chrysomelidae > Neocrepidodera > Neocrepidodera transversa. Next base: position 25,695,243 of record OY725342.1, on the reverse strand, counting down.
GGAGCTAGTTCTCTTTAATATAAAAACAATAATTTTTTAGAGAAAAAAGAATTTACGTCACATGTTCACTGAACATAAAAAAAAGAAACATGTTACGTAAAAAACTATTAAAAACGATCTTTTAAGGAATCAGTACAATATATTTTTATATATAGCTTGTTAAAACCACCCTTATTACTAGATAATAAGTTTTATTACCCAACAGATAGTTTAACTTTAAACGGCAAGGAAATAAACAATATAAAAAACATAACAAATTACAAAATACTAAACATAAGCCGTTTTGACAAAATTAACACTTTATCTGCCAGTGGCAGTGTTTTACATAATTTAGTAGTTTTAAGAAGTAAAATTAAAAAGGAACATTACCTTTTTAATTAGTGCATTTAATTATGTCAGTCTTTTTATATATTTTGTGTTATTGTTCATCAATATTTGAACCATTGTTCTCCTAACTTTTTCGTAAGCTAATGGAACATGTTTTTTTTTCTTTTGCATTAAAATTTTTATTTACTACATTTAATTATCTTATTCTTTTCATAGTAATTACGTTATTATTCATCAATTATTGAACCAGTGTTCTTCTAACCAGTGTTTTTAAGTATTTGTGATTATAACAGGTGATTTTAACATTCATTTTGATAATAATTGTCAAGAAAAAATAAAACTCCTGGAATGTTTTGAAAATAATGGGATGAAAAAACTAATCACTGAATTTAGTACAGTGCATAAGGATTCAAAATCAACAATTGACCTTGTGTTAACTAATGATTTCACTTTAGCTACTTGCATGGAAAAGAATTACATATTATCAAACCATTCCATATTACAAGTCAAATCACAAATCCTTAATACTGATTTAGAGCAAACTAAACAAATTCTTGTAAATATAAAGTTGAAAATTATTGGGGTTACTCTTTAGTTGATGTTTTAGCAGATATTTTTATCAACAATGTATTATCAGCAATTAATTATGTAACTCCTTCTAAATGTATAAAGGTACTTAATATAAATAATAAGTGGTTTGACAGTAAATGCAGTCAAGCAGTTAAAGATAAAAATATGGCTTACAAAATTTTTTTATTCTCAAATGAGGCAGATGATTGGAAGAACTATAAAATAAAACGAAACGAATGTGTTAAGACTTTAAGGGAATCTAAACAAAAGTTTTACAAAATAAATATAGATAAAAACAAGGGAAATTCCAAGTTGATGTGCAAACATCTTAAACGAATACTTGGTACCAAAAATTCGGCAAGTAACATCCATAATTTGGTACAGAATATAATGAGAATTTTGCGGATGTTTTAAATCAATATTATGTGGGTAGCATACAGAACATTATGAACTAGCGTCTAGATCCCAATTGCAACTCGAGTGCCCACCGCTGTTGCCAGGTTTAAGTGTTTCATTGACGAAAAAAAAAATATTTATTTTATTAAAAGAAGTCTTGACTATCTAAATCTACCTGTGTATTAAAAAAAAATAAATAAAAAAAAATTTCCTCGGGATTCGAACCAGAGGAAGTTTTATGTGTAAAGCATACACTCTAGCACTGGACCACTTCATATCACAATAATATATAATCAAACTTTCAAGTTAACGTACAAAACGAGGGCAACAGCGGTGGGCACTCGAGTTGCAATTGGGATCTAGACGCTTCTACATTATGATATCTCTTGATATAGGTGAGATTGACATTGAATCTTGTTTGGAAACAGTGTCACTCAACGAATCTACAATATTGACGTTTAGAAGAATTACCAAAAGTAATTTGTATGATTAAAACTCGAAAAAAATAAGTCCCATACAGATGAGATAGGTCTTGACATAATAAAGAATCTTTTTCATGTAATTGGTTATCCATTACTTAATTTAATAAATACATGTTTAGAAATGGGTATTGTTCCACAGCGATTTAAAACATCAACAATAATTCTAATCCCAAAAGTAGCTAAAGCATTGTGAAAAAATCAGAGCTCCGACAGTATTGGTCTAAAAATCCTCTACTAGTAACACCTTTTTTTTCGCAATGCTTGCCAAATAAAAGATTTGAAACAATTCATCAGAACCTTCATTTTTCAAACAATGAAGAGTATGATGAAGAAACACACCCAAATCCAAAACTGAACAAAATATGGCCAGTCTATGATAAATTAGTGACAAAATTTCGTGATTCATGTACCCCTGAGAGGTACATAGCTATAGATGAGAGTCTTTTGTTACACAAGGTGTTTCATTGGGAAAGTGACACACGTTAACTGCAGATAGGGGACACCTAGGCGATCTCAAAAACCCCATACTTATATGGTCGTACTACTTTAATAACCAAGATACAGGGTGTTTTACCTATTTTGCTAATTTCTTGCATGGTTCATAACTTCCTAACCACACCGTATATTTTTATGAAATTTGACGTGTATATTTGGTCAAAAGTGCACAATGGATAAATAAATTTACAATAACAGAAATCCAGGTCCGGATTTAAAAAAATATTATAAAATATTCCGACCCAAAAACAACACCCTGTATATCAGATTTTTCTCAAATAGATTCTGCATTTGCAAAAAGCACAAAAAAATGAATTTAGTGATATACTTTTCAATTTCGGCAAAATGTTTTTTCGTGTAAAATTTTAAATTTGAATTCTGAAATGGTGAAAAGCCCAACACTGAAACTATTTCCGATAAATAATTCACAAAAAAACATTCATCTTTAATTAACGAATAAATAATATTGAATCTAGCAACAATAAATAATTTTACACGGGGTGAAAACATATGTTTTTAGTACTTCGGTACGAAAAATTCACTTTCACAATAAACACAAGAACTATACGCATCACGGAATTTATTAACATAATGGTTTTTTATGATATTCACGATTATTTACGGGTTTTTTCGATTTTTTACGATTTTTTGGAGTATTTACGATTTTTTAGGATTATTTACGGTTTTTTACGATTTGTTATGATTTTTTAGGTTTTTTACGATTTCTTACGGTTTTTTACGATTTTTACGATTTCTTACGATTTTTTAAGATATGACCTGTTTCGATACTTTTAAAAATGGCGGAGATATAATTTTTTTTGATATTTCAACCCTCTTCGGTTTCACCCCCGTAGGTCGAATAAAAAAAGTTTGATACAAATTGTATTTGAAAAATATTAATCCATAATGGTTTTAGTTTGTTGTCATTAATTTTTAGGTGTTTTTTATAATTTTTGTTGTTTTTCATTAATTAAAGTATTTTATTTTTTGTAAAGTTATTATTAATTATTCGTTAATTAAAGATGAATATTTTTTTTGGATTATTTATCACAAATTATAAAAAAATGCTTTAAATATTAAAATTTTATCAATTTAGGTGTAACAAGTCTTCATTGAAATTAAAAAAAAAATAGTTTGAGTTTTGGGCTCTGTCACAATTTTAGAAAAATTTGATATACAGGGTGTTGTTTTTGGGTCGGAATATTTTATAATATTTTTTTAATCCGGACCTGCATTTCTTTTATTGCAAATTTATTGATCGATTGGGCACTTTAAACAAAATATGCCCGCCAAATATCATGAAAATATACAGTGTGGTTAGAAAGTTATGAACCATGCAACAAATTGGCAAAATAGATAAAACACCCTGTATCTTGGTTATTAAAGTAGTTGGACCCATTAAGTATGGGATTTTTGAGATCGCCTAGGTGTCCTCTATCTGTAGTTAACGTATGTCACTTTCCCAATGAATCACCCTCTATAAAGGAAGACTTGGTTGGATTCAATATATTCCACTAAAAAGAGCTAGGTTTGGAATCAAGACTTATTTACTTTGCGAATCTAAGAGTGGCTAAGTTTGGAATTTTATTATATACACTGGTACGATGACATATCTTGATCAAATCTTGATCAACAGTATAAGGATCTTCTGGTCTCTTCTCAAGTTCTATACTATAATTCACCCCATAAACGGATGTTTATGGTACCTTACAAATGACAAGGAAAGAAGTTCCCAGGGAATTGAAAACTAAAAAACTAAATAATGGAGAAATAGTTGCTTTTCAAAGAGGCAAGGTATCGGTACTAAAATGAAGACAAAAAAAATATCGCCTTGATATCAAATATTCATTCAAACTCTGTTGAAGAAGTACAAACAAGAAATGAAAGAAAGGTTGTGGTTGATTACAATGACACCATGGGAGGAGTAGATCGTGTTGATCAGCATTTAGCAGATTACTCCCTTCCACGCAAGCGGGGCAAAAAATATAAGAAATTTTTTTTCCACTTGCTGGATTTGTCTTTGGAACTCTTGTATAATATATGGCAAGAATTAAGGAAAAAATTCAGCTTTAGTCTATGGGTTGAATCTTATCCAGTCAATTATGGAGAAATATCACCAAACTGAATTCAGTGGTAAAAGAGGACATCCTTCAATATGCCTCCCGGCACTTCGTCTATCTGACCGCCATTTTCCAGAATATATTCCTGCTACGAAAATGAAGGCAAATCCAACACGACAATGTGCAGTATGCTCTAAAAAACGTGACGCTCATGGTAAAAGAATTCGTAGGGAATCAACATATTTTTGTTCAGATTGCGATGTGCCACTATGTGTTACCCCATGTTTTAGACTTTACCATACAAACTCTAGTTTGTAACATCTTTACTTTATTGCTTTTATTGTGTTTTCATATTATATAATGTGCTTTGTATTTTCATGCCTTTTTTTTGTTTTATCTATTTTTTTTTTGTTGACCCGAATTAACTCATGTGAGCACAAAAGGGTTATGTAATAAATATTTTTTCTGTATGTGAATTATTTTATGATTTATTTGACTAGGTATTGATAAAACGTGAAGTTCAACCGTAACTGATTCGTAAAATAAATGGTTTTTTTTTGACCGATTTTAAAAATAGAAAAAATTAATTTATTAGATAAAATTTAAAATAATTATTTTTTTAATTTAGCTATAGTACTTACTCTATCTTATATTATGTTGTTGTGTATTATAATTATGAAAGTTAATTTAATTTTACTATTTTCGTTTTGAATTGATTAGTATCATATTTATATTTATTATTCTTAAACTTAAATGTTATTATATTTGTATATTATTATCTTTTCATAAAAAATGTTGCTTATTATTATTATATTATTAATAATAAAAGTAGAGGACGAAACTTGATACCTAAATGGTCGGAACTAGGAACATTGCGAAATTTTTGTAGGAAGTAGGTGCATTTTGGCACAGGAGCATATTGTACCATTTTATATATTTTTGACCAAAAGACGTTGACAAAATAATAAATGATAGCGAAACAAATATTCTTGTTAATGTTAAGCAATTTTTTGGCAAAAATTATTCTCTACATTTTTTAAAATTACCATTAAAAAAACAAGGGGTTCAAGTAGTCGGTAGTAGGTACGTTATACAGAGTCTGGCCAGTTACTTTCAGCACAACCTCGGACTGGGTAAAAGTTTTATTATTTGATTAATCTGAAATCTCAATTACTGAATTGGGGTAATTTTTATGGTTCTGTTGCATTACTTCAATATTTAAAATCCAATTATATTATTGAATTTCACACTGCAGTAAATCGGATACAAATTGATATTTTTTTTTATTGTTCATCAACTTACTTTATCGTTTTCTCACTTAATTGTGTGTAATAAATCATGTATGTTTAGAACTCCGCACATATTTAAGTAAGTAAAATCACCAATTTTGACATTCAAAATCTTCAAATTGTGCTAATTTGCTAATAAAAACATCTTTAATGTCATGTAAACCTTGTACTTTTGTAGTTAGCTGGTTTCTAAATTACTGTATCGGTATAATCCACGTAGGTAGTTCAAAATAAATTATTATATATTCATTCTTTATTAAAAACATACCTGTATTTGCTCTTGGTCGAGGTAGATCGTATGCTAAAGCAGGTTTCGTAAAATAAGGTTCTTCTTCGTCCTGTGAACCCTGAAGTTGCAATTTATTTTCTGGTTTTTTATCGAACGTAAATGCTTGTCCTTCCTTCGATGGAGACGCTGGAGCTACCTCACCTGATTTTTGGCGTTCTCGTGGAGCTCCACCACTACCTGCATTACCCATTTTGTAAAATTAAATCATTTTTCAATCCAAAATAGTATTTACGTTCCCACATTCAGTCAGTCACGTCTTTTGTTTTTAATTGACAGATTTGACAAATAAGAAGGGACTTTTCGAGTTTTAGCTTATTTTTTGCGATTTTAATGACTTATGAAGTAAAATATTTAAAAATGTCAAATGGCAGTCTTAAAATATGCCTAACAGGAAATGTCAATAAGTTGTCACATGGCTGTCACTCACTCTACTGTCATTCTGACAGATAAAAGAAAATAAATACGAAAAACATATAAACTACCTAATTGCCCTCAAAATTGAAATTTTGGAGGCTAAATAAAATTAGAAGAGAAAAAAATGTCATTATTTTAGGAAGAATTACTTGCTTCTAAATATAACGAGTAATTATATCAAAGTGTCAAGAAATTTACGAAATATTTGATTACCTTGATCTTTAACCAGATTACATTTACATATTATAAAAGTATGTTCAGGTAGACAAGTTGCTCATACCCTTGAAGATAAATGTAGTACTATTTTTTGCAAATAGCTAAAAGTGTTGATGAGCATGTAATTAAAATATATTAAAAATATTTTACATTAAAAGCAGCAGTTTCTCACTCAACCCGTTTGATATAATTAGAAGAATATGGAAACTAATTCTAAAAAAAATGGAGAAATAACTATACCAGTACCTTGGGGCCATGTAGCAGGTAACATTGTCGTTTCAGTTTTTCTTTATTACATTTTTAATATAATTTTGGTGTTTAAACAATAGAGACAATAATTTTTAATCAATATGTAGAATAACAATCAACATAATTATCTCAAAACAGTAATTAACTATCTAGAAAATTGATAAGTTAGGTCAACAACTGGTAAACAAGCCACTCAATACTTTATTTTCTGAAATTAATGTATGACAAATACAATTACTCTGATTTTGCTATAAAAATGGTAAATGTTTCTATAAAATTATTTACTGGCAAATTTAAGTAAATCATATTGTACCAGAAGACAAAATAATTAATTTTATTTATTTATATCAAACAAAATTATGTGATTAAATCAATGTAAAGCACTTAAAAATTTCATCTTTACCACATGTTACAATAAATTTGCCAATGTATTACTAATGTATTGATAAAATCTCTTTGAAATTATTATCATATCATAAAGTACCTTGATAGGAAATATTTAATATAAAAAATATTTTAATTTACCTCTCTTATAGTTCTTAAGTAACATGTTTTTACCACTACTTGATTGTGTATATTGATGTTAATTTAAAACTAAATTTAAATGTTGGTGATATACCTATTATTTACAAGAAATAAAAGCATTGCAAAAATATTTGTAATTTATATTAACACATAGGTATCTTATATAAATATCATTTTAAATCATTAAATAATACTACAAATGTTGAACATCAGCGTATTGGTCATGAATAAAAAAATAGAATTATGTAGGTATGATACAGTGTTTTCTAGTTTTGTCAATTCAAGATTGATCACCCAGAAGTAATTTACATGTTTTGGTTTAAATTATTCTTGTTTGGTCACTTACAAAAACTTGTAGGTACCTACTTATTATATTCTGGTTTCGTCAACTGTGGAAAATTGATATTTATTCTTTGTTTACATAAGTACTTGTGTACAGAGTGTCCCAAATTGGTGTGTTTTGCAGGGGGTATCTCGTAAACTAGAAGAGATAGAAAAAAAGCAGTTAAGGTGTTTAATGACTTCTTTTTTTGTTAAAGTAATGATAGACTAATTAAATCTTTAGTAGCTCCCTGCATTTGGAAGTTACGGGGCGATTATTGAAAACTGTCGAATAATAGGTACAAGGTTCTATAACTTCTTAATTAAGATGAATATAAAAAACTTTATAAAAACTAATTAATGGGTAACTGAAGGTTACGTCTTGGTGCGTACACACTTATTTTTGAAGAAAGAAAGCCAATTTGTATTTTCAAGTGTGTAAAAGTTTTTATTTGAGAGATGTATATATATAAATCTCTAGGTCATATAAACTGTCGAGCGCTTTCGGCACGCAGTGCCATCTTCAAGACAACTGTAATTGAGATTATAACAAATTAGAAGAGAAAAAAGGAGTTATATTAATTTGCTTAGAAATTAGTATTTGGGTAATGTTCCCAAATATAAACCTGTTTTATTTAAATTATTTTTGATTTAAAATACAAGTAAGATTCTCCAGTTTCATAGTGACAATAAAATTTGCACTTGAGATAAAAAATATGGGGTTAATTTGTATAATTATAAATTAACGAATTACGTAAACAGAAATCAAATCATTATCTGTGGATTTAGTGGATTACTAGGTTTAACTATATTGAAATAAAAATATAAAAATTAAATAATTTAGTAAATAAATTTCAATTTACTTAATAGGTTTTTAAAAGAAGAAGGTAAGAGTATTTAATAAAATCATCTCGTTTTCAAATTATAAGTCATTTGTGCAAGTGAAAGGTTTTTAAATATAATAACATATATTGACATATAACAACAAACTCTCTTTATTTTGCTGGTAAAGCTAGCAGAACCTTATAAATAAAAAAAATACTGGAGCAGAAAATGTTGAAGCGGAAATAGTATATTGTTTAACGAGCAAGGAATGAGTATGAAGTTTGCAGCATGAGCCGCAGGCGAATGCTGCAAATCATACGAGTGGGAAATTAGCATTCCATGCGAGTTAAACACTATACTTTTTCTGCGGCTGTAATAGATAACAGCGAAATGATTTAACAAATAACATGAATTTCAAATTTAACGTCATTCACAATTTCTATTTAGGTACAATTAAAATATCAATTACACTTAGTATAAATGAGAAGTTTTGAAAAATGATTTGTAGAACTTTTCATATTTTTCCTTAGATAATTCTGGAATTAAACTTAAACATGCCTGATTTGCGGCACAGCTAGATATACGAAAATAGAAGTGTCATTACTTGAAATTGACATTCCATGAAAGACCTGATTTATTGAAATAATTACACAATAAATTATTGTATTATCAGATACGGAAATGAAATTGGAGGAAATGTACCTCTTTGATCTATCAAGAACAGTTAAGAAAGAGCAGTTTTGTATTATAGCCGTAGAAAAAATATTTTGACAGTTCTTGACAGAACGCAAATATGTCTGACATTGATAGTGATATTTCAGTATCTTGTTGCTTCAACTTCTAGACTAAATACAAGTAATAATACAAACTGTACAATTACAATTAATATTTATCTTGAATAATATAAGTACGTATTTGTTAATTTAAGAATTATTACAGTGTTTAATAAAAAATAATAACATTGTTAGTTTCGTATTGTAGAAATGTGAAATTTGAAAGTGACCTTTGCTTTTTCGGCCGTTACCATGGGCAACGGCTGCGAAAATGAATTTCGCGGCCGCTGTGGAGAACGCGAAGTACTCACTTCGCGTACGGTTGCACGAAATAGTTATTTGTATGCCTAGGCCGCGAAATACCTTTTTTTCGGACCGAAAGAAAGATTATCGCCGAGGCAAGAGAATCTTGAGGTCGCCAAAAAGTTTCGCGGCCGTGGTAATCACACAATTTTTCGTGCAATCGTTAAAGTTATGAAATTAGATCATTGCCAATAAATATATTATTGCTTTAAAATCAACAGCAGTTCAATTTCATTAACAAAATCACAGCTGCTATGGAAATGACAGTGTTTGAATATACAAAATATTTTGACAGTTCTTGACAAAACACAAATATGTCTGACATTGATAGTGATATTTCAGTATCTTGTTGCTTCAATTTCTAGAGTAAATGCAAGTAATAATACAAACTGTACAATTACAAATAATATTTATCTTGAATAATATAAGTATGTATTTGTTAATTTAAAATTTAATACTGTGTTTAATAAAAAATAATAACCTTGTTAGTTTCGTATTGTAGAAATATGACATTTGAAAGTGACCTTTGCTTTTTCGGCCGTTACCATGGGCAACGGATGCGAAATTGAATTTCGCGGCCGCTGTGGAGAACGCGAAGTACTCACTTCGCGTACGATTGCACGAAAAATTATTTTTTGGGCGTTTAAATAGCCGATAAAAAGTCGATAATTTTGGTACAATTGTTTTTAAAATTCTCTGCGGTTCTGCTAGCTTTACGGTAAAGCTAGCAGAACCTTAAAAATATAAAAAATTAGTGGAGCGGAAAAATTAATTTGTGGGCATTTAAATAGCCGATAAAAAGCCTATAATTTTGGTAGAATTGTTTTTAAATTTCTTTGCGATTCTGCTAGCTTTACGGTAAAGCTAGCAGAACCTTAAAAATAAAAAAAAATAGTGGAGCGGAAAAATTATTTTTTGGGTATTTAAAAAGCCGATAATTTTGGTATAATTGTTTTCAAAATTCTTTGCGATTCTGCTAGCTTTACGGTAAAGCTAGCAGAACCTTAAAAATATAAAAACTTAGTGGAGCGGAAAAATTATTTTTTGGGCATTTAAAAAGCCGATAATTTTGGTAAATATTTCATGTAGTTCTGCCGTCAAGTGCCTGCTGGCTTTACCGACATATAAAACTCAAGTCATACCACAAAATTTATTCAATGGTTATAAGTTGATTAACTTGGCGGCATGTTTCGGCCAATGATGGCCATCATCAGGCCTACAATACAAAATATGAACATTGGATTAACAATATAAACATAATCAAGAAGGTTACTTACAAAAATAACGAAGAAATTGTACAAACTAGTTGAAAACTTCAACCAAAGTGAACCTCTAAACTAGAGGTTCAGAGTTAAATATATCTGGAAGACTAGCACGTTGGTCCTTGTCCCTGCAACCATATGATATCCAGATCACTTACACTCCGGGAAAATTAAATGTCGTTGCAGACATGTTATCCAGGCCCCCAATTGACGAGCCCTTCGAATCACACCTAGTTCAAATTGATCTACCAAAAGGAGATGCTTCCGAAATAAGGACAACCCAATTGGCAGACCCTGATCTTCGTAAAATAATTGACACATTCGAAGACGATAAGATTTCCGCTTTAGACCATAAGAAGTGGTCAGAAAGAGGATACATCATGTTGCAAGGTGTCCTATATAGATACGTTCCAGACCTAGACGAGGAGGAAAATCAACAGGTCGTTCCTCAATCAGAAGTTTCCCGAATCCTAAATGAATATCATGATTCAGCCCTGTCAGGACACTACGGGGTTGATAAAACATACCAAAGAATAGCAAGCCGCTATTATTGGCCAGGCATGCGTAGAATTATTGCAGAACACGTTTCCAGCTGCTTAGAATGCCAAAGGTATAAGGCCAATAATCTTAAACCATCAGGTTTACTCCAAACTCCTGTGCAAGATCAAAGGTTTGAAATCATAGCCATCGATCTCTTCGGGCCATTGCCACTAACCACTGAGGGATACATGTGGATATATATTGTGGAAGACACCGCCAGTCGTTGGGTGGAACTATTCCCTCTGAAGACAGCAACAGCCGAAAACTGGTTATCCTTCGTTACGGACTACCTCGACGGGTCGTGAGTGATAACGGTACGCAATTCGTGAGTGCGGTAATGCAACAAGTCGCGCATTGTCTGGGTTTCAAACAAACTTTAATACCTGTATATCACCCGGCGTCGAATCCAGTCGAACGCAAAAACCGAGACCTCAAACCCCAACTCGCTATATTGACCGGTACGGACCACACCTCGTGGAAAGACAAATTACTCCTTACCTGCTCAATATCTCCCGAACGTTACGTGAAGCTCGAGATAACGCGGAGAAAATGCAGGACCGTTCCAAAACATACGCCGATAAATCGAGACGCGACTGCTCACCATTTACTGTTGGTGACAAAGTACTGGTTGATGTACACAACCTCAGCAGCTCCAAAAATTCTTTTTCCTCTAAATTCGCACCTCGTAGAGATGGACCTTACGTTATCTCCAAAGTAATTAGTCCCACCTCCTACGAAGTCTCCAGCACCATACCTCCGGGAACACCAGCCGGGAAATATCACATGTCAGCCTTGACGCCCTTTCAACCTGAAGCGGGTACAGTAGACCCTGCTCCCATAAGACTAATTCGCAAAAGAGGCCGTCGTCCCAAGATGTCCACCAAGGATACAGACGTCACCAAAGAGGAGAACAGCAAAGAACTAGTCACACCTCACTCCAGGAGACGTCAAGCCAACAAACCCAAGTGTTCATGTTGTATTTAGTTTTTTTTCCTCTTACCTTTTTTTCTTCTTGCTTTCACTCACGGGACGTTTCGTGAAGCAAAGGGGGAGATTGTAGCACCCACCTATTAGGCAACCACCACAGCCTACACGTGTGTGTCGAATTGCCTGGCATTCCTAACGACTGCCAGAGCCATGTGAAACCCAAGGGGATTTTTAGGCAAAAAGACAGTAATCGACCTAACCTCGAATCCAACGATTCTCTTTGTCGGTTGCTCCGGTGTTTTATTGTTTATTTCATCTTTAATTTTTTATAACTGTTCGAATGTTTTAATAAATCGTCACTTCAATAATCTGTGCGTTTGGTTTGTTCTTCTAGCGGTAATCCACATGAAAAATAACTTGTAGGGGAATGATATTACCGTTCCCGCTATAATTTTAACTTTCCTCAGCTTCAGCTGTTTGATATCATAGTTGATAAAATAAACTTTTTATATAAATATATTTATTTACTAAATATTTACATACCTCCTCAAACAACTATTTGAAGATTTGTCATTGTTGCATATATTACACAAATTTTTGATCTATCTCAAAATAATTTTGTATTTAATAACTCTAATACACTCCTTGACCTGGTCCTTTTTAATGGATCCATTTGTAACCTAAGATCAACATCAACCTGCTTTGGATATTACTTGTATACTTGAGTCAAAAGCTAACTCCAAAAGTACTGTTTTTGATCGTTGTTGTCCCAAGTATACAGTTAAATCCAAAGACAGATATCCTCCTTGGAAAAATGGTAGCATTATTAGAGACCTACAGGCTAAAAGCATAATCTGGCGCAAATACAAATTTGAAACTGATTTACAGGCTTTTGAGGATTTTAAACAACTTCAGGCAAAAATAAAGCATGACGTTGATGTCGCATATAAAAAATTTATATGTAAAATTGAGGAAGAAATACGTAGCAACCCAAACAGATTTTGGGTATTTCTAAGTAATAAACGAGGTAGTTCCAAAATATCACAAGTATTGACCTTTGAAGGTCAAATACTGGAGGGCCCTTCCGATATTCTAAACGGTTTTGAAAATCTTTTTAAACAATCCTGTACTGCCTCTTCCCCTTTTTAAAACATTGTGCTTCTGTGCTTGCTCGTCCTCTCTCGGTATTGATTAACCTTTGTGTAAAATTGGCTACAATACCAAGGATATGAAAATCCTCAAAGGTCTGTCCCATTTTTAAGAAAGGAGATAGGCGAGATAAGTCAAATTATCGGCCTATCTTTATTATATGCAACTTTGCAAAGGTTTTGAAATCTTTATGGAGCGAGTTATATGTCGACATGTAAGTTGCAATATAAATATAAATCAACACGGTTTTATGAAAAGTTGTTCAACAGTCACTAACCTTTTGACCATTACACAATATATTGCTGAATCTATTGACAACAGAGCCTAAACTGATGTGATTTACACAGACTTTTCTAAGGCTTTCGACAGACTTGACCATGGCATTCTGCCTAACAAACTTGTTGCATTTGGAGTATCTCCAACTTTAATTGCACTCTTTCAATCCCTTATGGGATCAAAAGCAATATGTACAGTTCAATGGTTTTAAGTCTGCCGAATATACCGCTTCTTCCGGTGTTCCACAAGGGGCCACTGCTTTTTATTATCTTTATTAATGGTATTGTTGAAGTTATAGATATATATTTCTTTTTGTATGCCGATGATCTAAAACTATACTGCCTCGTGGAGAGTATAGGTGATTGCGAAAACCTCTCAGAAAATTTAAGGCTTGTTGTTGAATGGAGTTATCGTAATAACTTGCCATTAAACCCGAATAAATGTAAAGCTATGTCTTACAGTTCAAAAACGAATATACTATTCTTCGATTATGCAATAAAAAACGTTGCCCTTGAGCCACCGGATCTTGGCGTCACATTTGACACTGCACTATCATTTAATAAGCATATCGATAATGTATCCTCCTCGTTTCGCATGTATGGAGTAATTGCACGTAGTTGTATTAATTTTAAAGATAACTCGACCCTAAAAACCCCTTTCTATGCTTTTATAAGATCAAAGTTAGAATATGCTTCAGTTGTGTGGAATCTGTTTTATCATCATTATATAGATCGAATAGAAGGAATTCAAAGACGATTTCTAAAACTGCTGAGCCTAAAAACTAAAGGCATTTATCCACCAATAGGCACCCCCTCACTGTGTTATTACAATGGCATAATTTTTTCAGTCTCTAAAGAAGGCGTGATTATTATAGTGTAGTACTTACTTACAAAATTATTAACAGTATTATTGACTGCCCAACCTTATTGGAAAAATTTAATAGTTTCACTCCCAGAATTTCTTCCAGACACCCAGTACTTTTTATGTAAATACATCTCGCACAAATATTCTGGACAATTCTCCGCTCAATACCATGTGTAAAATGGCACATTCTGTTAGCAATACTTTGGATAAATTTTACTGTAAGCTGTCGGACATAAAATCCCACTTTTTATTTTGATTATTTAGTTGCTTCTTAGGAAATATTAATTATTATATATGTGCTTTTAATATTCATGTTCAAAATCGATGTACTGTCAATTCCTACTCTGTAATTGGGTTTATGATCTGTAGAGTATTGTATTTCACACCCAATGAGGTGAATAAGTTCATTTTTATCCCACCCTGTGTTAGAATCTGAAGTTCTTCACGCAAATAATTCTGTAAAAAATTCTAAATGTGCCGATACCCACGAACTAAAAAGTAAAATTTTAAAATAATCTTCGAATATTAAATTTTTTACTAAACTGGTTAATTTAATTCTTATCCCCTGGCATATTTCCTGAAATTTTGAAATACTCCAAAGTATTCAAAAAAGGTGATGTTTCGGTAATAGACAATTATCGTCCAATAAGTATTTAGTTGAGAAACTTGAACAGGGAAATCTCAGCTATAATGCTTTGTGACCTGTCAAAAACTAAACCTCTATGGAGGTAGTGGGAAATCCGTTTGCTCTGATAAGTTCATACCTCAGTAAACTGTAAAAGATTAATGGTGTTAAATCTGACTTTCAGGCCGTGAGGCATGGAGTTCCACAAGGTTCTATTCTAGCCCCCCCCCCCCCTTTAATTTGTTATTTTTGTCAATGATCTAAGCCGTTTTATGCTACCTTATAAATCATTCTTATTTGCTGTCGATACAAAGTTCATTTTAACATACAAAAATAATACAAAGTTAACTTCTTCAGTCAAATGAGGTTGCGATAGAGCAAATACATGGTTCTTATCTAATAAATTAAAACTTAACAATGACAAAACTCAAAATATGCAGGTATCTGCCAAAAATCAAATTACCTCAAATTGTGAAACAAAAAACGTAAAATTACTTGGTATTATGTTGGATAACAGGCTGAATTGGTTTGCCCACATTAATCAGACAAAGAAAAAAACTTTCAAGTTCTCTATTTATTCTTCGCCAATTGAAAAAAAAATACCAATTTTAATATCCTTAAAATAACGTATTTTTCTCTTTTTCACTCCCACGTCAGTTATGGTGTATTACTTTGGGGAATCTCTTCCCAAGCTGTTCAGACTCGGATAAAAAACAGCAATTAGAGTACTAGCAAACACTGGTTGTCAGGAACATTGCCAACAAAATTTCATAAAATTTAAAATTATGCCACTACCTACTTTATTTTTACATTATACACTTGTTGAAATTCATAAGAGATAGTCAACTCTGCTGAAAAAAATCCAATATTCATAACTACAAGACGACATAATGCCGATTATATCAGAAATAATCTTACCACAAGACGTTAAAAATTTGAGTAATAATGCTTTCAAAAAAACTTTAAAGAAATATGTACTGAAGCATTGTTTTTACTCTGTTAATGAATATGTAGTTCATTTTGATTGCATAACTTTATTTTATTTTAATTTATTCCGATGTTTTGCCAAATTTATGTGTATTTATTGTTTATGTTTTATGTTAAATATTTTCAATTTTTTTAAGAAATATTTAGTGAAGAAGCTGGCATAAGCAGTGCAGGAATATTTAACAGACATAATGAATTATATTGGAAGGACTCAAATTCACACCTAGTTCAGGGGATCAGGAGACAGATTCGGCTTCAACGTTAGTTTTGTTTTGTCAAATATAATAAATTAGTCTATTATGTATTTGATGATAAACTAACTGCTGCCGGATATATAGATATCTAAGAAGAAAACATACACCAAATTTTGTTCTTCCAAATTTTTGTCTGATAGGGACACATTTTGGTTCCAACAAGATGGAGCACCTGCCTATAATGCTCTATTTGTTGGAGATTATTTCAACGAACAATTTCGTAATCGGTGTATTGGTACTTATGGACCGATTAGGAGGCCCCCTCGTTCTCCGGAAGTAAATCCTTTTTTTTTATTTAGGGATTTTAAAAAAATAATATTTACAAGACTAACTTCGAGAGTTGGGAAAATTTATTGCAAAATATTTATGCACACTCTCAATTATTTAAGATCAGTAAAAAAAGGTGTCGATTATTGTTACAACAAAACTGGGCATTTTGAACATTTAATACAATTTTCATATTCTAATAAAATTAGTTATAGACAGATTAGCAGTTGTTACAATGTTTAGTCTTGCTTCATAAGTTTACAGTTTTTATTTTTTTATTAATTATAATTTTGATAAATAAAATAGTCACACATCAGTATCATTATAATAAAATGTTAATACTGAGTGTTCAATTTTTTAAGGGTCTTTCACCTGATAACATCGATAAATGGTTTATTTGCCCTGTAGCACCAGCCACTGAAAATAGATATATAATATGTTATCTCAGGGGAATGAGAATTAAAAAAGGGTACAAAAACATCACAATATACAGGGTGTCCAATTTAAAAAATATAAGTTTGCATTATAACTCCTTTGTGAGACCCCTAAAAAAATTTTTTGCCCCACTGAACTCTTCAATATTATATCTATCTAAAGTTTTTTATATTTTTCCTAATTAAGAAGTTATAGAACCTTGCAGTTTTTGGCAGTTTTCAATAATCGCCCTGTATCTTTCAAATGCAGGGAGCTACTAAAGATTTGATTAAGCTATCCTTACTTTAACAAAAAAAGAAGTCATAACAGCTTGACTGCTTTTTTTTCTATCTCTTCTAGTTTACGAGATAACATACCAATTTTGGACACAGTGTACTTGATGTGCTAACTCGCCACTCCATATATGGAATAGATCCATTACATAGTGATGAAACCAGAACAAAATATTGGTCCTTAATACATAAAAATGGTTTTATTGACTAAACAAGCATTTTTAATTTTTACGATCTATCATGAATTAATAAAATCTGAACAAATTGCAGTATACACCTGTATAAAAAGTGAACTGATGAAATTATATGATTTTTTTAATAAGTTGATATTTTACTATTTTACCATGAAATGAATATTAAAATAATTACATATTTATTAAAAAATTGTCAACAAATAAACAGCACTTTCAAGTTTTTTTTTAATTTTTGATACCAATAAATAGCTGATATTATTTGTGTTGCAAAAAATTAATGTGTTTGATATAATAACATTCACTAACGCTAATGATTTCGTAAGTAATGGCAATGACGTCTAGTCGCTTATTAAAATATTTATACATGTCGATAGTACCAAGTTTTATGACTGTAGAATATATGAACGGATAATTTTGAAATTTTATCTGGTCATACTAGTCCGGCAGATATGTGAAAGAATTGTGCATTTAATAATAGAAGCATACATATACTACATATATAGATCTGGCAAAATATTTAGGGAACATAGGAAATTTGTAATGAGAGGAAGAAAAATGTATTTAGGCAACAATTCAATGTGGAAAAATAAGAGGAAACATTTACTCAATTCTATTTCTACCACTCTTAGGTAACGTGTTGATGAGAGCGATGTGTTCGCGGCTGACTTCACTTTTAAATTATATTTATTTAGTAATTTATAAACTGAGGAAGAGGGTATTTATGGCTGATTCTAAGTAGCTACATTTTTACGTCTTTATGGTTAGTTTTAATAAGAAAATATAATGGCTTTGAAAATAAAATAAATATTCTTAAAAAGAGAAATAATTCTGGATAAATAAAATTATAAACAATCGAAAAATTGTTGCCAAAATACCATTTTACAATTTGCACTTTTTCAGCTTTTGAGTATCATTTCAAAAGACATCTTGATTTATTTTATTTTCTATCCAAACAGCTTAGCATTGCAGCGAATATCAGCAATCGGCAAAAGCTGAATTCGATCTGGCAAACAGCGTTGCCAACATAATAATTATAAAAAGCTTCACTGTTCTGTTTGAAATGCTCCCATTTTGCTCACACAAACACAAAATCCTCGCACATATACATGCATCTCTGTTTCTGTCTCACTAAAATGAAGTGAGTAAGAAAAAAATACATACCGACGTTAGTGCGAATTTCAGCAAATCGTCAAAGGATATATTGATTGAGAATGGGCGGAAATAGTTGAATTTAAGAGAAAAGTAAACACATTTTATTTCGCACTTTTATTTTCAAACCAACAACAGAAATATAAAAAAATACAGTCAGGAACATTAATATTTGTAAAAGTTGTAAGGAATTGTATGCTCTACAACTTTGAATACGAACATTTTGCACCTAAATGTTTATATTTTTCGCCATCTAGCTACGTAACTATGGGTAATTCGAAAAAAGGTTAAAGTAAATTTGGTGCTCTACAACTTTCCTCTAGAAAATTTTTCACCAAAGTGCATCGTTTGTCCTTAAAATTTTGAAAAATTACATGCATTTTTTGCGCGACCTTTAATGGCGCAGGTATTGGAAAGTCTGCAAAAAGTTTGATACACAAATTGTAGGAAATTTTGTGCTCTAAAACTTTGCTCTAAAGTGTATTGTTATTGTCCTTAAAATTAAAAAAAAAAACTCAGAAAATCACATGTTTATTCAATCAATGTCGGTCTTGAGTACCTTCTACTAACTATACCAATTTGAACCAAAAACTAATGGTCGCATTCGAGGCACACACCAACCCTTCATACCAAACTTCAGCTTGATTGGTCAAACGGTTTGGCAGTTATCGTGGAAGATTACACACAGACAGAACTTACTTTGGAAATGGTTTCAATTTTCTTGTGCGACCTTAAAATGCATATTTCCATCGATATCTCGATTTTTTTTTTGGTCGTTTACTATACTTTTTCTTTGATTGAACCGAGAAAGCAATAATACCTCCAAATAATTGTCATAGAAATGATATTGAAACAGTGTGCGACACAATAACAGAAAAAGTTTGTTCCCGAAGCAAGTTCCTAATGCTATGAACATATTGAGTCTGCGAAATATAAAATAACTGTTCCATTACTTTAAAGTGCTCTGCGCAGTCTGCCTATGCCTAAAACAAGTAGAATAAACTGCTTTTATTGTTTGTTCAATTGAGTCAGTCGAGTACCAAGTTGCCAAATAAATTTCATTTAGTAGAAGTTAATATTTAATAAACCGTGAGAATGTAAAAATAATTAAGTTATTAAATAAAATGTAATTCACCACAAAATACATCAAAATCTTCGCACTTGTCTTTTGCTCGCATTTTGCTCCAGCTAGTAGCGGCTTAATCCTCACAATGTGAGCATTAGCAATATTAGCATGTTTACTTTTACTCGCTTTCGCATTGGCAAACTCTCGGTCCCTGTATTTCCCCAAACGCCGACGTAGATCCGATGCGCTACGATAAATTACGAATGTTTTTAAAAAGGCGTACACCAACATATTTTGTTCTCTTATTCCTTCTCGGAGGTGGGTCGAGAAAATAAAACGTAATTTAAAAATTTGCTTGGTAAAAATTTGTTTTTTTTGCTTTTCAAAAACCATACCGATATTATGCATTTAATTTGAATTATAATTCGACCTCCAATTTAATGAACTCATAACCCACATCTGTTTCATTTAAAAAAAATATTTTTCATAAATACTAACTATGGAACAATTTGAAGACTAAGAAAATAAAAACTATTTAAATTCATGCAAAAAATATTGTATGCAACTATTGTGTAAAGTGCCTTTTTTCACCAAATTGACAAATGTTCTTTATTATATTTTTTTCATCTGTTCTTCTTTTCCTCAAATATAATTTTGTTTCTTACTTGATTAATAAAAAAATTTTTTTAATCACTTTTGGCTATCTTGCCATCTACTTATTAATACTACAGCAAAAATTTCCTTTAATATACTTTCCCACATTTAAACTTTTCTATTAAATTATTATACAAATAATAATCATAATTATTATAATGATATTATGATAATAGCAAGAATAAGATTCTTTATACTCCACAATTGTTGATTTAGAATATCTTATATACCAATTACTCTCAATAAATTCTTCAAACTAACA
Source organism: Neocrepidodera transversa (assembly GCA_963243735.1). Taxonomy (NCBI): domain Eukaryota; kingdom Metazoa; phylum Arthropoda; class Insecta; order Coleoptera; family Chrysomelidae; genus Neocrepidodera; species Neocrepidodera transversa. The sequence goes on along the minus strand of OY725342.1, from coordinate 25,674,526 downwards.
AAAAATTTTAACAATGGAACGGATGTTTATAAAACTCAAAAAAACAAAAATTATTTATGCTGTCAAACCTTTCTTTAATAATTAAATAACAATTAACTTATAAAAAAACTCATACAGGGTATTTCAAAAAATTAAACAACAATTAACTTAAAAAAATCATACAGAGTATTTCATTACAATATATCAATACAAGCAAAGAAATAAAACAACGTATACGGTGAATGATGAATTTTACGGGCAATTATGTAATTGATTAATTGAAAATAAATTATTCTTACTAAAAAAATATTCTCTCTTCAAGTCCTTTTATTACTTGACATAACTTTAAATTGTAAATTTTAGAAAAAGTTATAGAAAATTGATTAATTTAAAAGCTAGTTACTAGCATTCTAATGTTTAAGCGATAATTATAAGAGTTATTGTCCGAAATAGAAAAAAAGTTGATCAAACGAGCCATAACAGTGAGTTTTATGAAAAAAATTGTTTAACAAAAAAGGTGGAAAATTAAACAATCTGTAATAATCGTTATTATGATTTTTAGCCTAAAGAGCACGGTTTACCGAGACCTAGGTAGATCACGTTTTTTCAAAATTTCAACTTGCGCACAATCGGAATTTTATTCGAATTTTGTGATTTTATATTCAGTTTAGTAATATCACAAGAGCATCGAAAATAATCGATTATACGTCCGACTCACGAGACGTATTTTTGCTCGAGTGGTGTTTTAAAAAATACGTCAAGTGACAAGTACAGTATAAATATTATTTTCGTACGTTCGCGTGGTATTCGTACGATTATATAACGAATTATATTGTTGACGTTTGTTTATTATAAACATCAAACATTATTTTAATATGTTAAATTTGTCAAAATGGAACGATCCGAATCACCAAAACGATTATACCACGTCGTTAAGGATATATTCACTTATTAATACATGGTAACCAAGTAGAAATTGCAACTGCTATTGGTTAAATTTACGATGAGTTATATAATCAGTACGTCATATACGAAACGAGATAAAATCATAAAATAAATTGAAGAAATAGTGCGATTTATTATTACCTATTGACTGGCCGATTACCTGATAGTTTCCTAATTTACATATAAAAAATCGGTGAGGGTATATTTCACTTATCCAAAAAAACTAATTTTACTGGACTAACTGTCAGTAGATAGAACGTTCTTTAACTTTAACGGTTCTATAACTAATGACAATGACGTTTAGATTGTGACAATTGTATAAGAAATCAACTTGTAAAGTTTTATTCTAAACGTCATTGCCTTTACTTATTGAGTCTTTAAAGTTAAAGGACGTTCTATCTACTGACAGTAAGCATTTTTTTTATTTTGATCTTTATATTACTTATGTCATACTAATTTTCATTTTTAGCAAAAACATGGGGAGATGACCGAAACCCTCTGATCTTCTGTATTCATGGATTAATGGACAATGCTGGTACTTTCAATCGATTAATAACCTACTTACCAGATTCTTTTTATTATGTGTCTATCGATCTACCGTGCCATGGTAGATCATCGTCTTTCCCGCCTCATCTACCAATTCATACATTAAACTACCTCATAGTTTACAGAATAGTCTTCAATTATTTTAAAAGGAAGTTCATAATAATGGGGCATAGTTATGGAGGGCAAATAGGATTTTTGTTTAGCCAGATCTATCCTGAATGTGTTGAGAAGCTTATTATGTTTGATACTGTTTCTATATTCCCAATTTCGACAAAGAATGTTGCACTTTATTTATCAAAAATGATTGATACACACATAAATATAGAGAGAAAAATGTTAGTTAAGGAACAGCCTACTTATACTTATGAAGAAGCACTAGAAAAATTATGGAAAGGGAGAAGTTATGCTCCTATAGGGGAAGAGGGCGCTAAAGCTCTTTTGGAAAGAGCTATAGAACCTGTAGGAGATGGCAAGTACAAATTTACTATGGATCAAAGAATGAAAAATATAGTAAATCCTTTAAGAGATTTTAGGTACATAATAGATGGGCTTAAACTTCATCCAGTGCGTTGCCCTATTCTAATAGTCCTGGGAACAGATTCTGTAGCCCAACAAGTGTTGTTCAGTTCGCTTCTTCAACTTTTGAAGAGTAAAAGAAATGTTACGATAAAATATGCTAACGGAAACCATGATGTACACAATGACAATCCAGAGCGGGTTGCGCCTTGTGTTTTAGAATTTTTGTCAAGGACACGAAGTAAAATGTAGAAAAAATGAGGGTGAAAGTCAAAAGTATCTTCACTAAGGTTTATTTTAGAGTAAAACTATTGAACTGGTTTTCTATTTCCTCATATTATTAAGTTTTACCAAAAAAAAGCAACAATGTTTAAAACTAGTATTTATTGATTCTTTTATTACTAGGAATTGAAATAATGTGATAAAACAAAAAATATTTATATACTTAATTTTCCTTGAGTACAAATGGTAATAGGTTATTTACATTTTTCTAAACTGTTGGATTTTGTATTTTAGAATAAACCAAAAATCTGCATTATTACATACTTTTATTCAACTTAATACATTCTTACAGTTTCGGTCCTGGAAACTGAAGCATATACAGTGAATGTTTCAACTCCTCACAAATTGTAGTTTTTCTAGTAAACAGTGTTGTTTAAAAAGAAGTTATATATTACTGAACTAATATACAGGGTGTTTCATTGGGAAACGGACATACGTTAACTGCAGATAGGGGGCACCTAGGTGATTCTAAATCCATATGATGGGTCTAGCGGTCTTTATAACCAATATACAGGGTGTTTTATCTATTTCGTCCATTTCTTTAATGACGATCCACTATATTTTTATTGTCAGTACATAGAACGTTCATTAACTTTAACGGTTCTGTAACTAATGACAATGACGTTTAGATTGTCTTAAAGTCTTATGATACGGCTATGTCCTTCTGTCTATCCGCGCTATAACTCAGGAACCGCAACAGATAGACACAAACGAAACGGACAACAGCAATGGATTCAGCATACCTTGAATATGTGCACAAGCGAGTTTCAGGTTTATACGACTTCCGGTATCAAAACTGGAGAATTATATAAGATGTATGATTTTTTAGAAGTATCATTTGCCTGCTTACCAGCGGGCGCCGCTCACACATTTTTATTTTTGGGCCACACGTTCTTCATAAGTTACCAAATCCATTGAGACATTCATAAAAAATAAAAAACAAAATCCAGGTCAGACTTCAAAAAAAATGTACAAAGGGCCCTGCATGGTGGTTCTTATGGAAAAAGAGTTCCAGTCGAATTAGTTGAAAATTTAGTATAAGGTAGATGCCCTGATCAAATGTCTCCATTGGTACAACGAGGTCTAATAGACAGTTTTTAAAATACATTAATTAAACATGCGGAGACAGGGTTAACCTTAATTTGGCGATTAGTTTATTACAAAAAGTTAAGGATAATATAGTATAATACTAATAATGTCGATAACAAGTCGGAATCAAAAGTTCTAGGACCCCATATACAGGGTGATTATTTTTCTATTAGCTAATGTTAAAATTTTTATGTAATTCTTTGAACAAAATCAATCAACCGCAAAAGCCCGTAGACTTGCAGAATGATTAAATATTATTTGATTTTAATACCGGGTGTCCCAGAAGTTTCTGACCCATTTTATATAAAGAACTTAGAAATGATATGGAGGTGCCGTTTTCATCGAACACTTTCTTTTTATATGAAGTTTTTTTCAGTATAAATGTTTATTTAATAAAATCTTATATAGTGTTTTAAAAAATAATATTTTTTAAATGCAAATTTTATCGAGTTTTTTAACGAAACACCCTATATATTTCTAAACCTATACAAATTATGCGTTTTCCGAAAGACGAGGAGTTCAGCTTTCAGATGGAATAAAGATATATAGAATATATCGACAATATTTACATTTAAAAACACCATTTTTTTGAATAGAAACTTCTGGAACACCCGGTATTGGGTGATATAATATACAGGGTGCTTCATTAAAAGTGACGACCGACTTTATTATCAGTTACAATAAAAGTTCAAAAGAGTTCAATCAAATGATTATAACATATATATTTACCTTTAAACTTAATGTAATATATTAAATAAGTAAACAGATTACACGTACAGGATGATTCACAAATACAAGACAAACTATGCACATATTATACACTTATATGCTGATTTGGAATTTTGGCAATTATCTAAAACAAATTCTTGAAATTCAAAATTAGAATATATAATAGTATAGATGCTATGATTGAAACTGTTAAATCAGCCAAAAAACTTGGGATAACAGAATTGAGACGATTATTGGTTAAAGATAAATGTACAAGATGGTGTAAATGCCTCACACGTCGAAAGAACTTCATTATCTGTCGAATATACGGCTTATGATTTATTTTTGTCAAATGTAACTATTCTCGAATGGGTTAAATCATGCACATCATTTAGATGAGCAAGAATATATTTTAGAACATTTTAGGTAATATAATTATTGATCACATTATATTTAAGACTAATGAAACACACAAAAGTCCAATGTGTTTCATTACTCATTAGTTGACCACATTCGAGACATGGATAACCTGATGAATTTACAATATATATATATTTAGTTTTCTACCTTATATTTAAATTGTATATATATTCCAAAAAAAAAGCAATCAAAGGAGACAATTTTGAGTGACGGAGTCTTAGAACTTTTCATTATAACTGGTATCAACAATATTGATATTATAATTATTATCTTTAACTTTTATTGTAACAAACTGATCGCCATATACTATTTATTTTCTAAAGGTAAAAAACATCAACACTGCCTCTGCATGCTTAACACCCTGTATCTCAAAACTGTCCATTAGATTTCGTTATGGAGACATTTCATATACTAAATTTTCGCCCAATTCGACTGGGACTCTTTTTCCATAAGAATTAAACAGTTTTACCAAAGAATTTTTATATAGGTACCTATACTCAAAAATAATATAAAATAATACCATTTTTTTCTGATACAGATAACTTTCCAAATGTTTTTATTAGTAAAAAATAAGATAAATTAATATTTTTTTTATTCTAATACACACTTTTTCTTAAGAATTTTTATTTAATCAAAACATAAGATACCTGAAATAATATCATTTTTTATTTTAATTAACAACTTTGTTAATGTCAAAAACAACATAATCCTACGTCTGTGGTATAATGAAACGGTCTGACAACGTCGCTTGCAAATCACACTCATTCTGGTGCGCCCACTAGGGTGCGCAAATCTAGTGCCCAAAGTGCACGATATAGGATATATAATATAACAATAACATAATCATATTGTTATAGTTATGTGTTGTTAATTAGTTTTAGTTAAATTTGGTCAATATAAATTCAGGTGAGAAAAATGAAAATATAACTTGAAATATACTGTGAAAATTTAATGTCAACATTTTATATTATTTTTTAAGCGATTTGTGTTATTTTTATACTGACATACGTATATTTATATAATTTTGTAATTTTGCCCCATCCTATGAAAAATGTTGAATTTAGATGACAGATTGAGGTTAAATAGTAATAATTTCTCACCTTGAAATAAAAGTAAATACCTTCTTATTATTTAAAATACTTTGTTTCATAATGTTTATCTTAACCACTAAAGACTCGTGTGAAGCTGGCTCCAGGAGCTGGCTCCCAGCTCCTTTCCCCCTCCAGGGAGCCAAGTTCACACAGCTTAAATTAAATATTCATTAGTAAGGGAGCTTACTTCTCTTAAATAAGGCTGAACAGTGAAAAAATCAAATCAAATAAAATTCTTACCTAGTATCTACTACTTTTATAATTTTTCTCCTTTGACAATTCCTGATTAAAAAAATGTCTTTAACTTCAGCAAACATATTTTTCATTAAAAAAGTAATTTCGTGTAGAAAAAATAAAATATATAGCTGTTAGGGGGACTAAAATGTTTTAACGAAAAAATAAACTTTCTAAAATCTCACCGAAAATGAAAAAAACATTACAGTTTACGACAAAGTAAGCTTCATGTTAGATTTCCATTACAAGGACTGAAAAGTCCTCAATTTTCTACTTTCAGCCAAAAACTCAACATCCTAAAAGCCTGGCGTCATAATAAAAAATCATCCCCTTCAAAATGAAATAATTATTTTTTTTACGACAAAGCGAGCTTTGTGACGGATTTCGATTAGAAGAACTATGAAGTACTCAATTATATCTACGTCTTGCCAAAAACTCAACATTCTAAAACCCTGGCGTCATAGTTATTTCATTTTTAAGGGGATGATTTTTAATTATGATGCCAGGGTTTTAGGATGTTGAGTTTTTTACTGAACGTGGATATAATTGAGTACTCCATAGTACTTCTAATCGAAATCCGTCACAAAGCTCGCTTTGTCGTAAAAAAAATAATTATTTAATTTTTAAGGGGATGATTTTTTATTATGACGCCAGGGTTTTAGGATGTTGAGTTTTTGGCAAGACGTAGATATAATTGAGTACTTCATAGTTCTTCTAATCGAAATCCGTCACAAAGCTCGCTTTGTCGTAAAAAAATAATTATTTCATTTTTAAGGGGATGATTTTTAATTATGACGCCAGGGTTTTAGGATGCTGAGTTTTTGGCTGAACGTAGATATAATTGAGTACTCCATAGTTCTTCTAATCGAAATCCGTCACAAAGCTCGCTTTGTCGTAAAAAAAATAATTATTTAATTTTTAAGAGGATGATTTTTTATTATGACGCCAGGGTTTTAGGATGTTGAGTTTTTGGCAAGACGTAGATATAATTGAGTACTTCATAGTTCTTCTAATCGAAATCCGTCACAAAGCTCGCTTTGTCGTAAAAAAATAATTATTTCATTTTTAAGGGGATGATTTTTAATTATGACGCCAGGGTTTTAGGATGCTGAGTTTTTGGCTGAACGTAGATATAATTGAGTACTCCATAGTACTTCTAATCAAAATCCGTCACAAAGCTCGCTTTGTCGTAAAAAAAATAATTATTTCATTTTTAAGGGGATGATTTTTTATTATGACGCCAGGGTTTTAGGATGTTGAGTTTTTGGCAAGACGTAGATATAATTGAGTACTTCATAGTTCTTCTAATCGAAATCCGTCACAAAGCTCGCTTTGTCGTAAAAAAATAATTATTTCATTTTTAAGGGGATGATTTTTAATTATGACGCCAGGGTTTTAGGATGTTGAGTTTTTGGCAAGACGTAGATATAATTGAGTACTCCATAGTACTTCTAATCGAAATCCGTCACAAAGCTCGCTTTGTCGTAAAAAAATAATTATTTCATTTTTAAGGGGATGATTTTTTATTATGACGCCAGGGTTTTAGGATGTTGAGTTTTTGGCTGAACGTAGATAAAATTGAGTACTCCATAGTACTTCTATTCGAAATCCGTCATAAAGCTCGCTTTGTCGTAAAAAAAATAATTATTTCATTTTTAAGGGGATGATTTTTAATTATGACGCCAGGGTTTTAGGATGTTGAGTTTTTGGCAAGACGTAGATATAATTGAGTACTCCATAGTACTTCTAATCGAAATCCGTCACAAAGCTCGCTTTGTCGTAAAAAAAATAATTATTTCATTTTTAAGGGGATGATTTTTTATTATGACGCCAGGGTTTTAGGATGTTGAGTTTTTGGCAAGACGTAGATATAATTGAGTTATTCATAGTTCTTCTAATCGAAATCCGTCACAAAGCTCGCTTTGTCGTAAAAAAATAATTATTTCATTTTTAAGGGGATGATTTTTAATTATGACGCCAGTGTTTTAGGATGTTGAGTTTTTGGCAAGACGTAGATATAATTGAGTACTCCATAGTACTTCTAATCGAAATCCGTCACAAAGCTCGCTTTGTCGTAAAAAAAATAATTATTTCATTTTTAAGGGGATGATTTTTTATTATGACGCCAGGGTTTTAGGATGTTGAGTTTTTGGCTGAACGTAGATAAAATTGAGTACTCCATAGTACTTCTAATCGAAATCCGTCATAAAGCTCGCTTTGTCGTAAAAAAAATAATTATTTCATTTTTAAGGGGATGATTTTTTATTATGACGCCAGGGTTTTAGGATGTTGAGTTTTTGGCTGAACGTAGATAAAATTGAGTACTCCATAGTACTTCTAATCGAAATCCGTCATAAAGCTCGCTTTGTCGTAAAAAAAATAATTATTTCATTTTTAAGGGGATGATTTTTAATTATGACGCCAGGGTTTTAGGATGCTGAGTTTTTGGCTGAACGTAGATATAATTGAGTACTCCATAGTAATTCTAATCGAAATCCGTCACAAAGCTCGCTTTGTCGTAAAAAAAATAATTATTTAATTTTTAAGGGGATGATTTTTTATTATGACGCCAGGGTTTTAGGATGTTGAGTTTTTGGCAAGACGTAGATATAATTGAGTACTCCATAGTACTTCTAATCGAAATCCGTCACAAAGCTCGCTTTGTCGTAAAAAAAATAATTATTTCATTTTTAAGGGGATGATTTTTTATTATGACGCCAGGGTTTTAGGATGTTGAGTTTTTGGCTGAACGTAGATAAAATTGAGTACTCCATAGTAATTCTAATCGAAATCCGTCACAAAGCTCGCTTTGTCGTAAAAAAAATAATTATTTAATTTTTAAGGGGATGATTTTTTATTATGACGCCAGGGTTTTAGGATGTTGAGTTTTTGGCAAGACGTAGATATAATTGAGTACTTCATAGTTCTTCTAATCGAAATCCGTCACAAAGCTCGCTTTGTCGTAAAAAAATAATTATTTCATTTTTAAGGGGATGATTTTTAATTATGACGCCAGGGTTTTAGGATGCTGAGTTTTTGGCTGAACGTAGATATAATTGAGTACTCCATAGTACTTCTAATCGAAATCCGTCACAAAGCTCGCTTTGTCGTAAAAAAAATAATTATTTCATTTTTAAGGGGATGATTTTTTATTATGACGCCAGGGTTTTAGGATGTTGAGTTTTTGGCTGAACGTAGATAAAATTGAGTACTCCATAGTACTTCTAATCGAAATCCGTCATAAAGCTCGCTTTGTCGTAAAAAAAATAATTATTTCATTTTTAAGGGGATGATTTTTAATTATGACGCCAGGGTTTTAGGATGTTGAGTTTTTGGCAAGACGTAGATATAATTGAGTACTCCATAGTACTTCTAATCGAAATACGTCACAAAGCTCGCTTTGTCGTAAAAAAAATAATTATTTCATTTTTAAGGGGATGATTTTTTATTATGACGCCAGGGTTTTAGGATGTTGAGTTTTTGGCAAGACGTAGATATAATTGAGTTATTCATAGTTCTTCTAATCGAAATCCGTCACAAAGCTCGCTTTGTCGTAAAAAAATAATTATTTCATTTTTAAGGGGATGATTTTTAATTATGACGCCAGGGTTTTAGGATGTTGAGTTTTTGGCAAGACGTAGATATAATTGAGTTATTCATAGTTCTTCTAATCGAAATCCGTCACAAAGCTCGCTTTGTCGTAAAAAAAATAATTATTTCATTTTTAAGGGGATGATTTTTTATTATGACGCCAGGGTTTTAGGATGTTGAGTTTTTGGCTGAACGTAGATAAAATTGAGTACTCCATAGTACTTCTAATCGAAATCCGTCATAAAGCTCGCTTTGTCGTAAAAAAAATAATTATTTCATTTTTAAGGGGATGATTTTTTATTATGACCAGGGTTTTAGGATGTTGAGTTTTTGGCTGAACGTAGATAAAATTGAGTACTCCATAGTACTTCTAATCGAAATCCGTCATAAAGCTCGCTTTGTCGTAAAAAAAATAATTATTTCATTTTTAAGGGGATGATTTTTAATTATGACGCCAGGGTTTTAGGATGCTGAGTTTTTGGCTGAACGTAGATATAATTGAGTACTCCATAGTACTTCTAATCGAAATCCGTCACAAAGCTCGCTTTGTCGTAAAAAAAATAATTATTTAATTTTTAAGGGGATGATTTTTTATTATGACGCCAGGGTTTTAGGATGTTGAGTTTTTGGCAAGACGTAGATATAATTGAGTACTCCATAGTACTTCTAATCGAAATCCGTCACAAAGCTCGCTTTGTCGTAAAAAAAATAATTATTTCATTTTTAAGGGGATGATTTTTTATTATGACGCCAGGGTTTTAGGATGTTGAGTTTTTGGCAAGACGTAGATATAATTGAGTACTTCATAGTTCTTCTAATCGAAATCCGTCACAAAGCTCGCTTTGTCGTAAAAAAATAATTATTTCATTTTTAAGGGGATGATTTTTTATTATGACGCCAGGGTTTTAGGATGTTGAGTTTTTGGCTGAACGTAGATATAATTGAGTACTCCATAGTTCTTCTAATCGAAATCCGTCACAAAGCTCGCTTTGTCGTAAAAAAATAATTATTTCATTTTTAAGTGGATGATTTTTAATTATGACGCCAGGGTTTTAGGACGCTGAGTTTTTGGCTGAACGTAGATATAATTGAGTACTCCATAGTACTTCTAATCGAAATCCGTCACAAAGCTCGCTTTGTCGTAAAAAAAATAATTATTTAATTTTTAAGGGGATGATTTTTTATTATGACGCCAGGGTTTTAGGATGTTGAGTTTTTGGCAAGACGTAGATATAATTGAGTTATTCATAGTTCTTCTAATCGAAATCCGTCACAAAGCTCGCTTTGTCGTAAAAAAAATAATTATTTAATTTTTAAGGGGATGATTTTTTATTATGACGCCAGGGTTTTAGGATGTTGAGTTTTTGGCAAGACGTAGATATAATTGAGTACTTCATAGTTCTTCTAATCGAAATCCGTCACAAAGCTCGCTTTGTCGTAAAAAAATAATTATTTCATTTTTAAGGGGATGATTTTTAATTATGACGCCAGGGTTTTAGGATGCTGAGTTTTTGGCTGAACGTAGATATAATTGAGTACTCCATAGTGCTTCTAATCGAAATCCGTCACAAAGCTCGCTTTGTCGTAAAAAAAATAATTATTTCATTTTTAAGGGGATGATTTTTTATTATGACGCCAGGGTTTTAGGATGTTGAGTTTTTGGCAAGACGTAGATATAATTGAGTACTTCATAGTTCTTCTAATCGAAATCCGTCACAAAGCTCGCTTTGTCGTAAATTATTTCATTTTGAAGGGGATGATTTTTTATTATGACGCCAGGGTTTTAGGATGTTGAGTTTTTGGCAAGACGTAGATATAATTGAGTACTTCATAGTTCTTCTAATCGAAATCCGTCACAAAGCTCGCTTTGTCGTAAAAAAAATAATTATTTAATTTTTAAGAGGATGATTTTTTATTATGACGCCAGGGTTTTAGGATGCTGAGTTTTTGGCTGAACGTAGATATAATTGAGTACTCCATAGTACTTCTAATCGAAATCCGTCACAAAGCTCGCTTTGTCGTAAAAAAATAATTATTTCATTTTTAAGGGGATGATTTTTAATTATGACGCCAGGGTTTTAGGACGCTGAGTTTTTGGCTGAACGTAGATATAATTGAGTACTCCATAGTACTTCTAATCGAAATCCGTCACAAAGCTCGCTTTGTCGTAAAAAAAATAATTATTTAATTTTTAAGGGGATGATTTTTTATTATGACGCCAGGGTTTTAGGATGTTGAGTTTTTGGCAAGACGTAGATATAATTGAGTTATTCATAGTTCTTCTAATCGAAATCCGTCACAAAGCTCGCTTTGTCGTAAAAAAAATAATTATTTAATTTTTAAGGGGATGATTTTTTATTATGACGAAAGGGTTTTAGGATGTTGAGTTTTTGGCAAGACGTAGATATAATTGAGTACTTCATAGTTCTTCTAATCGAAATCCGTCACAAAGCTCGCTTTGTCGTAAAAAAATAATTATTTCATTTTTAAGGGGATGATTTTTAATTATGACGCCAGGGTTTTAGGATGCTGAGTTTTTGGCTGAACGTAGATATAATTGAGTACTCCATAGTACTTCTAATCGAAATCCGTCACAAAGCTCGCTTTGTCGTAAAAAAAATAATTATTTCATTTTTAAGGGGATGATTTTTTATTATGACGCCAGGGTTTTAGGATGTTGAGTTTTTGGCAAGACGTAGATATAATTGAGTACTTCATAGTTCTTCTAATCGAAATCCGTCACAAAGCTCGCTTTGTCGTAAATTATTTCATTTTGAAGGGGATGATTTTTTATTATGACGCCAGGGTTTTAGGATGTTGAGTTTTTGGCAAGACGTAGATATAATTGAGTACTTCATAGTTCTTCTAATCGAAATCCGTCACAAAGCTCGCTTTGTCGTAAAAAAAATAATTATTTAATTTTTAAGGGGATGATTTTTTATTATGACGCCAGGGTTTTAGGATGCTGAGTTTTTGGCTGAACGTAGATATAATTGAGTACTCCATAGTACTTCTAATCGAAATCCGTCACAAAGCTCGCTTTGTCGTAAAAAAAATAATTATTTAATTTTTAAGGGGATGATTTTTTATTATGACGCCAGGGTTTTAGGATGTTGAGTTTTTGGCAAGACGTAGATAAAATTGAGTACTCCATAGTACTTCTAATCGAAATCCGTCATAAAGCTCGCTTTGTCGTAAAAAAAATAATTATTTCATTTTTAAGGGGATGATTTTTAATTATGACGCCAGGGTTTTAGGATGCTGAGTTTTTGGCTGAACGTAGATATAATTGAGTACTCCATAGTAATTCTAATCGAAATCCGTCACAAAGCTCGCTTTGTCGTAAAAAAAATAATTATTTCATTTTTAAGGGGATGATTTTTTATTATGACGCCAGGGTTTTAGGATGTTGAGTTTTTGGCTGAACGTAGATAAAATTGAGTACTCCATAGTACTTCTAATCGAAATCCGTCACAAAGCTCGCTTTGTCGTAAAAAAAATAATTATTTCATTTTTAAGGGGATGATTTTTTATTATGACGCCAGGGTTTTAGGATGTTGAGTTTTTGGCAAGACGTAGATATAATTGAGTACTTCATAGTTCTTCTAATCGAAATCCGTCACAAAGCTCGCTTTGTCGTAAAAAAATAATTATTTCATTTTTAAGGGGATGATTTTTAATTATGACGCCAGGGTTTTAGGATGCTGAGTTTTTGGCTGAACGTAGATATAATTGAGTACTCCATAGTACTTCTAATCGAAATCCGTCACAAAGCTCGCTTTGTCGTAAAAAAAATAATTATTTAATTTTTAAGGGGATGATTTTTTATTATGACGGCAGGGTTTTAGGAAGTTGAGTTTTTGGCTGAAAGTAGAAAATTGAGGACTTTTCAGTCCTTGTAATGGAAATCTAACATGAAGCTTACTTTGTCGTAAACTGTAATGTTTTTTTCATTTTCGGTGAGATTTTAGAAAGTTTATTTTTTCGTTAAAACATTTTAGTCCCCCTAACAGCTATATATTTTATTTTTTCTACACGAAATTACTTTTTTAATGAAAAATATGTTTGCTGAAGTTAAAGACATTTTTTTAATCAGGAATTGTCTAAGGAGAAAAATAATAAAAGTAATAGATACTATAGATAAGAATTTGATTTGATTTGATTTTTTTATTGTTCAGCCTTATTTAAGAGAAGTAAGCTCCCTTACTAATGAATATTTATTAGCTGTGTGAACTTGGCTCTCTGGAGGGGGAAAGGAGCTAATTTTGGGAGCCAGCTCCGGGAGCTAACTTCACACAAGTCCACTAAAGTGACCCAAAAAATTACATAAAAATTAAAAACCACGAAATAAAACACTCCCGAAGTAAACTTCCATAAGCATAAATGTAGATAGTCAAGACTTCTTTTAATAAAATAAATTAAAATACACAGGTTAATTATACGCTGGCTCTCTAGACTCTTGTTTTATTTTTTCATCTTTTCTTATATTTATTTAAAAAATCCTAACAGCCGATGGACGGACCTCTAGACACTCCATTTTTTTATAAGTAAAGGCATTGTATATAGTCTATATACAATGATGTAACCTTATGGACTAAAAATTTAACACTTTTTTGTAGTGTTGGACCAAACGTATAGATGGCAAATACAAGTTTTGGACCAAACGTTCAGATGGCGCTGCCCGCTGGTGTTTTTGATGAAATTTAAGACGAAAACTGTTTTCGCTCAAATTTAAAAAGAAGAAAACTGTTTTCGAGACAATTTTTAGCATTGGGTTGGTTGGCTGGCTGTTTTCTGATGACTAACAAGGTTGCCAAAATATAAAAAAATTCCGATTTTATATGGATTATCTGTGAAATTGGGCAATTTTTTACAAACGAGAAGACGTTAAATAAATGAGACTTTGTAGGTAATATATATGAGAAATTTTCATTTGACATTTGCATCTATTCAGGATCTAATAAAATGAAATTTAAAACTGTTTTGTGAGGATTTTAAATATTTTGTTAAAAAAACATTGAAATTGACAAATGAGAGTTGACAACCTTGCTACCTGGTTTTTGTTTTTAAAAGATCTATTTTTAGAATAAATAAATAAACAAAAACTTGGTATCTACAGATTTTGTAAACAAACATGATTTTTAGTTTTTTAGAGTCTGCATGCATATATATTTTATATTAGATCATTTAATAAATTATCGGCCTCAATTTACTGAAATTATATTCACCCAAACAAACAAAATGTGGTAGGTAGGTAATTTCGAGGGTAATTTTTAAACAACATTTGGAAAAAAAATCCTTGAAGTACTGTTACGACGCCTATTGAAAATCGAAATAATCGGAAAATTTCTTGTAGGTTTTCCCGGGTTGTTTTCCCGAAAATGTCATCATTTTAAAAAATCGATATCTCTGAAACCGTAAAAGATATTCAAAAAATAAAAATACGTAAATGTAGGACTGAAATGACTCAACAAGTATTATTTGAAGTATTTTTCCGAACTTTGTCGAGAAAGTTGAAAAAAAAAATAAAATAAAAAAAAAGAAATTTTTCGAAATTGAATTCCGAAAATCTCGAAAACGACGGGAATACCGAAAAATGTCACTACTTTTTTGCTGTACTTGAAAAAATCCTATTTAATGAAAAAAATTATGAAAAATAGGGAAAAAAATATTGGAAAATAGGAAAAAAAAGAATAATAAAAAAATGGAGAAAAAATAAAAAATTGTTAAAAAAAATATGAAAAAAATTATGAAAAATGGAAAAAAATATTCGAAAATAGGAAAAAAATATTGGAAAATGGGGAAAAAAATAGGGAAACAAATACTGAAAAATATGGAAAAAAATAATGAAAAATGGTAAAAAAAAATAATGAAAAAATTGAAAAAAAACAAGTCGATAACAAGTTGGAACGCTTTTAAAACTGTTAATGAACTGAATAAAATCTAATGCAAAAATTAAATAAAAAAAGAAAAACATTTTTCACATTTCTAACCATTTCTAACCAAACTAAATAATTTTTGTTTTTCATTCTTTCTTCATTCATTATTAATTCCTCCGAAACATCGTCACTAGTATCATCGTCAAAAAAATGACCAAAGTCTTCTTCAATATCACTCATTTTTCAATTTATTATTTTTTCGTATTTTAATTTTCAATTTGAAGGTTAGGCTAGCTGAACTGAACAAACACAAACCCGGGATTTGCGCAAGTCAGTACCAATAGTTCCACAAAATTTTGTGAATCGATTTGATCGTACAAAAACGATTCTAGAACCATACATTTTTGAGTTGGAACGATTTCTGTATTAACCCGTTATCGTAAAAATTAGGTTGGAACGCTTGAATCCTAATGCGCAAGCGGTGTACCGTTACTGAATAGTATTGAGTCGAGTTGGAACAAAGCTACTATTATCTCAGGATTTTTGCGACTCTATGTCCGTGCGGGATCGGGATGGATATCTTGCTACACCCCGTAATTTTAATTTTTTTAAAAATATTGTTGGGGTCGAGCAAAAAATTAGATTTTTTGGTACACAAAAAGCACATAATTATGATGCTATTTTCTCAGGATTTTTGCGATTCCATATCCGTGCGGGGTCGGGAGGGATATCGTGCTACACATTTTTTAAAAATTTGATTTTTCGGTAGATAAAAAGCACATAATTATGACGTTATTATCTCTCTCTGGATTTTTGCGATTGTATGTCCGTGCGGGGTCGGGATCGATATTGTGCTACATCGCGTAATTTTGATTTTTTAAAAACATTATTGCGGTCGACCACAAAATTTGATTTTTCGGTACACAAAAAGCACATAATTGGACAATTTTTTTTTAAATAACTTTTCGATTCAATTCGATAATAATTTAATTTTTTTATGTCTAATTAGAAAGTTACATCTAATTTAAATACACAGTTATTAAAATACAATCTAAAACGAACATGGCCAATCCATTTTTGACGCAAAATATGTATATTTTAAATCACATCAACCGAGAACTAGTGTTGCCAATATAAGAGGAAAATACTTGCATTTAAAAATTTTGTGGCAAAAGTGGGAGCATTGAACCAATTTGTGAGGATTCAGTATTTTAATTGATTACAAAAATATTTTTCCAATTATTTTTTTAATTTTTAAAGATGTGATCTGTAAATTTATTAAAGTTCAGAGTTAATTTGTTAAGAATCATCATTTTGTTTTCATTCTTCATAGTTGTTTTAAAATAAAGAGTTACATTTTTTTACTTTTTCTTTTTGGTACCTAGTTATTTAAAAATACCAAAGTCCACAATCGGAACTATTGTAAAAAAACACTCGACACTAATTAGGAAACAATTAGTTATTTTGAAAATTTTATTTTACTTTACGCACTAGTAAAAAAAAAGTTAAACTTTACGCACTCCTTAGCGCGCGTAAAGTACTTTACGCACGGTAGTATAAAAAAAAATCATTTTTGCATTCATTGTGTAAATTGCGCACCATATAACCTCAATTTGCCTGCCATTATATTTGAATTGTGATGTATGATATTTGTCATTTGATACATAATAGACTCGTTTATTTGCATCACAGAGCAGAATATTATCAATCGTTTTTCTCCCCTTATCTCTTTTTCTAGGAAATATCAGATACGATATATGCAGTTAGATCTCTCATTCGTAAATATATTTTTTTTGGAAATTACAGGAATTCAATCCAAAATGTACGTAAAACAAAAAACAAGAAATGTCTAAAAAGTGCTTTTTGATTACATTACGTTATAATTTTTGTTAAAGGAGCGTTATAATTTTATTTAAGAAACTGCCTTTAGGATTTGCAGCGTTGCCAATGATGCTCTTCGTCAAAAGGAATGACTAGCGTCTAGATCCCAATTGCAACTCGAGTGCCCACCGCTGTTGCCAGGTTTAAGTGTTTCATTGACGAAAAGAAAAATATTTATTTTATTAAAATAAGTCTTGACTATCTAAATCTACCTGTGTATTAAAAAAAAATAAATAAAAAAAAAATTCCTCGGGATTCGAACAAGGAAGTATGTATAAAGCATACACTCTAGCACTGGACCACCTCGTATAACAATAATATATAATCAAACTTTCAAGTTAACGTACAAAACGATGGCAACAGCGGTGGGCACTCGAGTTGCAATTGGGATCTAGACGCTTCTAAAGGAATGCCCGTTCAGAAACTTTTATTGTTTTATGCAAATAAAACAGTAGCTTAAATGTGATTTCTTTTGGACGAGTCGAACAGTTGATAGAGTTCAATTATACAGTGTGTCCACGGATGGGTAATCCTATAGGTGAAAAATTTTAAATTTTAGTTTTAACGAAAAATGTCCTTCTTGATAAAAAATTATGCTTGTTCTGAAACCCCATAAAATAAAATAAAATTCAAGTGTTTCAAAGAATTATAATTACTATCAAAAATAACAATACAGAGTAATAATGTAAGAAAAACTAACAGTAAACAAAGAACATCTATTCAATATATCCTCCTCCAAATTCAAAATATCTATCAATTCTTCTTCTAAATTCTTTATAAGCATTTCGTAGCATTTCTTGGGTAATTTCATAAACGGCATCAATAATTGCTCGTTTCAAATCTTCAATATTATGGTTTAAATTTTTTGCGTAAACTTTCTGTTTTAAGTAGCTCCATAAAAAAATCTAAAATCGTTAAATCAGGGGATCGGGGCGGAAAAAAATATTCATAAGGTTTTCATAAAAGTGACTATGAAATGAGACAGATTTTAAAAAACTTACATTTTATTTCATTTTATGGGGTTTCAGAACAACTAAATCTTTTTATCAAGAATGACATTTTACGCTAAAACTAAAATTTTAAATTTTTTCAACTAGAAGGCGGGACATCTTGACAGCCGATGCTAGCGCTTGCCGTGATCAGCACCTGAATTTTTGTCCCGAACATTTTTCGACGGAACAAAATTTCAACAACAATACGGAAAGCTCGCCGAAGTCCAGCAGAAATATATTGTGTCGTGGGCTGTCAGAATAATAGTTTAAACAGCCCCCATACAAAATTTTAACGTCCATACAAAAGTGTCGTTACTTGGATTGAAAACTTTGTCAGCGAAATTAAACTCCTTTGAGTGATTCTATGACAATGAAAATTTTACTGCAGTTAACTGACCACATGAACCGGGTTATAACGAAGTCAATATTTTAAAATTTGACTTAGTTTAACCGATACAAATTAAATTATTAATATATCGTTACGTCATTTATATTAAATTAAAGACTATATTTTTGAGTTGGTTCGATAGTTGTGCGGTTAAGGCACGGGATTTGAAAGCAGAGGGTCGTAGGTTCGAGTCCCCAAAATGTTTGTTAATTTTTTTTTCAACAAATAACTTTTTATTTTTCTTATTATAATTTTGGATAATTTTTATTCAGAATCACTCGAGGCAGTTTAATTTCGTGGACAAAGTTTTTAATCCGAGTCACGACAAAGAAAGCTTTTACGGTGTTTTGATTCATAATTCATTCAAAATGAAAAACAGGTCTTTTTAGGTTTTCTGAATAAAAATTATCCAAAATTATAATAAAAAAAATAAAAAAGTTAATTTTTGAAAAAAAATTAACATTTGGGGGACTCGAACCGACGACCCTTTGCTTCCAAATGTATTAAACCGCATAACTATCAAACCAACGTAAAAATATAGTCTTTAATTTAATATAAATGACGTACCGATATATTAATAATAATTTTAGTTTTTAGCGGTTAAACTAAGTCAAATTTTAAAATTTTGACTTCGTTGCAACTTGGTTTATGTGGTCAGCTAACAGTAAAATTTTCATTGTCATATAATCACTCGAAGGAGTTTAATTTTTGGAACAAAATTTTCAATCGGAGTCAGGGCAAAAGAAAGCTTACAGTTCGTTTTAATAAACATATTACATATTGTGAATATTAAATAATAATAAACATATAAAAATATGTATTTCAAAGCGCAATATATTTACATTTAATGAAACTTTATAATTTTCTTTTGACTGCGATGTTGTTCGCACGCATTTCGCAGTTATTATTTTTATTTTCTGTTGAATTTTCTCCTCCACCGAGCATATGTGACGAAATTCCAGTTTTGCGCCGTTCTCTAGGACATTTTGTTTAAATTTTAATATCAGGCTTCATTTCCTCAAAACCAGTTCTTAATATTTTATTTATCTTTTAAATATCAAAATGCCTGCATTTCATTTTGATTGTACGGGACAAAGTTTTATATTTTAGCCTACAGGTGTCGCCACATGGCAAGTTGCACACAGCGAATAATATACCCCATCCGTGGACACACTGTAGGATATCAAGCAGTGAGCTATATTTGTGGAAGAACAGTAATGCGTGTTTCGGAACGTAAATTATGGAGGGGAAGTGTTTCGGATGAACGTGACGTCATGGTAACATTTTAAAACGAGATATTTTTTCGAAACGAAAAATCTATTGTGGAAATCTAAGTGAAATGGACGTTTCGTATAAAATACAATCAACTTATATAAATTTTAGAATTTATTTATCGTAAATGAAAAGGTCCATTGCAACGAGAGATAAATTGTATAAAAAATATAAAAGCTAGCCCCTCAAATGAAAATTTTACACATGAATATCTAACGTATAGAAATACTCTAACTGTCAGTAGATAGAACGTCCTTTAACTTTAAAGGTTCTGTAAGTAAAGGCAATAACGTTTAGAATAAAACTTTACAAGTTGATTTCTTGTACAATTGTCACAATCTAAACGTCATTGTCATTAGTTACAGAACCGTTAAAGTTAACGAACGTTCTATCTACTGACAAAACATATGCTAATTAAATCCGCAAAAAATAATTATTTTAAAAATAAAATAAATAAATTTTGTTCATGGTTTAAATTGTAAATTGTTAAGTAATTACTTTGTTAAATTTTTGGTACAGACAAAAACCACGGACAGGCTCAGCCTTTGTGATCAATATTTATTTATTGTATATTGTATAACTATTGTAAAATTTGTAGAATTTTATGAATAAATTATATTATTATTATTTTAGAGACGCAAATTACGCACTTCCTAAAAAGATGTTTTTTACATGTAAGTTATTTTAAATAAATTTTAAATATTGTTTTTTTTTTCAGAACAGACCAACTATAATATTCATAGAAAGAGAAACCCAAAGCTGACGTGACGGGTGTTTTTTATTAGTTATAAAATATATTTAATTGACCAGGAGCCCTTTGTGATGGTTTTTGCTTTACATGATTAAGATTGGTGCAAATTTTTTTACTGTTCTCGAAAATACAGGGTATTTCATTTGTCATAGAACTTTAATAAAATACTAATATTTATACAATATTTTTTACTTTCCCGGGCCCATCAAAGGAAAAGTATAGTGAACGAGCAAAAAAATAATTTGAGATATCGATGGAAATATCCGTTTTTAGGTCTCCCAAGAAAATTGAAACCACTTCTAGATTGTGGTCTGTCTGTGTGTCTGTAATCTTCCACGATAACTGCCGAACTGTTTGACCAATCACAAGCTGGTATGAAGGGTCGGTGTGTGCCTCGAATGTAACCATTAGTTTTTGGTTGAAATTGGTAGAGTAGAAGGTCCTCATCAAGACCGATATTGATTGAATACAGATGTAAGATTTTTTGTCTTTTTAAATTTTATGGACAAACAATACACTTAATTGCAAAATGTTGTAGTGCAAGGTTTAAGAAGATAAAATTTCCTATAATTTTTATATTAACTTTTTCCGGAATTTCCAATAGTTGCACCACTAGAGGGCGCGCAAAAAATGTTCACGTAGGTTTTCCGTAGTATTTCAAATTTTGAGAACAAACAATGATCTTTAGTGCAAAATTTTCTTATGCAAAGTAGTAGAGAACCAAATTTCCTTTAACTTTTGTTTATAACATTTTTTCGAATTTCCCATAGTTTCGCCGCTAGAGGGCGAAAAATATACATTTAGGCTGTGCCTTTTTTTATTTTGAAGACAAAAATAGGCGTTAGTGCAAAGTTGTAGAGCATAAAATTCCCTACAACTTTTTCCAGAATTTATAATAGTTTTCACAAATGATTTTAGGAGATCTTAATTGTGCGCATGCGCCTGCTTATGTCATTAAAATATCAATTCAGTAGACGTATTCACCATTTGCTTGCTATTTACAATTTGTGCCATAAATTAATGTAATGCTTGGTATTTTGTAATTAAAATAATCCTATTCTCCATAGCTGACCCGGTAAAGTTCTTTGGTGACACAGCCGATTTTTTTTTATTAAAATGACTGATAATTTTGTGTTAAAATATATAATGTGGCTAATCTGTTTGGATGTGTCTACTGGGCCAGTACGAGGGGGTAATCCCACCCATCTTTCCGAACACTCCTAGTAAAGTAATTGTTTATTCGATTATTTGAGTTTTTCTGCATCAAAATACATTAATAAAATTAGTTTACAAATATTACAAAAAAACTTAATTTTTTGTAGAATTTTATTTTGACTTTTTATAATTTTGTATAATTTCTACAAGTATTATTTTAAAATTATGAAATATTTCACACATAATGTACTTTTTGTTCCCTTCCAGATGTACTATTTACTTTTTTCATTTGTTTTACCATTTACGATAAAACAAAAGGACAAACAAATTTAATTTTTGTTTTATTTTGGTAATAATATTTACAATGTTTAATTCGAAGAGACTAAATTATTTTCTAAATTTGGAGTTTATTACCTGTCGAATAGTATAAATCCCATTTTAATATCGTTAATATTTTTAAAGTTATTAAATTTCAAAAAAAAAATTATGAATTCTACAATTTTTTGAATAAAATTTTGAAAAAAATCACAATTATAGATTTTTTTACTACAAATTTAATGTATTTTTATTTAATTTTTAATATTAATCTTAAAAAGAAATAAAACTTTTTTTGGATAATTTTAAAATCAATAACTAATTACTATCTCATTCAATTTTATTCCAAGGTGAAACATATCTTTTTTTAGGTTTTCTGGATCAAAATGCATTAATAAAGTTAGATTAAAAAACTAAAAAAAAATTTTTTTGTCAAAAATTCATTGAATTGTTTTAACTTTTACAAATACTATGTTAAAATTATGAAATAATTTACACACATAGTACTTTTGGATCATTTTCGGATATGCTATT
Source organism: Neocrepidodera transversa (assembly GCA_963243735.1). Taxonomy (NCBI): domain Eukaryota; kingdom Metazoa; phylum Arthropoda; class Insecta; order Coleoptera; family Chrysomelidae; genus Neocrepidodera; species Neocrepidodera transversa. Next base: position 25,651,958 of record OY725342.1, on the reverse strand, counting down.
TACTTTTTTCATTTATTTTATACTTATTGATAAAACGAAATTACAAAAAATTAAAAAAAAATTCTTTATTTTGGCTATAATAATTACAATTCTAAATTCTAAGAAACAAAAATACATTTTAAATTTAGAGTTTTATTTTATCTTTAGAATGGCGCTAATCCCAGTTCAATAACTTTAATATTGTAGAAGTTATTCAATTTAGTTTAAAATCATAATATAATTTTAAATGTTTCTCCAATTTTGAAAAAAATTCACAATTTTTGTAATAAAATTTTGAAAAAAATTATAATAATAAAATTAATTATTACAAATTTAAAGAATTTTTTTTTAAATGTAACTAAAAAAATAATAATTTAATAAGGATAAAAATTGCTTAAAAATTAAAATAAAAATTTGCGGCGAAACTATGCGGAACTCGAAAAAAAAATTAAAGACAAAATTTGTAGAAAATTTTATGTTCTACAATTTTGATTTTTTGTAAATTTTCATAAAAATCCATAATTTCGTCTCAAAATCTAATAAAAAGTCGCAAATGTCTGTATACATTATTTTCACGCCCTCTAGCGACGAAACTATGAGAAATTCAAAAAAACGGTAATAACAAAATGTGTAGAAAATTTTATGTTCTACAACTTTCATATCCTGTAATTTTTCATAAAAATGCATTATTTTTGTTATTTAAGAATATGAAAAAAAATTACTTGATAAATCTGTCAACAATTGTAAACGTTTTTGAAAATTTTAATCCTTCGAAATTAAACTTTAACGTATAAAAAATATATGTGTAAAACTTTATTGCCATCTTGTTTAGTGATGACGTCATCACTTATAGCAACTGTCACTTCCGGTTGTCAGATTAACTCCAAAATCTATACAGGTCGTCTCCTTGCTACCCTAAATATGTATCTTAAATTTCATCTAAATCGGTTCAGCCGTTTAGGCGCTATCGTGTTCACACACGCACGCACGCATCATGCTAAAAATGGCATAAATGGATTCAGGTGACCTCAAAACGTAAAGATCCATTAAAATCTGGGTATGGTCAAAATATCATGATCGCAATACTTTCCTTCTATACAACTCTGTTGTTCAGAAAGTAAAAAGTAGTGAATTATTTAAATATAATGCTCTGGTCCCTTTTTTGAAAGAATCTGCAGTTGGTCCATGTTTAATTGTCCTATGTAAAGATTTGAAGAAACATGAGGTCATTCAACTGCTTTTTATAGCAATGTTAAACAAAGAAAATATGATAAAGAGTTATACATTTTGTATAATCAACGTACAGCCTTTGTTTTTAAAAGTTCCGGAAAAATTAAAACTCTCAAGACGTCATTATTTATGCTGTGTTCGAGTCGAGAAGTTAAACTTCTCTCCTACAAGTAGATAATTTTTGATTATCTACTAGTAGTAGATAATGAAAACAATTGAACACTAAACGTGATGTCAGAGGTAGGCGATCTTTGAAAATATTTCAAATTATACCCAACTGTCATTGCGTTTGTCGATTTTGTTTTTTAATTATTACAAAAAATTCGACAGCAAATAAGCACTTACTATGGAATTCCTATCATTTCAAGTGAATTTTCGACTTAATCAGCTAAAATAGAGGTATGTAGTATCAGATATATTTTCGTTTGAAATAGTTAAAGGTTATGTAATAAATATTTTTTACATTGATTAGTGCTATTTATGCAATAAATACCTATTCTAAAAGCAACCTAAAAAATTAATTTAATAGTGTCAAATGAAACGAATTCTTCATGTCTTCATCGCTACTTGAAAGTTTTAAAATTCACAGTGCAATTAATGAAATGTCAATTTAATTTATTTAATATTCTCATTCAATTGTTTTCACAAACTGCTTCTTTTCCAGTAAATTATTTTCAAATATACACCCACAAAAAAAATCCAAAAAATATTGTAAAAATGATTAAATGTTCTAGTAGTGGAAAAAATAGCATACAGTGTGTCCGTAAAGTATGGAACAAATTCATTTTTAGCTAAACAGGCCATTTTAAGAAATAATCCTGAAACACGTCGAATTTTGATTTTAATTTACCGTATTTTAAAATAATAATCTAATATACAGGGTGAATTACTTTCGAGTAATGAAGTCACCGTCACTTTTTTTAAATGGAACACCATATATTTTTTTATATTTTTAGACTCGTCCCGTGAAGCTGATTTCAAAAACCTATTACACTTATATTCTAAAGTAAATAGTTTTGAAGTTATAGACAATTGAAAATCGCATTTTTTCAAATTTAAGTGATTGCTCCGTCCAAACGACATGAAATCGGATAAAACGGCTTACATGTCCCTATCTTAAGTTTTTGAGTTCTAATTGATGGCATAAGAACAAAATGTATATAGGGTGATCAAAAGTACGCAATTTTGATCACCCTGTATACATTTTGTTCTTACACCATCAAGTAGAACTCAAAGAGTTAAGATAGGGACACGTAAGCCGTTTTATCCGATTTTATGTAGTTTGGCCGGAGCAATCACCTAAATTTGAAAAATGCGATTTTCAATTGTTTTTGAAATCAGCTTCACGGGATGAGTCTAAAAATATAAAAAAATATAGGGTGTTCCATTTAAAAAAAAATGACGGTGACTTCATTACTCGAAAGTAATTCACCCTGTATATTAGATTAGTATTTTAAAATACGGTAAATTAAAATCAAAAATCGACGTGTTTCAGGATTATTTCTTAAAATGGCCTGTTTAGCTAAAAATGAATTTGTTCCATACTTTACGGACACACTGTATAAACCATGGTAGAGAAGATTTTTCTCAGCCTCGCAACTTATTCCGAGATGCTCGGCTGAGAAAAATTACTTGATTTGTTGATAAAAAAAAAAAATCGGCTGTGTCACCCCAGAACTTTCCCGGCTCGGTTATAGATAATAAGATTATTTTAATTACAAAATACTAAGCATTCCATTAATTTATGAAATAAATTTTAAATAGCAAGGCGGCGGTAAATACGTCTACCGAATTGATATTTCAATGTTGATAAAGACATAAGCGGACGCATGCGCACATTATATAGCACACTGCTACAATGGGGGAATTCTTTCAATGTTGCCAACCTAGAAATAGGTCTACCAACGGGGAAGGATTATATTTGGTCAAAATCTACTTCATTATTTTCGCAATGATAAAATATGTGTACAAAATTCTATTGAGATTTCCAGAATATATCGTTAGCGAAATATAAATATTTTAATAAAATCTCACTTCTGATTGGCTGAAATTTCGTTGTCAAATGTCATTCGTCATAGAGTAAGTATAATAGAGCGACATGTTTCATTTTCAGATTATAGAATATTCAAACTACTCGCCAAATTCTGTTTAGTTCCACCAATCCTCCAAATGAAACATGTCGCTCTGCTATACTTACTCTATGACGAATGACATTTGACAACGAAATTTCAACCAATCAGAAGTAAGATATTATTAAAATCATATTTCGCTAACGATATATTCTGGAAAGCTCAATAGAATTGTGTACACATATTTTATCATTGCGAAAATAATGAAGTAGATTTTGATCAAAAATAATCCTTCCCCGTTGGTAGACCTTTTTCTAGGTTGGCAACACTGAAGGAACTCCCCCATTAGGATTTTCTAAAATAATGGGTGAAAACTATTGGGAATTCGGGAAAAAGTTCGATACAAAAGTTGTAGGGAATTTTATGCTCTACAAATTTGCACTGGAATATTTTATACTAAAGCCCGTTATTTGCCTTCAAAATCAAAAAAAAAAATGGAAAAGCCTAAATATGTATATTTTTCGCCCTCTAGCGGCGAAACTGTGGGGAATCAGAAAAAAAGTTAAATACAAAAGTTAAAGGAAATTTGGTGCTCTACAACTTTGCATTAAAAAATTTTCCACCAAAGTGCATTGTTTGTCCTCAAAATTTGGAAAAACTGCGAAAAACCTACATGCATATTTTTTGCGCGCCCTCTAGTGGCGCAATTATTGGAAATTCTGGACAAATTTTGATACAAAAATTGTAGGAAATTTTCTGCTCTAAAACTTTGAACTAGAACATTTTGCACCAAAGTATATTGTTTGTCCTTAAAATAAAAAAAAAGACAAAACATCTTTCATGTGTCTACTGTATCAATTTAAACCAAAAAGGCACACACCGACCCTTCATACCAAATTTCAGCTTGATTGGTCAAACGGTTCGGCAGTTATCGTGGAAGATTAGACACACAGACAGACCATACGCTGGAAATGGTTTTAATCTTCTTGGGGGACCTCAAAATGGATATTTCCATCGATATCTCAAATTATTTTTTTGCTTGATCACTATACTTTCCCTTTGATGGCACCGGGAAAGTAAAATACTATATCAATATGTATCATCCTAGTAGAAAGTCAGTCAAGAAATTCTATTAGGAAAAATGTTATTATTATTGATTCAGGTTCAGAACTTTGTGATATTTTAGTGTTAAGACATTCACTTTTTATGATTACGTAACTTGTTTTCGTCGTTTTGTGTTAAAACTTTATACTTAATGTCTGTAATCTCTTAGCTAGTAAAAACATTTCTTTTTTACTACATTTAACAAATTGTCTAATAAATATTTATTTTATAAATAAAAAATAAAATAAAAAATAGTCATTTTTCTACATCTGCTTCTAGTAAATTAATTAATCTGAGTCATCACTGAAGATTATATCATTCGTCTCGGAAAATAATGTGTATCTGGGTGGTTTCTTCCACTGGGCACTCGATGTTCGCTTTAGTTTCCTGGAATCTACACGATCAAATATTTGTACCAAATCCGGATTTTCATTCATGCTGCAGAATAGCGTATTTTTCATTTTTTCTCCAACTACTGATTGAGCATATAACTGTTTATTTAATGCACTTCCTGAAATAAATACATTAGTAATTGAAGTTAAACTTATAGCAATGGACCTGTTTCCTCGGATGATTAAAAAAAATCCACCAGAAGCAGCACTGTTTTTATTTCCCTATTGACAGTAACGTTGACCATACTTTAAAAAATGGAATTAACTCAAGATGATATACCCGGAGAAAAATTGCCAAAGTTCAAGACCATCTTGTCCGAAACGATGGCTTGCATGCCATGGTTAAAAGGTTAGTTTTCGTTGACAGTCCATTTTATATTTTGCCAAATATTTTCATAATTACTATTCGCGATAAATTCTTCAATTCTCAAGAGTCCATTAACGCGTAAAAAATTTTTAGACCCTCTGAGAAGCATGGTTTCAACAGTGGACGTATTCAGTTCATGAGCGGTACCGTGAGCAAAAGATGCTTTTACGCTGGGGCGTTATAAATTCATTATTTACGGCAAGTGCTTTTTTATTCTACTTTAAAAAAAATCTTAAATAATAAAAGTGAAATTTAGGTTTTTGTCATATATATTTAAGCAAATATTTTTTATTTCTAATAAATCATGACCCAACTAACAATTATATGTTTTATAAATGGCCTGTCAACGTTTACAGAACTATTTTTATAAAATAATAATGTCGCTATAAACGTTGTAACAACATTTATACAACGCTTATAAACCCAAAAAGGGCGCAATTCCTGTGCAGCAATTTTGTTCTTTAATTTATTTTATTATGGCTTCCACAGCTTTTACCCGATAATTAAATATTTACAAAATTATTATAAAACATAGTTTGCAACAATTATAAAACAGTTTTATGGCAAACAGTTATATGGTAAAATATTATTTTATTATTATGAAAATTTCACACCGCCATTTTTAAGCCAATCAGAGTTTATTTTTTTGTTTGGTTACCATGGTAAATCAAAAAAGTTCCGGAAATTTTCATCCTCCAGGGTACCCTGGACGAAATTAATAAGTGGAAATTTTTATGTCAAAATAATGACACTTGTAATGGGCTTGATTCATATAAGACTTTTTGTTTACTTTTTGTGCAAATCAAAATTAAACAATTACTACTTAACTTTTAACATACCAACAAACACTCATGACTAACTAGACCAAAACTAGTCTTTCCTTCTAATCTTAATGTCAAATAAATAATTAATTACTTTTAAATTTTTTAGGTGTGAAATTTTCTTACCGAATCCCCCACGATCTTGAATTAATAACCGGAAACTTTTCCGGTAATAATTCAAGCTCTAGGGAGATTACTAGTGATAATTATGTAATGTTTATCGAGCTAGAATAAAACAGTTTTATAGAGCTGTTTAATATTTTAGATGTAGCTTTTTTGTTTTGACTAACACTAAAAGTAAGCTTTTTTGCGTTAAAGTGTACCCACTGAGAATAATTTATTTTTTAATGGTTCTTAAGATAACAGAAAGGCAAGCATTGCATCTTTTGTAACAAATAAAATATGTTTGAGTTAATACATCAGCCATATTACATTTTAGTTCTGATAAATACAAGATAGACAAAAATTCGATTTGCAATCTGATGGTTGATATTTTACTGCGAAAGAAATTTTTTTGTTAATATATGGGACATATATAGCAAAATTTTCAAGCGCCTCAAATATATTAGTTATTTTGAGTTTTAGGAGAAAAGGTAAAAAATATCATTCTGTATTTTCTCTCATTTTGACCTGTATTGAAATAAAATAATTCAAAGGATACATCTTATACCATTATATAAATACTAAAGGAGTAAGTCAAGGCATTTTATTATTGCAAAAATGATTTTTTGTAATACACTTAAAAATGGCCGTCGTAAAGTGAAGTTGAAACAACACAAAATATGGCTTCCACGTTATAAAATACTTTTACCACCTTGAGAGTTCTTATAAAATATTTTTGCTCTATGAGAGAATTTTATAAAATATTTAATGGGTATGTCTCAGAGATATATTGCCGGAAAAAAGGGTTGGTGTAAAAAAACAATGTGTGTATATAACTGTACTGCAAAATAGCTCTATCACTCTAAATGTTAGTATGCTTGTGTATTTTGTGCATGTATGGGTATAATTCTTAAATTTCCGTGAAAAAAAAATAAATTTTACAAATAAAAATTAATAGTAGGCTTTGCAAAAAACATTTGATCAGAGAACAGCTCTAAAAAGTTAGGATAGGAAAGTACAGTGATTTTCTTTATATTAAACTGTCGCGGATTTTTATATCAATTTCCTAAAAAAAAAATAACTTTTATCATTTTGAATTATTTTTTTCAGTTAAATTTTAATAATAAAAATTTAAAAAAAAATACTATTAATTTTTTAAGAAAAAATTTTATAACAGATTTTTTTCAAAATTTTATTACAAAAATTATGGAATTATTAAGAAAATGACTCAAAAACCAAGCAAAGTTTGACCAAACCTCAATATTTTTACCCAAGGAATCTGCAGTTTTACTGAGTACCATTAATTATGGGGGTATAAGAAATTGAATTAACCGAAGTGTTGTTTATAGAACGAGACAGTTTTTAAATCTTTTTTATTGACAACATTCAAAAATATATTTGACATTATTATTCTAAATAAATCAAAAACAAGGTAATTTGATAAAACGACAAATTAATATAATGTACTCCTAACATCCTCCGGCCGGGATTCAAATTTCAAGTCTTTTCGGTTGTTTAAGAATCCTTCCATAACGAGACCTGCTTTCTTCATTAGGTGTCCCATTTTCTACCACTTCTTTCCTTACTTCTCTTTTCGATGTTTGCTCTTCTAGTTCTTCATTTTCTGGCATCTCCAGTAGATAGAGTCGTTGGTATTATGGTCGAACCAAGTACCCAGTAGCAGTTTTTACTTTGGCTACTCGGTTCATGCTATCTTTTCCTTGGTAAACTTAAATTATTCTACCTAAAGGCCATTCAGTTCTTTTTGTATTGTCATTTCCGGCCAATATTACGTTACCAACCTTCAAGAGTTGAATTTTTAATCTTTGACCCACATTCACCAGTTCTGCGAGGTATTCGCTTTTAAATCTTTTCCTTAATGATTCCCAAAAGTTTGTAAATAACAGAATCTAACCCTCAAATTTTGCGAATCAATAAGATCTAATCAATTACTGCAGTGGATTCTCCCTGTATTGGTTTTATAAATTTGGCTGCGTGTTTACCCAACGATTTCTTGTTTGCTATTGTTTTCACAGTTATAACGTCTCTCTCCAGATGGCGCATAAGATCTGGAGTAAACAGGCTTTCACACGACGCTTATCCAAAATAATTATCCTGAATAATACATTTAAAAAATATTGACAAAACGTAGTATCAATGTTGTTTAAATGCTCCGGCTGCATCAGTTATAAAATAATTTTCTCTCAATTATGTGACAGATGCAGCAACAACAGAGCTGATTTGTGTCTGGCGCAACATCTGCTTATGTAAAGGTAAAATAAGTCAGCATAGTCTACAGACTGTTTAGGAAAACACCTTAGTGGTGGTTTATTATTTTTTGACATATTATTATTGACAATAATGAATTTCATTGTTGCCAATGAACATGGGTTTTTGGCTAGGATTCTCATAAATGTTGAAAAGAATGGGAAAAAACTCAAGTTTGCTACTTTGGTAGATTGGCAAAACATCGATACCCACATTAAGAGAAATTGCATTAGTTATGTTAGATAATTCAGAGCAAGCATTTGCCTTAAGCTTAATTCGATGCCAATAACTACCGCTGCCAACTTTTGTTATTGTAACTGTTTGTTAAGTTTTTAAAAGAGTTCTAGGGCCTCGGAGAAGTGTATTGGGAAAGCGACTATTGATATTCTGAAATTAAGCCCTTAGTGCCACTTGCGGTACATTAAAAGACACAGCCAACAATCTCATACTCTTTACAAATACTATATTTCTTTCCGCATTGTTTATATTTGATCGATTTTTCTCATCCAATTCATCCATCAGTTCTACTTTTCAATTATTTAGTAAATCTTCATCTTCTTCAAGGCTTCTTATTGGCTCAACTTCCTGAACCTGAATAAAAGCATTCTCATTGGAACCACTTGGTTCAACAGCATTACTTGAAGCAAAATCATTTTGTTTATCTGATGGGTCACCTGCTGCTTCCTTTATAGAGAGATCTAGCGTATTACCAATAATAACTGCATTACCTAAGATATTTGGGTAGCATTTCTTAACTTTTCTGTAAAATGCACCGCTTTTTTAACTTTTTTCCATTTACTTATTTGCGAATTCATAATAAAGTCACTTGTCACTGTAAGATAAAAAGTATTAATGGCGATTTGGCGACTGACGAGCAAGAATGTCTTATTTGTTTTATAAATGTATTAATAAATGCTGTTTTATCCTTACAATTTTTTTGTTTTATAATTATTATTATATAGCTTTTATCATGATAATTATATAATAATTTTTTTAGGTTACCTCTGAGTGCAATATGGTTTAGACAGCAATAATATAAATTAATTTTATAAATGTTTCACATAGCGCTAATAAAAGTTTTATAGATGTTCGAAAAGAAGGAACTAGCATCAGATAACATCAGTATAAATCTATTATGAAACAAATTTGTTCGGTAAGCTGAAATGTCGTATAAAATTGTTGTGTAAACGTTTATATAACACTATTAAAATTTGTCGTAAGTATTTTTGCTCTAAGAACATTCTTACGACTTCCTTATAAAGCAAAATACTTCTTAAAAGTTTAAATATCTGGATGACACTTTTAATAAAACAAAATTGCGTCCAACGAGCAGTAATAAAGCAATTATAAAATAAAATAGCACGAACAGTTCAAAATTATAAAATATATTTGCTAGTTGGGGAAGATGAATCAGATAATTGACTGTAGGGATAAATATAGTTCTGATTCAAAAAATAGTTTTTGTTCTAGTTTAAAAGTAATATGGGAATATAACTTTTCATTTCAATAAAAAACAAAAAATGTAATAAATTTAATATTGACTAAAAATATTAATTGAAATACTATAAAATAAAATATACTTTTGAATAAAAAACTATACTGTTTCCAAAGTAATATAAACCCAAGGATTACAATAAAATATTTAGGTATAATGTTGAAATATTACTTCTTTTCTTTACAAATAATTGCTAACAGATGGTCAGTTCTGTCAATGTTTTTTTGTAATTTCATTGAATTGTGTTTCAATAAGTTTTCTTTTTCTTGTTTTTTTTTTCAATAATTGCGTCTTTCTGAGCATTTAAAATGTAATCAGGATTCCGAATTTTCAAACCTCTGGAGTAGCGAGGATCTATAACTTCTCCAAGTAGACAAATATAAAATTTTGTTAACTTCTCCAACATTTTGATTTCAAAAAAATTTGAATATCTTTCATTAGTGACGCAAATATAATCTTCTATTGTCCATACTACAAAGTAACATTTTTGTTTTTGCCATATATTAAGTTGACTTTGAATCTGAAAATAATAATTAAGATTTTTTTTTAAAGTAAAAGTATCTTCTGCAAATTCTAAATATAAAATTGGGCGCTTCTCAGCCGCATCTTTAATATTTTCGTTCCTTGCCGAGTAGGGACACTGAATTTCTATTAAACTATCGTCAGATGTTAACGCCATCGGGGGAAGCTCCTAGATGTAGCCATTTTTTGTTGATTAAGATACCGCAATCAGATATTTTTTTATTGGAAAATTTTCTCTCAAATAAAGCCTTCGCTCGTTCTTCATTATTCTTTTCCCATGGCGGTAGGTTTTGTGACTACGTTTTTGTACATAATATTTTTAACAAAACAACTACAGCTTGTCGTTTGGCGCATTTTACATACTATGCCAAAATTAGATGCTGTCGAAATTTCTTTTCTAATCTGCAACCGTTCTGCAGTCTGCCTGTAACCTAGTTTACTTTTCAATATATTGAAATTCTTCTTCAGTTTTCTCTAATTCCTTTAATAACTCTGTCTTTAATTCGTTGAAGTTGGCTGAATCCATGTCCGGTTTTGTGCATTCTTCACCGTAATGTTTGTCTGTAGAAAAAGCATTCTTTACTCGGTTTTGCATAATTTTTCTTTATCTATGTATTTTCAATTGATGTGTATGGTTCAGAATATTACTTGACGGATTACGTCCTTCTAATAAATGTTTAAAAATAACGTACAAAGGTGTATATGTGTATTCTTTGCCACTGCTGCAGCAAAACATCTTCTTTGGTAGATTCTTCTAATGTGTAATTAATTCTTCTTCCACCAGTTTTTTGAGCAATCATAGCACAAAATTGTTCTACTAAATTGGTATCAACATTCTCCAATAGACTTCTAGTGTCCTGACAAGTATCTAATTGCTTCATTAATTTTTTTATATATCCCAAATGTCTTAAAATCATCACGTGGCTAATACTATTTACAATATTATTGAGAAGAGATTTTATTTTTTCTTCTTCTGTGTTCTTTAATCCTTTATTATACAAAACAGCCTTTGGAATAGCTGTTCTAGCTTATAAAATATTATTGTCAACACATTTTTTATACTAGTTTTCGCAACATCACGAATTTTGTTACAATACTTTCGCAAAAGTTAATTCCTGCATTCTATCTTTTGAACTACGCAATTCTTATAGGGACGATGGTCAACAATTTTAAAGGTTCCGTATCTAAATTGATATTAGTATTTTCTTTATCCTTAATTTTCCTAAAACAAAAAATAATTAGTTTAATTTTCGATTACAATCCAGCACGTAAACAGTGATAAGGTGTATTGAAGGGTATTATAAAACACTCAGTCACTATACAGGGGTGTTTCATAGGTAAACCGACATACGTTAACTGCAAATAGAGGGCACTTGGGTGATTCCAAAAAATTAATATTTCATGGGTCTAACCCGCCTCATAAGTGAGTTTTGTCAAAATTGCATTTCTTCTAACCCTCGTTTCTTCGGAACCACCCTGTATATTTATTTCATATTTAGCAAGCTTGTCTATTAGTGCATCACACTGATATAGTAAGCAAAATAAAAATCCAGGTCCGGCTTCAAAAAAAAATACTAAAATTATTTTCACGATGAACAACACTGTATATCAGAATTTTAAAAATTGATTAGCATATTCTAAAAGAGCGGAAAAAGTTAAGTAGGAATTCATGTTTTTTGAGACTGCACCTCTCATTTTGCTACTAAAACTTTTAACTCAAACTAAAAAATTGTTCATTTTCGTCGAATTCGTGCGATTTTGCTTAATATGGGAAATTGGTTTAGTGATGGTGCTCCTGGTTTTGAAGAGAAATAAATAATATTTTTGGATGTAACATTTATGGTTTTACTTAAAAAAAAGAACAGATTGTTTCAATAATAGTAATATTTGAAACTCATTGGTATGTTTCGAAGGCAAATACAGTAAATAAAGTCCGCACCATATGGAAAAAAATATTTATGTATTTTTTTTTTATTAAATTATTATTATGGCTTAACTCTACTTAATGGCTACATACTTATTAATATTTACGATTAAAACAATTTTTTTAAATTTTTAAAATTTTCCCTTGTTTTAGACGTAAATATTAATGTATGTAGCCATTAAGTAGTGTTAAGCCATAATAATTTAATGAAAAAAAAAATATTTTTTTTCCATATGGTTCGAACTTTACGTACTGTATGTGTTTGCCTTCGAAAAATATTATTTATTTCTCTTCAAAACTAGGAGCACCATCACTAAACGAATTTCCCTTATTAAGCAAAATCGCACGAATTCTACAAAAATGAACAATTTTTTAGTTTGAGTTAAAAGTTTTAGTAGCAAAATGAGAGGTGCAGTCTCAAAAAACATGAATTCCTACTTAACTATTTCCGCTCTTTTCGAATATACTATCCAATTTTTAAAATTCTGATATACAGAGTGTTGTTCATCGTGAAAATAATTTTAGAATTTTTTTTGAAGCCGGACCTGGTTTTTTATTTTGCTTACTATGTCAGTTTAATGTACTAATAGACTCAAACAAGTTTGCTAAATATGAAATAAATATGCAGGGTGGTTCCGAAGAAATGAGGGTTAGAAGAAATAAGCAATTTTGACAAAACACCCTGTAACTCACTAATGAGGCGGGTTAGACCCATCAAATATTAGTTTTTGGAATCTATTTGCAGTTAACGTATGTCGGTTTACCTATGAAACACCCTGTATAAGAACAGGTTTTAGTCAAATTTCGGAAATTATTTTGTTGCATTGTTTTAGCACACGCACAATGGGAAATCAAAACATTCGATTCATTTACGTCACCCTGTATACTAATCAGAGCTGGGAGTAACGAAACTAAAACATTACTTTTCAGTAACGCGTTACTAGTCATTTCGTTACTTTTTAAAGTGGGCGAAAAGTAACGGTAATTGCGTTTTCTCTTTTGTTTCTGCTGTTTGATGTAAAATAATGTTTTTATTATTTTTTTGTACCCCGTCGATTTCGCGCGCCACTGTGTTCTGGATAGCATTTTAAAAAATCAAGTTTAATCATACAACTTTTATTTGAAAATTTTGTTTGTATGTGCAATAATAACAGCGATAAATGAAGAGATTGACAATAAAAGAACGAGAGGACATAGAACAAGAAGAATATATAGAAAAGTAACGAATAAATCGTTCCTTTTTAAAAAAGTAACGGTAACGTTTATGTAACGCATTACTTTTTAGCAAAAGTAACGGTAAAGTAACGCGTTACTTTTTTTAAATAACGCCCCAGCTCTTATACTAATCAAGAGAAATTCCATTTAATTTATCTTATGTTTTTTTTTACATTAAATTACTTTAAAACCCCATACCGATGACTTAATATGAATGCTGTATAATAAAAGGGAATGTTAAAACTAATTATAGATGCATACTAGATAATTAAATTAGAATAAAATTCAAAATACTTACCCTTGCGTTTATTGTCTATTTGAAAATGCATGATAGCAGTTTTTATGGTAAATATTTATATACAGGATTGTTCAAAGCAGAAAAAAGTAAACATTAATACCTTCTTATCTCAATTTTCACTAGATTTTACTATGACCACCCCGAAAAACTTCAAATACAATACATCATAAAATGAAAATGAGCAAATCCTAATTACTTCAATATAAAAAATAGTAAACTGTCAATATTAAGTACGCACATTTATTTTTATAAAAATAGTATACTATATATTAGGTTAGGACATTTCCTTAAAATTTAATAATAAATATACACACAACCAAATTTATATGGAAAAAATTACTAAAAAAAAAGCTGCAAAAAAATATTTTCTCATAAAACTCTCATATTTCGTTTTTAGAAATTTGTATGTTTGTATTTCGGACACTAGCGTCAAAAAAACTTTTATACTTAATATAAATGTAGAGTTACATACCTAAATAAATAGGTCGTTTTCTCCCGATAAGGAGAGATCATCATCATCAGTTTCCTCACTTCCCACAGAAACAATAATTGGTTCTATTGTTTCCTCTATTAACATATCAAGTTTCAAGAATTTCTCTTCCTCCGCTATGACATGTCTTATAGCCTTTTGCCAATTGGCCGGTGAAATTTTTGATATGGAGTATAATAGTTGACAAACATCTTGAAGTTTAAATGTTGTACTGTTTCTAACGACATATCCCTTCATTTGATCACAGATTAGTTCAATGGGGTTAAGTTCACAGTGATAAGGTGGTAACCGCAACACTTTAACTCCACGTTCTTTTGCTATTTCATCTACACTTTACTTCTTAAATTTTGATGAATGTTGTTTACATAACTGCAATAGCTCTTTTTTGAGTAATCCCTCGTCTGTCACAATTTCTTTGGTTATTAACCAATCGAACAGTTCTTGCTTTTTCCATTTAGTGTTAGGTAACGGTTTTTTGAATCTTGAATGGTAACTTACATTGTCCATTACTATTACAGAATTGGTCGGTAATAAATCTATCATTTGACTGAAATATTCCTCAAAAACATCAGCAGTCATTTCTTCATGGTAGTCTTTCGTAGAATTTGAAACAAATTCTAACAAGCCTCTATCAACAAATCCATATCTCCTCCAATATGAGTGATAATTAAACGGCGACCTTTACCATTTGGAAATTTTAAGCCAGTAGACAAACCTTCTTTAAATGCCTGACGAGCATTTGTAGTCAGTTTATCTTGCAAACTTTTTTTACAAAATGTCCTTCATTTATCCATGTTTCATCCAAATAAAAAATATTTTTATCTACTATTCTTAATTTTCTAATTTCCCTTAAATATTGCCTCCTCCAACAAATAATTTCATCTTTCTCTATGAGCGCAGATTTTCTATCGTTCTTCTCCAAAACGAAGTCTAATTCATGTAGTTTTCCACAATTTGTCTCTTTTAACGTTTGGCAAAGTTTCGTCTCCATTAATGTCTAGTAAAAGTTTTTAGGTATATTTTTTGTAAATAAAATAAATGCACTTTTCTTCGGATTAGTTGTTTCATAGTATCCTTTCGTTGCTTCAAAAGTCTATAAATGGTTGCGTCTCCAACTCCGGTCATATTTGAACACTTAGAAACTATACTCCGAACAGTACTATTGAAATGTTCATGTACAAGAGCATCATATACGTTTAACACTAAAGTTTTCATATGCATGGTTATTTCGCACTTTATTTTCACAGAGGTCGGTGTCATTTTTTTGCACATGATAAATATTGCTTTTTATCGTCTATTATTACAGAACTGACAATTCTGCGTGTTACAATCACAATCACAAGACTATACACAGAAATGTAAATCTTAACCAAAATAATTTTAATCCTTTCTAAGAAAGTTGAGGACTACTTAGATTGATCTTGAATTATAAATATATTCTACCTGCGTAGAGATTACATATCTACTTACCTTATTTTTGTTGGTTAAAATGACTAGAAAATTTAAGACAATAATTGAAATCAATTGTTAATTTTAAAAATTTTAGGAAGAAACCCAATGATTTTATTTTGGAACAAATAATGCTAAACATTTTATTTTAGAAATTCTCCGTCACTGATTTATGATGTTATAGTGGGGTTTACCTATAGGGTCATAAAAATTGTGCTATCATTCATTTTCAAATAGATAATAAACGCAATTTAGTCTTTTTCCCAAATCTTGAATCTTCTTTAATTGTGTATAGTTTATAAATGTAATCACACATTCACAAAACAGATCAAAACTCCTTAAAAATGTCCATGTCGAAATCACAACTACACCCTGATAGTAACAATGTACCTCTGTTATGATGAATTCTCGTTTTATTTGCAAAATTTATTAAATATCTGTAGAATAAGTGGGCAACCCATTCTACATATTTGCCCTCCAGACAAAATTTACAAAAGGTACGAAAGAATACCTAATACCCCTCAAATAGAAGGTAAACAGTTTGCTGAACCCTTTTTTCCGATTATAAAAATAATTTTTCGATATCACCGTTGGATTTAGGGTTAAATTTTATGTCCCCTAGTTTTTTTTCGAAGTTTTATCTTGTTTTTAAACTTATAATTAAAAAAAAAAACATTTTTAAAATTTACTCTTTTAAAGCCTCTAACTCCCTATCGGAAATAAGGGTTCAGCAAACTGTTTACCTTCAATTTTCTCGAAAACGGTTACTCTAAGCGACTTGCAACAAGAATACCTTTCTGAAAGATAAAAGCATGTAGATTTTAAAACCTGTACCCGCGTTGTAAAAAAAACAACCCCAAAAAAGTTATGTATAAATTAACCCTCTACCCTTGCAATAACTACCCTTTCCGATTATAAAAATAATTTTTCGATACCACCGTTGGATTTAAGGTTAAATTTTATGTCCCCTAGTTTTTTTTTCGAAATTTTATCTTGTTTTTTAAACTTATAATTAACAAAAAACATTTTAAAAATTTACTCTTTTAAAGCCCCTTAATATGCGTTTAACGACCTATGCTTATACGAACATTTTTTATTAATTTTAGGAGTACTATCACCCCTTGAATTTTTTTACACTATTTTTCTTAAAAACTCACCAATTATTTTAAAGAAGTAATGAAATAATGAAACTATAAGTCGAGTACCACAAAATACTTATTATAAAAAGAGATTTGGCGACTAGTTTCGGCTACAAGCCATCATCAAGTCTAGAATACATCGAGTCTTAAAATAGGAAACTTTATATTAAAAATTATTATTGAACATAAAATTAAATTGAATTTAAAAGTTGGTGACAAGTAGATTGTCCCATAAATTAAGTTGATGTTCGTGTGCGCGCACGGCAGAACATAGGGAAAAAGTAAATAGGGGAAGGAGGTTATGGTACAGGAAAAGGGGTAGTAAAATTAAAAATTGAAATTGGACATGTTATCCGAGAACGGACGATGTGTTAGGAATTTAAGTAAATGGAAGGTAATGGAATAAAATTTAGATTTTCATGGACCCTGGAAATGAAGATCTTTTAAGGAAAAGCCGGCGGCCACAATAATTTTGGCGTCGGTTGGTGTGTTCACCAAGTAGCGGAGTTAAAGGAACAAAAATTGCCAATAGTACCCCAAGAGGGTATTAGCCGACCACATCGGGTCCCAAGAATCAACGGATGGTGAATTATACCATGAAGGGTATAGGTAGAAAACCCCGAAGTGTTTCCAAAACAATGAAGGTGAACGTTATGAGGAAAGGTGTAACCTAACAGCGATTTAGCCTATTTGGTGGCCAACCACTCAGGTTTTCAACAAGTATCATCAGTACGCAAATAATCTAACTAATTAATAATACAGGTATGCTAATGAGAACCATGTACAAAATGGTGGTTGATTTGACATTGACAGTAAGTTAGTGATATTTATAAATGAAATAAATCGATTTTATATAACAAATGCCTGAAGAGCTACGCAAATAATACAATTACAAAATTGACAATACAATTATAAAGAGATATCAGAATCATTTGTAAAAACGTAAAAGTTAATTATTTTTATTTTTACAAGGATAAGAGAGTTTACGTAGACATAGGAAATGACCAATGAATAAAGGGGGGAAAGAAGAAAGAATTAAGAACCATTTGTCAGTTTTCTAGTTTACATTGTACAATTATTCAAAAAACGCACAAAAAATGGCATTTTTCTTTCTGTTTTTATCTTAAAAAAGGAAACATTAACAAAAATAATTACATAAAATATTTAAATCACTGACAAAATATAAAATAGACTGTCGAAAACTAACCTTTTTACGAGTATATTTTTATTACCTGAAACAAATAAACAACGACGAGCAAGCCATCGTTTCAAGACCCGGACAAGACGGTCTTGAATTTCATATTGCTCCAGGTACATCATCTTCCGTTAAATCCATTTTTTTTATGTACGTTTAACGTTGCTGTCAATAAGGAAATGTGTAACCCCACTAGTGCTGCCACTAGTGGATTTTTTTAAATCATCCGAGGAAACAGACTAATTGAAAAAAAATATACGATTTTTAAAGAATTACTTACCAGAACACCAGGTTAAAGTTTTTTTATGATGCTCTGCGTACCGTTCATCATCTGAATCATAGCAATCAACTGAAGGTAGTAATGGAGCCTTTGTTGTCATATAAATTGGCAGTCCAGCTGTTCCTGCTGCCTCTCTGAAAATAATTTATTTAAAAAAATGTCCAAATTACATGAAAATAACATTCTCTAATACAAATAATTAGAGACTTATCATTATTTTCTATTTCAAAGTTACTTATAAATTAATTATGACAAAATAGTAACGGAGAACGTTTAAATGGTTCCTCCTCTACCATAAATTAAAAATAATTACAATAATGTACAGAAATTCCATTTTTAAGTTTACTTTCCCGCTACATATACTGTAACGAAGTTACTTTTTTTTTTATTTTTTTTGGGACATTCTGTATATAAATAATTGTAATTTTTGTTATTGTATCAACCGTTTTACTTTGAATTTATTGACACCCCTCTTATTTTATTGCCCGATATAATCATAATTTATTTTTGGGAAATTCCTTCTTTGGATTTCCTATTTCTTTGGATTTCAAATTTTGTAAATTGTTAAGACGAAACACACAGGTCAGTTCCGTAGCCGACCGCGCATATTTAATTTTTAGTGGGGCCTTTGCTAAGTGGGGCTGGGAAAATTGTTTAAAAGGCCGGGAGCCGCTAAAATCACTCTCTTTTGCTGACTGTTATCCGTCTCTACCGTTTTTAAAAATTAATTACCGGCCGTAGTGAACGTTCTGACCTGTGTGTGTGTGTCCGAGGTAAGAACCTGTATAATTTTTCTTAATAAATAATTTTGGATATTTCTGATTTTTTTTTCTTGTGCATAAACTGAATAACTACATATCACTCGGCTTACATATAAAGGTTATAATTAACAATAAGTTTCTGGCGTATTTGTGTCTATTTAAAATATCTTCCGATTAGTTATAAAAGTTTCAAAGGTTTTGATTTATTTAATTTAAGGGGATTTGGCTTAAATTGATTCAAAGGTTTTTGAATTAGCTACCCTTGCGTTCGCTGTCTATTCACAGGAACACAACGGCGGTTCTTTCAAGAAACCCTGAATCCAGTCAATAGGGTTTATTTAATTTAAGGGGATTTGGCTTAATTAATTCAAAGGTTTTTGAATTAGCTACCCTTGCGTTCGCTGTCTATTCACAGGAACACAACGGCGGTTCTTTCAACAAACCCTGAATTCAGTCAAAAAGGTTTATTTAATTTAGGGGGAGTTTGATTTAATTTATTTAAGGAATCTTGAATTCTGTTCCGGAAAATCATTTTATCTGTGGGATATTTTCATATTATACAAATTTTAGATACCGGTTAATTCCTTTAATATTATATTCAGACATAAATACCAAGGAAAACTCCTGAGAATCATTTAGTGCCTAGTAACGCTTTTCTGAGTAGATATCATTTTCACTGCTAGACCGGCAAATTATTTTCACATGCATTTTGTATAATTGCACGATATTTCATACTGCTTTTAGTCATCTTATCTTTTATTGCTTTTAATATAGCTTTCAGTAGTTAGTGGTACGAATTAATAATTACAAAAAAAATAAATAGTTATTTGCAATTTTTCATTATCTTAACAAAAGCAACCGGTAAATTCAGGTTCGACACTGTGAAACAATTAAAGCCTGTTTTACACCGTGCACCCCTAAACAGTCTATGACAACAGACCCCTGGAATTACCGTAACCTCCATCTGTTGCTACCCTGGTACTCTTGAGGCAGTAGATCGAGAGTTAGTGGAGTAAACCATCCCAAAAATCTGGCGCCCGAGGCAATCTAGTAGGAAACCGAAGCCGTGGGTGTCATAGTGACGGCAAGTATCTTTTGTAGAAAGAAAGCACGTCACAATACCATATATACAATAGTATATAAGGTAGGGGAAACTAGGGACCTTTGACCAGTGTTTCCAGAGTGGTACTATTGTACCACATGTAGTACTTTTGGTCGTCAACAAGTACGATGGTACTCCTTTGATAAATGTGGTATCCAAATTAGTTTATCAGTACAGTTTGTTCATCGATTATTTCAAACAAGAAATCAAAATATTAATAGCAGACAATGAGTATGAAAAGAGAGAAAACATTCTTCCAAAAATTTTTACTAGAAGTGTTACTCTGTGATAAGTTTCTCTATGATGTAGACGAAGTGTCTCCCACGTCTCGCGGGCCTCTAGTGGATTATATTAAAACTAAATGAACAGAAAGTTCTCAGTCTCTCTCAAGTTATTTGACTTTCGATTCCATGTATTCAGCTAAAGAACTGAAAGTTGCTCAAGGAAAGTGGTACGCTGGGTCAAAATTTAATACATTTTCTTCGAGTTCATGGTACTGAAAATTTTTTTCCATCTGGTAACACTGCCTTTGACCTATAGGGAAACTTGACCCAAGGCTAAGTTATCAATATAGGGGTCGTTTGTAAGGTTGGTAGTGGCATCACTGCTTACCTGTTTCGTAAAACAAATTGTCGCGGTGTCAGAGTGATTTTTGTAAATTGTGAGTCGCGGCGTATTTTTTCTTTATCTTCAAAGGTTAGATTTTTATTTACTTAATGTTATTGGTCATATATCTAGTTTGAATGGTATGTTTTACAATTTAACATTATTCTCAATATGTTTACTTTTACAAAATACCAAGCATTACATTAAAAGCCTAAATGTGTATATTTTTCGCCCTCTAGGGGCGAAACTGTGGAGAATTCGAAAAAAAGTTAAATACAAAAGTTAAAAGAAATTTGGTGCTCTACAACTTTGCACTAGGAAATTTTGCACCAAAGTGAATTTTTTGTCCTCAATATTTTGTGATTTTTTCTAATTTTGTGACGATTGTTTTGCATTTTTTTGTGATGTTTTTCGATTTTTTCCGTATTTCACAATTTTATTTTTCATTTTTCCCAATATTTACTAATTTCTCTCTTAATTTTTTTCTTTTTTCAAGGTTTTTTGTTTTTTTCTTTATTATTCATTCCGATCTTTTTCTGATTTTTTTCAGAATGTTTCGATTCTTCTAATTCTTTCTCGCTTTTTATTCGTTTCTATTATTTTTTGTTTTTTTTTCTGTTTTTTTACTACTTTTTAAAATGTTTTCTAACCGTTCCTCATTTTTTATTTCATTGATTTTTTGTGATAATTTTTGATGTTTTGTGATAATTTTGGTTTTTTTTAGCCTTTTTTTTCCGTATTTTACAATTTTATTTTTCATTTTTTTTTCAATATTTTCTAATTTGTCTCTAAATTTTTTCTAAACTTTTTTTTTTTAATTTTTTTTCCGTTTTTTTTTATTTTTTCGATTCTTCTAATTTTTTCTTGTTTTTTTCTCATTTTTATGATATTTTGTTTTTTTTTCTGTTTTGTTCCTTATTTATTAATAGTTATTTATGCAAGAAGTGTGTAAAGTGATACTACCATAAATTTTATGTACAAAAATAGATTTCGCATGCAAGAGGTTAACAAGCTATTTTCCAAAATGTTGAAGTTAACCAGTTGATTTTTGGCACATAGAACTTTGGCAAGCTAAGAAACATAAGGATATTGCAAAAAAATATGTTGCACATGTAAAAAAGTTATTTTGAAAATTTCATTTTACTTTACGCACTAGTGAAAAAAAGTTAAACTTTACGCACTCCTTAGCGTGCGTAAAGTACGGTAGTAGAAAAAAACATTAAAAATAGGGTTGTAACAAAGTTACTTTTTCCGTATTATTTAAAATATATAAATTAAATCGCGCACGGCACTGGAGTAAAATTAACTTAAAATTGTGAATAAAAGGCCAGTCGTACCAGTTGAACCGTCGCCAGGCAGATGGAGACACTCTCGTCTCTGCTTCTTAGACGCCGAAGTTAGTATCGAGTAGGGCAATTCATACCGTTGTCGAGAGCTGCAGAGGCAGCCAGACGTCCGACTTGCTGTGGCCGTCCCTATTGGAGCAGCAGTGCAGTCCGTCGACCTTTAGATACAGGTCAAGTTTAAGCCAACTTCAGTTACATCCGGAGTCCAGAGCCGTCAGTCCGACTACACCACGCCGCCACGCCAATCGTGCCTGTATCGTCCGTTACACACCTTTTCTCCGCCGGATTTTGGTAACAAATAAAAGTTTTATTTATTAATATTTGTTTCGAGTTTTAACATCCCAGCAGCTAATACCCAAGTACTCAAACCAAGCAGGGCAAGTACAGACCGCCCTTCTGGCTGCCAGTGCTTTTGGTCGATACCATAACGACCCCTGGAGTATTTTCTTTCTCCACTGACGCTGCCCGTGCAGTGGCCTTCACACTCTAAACGGAAGGTGGCGCCCGAGGCATTCCGAAACCTGGACCAAGGCGCCAAAGTGCCCCGTAACGACCGAAGTGTCGTTACAGGGTCCAGAATTTGGAACTTTGAAATATAGTCACCATAATTTTAGTTCTAAAAAAAACTTACGTTTTCATTAGGTATTATACTAAAATAGTAATTCTAGCAGCATTTTAAAAATATTATAACAAAGACATAAATTTTCTATTAAAATATCGTTACGTTTTTTTTTCCTATGCCACCCTGTATTTTCATTATTCCTCTGCTCAGTATATCTTAATTTCATGTCTTTCCCATGTTAACAATTATCTCTTTGCCTCTTCAGTCAAAACAATTGACTTCTATATCATCTGGTACGTTTTTTTGAACAAGTCTTTTTTGGGAACATTTTCTTTTTGGGACTAAAAGTTTTTGGACTGAACAAGTTTTTTTTTTGGAACGGCAAGTTTTTATCCTCCTTTGGGACCTAGCGTCTCTACTGCCGGATCCAGGAAATGTTTAGAAGAAACTCGAAGACAAGCCAAAAACCAAGCAAAGTCACATTTCCAGAAAAACAAAGAAAGCCTCTGAAAGGTTTAAATTTTTCTCATAAAATAAAACAAATATAACGTTTAATTTCCTTAAACCCACAACAAGAAAGATTTTGAAATATATCATAGTTTTTTTGTCAATTGTTTCTAAATACATCAAAAAATCAATTAGACTGACGTAGAAAATTTTTTTGTTTCAATATTTTACTTTTTGATATATTTCAAATTCTATTCGTGGAACGAACCCATAATAAAAGAATTGAGCTTAAATCACATTTATTACTGGTTATCAACTAATTAACATAACGTTCCAATATCGAATTTCCTTCTTTCTGCTACTTAAAAATATGACGGCAACATTGCGTTACGTAGACATGAATTGTATACCCAAAATAATTATTTTTCAGGTGGCGCCATCTATAAAAAAGTACGTGAACTGTAAAATTGCCAGAATAACAGGTCTCTGATGTATTTTTGTTGATGTTCTATGGTTCAAATTATAAATTTTAGAACATATAAGACTTCTAAATGAAAGCAAAAAATGAATTATCTCTTACGTACCGTCACTAATGGGAATACAATCTAGTTCCAGTTTTTTTAACCGATTTTTGATGCCCTTTTTTAGGTTAAATTTTTTAAATTCCATTGTTTTTTTTTCACTTTTCAATACATTCAGGAACTAATTTAAAACCATTAGAACATTATAAAAGTAAATCCGCATATATTTACTGTCTGGATGGTTCGTCTTATATGTTCAAAAATTTCCCTATGCTTATCCATTTGCTAACGCCGCCTTAAAAAGTGTTAAGCTGGGTACGCATATGAGCACGTATGCGAATGAGGCAACCCGAGGTCGATCCATTTGCCTCGCATACGGGAAGTTGGGGTTCCCGCATAGTGGACGCACTAGGCATTGTATGACATCGATCCAGCAAATGTGGCGAGCATTCTTGTTTTTTCAATCGCTTTAAAAATATGGCCGATTCAGATTCTGATGGCGAACGCATTGCGTATTTTATACTTTTGAGCAGGGTATTAAAAAAGATAAAAAAGAAAAACCCAATGCAATACTATTTACGACCGACAGAGTAGACCGCCTCGACATGAAATTTTTGTTTCCGTCCAGACTGAGCTCACACCGAGCATGTGCCTCACTTTGATGTACCGCCAAGAAACGGATCGGGGTGAGGCCGCATGCATACGGATTCAAACAACTTCGCACGCCTCGTTCGGACGTACACATATAATATGCTCATGCGTCCTCGGTTTGCCTCATTCGGGTTCGTGCTCATATGCGTACCCAGCTTTAGACTGTCCATTGTACTAATCGGCTTACAATTGAGAAACCCGGTGTCCCTATCACAATTTATGATAATGTTGCTTTATTAGGAAAAGCGTTTTCACAATCTTTTACACCAACCAACATAACTAAGTGCAACAGGAATTTGTTGTTTTAATGAGAATATTTTCACAGCCAAAAATTTTCTTTGTGCATCAGTGACTGATAGATTTTTGGATCACTCTACCACCGTATCAGATGATAGTTACATGAAGAAACTCAATCCCAAAAATCCTTCTTTAGATCATTCAGCCTTAGTAAAAGAGAGTCAGACTAACATTCCACTAAATTTAACGACAGATGTAGCATTTACTTCTTTAACACCAGCTTTGACATCGAATTTTTATATTATTCCTAAAAATATTTTGCCTTATCCAAAAGTTAGACCAAAAAAAATATAAATAGAGGCCGTAAGAAGGGAAAAACTTTAATTTTAACTAACACTCCAAACAAATATGAAATTGAAGCAAAGCATATAGTAAGGGAAGCGAAGTAGAAAGAAAAAGAAGATCAAGCAAAGGCAAAATTTCTATTTTTGGAAGAAACATCGCCCAATAAAAAAAGGAAGGTTGTCAACAAATTAGTATCGGACACGGAAAGTTCAGAATCAGATTTAGAACCAACACCGGATATTTCAGAATCAAGCCTAGAAGAGAAAGACGTAATTTACCAGAAAAAAAAGACGATTGTATTTGCTGAAAAGCGAAGCATAAGAAGGTTTGTGTGGCAAGTTCTTAATGTTTCCCGTGGATGTTAATTGGTGACAACCAACGTTTCAAGTGACCTCAACAGGATGATACATCCGAAGTTGATCCTGAACAAGTTGAGGTTATTCTGGATTTACCAATTTTTATAAAAAAATAATAATAGAATCATTAACTTCAACGACGTAGATATGGGGAGGGTAAGTGAGGTAATTACCACCTCCCCACAAGGATACCAAAAATAGCACGAAAAGAAGTCTTAATGTTTGATTACCACCACCCCCAGGAAAAAATTACCAACCCCCCAGGAAAAAGTTATCTAGGATCTTTTTTACAGCGTGGGTTAGGAGAAAATAATCAATCCGATAATCACTCTCGCAAATGAAGGTTTAGATACAATTATAGAATTACTGTTGGAACAGATCCATAAAAAAGTGAATGAAAATTCACGGAAAACTCCAGAAAATCAAAGAAATAAACGCCAAAAAGTATTTTTCCGTAGAAAATCAAGGAAAAATGATATAGAAATGCAAACAGAAAAATTTTAGGAAAAAACTTCCTAATGAAAACGAAATTATGGAAAAAACACATAATGTACAAATTTTTACAAAAATAAATAAAATTTTTCACGGGAAAAAAGCATGAGTACATATTTCCACAGTTCAATTTGAATAAAAAGAAGCAAGAATGCTTTGCTCCACTGTTAATTTGGAAAAAAAAGGAGCAAGAATACATTACTCTATACTCGAATTTGAGAAAACGAGCAGCAAGAATGCATTTTTCCACACTGGAATTTGAAACAATGAGCAAGAATGCATTTTTCAACAATCGAATTTGAAGAAAATCTGATGTGGCCAGCATATGACCTCTCGCCATTTTTGAACCAAAAATTTACAGGTTGACACAAAAAAGTATGAAAAAAAATAATTTTTTTGTAAATCTGGCAACAATGGCAAAAGTTTCGAAAATTTTAATGAGATGAAAATAAACTATAGGCTATACAAAATATATGTGTAAAACTTTATTGCCGTTTTGTACAATAATGGCGTCATCACCCATAGCAACTGCCACTTCCGGTTGTGCGATTGGCACCAAAATCTAATCAGATCTAATCTAGGGTATCAGAATCCTGTATGCAAAATTTCAATTTTTTTTATTCAGTAGTTTTTGAGTTATTGTTACTACAACATCCATCCAAACACACACACACACACACTAACACACACTAACACACACACACACACACACACACACACACACACACACACACACTAACACACACACTAACACACACACTAACACACACACACTAACACACACACACACAGACATCATCGCGAAAATATCAAAATCGTATTCTAGGGACCCTAAAACGTGTTTATTCATTGAAAACTCACTACCCAATTTTTAGCATGATTCCTATACCTCTCTTATCTGAAAGGCGAGAGGTAAAAAAAACAGGAATGTATTTTTC
The DNA here is from genome assembly GCA_963243735.1 of Neocrepidodera transversa. Classification (NCBI taxonomy): domain Eukaryota; kingdom Metazoa; phylum Arthropoda; class Insecta; order Coleoptera; family Chrysomelidae; genus Neocrepidodera; species Neocrepidodera transversa. The sequence goes on along the minus strand of OY725342.1, from coordinate 25,625,255 downwards.
CAATGTTAATTTAAAAAAAAAGAAGCAAGAATGCATTTATCTACACTCGAATTTGAAAAAAAACAAGAGTACATTTTTCACAGTTAATTTCACAGATTAAAATTTAGAATTACTAATTTTTCTGTAAATTTTTGAGTTGCTCACAGAAAAAAAGTAAAAATGCAGTTTTGATATGAATTTGAGGAAAAACAAGAATGCATTTTTTTTTGGTGGGCGATGTTTCTTCCAAAAATAGAAATTTCTTTGCATTTGCTTGATCTTCTTTTTCTTTCTACTTCGCTTCCCTTACTATATGCTTTGCTTTAATTTCATATATCTTTGGAGTGTTAGTTAAAATTAAAGTTTTTCCCTTCTTACTTATTTATATTTTTTTTGGTCTAACTTTTGGACAAGGCAAAATATTTTTAGGAATAATATAAAAATTCGATGTCAAAGCTGGTGTTAAAGAAGTAAATGCTACATCTGTCGTTAAATTTAGTGGAATGTTAGTCTGACTCTCTTTTACTAAGGCTGAATGATCTTCATGTAACCATCATCTGATACGGTGGTAGAGTGATCCAAAAATCTATCAGTCACTGATGCACAAAGAAAATTTTTGGCTGTGAAAATATTGTCATTAAAACAACAAATTCCTGTTGCACTTAGTTATGTTGGTTGGTGTAAAAGATTGTGAAAACGCTTTTCCTAATAAAGCAACATTATCATAAATTGTGATAGGGACACCGGGTTTCTCAATTGTAAGCCGATTAGTACAATGGACAGTCTAAAGCTGGGTACGCATATGAGCACGAACCCGAATGAGGCAAACCGAGGACGCATGAGTATATTATATGTGTACGTCCGAACGAGGCGTGCGAAGTTTGAATCCGTATGCATGCGGCCTCACCCCGATCCGTTTCTTGGCGGTACATCAAAGTGAGGCACATGCTCGGTGTGAGCTCAGTCTGGACGGAAACAAAAATTTCAAGTCGAGGCGGTCTACTCTGTCGGTCGTAAATAGTATTGCATTGGTTTTTTCTTTTTTATCTTTTTTAATACCCTGCTCAAAAGTATAAAATACGCAGTGCGTTCGCCATCAGAATCTGAATCGGCCATATTTTTAAAGCGATTGAAAAAACAAGAATGCTCGCCACATTTGCTGGATCGATGTCATACAATGCCTCGTGCGTCCACTATTCGGGAACCCCAACTTCCCGTATGCGAGGCAAATGGATCGACCTCGGGTTGCCTCATTCGCATGCGTGCTCATATGCGTACCCAGCTTAACACTTTTTAAGGCGGCGTTAGCAAATGGATAAGCATAGGGAAATTTTTGAACATATAAGACGAACTATCCAGACAGTAAATATATGCGGATTTACTTTTATAATGTTCTAATGGTTTTAAATTAGTTCCTGAATGTATTGAAAAGTGAAAAAAAAACAATGGAATTTAAAAAAATTAACCTAAAAAAGGGCATCAAAAATCGGTTAAAAAAACTGTTTCGGGAACTAGATAGTATTCCCATTAGTGACGGTACGTAAGAGATAATTCATTTTTTGCTTTCATTTACAAGTCTTATATGTTCAAAAATTTATAATTTGAACCATAGAACATCAACAAAAATACATCAGAGACCTGTTATTCTGGCAATTTTACAGTTCACATACTTTTTTATAGATGGCGCCACTTGAAAAATAATTATTTTGGGTATACAATTCATGTCTACGTAACACAATGTTGCCGTCATATTTTTAAATAGCAGAAAGAAGGAAATTCGATATTGGAACGTTATGTTAATTTGTTGATAACCAGTAATAAATGTGATTTAAGCTCAATTCTTTTTATTATGGGTTCGTTCCGTATTTAGAAACAATTGACAAAAAAACTATGATATATTTCAAAATCTTTCTTTTTGTGGGTTTAAGGAAATTAAACGTTATATTTGTTTTATTTTATGAGAAAAATTTAAACCTTTCAGAGGCTTTCTTTGTTTTTCTGGAAATGTGACTTTGCTTGGTTTTTGGCTTGTCTTAGAGTTTCTTCTAAACATTTCCTGGATCCGGCAGTAGAGACGTTAGGTCCCAAAGGAGGAAAAAAACTTGCTCGTTCCAAAAAAAAAAACTGAAAAACAAAACAACAATGCATTTTTCTACATCTTTGACAAAAATAGAAAATAAATCACTTCCCGGATCACCCGCAACCAATTCCATCTGGCTCGTTTACACGCAAGGGCGTGTAGATATGTGGGGGAGTAAAGGGGGTAATTAGCCACCCCAGGGTACCAAAAAATAGCACGAAAAGAAGAAATAAAATATATGAAATGTAGAAACGGACAAACATATTTGTCTAAGTTTCATTACCTCCCTCAGGAAAAAAAGTACCCTCCCCCCCAGGAAAAAAAATTATCTACGCCCTTGAATAACTTTATATTTAAGCAAAACTTCAAGTTTGCTGTAGACTTAGGGCCGGTTGTATAAACGTTTTGAACTGTAGTTCACAGCCGAACTGCAGTTTAAATTAAAAAAGTTGTTGCACCAACAGTATTTTACACTGATCTCAGTTCAAATCGGGAGTTCAAGTGAACGCCCATTTACGGACGTTCAGGAAGTCGAACTGTCGATCAAAGTAACTTTGTAACCTCACAAATTTCCTTTTCTGTTGTTTACCGTATTTGACATTTCGATTGTTGCATTAAAATGTATGAAATTGACGAAAACATAACTGATGATGAAGATTTTTTGGGTCTTGTGAATGTTATAACGAATGATGCTAGGATGCCACGAACATTCAGGGAACGTCCTGATCATTTTACTAAATGGAAAGACAATGAATTTTTTCAAAGATTTCGCTTAACAAAAAACACTGTAATTTACATTATTGAAAGTGTTTCTCCAGCAATCTCTTCCATTAGCAGAAGCTAAATTAGTTTGTTTTTATTATATTATTATTATTATTATATTATAATATATATTTTTTAAAGGAATCAAGCTCTATCAACTTCAGATATGGTACTCCTCACCCTAAGGTTTCTCGCGACAGTATGTATTTTGCAAGTAGCTGGAGATTTTTCTGGTGTAGACAAATCTACAGCAAGTAGAGTCATTAATAAAGTAACTCGGGCAATTGCACATATGCATGAAACTTATATATCATTACCCAATGAGGAAATAAATAATGTTCGACAGGGATTTTTTAATATTAGCAGATTTCCTGTTTGTACTTACCTTCCTACTTTTACTATCAAAAAATATATAATATTTTATAAACAAACACAAATAAAAGATAAACTCAGATCCTGCCAAAACCAAAAGTCAAAAATTTAGGTTCTGCTATCTGTCAAAAATCGGAAAAAACGAAAAGTAACTAAATATCGCTAGTGCCAACATAAGCTAAACACAGTTCAACTGATCTACAGTTCAGTTTACATTGAACAACGTAATAACGAATGAACGTAGTTCACGGCTTGATCGGCGTTCCGTTGAACTCAAGATCAAAATTGTTTTATACAACCGGCCCTAAGAATTACAATTTTTATAATTTGGTAGGTACTTACAGAAAAATAAAATATGCTTTTATTTCCTTGAATCTTGATTATTAATAGTAAAGTCTACGACTGGGCCAAGTATCCCTAATGATGGGTCAAGTATCCTTATATATTGAGGCGCTTGACCCAAATGTAGCCCTTTGAAAACAAGTCAGAAGCGCCCGCGCGTTAGCAATCACTTGACGACTTCTAAACAAAAATGCGATTATCTCATGAACCATAAAAGATATCTCAAATCTGTTTTCAAATATCGATTCAGAGTTAAATTTCACGTCGGAAGCAATTTTTGAAACCGGTAGTATCACTTCTGGTTATGGTTTGTAAAACCAGTTTTGAAACCGGAAGTTATAAAAATCTACCTCTTTTCATTTTTCAGTTATAAATACGTAGACAGAACCGTACATAAGACTTACCTTTTAGGGTTTAGAAGTCTAAAACGCAAATTTTGATACTTTAGGGTTTGAAATATGTTGAAATTCTCCAATGAAGATATCATCTTCATACTTTTTGCCATTGTTAATAAATTCGCTAACAAATAAATTTATTTGCAGGCTACAGGTGTTTAATAGATAAAAAGTCATAGTAGCTAGAAGAAGAAAGTGACATTTATAATCAATGAGCTGCAAAATAGGGAGTTTTAAAGGTAACTTAAAAAATTTGCCACTAGGATGAATTACGAAGGAGAAATAAGAAAATTCATTGGAAAAAAGCTCATCTTGTTGAAAGGTAATTAAACTGCCACGTTTATAATTTACTTTAGATTGGATGCCTATGACAACCTGCATCATATACATACAGTATCTGTGGACGAAAATAAATATACTATTCCAGGATGTCAATGTAGATTCTCTTCCGCCTTATTAAAATCTGATACAGTTGAAGACATATGCAAACGTTTGTAATAAATTATACCATGAAAGAGCCAAACGAATGTATGAAGAAAAGTATTTGGTTTGTTTCAGAAGTGTTATTGAGAATAACCAATTTTACATATGAAGACACGAGTGGATGAAGGTGTTATTTTTGAAAGTATCTGTTTTCGTCATGGATGAAGGTGTTAAGTCCTGATCTGTAACATATCACCTTCATAATACTGCAATATTGTGTAGAATATGACGGTTCGTTGAGGATGAAGGGATTTTTCTACTTGAACATGGAGGAAGGAGTCATGTGCTGTTAATGCCTTCATCTATTGCAATTCGAGAAAAATTTCTACTGGTAATATGGAAGGTGTTATGTACCGCACATAACACATTCATCTACATAAGCATCATTTAAATTCAGTAGTGCAAGTGAGATCACTGACGACAAATCACGTTCAGTTTTCATTCTCTTTCGACCGAAATAAGCGAAATAGCCATTGAAAATGGTTTCTAGAGGAAAGAGAATATTGAGCTTGGTAAAAAAAGAGTCGAACTATACAGAATCAGGCCGTATAGACGAAATATGCGTTTCTACCGAAAATCATAACCTCAAAGTGCCGAATGTGAATGTCTCAGACTCTGGTAAGTTGAATCTATTTTTACTGAATGAAATTCAATATATCACAAGGCAATCACTACTTGATACATTATTTTGTATATGAATTGAATCTACATGCATCAATTTCATGATTTTTTAATTACATGTTTTTAGTGTATCAATTATACAGGGTGGCCACTATTTAATTGAGCAGTATTGCTATCAAAGAAACCACAAGAGATACAAAGTCGGTTAAATGGGATAAAAGTTGCGCATTTCAGAGACGATTTTAATGGTTTTTTAAACTTGGAGTTATTCCGATTAGTTTCGAAGATAATCGACATTTTCCGAAATACCCCAATTTATTCTTTTCAATCTGGCATCGTTGTTAAGAGATATATCGAAAAAATGTTTGAATGAAATTTGTTGTATTAAAGATTTGTTATAAAATGCTGGTATTAAATATGTACTACAACGTTTCGTATTCTCGGAACCACCATCAACTTCTTTATTTGAATACGGACCTGCATACCGCGAATAGTTCATTTAAATCATCTTTTTATTCTGAATTCAACCATGTAATACACATAGTGGTTAATCCTTGTTTTGGATATATTGTGGCCCAAAACAAACACCTATTTATTCCCAATATTTTTTTGAGTACGGACCTGCACCACATTATTTGGTTTTTTTTCTCATTTAAATGTCTTGCATTTCATTGTCTACCAAATAGCATAGACAAAATCTAAAATGTCACAATGATTTAAATTTTAAAGTATAAAAATGTGGCAAATATTTTTAAATTCTACTAGAGCTTGATGTTTAATTTAACAATTATTTCATTCTATGATCTAGTCAGCCTGGCATGTCAGATTTATTAATTTGAAATGACACGTCAAACTACGAGGTTCTGTGTCACATTTTGACTCATTTATAATCTTTAAATATCTTTTTTCCTAAGTGAATTTAAATTTAAATATGGTTCGGTACAATAGAAATGAAAGAAAAGATATGTACGATGCATACATCAAATCAAATAGAAATAGTGCACATGCTGCCAATAAATATCTAGAATTATACCCTGAAAGAAGACCACCGTCCAGGCACACTTTTTACAGAGTTTAACTAAATATGTATTTAAACGGAAACGTTAATAAATAAAGGGGAAAATATTTGAAAAACAAACAAGTCAACGATATTAATGTGTTGGCTCAGGTCAATATAAATCCAGAAACATCTTCAAGAGCAATCAGCAGAGAATGTTGTACTAGTGCGTCTAATGTAAAAAAAAATCTCAAGCGGTATAAATTTCATGATTCCAAGTACCAAAAAGTACAAAATTTACATCCCGGTGATTATGATAGAAGATTACAATTTTGTCGCTGGTGTAAGCGTCAATTAAATATTGATAATTCTTTCAACGAAAAAGTCCTTTGGAGCGACTAATCAACGTTCACTAACGTTGGAGTTTTCAACAGAAAAAACAAATATTTTTATGCAGTAGAAAATCCACATTTAGTGCAGGAAGTAAGACCTCAAGTCAGATTTTCTTTAAATTTGTGGTGTGGTATCATTAATAATCAAGTTATTGGTCCTATTTTTATTGACGAAAATTTAAATCACAATATTTATGTAGATTTACTGGAAAACATGTTGGACAATTTAAATTTAAATGAAAGAGGAGCTATAAGATATTCTATGCACGATAGTTGAGGGCCACATAATGCTATTGGAGTTAGAGGGTTCCTAAATAGAACATTTAACAGAAGGTACATATGGACCGGTCCGATGGCTACCTAGGTCGCCATGTTCGAATCCTCTGGACTATTTCGTAGGGGGATATCTTAAAACTCAAGTTTACCATAGACGCATCCCTAATAACGTTAATGAATTACGTCAAAGAATTAATGACGCATTTGAGAACATAACGGTCGAAATGATAACTGCGAGTACACAAGGGTAGATTTGTGCATAAGGGAACATGGAGGACACTTTGAACAATTTCTTTGGTTTCAAATTCAGGTTTAGAGGCCAGTATGAAGAATGAAGGCACTAATAGTTGTTTTAATTAAAATTTAAAAATTTAGTTTAATCTATGTTTAATTTAATAATAATATTTTTAGTTTAACTAATTATGTAATAGTTTTTTCTCCACGACCATTACTGAATGTATGAATTCTGAAATCATTTTTAATAATAAAATGTAAACATTCACACTCTAGAGTCTGAATATTTATTCTATAATACTTGCCTCTTATGCATTTTGCATGTATTTTCGTTCTTTATCAAGGTAAAGAATGGATTTTCTGTAATCGAACTAAACAATATGGATTGCTATGGACTTCAAAAGTGTCAGTGTCGTCAGATATAAAATGGTGACGGTAATAATTATTTTCAAACAAGTTTTAATTTAAACAAAATAATGAGTGAAAAATCAAGTGAAGCAGATATAGAATTTAATAATATCTAAAATTGCAAGTTATGAAAAACATCAATGCACCAGATTTTAATTTCGGTAAGTGTACCATAACACTATAAATATTACTACAATGTAATATAAATATGTCAACAAATAACTTGTGTTCAGATTTAATTTAATTTTGATTCATACTTTTTGATCGTGGAGAAAATATAGTCTGTTACTCGGTTAGAATGAAAAAATTCGACACTCGTGGTTCCTCACACTCGCTTTCGCTCGCGTTCGGAATTTTCCACTCGTGTCGAATTTTTCATTCCAACCTTGTTACAGAATCTACTATTCCAGATTTTTCTGTAAATACTAAATTAGGTTCATTTCATGTTTATTGTTTCTTAGAACTACAAATACTGATTCTGACTCCTAAGGTTAACAAAAAAAATACGGTACAGGTCCGTACTGAAAAAATTACTGGGAATAACTAGGTACTTGTTTTGGGCCACAATCTATCCAAAACCAAGATAAACCACTATGTGTATGACATGGTTGAATTCAGAATAAAAAGCTGATTTAAATGAACTATTCGCGGTATGCAGGTCCGTATTCAAATAAATAAGTTGATGATGGTTCCGAGAATACGAAACGTTGTGGTACATATTCAATATCAGCATTTTATAACAAATTTTTAATACAAGAAATTTCATTAAAACATTTTTTCGATATCTCTCTTAACAACGATGCCAGATTGAAAAGAAAAAATTGGGGTATTTCGGAATATGTCGATTATCTTCGAAACTAATCGGAATAACTAAGTTTAAAAAACCATTAAAATCGTCTCTGAAATGCGCAACTTTTATCCCATTTAGCCGACTTTGTATCCTTGTGGTTTCTTAGATAGCAATACTGCTCAATTAAATAGTGGCCACCCTGTATTAATTCATTACAGATAACTCCAAACAAAGAGAATGCGATGTGTTACAAGATATTCCTTCAACCAATGGATGTTCGAATGGTGGAATAACACTAAAAAATCAGAAAAAAAGAACAAGAAATAGACATGATACTGTCAATCACATACACTGTTTGGAAAACGATGATTCTTCTGTATCGGAACGGGATTTTCTAGGAAGTGACAGTGATTTGGACTATTCTCCAGATGAGGGTGAAACAAGTAACCCTGTATCCCAAAATGACAACAATAATCAGATTGGTACATTGTCACAAACAGGAATAATTGCAAATGATTTTACACTTCAAAACATAGAACATTGTACTGGGGAGAGTAAGTCTCAAGTGAGTATTGGAAAAAAGGAAACACTTTTCTGTTCACGAGAAGACATAAAAAAAAACAAAATGTATACCACAGATGTGGAAAAAACGAAAGGCAACTCTGGCTAGAGAGAGAGGTGAAGAGTACTTATCCTATAAAAACACAGTTGTTCCTAAAAAGAACCCAAAGTTGGAATTTTGTGTCGGGAAAGATGTAGACTACAATGTGGTTCACGTTTTGATAAAGAAGAGAGCAGCACTACTTGATAAATTCTACAAACTGGGCGTGAATACAAAGAACGCTTTGCTCTTCAAGAGTATTATTAAAAAACCTGTATTGAGATAATGCAAGGGTGCCACAAAACATAGAAGTGCATCGTACATCTACAATGTAACATAAAAACTCCATCACTGAGCAAGTATGCAAAGAAGCTCTATGTGCTTTGTATCAAATTGGTAGAAATAAAATTGATATTCTGAAAAATCGAATACAACGTGGTGTGTCAGTTCGTCCTTTAAATCGTAGAGGACAGCACTCCAACAGGCCTCGTAAGATGGATGAAGAAGTCAGACAACGGATCAAAGATCATATAAAGACCTGCAGAAGAGTCACATTATTCTAGGAATAAAAACCCACAAAAAATATCTTTCACCCCTATTAAATCAAAGTGTATGTATGAGATATATATTCGAAAATGTAATGAAGACAACTTAGCAGAAAAGTTCAGAATAAGAGTTCATATTCTAAACTTTTTGCAACCGAGTTCAATATATCATTCGACTACCCTAAAAGTGATACTTGCAGCGTTTGTGATGCTGGTAAGTCAAATCAAGAACATCAAGAGAATTATCATGCAGCAATTGAACTTCAAAAGGCCGACAAAAAGAAAGTACGGGAGTCTGAGTATATGGAATTCGTTACAATAGACTTGCAGCAGACAATGCCTCTTCCGAAGTTAACAACATCAAAGGCATTTTACCTGAGGCAGATGTGGTTTTATAACTTCGGAATACATATAATTGCCAAAAATTTGGAAAGAGCAATTTTTTGTATATGGACCGAGGATATGGCCGATAGAGGAAGTTTAGAAGTTTGCAGTTCTCTACTTCGATGTATAGAAGTTGACGAAGCGCTCAGAGAAAAACACCACTTAATTGTTTGGTCTGATTCATGTGGAGGGCAAAATAAAAATTTCTCTATAATTTGCCTTTATCAGTACCTATTGCTGAAAGGTTACTTCCGCATAATAGATCATAAGTTTCCGGAAGTCGGGCATACTTATTTAGATTCCGACAGGGATTTTGGGAGGATCGAAAAAATATTACGCACTATACACTATATTTGTACCAGATCAATACCGAGAAATAATAGCAGACTAATAAAAAAATCTAGTCATCAATATGGAACAACATTTCAGAAGAATAGATGACATTCCTTAGAAACTTAGAATTTATAATCGGAAAAAGGATGAACTGAATGAAAACGTGAGATTCAGAGATGGCATCAAATGGATAAGAATAAAAGAATACGGGTCTTATCTATACAAAGGATCTTATGATGAAATGATGCCGTTTCGAAAAGTTACTATTTTCAAAGACAAGAAAATTAGAAAACATTCCGAAAATATTCAGGTAGAAAGATTCACAGAGAAATACGGCACTATTTCTGATAAAAAGAAAGAGAATCTGGAGCAGCAATTACCGTTTGTTAAAGAAGAATATCGATATGATTATGAGAACATTCTGGGTATGTAATGATGTTTTTTGGTTGTCAATTTTTTAGCAATTTGGAATAAAGTATATTTTTTCAAATCTTGTGTATTTCACTTTTCTTAATTTTTCCATTGGATGAAGGTGTTGTGTACACATTTTTTATGATAACCAAAAAAAAAATTAGTTCTGAAGAATTTATCCCCAATCCGTTGAATTCAACGACCAATAGGTGCCCATTGATTTATAAATAATTATATCAGGACTCAAACTGAAAAAGTTCCATCAGTTAAACTTTTACCTCAATTTTCTCAATTGTCCGAATATGTAACTTAACACCTTCATCCACTCGTGTGTTCATATATGATCGTGTTGCCAGTGAATTCCGTAAACGAATTTTATATTCAGTTCATAGTGTTAAGCAGAAATTCTATTTTAGAAGCACAGTGTGAATGTACTGCAGGTAGGGGCCCTACTGCCCTTTGCAAGCATGTGTTTATCGTTATTTATGCTCTTCTACATTATAGCGACAAAAAAAAATGTGCACGAAACATGTACTGACCTTTTACAGACATTTCAAGAGCCATAAAAAATAGCATGGGTGTGAGGGCAAAAAATTTAATTTTAACGAAGAACATTACTTATGAAAGGCTACTTAACTTTGATTCTCGGTCAAATACTGCAAATAAAGTGGAAATCTGTACCAATCTTTGTATTGCATATGCTGCAACACATACAGACGAAAGAAAAATGCCAATTTTACAAATATATCCATCAGCTAATTTAATTGCTGTCAGGTTTGTATTCTTTGTCTGATTTAGAACGCCATAAGTTGCAACAAGAGGTCAAGCACAAAATAAAAAATGGCAAAAGCAACACTGTATCCGTGTATCTAGTTCTAGATTTGGGAGGATTTGTAAGTCTAGAAAAACATCAAAGTTAAATTTGGCAAATTCCTTAACAGAATATAAACCTCCTCTAACAATGCCTTCAATAAATCATAGCTTACAATATGAACATATGGCTTTGCAAAATGGCCTTCACACATAAAAACGAATGATTTTGTTGACACACCGAATTCAAAATGGACCGTGTTTGGCTGTGCTGCCCTCTCGGGCAAATTCCGAAGTACAAAACTCCTATTGTCTACAAAGTGCGTTCAGTAATGCCACGAGAAGAGACATATAAATTATAATATACAGATAGTGTACGTGGATAAAATAAGTGTTTTATATATTATTGGAAGGATTTGTTTGTGAATCAAGATTAGAGTGACAAACACTAGACATTTCTTATGTTTTGTTTGTAAAAACAATTTTGCAAACAGAATTAAAAATAAGCTATAATAAATCTTTCTTAAAAAATTAAAGTACTACACATAAATAGCGAGGTGTTATATTGGCCACAACCATATTTTTAAATTGACGTTACCTCTCCACAGAATCTTTTACAAGTTTCGCTTTGTTTTTAACCATCAATCTCTTCTTTTCAACTTCTGCTTTGCTCTTTCGTAGCTTCTCCTCCATTTCGGATTTGGCCTGCTTGTGTCGCTCTTCTTTTTGTTTCTGCAATTCTAGTAGCTTTTCTTTTTCTTTTTGAATAAGCAAGTCTCGTTGCTGTTGTGCCTTGAAAATTCATATACATAAATAATTAATAAAAAAGCTTCAACGATTTTTACCTTTAATTGTTTCTCTTCCCTTTTTCTTCTCTTGTCATCAGCCTGTGCTTGTAGAATAGCTTCTTTTTTCAGTTGCGCCTCCTCTTTTTCCTTGCGTAATTTCTCTCTCTCTCTGTATTCAGCCTGCGAGGCTTTTAACGTACTTAAAGATTTCAAGGAAAGTGCACTGTCATTATGTTGAAAAGATTTTTTATTGCAAGTGAAAAGTTTTTTGGTTATTTTTGTTGTGCTAGAGCCTTTCAGGTCGAATTTATTAAGCGGAGTAAAATGTTTTACTGCTGACCCTCTACCATGATCTTCTCTATATAATTGTGGTATCTTCGAGGCGCTGGAACTATTATTACAAAGATAAAAAAAATCTTGTAATATAGAAAATAATAAGATACTTACGGTTGTTTAGAAGAACTGCCAAATTTCTCAAATACTTCGACCTTTTTCTTTAAAGTACTCTTTTCGTATGGACTAACAATCTCTTGAATTTTTTGTTTTTCAGATTCTTTATTATTAACCATTTTAGGTTTTTCTACAACCATTGTAGCATTAACAGTAACAAAATTATTAGTTTCAGCAATATCTACATTCATAGCATCTTCATATTCCTGTGAAGTCTTATTTTTTTCCGATTCATTAGAAGAAGACTTAGATCTTTTAACATTCTATACAAAACAAGATTTTATAATAATTAATTTTAAAAACTTATAATTTCTTACCTCTTGTTCGTCTTCACTGTTGGAACTTAACTCCCTTTTAATTACTTTTGTTATAGTAGAGTCTTTTTGATTTAATCTTACAATTTTTGCTTTTTCCAATTCTGCTTCCTCTTGCTTCTTTTTATCCTGTCTTGTTTTCGTTCGCGTACTTCTTACTGGTAATTTGTCAGATTGTGCTTTATCACTGGTTCCGTTTTCAGAATTTGTATCTTCAGTTATGTCAATCATAGTGATGGTTGAATTCTGTATAATTACGTCGGAAGATTTGCCATTTGTCTATAAAATTAATACATAATTTGATAAAATAAAGCTTAAGAGAATGAGAGAAATATGTTTGTTAGTTTCCGAAAAGTTTATCGACCACATTCATTCCAATATTGGATGACAAATACGTAACCAGCCTAATTTTATTAAATTTTCCTTAACAGCACAAAGAAAACTTAATGCCTATCAGCAAGTTAAATACTAGAACCATAATATTTGTTCTTAATTTTTTAAACTGCTTTTTGTTTCTGTTATAAAAAATCTAGTTAGCAGCTTAATACATATAGTTTACTTATGTGATACCGCATTTAATTAATTTTTTAGCATCTACATTAAACATTCTAAAATTATAGACTGCAATATAATATTTTTTTATATTTAGAATATTTTGCAGTTTGAGCTTGAGTAGCTGCAAAACCAGCCCTTGAAGAATTACATAACACCTGTTTATATAGAAGTGTGAAATTTACCTGTTTATTTTGTTGAATTTTTGTTTTTGTTCTTGTAGATCGAGTTTGTCTTTGAGGTGATTCAACAGCTTCAGTTTGGATTTTCTTTTTTCTGGGAGGTAATTTTAAAGGAGCCTGCATATAATCTAAAGAATATTCATTTATTATTAGAATATACTAATAAACATCTGAGACTTACTTGATTCTTCCGATATTATTGATTGTTTTTTAGATCTTGTTGATTGTTTATTAGATTTTGTTAATTGCTTACTAGATCTTGTTTTAGTAGAACTAATAGATAATTTTTCCAGTTTAATTGTAGCTTGCGGAATAGGATTAGAATTAGATATTGTACTATTTGGATCTTTATTTTCTTGTTGTTCTAAACAAAAATGTTTGTATAAATTATACTTCAAAAAGTACCTATACGTAAGATTTGATTTTACTAATTAAAAAAATCTAATTATTAAAAAAAATTAAATAAAACTTACCTTCATATTTATTTTGCTCCTTTATTAACCATGATATATCATTTGTTTCCCCAAATTTAATAAAATTGAATAATTTATCATTTATATGCTAAAACAATTATTAAAATGCTAAAAAATTAAGTGTTAACTTCAAAATCAAACTTAAAATTTCATAAATGGGTATTTTAATATTTTAGGATATTTCGATTATTCGTAAGGCCAATAATTCACAAATTTTGGAAAAATAAATAAAGATAACATTGAATGAAAGTGTCTTTTACTTGATGAACATCCATGTTAAAAAGTACTTTTCGATATTCACTTTATTTCACAAACTTACATAACATATGTTTAGATATACAATATATTCTTCAGATGTAAAATTAGTACTAACCTAATATTACAAAGTTCTAGATTTTATAGTTATTTTATGTTTATGATTTAAAGCTTTAGTCTAGTCAACAAGTGCTTTTTGTTAAATGTTATTAAAAGAAATTTCTCGTGAATTAATCAAGTAAGAAAAAAAAATATTTTGGGAAAAAAACAGATCAAAAGAAATAAACAGACATCAGATATAAAATATTTTTGAAAAGTCAAGATAAAGTTTTATATGTAAGAATGATATTTTGAATACTGTAATAATAGAAGAAGAAAAGAAGGAAAATTATATATATACCAATAATATTAGAGGATGAATTTTATTTCATAAATTTAAAGAAAATTGGAAGTTTGCAAGATTTGTATCCAATTTTTTTAAATAATTTTTTGTAAGTTTTATTATTTTTTATTTCGTAGAGCCCACCCCAAAATTTGAGATTTGTGATTTGTATACCATCACAATCGCTATAATGAAACTATGAGCTTTTGGAGGATTATTAATACTATTATCATTTTTTAAATGATCCCAGGAATCCATGTTTGTAATAAATGTAAATCGATTTGATATGTTTAGTTGGTGATGTTGAATCTAGGCATTAGTAAAAAAGGGAATCCACTAGCAGATATCTCTGATACATTTTAATGCATTTATTGCAAATTACCAATTGATAAACAGTATCGAAAAGAATACTTACTGAATATTCTAAAGAGTAAAAGTTTACTACCTTGTATGGTCTTTTTCATATTATAAGGTTCTTTTTTACCTTTTTAATAGCTACAGAACAAATTAAAGTTCTAAGTATATTACATTTTATTTCAACCTCAACATTTTAACACTTAATAACAGACGTGCGGTCTCTCAGGCCTCTTGAAGATGTGAAATTTTTAGTTTAAGTGCAGTATTTAGCGTTCTCTTGCCTTAAACCTTTTCTTTTTTAAATATAAAAAAATATACTTTTGTATGCAATATCTGTGTTTTATCCGGTTTTTTTTTAAATTATAATGAATCATTTTAATTACCTGCCAACTGTTTTGTATCTTGACAATAAAAGTATTCAAAAAAAGAGGTCTGTGTACAGAAATTTCACCACTGTGGTTAAGGGTTAATGTTCTGAACACTTTGTTGACCGACATTTGTAAATTAAAACACGATTTAACTCGTCATTGGTCAACAATGTGTTAATAAGGAAAGCTTTACATTTTTTTTAATACAATCCGAACTTTTTTTGGCAAAAAAATAGAGTCTTTTTATAATCGTAACTGCAATGTTAAAAGTTGGTAATTTGCAACCTCAATTTTAACTGCTGCGAATACTGTACAATTGATTCAATTGAACTTTGCAGTTGTAGATGACGTTCATGTTTACACATCCAGCTAGTGATATTATTTTTATAATTACGTATTAATTTAAAATATTGGTATTACCTCATTTAACTCATCACTGAGTCTTTTTACTCCGGTAAAAAGAAATTTATTGTTGTCTCCCAAGATATCGTCCAACGCTGACATTTTTTCAACATAAAATTTAACACTTCTATAAAGAATATTATATCGCAACTAAATGAATTCACTCACACACTCACACGTTTCAAATTTTAGGCAAAAAAGCGTTGGAAGGTTGGAATACAGAAAAGCTTGTCATTAACAAAAAAAACTGTTCGTTATAACATTTTGTTGAATTTGATGCTTTCTCATCTGACAGACATATCAGACTTTCAAATAAATAGCCGTTAATTGATTCTTCTTTTTTCTTCTTATTTTGACTTCTATGTATCGGGAGCGACCGGTTTTCCGATAGAAAGAAGCCCAAAATAAGAAAAAAAAAAGAAGAATCAATTTACGGTTATTTATTTGAATAAATAATAGCGTTGTCTGTATTCCGACTTTCTCTATGGTATTCAGTGTATTCAGGCAAAATAGTAATAGGCCAGCCGTTGGAGACAATCGATTCACAATTCCAAAAGTTTTCAAATTTTCATGGTGTGTTAGTACATTAATAAAAACAAACTATAAAATTTTGCAGAAGTCTGGGATGAACGGAACATTTTGTTTAAATCGCAAAAAACGTTTTAATGCTTTATTTTTGCACCGAAAATTGCAAAAGTTTTACGAACTTGGAATACTGCTAGTAATAATTTTTTACAACATGCATTAAGTTTGCAACCTTGTAAAAGTTATGGAACATTGTTTTTTTCTCATTTGTTTAAGTTTTCCATTGTAATTTGTTTAAAAAAATTACAAAAGTTCTGCAAATTGGTACGGTGCACGGAAAAACAGTTTAACATATTCACGTAGATTTTGTACGATTTAGAAATAACACTACTATTCTTAATAACTTTATTAAGTAAAACGTGAACATTAGCAAAATAGCCAAGAACAAAAGATACAATCCTTTTTGACTGCCGGGCTCAACAATACTAGGGAGATTTTAAGCCACCTATTTGAACAGCAATATACTTTATCCGTTATACATCGCATGCGCAATAGCGCTAAAATAAGGGACAACATTATTAACCGATATTGCTTTACGTTAATAAAGTTGAAGTAACGTTCCCTTAATAAAGGATATTGATTTTGCCATGGTGCCACCTGTACAATATTTATATTAAAATTTTATCATAAACTCCAAAGTCTATGATAAGTGCATGTCAAATTTAGAAGATTTGAGTAAGTCAATAGTTTTCACCCTTTTTACCACTTTTTTTTATAATACGAAATGAAAACATTTCATAAAAATTAATGTTTTGGCAACAACGGTCATGGAAACCGAGCCTTCATTTTGGTCACACTTTTTTCCTTCTATTTGTTTACCTAACCTATCTTTTTTCATTTCTTACTGGTGATTTACACCTCCAGGATCTCTTCTTCTAATGATGTTATCAATCATTTGTTCCATAGTAGATTTTATAAAAGAATAATAATGCAGTTTTAAAATTAAAAAAAATCGTATTTAAAGTGTCACAACGTGTGGTTTATCATTTATAAGGTTATAATGTCACTGACATCTGTCACGTAAATAACGGAAGAATATATGGCTTAAAACCTCATTTATAAAATACGTTATTAACGTACTGTATTTACGTTAATAACGGATAAAGGGATATAACGTATGATGCTCAAGTTGTGGCTTAAAATCTCCCTAGTCCCGCCATTCACCTAACCTAACATCTGTTGCCAACCGACATACTCTAAGGATAGGCAACATATCTTACATCCTTTCTCTTTAAGATAAAACATAATCATTCAAATGTGAAGGCTGCTTTATTTGGCGCCCACTTCGTGATCTAACCACAGGTGATGAATTTACAGGTGGAATTATTTCAGATTCTTCAATGTGTGACGTATCAGGTTGCGCCTGCAAATGCTGATCATTTTCAGACGCTTTCCTTTCATGACAAACTTTAGATGTGGTCAGATCACAAGTCTTTCCAAGGTCATTTACAATGGACTTATATTCTGCGTTTGGCAAATTTACAGATTTTTTGAGATCAATACGATTACGTCTTATAATTTTGTCATTTACGTTAACTAAGAATGACCTTGGAGTGTTATGTTGGCTAAGTATTTTACCCTGAGACCATTGATTATTGCCATGACCATAGACCATTACATTATCACCTGGTCTTAACGGTTCAAGATCTTTAGCATCTTGGTTGAAATACTTGTTATTTTGCGTTTGCCTGTACAATAGCTTTTCATTTACATTTGGGTTAATTTCTGGCATTAATAGGCTAGCTGAAACTGGTATTTTGGTTTTACATAATCTGTTCATTAATAACTGAGAAGGAGCTAACTCAAGATGTTTAAGTGGACTGTTTCTATATTCAATTAATGATACATAGATATCTTTATTTTCCTCTAGAGATTTTTTTAATATATTTTTTGCGATTCCCACACCCCGTTCAGCTAGCCCATTTGACCTTGGATAATAAGGACTTCTTGTTATAATTGAAAAATTCCACTCTGATGAAAATTTTTTAAACTCTTGACTAAGAAACGGAACATTATCACAAATTAAATGATCTGGGCACCCAAAACGCGAAAATATGGATTTAAGTTTTAAGATGACTTCTTTGGCCGATTTATTTTCAATTACTGGCATCTCAAGCCAATTAGAATATGAATCATAAACCACAAGATAACTTTTTGTCCCATAAGAAAAAATGTCGACTCCTATTCTCTCCCACGGACGGGATGGTAAGGGAAATGACATAAGGGTCTCCTTCTGATTTTTTTTTGAATATTTCTCACATATTCTACAAGATTTTATTAAAATGTCTATGTCATTAGTCATGTTGGGCCAGTATAAAATTTTTCTCGCTCGAGCTTTTGTTTTTTCCATCCCAAAATGTCCCTCATGAACTTGTGATAATATTCCCTTTCTCATGCTTGTAGGATCTACTAATTTATCTCCCAGGAAAACTAGATTCTGGTAAGTATTTATTGACTCTCTAAGTCGCCAATAGTGAGATAATTCAAGTGGTACTTGTTTTTTGGAAGAAGGCCAGCAGGCGAACCGCCTAACATTGATAGAAAGAAATTTTCTTCCTATTCCTATTTCTATATCAAAATCGCACCGCGGAAGCATAATCGTACAGAATCGGGAGACCCGAATGAAAATCCGAATGTCAGGAAATAGAAAGACCGTAAGAGGTCTTCCTATGTCTTATTTAACCTCAAATTTCGGTATCTGTATATTGTTAACTTGTTGTTAAGTGGTGTTTTTTTAAAATATGGGTAAGCTTTTTTTTATACAGAAAGAGATTTCAAAGCAAACAACAAACATTGATGATTGAATTTTTCGAAGAATTTCCGGAAATGTTGAAAAGCACCAATCAGAAGACAATCGAAAATTAGGGAGCGTTGGGAAAATTTAACAGCCCGCCTTCACAGCATTGGCTGTGGAAGAAAGTCAGTTGAAAAATGGCAACAGGTAATAAAAAAATTTTTTTACTTTTACTTCATTACTTTACTTGAGTGTAACTTGTGTTTTAATTTCATTATGTTTAGGCGATTGCACGATGGAAGTGCAAGGTAAAAAGTAAAGCTGCTGCCTATAAACAGGAGCAGCTCAAAACTGGCGGTGGGCCTTGTTTGGCACAGCCCTTGAATGATGTAGAGGCGAGGCTAATGAATATTTATGACTGGAGGTCCCTTTCAGGTGACGGCAACATTATTATTTTATAGAAAAAGGAAAAAGAAAATATGCAAGTGGAAGTGTAGCCACCAGCACCACTTGCAACATTACCACCACTGCAGATGATTTGAACATTCTTTGAATGATACCCTTTTCAATTTAAATATAAATGTTCGCCTTCATGATGTTTCATTAATGCCACACGTGTGCCATCTGCACAGTCAATAATTCCAGGAAAATTATAAGCATTCCAAAAACGTTCTTTTTTTATACCCCTTTCTTCAATAGAAGTTGGAAATGTCACATATCTCGGAGCAATATTTTCAATCGCATTGCACACCTCGCGGATAATGTCGCTCATTGTTTGTTGGGCTACATAACTATATTGATTTGCCCTAATGCACCTTTGGTAGGAACCATGAGCAAAAAATCTCAGAGCAGCAAGAACTCTTAAATCTACCGGTAACCTCGTATTTCGTTGTCCGTGGTCCATGTGAGGCTCAAGGTCAGTTATTAAATGTTGAGCTAATACTTTAGTTAGTCTATATAACTTCCTAAACTCTTCATCCGGCAATTCAAAAGGATTACTTTCATTTCTAAGGGTTCTCCTTTCTCTAGCAAGTTCTTGCCTCCGCTCTTCTTGTTCCGCATAAAAAAAAGTTATAAAACGCATGTATCATTTTAAAAAACACTTTTTACAATGATTTCACCAACACAAAACAAACAATATAATAATAAACGCAACACAAATTAGGATTAAAATAACGTAACCTCACTCTTCTATATAATATTCTAGTAGCGTTCCGAAAATCCCTAAATGTACTCAACGTTTTTAGCTTATTTTGAAAGGTTAGTATAAAAGCATAAAGAAAACCGAACGTTTCCGATGGGTCATAGAGAAGTGCATCGGCGGTGCGCTTTAACGAAATATAGACATTTCTTTTCTATCTCTATTTCTTGCGCTATTCTATTTCTATAAAGTTAGGCGGTACCTCTGCAGCCATTTCTACACATATTAATTACTTTTGACAATACACTGTCATACTGAGAAGCATTCTGAAACTGTTTTTTTTTTCATCTGAAATAGGTAGGTTATGGACCAAACTATGAATAACATAATCAAACTTAGTTTCATTTTGTTCATCATTTATGGTAGATGGAAAATTTCTGCTTAACGTGTCAGCAATAAACAATAATTTGCCTGGTACATATGTAATTTTTAGATCATAATTTAAAACTGATAGTAACATTCTTTGCAGTCTTTTAGGTACTTTATTTAAATCTTTTTTGACAATATTTTCTAGTGGCTTATGATCTGACCAAATTGTAACATCCTTGTGACCATAAATGAATGTAGAGAATTTTTGAACACTAAATACAACTGCTAACATCTCTTTTTCGATTTGTGCATATCTTTGTTCGGTCTTTGACAGACTCCTTGATATAAATGCAACTGGGTGGCCTTCTTGCATTAAACAGGCACCTAATCCCCTTGATGATGCATCTGTTTAAATTACAATTGGTTTCTTAAAATTAAAATATGATAAAACTGGGGTATTAACAATAACAACTTTTAAATTACTAAATGCATCATCTGTTTCATTCGACCAGTGATAGTTGACACTTTGTTTAGTCAACTCCCTTAAGGGGGCTGTAAGGCTTGACAAATTTGGGATAAATCTTGATAGGTACTTTGCCATTCCTAGAATTCTTAAGGGTATCCATCCGCTTTAGATTTGTAATGCGTTGGTAAAGGTTTCGTACTTTTACTCTCAATTTTTTATTTTTGATCTTAGGAAAAAAATTCTGGCACAAATGTATTCACAAAATATAACTACGTGTTATGGTCACGGCAGATTTTTTAAAATTAGTTCAAAAAAAAAGTTTTTTGAATGTAAACATTGCCGTTTTCTTATGACTTTTTTATTTACTTGCTGTAACGTAATTAAATATTTATTTGAAAAAGTAACTGGACAATAACACGTAAAATTCTTTTCTGAATCCATACATGCCAATTTTTTTATTTTGCGTTGAGATTTGTAAGAGTTATTATTTAATTACGAACACTCTGCAAATTCTTATTTAGCACTAAAAATGGTATTGTAATGTGGCGCCTTCGCACTCTGCGGACCATATTGAATCATTTCTGGGCGGAGCATAATGAGAACGTATTTAGTATTTTTAAAGAAAGGATTAACTAGAATTTGCAGTTTAAAAGTCTTGTGTTTATTTTCTAAAAAATGTCATTATTTGTTTGAAGTTACGTATTTTAAAAATTAAGTTTTTATTTAAATTACTGTTTACAACAAAAAACAACTAACCAAAGTGAAAGTGATTTGTGGACTAATTAAATATGAATATTAAGGAATTAAAATAATCATGCACTTGCTGAATAGTTGAATAGACAATAATTCGCCGGCAAATTTTTTTTATCCCAATTCTCTTTTTAATCATGCTTAAATAACAAATTCTTTATACATATATTTTTTATACGTTATAGTTTAATTTCGAATGATTAAAATTTTCAAAAACTTTTGCCATTGTTGCCAGATTAATCAAAAAGTATTTTTTTTTTCAATTTTTTTTTTAAATTACCAAACTAATGCATTTTTATGAAAAATTACAGGATATGAAAGTTGTAGAACATAAAATTTTCTAAACATTTTGTCATTAAAGTTTTTTTGAATTCCTCATAGTTTCGCCGCTAGAGGGCGTGAAAAAAATTAATATGCGACTTATTTAGATTTTGAGACAAAATTATGGATTTTTATGAAAAATTACAGGATATGAAAGTTGTAGAACATAAAATTTTCTAAACATTTTGTCATTAAAGTTTTTTTGAATTCCTCATAGTTTCGCCGCTAGAGGGCGTGAAAAAAATTAATATGCGACTTATTTAGATTTTGAGACAAAATTATGGATTTTTATGAAAAATTACAGGATATGAAAGTTGTAGAACATAAAATTTTCTAAACATTTTGTCATTAAAGTTTTTTTGAATTCCTCATAGTTTCGCCGCTAGAGGGCGTGAAAAAAATTAATATGCGACTTATTTAGATTTTGAGACAAAATTATGGATTTTTATGAAAAATTACAGGATATGAAAGTTGTAGAACATAAAATTTTCTAAACATTTTGTCATTAAAGTTTTTTTGAATTCCTCATAGTTTCGACGCTAGAGGGCGTGAAAAAAATTAATATGCGACTTTTTTAGATTTTGAGACAAAATTATGGATTTTTATGAAAAATTACAGGATATAAAAGTTGTAGAACATAAAATTTTCTATACATTTTGTCATTACCGTTTTTTTGAATTCCTCCTGGTTTTTTATGAAAAATTACATAAACTCAAAATTGTAGAACATCAAATTTTCTGCAAATTTTGTCTTTACTTTTTTTCGAGTTCCGCATAGTTTCGCCGCTAGTTTTTATTTTAATTTTTAAGCAATTTTAAACGATATTAAATTATTATTTTTTGGTTAAATTTTAATACTAAAAATTTAAAAAAAACATCTCTAAATTTGCAATAATAAAATTTAATATTTATGATTTTTTTTAAAATTTTTTTACCAACATTTTTTAGAAACATTTAAAATTATATTACGATTTTAAACTAAATTGAATAACTTCTAAAATATTAAAGTTATTGAAATAGGATTTACACCATTCAAAAGATAATATAAAACTCTAAATTTAAAATGTATTTTAGTTTCTTAAAATTTAGAATTGTAATTATTATAGTCAAAATAAAGATTTTTTTTTAATTTTTTGTAATTTCGTTTTATCAATAGGTATAAAATAAATGAAAAAAGTAAATAGCATATCCGAAAAGGATCCAAAAGTACTATGTCTGTAAATTATTTCATAATTTTAACATAATATTTGTAAAAGTTATACCAAAAAATTAAAAAAGTTAAAACAATCCAATGAATTTTTGACAAAAAAATTGATTTTTTTTTGTTTTTTAAACTAACCTAATTAATGTATTTTAATCCAGAAAACCTAAAAAAAGGTCTGTTTCCCATTTTGAATATAATTGAATGATATATTAATTATTTATTGTTTTTATGGATTTTAAAATTATTCAAAAATAGGTTTTATTTTTTTAAGGTTAATATTATTATTAAAAATTTTAAAAAAAAAACCCTCAAAATTTGTGGTAAAAAACTATAATTATGATTTTTTTCAAAATTTTATTCAAAAAAATGTAGAGTTCATATATTTTTTTTGTTGAAAAAAACTGAATAACTTTAAAAATATTAAAGATATTAAAACGGGATTTATACCATTCGATAGGTAATATAAAACTCCAAATTTAGAAAATATTTTAGTCTCTTCGAATTTAACGTTGTAATTATTATAAACAAAATAAAACAAATGAAAAAAATTAATAGTACATCCGAAAGAGATCAAAAAGTACATTATGTGTGAAATATTTCATAATTTTATAATAATACTTGTAGAAATTATACAAAATTATAAAAAGTTAAAAAAGAGTTTAATTTTTTTAAAATTTTTGTAAACTAATTTTATTAATGTATTTTGATGCAGAAAAACTAAAATAATCGATTACTTTACTAGGAGTGTTCGGAAAGTTGGGTGGGATTACCTCTCATTTTTACTTTTTTAAACATAATTTTTTTTTCCATTTATTTCATACTAAAAAATTCTCATAATTATTATAATATTTTAGAAACACTTGTCAAGGGGTTGAAAGGTCTCGCTCTTTTTCTCTATACCTGACCTTCAACTTGTTTTTAAAGATAACAAGTGCGATTTTTTTAAACAAAAAAATTTTTTTTAAGAAACGATTTTTTTCTTAAAAATAATTATTTTTTATACTTTTCTCTTTATATTCTATTTTTTCCGATTATTTCCAATTTTTTTCCTCATTTGTCCAAATATTTCTCTTTTTTCCTATTTTTCTTCATTTATTTTATTCTTTACTGTTTTTTCCTGTGTTCTATTTTTACCCATTTTTTCAATTTTTGCCTATAAGTATTTACCTATTTTCCTATTTTTTCTGTTTCTTTTTTTTTCTGTTTTTTCCTATTTTTCCTATTTTTCCCTATTTTTCGCTATTTTTCCCTATTTTTTAATTTTTTTCTATTTGCTACTTATCCAAAAATCGCTTGGCGTGCCTAGATAAGTTTTCACTTCAAAAATAAAATTATAGTAAAGAAAAGTAAAAACTTGTTTCTAAAAAAAATTAAAAAAAGTTTGCGGTGTTTGGATCTTTTTCCAATTTTCGATATCTGCAATAGTTTTCAAGGTATCCGCAAAAAAAAACCGACACATCTTTTTTTATTAAATTATTTATAACTTTTAAACTATTTGTTTGCGAGACATGGGACAAAGCGTAAATTATATCTACATAAAATTATCCATCCAACGACACATTGCTCATAATTTTACAACCCGAACTGGACAAAATGGCACTTCTGACTAGAAAAGATATATGTATAAATAATAGATATTCTGTTAATATTTTTTAATTTACAATCACATTTTTATTAAACTATAAATATTTCGTTCTAATTTATTATTATCAGAATAAACAAAAAAAATGTTCACGTTAAATTGGGTTATTACAACTGAAATTTTAGTCAACACATACCCAATATTTTATTAAAATTCTTATAAAAGAGTATTGTGTTTTAAAAATATTTTTTTTGCTGACGGTAATTCTATTTTCGATAGTTATATGTATAAAAACAACCTTTTGTGACATCGAAAAATATGAATTCTAATCTCTTCCACATTTCATAATAAATAACCTAACCTACCCTTGAGCTAACCATTTTTACTATGCGATAAGTATTCACGAATATTAAAAATGCGAGTGCGGTCCTGACTACTTGAAAACTCAGAGAATTGTATCCGCCCATCAGGCACTTCGAACCTACCTCGTTTCTTACCCCTGCGCGTCTGTGAAACTAGCTTGTCTACGGATAGCTAGCCTTAACAGTTCTATCTTATTTTGAGGCACAGGCATGTTTGCAATGGCTTTACAATAGTCCCTATCAGGTTCTATACCCTTTTTTGAGAAATTATGTCCCATAAATTTAACATTGGGTAATTTATATTGAATTTTATTGATATTAAATTTAATATTAAACTTGAGAGCTCTTTCCATCACTGCTTGTAAGTTATCATCATGTTCTTTTTCAGACGATCCAGAAACTATCAGATCGTCAAAATAAATAGACACACCATTTAAATCTCCAAACATTTCATAATTTCTTTTTTGAAAAACTTCAGGTGCTGAACTAATTCCAAAAGGCATTCTTAAGAACTTATACCGGCCAAATGGAGTTGAAAATGTGCACATCTTAGAACTAGTTTTATCTAATTTGATCTGCCAGTAGCCGTCCTTCATGTCAAGCACACTGAAAAATTTGCAGATTTGCAACAATTTTCTACAAACGGATCATTTATTTATCAAACTGTTATCTTCGATGCTGCCATTTTGATACACACAAGCATCGAAATAATTACAAAAGTTTTTTGTTTTGGTTGCAAATAAAGATAATAGCGGTCCCAATGAATTTGTAACTTTGCGATCTTGTACGAAAAACGGAAACTTAATTTATTCACTAATAATTAATTTTTTGCATGTTTACAATTGCTGAAATATTTGCAAAATTTCTGCAAATTGTACTTATAATTACAACTAATATTTTACGCGACACAATAAATTGCAACCGTCATTTTCTAACGGAACATTTTTTTATTAAATATTTGTATTGTGTTTTTTTGATAATTTGGCCATAAATTGGAAAAAAAATGTAAATAAGTTGAAGACATTCGAATATTGATCTATATTAAGGTACTCATTAATTTTTAATATTTTCTGCAATCCGGAAACGTACATTTTCCTAATATTTAGACGAATTATAACGTGCACACGTCACTTCTACGAGTGAAGGGAGGTTTATATAAATAAAATACGTGTGGCTTTCGTTTCTATAACAACGACGAAAATAAGGTACCTACTTCGTTTTCTATTCTAGGCGTTTGTATTTTATTTAAATTTGTGTTTTAAAAATTTTCGCCATATATGACATAATTGTTTAGTTCGCGGTGAAAATTGTTGGATAAACTTCACATAATTCTCCCGAAATGTTCCATACATCTTATTGATAAATTCAATTTTTATTCAAATCATCCTATTATAACAAGTAAAACAAATATAAGCATTTCTGCAAGTTCTAGCCTACGTATCCATATGCCTGCATATGATTTTAAAATGTACCAATAAATAAAATGCGACAAAGTGATCTAACACGCGCACTTATATTACTTATACCTTCATATACTATTTTTCTTAAATTCACAATGTTCCGGATTATAAAATATATATACCAATTAGCAGACTAGCAGGACATTTGCTTTTTTGGGAGCGTACAAATACGAAATTATTTTTGTTTTTGATTTTATCCTCATTTACTTGTTGCGGGCAAGGTTGAAAATTAATAAAAACATTGTTTGTGAGGAAATTTTCTCTTGAAACTATTATTTAAAACTTTTGGCATTAATATGAAACTTATTTTAATAAAAAAAAAAATTTTATGAAAAAATATATTTTCTGTTTGACGCAAAGAGGTTGCAAATTAAAACAATTCTTAAGAAAATTATTTTCGTTATTTTTTCGAGTTCGTAGAACTTTTGGAATTTTCATCGAGAAATTAGGATGAAAAACAAGTATGCAACTCTCATTGTAATGGCCATGAATACACTCGCATGTTTTTTTGATAAAACAACCATTTCCGCTTGGTTCAAATAGTTGCAAATTTTTAAAATATATATACTGCAATTCTTTTTAGCTTCGAAAGTTTGCAGAACTTTTGCTTTTTTTGGTAGGGCGGAAATACGCAAATATTTTTTTTTGACTTTATACCCATTTCCATGTTACAGGTGAGGTTTCAAATTAATATAAACATTTTGTTATTAAGAATATCTTCATTTGCAACCCTAATTAAAAACTTTTGGAATTATTCCGAAACTTACACTTTATAATAAAAAAATCCAATTTTATGAAAAAAAATATTTTCCGTTTGATGCATGAGGTTGCAAATTAAAACACTTTTTCAGAAAATTATTTTTCTTATTTCTTCGAGTTTGCAGAACTTTTGGAATTTTCATGAAATAATTAGGACGAAAAACATATTATTTTTGATAAAACAAACATTTCCGTTTTGTTTAAATCGTTGCAAATTTATCAGAAGATGTAAATTGCTATTTTTCAAAACTTGCAAATTTCTCCGCTTTGATAGTGCAAAAATTCATTAAATCCAGATTTTCAACATCTTCCGTTCAGAAAAAAGGGTTGCAAAATCAGACTTAGTATCATTCGAATGTACTCTTGACTTTATTAAAGTTTTAAAACTTTTGTAATTATTGTTAAATTTTTGGCATATTCTGTCTATTCGACTGGTCTATAACCCCTTATTTGAAAGTCCTGCTGATATATGTGTCGGCGTTGGCGTTGTCTGTTTCTTTATTCAGACAACGGTGTCGGATATGAAAGTCATGAATGCATCAACTCGACTATAAACTCGACAAAATGTTCTAACGAACGCTTTTCTGCATTCCAACATTCCAACGCTTTTTTGTCTAAAACTTGAAACGTGTGAGTGTATGAGTGAATTCATTTAGTTGTGATTTAGTTGCGATATTATATTCTTCATAGAAGTGTTAAATTTTATGTGGAAAAAATGTCAGCGTTGGACGATTTCTTGCGAGACAGCAATAAATTTCTTTTCACTGGAGTAAAAAGAATCAGTGATAAGTTAAATGAGGTAATAAATAAAATGTCGCTTAAAGATGGATTTATAAATATGAACGTCATCTGCAAACTGCAAAGTTCAATTGTACAGTATTCGCAGCAGTTAAAGTTGAGGTTGTTACCAAATTAACTCGATTATAAAAATATTCTGTTTTTTGCTAAAAAAAGTTCGGGTTAGATTAGGTTAAAGCTTTCCTTGTTGACCAGTGACGAATTACTCGTCTTTTAATTTACAATTTTACACATGCCGGTCAACAAAGTGTTTAGAACATTAACCCTTGACCACAATGGTGAAATTTCTGTACACAGACCTCTTTTTTTGAATACTTTTGAAAACAGTGCATAAAAAAGTATATTTTTTTATATTAAAAAAAAGGGTATAAGGCATGAGAACGCTACATACCTACTGCACTTAAACTAAAAATTTCACAGGTTGAAATAAAATGTAAAGAACTTTAATTTGTTCTGTAGCTATTAAAAAGGTAAAAATAAACCTTATAATATGAAAAAGACCATACAAGGTAGTAACATTTTTTTGTTAAGGTATTTAATCTTTATTTTTCTAAGTGTTCCTACAAAAGTAAACTTTTACTCTTTAGAATATTCAGTAATTCATCTGAAAAGAACCAATTGTTGGCTGTGTTCCCAAGGTGGTGACAATCAGAGTACTTTCCACTATATACTTGTGTTCAAGGGTCTGCCAAAACTATACATTTTAGATAATACTTTAGTAGTTTTTTTTGCACTTTTGAACTTGCATCTAATTCATGCAAGCATTCTTTCCGATACTGTTTATGAATTGCTAATAAATGCATTAAACTTCTTTACTAATGCCAAGATTGAATATCACCAAATCTCAGGCAACTAAAAATTATAACGAATCGATTTACATTTATTACAAATCGAAAGATGTCTCGACCTGATCTATTAATGGCAAACATGGATTCCCGGGATCATTTAAAAAATGAGAATAGTATTAGTAATCCTCAAAAATCTCTTAGTTTCATTATATCTATTGTGATGGTATACAAATCACAAATCGCGGTCAGAGATATAAGCGGGTTCCATGGCCAGACTTAGTTTTTTGATTTCAAACTATAAGCGGGTTTCACGGTCGTCAAAATTAGGTTTTTGATTTCAAACTATAAGCGGGTTTCACGGTCCAATAAATAGGAGTTTTTTTAAAAAATCTTAATGGTTCAATTCGTTCTTATATCGAAAGTATAATAACACTATATATATTTTTTATTAATTATTTATTCATATTGAAGAAAGTTCGTTTCTTGTTATTCTAATATGCGACCGCTTTCTCTAACTGGTCTTAAAATATTGTATCTATACTAATTTCCCATTCTAATGTGGGTTAAACCGTTAGAATATTAA
This sequence comes from Neocrepidodera transversa, assembly GCA_963243735.1. Taxonomy (NCBI): domain Eukaryota; kingdom Metazoa; phylum Arthropoda; class Insecta; order Coleoptera; family Chrysomelidae; genus Neocrepidodera; species Neocrepidodera transversa. The sequence continues at coordinate 25,595,616 of OY725342.1, read as the reverse complement.
GTAGTTTTTGTTTGAAAAATCGAATGACAAATTTGCAAATTAAATTTGGGTTACGACTCTAAGAAAAAAAAAATCTGATGTGGCCAGCTCATGACCTCTCGCCATTTTTGAATCAAAAATGTAGGCGTACTTAAACACAAAAAATGAGGGGGTAATCCCACCCAACTTTCCGAACACTCCTAGTAAAGTAATTGTTTTAGTTTTTCTGCATTAAAATACATTAATCATATTACCTATCGAATGGTATAAATTCCATTTTAATATCTTTAATATTTTTAAAGTTATTCAATTTTTTTTTAAACTTATATTAAATTTCAAAAAAAAAATGAGGAATTCCACAATTTTTTGAATAAAATTTTGAAAAAAATCACAATTATAGAGTTTTTTACTACAAATGTAAGGGTAATTTTTTTAAAATTTTTAATATTAATTTTAACCTTAAAACAAATCAAACCTATTTTCGAATAATTTTAAAATCAATAAATAATTAATATCTCATTCAATTTTATTGAAAATGGGAAACAGACCTTTTTTTAGGTTTCTGGATCAAAATGCATTAATAAAAGTTAGTTTAAAAAACTAAAAAAAAAATCAAATTTTTTTTGCAAAAATTCATGTGTATCCATTGAATTGTTTTAATTTTTTTCATTTTTTGCTATAACTTTTACAAATACTATATTAAAATTATGAAATAATTTACACACATAGTACTTTTGGATCTTTTTCGGATATGCTATTTACTTTTTTCATTTATTTTATACTTATTGATAAAACTAAATTACAAAAAAATTTAAAAAAATTCTTAATTTTGTCTATAATAATTACAATTCTAAATTTTAAGAAACTAAAATACATTTATAATTTAGAGTTTTATATTATCTTTCGAATGGTGAAAATCCGAGTTAAATAACTTTAATATTTTAGAAGTTATTCAATTTAGTTTAAAATCGTAATATAATCTTACATTTCTTAGCCAATTTTTTAAAAATTCCAAAATTTTTGTAATAAAATTTTGAAAAAAATTATAATTATAAAATTAATTATTACAAATTTAAAAATATCTTTTTTAAATTTTTAATATAAAAATTTAACTAAAAAATAATAATTTAATAAAGATAAAAATTAAAATAAAAACTAGCGGCGAAACTATGCGCAACTTGAAAAAATAGTCAAGACAAAATTTATAGAAAATTTTATGTTCTACAATTTTGATCCCATGTAATTTTTCATAAAATTCCATAATTTTGTCTCAAAATCTAAAAAAGTCACAAAAATGTCAATATAAATTTTTTTCAAAATAAGCTATGGTGTATACAAATATATGTGTAATACTTTATTGCCGTTTTGTTTATTAATGGCCTCATCACTCATAACAACTGCCACTTCCGGTCGTCCGGTTGACACCAAAATCTAATCAGATCTAAACGAGGGCATCAGAATCACGTATGCAAAATTTTGAGTTATTGTTACTACAACATCCATCCTAACAGGCACACACCAACACACACAGAGACATCGCGAAAATATCAAAATAGTATTCTAGGGATCTTAAAATGTGTTTATCCATTGAAAACTCGCTACCCAATTTTTAGCATGATTACTATACCTCTCTTATCTGAAAGGCGAGAGGTAATAAAACATTTACTAGGTGTCTCAATAAAAAGTCATTTTTCATAATCAATTTATTAAGAGAAAAATTAAAAAATATAATTTTATACTGGTAACACCTTCGTAAACCAGTTACGAAGATGTTTAACATTATTTTCTGTACACATATACTGTCCTGTGTTGTGACACAAACAGATATCGGTTTGTTTTTTAAAATTCAGTGTCTCTTGACGTTCCATCATATTTAGTAACATCTATTATTTCTGGGGAAAATCCTATACTCCTACATGTTCTTATCACAAAGTCCACTTTCTGATTCTCCCGTATGTAAATTATGTTTGTTGTCACTAGTGTACTTCTAAAATTCGATGTAATTCGTAGCAATTAACTTCACCATAACTGTAATTTATTCCGTATACATTTTTCTCGAGAAATAGCGTTGTCTTTTTGTCTGTTTTATTTAACCTTGATAAGGTTATCTTATGTTTGAATATGTAATGTGAATGTCATTGTCAATAGATAGTTCCTTTACGCAGAAGTTTCCTTCGACGTAAAAGCCCTCAATATCAACGAATGCGATTCTCATTTTGAACTAATCTGCTTATGGATAAGATTATATTTATATTATTTTTTTTCAATTTAATTGAGGGAAATGGTTAATTTGAAATTAAAGTAATGTTAATAAAAACCCACACCACGAAAAAATTTCTAATTCTACTTTGCGTAGAAGCTGCCTAATTGTATAACTGATAGAAATCTGTTTTTAAGAGGTCAGGTGAAAGGATGTCAGTTTGGGTTATACGATATTTCGGAGACTCATACAAAGCAGTTTTTAAGCGGTCAGGTGAAAGGATGTCATTTAAGTTCGTTCGAACAACTAACAGTAATATAAAATACTATTTAAGAAAATAAAATTTCAGAGAATGTATCGGTTATACGTACTTAACTATACCTCCAAGTGTGTCAAAAGGGCATTACATTTTTAAAAATTCTTGGATTAGTTCAAATTTAAGTATGTAGTGTGATTCAATGTACTTATCTCAACTATACTACCAAGAGTGCAAAAGGGAATTAAATTTTTAAAAATTCTTGGATTAGTTCAAACTTAAGTATGTAGTGTGGTTCAATGTACTTATCTCAACTACGTCGGTGATGTTAGCACCCGGCCAGCCAGCACCAAGCTTATACAGAAGTAATCACTTTTCCACCACGGTCAAATACTTTCACAAATTCATTCTGCCGATTTGGGGTCTACTCATACAAAATTTCTCGTTTTATTAATTTGTTTACATGTTTTTTTACGTTGATAATATTCGGCCAAGAACAAAAATTAGCTGATTACATAGAAAAATGGAAGGACCATTCAGACAAAATTTTTCGTTTACATCCATCTCCCCGAAAGGGCCAGCTCCAAGAATCTAAAATTAGATTTTCGTAGCGGTCGAACAAATTTCAAAAATTTTTTTAGAGGGTTGAGAATTAGCGGCCACGACCAAAAATTAGCTGATTACATAGAGGAATGGAAGCACTATTCAGGCAAAATTTTTTGTTTACATACATCTCCCCCAAAGTAATCAGCTAATTTTTGTTCGTGGCCGCCTATTCTCAACCCCCTAAAAAAATTTTGAAATTTGTTCGACCACTACGAAAATCTAATTTTAGATTCTTGGAGCTGGCCCTTTCGTTGAGATGTATGTAACCGAAAAATTTTGCCTGAATAGTGCTTCCATTCCTCTATCTAATCAGCTAATTTTTGTTCGTGGCCGTCTATTCTCAACCCCCGAAAAAAATATTGAAATTTGTTCGACCGCTACGAAAATCTACTTTTCGATTCTTGGAGCTGGCCCTTTCGGGGAGATGTATGTAAACAAAAAATTTTGACTGAATAGTCCTTCCATTCCTCTATGTAATCAAATAATTTTTGTTCGTGGCCGCCCATTCTCAACCCCCGAAAAAAAATATTGTAATTTGTTCGACCGCTACGAAAATCTACTTTTAGATTCTTGGAGCTTGGCCTTTCGGGGAGATGTATGTAAACGAAAAATATTGTCTGAATAGTGCTTCCATTCCTCTATGTAATCAAATAATTTTTGTTCGTGGCCGCCTATTTTCAACCCCCTAAAAATTTTTTTGAAATTTGTTCGACCGCTACGAAAATCTAATTTTAGATTCTTGAAGCTGGCCCTTTCGGGGAGATGTATGTAAACGAAAAATTTTGTCTGATTAGTGCTTCCATTCCTCTATGTAATCAGCTTATTTTTGTTCGTGGCCGCCTATTCTCAACCCCCTAAAAAAATTTTTGAAATTTGTTCGACCGCTACGAAAATCCTATTTTAGATTCTTGGAGCTGGTCCTTTCGGGGAGATGTATGTCAACGAAAAATTTTGTCTGATTAGTGCTTGCATTCCTCTATGTAATCAAATAATTTTTGTTCGTGGCCGCCTATTTTCAACCTCCTAAAAAAATTTTTGAAATTTGTTCGACCGCTACGAAAATCTAATTTTAGATTCTTGGAGCTGGCCCTGTGGGAGATATGTATGTAAACGAAAAATTTTGTCTGAATAGTGCTTCCATTCCTCTACGTAATCAGCTTATTTTTGTTCGTGGCCGCCTATTCTCAACCCCCTAAAAAATTTTTTGAAATTTGTTCGACCACTACGAAAATCTAATTTTAGATTCTTGGAGCTAGCCCTTTGGGAGAGATGTATGTAAACGAAAAATTTTGCCTGAATAGAGCTTCCATTCCTCTATATAATGAGCTAATTTTTGTTCGTGGTCGCCTATTCTCAAACCCCGAAAAAAAATATTGAAATTTGTTCGACCGCTACGAAAATCTACTTTTCGATTCTTGGAGCTGGCCCTTGGGGGGAGATGTATGTAAACGAAAAATTTTGTCTGAATGGTCCTTCCATTTTTCGGTATAAGCTCGGTGCTTGGTGCTGGCTGGTCGGGTGCTAACATCACCTAACCTAACATCACCGACGTATCTCAACTCTGCCTTCAAATGTGTCAAAAGGGCATTAAAAATTCTTGGATTTAGATCAAATTTAAGTATGTAGTGTGATTCAATGTACTTATCTCAACTATACCTGCAAGAGTGTCAGAAGGGCAGGCATTAAATTTTTAAAAATTCTTGGATTTAGGTCAAATTTTAGTATGTAGTGTGGTTCAATGTACTTATCTTAACTCTATCTCCAAAAGAGCATTAAATTTGAAAAAATGTTTGGATTTAAATCAAAGTTATGTAGGGTGGTTTAAGATAATTAAGAAATGATTAAGACCACTTCCAGACGGAAGTCTGTCTGTTTGTCTGGCTGTGTGTATTCTTCCACGATAGAGGCCACACGTTTAATCCGATTGAGCTGAAATTTGGTATATGGATTTGGATTACCCGTCGGAAGAACCCATTAGTTTTTGTACGACATCTGTCAAACGAAAGTGTCACTATTAAAAAGTGACAGATGCAATATATCACGGAATTTGACTTGCAATATGTCATTTTAAAGCACTTGAAAAACTCTATTCAGAAGAGTCAAAATTATTTCTCCAACTATCACCTGTAAAAAAAATTGAAACTTTAACATTAAATATCTGAAAAAGTATTCGTGGATACTCGTTGGGAAAGTTTTGGGGCGACACAACCGATTTTTTGATCATCTTAACAATACAAAATGAAACATTGTCAAATAACTTTGTTTTAAAATAGTGTTTTACAAAATGACTTTTTACATTTTAGATGGATATAAAAACATTAAATTCAGCTTCCTTAAAGGAAAATAAAGAGGTGAATAAAATTTCTAAACTCGACAAAGTGCCGTATACAATTTTTGATGGTAGGAAGGTTAAAACCAAATATGGACGTTCCATAATATTGGAATTAGAAAACTTCATAGTGTTTCTACCCAAAAAAATGACAGAGGTTTACTTTCAATTTTTAAGCCACTTTAAGTCAAAAAATTATTCACTCATATTTAGAGGGGTAGATGAGATCTCTGGTTTGGAAAATCCTGTGATACCTTTTTAGGTGATCGAGAATTAATTTAAAGTAAGTTTTCTTTTTTATTAATTGCTACTCCAAGCTACTTTATTTCAAACTATCTACAATTTTATGTTTTTGTTACAGATATACAGAACGCACATGGCTCACTAACAAAATCGAAAAAACATATAATATTTGTGTGATCCTGCTTTATCCACCTTCAGACGCAACTTCAGAAGCAGGCCTTCAAAGCAGAGTCGGAACGTAACCATCAATATTTAAAATTGGACGTTAATTATTTTTTGTTAATCTTTAAGAGAATAAAAAAATGAATTCTGAATTCTGTATATGAAATAGTATGATTTTCTAAGTATGTTGTAAAATGATATAAAATCCAGTTTAAGTAGAAAAGAAATTTGCACGGCATCTAGTTTGGAAATAAAAAATTTAAATAAATAAAATAAATAACAAGCCACCTTTTCGCCCTCTTTGACGAAGAGGCAAATGATTTTAATTAGGCAGAAATATTCTATGGACACGTACGAATAATATGCGTCAACAAAATTTTACGCACATCAACGAATTTTATGGATGTAACATTAAACATAAAAACAATTAAAAGAAATAACAAACATATGATTTTTGCAGAAATATTCTGAAAAGATATTAAGATATTTTCCACAAAAAAAAATTCTTTTTTTTATTCTTTACCCTTTGATAATACGAAGAAAAAATAGTATAAAATAGTTGAAAAAATGGCGACACTGTGAACGTTTGTGTCATTCGGCTATCCCTGCCGCCAGAATTGTGGCTGGAAATCTGTGGATAACTTCACATAAATCTTTTTTGTGCCAAAAATTGTCTACGAATTACAATTTAAGGGGAGATTCTTGAGCTTTACTAAAATTGCAGGAAATGATTTGAAAGCGCCCCAATTACTCCTAGCTAGATAAAGTATATAGTATTCAACTTGCGGTAACGGTCATAGCGCACTTGATGAATTACAGCACTCGCCTGCGGCTCGTGCTGCAAACTGCGTGAGTTATGACTTACATACAGCTCGAATACTATACTATTATCCTCAAAACGATGTATATACATCCCAAACATGAAATAAGACTAATAAACCGCCAAATCATTAAAAACCGCTAAAAAGTTAAAATATTCTAATACGAAATGAGACACCGCAAAAGTTTCGCGCCATTCATGTTTTGAATATTTTCAACCAATCTTGTGAATCTTGCAGAAATATTCCGCTCCGCTGCTGTGAAAACTTACCTTAAATAACCACGAAACAAAAAAAACACTTTAATATTGTAATATCTTGGGGGTTTTTTCATCCCTGTCTATAATTTAATAGACCGGAAAAGAAACACTACGTGTTATTTTAAAAAAACTTCGGTATATTTATTGTTTATCTTATAATTACATTTTTAACACTCTGGTCGACTTCCGTCGACGACCAATGCCCAAAAAACCCGACTTAGTAAAAAAGCAGATATCAGTGGCGTAGTACACCACAAATATGAAAACAAAAAAATTTTGACCAAATATATCATAACCTTATTAATAAAAATATATATAGCCACGAGTTCTCCGTGTCCCCAGTAGTCTAGTCAGTGGCGAAAAATAGTTAGAAGGGTAGGAAAAATATGAGCAATGGTTCATTCGACGCGGATTGCAATTCTGAAAAAATGTGTCATGTCGATTTTTTCCTGCAAATAAAGATTGTAATTGTTATTAACAAAAAACGAACGAGAAAAAAAGCCTTTTTAGTTCATGGTGATAACTTAAAAACTGTACAAGATAGGGGGAATTGCAAAAAAAACCTTGGAGGAGGAAATTTCCAAAAAAACTTCCAATTCCCGAATATCTAGCTCTAACATTTATATCTTTAATTTGTTGCTGAAAATAGAGTTCCGCACTAAATATTGATTTAAAAATTTGAAAAAATTATGGTATCATTTCAACACTTGAAAAAATAAAGTCCCGTTGGAAAAAAATTTTAAATGCATTTTTCAAAAAGCTAGCCTATTGTTAATTAACTATTTTTTTTCATACCTCTCTGTCTTCATTGAAAGCTGGATGATTGTTTAAATAATCACCTTAAAAAAATTTTCGCCTCTGAGTATTTTCTATGAGAGTACTCAATAAGATGACGCTATAAAATTATTTAAAACTTGTTTATATTGTTTATAACGAGTTTTCTAAGTTAATGAAAAATCGTAAAATTGTTGTTAAAATTTTTTTTTCTCATGTACTTTGTTATAGCTGTTTTTATATTAGAAATAAGGGTTATATTATTCTGGGTAAGATTTTTTAACGCTATTTGTTTATAAATTGTTTATAAACAAATAGTTTACTTTAATATTTTTGAAAAAATTTTTTTTACCATTTCATTATTTAGGGTCAATGATGATTTTTTAAAAAAAAAAATTCTTAAAAAAAATTTATTGTTTATAATCGTTTTTTTCAAATTTGCATTATTTAAATATTAAGAAATAATTTTGTCTTTAAAAATCATTATTGATGGCTCATAATACAATTAAAAAAAATTTTTTTTTGATTAATAATTTCATTGTTTATTTAGTTAACAATTTGTTATAAACAATGTTTGACTGTCACAATAATTTTTTTCTATTACTAAAAATTACAAAAACAGCCATATGGAACAATGTGGCAGAAAAAAAAATTGTATTTTTTTTGAAAATCCAATAAAAAATACAGAAATTTTTTTTTTCTCAACTTTGTTACATATGGTTGTTTTTGTATTTGTTAGTAGTATTAGAAATAAATTATTTTGACACTCAAATATTGTTTATAACAAATTGTGAACTAAATAAACAATGAAATTATTAATGAAAAAATTTTTTTTTAAATTGTTTTATGAGCCATCAATAATGATTTTTAAAGACAAAATTATTTCTTAACTAATTATTTAAATTATGTAAATATGAAAAAAACGATTATAAACAATAAGAACATTTTTTTAAGAAAAACAATTTTTATTAAAAATTATCATTGACCCTAAACAATAGAATTGTAAATTTTTTTTTTTTTCAAAAATAGTACACAGAAAATAGTCAAAAATGCGAAAAAAATTTTAGGGTGATTATTGAAACAATTATCCAGCTTTCAATGAAGACAGAGGTTAATTAACAACAGGCTAGCTTTTTGAAAAATGCAGTTCAAATGTTTTTTCCAACGGGACTTTCTTTCTTCAAGTGTTGAAATGACACCATAATTTTTTCAAATTTTTAAATCAATATTTAGTTCTTTAAAAAAAATATTTTAGATGTGGTAGTCACTATAAAGGCGGCGTACTTATCCCGAAACGGTCGCGCGGAATCCTATTTTCAGCAACAAATTAAAGTTATAAATATTAGAGCTAGAGATTCGGGATTCAAAAGTTTTTTTTTGGAAATTTCCTCCTCTTTAAGGATCTTTTTTGCAATTCTGCCTATCTTGTATAGTTTTTAAGTTATCATCAAAAAATAAAATGGCTTTTTTCTTTTTCGTTTTTTGTTAATAACAATTACAATTTTTATTTGCAGGAAAAAATCGACATGACACATTTTTCAGAATTGCAACCACGTCGAATGAGCCATCGCTCATATTTTTCCTACCCTTCTAACTATTTTTCGCAGAAAACTCACTTCTCGACTAGACTACAGGGCTCAGACCACATAAGGTTATGTAAATCTTAAACTGCATTTAACGATTTTAACCGGCCAAAATCGGACAGTTTGTTTTTTTAACTCCGGTTAACGCAGAAACCTCAGATATATAAAGGAAAAGGAACGCAGAAACCTCCGATAAATACAGTAAATGTTAGGAATGTATAACAGAGTTGCCACTATTATCCAATATTTGGAAGCATTCCTTTCATCAAACAAAATTATGCAAATCAAATCTTTAAAATACATAATTATTGGTTAATATTACAATATATCATATTTAAGATAATTTGTCTCATAATAATAATTTACAATAATTAAATTTTAGGGACCTTATTTAAATGTTTTTTATAAAGACTTCTACATTAAACTGTTATATATACGTAATTTACTTCACATCGACAACACTGTTATGTCGTTCATCAGATTGCCAAGGCGTTGCCATGTGTTTTAAAATTTATTTTCTCTCATTTTTTGTCATGCAATAAAAACAATCTGATATGAACTTCGTATGGAAAATGCAACGTCGCTTATATGTTAAACGATCAGTGCTTAGTTAGGGAGTGGCTTTGAGATCATGTGCGGTACGTATTGGCGGGAACGGGAATACATGGTAAATTATTTTATTTATTGTTTTTCTTTGCGGACCTCTGTAAAAGTGAATCAGCAGCCTAGCTGTAATAACACTTCTGCTAAAGACATCATCATTCTGAAGCGGAATTTAACTCAATTTGAGCAAATTTTTCAGGTTATTCAGTGTGGATCAGGCGGTAAAATTTTGTGGGAAATTAACGAAAGCTTCAGAACGCACAATTTACTGACCTAACTTTAATTTAAAAAAAAAATTGCATTAAATTAAAATGTATCTATGTAAAGCGATAAAATTGCCCGACACTTGAAAAAAATTCCTCTTTCCCCTTAACCACCGAAAATCTCTACTACTTTGGATCAATGACAGATGTCAACATTCCATTCACATTCCTTAAGACATTCCATTACTGTCAGTTACTAAGGAAAAGGAGTATATAGTAGAATACTTTCCAGGAATCGTCAAGGGTAGGCGGCATACAGGATTGGAAATAGGAGAACGTGATTCTAACAATTAACAACAAACACCACAAGAGCACAAACGGAAATAAATCCAGGTCGTTAAGAATGGTCAGTTCTACCCTGTTAACGCTTGCCGTTTCAACTGTGCAATGTATTACAAGAGTATATCTTTAAAAATAAGGCCATTTAAATGTAAGACTAAATTAAGGACTGTTTCCGTTGTAATAAAATTTGGGTATTTCGTTTCTACTATAATTTGCAATGCACAATACTAGATATGCCCTCAGATAAAGGAACTACTAGATACGCCCTGTATATCTAATGTCATTTACAAAATTTAAGCCAACATCTAGCCCTCTCTGTCGGCAAAGTTTGTGGCCGAGGGACGTGAGACGCGCAGAAAAATCTCGTGCAGAGGACGAAATCAACAATAAAAATTGACGTGATGTTTTAGACAGTGGCGACGCGAAGAATTATAACTTTTTATTTATTTTAGCAAAAAAATAGAAAATTAAAATTGGGTATTTTACATGTTATTAATATATCACATTTGAATTGTCGTGAGAAGTTATACAGGGTGTTTCATAGGTAAAGGTACATACGCTAACTGTTAATAAAGGACACTTAGACGAATCCAAAAAACCTATATACGATTGGTCTAGCTCGCTTCATTACTAAGTTACAGGGTGTTTTGTCAATATTACTCATTTCTTTCACCCGCCGTATATTTGGAACCATCCCGTATATTTTTCTGATATTTTGCAAGTTTGTTCTACTCTATTAGGACAATCAACAGACATAGTGACCAAATTTAAAATCCAGGTCCGGCTTCAAAAAAAGTTATCAAAATAATTTTTCTCTAGAACAACACCCTGTATATCGAAATTTTAAAATTTGGATTGCATATTCGAAAAGAGCGGAAAATGTTGAATGGGAATAAATATTTTTTGAGACTGCACATTTCATTCTACTATAAAAAATTTAAAAGCAAACTTAAGATTTTATTGCTTTTTAGGTTTTTGCTTAATAAAACGTTGACTAAATATTAAAAAATTGGCGATTCTCAATAGAATAAGCAATCTTCAAAATAAAAAATCTGATGTGGCCAGCACATGACCTCTCGCCATTTTTGAATCAAAAATTTACAGGTTGACACAAAAAAGTATGAAAAAAAATTATTTTTTTGTAAATCTGGCAACAATGGCAAAAGTTTCGAAAATTTTAATGAGATGAAAATAAACTATATGGTATACATAATATATGTGTAAAACTTTATTGCCGTTTTGTATAATAATGGAGTCATTACCCATAGCAACTGCCACTTCCGGTTGTGCGATTGGCACCAAAATCTAATCAGATCTAATCTAGGGTATCAGAATCCTGTATGCAAAATTTCAAATTTTTTTATTCAGTAGTTTTTGAGTTATCGTTATCGTTACTACAACATCCATCCAAACACACACACACTAACACACACACACACACACACACACACACACACACACACACACTAACACACACACACACAGACATCATCGCGAAAATATTAAAATCGTATTCTAGGGACCCCAAAACGTGTTTATCAATTGAAAACTCACTACCCAATTTTTAGCATGATTCCTATACCTCTCTTATCTGAAGGGCGAGAGGTAAAAATGAAGTTCCAAATAGACCATATATCGTATGGTTGATGGGTACCAACCGGGCAGGCCGTTTATCAGAATACAATCCTGTAAACGGGTCTATCCAAGTACAACTTGGTTGCCAGCAGATGGCGTTATTTTTAGAATACATAGAAATACTTGGGGTATTCAGACAGAGTGAGTTTTTGAAATTATGCATTCCGACAAAGTGCCACTGAAGATTCCTATAAGGATGAAACATGTATGGTAATGGTCAGAGTGCACAGTTTCAAAAACTTACTGTATTTGTTTTTTTATTCCAAAATAGACTTAGACTAACCTTTTATTGGTGAGTTAATTAGTGAAATCTAAAAGAATTTGAATAGTTTTTGAAACGCATTACAAATTAAAATTAAAAGAAGAGTCCTAATATTCGCTGCCTTTTGGTAAAAAGTTAAAACAAACAATTTTTAAAATAACATTACACCGCATTTTTCATAGTACAGGGTGGCTAACTAAGAATGCGAGGTACTGTATCTGGGAATCTAGCCATCGTAGAGGGTTGCGGCAAATAAAGTTATGATTAAAGCGGCCAAGAGAAAAACCTGGAAAATATTTTCAAGTTTCTGAAATGGCCGCTAGGGGGCGTAACTGCAATCTTGAATCTAAAAAAGTTATGTTTCTGTGAAATCCGCTATATTAACCTAACAAAAAAATACTTGAACTTTACAGTCGAGGATAATCTGAATCTTTTTTGTTTGGCAATTTTTGCTGTATCTCTAAACATAAACTGGTGGGGATGGATCTTCAAAACGGCTGAGCCGATTTTAACCAACTTGGGCTGGTTGAAAAGAGCTATTCTTGGACTACAAATGTTATAATAATTAGAGTTTTGCCAGCCATGATTAGAAACTCAGTTCTAAATATTATTTGAAGAGCAAGACTATGCATTCAAGAAAATGGTTCACATTTTGAACATCTTCTTTAGGTATTTTTTAATTGAATAATAAATTTTATTAATTACATGACCCCATTAATTGTTTAGGTATTTTCTTTTATTGATTTTCAATTTCAGTTAAAAAAAAACGCTTTACTGTTTTCGTTTTATGCAAAATTAAGATTTTACCACTTTCTGCCTAAAAAAAGCTTCCCTTGGATTAGAAACCAATTTCAAAAGGACATATTTTAGTCAGAAACTTGATATTAATAAATTTCTTCAAACTTAAACATTTTTTGTTTTTTTTTTCTTGAAAATTTAGACTACTGTCTTACGGATTGCTTTTGTGAATCATAAATTTGTCCTATATTTGTCATCAGAAAATAAAGATTATTTTGCACTTGTATTATTTAAACAATATTTTATTAAGTAAAAACCTAAAAAGAAATTTACTCTGATACCATAAAAGAATTATATTGAAAACTGAGCGTTATCACTAAAAAACAATTTCTAATGAATAACAAAAACCATGTACGAATTCCACGAAAATTAATAAATCTAAGTTTGCTTTTAAAATTTTAATAGTAAAATGAAATGTGCAGTCTCAAGAAATACGTATTCCCACTCAACTTTTTCCGCTCTTTTCGAATATGCAATCCAATTTTTAAAATTTCGATATACAGGGTGTTGTTCTAGAGAAAAATTATTTTGATATCTTTTTTTGAAGCCAGACCTGGATTTAAAATTTGGTCACTATGTCTGTTGATTGTCCTAATAGAGTAGAACAATCTTGCTAAATATCAGAAAAATATACGGGATGGTTCCAAATATACGGCGGGTGAAAGAAATGAGTAATATTGACAAAACACCCTGTAACTTTGTAATGAAGCGAGCTAGACCAATCGTATATAGGATTTTTGGATTCGTCTAAGTGTCCTTTATCCACAGTTAGCGTATGTACCTTTACCTATGAAACACCCTGTATAATTTCGATAAAGTTGTATTTTCTGTAATACTGATAAATATTAACATTAAAACATAGCAAATGCTTGTAAATTTATAATAAATGTACATATTTAATATAATGGAATCAAATAAATAATATTTTTTATTGATTCTAAAACCTTGTTACAGTAAGGAGTACCTAAATGCGAATAACATAAAAAAATGTTAATGGTATATAACATAAAAAAGAAAGGAAGCAAAATAAAAAATTATCAAATCTTATCAACTTATATTATATTTTAAATTATTCAAAAACTACTTTCCTAACTTACTTGTGAAGTGTAAGATTGATTATCTAATGGCTTGAGAAAAGCACCACATTTTTCACATTTCTTTCTCATGGTTAACAACCTCTCAAGAAAATCACTTAAAATAGTTCAAAATGTTTACAAAAATATTTAGTACAACCTATAACACTAAAAAATAACACAAATCAATTCACAAACAGTAAACTATTTAATGTATGATTTTAAATTATCCTGCTTGAAAGTACGCTTATCGAATTTCTAGAGGACGATGTCAACAAAAGTAAACTAGATGTTGGCTTAATAAAAAATGATAGAATGCCCTCTCTATATATATTTACTCCGAGGCAGAAACCAGTAATTTCGTTTTGGTGAAATCCGTTTCGCTCTTTAATGGAGTTTAAGATGGTTAACTATCTTTTAAATCGGTGGTGAAAACGGCTCTTACTCTATGCAGACCACAGCACAGAAGATAAACTAAGTTTATCTTCTGTGACCACAGTAAAATTATATAATAGGATTTCCGATCTTTGTCAAGAAAATTCGACTCCGGTTATTTTGTCACCGGTTTCAGAAAAAAATGGATATTTTGAAGTACCCGACCACGAGATACGAGATGGTGCTGCAACCTATTGGCACGTATTTATAGCACTTATCTCTAAATATTTTGAGAATCTTCCTCTTTGTGCAAATAAAATATAATTTTGCAATGAAAGTGTGACAACTCACAAGAAAGCAGACATCAACAAACGTTGGTTTTATCGTCATCAACTATTTTAATATACAATAAAATAAACCTAATCATTCATTTCAGATTAAATAAAAAAATTAAAATGCAATAAAACACATACAAATACAAAAAACCATTAACAAAAAAAAAATACAAATCAACAACTAAAAATTAGTTTTTAGTAACACGACGAAGGAATAATGTCAATTTGAATAATTTTCTGTCTCTATCCGTAACGCCATTCCCGAGAGTGAGAGTTTAAAATTAACATGTATTTATCTATTTTTTTGGTTAAACTGTACTCAAAAATAGTTTTGCCAGAAAATACTCGGTTTAAATCTAAAAAACCGGAGATATCCGGTCGTTGTGTTGACCGGTGAGACTCCGGTTTTTAGTTAAAGCATTATTACGGACAGTTTTTTAATTCTGGCAACACTATTGTACCCAGACGCTCGATTCGGCTCGATACTAGCAAGACGCTAGTCAGCCAGCGTAGCAGTCCAAGATTAATGAAATTAACATTAATGAATGTGACAACGGTCAACAGTAGAACTTTGATACACACGAATTATAAATTGATAATGTTGGAAACTAATTAACGTTGTTTAATTATGTTTTATTAAAATATTTTGCTAAATATAGATATGATATAGGTACCAATTAAATTCAAGAAATATATTAAAATAAAACAATTTTAATTTGTATCTAGACTATCCAACGATGAGTTTAGAAGACAATAAAATCCAAACAAGAAATATCAAAGAATTTAACATTCCTGTACCTTGGGGATATATTACAGGTTAGTACCTATACCTATACTTAATAATTTACTAGTTTAGTAGTTTATGTAATAAATTAAGTATTTATTGCTTTTATTAATGTTCTGATAAAAATATGATTATTTTATATTAATTTCTCGTATTTGAAGGACAAAATCTTTTTATCTTACGAGATTAGTACATTGTTGTCAAACACTTGAACCTGTTTTCCACAGAAGTTTAATTTTTGACCTACTCTTTTTTTATGAATGATGAAACCCGTAATATAAATCGAAATACTTAATCAATATTAAAATAAATACAGATCGTTAATGAAAATAACATTTATTGATTAATAAACAAAAAGATATAAAATAAATAGGGCCAAACCGACTTTAAATACTCGAATTCATGGAAAATTCTCATTACTATATGTGGGTGGTCGGATAATTTAGGGTTAAAATCAAGACGACTCAGTTAACGTTCCGGTAGGGGGTGGGGGGAGGTGAATATACATTTTATGGGTTGGATGTTGGGTTTTTTACGATTTGTGGCTGAAATATGCATTCTATCGAAAAAAGTTTAATATAGAAGCTGTAGATAATTAAAAAAACTAGAACTTTTATATTGACCATTTTTCAACATAACCTCAAAATTATCAATGAAAACCCTAAAAACAGGTTTTTTTCGTTTTAATTTTTATCTCCCGCAAAAATAATTTCTTTTTTATAAAACTTGGTGAAAACGCTATTTTTGTGTTTTAAATAAGCTGTAATTTTTTCAGAGCAAAATATATTTTTCGATTTTATAAGAATTTAAATTAAAAAAAAGCTTAATTTTCAATCGAAAAAGCTGGTTTACAAATTTTAAATTTTTTAAGTTTGTCCAGTGCTCATTGTCTTCGTTGAAACCTCGCCTTTTAGATGGTGTGAAAAAAATATATATATTGTTCGTAAAGAAAAATATCGTTAAAAATGCAAAAAACGAAAAAACAACTTTTTCATAATCGATTTTTCAGATAATCTAGTAAATTTTTTATTGTAAGTGTTGAAATTAATAAAAAAGATTAATTTTCATGGTTTTGAAACAGAGCTGTGACGAGCACTGACAAAAAGTGCTCGCAAGCACTCTAAAAAAGTGCTTTAAATTCATGAGCACCAAGCACTTTTTGAAAATTTAAATTTTTGAAGTGGAAGTGTATGTTGGTTTATTTATAAAAATATAGTATTTCCATCAAAACTACCTAAAATTGGAATATACAGGGTGTATCAAAAAGGTAGGTCATAATAAATTGAACTACATATTCTGGTGCAAAAATAACTAGATTGAACCTAACTTGCCTTAATGCAAATGTCTATAAAAAAAGTTACGGCCTTTGGAAAGTACAAAATGAAAATATTTCATGAACTGTTTAACATTTTATAATAAAAATGAATATATGGCTTTCTTGCGTCGTAAGAGCATTTTTTTCATATAAAACCACGAAATCTGTACAGCCAATAAAAATTTTAGGTGGATTTTGAACCCTTATAAGCCCCCCAAAGTTTTCTATGCCTAACTTGCCTTAATGCAAATGTCTACAAAAAAAGTTACGGGCTTTGGAAAGTACAAAATGAAAATATTTCATGAACTGTTTAGCATTTTATAATGAAAATGGAGGTATGGCTTTCTTATCGTTAAGGGCATTTTTTTCATATAAAACCACGAAATCTGTACAGCCCATAAAATTTTTAGGGGGGTTTTAAACCCTTAAAACCCCCCAAACTTTTCTATGCGTTAAAATTAAATTAGTATTGTGACACCATTGGTTTTTGTGGCCTCTTTGAACTTTCCAAAGGCGGTAACTTTTTTGTGTGCAATTCAATCGAGTTATTTTTGACACCAGAATATATGTGGTTCAATTTATGACCTACTTTTTTGATATTAAAAAATTTAATTTATTTCTGAACATTTTAAATATAAAAAAATCTGATGTGGCCAGCACATGACCTCTCGCCATTTTTGAATCAAAAATTCACACGGTCGCACAAAAAAGTATGGAAAAAATTTACTTTTTTGTAAATCTGGCAACAATGGCAAAAGTTTTGAAAATTTTAATGATACGAAAATAAACCATAGTGTATACAAAATAAATGTGTAAAACTTTATTTCCAGTAATGGCGTTATCACTCATAGCAACTGCCACTTCCGGTTGTCCGATTGACACCAAAATCTAATCAGATCTAGTCGAGAGTGCCAGAATCCTGTATGCAAAATTTTATATTTTTCAATTCAGTATTTTTTGAGCTATCGTTACTACAACATCCATCCTAACACACACACGCGTGCGCGCACAAACACAAACACACGAGCGCACAAACACACACATCGCGAAAATGTCAAATCGTATTCTGGGGATCTAAAACGTGTTTATGCATTGAAAACTCACTACCCAATTTTTAGCATGATTACTATACCTATCTTATCTGAGGGGAGAGAGGTAAAAAACAGTTTATAGATTCTAAAATACAAACTTTTTCCAATGGGGAAATTGATAGATTAGAATTCGTAAAAAGTGTGGCATATAGAAATAAGATATAATAAAAATTTTATAATATTGTGTAACTGAAAATATATAATTTTAATGTAAGCGATACCTTATAATATTTTCTTTATAATTATAATATATAGTATCTCTTTTGTTTTTGTAACGGAGCTGTGAACCTTTATCGAATGAATGGATCCGCCCGTATTGGACAGGAACTCGACAATGTTTTTCCAGCAATTCGTACATCTTCGTCTAGCGGCCCGACGATCCCAAATTCATAATTTTGTTACCTATTTTCCACCATCCAGCAACTAGGATACACCCATTGTTTCAAGCATAATTTATAGCAATAATTTTTTTTTTGCAGTAAAAGCATGGGGTAATGAAAACGATCCTCACGCTTTGGTCTTTCACGGAAGGATGGATAATGCAGGTAGTTTTGATAATCTAATACCTCTTTTACCAAATACTTATTATTATATTTGTATTGACCTTCCTGGACACGGAAAGTCATCACATTTTCCATCCTCTTTACCTATTCACTCGATAGATTACTTAATATCTTGCAAGCTACTAGTAGAATATTTCAAAAAAGAAACTTACATCTTAATTGGTCACAGCTATGGAGGTCAGATAGCATTTCTGTTTTCCAGAGTTTATCCAAACTACGTAAAAACATTAATAACATTAGACGCTCTGCCTTTATTTCCTGTTGAAACTAATAAAACAATAAAATATCTACGACAAAAAGTAGATACAGCGATAAACATACAAGAAAAATTAAATATCAGAGAACTACCATCATATTCTTATGAAGAGGCACTAGAGAAGTTAAGTAACGCCAGGTATAACGGGGAAACTCTTTCTAGAGAAGCCGCTGAGTCCCTACTAAAAAGGTCTATAATACAAAAAGGTAATATGCATACTTTTATAACATACAGGGTGGCGCAAATTTAATTGAACACTATTGGGTTTTCTTAAACCGTTTATGAATACAAAGTTGGTTAAATGGGGAAAAAGATTTGTATTTTGACGATTTTTGTTTTATTTCATTAATTTTCAAGGATAGAAAAAACCACGTTCAACTATTCTTTTTTAATACGGACCTGTACTTGTTATTTCATATTTGAAATCACCGTTTTTTTTTCTCTATCCAACCATGTCGAACACTTAATATTTTAAAAACAAAATATCCATACTCAAATGTGGCATAATATTCAATAAAGAATAATAAAACTCGCAGTCATAAAACACAAGTGACAAATAGTCAAGACAAAATATTTTCACTAAGTTTTGAGAATGACTGTACTTTAGGAATTTTGCAGTGAAAATGGAACAGGACCGTACTTGGCAAAACTACTACGCAGTTCATTGTCAAAACCCAATAAAAATATTAAGTCTTCGATATAGTTGGATGGAGAAAAAAATGAAAATTACAAAATTGAAATAAAAAGTACAGGTCCGTAAAACAAGTGAAGCGCCTGCGCGTTAGTAGTCACGTCACGACTTCTAAACACGCATTATCTCATGAATCATAAAAGATATCTCAAATTTATATTCAAATATCGATTCAGCGTTAAATTGCACGTCGGAATGCTATTTTTGAAAGCGGTAGGATCACTTCCGGTTCTGGTTTGTAAAACCGGAAGTCATAACAATCTGAAAATCTATTTGGGAGCTATTCAAGGTTTATTACCGTTGGTCTCTGTCTCTTTTCGTTTTTGAGTTGTAAATGCGGACTGACAGAGCCGTATATACTTCTCTCTCAACATTAGGGTTTAGAAGTAAATTGGATACGCTATGCTAAACGGTATTTGACCTTCAATAAAAAAGTTTTTTCTATCCGTAAAAATTAGGGTGTTATTTAAATAAAACGAAAATTGTCAATTTCAGTTTTTCCCAAATATCTCTGAAACCGGACCTGATTATTTATTTTGGAAAAACCAATAAATTAGTGTATAACGGTTTACGAAATCCCAATAGTGTTCAATTAAATTTGCGCCATCCTGTATAATAACTATCTTAAATTCCCTACTCCTAACAACACTAAGAATGTCCATTAGATTTGTAGATACTTACCGTTTTGTTTCTTTATTGCAGATGATGGTAAATACTATTTTTCTACAGACCAAAGAATGAAAGCATACATAAACCCACTCCACGATATGCGATATTTAATTTACTCTATCAAAAATGATCCTGTTACTGTTCCTACTCTAATGATTTTCGCAAAACTAAACGATGAACCTAGAAAAAAATTTGCCAAGGTGCTCGAGCACTTACAAACTTATAAAAATATTAATATTTTGTATGTAGATGGTGCTCATGATGTACATAATAATCATCCAGAAAGGGTAGCAAGATATGTTAATAAATTTTTGTTATCACGACACTCTAAATTATAAATCACAAATAGAATATGTTATTTAATTTTTAATAGATATTTATATATTTAGCTACACTTTTGTCTATTTACTTATGCATGGTGTTGCTATATTCAAATTCAACCGACAACGCTCTACCACAGAAAATTGTTTTAAAAATAATATAACAGATCCTATTCACTCACGGATGGAGTATCCTAAGTTGATTAGTGGTCATGTATCAGCAAAAGAATAAAATGGAATTATATAATGGATAATTTGCTAGATTGAAATATGTGATTTATAATAAAGAGGAACATAAAAAGAAGTAATTTTAAACTAGGCAACACGTTACGCTACAGTCTAGTTGACGTTAGTTTTGTTCCAACAAGAATAAAAAACCGTACATGACTGTCTGACTTATGCGCAGTTTCAATTTGAGCGTTACAACAAATTTTGAATCAAATACGTGATTGTTATCAAACCGTCAGAATAGTTTGTAAACTTTTCTCGGATTAACAGTTTGAGTTGCGCAGATCCGCAGATGAAGATTGTTTACATTTATTTGCTTTGGTTTTGAGAACGTGATCGATATTCATTGTTTACTTTATAATTTGTATAGTTTTATATAAAATGATTAATGATTTTTCATCAGACGATTGTTTCGAATATGATGAATTACCCTAACAACACAGGGATATCCTAGGTATGTTATTTTTATGTACTGCGGTACAAGGACATGATTGTGACATTCAGGGGATATCCTGCAAAGGTTGTCCAGAGGACCCATCTGGTATATCCATAGATTATTCCTTTCATGTCCCTGGTATTTCTGATATCCATTGACGTAAGAATCATAGAAATTCATCAAAATATTAATTTAAGATTTAAAATTGATATTTTTATTTGAAAATCTAAGATTTCTTAAAAAGAAAATGAAAAAAAAATCAGGAATTTCTGGGTGTGACCATTTACAAAACGGCAAAATTGTTAATGCATATCTTACCCTTAATCTAAATCTCTAAGAATGAAACAAATTATACATAAATCTCAACAGAATTTCATTTCCTTTTCGTTTCTGTAGTTTTATACTGTGGCAACATTGTTTGGTGATCTGTCAACAACAACCTCACTTTTTTACTTTGCCTAATGTGCACGTCTTGTCTATAATTCTTTTTTTTTATGTAAAATGATATATAGTAAAAATATTCGTTATATTGACGATTTTTGTTTTATTTTGTTCATCAGTTAAAGTTGTATATTTTAGCTTAGTTCGGCTTGAACAATTTGGAGCGTTAGGAGTACCTAAAGTGTGAGTATTTGGAGTATCGTCTATAAACTGAATTTTTGTCAGTATCCAAACGGATAGATTAAGAGCGGGGTAAAACGAGTAAAACGACTATCCGAGCCGAACTCATCTTTTACACTATCAAAATTAAAATAATAGGTTGATATAATAATATTCATGGTATCGAATATACTCTTTTGAATCAAAGACATTCCTGTCCCTTTAATGTAATTTGTCTGAACTTGGTACATCCCTGGGGCGTACCAATAAGACATCCCATATATGTCCTTTTTGTTGGAAAGTAGATGTCCCTGGGACATCCATAGTACATCCCTTGTCCCGACGACGGATATCCCAGAGACTTCTCAGTTGCAAATCAAGGACGTCCCTGGAATATACAGGGGATGTACTTGTGTTGTTAGGGTATCTACAAGAGAAGATGATTTAGCAGAATTAGAACCATCCACGAAAAAAAAATTAAAATTATTGCCAAATTTTAACCAAATCGGCAAAGGATCTTTGGAGTAATAAAATACCTATTTTTTAAACTTTGACACCCTGTATCTTGAAAACCAGACATTTTAGGACATCCATTTATGAACTTTTCTACTTGAACTGGGTTCCGGAATGTGCCCTTGGAATTAGAGCCTATCATTAAGTAACACACTGTATAACATGTATCACCTTCTAAATTATTCATAATTAGGACACAAATATGCATACTTTTTCGGGTTGTTTGTTTTGTTTTATTTATAACTGCAACATTTGACAACCTATGTGTGTCATGGACAGTCAGAAATGCGTTCCAATAAGACTCAAGCTTTGTTTTGGTTTTGTATTCATAACTGTTCGCAAATTATTTTAGAAGTGTGCAGAACAAGTTGCGTACTGGTACATATTTATAAACCGATTCCGAATTGATTCTAATGAGTAAAAACGAACAGTTATAATTTTTATTTTATTATTTCCCTGTTTACTTCGCTACTAGTATTTTCTTTCTATTATTAATTGGGTATAAATTATGTTCCATTAAAAAATATAACTGATTATATATTTCTAGACAATTTTATAACAAACCCCAAGTCTCCTAATTTTTTTTTTTTTAAGAAAAAAATCTGTTTTTGGCTGTATAACCTAATTTAAGTGCTTTCTATTTCATTTCACCACAATCATAATTACAATATTACTACATGTGCCACTTAACTAAAAATTATAAAAATATTCTCACTCTCGACCAAGAACTGTTTGTACGATTCGGTAACTATTCTGGAATAATTTTACAGACGAACCAAAACACAGAATTCTACGTGATGACTGATTCCGAATCGTTTTTGAAAAAGCCAAAACACTCTGGAATTAATACGCATGCTCGAACTGTTCTTAAATTAGAACCAAAACAAACCTTCAGTCAGAAAAAGATACACAAATAGTGCGCAATAAATCAATCCGAAATTAAATTGGGATTAGTCATGGATTTCTTGTTGGAACAAACCTGATGTCCAGGTGACAAATATCGACTTTGTCTTTAGGCAGATAGTGAGGTGAATGCATTTACATATATTTCCACTTTAATTGTTTGGAATGCGCCTTAGTAATTCCGCCAATAGTCACCAGTTTAGTGGCTCATAATTAATGTTAATTTTGTATATTACACATACTTCGCTAATTTTCGATAACTAGGGTTAGAGTCCATGATTTCAACGCTTGAAGTCGGAGTCATCGAGGCATCAGGTTTTTTTGTCCTAATATCCTGACTAGTAGAACTTGCAGACGGTTTGAGAGTCGTTTTACTATGACTGTCTTTAGTAGTTATATCTTTCAGGCGGAGCTTTACTTTTGGTCCATATTATGTCGAGTGAGGACCACTCTTAGGTGTCTGTCCGGGACATGTTTTGGACATTGCCTGTATTAAGTCGGCGAGGGACTGTTTTAAGACTATGGTATGGATATGTTATATTATATCCATCACGGACAACTACTGGATATCCGGTATGGACATTGTACATAAATTGTACAAATAATGGATATATATCGTGGACGTCTTAATACTGTCCAAAAACAAACATCCACAGGACATACATATTAAGTCCATGGACGTTCCGACATTAAATGGACATAAATTGTACGTCCCAAGGATGTTGTGTGCTATTAGGGTATAGATGAAAAATGTTGAAAAATGTTTAAATTTAAGTTTTATCGAAAAATGTCATTCTTGATAAAAAGTTTTGCTTATTCTGAAATCTAAAATACAATCATCAGATATCATTTTTTCCAGTAGTATACAAGGTTTGTCAAAAAATATGAATTTTACTCACGAGTGACACCTTTAAATTTGACAACATCGAAAAATGTTATTTAAAAAAGTTGATCAGAACTAAAAACTAAGTTCAAATATGCAATTACATCAATATACATTGAAAAAATGTATTCATGTTTGAAATGTATTTCTAGGTACAATAACAATGCAAATTTTACTGTAGTTACGTGTTTAAATTGAAAAATTGTTAGAAAACATTAAGAAACGAGAAAATTATCAAAAGTTTTATAATCACAAGAGATAAATGTTTGTTCAAAATAGAAACAATATTAAAAAGCACAAAACCTATTTTTTGCGTATTTGAACTTAGTTTTTAGTTCTGATCAACTTTTTTAAATAACATTTTTCGATGTTGTCAAATTTAAAGGTACCTACTTTATTCTTGAGTAAAATTCATATTTTTTGACAAACCTCGTATACCACTGGAAAAAATTGATATTTGATGATTGTATTTTAGATTTCAGAACAAGCAAAACTTTTTATCGAGAATTAATAGGATCGAAATTATTTCATCAGAAATCCCTCCGTTTTGTCTACGTCAATGGCGCGGGGCTCGGAATCAGACCGACGAAGTATTGACAATACCTTCCTCTTTCATTTTCTTTTTCTTCGAGATACAGGGTGTTAAATGTTAATAAATAAACATTTTTTAACGAAGCTTTGCATATATGAATTACTAAACTAACGACGCTTATTATGATAATACTTTTTTTCAAAACCTTTTACCAGTGGCGTTCCATTTAAGTATGGTCGAATATTTTGCTCCTCATTTTCTACGCCACTGGATAAATTTACAAAGTTGTTTTTTTTAAGTCAACATACAGGAAGGATTGTGATGTATTGTAACATGTTTGTATAATTATACTAAATTATTTTCTTAAATTTATCAAATGTATCCTAATTTAAAAGAAATTTTCTAAATTCAATTACTCCATTAATTCATCATTTAACCCATTATTTTATTAAGAGCCGCGCGATTTCAAATATTCAAATTTCCGTCCCTAATCACATGACTTTGTGACGTATTTTCGCTTGCCATAACGGACAAGAGATTGAACACAAAGAAGTATTCTTTTCGCTTTAGTCGTTAGATTCAGTGGTCTCAGTCGAGATAATTTTTTGTTTCCATTCCTCCTACAGGAATATAAGCAAAGTTCACCTGCAAGTTTACGTTAACTGCTGGCTCAAGGTTTCTGTTAACTCCTGACTCAAGTTCTATTAACTGCTGGCTCAAGGTTTCTGTTAACTGCTGCTCAAGGTTTCTGATAACTGCTGGCTCAAGTTCTGTTAACTGCTGGCGCAAAGGGTCTGTTAACTGCTGGCTCAAATTATATTACCTGTTTGGCTCCAGTTTTCGTTTGATTCAAGTTAACCGTTTGGTTCACATCAATTTTCTGTTAATCGTTTGGTTCACATTATGTTTCTGTCTACCGTTTGGCTCAAGTTTCTGCTGGGCTCAAGTTATCATTCATGTGATCAACTCACCGGAAAATCAGCTTACAAACAACTACGGTGGTTGCACTCCGACACCGGAACCCACTTCTTTTACCTAAGAAAATTACTGGTAACATCTTTAATTTTTTTGCAAGTTAAAATCAATAAGATTTAAATTAATCTATATTATACTTAATCTATCTATAGTTTTTTATTTAATTTGGCGACAGGGTATATTTAAAAATTCAGTAAATAAATTAATAATAAATTCATTAGCATTAAACTTAAAGTAACTTCATTTCATTCATTTTAAATCACAAGTCTCTTTTTGTTTGTTTTTAGGGATTTTTAAAATATTTAAAAATGAACTGGCGCCCATAAAAATAAACCTTATATGAAATATACCCTACACAACCCCTAAATAAATATAAACTGTATTAAGGTATCTAATTTATCTAATTTCACATCAAAAAGGGTAGTTTACCCGTTGCAGTATATAAAAAAACATATGCTCTGGAAAAAATTATTGGTTCACGTTAGTAAACAAATTTTTCATCAGCAGTTTGGATTGTGGGATGTTTTTACCATTCTCCATCAAGTTCGGATGCAAAATTCCTAGAAGATTTTGTAGCCAGTTGCGACAGTATTGTCTCTAAAGGGCTTATATTTGTAATAGTGGATGATTTCAATTTAAATATGCTTGGTGATAGTTTTTATGTTAACAAAATCAAGACCCTTTTTTCATGCTACGGTATCCAACAAAATGTTACTAAACCTACGCGCGTAATGATAGTAAATCTCTAGTAGATTTTGTATTATCTAATGATAATTGTATTGCGGAAGTTCATGATACTCCAAAAATTAGTGATCATTCTGTAGTTTCTGTCAATTTTACTAATACAAGTAGTACCTGCTTCAAACAAAGTTTTTAAAAAGTATAGGAATTATAATGAAACTAACATTTTTAATATTGGCTGGGTGCAGAGTGTATATGGAGGGAACAACTGAAACGATCAAAGCGCTCGTAGTGGTCAAAATTTCGTGAAGTCATGCTCTTGTCATAAACACGTTAAAATTATGCAGTTATGAGAAAAAAGTAAGTAATGTATAACCTACTTCTGTAGCATGCTTACTTAGACGAATGTGTGTTTTATTCTACAATTATTCGATGTGATTAAATAACTTTTGCCACTATGTGTCAATTCTTTCACGACTCCAACGTGACCAGCCGCGACAAGTTGCTTCCCTTTGTCCATCGTTTGGGGTTGAAATGATATTTGATGAGTAATTGACTCAAATTCGATTTGATTGAATAGACTCAAATCCGGTTTGATTGAATAATTACCATCATCATCGCCTAAAAATTATGATAAATTATTGTGACTGAAAATCTAGCAGATATTCATAATTTTTTATTATTCTAGCTGTCATGTATTATTTGTTTGGATGTCGCACTGATTAACCTAACCTAAGAATCATAGCTTTTGATATTTATTTACATATTTTATACTTATTACATCACAAGACGTTTTACTGAATTTTTTCTTTGAAAAATTTAATCACATTTTTTATGTATATATGTTTATAAATTCTAATGAGTTTTTTTTATAAAGAACTTTTATTTTTTTTGTATATGTTTATAAATTCTAATGAGATTTTTTTATAAAGAACTTTTATTTTTTATACAAAACTTACATACTTACAATTGTCGAGCATGATTTTATGCAACCAATAGATGGCGTTTTCTTTCGTCGCGCTCCATGCTAATACAAAATTATCGCATTATGTACAACTGGAATCTTAATTCTATAGATGTTGATGTCATTTATCAGGAGTTATATACAAATTGTCAAACAGTTATTGTTAAGGTTGTCCCTATTCAGACATGTATAAATATAACCCCAAAGTACCATGGTTTTATGAGGTTTACAATAAAATTAAAAAAACGCGATAATTCTTTCAAGTCAAGTCCAGAACCGCAAAAGCTGAATTTGTGGAATGAATTATTGAAAATCGCATTTTTTCATCTTTTAGTGATTGCTCTGGCCAAGCGACGTAAAATCAGATAAAACGGTTTACATGTCCCTATCTTAACTTTTTAAGTACTACTTGGTAGTATATGAAAAAATGTATACAAGGTTATCAAAAGTACGAAAATTTTGATCACCCTGTATACATTTAGTTCTTATTCCACCAAATAAAACTCAAAAAGTTAAGATATGGACACATGTAAACCGTTTTGTTCGATTTTATGTCGTTTGGCCGGAACATTCACTTAAAGTTGAAAAACTGCTATTTTTTATAAAGAACTTTTATTTTTTATACAAAACTTACATACTTACAATTGTCGAGCATGATTTTATGCAACCACCAGATGGCGTTTTCTTTCGTCGCGCTCCCTGCTAATACAAAATTATCGCATTATGTACAACTGGAATCTTAATTCTATAGATGTTGATGTCATTTATCAGGAGTTATATACAAATTGTCAAACAGTTATTGTTAAGGTTGTCCCTATTCAGACATGTATAAATATAACCCCAAAGTACCATGGTTTTATGAGGTTTACAATAAAATTAAAAAAACGCGATAATGCTTTCAAGTCAAGTCCAGAACCTCAAAAGCTGAATTTGTGGAATGAATGTAAAAAATGTAGAAATGAGGTAGTTTATGTGATGAAATCAAAAAAAAATAATTATTATTTTAATAAAATCGATTGTTTCAAATATAATTAATTCTAAGGAGATGTGGAAAACTTTAAAAAAAAACTAAATATGAAAACAAATGTTGTGACTGATCATGTTCAATTTAGAGATCAAAGAGGCGAAAGTATCTTTTATGATAATGTTGACATATACCAACTAAATTTAACGAATATTTTCTTAAAAGTATTCTGGATAAGTATTGATGCTACTGTTCCATCGAAAAATTTAAACAATTTATACTTACCATTTCACAACTTCAACTTACTAACTTTACATGACTTACATAAAATTTTGAACTCAATGGATAATAAATATTCTGCGTTTAATATTTTTAATTCTAAAATTCACAAGGAAGTGTATGCGACAATTAGGCACGTTATTTTAAACTTAATTAATTAATACCTCGCTTGATACTGGCAAAGTTCTATCTCAACTAAAAATTAGTACTATTGTTCCAATTCAAAAAGGTAATAATACAATAAAATCGGAAGAATTTAGGCCCGAAAAAATAAAAAAAAATTATTTTACGTGTTTTAAATGTATCAAGTCAGTAACGCGTTACTAGTAATTTCGTTACTTTTTAAAATATACGAAAAGTAACGGTAATTGCGTTATTTTGTAAATGTAACGCGAAATCGTTACAATAACAGGTTACTGCAAAAGTAACGCGTTACTAAAAATTAACGCGTTACTTTAAAACTAAGGTTTTTTTCTTTTGTTTCTCCTGTTTGATGTGAAATAATGTTATGATTATTTTTTGCATCCCGTCGATTTCGCGCGCCACTGTGCTTGGATAGTTTTTTAAAAAATCAAGCTTAATCATACAATAGAAGCACGAGAAGTCATGGAACAAGAAGAATATATAGAAAAGTAACGCGTTATTATACTTTAAAAGTAACGCGTTACTTTTGAAAAGTAACGAATAAATCGTTACTTTTTAGCAAAAGTAACGGTAAAGTAATGCGTTACTTTTTTTTCAGTAACGCCCCAGCTCTGTATCTAGTCACCAGACACCAAAAGTGAAAGCTCTGGTATTAAATTGGCCAAAAATAGAAAATATTGCCATATTTTCTCGAATTTCCCCTCAATTGAAAAATTATTAGAGCTTGTTGTGTATGAACAACTACTTGAACATGTTAATAAAAATTTGATATTAATAACTAAATAGTCTGGATTCAGAAAAAAGTATTCCTGTGAGTCTGCCATACAATTAACAGTGAGTAAAAGACCCCTCACTTCTCTTATGGGAAATGGCTTTTGGCCAATTTTTTTAAATTTTAGTATGTTAAAGATCTTGACGTTCTGATTAAATATCTTCATGGGCTCAACTCAATCCTATGACCAGTTTTCAAGCTGATATTTGTGGTCAAAATTGATAACAGACGGTATTTAGGTCATTTTTTTTTAATCTGGATTTCTTAAATTTTTAAGAAAACTGATTAGCTTATCTTGAATTTGTTTATGGGAGAATTTAGTCATAAGGTTGGTATTTAAAAAAAAAAAAATTATTGTATACATGGTGGCGCACCCTATACGAGTCAATGACTACACCTTAAAATTATTTTGATTTATACAGGGCGTCTCAATTAAAAGATCTGCACCATAGTTATATTTTTTAAATGGAACACGCTGTATTTTTTACATTTTACATTCCCAGAGGCCACACGTTTAATCATATTGAGCTGAAATTTGGTTTAGGGGTTTCGGTTACCCATCGGAAGAACCCATTAGTTTTTGTACGACATCTGTCAAACGGAGGTATCACTATCAAAGAATGACAGATGCAATATGTCATGGAATGGGACATGCAATATGTCATTTGAAAACCCTTGAAAAACTCTATTCAGAACAGTCAAAATTATTTCTGCAACTGTCACCTGTCAAAAATAAAAAAAATGTCAAAATTTGAAAATTTAGCATTAAATATTGAAAAAGTATTAATCCGTTTGAGCTGAAATTTGGTACAGGGGTTTGGGTTACCCGTCGGAAGAACTCATTAGTTTTTGCATGACATGTGTCAAACGGAAGTGTCACTATCAAAAAACGACAGATGCAATATGTCACGGAATTCGACTTGCAATATGTCATTTGAAAACGGCCGGTCAATCCAGGACGTCACCCGACTTCACAGCATGACTTCACGACTGTAGCGCTCCAAGTGACAAAAATATTAAACAATAATTTATATTTATTTTAATAGAAGTTTTGATATTTATTTTATTAGAAGTTTTAACTAACCAAAGCCATATTGTATATAGACTTCTATCTAGTCTATATACAATGCCAAAGCTAACCTGTCTAATTAAAAAAAACATTTATTTTATTAAAAGAAGTCTTAAAAATCCAACTTGTGTTTAAAAAATAATAAAAAAAATTAGAAGATGTAGGCTTCGATCCCCGGACCCCCCTGCACCACTAACGGGCACTATGCCACGCAGCCACTACGGCTTTTGTTTAAATATGTTCAAACTTATTATTTAAGCGAATCACGTTTCATAATAAAATAAATATAAATTAGTGTTTCGCCTCGTATTTTAATAATTAATATTACAGAATAAAGTATACACATTCACTAAATCTCATAAAGAAAATGATTTAAGTCACATCTGTCAAAATTATTGTTTAATATTTTGTCACTTGGAACAATAATCGTGAAGTCGTGTGTCGGGTGACGTCCTTGATTGACCGCCTCATATTTGAAAGCCCTTGAAAAACTCTATATAGAACATTCAAAATTATTTATCCAACTGTCACCTGTCAAAATTTTAAACTTTAACATTAAATATCTGAAAAAGTATTCATGGATACTCGTCGGGAAAGTTTTGGGGCGACACAACCGATTTTTTAGATTCGTCCTGAGAAGCTGATTTCAAAAACATATTACACTTATAATGTAAACTTATCAGTATTATAGACAATTGAAAATCGCATTTTTTCATCTTTTAGTGATTGCTCTGGCCAAGCGACGTAAAATCAGATAAAACGGTTTACATGTCCCTATCTTAACTTTTTTAGTACTACTTGGTAGTATATGAAAAAATGTATACAAGGTTATCAAAAGTACGCAAATTTTGATCACCCTGTATACATTTAGTTCTTATTCCACCAAATAAAACTTATGTCGTTTGACCGGAACATTCACTTAAAGTTGAAAAACTGCTATTTTCAATTGTCTATAACTTCATACTAATTAATTTACATAGAGAACTAATAATTAAAGCAATTCGATTGCAGTGTTTGTCAAGAGTAAAAATCATTATATTGCAGCCAAAAGTGCAATTTAGTGAATATATTTTAATAAAAGCTAGTTTTTGTTATCTAGTTTTTGTGTCAAGATAATAAAAAATTAAAAATTTAAGCGATAAACACAGTAGTTCGAGTTTTATGGTAGTGGCTACTGTTCCTACAATAAGTATCTGTTAAAATCGAATGTGTAACATGTAAGATAAAATCTGGTGATCCTGTTTTGATGTGCGACAGTTGTCAAAGGTCAACACACAGAGAGCGTACTGGATTAAATGCAAGTGAGTTGAAAGTAATGGACTTAAAAGGGAAGCGACTACTAAAATTCTACTGTGAGGACTGTCAGTCTGGAATTAAATTAATACCTAAGCTACTTGTAAAAATTGATAAATTGGAATCAGAAATTAATGATTTAAAAAATACGCAAAATACTAATATTACCCCCACATATATTGATAATGAGGAGCTGATTAGCGAAATGATGGATAGGCAAAGACGAGCCTCAAATATTATTGTATTTAATATAAATGAATCCAAAATGACGTCTAATCAAGAACGTAATGCTGAAGATTGTAATACCATTCTAGAAATTTTACAGGATTTTAATATATTGATAAAAGTAAAATTAAATCTTTTAGATTAGGAAAGTTCCTTCCATCCAAAATAAGACCGATCAAAGTTATTTTGCCTTAGCCAGAAAATGTCAAACTGATTTTAAAAAATAAAAATCTAGTGAGGGGATCTAGTTTGAAAATATTTTCTGACCAGACTAATGCTCAGCGAGAATACTTAAAAAAGATTAAAACTGAATTAAAAACTCTCATTGAAAATGGTAACACTAATAAAACTATTAAATATATTAACGATAAACCAACTATTGTTGACAATACTAATAATTACAATAAAAAAAACTAATTGAGAAACCTAATATACCATTAAATGCTGATATTATTTATGTGAATGCTCAAAGTTTACTTAGTAATTTTGATCAAATATATGAAACCCTAATTTGCTTTAATCCCAAAATATTATTATTATGCGAAACTAGAACGACAACTGATATTGAAAATAATGAAATATATATGGAAAATTACAAATGTATCCGTTGTGACTCTCAAAGTCGACATACCGGAGGGATTGTGATGTATATAAAAAAATGTTATAGTTGCTCAATTTTCAAAACATATGTTCTTGAAAAAAATTATTGGTGCACGTTAGTAAAAATAAATTTTTCATCAGCAGTTTGGATTGTGGGATGTCTTTACCATTCTCCATCAAGTTCGGATGCAAAATTTCTAGAAGATTTTGAAGCCATTTGCGACATTATATTGTCTCTAAAGTGCATAGATTTGTGATAGTGGGTGATTTCAATTTAAATCTGCTTAGTGATAGTTTTTATGTTAACAAGATCAAGAACCTTTTCTCATGCTATGGTATCCAACAAAAAGTTACTCAACCTACGCGTGTAACTAATGATAGTAAGTCTCTAGTAGATTTTGTATTATGTAATGATGATAATTGTGTTGCGAAAGTTCATGATACTCCAAAAATTAGTGATCATTCTGTAATTTCTGTCAATTTCGCTAATACGAGTAACACTTCAAACAAAGTTATTAAAAAGTATAGGAATTATAATGAAACTAACATTTTTAATATACAAAATGATCTGATTATGTGCAACTGGAATCTTAATTCTACTGATGTTGATGTCATTTATCAGGAATTATATACAAATTGTCAAAGAGTTATTGATAAGGTTGCTCCTATTCAGACATGTAAGTATAATCCTAAGGTACCATGGTTTCATAATGAGGTTTACAATAAAATTAAAAAACGCGATAATGCTTACAAGTCTTTCAAGTCATGTGCAGAACCACAAAAGCTGAATTTGTGGAATGAATTTAAACAATGTAGAAATGAGGTAGTTAATGTCCTGAAATCAAAAAAATCAAATTATTATTTTAATAAAATTGATTGTTTCAAAGATAATCCTAAGGAGCTTTAAAAAAAATAGTTAATAAGAAAACAAATGTTATGATTGATCATGTTCAATTTAGAGATCAAGCAGGCCATCCTTTATGATAGTGTTGACATAGCAACTAAATTTAACGAATATTTTGTTGAAAGTATTTTGGATATTATTGGAAGTATTGATGCTACTGTTCCCTGGCAAAATCTAAACAACAATTTATACTTACCATTTCACAACTTCAAATTACTAACTTTACATGACTTACATAAAATTTTGAACTCGTTAGACAATAAATATTCTGCGTTTAATATTCTTAATTCTAAAATTCTAAAGGAAGTGTGCGACAATTGGGCACATTATTTTAAATTTAATTAATACCTCGCTTGATACGGGCAAAGTTCCATCTCAACTTAAAATTAGTACTATTGTTCCAATTCAAAAAGTTAATAATACAATAAAATCGGAAGAATTTAGGCCTGTAAATACTCTCCCCTCAATTGAAAAATTATTAGAGCTGGTTGTGTATGAACAACTACTTGAACATGTTGATAAAAATTCAATTTTAGTAACTAACCAGTCTGGGTTCAGAAAACAGTATTCCTGTGAGTCTGCATTACAATTAACAGTGAGTAAATTTAAAAATGATGTTGATGCGAATAAATATGTTGTAGCAGTTTTTTTAGACTTGAAACGTGCTTTTGAGACCATCGACAGAGGTATTTTACTTAAAAAAATTCAACAATATGGTGTAGGTGGAAAGGTATATCGCTGGCTGAGGGATTATATGCTAGATCGAAAACAAAAAGTACGTTTTAGCAATCAGATATCACCTGAGATCAACGTTGATACAGGGGTTCCACAAGGCAGTGTCCTAGGGCCTCTACTTTTTATAATGTATTTAAATGATATTGGACTGTTTGTTGATTGTGAATTCATTAATCTCTTTGCTGATGACACTCTTTTGGCATTTTCTGATATAAATTTAATGAGTGCAATCGAGAAAATGAATAGATTACTGGAAAAAGTTGCTCAGTATTTTCAGATTAACAAATTGAAATTGAATGTAACTAAAACAAAAGCACTAATTTTTACAACTAAATACAAATATAGCTTATTGGATATCAACGGTGTTAATTTACAAATAAATGGCGCTAAAATTGAAATAGTTCCAACTATTAAGTATTTAGGTATTCAATTAGATAATCTACTTAACTTTAACGATTTCTTTAATTATACAAATAAAAAAATTTTAAAAAAATTATATTTTTTTTCAAGAATTTCAAATAACTTGTCAACTTCAACTAAAATAACAGTATATAATACAATTATTCAGCCCCACTTTGATTATTGTGCCTCCATTCTTCATTTATTTAATCTCAACAAGTTAAATCAACTTCAAAAACTACAAAATCGAGGCATGCGCATAATATTAAAAACTAATCGTCTTACATCAATTGTCTCAATGTTAAGGCTGCGATTAACAGCATGGTTCTGCCATAGATTCATAGATAACGCTAGCATACTAATGTAATGGTTTAAAATGTTCTACAGCGGTCCAACTAAAAAGTCGACACCACCTCGTACATTTCGGCACAAAAATGTTCTGACCCACTCTCCCATGATTTGGCAAACTTGCATCTCTGCAGATTTTTAGTAAATTTTAATATTTGTGTGTACTGAACTTCGTCTTCTATGCAACATTGCCAAATTTAATAAATGAAATAATATTGGCATTAATTAGAAATAAATTATGAACCAAAAAATATATAACGTATTTTATAACATAAATGGAATAGAAAAATATTTTAATCCGGGATATAATTAGTCTATTTTTTTTTAAACAATGACACAGAAAATGAAAAACCTAAAAAAAATTTTATGTGAAGTATGGGAACTCTTTTTTTTCGGCAGAACCGGCAGCGTCGCTTCGATGACCGAGGGTGTCAATTGTCATTATGAATTTTGAAATCATTTTCATTTCGCCCCGTGATTGTTTAGTTGGGTGCTTTTTTTTGTTGGATTTTGTTTATTTTATTATGTTTGAACTGTTTTTTGTGCTTCTGTTGTGAAACTTGTGTTTTCTTGAAAAAAAACATAAATTGAATTCTTGCTTATAGTAT
This sequence comes from Neocrepidodera transversa, assembly GCA_963243735.1. Classification (NCBI taxonomy): domain Eukaryota; kingdom Metazoa; phylum Arthropoda; class Insecta; order Coleoptera; family Chrysomelidae; genus Neocrepidodera; species Neocrepidodera transversa. Next base: position 25,560,036 of record OY725342.1, on the reverse strand, counting down.
AATTTGGTAAGTATATATTTTCGGTAAAATAAATATTTCAACTCCTAACTCTTGTTTGTAAAATATAAATGCCTACGTTCTGTAAGTTATCATGTACTTACTTATTTTTTATATTTTAGATTAATTTTGATAATTGTATACAATAATATCTACTCATCATGGGTATAAATACAAACGTCAACCCAGTAAACCTCTAAAGAGAAATAATATGTTTTTGCTTATATTAACTTTGTTGTAATTAGTGATTTTTATTACAGGATTAATTTGGGTTCTATGCCATTATTGGATAAACAAAAATGTTTCCAACTGAGTGAACAAATACTATCTGACAATAATAAAACAGCTCCTAGTCAACATTCCAATTTAGAAATTTTCTTTTATAAGCCAAGAAGAGTATGAAAGGTATAATTTTAAGTTTGTTACTTTTTTCTAAGGGGGTCGTGCGATGCGGTCTGTTTCGAGATGCGGTTACTTTATTTTTCTTACCTGCTCGAAGTACGAGATGCGGTCACATAGGCAATTATCCGCACTCAATAACAATCAAATCAAATCAATGTTGGTATAAAAAGGTTTACTATTAAGACAATTTTCAATATCCTACATAATAATTTCCAATCTTTAAATGCATATTACATACTTTTTTCGTCTCGGAATAACGATTATTAATTAAATTACGAAAATTTTACCATTTTCCTACAATTTTACTATTTTCCTAACGTTTCTACATTTCTTATGCCATCTTCAGTTTTTTTTTACTAAAGTTAAACAATACAATTATATGTTTAAAAAGCACTACATAATATATAAACAAATTAAAAATTATTTTTTAAAAAACTATATATTGTGAAAAGTTGATTAAAATATTACTAGCAATATAATATTCAGCAATAGATAAAATTTCGTTTTGATATACGCAAAAATGGAAATCCCTATAATACTATATATTTGCTTTATCTCTAAGATTTTATGATCCTATTAGGTATTTATTTACTTTGCCGAAATATAAATTTTAATCCGTATACCTGTGACGTATTTTTGGGATTTTCCAAAATTTGTAATAAAAAACTTTATAATTACGATTCTTTTCTAAATTTTATTAAAAAAATGGATCAAAAATTTTTTAAATTTTATTACGATTTTAAACTAAATTGAATAACTTTTATAATACTAATTATTTATTGATTTTAAAATTATTCAAAAAAGATTTTTATTTTTTTAAGGTTAATACTGATATAAAAAATTAAAACAAAAACCCATTAAATTTGTATTAGAAAACTCTATAATTGTGATTTTTGTCAAAATTTTATTCATTTAGTATAATAATAAATATATTTTTAAATATAAAATAATGTTTGTTCTATATGTCTGTATTGTTTAGGCTGCTTTTAATAATAGAAATAATAATTTTTTATCTATTTTAGGGAGTTATAATTGGCCAATTTACTAAAAAACTTTTGTATATTGGTGTAAGAAACAAATACTGTTGTCGATGTGCCAGATATACAAAAAGACAAGAAACACCTAAAAAACATGTGTTACAAAAACTGGGATGGAGAGTGATATTATAGTTGAAGGGTTCAGACAAAGTATGGAAATGCATAATTTAAAATACTTGCAAAGAATGTGTCACGAATCAACAACAGTACATCATATTATTATTTCCAAAGCTTCAAAAAAGGATCAGTCCAATTTCAAGTCTCAAACTACAAACTACCAACAATAACCAACACGTCACCGAAGATTCAATATCCTGCGTCGAGACGAACACCATCAGCAGAAGTTACAACTTATTTCTAATTTATTTATTTGTTAATTGTTAATAAATAATATATTTATTATGATGGTGGTTTTTTTGTATATTAGGTTTAACCTATTTTTTAAATAAAGTATCTATCTATCTATCTACATTAAAGGTTTTTAAAATCAGCTTCTCAGGACTAATCTAAAAAGGTAAAAAGTACAGATCTATGGTGCTGATCTTTTTATTGAGCGTCCTGTATTAATACCGACGCGTATATAGAGTGCGGTTTACCAAAAAGTCAGTGAAGCTACTTTATTTTTAAAATTGCCATAATATTGAAAACTTTTAAACCTCAATTTTGATCAATTCCTAATACCCTTAAAACAAACGGTCAGCTTTCTTTAAAAAAAAAATATATACTTTACAGGTCATTAGTCAAAGAAAAACTGCATCTATCTTTTTTATTATAAAAATTGATATATCACACTTGTCATTTTAACGACGTTTTATCTAAAATAACTAACATCATCAGTGACAATAATTTTTAATTACGGTCCTGTCGTAGTTCTTTTGTAAATTCGTTTTTTATTGGTTAAAACAAATTTAAGATTGCCTAGAAAAGATGCATTGTCAGTGAAACAAAAAAAATATCAAAATAGTAGAAATTAAATAAGCAGAAAAATAATCAATCTTCGTCGTGATTAAAAAATATTGATAGAGAATTTAAATAAAGGCATACATTACATTTTGTATGACAAATAAAATCATCATTATCAATAATCTGTTAATACGGACCTGGATTTTATCTTATGCAAAAAAAGTGAAAATAATTAGAATAGTGAATAATTTAATATAGAAAATAACTACAAATATTCAGCAAAAAAATTTTAAAGTATTACTAAATACATGTCTATCAAAAATTTATTAAACTTAAATTAGTTTTACAACTGACTTTGTGTATAAATTCTCATAAATATTATTTAAACACGCCGGTTGATTATTTTTTTGTTTGTTTAATTTCCACTATGTTGATATTTTCACAAAAGAAATTATTGTCACTGATGATGTTAATTATTATCAATTTTCGTAATAAAAAAAGAGTTCCGTATTAAAAAAAATAACGTGATGGTGGCCGTTAGAACACAAAACGTTGTATCAATGATTTATTAGTATAATTTTGTAGCAAATTTGAGATACAATAAAATTCCTTTTTCTAATTTCTTACATAACAATTCTATGCGAAAAAATCTAAAAATAGCATGTTTAGTTTTCCCTGTATAACGTAAAGGGAGAGAGGCCCTGTGGATCTTTTTATACCAATGTAATGATCTTCCCATTTATCTCTTACGGTTTCTGGATATAACAATGCTATCCCCTCCAATTTGAGACATCCTGTATAGAAGGAGCTGATGTATCCTCCATTTATTTTTGCATTCATTTCGTAAAACAATACTTATTTATGCAACAAGTGTGTAAAGTAATACTTTTTTCACGAATGTGAATATTGTCGCAAGAGCCAAAGGCGAGTGCGACATTCACATGAGTGAAAAAAGGCACTTTACACACTAGTTGCATACAATATTTTTTCTACTACCATAATTTTTATGTACAAAAATAGATTTCGCATGCAAGAGGTTAACAAGCTATTTTCCAAAATCTTGAAGTTAACCAGTTGATTTCTTACACTTAGAACCTTGGCAAGATAAGAAACATAAGGATATTGCAAAAAATGTGTTGTACAATGTAAAAAAGTAATTTTTAAAATTTTATTTTACTTTACGCTCTAGTGAAAAAAGTTAAACTTTACGCACTCCTTGGCGTGCGTAAATTAAGTACTTTACGCACGGTAGTAGAAAAAATTATTTTTATAAAATATTTGTCTCTCATTAGGGAATATTTGTCTTTCAATATACGCTCCTGCATCTTTCTCCATGCCTGTCAAGGATTTGTGCTCGCCGAAATCGCCTGTCAATTTTTTTTATATTTTACAATGAATTAAATCATATTAAAATTTCAACCATACAGCGACAAGTTTTTTTTTATTTACACTTTCAAATATATAAGACCTGATGACGTGCAGAACTGATGCCTGGTTGTGGTTAACGTACAAGTATAAGCTACGACTCATCACTAAAAGAATTTCTAGCCTTACAGGAAGATCTTTACTCGAACGGTTTTCGAGCTCTTGAACTATATTTACTTTTTGAAATACCTACGTTAAAGTTAATAAATAAAAACATAAATTTTCAAAATTGTTTTTTTTTGAATTGCCTGTTTAATTTAGTGAAAAAAATGCATAATATTTTATATGGACTTTTTCAGAGAATTTTCAGAGAATTAATAAGGAAAAAAAGAGAAAAAAGGGACAAATAAAAAAATGAGGGGGTAATCCCACCCAACTTTCCGAACACTCCTAGTAAAGTCTTTGTTTGATCGATTATTTTAGTTTTTCTGCATTAAAATACATTAATTATATTACCTATCGAATGATATAAATCCCATTTTAATCTTTAATATTTTTAAAGTTATTCAATTTCTTTTAAACTTATATTAAATTTAAAAAAAAAATTAGGAATTCTACAATTTTTTGAAAAAAATCACAATTATAGAGTTTTTTACTACAAATTTAAAGGTAATTTTTTTAAAATTTTTAATATTAATTTTAACCTTAAAACAAATAAAACCTATTTTTGAATAATTTTAAAATCAATAAATAATTAATATCTCATTCAATTTTATTCAAAATGGGAAACAAACTTTTTTTTTAGTTTTCTGGATCAAAATGCATTAATAAAGTTAGTTTAAAAAACTAAAAAAAAATCAAATTTTTTTTCAAAAATTCATGGGTATCCATTGAATTGTTTTAATTTTTTTCATTTTTTGCTATAACTTTTACAAATACTATATTAAAATTATGAAATAATTTACACACATAGAACTTTTGGATCCTTTTCGGATATGCTATTTACTTTTTTCATTTATTTTATACTTATTGATAAAACGAAATTACAAAAAATTTTAAAAAAATTCTTAATTTTGGCTATAATAATTACAATTCTAAATTTTAAGAATCTAAAATACATTTAAAATTTAGAGTTTTATATTATCTTTCGAATGGTGAAAATAACATTTCAATAACTTTAATATTTTAGAAGTTATTCAATTTAGTTTAAAATCGTAATATAATCTTAAATTTTTTGCCAATTTTTTAAAAATTCCAAATTTTTGTAATAAAATTTTGAAAAAAATTATAATTATAAAATTAATTATTACAAATTTTAAGATATTTTTTTTTAAATTTTTAATATAAAAATTTAACTAAAAAATAATAATTTAATAAAGATAAAAATCAAAAGAAAAACTAGCGGCGAAACTATGCGCAACTTGAAAAAATAGTCAAGACAAAATTTATAGAAAATTTTATGTTCTACAATTGATACCATGTAATTTTTCATAAAAATGCATTGTTTTGGTTATTTAAGAAAAATATGAAAAAAAAAATACTTTTTGATAAATCTGGCAACAATGGCAAAAGTTTTTAAAAATTTTAATCATTCGAAATTAAACTATAACGTATAAAAAATATATGTGTAAAACTTTATTGCCATCTTGTTTGGTAATGACGTCATCACTTATAGCAACTGTCACTTCCGGTTGTCCGATTAACTCCAAAATCTATACAGGTCGTCTCCTAGCTACCCTAAATATGTATATAAAATTTCATTTAAATCGGTTCAGCCGTTTAGACGCTATCGTGTTCACACACACACACACACACACACATACACACAGACAGACATCATGCTAAAAATGGTATAAATGGATTCAGGTGACCTCAAAACGTAAAGATCCGTTAAAATCTGGGTATGGTCAAAACATCATGATCGCAATACTTTCCTTCTATACAACTCTGTTGTTCGGAAAGTAAAAATAAGGAAAAAATAGAGGAAAATTGGAATAATGAAAAATGTTGCAAAATAGGGAAAAAAAGAAAAATTAGGAAAAATAGTAAAAGTAAATAATGAAAATCAGAAAAATAGATACAAATAGGTAAAATAGGGAATATGGAGTAAATATAGGGAAAAATAGTCAAAAACAGTAAAAAATAATGAAAAGCAGAGAAAACAGGAAAAAACAGATACAAATAGAGATATATAGGAACAAATAAGGGAAAATAAGAAAAAATAATGAAAGGGGGGACAATAGATAAAACTAGATAAAAATAGAAACAAATAAGGGAAAATAGGAAAAACTACAGGGAAAAATAAGAAAAACTAGATAAAAATAGGAAACAGAGAGAAAAATGGAGAAATATAGGGAAAAAATTGGTTAAAACATAAAACAGGGAAAAATAGGGGAAGGGGAGATATTAAATCACGTAAGGAACTTAGTTCACGTAAACTTTTTTTTAATAAACTTAAATATTTAAAGATGATTTATTAATAGAGACAAATTATTTATCAAAAATAGTAAACGTAAAATATAATAGTATTTTGGCAATATCCTAGCTCTCCAGACCTCAGAATTTTTTTAATATATTTTCTCGCAGTGAAAAAAACTTTGATTTCAGTTAGTTGCACTTCTAGTGAATACGCAACTTTTTATAGTAATCGCAAAAAATATATTTAGTATCAAAGTTATTCTGTAAAGGTGCATCTCTATGACTATAGTAAAGTAATATTATTCTAAATTACGATAAATTACGATTTTCAAAATATACTGTTATGTTATATAACCAATGCATATGTATATATTTTAATTAATAAAATAGTAACAACCATATTTAATAACATTTACTGATTAAAATAAAAAAGTTTTACAGAATTAGACTAACTTAAACATAACACAATAAATCTTAAAAAAATCAGTAAATCAGTAAATAACTTTGAACTCATATTTAAACTAAACATAAATTTAACAATTTCAGGTTAATTCTTGGCCTCTTTTTGACACATCAACTAGATATAATATGTGATACGTGATCAAGTATATTCTTTTTTCACTACTAGCTTACACGTCCATCGTTATAAGCTAGTAGTGGAAAAGTACTGACACTTACAACTATTATCCTTTAAAAGTAGTGTTAGATAATAGTTAAAGTATAACACAGCAATAACATTTATCATTCAAGTGTTCATCACGATCATGTTGTTTTAGTTTTTGTTTAGTATCAAAAGTTTCATTACACTTAACACATAGAAAATAATCAACATCTTTATGTACAGTGCTCTTATGATGCTCCATAAGCATTTCACCTTTAAAATAAATCTCACAGTAATTACATTTAATGCTCAAATGTTGATCATATTCATGCTGGTTTAGGTGTTTTTTGATATTAAAAGTTTTATCACAATCAGAACAAGCAAAATAATCAACATTCTTATGTACATCGTTCTTATGTTGCTCCATAAAATTTTCATCTTTAAAATATGTGTCACAGTAATTGCATTTAATAGTTAAATTTTCACTGGAATTATGCTGATTTAGGTTTTTTTTTGTATCAAAAGTTTCGTCACAATTAGAAGAAGCGAAATAATCAACATTCTTATGTACATCATTCTTATGTTGCTCCATAAAATTTTCATCTTTAAAATATGTGTCACAGTAATTACATTTAATGGTTAAATGTTTACTGTAATTATGCTGATTTAGGTCTTTTTTGGTATCAACAGTTTCGTCACAATTAGAAGAAGCGAAATAATCAACATTCTTATGTACATCATTCCTATGTTGCTCCATAAAATTTTCATCTTTAACATATGTGTCACAGTAATTACATTTAATGGTTAAATGTTCACTGTAGTTATGCTGATTTAGGTTTTTTCTGGTATCAAAAGTTTCGTCATAATTAGAAGAAGCGAAATAATCAACATTCTTATGTACATCATTCCTATGTTGCTCCATAAAATTTTCATCTTTAAAATATGTGTCACAGTAATTACATTTAATAGTTAAATGTTCAGTGCAGTTATGCTGATTTAGGTTTTTTTTGGTATCAAAAGTTTCGTCACAATTAGAACAAGTGAAATAATCAATGTTCTTGTGTACATCACCCATATGCTGTTTCATATATATCTCAGTTTTAAAAAGTTTGTAACAGTAATCACATTCAACACCCTTATGTACTTCTTTTCTATGCTGCTCCATATGTTCCTCAGCTTTAAATGTTTTGTTACAGTAATTACATCTAACAGCCAAATGTTTATCGTAATCATGCTCTTCCAGTTTTTGTTTAGTATCAAAAGTTTCATCACACTTATTACAAGGAAAATAGTCAAAACCCTTATGTACAGAATTTCTATGCTGTTCCATATCTTTTTCAGCTTTAAATTTTTTTTTACAATAATAACATTCAACACCATTATGAACAGCACTTCTATGTTGCTCCATATCTTTTTCTGCTTTAAAAAGTTTTTTACAATAATTACATTCTACACCATTATGAACAGCACTTCTATGCTGCTCCATATCTTTTTCTGCTTTAAAAAGTTTTTTACAATAATTACATTCTACACCATTATGAACAGCACTTCTATGCTGCTCAATATCTTTCTCAGCTTTAAAAACTTTTCTACAATAATCACATTCAAAACCTTTATGTACAGCATTTCTGTGTTGCTCCATATATTTCTTATCTTGAAAATGTTTGCAACAAAAGTTACATTTCACCATGTTGTTCACTGCAAATAAATTCCTTCATATAGAAAATATATAAATAAATATAAAAGAATTATTAATTAACAATTAAACAATCAATTTAAAAAAATAAGTTTTGGTTCTAAAAAAACTTAGGCAGATTTTTACTTTTACTGATACATATATTTCGATAACAAAGTTTATAAAAATTATCTATAAGTACACATGGTTTTACATTTTGTTAATAATTTACAAAAATATATAGATGATCTCCCATTGGTCCAAATAATGTGATGTGGAAAATTTAATAGTAAAATGGTTAAAAATATATGAACATGTAAAATGTCCTATTTTATCATTATTACTAAAACGATTGTATGGGTCATATTAAATAATGATATAGAGGAGTTACCATATTTTGAATAATTAAAAAATGGGTCAAGTGCGTGTCGGACTTCGCACATTTAGGGTTCCGTACCAAATATAGAATATAAGCCGGCTGTGCAGAGGCAAAATTATTAAAGGAGGTCTTTAAAATTTTAATCGAACTAAAAAGTCAAAAATCCTTGGTATAAAATTTAAAATAACCTGGCGGATGTATGTTCGGCGAAGAAAAAAAATATATAAGACGAAAAATGCGTTTTTTAACAAAACTAATAATAGCACAAATAAAAATAATAAAATAACGAATATTACAATTCGCATATACAGGGTGTTTCATTAGGAAAGTGACATACGTTAACTATACAGATAGAGGACACCTGGGCGATCTCAAAAACCCCATACTTAATGCGTCTAACTACTTTAATAACCAAGAAACAGGGTGGTTTATCTATTTTGCCAATTTCTTGCATGGTTCATAACTTTCTAACCACACTGTTTAAAAAATAAATACGTAATATTGGGGTATGAAAAGGTTATAGATGACCTTAGGGTCACCGGACACTATCCATGATTTTGTAGTATAATCTAATGGACTGGTACTACCAGTCAAGCCCAAAAAAACCGGAAGATTTTCACTACATAGTTTCCTTTAAAAAATAAATACGTAATATTGAGGCATGAAAAGGTTGTAGATGACCTTGGGGTCACCGGACACTATCCATGATTTTGTAGTATAATCTAGTGGACTGGTACTACCAGTCAAGCCCAAAAAACCGGAAGATTTTCACTACATAGTTTCCTTTAAAAAATAAATACGTAATTTTGAGGTATGAAAATGTTATAGATGACCTTAGGATCACCGGACACTATGCATGATTTTGTAGTATAATCTAGTGGACTAGAACTACTAGTCAAGCCCAAAAAAACGGAATATTTTTACTACATAGTTTAATTTAAAAAATAAAAACGTAATGTTGAGGTAGGAAAAGGTCATAGATGACCTTAGGGTCACCGGACACTATTCACGATTTTATAGTATTATACGTGTTGCTAGTCAAGCCCAAAAATCGGAAAATTTCACTGCACAGTTTCCTTTAAAAAATAAATAAAGTTATAACATGGGAGCACCAGATACGGGCATACTCCTTTATAAAAAATAAATAACTTTAATTAATGAAATACAAAAATTATAAAAAACACTTAAAAATTAATGACAACAAAGTAAAACCATTATGGATTAACATTTTTCAAATACAATTTGTATAAAACTTTTTTTTATCCGACCTCAGGGGTGAAACTGAAGAGGGTTAAAATATCAAAAAAAATATATCTCCGCCATTTTTAAAAATATCGAAATAGGTCATATCGAAAAAATCGTAAGAAATCGTAAAAAACTTTTATTTACTTTTGGTGGATTCATTATTATTTATTCATCTGTGGATTTATCGCAAATAATCAAAAAATACTTAAAACATTAAAATTTTACCCTCATTAAAACTAAATCACATTACAAAGAAATTTTATATAATTTCAATTTTGGGTTCCCACAATTCACACCATTTCAGAATTCAAACTCAAAATTTTACAAGAAAAAACATTTTGCCGAAAATGCAAAAGTATATCACTAAATTCATTTTTTCGTGCACTTTGCAAATACAGAATCCATTTTAGGAAAATCTGATATACAGTGTGTTGTTTTTGGGTCGGAATATTTTATAATATTTTTTTTAATCCGGATCTGGATTTCTTTTATTATAAATTTATTGATTGATTGGGCACTTTAAACAAAATATGCTCGCCAAATATCATGAAAATATACAGTGTGGTTAGAAAGTTATGAACCATGCAAGAAATTGGCAAAATAGATAAAACACCCTGTATCTTGGTTATTAAAGTAGTAAGATCATATCTGCAGTTAACGTATGTCACTTTCCCAAAATGAAACACCCTGTATACCAGAGTAAGGGACCCTAAAAATGAGGGAAAGTTAACGAAAAAATCATATTTATTAATATATTGGTATTAGTAAAATATACGTAACAATAAACATTATTACCAAATTTCAAGTTCATAGGTCAATGGAAAGTTAAAAATACTTGGGAATAAAATTTTGTAAAAAATGCTGACTGCAGCTTCTCATATGCCTACGTTTTTAAAAAATTTTTAAAACAAAAAATACAGCTTTTATATATCTACTCAATGAGCTCTAAACAACGATACCTCACTCGATGGGGTAGGGCAAATTTTTTTTCAGCGCAACCCTTTAGCTCTATGGGAGCCCCCTTGAAAACATTTAAAAATATTTTTTACAATTTATGTGGCGTTGGGACAACGAGACTCAAATACTATGAAAATTTGAAGACTGATAGCCCCCAACGGTTTAGCTGCTGGAGCAGTGTAATAGAAGGACGGACAGACACGTGAGTGAGAGCAATACTTAGGGCTCCTTTGGAGTACGGAACCCTAAAAAGGAACAAAATTTGTTTCCTGCAAATCTAGACACCATACAGAGAATAAACTTTTCAAGCTTAAAATTTTTTCAACTATGATCATAACCCTATATTAACTAACAAACAAAAAAGTAAGCTCAACAAAAATATATAATAAGATTAAAAACTCAATCATGCAGTATATTTTTCCTAAATGATAAGTATTTAAAATAATATTTAAGAATCTTCTTATATTTACCTGTAACATGCATGGGAATCACCAACACGAACACACCACACCCTACAATAATAACAAAAGTTATCGCAACGATTTTGATTTTTGATACAAAATTTCTCCAACTTAAATTACTTAAAATACTTTTGCAATATCATGAAAACTATGTTTAGTTTAGAAGTGAAAAAATAGCCTTTGATTTTAATCTTTAATATCGGTTTATCGTTTATCTTATATTGGTTATGTCTTATGTCGTTGTCTGAATAAAGAATAGTCTTGAAAGTCTTGTAACCTTATGGAAAATTTAACACTTTTTTGTACTGTTGGACCAAACGTATAGATGGCAAATACAAGTTTTGGACCAAACGTTCAGATGGCGCTGCCCGCTGGTGTTTTTGATGAAATTTAAGAAGAAAACTGTTTTCGCTCAAATTTAAAAAGAAGAAAACTGTTTTCGAGACAATTTTTAGCATTGGGTTGGTTGGCTGGCTGTTTTCTGATGACTAACAAGGTTGCCAAAATATAAAAAAATTCCGATTTTATATGGATTATCTGTGAAATTGGGCAATTTCTTACAAACGAGAAGACGTTAAATAAATGAGACTTTTGTAGGTAATATATATGAAAAATTTTCATTTTACATTTGCATCTATTTAGGATCTAATAAAATGAAATTTAAAACTGTTTTGTGAGGATTTTAAAGATTTTGTTAAAAAAACATTGAATTTGACAAATGAGAGTTGACAACCTTGCTATCTGGTTTTTGTTTTTAAAAGATCTATTTTTAGAATAAATACATAAACAAAAAACTTGGTATCTACAGATTTTGTAAACAAACATGATTTTTAGTTTTTTAGAGTCTGCATATATATTTTAGATTATTTAATAAATTATCGGCCTCAATTTACTGAAATTATATTCACCCAAACAAACAAAATGTGGTAGGTAGGTAATTTCGAGGGTTATTTTTAAACAAAATTTGGAAAAAACTAATTCTTGAAGTACTGTTACGACGCCTATTGAAAATTGAAATAATCGGAAAATTTCTCGTAGGTTTTCCCGGGTTGTTTTCCCGAAAATGTCATCATTTTAAAAAAATCGATATCTCTGAAACCGTAAAAGATATTCAAAAAATAAAATTACGTAAATGTAGAACTGAAATGGCTCAACAAGTATTATTTGAAGTATTTTTCCGAAATTTGTTGAGAAAGTTGGAAAAAAAATAAAATAAAAAAAAAGAAATTTTTCGAAATTGAATTCCGAAAATCTCGAAAACGACGGGAATACCGAAAAATGTCAGTAGTACTTTTTTGCTGTAAATCCTATTTAATGAAAAAAATTATGAAAAATAGGAAAAAAAATATTGGAAAATAGGAAAAAACAGAATAATAAAAAAATGGAGAAAAAATAAAAAATTGTTAAAAAAAATATAAAAAAATAAGGAAAAAAATAATGAAAATAGAAAAAAAATATTGGAAAATAGGAAAAAAATATTGGAAAATGGGGAAAAAAATTATGAAAAATAGTCAAAACAATAATGAAAAATAGGTAAAAAAATATTGAAACAAATACTGAAAAATATGGAAAAAATAATGAAAAATGGTAAAAAAATTAATGAAAAAATTGGGAAAAAAAAACAATAAAAAAATATTAAAAAATAGGGAAAAAATATTGGAAAATAGGAAAAAAAAATAATGAAAAATAGGGAAACAAATACTGTAAAATTGGGAAATAAATAATGTAAAATTGGGAAACAAATAATGTAAAATAGGGAAATAAATAATGTAAAATCGGGAAATAAATAATGGAAAAGAGGAAAAAAACATTGGAAAATAGGAAAAAAAATTCAAAATAGGAAAAGGAATAATAAAAAATAGAGAATAAAATAATGAAAATTAGTGAAAAAAATAATGAAAAAATAATGAAGAATAGGAAAAAATGAAAATTAGGGAAAAAATATTGGAAAATAGGGAAAAAATTATAAAAGTAGGGAAAAAAATATTGGAAAATAGGAAAAAAAAGAATAATAAAAAAATGGAGAAAAAATAAAAAAATTGTTAAAAAAAATATGAAAAAATAAGGAAAAAAATTATGAAAAATGGAAAAAAAATATTGGAAAATAGGAAAAAAATATTGGAAAATGGGGAAAAAAATTATGAAAAATAGTCAAAACAATAATGAAAAATAGGTAAAAAAATAGGGAAACAAATACTGAAAAATATGGAAAAAAATAATGAAAAATGGTAAAAAAAAATAATGAAAAAATTGGGGAAAAAAAAACAATAAAAAAATATTAAAAAATAGGGAAAAAATATTGGAAAATAGGAAAAAAAAATAATGAAAAATAGGGAAACAAATACTGTAAAATTGGGAAATAAATAATGTAAAATTGGGAAACAAATAATGTAAAATAGGGAAATAAATAATGTAAAATCGGGAAATAAATAATGGAAAAGAGGAAAAAAACATTGGAAAATAAAAAAAAAAATTCAAAATAGGAAAAGGAATAATGAAAAATAGAGAATAAAATAATGAAAATTAGTGAAAAAAATAATGAAAAAATAATGAAGAATAGGAAAAAATGAAAATTAGGGAAAAAATATTGGAAAATAGGGAAAAAATTATAAAAGTAGGGAAAAAAATATTGGAAAATAGGAAAAAAAAGAATAATAAAAAAATGGAGAAAAAATAAAAAAATTGTTAAAAAAAATATGAAAAAATAAGGAAAAAAATTATGAAAAATGGAAAAAAAATATTGGAAAATAGGAAAAAAATATTGGAAAATGGGGAAAAAAATTATGAAAAATAGTCAAAACAATAATGAAAAATAGGTAAAAAAATAGGGAAACAAATACTGAAAAATATGGAAAAAAATAATGAAAAATGGTAAAAAAAAATAATGAAAAAATTGGGGAAAAAAAAACAATAAAAAAATATTAAAAAATAGGGAAAAAATATTGGAAAATAGGAAAAAAAACATTGGAAAATGGGAAAAAAAAATAATGAAAAATAGGGAAAAAAATAATAAATAAATGGGGAAAAAATAGGGAAACAAATAATAAATAAATGGGGGAAAAATAGGGAAACAAATAATGTAAAATAGGGAAATAAATAATGTAAAATAGGGAAATAAATAATGGAAAAGAGGAAAAAAACATTGGAAAATAGGAAAAAAAAATTCAAAATAGGAAAAGGAATAATGAAAAATAGAGAATAAAATAATGAAAAATAGTGAAAAAAATAATGAAAAAATAGAGAAAAAATAATGAAGAATAGGAAAAAATGAAAATTAGGGAAAAAATATTGGAAAATAGGGAACAAATCATAAAAGTAGGGGAAAAAATATTGGAAAATGGGAAAAAAAAGAATAATAAAAAAATGGAGAAAAAATAAAAAATTGTTAAAAAAAAATGAAAAAATAAGGAAAAAAATTATGAAAAATAGAAAAAAAATATTGGAAAATAGGAAAAAAATATTGGAAAATGGGGAAAAAAATTATGAAAAATAGTCAAAACAATAATGAAAAATAGGTAAAAAAATAGGGAAACAAATTCTGAAAAATATGGAAAAAAATAATGAAAAATGGTAAAAAAAAATAATGAAAAAATTGGAAAAAAAAACAATAAAAATATATTAAAAAATAGGGAAAAAATATTGGAAAATAGGAAAAAAATATTGGAAAATGGGGAAAAAATTATGAAAAATAGTCAAAACAATAATGAAAAATAGGTAAAAAAATAGGGAAACAAATTCTGAAAAATATGGAAAAAAATAATGAAAAATGATAAAAAAAGATAATGAAAAAATTGGGAGAAAAAAACAATAAAAAAATATTAAAAAATAGGGAAAAAATGGGGAAACAAATTCTGAAAAATATGGAACAAAATAATGAAAAATGGTAAAAAAAATAATGAAAAAATTGGGAAAAAAAACAATAAAAAAATGTTAAAAAATTGGGAAAAAATATTGGAAAATAGGAAAAAAAGTAATGAAAAATAGGGAAACAAATAATAAATAAATGGGGGAAAAATAGAGAAACAAATAATGTAAAATAGGGAAATAAATAATGGAAAAGAGGAAAAAAACATTGGAAAATAGGAAAAAAAAATAATGAAAAATAGGGATACAAATAATAAATAAATAAATGGGGGAAAAATAGGGAAACAAATAATGTAAAATAGGGAAATAAATAATGGAAAAGAGGAAAAAAACATTGGAAAATGGGAAAACAAAAATCTGAAAATCCATTTGGGAGCTATACAAGGTATGCTGAGTTTATTATCTTGACCGTTTGTCTTTTTCTCTTTTCGGTTTTGAGTTATAAACGCGGACAGACAAACCAGACAGAGCCGTATTATAAGGCTTCTCTCTATAAACTTTAGGCTTTAGGAAGTCTAAAATTTACCACCACCAATAAAGCGTTTTCTGTTATTTTGCAAACTGTATATTTTAAAAACATTTTAAGAATTGAAAAATTATTCGCAAAGTTTATATTTAATTATAAACTTATTTTTGGAAGAATAATATCTGAAGTGCATTCAGTTCACTAGATTTTTTTGTTATTTCGTTTTTGTGTACATATATTCAATTCCAACTATATACAGATTTTTGCCTCTTACAAAAAAAAATTAAGTTTAAAAAGTGAAAGTTTTTTCAAACAATGTTCTAACATCAAAAATACCTCAACCATTGTATATAGACTTCTTTATACAATATACAATGCTTCTACCAATACACCTTTTCAGAGTAAGACATCTTGCGGTATTTTTTTGTTTTACGAATTACTTGCTAGAGAGCCATCTAGTGTTTACTAGAAAGAAAAAATAATCTACCTGAGAAGTTGCAAATATTGCCGCCATAAATCTGGTGTGTCGCCACGTACCGATATATATCCGTCTCATCTTTTATTTCTCTGTTTTACTCATGAGGTTGAGTGACTATTCTTTATTCAGACAACGACCAAACGTATAGATGGCAAATACAAGTTTTGGACCAAACGTTCAGATGGCGCTGCCCGCTGGTGTTTTTGATGAAATTTAAGAAGAAAACTGTTTTCGCTCAAATTTAAAAAGAAGAAAACTGTGTTCGAGACAATTTTTAGCATTGGGTTGGTTGGCTGGCTGTTTTCTGATGACTAACAAGGTTGCCAAAATATAAAAAAATTCCGATTTTATATGGATTATCTGTGAAATTTGGCAATTTCTTACAAACGAGAAGACGTTAAATAAATGAGACTTTGTAGGTAATATAAATGAGAAATTTTCATTTTACATTTGCACTATTCAGGATCTAATAAAATGAAATTTAAAACTGTTTTGTGAGGATTTTAAAGATTTTGTTAAAAAAAACATTGAATTTGACAAATGAGAGTTGACAACCTTGCTACCTGGTTTTTGTTTTTAAAAGATCTATTTTTAGAATAAATAAATAAACAAAAAACTTGGTATCTACAGATTTTGTAAACAAACATGATTTTTAGTTTTTTAGAGTCTGCATATATATTTTAGATTATTTAATAAATTATCCTCCTCAATTTACTGAAATTATATTCACCCAAAAAAAAAAATGTGGTAGGTAGGTAATTTCGAGGGTTATTTTTAAACAAAATTTGGAGAAAAAAATCCTTGAAGTACTGTTACGACGCCTATTGAAAATCGAAATAATCGGAAAATTTCTCGTAGGTTTTCCCGGGTTGTTTTCCCGAAAAAGTCATCATTTTAAAAAATCGATATCTCTGAAACCGTAAAAGATATTCAAAAAATAAAAATACGCAAATGTAGGACTGAAATGGCTCAACAAGTATTATTTGAAGTATTTTTCCGAAATTTGTTGAGAAAGTTGGAAAAAAAATAAAATAAAAAAAAAATTTTTTTTTCGAAAATCTCGAAAACGACGGGAATACCGAAAAATGTCAGGAGTACTTTTTTGCTGTACTTGAAAAAATTTTGAAATTTTGAAAAATAGGGAAAAAATATTGGAAAATGGGAAAAAAAATAATAAAAAAATGGAGAAAAAATAAAAAATTGTTGTTAAAAAAAAATATGAAAAAATAATGAAAAATAGAAAAAAATATTGGAAAATAGGAAAAAAATATTGGAAAATGGGGAAAAAAATTATGAAAAATAGTCAAAACAATGATGAAAAATAGGTAAAAAAATAGGGAAACAAATACTGAAAAATATGGAAAAAAATTATGAAAAATGGTAAAAAAAATAATGAAAAAATTGGGAAAAAAAAACAATTAAAAAAAATATTAAAAAATAGAGAAAAAATATTGGAAAATGGGAAAAAAAATAATGAAAAATAGGGAAACAAATAATAAATAAATGGGGGAAAAATAAGGAAACAAATAATGTAAAATAGGGAAATAAATAATGTAAAATAGGGAAATAAATAATGGAAAAGAGGAAAAAAACATTATAAAATGGGAAAAAAAATCAAAATATAGGAAAAGGAATAATGAAAAATAGAGAATAAAATAATGAAAAATAGTGAAAAAAATAATGAAAAAATAGAGAAAAAATAATGAAGAATAGGAAAAAATGAAATATAAGGGAAAAAATATTGGAAAATAGGGAAAAAATTATAAAAGTAGGGAAAAAAATATTGGAAAATGGGGAAAAAATATTGGAAAATTGGGAAAAAAATAATCAAAAATAGGGAAACAAATAATGAAAAATAGGGAAAAAAATATTGGAAAATAGGAAAAAAATATTGGAAAATTGGGAAAAAAATAATCAAAAATAGGGAAACAAATAATGAAAAATAGGGAAAAAAAATATTGGAAAATAGGAAAAAAATATTGGAAAATAGGGAAAAATATATTGGAAAATACTAAAAAATAAGGGAAAATTGGGAAAAAAATATTGGAAAATAGGAAAAAATTATAAAAATAGGGAAAAGGATAATAAAAAATGGGAAAAAAAATATAGGAAAATAGGAAAAAAATAATGAAAAAGTAGGGAAACAAATAATGAAAAATACGGAATTAAACAATGAAAAGTGGGGATAGCATAGTATTTTCCCTACTCGACGAAATTTCAAAATGTGTGCAGAATATGTCAATAGGGACATCCCAAGGATATCTACTTCCCAAAAAAGGACACATTGGGATGTTTTTCTGGTACGTCCCAGGGATGTACCAAGTTCCAACAAAGGACATCAAAGGGACACTCTAGGGATGTTCCAGGGACATCACTGGGATATATGAGGACTTCCTCGAATGTTCTGTTTTTTTTTCATGAAATATTTCATGGAAAATGTGGAAAAATAAATAAATCCAAAGATGTTCAATACAAAACAACTTTACTGCAAATATGAAATCACTGATCACTGGTTACTTTTCATTTCAAGCCTTTGAGGATAAAATTACAGAACGAAATTTTATTGAGATTTGTGTATAATTTGTATCATCCTTGGAGATTCAGATTAAGGGTATTATGCATTAACAATATTTAATTGCTCATGCGAAACAGTCACATCCCAGAAATTCTTGAACAATTTTTTTCAATTTCTTGATAAAAAGAAAACAAGCTTTTTAAACAGTATCGATATTTCTTATGTGAATGGTTATCAGAAATATCAGGTACATGAAAGGGACAACCTATGGATATACCAGATGGGTCATCCACTGCGATGTCCCAATCATGACCTTGTACCGCGGTACATAAAAAGGATATACCTCTAGGATATCCCTCTGTTGTTAGGGAACCTATATGTCGCTTCTAGCGTAGCGTATATATGATCTAAAAGCGCATTATCTCAGGAACCATGAATATATCTCAAATGTGTTTTCAAATACCGATTTACGTCTGAATGCTATTTTTGAAACCGATAGTATCACTTACGGTTATGGTTTGTAAAACCTTGAGCAGTTTTGAAACCGGAAGTCATAAAAATCTGAAAATCTATTTGGGAGCTATTCAAGGTATGCTGATGAGTTTATTATCTTGACCGTTTGTCTTTTTCTCTTTTCGGTTTTGATTTATAAACGCGGACAGACAGACCAGACAGAGCCGTATATAAAGGCTTCTCTCTATAAACTTTTTAGGATTTAGGAAGTCTAAAATTTACCACCACCAAAAAAGCGTTTTCTGTTATTTAGCAAACTGTAATTTTAAGAATTGAAAAATTATTCGCAAGTTTATATACAGGGTGTTTCATAGGTAAAGGTACATACGCTAACTGTTAATAAAGGACACTTAAACGAATCCAAAAAACCTATATACGATTGGTCTAGCTCGCTTCATTACTAAGTTACAGGGTGTTTTGTCAATATTACTCATTTCTTTCACCCGCCGTATATTTGGAACCATCCCGTATATTTTTCTGATATTTTGCAACATTGTTCTACTCTATTAGGACAATCAACAGACATAGTGACCAAATTTAAAATCCAGGTCCGGCTTCAAAAAAAGTTATCAAAATAATTTTTCTCTAGAACAACACCCTGTATATCGAAATTTTAAAATTTGGATTGCATATTCGAAAAGAGCGGAAAATGTTGAATGGGAATAAATATTTTTTGAGACTGCACATTTCATTCTACTATAAAAAATTTAAAAGCAAACTTAAGATTTTATTGCTTTTTAGGTTTTTGCTTAATAAAACGTTGACTAAATATTAAAAAATTGGCGATTCTCAATAGAATAAGCAATCTTCAAAATAAAAAATGAAGTTCCAAATAGACCATCTATCGTATGGTTGATGGGTACCAACCGGGCAGGCCGTTTATCAGAATACAATCCTGTAAACGGGTCTATCCAAGTACAACTTGGTTGCCAGCAGATGGCGTTATTTTTAGAATACATAGAAATACTTGGGGTATTCAGACAGAGTGAGTTTTTGAAATTATGCATTCCGAGTGCCACTGAAGATTCCTATAAGGATGAAACATGTATGGTAATGGTCAGAGTGCACAGTTTCAAAAACTTACTGTATTTGTTTTTTTATTCCAAAATAGACTTAGACTAACCTTTTATTGGTGAGTTAATTAGTGAAATCTAAAAGAATTTGAATAGTTTTTGAAACGCATTACAAATTAAAATTAAAAGAAGAGTCCTAATATTCGCTGCCAGAAAATGTTTGGTAAAAAGTTAAAACAAACAATTTTTAAAATAACATTACACCGCATTTTTCATAGTACAGGGTGGCTAACTAAGAATGCGAGGTACTGTATCTGGGAATCTAGCCATCGTAGAGGGTTGCGGCAAATAAAGTTATGATTATAGCGGCCAAGAGAAAAACCTGGAAAATATTTTCAAGTTTCTGAAATGGCCGCTAGGGGACGTAACTGCAATCTTGAATCTAAAAAAGTTATGTTTCTGTGAAATCCGCTATATTAACCTAACAAAAAAATACTTGAACTTTAAAGTCGAGGATAATCTGAATCTTTTTTGTTTGGCAATTTTTGCTGTATCTCTACATAAACTGGTGAGGATGGATCTTCAAAACGGCTGAGCCGATTTTAACCAACTTGGGCTGGTTGAAAAGAGCTATTCTTGGACTACAAATGTTATAATAATTAGAGTTTTGCCAGCCATGATTAGAAACTCAGTTCTAAATATTATTTGAAGAGCAAGACTATGCATTCAAGAAAATGGTTCACATTTTGAACATCTTCTTTAGGTATTTTTTAATTGAATAATAAATTTTATTAATTACATGACCCCATTAATTGTTTAGGTATTTTCTTTTATTGATTTTCAATTTCAGTTAAAAAAAAACGCTTTACTGTTTTCGTTTTATGCAAAATTAAGATTTTACCACTTTCTGCCTAAAAAAGCTTCCCTTGGATTAGAAACCAATTTCAAAAGGAGATATTTTAGTCAGAAACTTGATATTAATAAATTTCTTCAAACTTAAACATTTTTTGTTTTTTTTTCTTGAAAATTTAGACTACTGTCTTACGGATTGCTTTTGTGAATCATAAATTTGTCCTATATGTGTCATCAGAAAATAAAGATTATTTTGCACTTGTATTATTTAAACAATATTTTATTAAGTAAAAACCTAAAAAGAAATTTACTTTGATACCACAAAAGAATTATATTGAAAACTGAGCGTTATCACTAAAAAACAATTTCTAATGAATAACAAAAACTATGTACGAATTCCACGAAAATTAATAAATCTAAGTTTGCTTTTAAAATTTTAATAGTAAAATGAAATGTGCAGTCTCAAGAAATACGTATTCCCACTCAACTTTTTCCGCTCTTTTCGAATATGCAATCCAATTTTTAAAATTTCGATATACAGGGTGTTGTTCTAGAGAAAAATTATTTTGATATCTTTTTTTGAAGCCAGACCTGGATTTAAAATTTGGTCACTATGTCTGTTGATTGTCCTAATAGAGTAGAACAATCTTGCTAAATATCAGAAAAATATACGGGATGGTTCCAAATATACGGCGGGTAAAAGAAATGAGTAATATTGACAAAACACCCTGTAACTTTGTAATGAAGCGAGCTAGACCAATCGTATATAGGTTTTTTGGATTCGTCTAAGTGTCCTTTATCCACAGTTAGCGTATGTACCTTTACCTATGAAACACCCTGTATAATTATAAACTTATTTTTGGAAGAATATTATCTGAAGCGCATTCATCAGTTCACTAGATTTTTTTGTTATTTCGTTTTTGTGTACATATTCAATTCCAACTATATACAGATTTTTTCCTCTTACAAAAAAAATTAAGTTTAAAAAGTGAAAGTTTTTTCAAACAATGTTCTAACATCACAAATACCTCAACCATTGTATATGGACTTCTTTATACAATGCCTCAACCAATAACCAATACACCTTTTCAGAGTAAGACATCTTGCGGTATTTTTTTGTTTTATGAATTACTTGCTAGAGAGCCATCTACTGTTTACTAGAAAGAAAAAATAATCTACCTGAGAAGTTGCAAATATTGCCGCCATAAATCTGGTGTGTCGCCACGTACCGATATATCCGTCTCATCTTTTACTTCTCTGTTTTACTCATGAGGTTGAAAGACTATTCTTTATTCAGACAACGGTTATGTTATATTGGTGGATTCGTTCATTCACTTCATTGGTTGATAGGGATCACATCTTTATACTTTCTTTATGGGATCACAGATCAGTTAAAACAGATGGTTAACGACAATAGGTGTATTTCTTTTGCACTTGGGTCAGTTCACTTGGATCACTTTTGAATGGGTCAAAACTGACCACGCAAAAGTACAAATAAAACGCTCCTATCGAATCAACTGACGTTGTCGTTCGGTTACTGTCAATTATCATCTGCGACTAGCATTAAAGCACCAAAAAAAGATCATAAAGAAATGGCCACCGACACCTATAATTTTCTTGGAGAAAATGTATTCCTGAAATTGAACATTAAACATTACACCGTATATATGGAAGTCTTTTCTTACGAAATATTTACTAAAATCATATTATCTTCCTCACTAGACGAAGTGTCGCCTTCCATTTTATTAAAATCTAGATTTTTAATTTGCTCTTGATAAGTCCACTTTTTTTAGGTTATCAAATAATTTTAAAAACCCCGCCATCTGTTTCGGATCACTTTTGAACCATTTCAGCGGGTGGTGCAGCATCGGTAAGGGGGGAGGTGACCCAGGTCATTTTTGATTCAGTTCAGTTGCAAATAAAACAGTGAAGCAAGTGACCTAGAACTGAACTGAACTGATCCAAGTGCAAAAGAAATACAGCTAATATGTTAACTATACAACACAGAGCAGTTATACCAGACAGTGTTGCCGCACTAGTCCAGAAAATAGTAGTAGATAGAGATTCAAAGTGGAGTAGCTTTAAACCAAATCGGAGTAGTATTTAGTGTTGAGACTAATTCAGAGAGCATACTCAGTCAACTTATTTTACGCATGCGCCACTAGAGGTCCTTCTTGAAGGTCATTTCATTTAATAGCCCGTCATACGAAATCTCAAAATGGGTTTCTGAGAAAAAAAAGAGAAAACAGTAGGTGTTCGTCTTATTTTCTCTTAAGGCATTCAGCCATTAGCCGAACAACGATCGTAAAATGGTTGCAGAATCGACAAATATTCAAATCGGAGTAGAAATCAATCTTTTGGAGAAGCCGAGTAAAAAATAATTAAAGGGAGTAGAAATATTCTAGATGGAGTAGTTTGGGCTACTAGATGGTTCACGACCATGTTAAGTATAGACCAAATTAGTCCATCTGGGGCTTTGTACCGAAAAAACTAACTTGTCACTAAATGGCGGGAAAATTAAACTTATTAATGGCGCCAAATTTAAATTATATTTAGGGTAATTTCTCCAAACATCACATCTTAAAAAATTTACAATTTATATTTTTTACGTAAAAGGACCACTCACTTCTCTTAAGGAAAATGACTTTCGGCCAATTTTTTAAAATTTTGGTATGTTGTAATAGATCTTGACTTTCTGAATAAATGTCTCCATGGGCTCAACTCAATCCTATGACCGATTTTCGAGATATTTGTGCTCGAAGTTGGATAAATGGTTATTTAGGTAATTTCAATAATCAGCTTATCTTGAATATGTTTATGGGAGAATTAGTCATTAGATTCGTATTTAAAAAATATATTAATTGTATATACAGGGTTTACCAAAAAGTCAGTGGAGCTACTTTATTTTTAATATTGCTATATTGAAAACCATTAAACCTGTTTTGATAAATTCCTAATAACTTTAAAACAAACTGCCAGATTTCATTAAAAAAAATATATGCTTTACAGGTCATTGTTGAAAGAAAAACTGCACTATACAAAGTTTAAAACTTATCCACGGACTCGAATAATGAGCTTCCAAATCTTATTTTTTTCAATCGCCTCAAATACAATGCTTTAGCAGAGTACAGTAACAGATTTGTAGCTAAAAGTGGTAACGCATTTACTATTACTTGATGTAAGAAATATTGTGCCTGAGAAGCATTACCTTTTATATGCCTACAGAGGGTATTTTAAATATTAGGTACTCGCGGGCTATACATATCAGTCAGTTTCTTTTATCATGTTTTAATATTGTTATAGTCTAAAGCATAAGAGATACGAATATGATTAAATGGGCAAAGAAAACATTGTATTGGTTGAAAAAATCTACAGGAACTCTCACTTCTCTCGAGTAATACAAGGAAAACCAAAAATTCTATTTTTGGTTTTTTCCACATATTTTAAGAAATATCAAAAAATGGAAAAGGAACGTTTTAATGTATCTAAAAAATGCTGTTGTACTGTACTAATAAATCTTCGATACGACGTTCGTGTCTTCACGGACACCATCAATTTATTATAAATCATTATTGTCACTAATGATGTTAGTTATTTCAGATAAAACTTCGTTAAAATGAAAAGTGTGATATATCACCGAATTTAGATTTTAAGGGTTTATCAATATTTTTAATCAAAAAAAATTGCTGGTCGCCGTGAAGACACGAAACGTCGCATAGAAGATTGATTGGTATAGTATATCAGCATTTTTTTAAATTTAATAAAACTTTCCCATTTCGTTTTTTGATAATTCTTGAAATAAAACTATGCGGAAAAACCCAAAATGGAATTTTTTGTTTTCCATGTATAACCAGAGAACCATGAGAGTCCCTATAGATTTTTTTTGACCAATGTAATGCTCTCTAAAATAGTGAACTTTTTGCTCATTTAATCGTCTTCAGGGACGTACAGTCCATGGGTGCAAAGGTGTGCAAGGCACACGGGCGGCCACTTAATGGGGCGGCCGCGCAATCCTCAAAGTCAAATCAAAAATAAAACAAACACGAAAATGCCGCCTATACTAGTTACATCAATCATGGGATATGGTACAATATGAAGCATCAACAACAATACAACAAAAATATCACAAAATACTAAAGATAAATCCAAAAGAGCATTTTATGTACCTAATTTCAACTCATACTTTAAATCTATTCGTGAACGACGCTGCTAAACTTTCTTTCGAAATTTCCATGTTTTTTGATATTGTTTGGTATGTATTTTTTTATCATCAACCAAAAGATGGTCGGTATTAAAATTATGTTTCTCACTTTAATTTTAACCCACTCAGCGACACACGTTGGTCAAGTCGAATCGATGCCATAAAACCTCAACTTCAACATCAGGACTGAACAAAACCCTAAGTTGACTTAGTTTTACCGTAATAAAAACATAAGATGCTCTTAAATATACCAGCTGCACATTGTCTTGCGGCTGCGCCTGACCACCTGGCCAGGTTTTCAGGCGGGTTCCGATCTTATAAAGTGCCGCCGTTCTGGGCCATAATAAAGCCGCGACGACTTGCTTCATTGTGTATTTAACAATTCTTAAAGGTGTTGTTTGTTAGGCACATTCAAATGGAAATTTTATATCCTTCATTTTTTGTAGTATACCTAAAATTGTATAATAAAAAAATATCAAATCAACAAAATATGTTATTGTAACGCTAAAAGATTACAAATAACTCACATTTTGCAGTGGGACGTTTTTTTTTCAATAACATAGAAATTATGAATAATACTCCTCAAATGTTCTAGTGGCTCCGATTCTAAGGTATCCGCTATCCACTTCTTCGGACTCGTTTTTATGTGGTGTTCAAAATGAAGCTGGATTGAAGTACAAGTCCAGTACCAAGAATATAAGTACTTAAGTATTTCGTTTAAGTATTACTTGAAAACAGTAAATTTAAGTACTAAGTATTAACCTATTTATGAACTTAAGTACCTACATTTAAAAAACAAAAAAAAATCATTTTAACTTTTTTCTTTTTTTATATAAATAAAACGTCTTTTTGATGAATTTTTCTAAAAAAAGATTACTTCCAGCTTCCAAGTACCTAGTTTTTAATAAAATTTAACGAAAATATTTGATAAAAAAATGAATATTTAAGAATTGCACGCCGAATGCGGCAAATGAAGTAATGAGCGAATATCAAGAAAAGACTGCTTCTGAAGATGATGAATCCGAAAATTTTTAAATCAATGACGATCTTATTTATGCTTACAAGTAGATACAAAAAGAAAATGGCGGCCATTTGAATTTATTCTCAAAAATGTCTATAGGGGCCGTTAAAATCAAAAACTACTTTTGTAATTTTAACCACCAGTTTACGTCATCAAAGATCATGTTTCCTCCAATTTGTATGAAATGAAAATTGTATAATTTTTTCGTTACCGTTGAATTTTTAGTAAAAAAACAGAAAAAAATAAAATATTACTCTTAACTGAACAGTTCGATACCTCTATATCTCCACCAGCATTTTGCATTTTATTTATAAGACTAATAGAACCGGAGATATTAAAAAAATAGTGTAGCGATCTAGCGATATGCACTCAAAATGCAGCAAAAATGCACATTGTTTATGCTATGTGGCGGCGAAGCTGCGGGACGATTTTGCAAAAAAAATTTTTTGGGCTTAGTCTTAACATATCCAATCAACAAAACACTTAAGTACTTTTTAAAGGTTTTAAGTACTTAAGTATTCATTTTTTAAATTGCAAGTAAAAATATACTTAAAACAAATGTAAGTACTAAATACAAGTATCAGGCTGAATACTGAAAAGTTTAAGTACCAGTACACGGATTTTCTGGAATACTTAGAGTAAAGTACTTAAGTACATTTTTTAAGTACTGTCGGTAATCAGTACCGCAGCTCTGGTATTGTTGGACCATTTTCAGCTTCATCCTTCATAAAAATCATCACCCGGGTAATGAGTTCTCTATCTTGGCTGTGGATAACCTGACGCTTCTTACCAAATAATTGTTTAAGTTTCATTTCATTCTAAAACCCAAACTAAAAATACTACCCTGAACGTATTAACCGAAGATAATTATTTGAATTATTTTTAATATTGGCAATTTTATTTTTAAAATAATTATTAAAAATTTGATGTTTATGAACACAAAAACTAATATAAACAAACACTAATTAAATAACTAAACACTGATTAAATAACAAATACTATCAAAACAAATCAAAAGCACCACTTCGTCTCCACCACTGGAAATAAGAGAGAGGCGTGTCCTGCACTAACATTTCGTAGTTGTCAGTGCGCATCGTGACGTAAAGGACTCTTCTCTAAAACTTTAATTAGGCTATTTGATTCTTGTAATTAACTTGATCGTAGAAATAGGTCGAAGTTAAATAAAACAAAAATATTTAAAACAAAATAAAACAGATTTTTTATATACAAACATAATATATTAATTAAATAGAAAATTTCATATAGGTACCGCTCGTTTGCATTTTTATACTAACACCATCTCCTAATTCTAGTTCCTTTGGCTCATCAAAGAAAAAACAAGTCTTTTTAAAGTGTATACTATTTAGCGTCGAATATACAATGTCATCGTAGAATTGTACATCGTACCAAAGCAATAGAGCATTAGATACTCCACTTCTTGTCACTATTATGTCTTTTGATTTTTCGCCATCTCCTTCCAACTGGAATTTAACTGATGGAGAATGCTCAGTGTACATTAGCCTTTCTAAATTCGGATGTTCATAACCCTAAAATTGCCTATAGTTACATTTGTGCCAAATTTATTCAATATTTTCTTACCGAGTATTCATTAATTATATCCGAAATTTTAAACTCCAAAACATTTTCATCATCAACTCTATTGCAAAATTCAATATACGGGGAACTAATCAACTGCACCACAATACTGAAACTCTGTGGAATATTTATCGAAGATCCAATTTCATTTTTCTTGAAGCAACAATTCTCTAAAGAACCATCTACGTTGACAGTATCAAAAAAGAATATGCACGTTTCTTGACCCGCTGTCACCTCAAGTTCACTAACGATTACGAACCGCTCTTTGGGAATGTGATTAACTGCTAATACGTATTCGAAAAATGATCTATCTGCTTCCGTTTTTATCGGATGGTAAACTGTAGAACAATTGTTTTTTGCTAGAAGGAAACCGAACAGAGGACATAAGTTATTATCCACTACCTAAAAAAAGAAAATAGTAGTTTAATATAATTTTCACAAAATATACTTAACTTTTTATTAAAAAAAAAAATGAATTCAAACATTATTCTTTAGTGGGCATGATTTATTATACCATCACAATTGAATCCTAACGAATTTTTAACAATCGAACTTTTAACAATATTAATAATGTGTTTATAAGCCAAAAAAAATACGCTGGAAAAGAAAAACATAATTGCTAAGAAGCATAAAAGTCACACTAGTATTTTATCAATTCATATACCTACACTTTCGGTTCAATGAAAATCAACAAATGTTAATACGCGCAGAAGTCATTATTCAAAACAATAGTGGAACAATAATTGCAATACAGCTAAAAGATGAAGGGGGAATTTAAAAGACTTGATGCTGTCACAAAAAGGACCTTGATTACAGAGCTCTAAACTTTCCCACACTCCCTCCTCGACTCCTGCACGCCGTCACGGCAACTGAGAAGAAAAATGTCCTACCTTCCCTGATGCTTACCATCCAACGAAATCTATGAACACACTATAGGTTTGTTCCCGAAGCGAGTTCCTAACTAAGTTGCGCAGTATAAAATAACTATTCCATTATTTTGTACTACGCAGACTCCTGATCTATTATTTTATAACTGTGCAACTCAGTATGTTCATAACAAGTTAGGAACTAACTTAGGGAACAAGCCTACTAATACACCCAC
This sequence comes from Neocrepidodera transversa, assembly GCA_963243735.1. NCBI lineage: Eukaryota > Metazoa > Arthropoda > Insecta > Coleoptera > Chrysomelidae > Neocrepidodera > Neocrepidodera transversa. The sequence goes on along the minus strand of OY725342.1, from coordinate 25,530,975 downwards.
TATAATTTTTAAGTTCCAGAAGCTCCAAAGAGGATAAACCGGGAGAAGACTGGACAGCACCAACACACACAGGGTACAAGGAAACACCAAACAAAAAGGACAGATTACCGAGGAGCGTTAGCAGGTATGCCCCTGATTCTGCGAGCAGAGTGATCATGGGAGAGTCCTGCACTACAACACGCATAAAACCAAGCGTGAGGTAAAAAAAACGTGGCGTCAGGCATCAGTATAGACAATCGGTCGTTTTGACTCACGCCTTTTAAGGTTTGTACTATACTTATACTACTATACTTTGTACTATAAGTAAAGATAAATTTATATGCAATAATAATTAAAATAATTAGTCACATTTTTATTTATTTTGTAGAATGGGTGATTATGAAAGAAATGTTGCACGTGTACAACGATTATACGAAGAAGTATCATCTGACGAAGATGTATTAGGGAATGGGTTTGACTCTAAGACGTTTTAGAAGAAAGCACCATTTTACAGACTCTGAACAGTCAGACTACGATCAGTCGGACTGTGACAGCAATGATTAATTTAACTCAGCGCCTTGATAGTATAAACAAAACAGAAATGTCTAGGTGTTTGTCAGTCGAATCTTGATTCACAAACAAATCCTTCCAATTATATTTAAAACATACTTTTTTATCCACATACACCATGCCGTTTTTTTTAGAAAATATTATCTAACGCAACCCTGTATATTATAATTTATATGTTCCTTCTCGTGGCACTCTGAACGCATCTTATAGATAATAGAGGGTGGGTTCGGTTATTATATCTAGATATAGATGTAAAATGTTTTAGATGCTAATCACGTGATACAAGATGCATGGGTATGTTCCGAACGCGTTTTAGGTGAATTCTAACCTCATATTTGAAATATTTGGTAATTTTCGAAATTTTTTCTAAAAAACGTAGTTTTAATGAATCTTGAAAATAATATTCGCAAATACTTTGAACGCTGCTCACTTTCTACTTCATTAGTATTTTCTTCGCCTTATACATGAATGATAAAAAAAGAAAAGAAATTAGGCTTTAAAAACCACCAATTTATAAGAACAATAGGAAACAAACTTATCGTTTTGTGCTCTCTCATATTCCTCAAGTTTTACTAAAATATTGCCCCAAATGTTTTCCTCGGGGCAAAGCAAAGCTGATTTTTTATATAACGTAGTCATTATTACAAATAATTATTTAAATTACTGCGGAAAACTTCTACAAAACAAATATGTAACTAACCTAAAAGTAACCACTAAACTCGAAGGCAAAAGCGATTCTCCCACCTAAACTTCAAAAAATTCGCTAGTAAACCTCGGAAGTAATAAGATGCCCTCAAAATCTTCTTAATGTTATAACCGAACGCTACCGATTCACATCTGATGTTAAAAAAAAGGCGATTTTGGCTAGAACGATGTAATAACTGAACCCACCCAGAAGTTATTGTAACTTCCACAAGGTCAAGCAGTATTACTGCTGGCGTTAATTGTGTCAAGTTAAGATTGAAGTCCCAATATCCTTGATAAACTATAACGCAAGATGTCGCAATTCCATTTCGCCATGAAAATAAAATTGTACGCAACCAACATCACATCAACGTTCATTTATGGATTTCAGATTCTGTATTTCGAATCAGTTGAAAATGCGACGTTGTCGATTGTTGCTACAAAATAATTGGTATTTATCAAGTCTGCAGAAGATTTTGGGGAAGGACATTACGATTTTCTGTCAAAACTGAATGACCACGGCAATAATCAGATAATATTATAATGGCTATATTATTGTGTAAAGTGTATCGTAGTTTCCCATTTCTGTGAAAATCGTTGTATTTGTTGACACTGAAAGAGTCATTAAGCTGATTGAAAAAGATGAAAAGTTGTGGAATGGGATGATGCTTGCAGACTAAGTTGCTTTTACCGGGAATGAATTCTTCAGGAATTGGTGAGAAGGAGAATTCCCAGAGGACTTAAATGCTATGATCCTCCATTAGCAAAGAACAAGTTATCCATAATCTCGAATGTGGTTGAATGGTGAGTAATAAAATCCAAAATCAAATACCACAATTTTAATAAAAACAAACGTTGTTAAAAGGACATAAATGGGGAAACGGCAACTAGTTTCGGTCGAACTGCCATCATCAGGCCTGTAATACACAGTGTCAGCAAAAATTGTTGTTTAACACAATTAAGCAAAACTTACCAATTAAAACTTAAATTAAGAACGAGTGCTTAGTATTGGTTGGCGCCAAAAAGTACAAATAAACTAAGAATGCGTGTAAGCGCATAGGTACGAAAAGGAATAAAGGGAGAATAAAAGTAACATAACTAAATGTGGTTTTGAAAATAGTAATTATAGTGCGTAAAGTTGAGGTATATTGAATTAGTTAGGTATTTTTTAAAAATTCATAACCACTACGAGCAAAATTTGATCCAAAATGATGTAGGGATAACATCAGGTGAAAGGTTGTGATCTGATAAGATCCAACCGAAAAAGGATATGGAGCAAGATTCGTATACCTGCATGAAAGGCGGCCAACCATCAAGAAGTACACGTCTTATTACAAAAATTGGCCTAACCTAACCTAGAACAAGAGCAAAAATCATCAGCTGCGTAATCATTAAAAAGGTGTTACTGCAACTACGACTATTACAATAATGAATTTGCAAAAATTAAATCGACAAGTGACATACATTTGACAAAGGTGACATACATTTAGACAAGTGACATAACCGCGGGTTATTAAAATTATTTAACAATAGTATTAAGTAATAAACTAGTAAGGAAATAAGCCTGAAGGGCAGTGATAAAAAGTGAACTAATTAAAGTATTTAAAACAAACAATAATGTTATCTTATGAACTAAGACTGGGAACTTGGTACAGAGACGCGGAGTACAAACTGTAAAGGAAAGGAACGCAAAATTAAAATTATGTGATAGATAAATGGTAAAATTTTACCATTTACCTATCACATATCCTTTTTCGTTTGCTTAATTGTGTTAAACAACAATTTTCGCTGACACTGTGTATTATAGGCCTGATGATGGCAGTTCTGCCGAAACTAGTTGCCGTTTCCCCATTTATGTCCTTTTAACAACGTTTGTTTTTATTAAATTTGTGGTATTTGATTTTGGATTTTATTACTCACTTAACAAAGAAGGCAACAAGAAGAAAAAAAAGAAGAAAATTGATGAAACATTACAAGTTCCTCAATTCTGTCAAAAATTTTCAAGAAATCAATATTTTTTAGATAGTAAATTGCACAAAAAATAGACAAGATATGAGGACTAGGTTAACTACTACATCGGTTTAGAACTTGAGCAATGCCGATGTATTTGCCCTAAGAGTGGATAGCGGCTGTATGATAGATTTCACGTCAGTAATTATGACGAGGAATTTCTCATATGGTGGCTCATATTCTGTGGCTGGCTTGCTTATACTCATTTTTGTATTTCGACATATTCTGTGCCCAGACGGGTCTTTAAATTAATAAAGATTGATTTGTACAATATCAAGAAGTTTTATTCTAATCCGTCCAACAGTTGTTGAGAAAATTGGGGACATACATACATACCTACACATAAGCCAGATGTTCTTTCTGTCAATAAAAGCATTCAATGAAGTTACATTCGAATACGTTCAGTAGTTTTGAAAAAAAATGCAAACATAATTAAATCCATGTAAAAAAGCTCCGACTCCGAAAACACTCACACACCAATATTGAATCGAGTCGAACAATAATCACAAAACTCGTCGACAGCTTGGATCCACCATCTTGAATTTTCGAATTCTAACAAATAATTCATAAACTCGGACTTCAAAAACACCCACTTACCAATTTTTAATCGAATCGGACAACTAAAAGTTGTTCAAATTTCAACTCAATGTGTTAAATAATAGCGCAAAAAAACGAATAATAAATTTTGACTTTAACACCCTATATATCAGAAGTAGATAAAAGCAAAATATTAAAATTTTGAGGTCCCGAACTTATGGTTAAAATATTTATGATTCCTTTTGAAACACCATATATAATTGTTAGATTGTGTCAAAATTAAGTTGCAAACACAATGCCTAAAAATAAACAAATTATATAAAAATTAATGGAGATTTGGCAACGCCTTGAATCAAATTACGTAACGATATTAATTTATTACTACTTTGCCTTCAATGCTCATTCATATTTTAGATTATATTAAAATCGAGCTCTTGCAGTAGATACCTGAACTAAGTAGGCTTAAAATCGCAAACCTATACACAGTTTTACTTTGTAATAATTATCTTGAAAATTAGATTATTTTTTTCAAAGTTTTTTGGTTTTATGCCTTCTATATAATGTCAGTGATGTCATTAGGTAATTCATAATCCTGGAATAAATTCCAGAATATAAAATTTGATAACCTCAAACTTGATCAGTTTTGAGAATTTTTTTCAAAATAGTCATCCAGTTTTGGGAGATGCCATTAGCACATTAATCGATGATTACGGTTGAAAATTGTTCATTGCGACTGCCATCTTAAAGTAGCGCCAAAGAGTGGCGTTATGTGAACTTAAATTCAATAATATCCTCAATTTTTGACTTTTCTTTCTTTGAAGAATAAAAGGAGGTCCTCTTCCATGTTAAAACGCAATACAATCCAAGAAATACAATACAAATGGCCAAACTGTGCCAATAAATATGAACAAGTATATGAAGTAAAGCTATAAGCAAATTAACCAGCAAAAAATACACAGGGTAACTGAGGATAAGCATTAAACGGACTACCTGCAACACTTGAATTCCCATAAAAAATTTTCTAAATATTAGATTCTCCAAAAACTGTTCTATCATGAATTTGGTTATGGCTAAAAGTATTTACATAATGTCAGCAGTAATATCGCTCTTCAGTAATAACACGTTTCCAATAACTCCCTCATTGACAATAAATATCACTTTCTTCTTCTATCCAGTATAACCTTTTATCTATTAAGTACCTGTAGCTTGTAAATGAATTGAATCGTTATCGAATTTATTAACAATGACAAAGAGTATGAAAATGATATCTTTATTATAAGATGATATACGATAAGAAAAATGCGACTATCGACAGTCACGACACCACTCGCTGTTTTATATAATGACGTTTCGAGAAAATTTAAAAGAAATGCTGAGTAGAGATTTTGGAAATTCATACAAAGTAATTATTCCTAAAAACTTGGCCCACGTGTGATGATGTATGGCGTTGACAATAATGTAATTGAGAGCCCTGAATTTATTAACAATTTAATAGCAGCAAATCAGTTGAGCGGAAATTAAATTAATTACAAAATTGAAATACAAAAATCATTTTAATGTTCTCGAAACATCCGGCACTGTTTAAAGACATTATTCAGAAAGGATTTCTATATGTTATTTTACGAATTTTTTAAAACTTGACAGCATTAAAATTGCTAATAACGTTCCCAGGTGGCCGTCAAACTAAGTTCGAACCAAAAAAATCGTAATCGAAAAATTTAACCACACACACATATATACATAAATTTTTCAAAAAATGGGTTTTTTTGGACTCGTGGAACCTAAAAACGCAAAGAAAAGTCAAAATCTCGAGATCGGTTTTTTACCTGAAAAGAACACTTTCCCTTTATATATACTACTAGCTGAATACCCGTGCTTTGCTATGGGTCTCTTTGGTACCTGGACCACCAAGATTTGCCTGTTTTTCGTATTTCTTCCTATTTTTTCTGTTTTTCATTATTTTTTCCTGGTTTTCCATATTTGTCCCTAATATTATCTATTTTGTTCTATTTTCCCTTTTTCCCCTATATTTCCCATATGTTTGCCTACTTATTCTCTAATTTCCTTATTTTCCATTTATCCTATTTCTTTCTATTCATTCCTGTTTTCCTTTATTTTATCCCATTTTTTTCTAATAGGCAGGTTCGACATTTTTCTTATTTTTTTTATTTTAACTGAAATCGGGAGGTTTTGTTATTTAAAAACGATCAAAAAAAATTTGAGGGCAAAATATTAATATTTACGTCCGCTGTAAGCATTTTAAAATCAAGGATTGGCGAGAGGCTGGAAAACGGTACCTGTGCGCGAGACTAGACCGGTAACGTCAGTAGCCATGAACGGTTCGCCCCTTGCCCGCTGCTGCGCTGTATTCACGATACAAGCATATTTTACAGGGTTACCATTTTTAGTAAATTTCCTACTAAATTATTAGATTTTTAAGAAAAATGAGGGTGTTTAGTAGAATTTTAATAGTGCTGGTTAGTGGTGCGATAGGTCCGGGATCGAATACCGCACACAGCATAGCTTTTTTTTGCTTTTTATCGTTATATTTTACTTTTATACGTTATTAAATATTTTTTATTTTTTTTAATACACAGGCAGGTAAAAAGTATATACAAAATATTTTTACTGCGATTAGACACTTGTGATTTTGGTAGTTCATTATTGAAATGTTGGTAGAATACGGTTTATTGAAAAATATTTAACAAGGTTGAAAAGTAAAATATAAGGATAAAAAGCAAAAAAAAGATATGCTGTGTGTGCGGGATTCGATACCCGGACCTATCGCACCACTAATCAGCACTATTCCACGCTGCTACTAGAGCTGATACTTACGTTTTTTCAAACTACTTATTTAAGCGAATCACATGTCACGTTTGGATAATACAAAATATTTTTTCTGCGATGAGACACTCGTCTTAAATATACCATAAATAGATAGCAATAAAATATAGTTTTAAATTCAAATCTGAAAAATCTACTGAATTTTACAGCTGACATAAATATTAAAATCTGGCGCTCAATTTTTTTTTATCGTTTTATAATAAAAAAATGTATCGATTTCAGTTTTAAAAAATGTCGAACCTAATTTAGTAGGAAATTTACTAAAAACGGTAACCCTGTAAAATGTGTGTGAATACAGCGCAGCAGCGGTCCAGGGGCGAACGGTTCATGGCTACTGACGTCACCGGCCTAGTTTCGCGCACAGGTACCGTTTTCCAGCCTTTCGCCGATCGTTGATTTTAAAATGCTTATAGCGGACGTAAATATTAATATTTTGCACTCAAATTTTTTTTGATCGTTTTTAAATAACAAAATCTCTCGATTTCAGTTAAAAAACAAAAATGTCGAACCTACCTATTGTTCCTATTTGTACTAATTTTTCCCTATTTCCCCCAATTTTCCCCATTTGTTCATATTTTTTCTGCTTTTCATTTTTCATTTCTCTAATTTCCCTATTTTTCCTGTTTCTTCCAATTTTTCCTGTTTTTCATTACTTTTTCTTGTTTTTCCCCATTTGTCCTTATCATTATCCATTTTTTCCTATTATTCCTTATTATCCCCTACGTTTTACTTTTTTCCTAAATATTTCCCTATTTTTCTATAGTTATATCTAATTTTATATTTTATCTATATTGATGTTATTCCCAATTTGCCCCTGTTTTTTTCAGGTTTTCTTTCTATTTTTCGCAAATTTTCTTGGTTTGTCTATTTTTCCTCATTTTATCCATTTTTCCTTTGTTTGTATTTTTTCCTATTTTCCATTATTTTATCCTATTTGTACATATTTTTCACCAATTTTCGCTATTTTTCCCTATTTTTTCCTATTTCTTCATATTTTTCTTGTGTTTCATTATTGTTGTTATCCCTATTATTTTCTTTTTTCCACTTTTTCCTTATTTTCCCGAATATTTCCCTAGTTTTCACCATTTTCCCATATATTTCCATATTTATTCTCGAATTTCCCTATTTTTCCAAATTTTTTCTCAAATTTCCCTATTTTGCCATAATTTTCCTACTTTTTCCTTATTTGTCCAAAATTTCCATATTTTGCTCAATTCTAATTATTAACAATTGTTCTCTATTTTTCCCAGTTTTCCCCAATTTTCACTATTTTGCCCTGTTTGTGCATATTTATCCCTGTTTTCCCCAACTTTCCACTATTTTTCCCTATTTTTCCTCATTTTTCCCTACTGTTTTCCAATTTTTGACTATTTGACTCATTTTTGCCCATTTTTTCTAAATTCCCTATTTTGCCTTATTTTTTCTCATTTTTTCATATTTTCCCAAATTTACCTATTCATGTTTTTTCATATTTTCCCTTTTTCTATGTTTGACCCTATTTGTCCATGTTTTTCTATATTATTTCCTATTTTTTATAATTTTCCCTTTTTTCTCATATTTCCTTGCTTTTCTCTATTTAATCCACTTTTCTCCATTTTCTATATTTTTTCATATTTTTTTCTATTTTTCCACATCCCCACTTCCTCCATTTTTTCCTATTTTCCCTATTGTACCCTATGTTTTCCTATTATTTATTTTTCCCTCATTACACTCTCGAGTAAGTGCGTCAACATATAGATATACTTATTCTATGTAAGCCACCGTTTTTCACTCTTTTCTATCCCTTAAAATTCAAATTTCGCAAAATCCTTTCTTAGTTGGTGTCTACATTATGAACAGAACATGCTTTCAAAATTTCAAGTCTCTGGGTTCAGAAGATTTTGATGTGCGATGATGTCAGTCAGTCAGTCAATCAGTCAGGACTTTGTCGCTTATATTATAGACAGTATATGTAGCGGGAAAGTAACAAAAAGCAATATAATAAAGTACCAAAATAGACACTAATGGAAACCGAATTGATGAATTTCACTCAAGGGTACCACATATTCCCATGGCCGGTTCTAGATGTTTTGCCACCCTAGACGAGAATTATTTTGGCGCTCCCTGTGGCTGTGCCATTTGGTATAAAAATAACAATATGTTAGTTGAAAAATCCTAATGATAATACTTTTCTTGCTTTGTTTTTGGCAAATTCTTTTACAAATCCTTTTGGATCCATCTTGCTAGCTAGTTCACTTTTTATGAATATCGTAGCAAAACCTGTGAGTCTTTCTTGGCTCATAGTATATCAAAGGCAGATTTTTATTAGCTTTAAAAAAAGTTGCTCTCAGCAATTGCTACCGAGAGTGGCAAAGTGAGCGAGATTCTAAGAAAGTTTGGAAATCCATTTTCTAAATGTTGGTGATGGATGTAATTTAGCAGTTGTGGTGTATTAAGTGATTATTGAAGTGACGACAAATACCGTTCAGCACTGAACAAAGTCCTTCTTGGTCTCCCTCTTTTGTTAAGGCCTTTTCTAATTTCAGACAAAGCAGCTTGGCCTCAGTTAAGCTTTTGTTTTTGAGTTCATGTATATTGTACAGAAATTAAAATTAACCGAAGATCTGATTCAATTGGGAAAATCTGTTCAAATAAGGTAATAAAAAATTCAATAGTTTATGAGCTCATTGCACGCTTAAGAAAGGACCAGGCAGTCGGCTTATGGAGAAATGGGTTCCGGTTAATTTGCCTGAATTGAAGATATCGACTTCCTGAACAATAGTGTCCATGGGCACAACTCAATCCTATGTCCAGTTTTCAACTTACAGGGCGATGAAGTTGAAAAATAGCCATTTTTACTTTCCGAACAACTGTCTGTCTGCCTGCCTGTCTGTCTGTCTGCCTGTCTGTCTGTCTCTGTGTGTGTGTGTGTGTGCGTGGGTGTGTGTGTGTGTGTGTGTGTGTGCGTGTGTTTTTCTTAAATAACCAAAATAATGCATTTTTATGAAAAATTACAGGATATGAAAGTTGTAGAACATAAAATTTTCTACACATTTTGTCATTACCGTTTTTTTGAATTCCTCACAGTTTCGTCGCTAGAGGGCGTGAAAAATAATGTATATAGACATTTGCGACTTTTTTTAGATTTTGAGACAAAATTATGGATTTTTATGAAAATTTACAAAAAATGAAAATTGTAGAACATAAAATTTTCTACAAATTTTGTCGTTAATTTTTTTTCGAGTTCTGCATAGTTTTGCCGCTAGTTTTTATTTTAATTTTTAAGCAATTTTTATCCTTATTAAATTATTATTTTTTAGTTAAATCTTAATATCAAAATTTAAAAAAAAAATAAGAAACATTTAAAATTATATTATGATTTTAAACTAAATTGAATAACTTCTACAATATTAAAGTTATTGAACTGGGATTTGCGCCATTCTAAAGATAAAATAAAACTCTAAATTTAAAATGTATTTCAGTTTCTTAGAATTTAGAATTATAATATTTATAACCAAAATAAAGAATTTTTTATAAATTTTTTGTAATTTCGTTTTATCAATAAGTATAAAATAAATGAAAAAATTAAATAGCATATCCGAAAAGGATCCAAAAGTACTATGTGTGTAAATTATTTCATAATTTTAACATAGTATTTGTAAAAGTTATAGCAAAAAATGAAAAAAGTTAAAACAATTCAATGGGTACCCATGAATTATTGACAAATTTTTTTTTTTTTTTTTAGTTTTTTAAACTAACTTGATTAATGCATTTTGATCCAAAAAACTTAAAAAAAAGGTCTGTTTCCCATTTTGAATAAAATTGAATGAGATATTAATTATTTATTGATTTTAAAATTATTCAAAAAAGGTTTTATTTCTTTTTAAGATTAATATTACAAATTTAAAATAATACCATTAAATTGAAAGTAAAAAACTCTATAGTCGTGATTTTTTTCAAAATTTTATTCAAAAAATTGTAGAATTCATAATTTTTTTTTTTGAAATTTAATAAAAGTTAAAAAAAATTGAATAACTTTAAAAATATTAAAGATATTAAAATGGGATTTATAAGATTCGATAGGTAATATAAAACTCTAAATTTGGAAAATAATTTAGTCTCTTCAAAGGAGGGTATCGTTTTAAATGGGCGTTTTGGGTTTCTCATGAAAAAAAATTTTATGTTTCAAAAACTTGAAAATCCAAGAGAGGAAAAATAAAAAATTTGTTTTGTATTAAAACTATAAGCTTAAAATGAATTTCCATTGCGAGAAATTCTAAATTAGCTGATTTTTAGGGTGTATACGGATGGCTAAAATTATTAATAAATAAAACATATTTAATGGAAGAAATCTCTTTGAAATGAAAAAAAATACGTAGAATGAATCACTAATATTTTTAAAACTATTATTTCTGTCTAAAAAAGCCCAAATATTTAACAATTGTTAACTGAAAAATCTAAGAACTGGAAAAGTTTGACATTTATTATTAATATCCAAGTTGTTAAACCAATTTTTAAATATGGCAACATTGCATGTCTTAACACAGAACCACAGTAGCTCCTGTATGAGGTGGAGCTTTTGGGAGACAAATACTCATGATTGTGCGCATGCGTCGTTAATGTTAGATTAGATTTTTTCTGATTATTTAGAATACAAATAAAAAAAAACTATTATTTGGATTTAACGGGGGTTAATCAGTAATACAAAATTGCATTTATTTTGCATTTCACAAAAAAAAATTTTATGGAATATTTGTCTCCCAATAGCTTCCCCTACTATGAACCTTATACTGTGACAGAAATAGCTCCTCCTACTATAAGCTGTGACAGAACTAGGACTTTTATGTTTTTTTTAACTTTAATATATTTATTACCCGTATTGCTAAGCAAAGACCAGGATTTAGCAGATTTTTTTACGATCAAACGTTTAATTTCAAATATTTAATATTTTTGAGACGTCTTAACGTAGATCAGTTTAAGAAATAAGCGAAAGATGGCGCCAGTCGTTAATTTAAGTTTGAATTATCTATTTAAGCAAAGATGGCGCTACAATCGAAGTTATTTATTTAATTATATGCTTACCTTTTGCTACAAAATGCCCTATAATTATTGTGTCGCAATGTTCAAGAACAGTATTTTTAATAGTGATTCAAAAACTAGAATAAAAACGTAATTTCGACGCTAACTCCCCCTTGGTTATTTATAGTATTGAGGTGTAGGATTGCCGGTACTACAGAGAAAACTGTACACTGTAAACCGAATTTAAATAAATCAGAGTGGCCATCTTTCTCATATTTGTTTAACTGATCATATTTGTTTAACTGATCTAAGTGACAGATTTTTTTTTAATTATAGGTGGAATATAGGTTTAAAAAATAATAAAAAATAAAGGTTAAATTTTTATTACTCAGGTTTTTAGTGGACCATTAATCTAAAATGAAGCAAACACCCCATTCGTGTAAGAAGTTTAAATGTTAATCTTTTTATTGATCTAAGGATAACCCTATAACGTCAAATAAAATATTACTAACACATTTTTTAAAAGCTTTATTCAAATATTTATCAATCTCAATTTTTTAAATTAACATGAAAAGTATAGTTAGTATTGTTTGAATTAATGATACTTCGATATTTTAAATCAGATGAAATGCTATTTAAATTAATACCTTTTGCTCTTCCATCCATTTGATGAACTTGTCATAATCTTTAGTGTCTTAGTCTTGATTGCAAATTAATTTTTGTATTTGTCATTTCGATGACAGCTGATGACATCACTAATTCAACCATTTTACATTATTGGTTCTTTATTTCCATTTTTTGTAGCAATAATACCAGTATTTATGATTTTAAAGTGTACCAATAAAAAAAATTGCAGAAAGTATTCGTGGATAACTGGTCTTTAAAACACTTGACCTATTTCGAGAAAAATCGCGCGTTCTATTAAATGACAGCTAGCCGCCATGTTGCCAAATCCTCCTTGTCAGTCCTTGTGATTTCAAAATTTCGAAATCAAAAAAAAGTATGTTCCGGGGCGTTTTAAAGAAAAAAATTTTGGGAAATCCATTTTTTTCTTAATATCATTTAGTGAGAAAAATTTCGTACGGGGCCGCAAAAAACCCAAAAAACGATACCCTCCTTTAACATTGTAATTATTATAACCAAAATAAAACAAAAATTAAATTTTTTTGTCCTTTTGTTTTATCAAAAATGGTAAAACAAATGAAAAAAGTAAATAGTAAATCTGGAAGGGATCAAAAAGTACATTATGTGTGAAATATTTGATTTTAAAATAATACTTGTAGAAATTATACAAAATTATAAAAAGTAAAAAAAAATTTTTTACAAAAATGCAGAAAAACTAAAATAATCGATTAAACAATTACTTTACTAGGAGTGTTTGGAAAGTTGGGTGGGATTACCCCCTCATTTTTTAAAACGTATTAAAATGTAATTTCCTTAATCTATTAAGGATTTTTTGCTGTAATAGTATTCTAATAACATCAAATAATATTGCTTTGTATAGAAAAAGTATTTGATTCAAAAATTATCAAAAAAAATTGCTGATGTTGCGTATTCTACTACAGTGGGAATATGAAAATATTAATATTTGATCTGGATTTACTTTAGCTGGACTTATTATAACAAAATATAAAAACACGTTATACAGGGTGAGTCAAAAAGTTGATCGACTCTGCAGGTTATTTTTAATAGTTTTATATATTTTGTAATACAAGTCAGTAGTCAACATTGAACCATTTTCAAAAATATATAATTTAAAAATTAAATACTGGGTGATTCAAAAGATATTTAAGGTAGAAAATTACGAAAATAGATTTTTTTTGCGAATCACCCTGTAATTTAATATTTCCTACGTTAATTTCTCTATTTTTTTCTTATTGTCTTTAATTTGAATTGTTTAGTCCCCTTTAGAAGTTTTGCGAAGTTACTATGATCAGTTTTTTTATATCGACTTTGTGATGACAAGTCTGCCACAATGTATACCTGTTCTCATAAATTGTTTTTATTTTATTTAATTATTCATGATTTAAGTCATTCTAACGTTATTAGTTTAAGGAAAAAAATAATATGTAACATATAATATCAACAAATAATGTATTAATAGTGAGCCAAATATCCGCAAATATTATTTATGTTATTTATATATTGAAGAATATCGTCACCACTAACCAAAACTACACTTTTTAAAACACTCTACGTACGTTTCGCTAACTACGCATCATCAGGAGTCAATGATAAACTGAGTAGTTAGCGAAACGTATGTAGAGTGTTTTACAAAGTGTAGTTTTGGTTAGTGGTGACGATATTCTTCAACATTGTTAAAAACCAAAGGTTCCAAATTCAAAATTCAAGTTATTTATATAGATACATATCTGCAATCGGTTCGAACAAGTTAATCATATAGGTGTAATGTATGTAGATTATAAGTAATAAACATATTAACAAACATATGAACCCATTTTCTCACCTCCATAGAAGTAGAGTTCCCTGGCGCGCTTTTTTTAAAGTGGTATCCCCAATAGCCTAGTCCCTTTTTACCTGGGAAATGCAGTTTGTAATGAAATAAACAAATACATAAAATAAATACTTTAAGGAACGAATACTTGCAAAACCAAATATAAGTACAAATCTTTGCATTCGACATAACCGCATCTTATTCATAACTAAACTAGTTGCTTGCCGAGAAGGATATTGAAATATTACTTTAAAAAATTATCTGATACACCATGTTTAATTTTTAGGAAAAAACTTGACAAGTATTTTCTTGTTATATTTATACGAATTCCATCTTGTTCAAAAATATTGCAGGTCTCATACAATTCGTTGAAATTATTTTTTGAATTCGATGATAATGCTTTAAATTCATTTTCTGTAAAATTATCTATAGCTTTACAGTGTCGACCGTGATTGTGATTACTATTAGCAGCTGTTAGAAGACTCTGGAGAAATTAAGGTACATACAACCACACGATTAAATTCAGTTTTTTGCACTCTTATCAAATATGGCGATTAAATTAAAACATCAACAATGCAGGGTGTTATTTGGAGGTTGTAAGAATTGTGAATTTTACGTAAAGTCGGACCTGGATAATCAATATTTTTGATACATCGTTATATCCCACGGGATATGAGGAACATATATACCAAATATAAAAAAAATCTACAGGGCGTCAGACCCATAATATGGGTTTTTTTTTAGATTTAGCTAGGTGACCCCTATCCACAGTTAACGTATTTACCTTTACCAATGAATCACCCTGTATACTGCGCAAACTCCTGACTATTTTGTACCAGTTTTGGTCACAAGTCGAACAAATCTATTGACAATACACAACAACACAACTTGTTTCGCGCAAGCGCAGTCCGAGACGAAACGTTATTTTATGCTTTATGTCGCTTCTCTGGGGTATATGTTCTATGGTATACACACACTCACACCATCGTGAAAATATCAAAATCTTATTCTAGGGACCTCAAAATGTGTTTATCCATGAAGGGTGATTCCAAAAATTCTGGGCTTTTATTAATAGTAAAAAAGGTTGTACTGCATTGTCGAATTGAATGTCTTACAATGGTCAAGTACTTGATAACCCCATTGGCATACTCATTGTTTCGCTGAATTCTTTGCAGTCTTATTCTAGACGGATATTTTCTGTGACGTCTCTTCAAATGCACAAAACCTAAATATATCAGTTTTTCACGAAAATAAGGTTTTATTAGCACTTAAACAAGTTAAAAATAAAATGACAACAGGCCCTGATTTCGTTCCAGCTTTTTTATTGAAAGACTGTGCAACAATTCTTGCTTCACCCTTAACAACACGGCTTCATATCTGTCTTAAATACTCCACTATACCTGCAATTTGGAAAACTTCTAATGTTACTCTAGTCTTTAAAAAAGGAGATAAATCGGACATATGCAACTTTCGCCCAATTTCAATATTGTACAACTTCAGCAAAGAATTCGAAACATTACTTTATAATCGGTTGTACACTCATGTTAGTAACGTCATTACATAGGTTTATGAAATGACGCTCGACTGTCACAAACCTAGTCTACATAACTCAATTTCTGGCTGAATGTATAGACGATCGGGCACAAGGTGACGTGGTGTACACTGACTTTTCTACGGCATTGGACCAACTTGACCATGGAATTCTCCTATCTAAGCTAGGTCGGTTGGGTCTGTCAAATGCACTAATCAGTCTTCTTTCCTCTTATCTCAGTGGTAGGAAACAGTGTGCAGTTTTTAACGGCTTCAAGTCGCTCGAGTACTTGGCTACTTCTGGTGTTCCACCAAGGCAGCAACCTGGGCCCTCTACTATTTAACATCTTTATCAACGATATCGTTAATGCATTGGACGTAAATTGCCTATTATATGCGGACGACCTGAAGATTTACCGTCAAGTTAATAGTATTTCCGAATGTGAAGGACTTTCTCAAAATTTGAAACATGTTGAAATTTGGTGTCTAAATAATAATCTATTTCTCAATGCAAGTAAATGTGACTGATTAAATTAATTTTGAGTATAAAATAAATAATTCTGTCCTTGAGCGACCTTCCACTTTTACTGACCTAGGTGTTACGTTTGATAGAAAACTTTCCTTTATTGCTCACATTGACACTGTTTATTCTGATGCCAACAAGATGTATGGAATTATAGCGGGAACTCCGGTTATTTTGCACATCCGGAAACCATGAAAACATTATATTATGCATATGTTAGGTCAAAAACTGAGTATGCGGATATAATTTGGAGCCCATTTTATGATACTCATATTCAAAAATTGGAATCAATACAAAGGCGGTTTTTAAAACTTCTGTCATTTAGAATAGACCATGTTTATCCGTCAATTTCCATCAGCAACACTGAACTTCTTTCCCGACACAAAGTAAATAGATTAAGCCACCGGAGAGACTGTCACTCAGTAATCTTTTTACTCAAAATCATCAGTAACAAACTTAATGATCCAAATTTTCTACAAAAACTCGATTTTATTGTTCCAAGAATAACGTCCAGAATATGTCAAACCTTTTACCTTCCCACTCCCCAAACTAATATTTTAAAATTTTCTTCCTTATACAAAATGTGCTCAAAGTGCAACACGGTGAATTACCAGCTTGACATCTTTAATACTAGTATTTCGGCCATAAAGACGTACTTCTTGAGAAGCTAATTGTTATTTCTTTTTTTGTATTGTTTTTTAAATTTTCTAATGTGTACTCTGATGATATGTATGTATTCATGTATGTATTTTATACTGTTCATAGATCTGTTCTATAGTTGGGTGCAAACCTGTTTGAACAGTAAATAAAGAATAAAACTCACTACCCAATTTGTAACATTATTACAATACCTCCCTTATCTGAGGGACAAGAGGTAAAAAAGGAACAAAATAGAATTTCAAAAATAAAAACCGGAACAATAAGTAATAAAATCAAACATAATTTCAAATACTAACAATAACAAACTTGATGTAATTTAAAAATTCAGCTCAAAATGGGTTTAATTATGCCGTTTAAAGATATATAACATTTTTCTGTATTTCAGCAAAACTAGTTTCATACTTAAGTCATTTTTATGTTTACTCACCGTAAGGTTTGTATTCCAAAATTTCTGTGCCAAAGCTGCTATACTGTCAACTAATTTTTGATCATTTAAAAACGTCACAACTTCTTTTGACACCTTGAAACACGTGTGATTTCCAGCTTCAGTCTCAATTATAGTGACATTTAACCCACAGTCTCTAATTGTCACTTTTATTGTGATAGTCGTTCCTTCTACAACCTGTACAGGGTGATCTAGATAAATAATCGCTTGTTCCCAACAAGTAACTTGGTCTTCATCTAAAGGATTATTTGTGATGGATATGGTCTCAGTTAAGTTTAGATCGAACCAGACAGCAAAAGCATGTAGTTCACCTAATAATGGTAATAAAGAAAATACAGGACTCTAAAATTCAATCATTTAAATAAAAGACATTAGTTTGCTGATCAAAAATAATATTTACCCTCTTCTATGCACCTTAGTTGTAACGTTTTTTCATGAGAGTCGTCATTTAAAATCTCGCCAATTTGATCTAAATTGTAGAAATCTATGTCAAATACTTGATGGATGTCAGTCATATATTTCACGTTTCTTTCTATTAAAGTTTCTGCTTCATATGGTTCTAAATCATATTCTGTTAAACATACATCTTGAAGATTGAGAACATGCAGTGATCTACTTAATATCAGTTTATGCCTTTTGATTAGACCTTGGCAACTAATACCTTCAAAAAAAACTTGTAAAAGTATTTCTGTGAAAAAATTTGGACATTTTTTACCTGTAACATACAATTTGGCTCCACATGGTACAATTTTATAATCATCTTCAGTTCGCAATACTGTTGATGCATGATATATTGTTTCTAAAGCTCGCTCACCAAATAGAGCACAATCAAAAACCTCCGTTACCAGTAAATTACATTTATCTGGAGGTTCTTAAAATCAAATAGAAAAATTGAAAAAAAAATACACAACTAATTTGTTCTGAATACCTTCAATGTCTGTAGAATAACAATGAAGAACTTTGACATTAGTAACTTCATTTTTCTTCATAACATCTAAACACATGTTATAAAGCAGTTTATTCTCTTCAATAGCTATAACTGAGGTTCCAGGCATTTGAGCAGCTATAAGACTGAGTAAACCACAACCAGCTCCTATATCAATGACATTTCTATACCTAAATAATAAGAAAATATTACATTTAAATCAATACTATTGGAATTATATTAAATTAAATTTACTAACCCTTGTTTAATAATTGATTTTATGGCAGAATCAAATGCCATGTTTCTCGTTTTATCATTAAGCATACGGAAATGCCATCTTGGAATTTGATGCCATTTTACATGCATAAGGTTGATTTCTGCTGGGAGATAATTTTTGTTAACTTTTACTGCCCTTTCTAAATAACGATGAGCTATATCAATTTCCGATATCCTTGAAAAGTAAGTTTAAATAAATTGTTGTTTAAATACAAACAGCTTAATAAAGTAATATACTTATAGATAAATTATTTTTAATTGAGTTGAAATATTTTTTATTGAAATTTTTATAATCAACAAATTTGAACATTTAATTAATAAATATGTATCAAACATTTTAAACATTTTAAACATTTTTAGACAGGTATATAATTGTATCTAAGTAGCTTGCGGAAACATTGAACATGAACACTAAGTACATAGTTTTGTAATATTTACACTTTACTATTATTCACTACTATTTTTATATCTGTAAGTTATAGGAATTCAATGAATTTTTCTATTTATTTAAAAATACTTACTTAAACATATAAGCCCCCAAATTATTTAGAATAACATAATTGTCAGGAAAGAGGTTTAAAGCTTGAATATAACACTTAAGAAGTTCTTCTATGTTTGATGTTTCTTCTAGAACAGCTCCCATTTTACACACAAGTTTTGTAAACACTGTTTGAACAGCAGCTGTAGAATCTAAAGGGTCATTTAAGCTTTCAAAATAAAGGACAAAATTTTCGTAGGCTTCTGCATAGTCGTTTTTAACACAGGCCTGTTTGGCTTTTTTAAGATAAAATAAACTGTTATTTTTCTTTTGCTGATCGCCCAAACGTGGGACTCTAGAGGCCATTGTCGTATTTGCTTTTTATTATATCTAATCTTCTTACTATTTTTTTATTTAAACAAATATCTAACAACTACTAAAAAAATTAATCATCACTATCGATAATTAAACGTCACTGTCAAAGTACAAAACAGCTGTCAGAAAGCGCGTTCGAAAATACATGGTACCTTCGAGTTGACACTCAATGGAGTGAGCAGCGCAGGGACCCAATTCTTGAAATCGTAGGAATTAATTCTCCAGAGAATTGATTCCCCAAAAAAAATTCTCTTGAGAATCGCCAGTCCTATTCTTGAATAAGTCTGAACTGAAATTCTAGTGTATTAAAAAAAGTGACGTATGTCTTTACTAAATCCAAGTATTTCATGAACTCAACCAATCAAATACTCAGAACTATTAGTTCTGTGCTCAAATATTATTTTAATACGTTCGCAGAAATGAATATCAGTTGCCATTGATACCATATGTTTGACATTTTACATTTTTGAGGAAACAAATTGAAACAATTTACATAGTTATTATCCTATTATTGTGCATTATCGTTTATTATTGACTATGGGTTATTTGTTATTTTGTTCATTTTTTATTTGCGATGGCCAAACGAAATTTCGTGAGTGAAGAGCAAAAAAAATCCTTGTAGAATTCTTAGAAAATGATAAGGAACTTCTTAGAGGAAAGAATTCTCTTCCTTATAATATATTTTATAATTTTACTTGTTGAAATTATACTTATTATACTTGTTACTAGCTTACTTTGGCTAGCTATTGTGGCTAGCCAAAAACCTTTTAATAAAAATTAAGATAGCGAAAAAATAAAGAGTTGAAGTTTTGTTATATGTCGAGATGATAGATACGAAATTTTTATATGTCGTTTTTTTTGATATTGTATTTTAAAAAGAAAAATATATGTATTCAAGCATTAATTAAATCTCAGAACCAAATAAAATTTGTGTTAATTAAACGACACAACGACGCAGACTAGGAACTAGGGCTTCCTACTCTTCGTTCACCTACTAAAACTTTTTCTCTTGGTTAATCTCCAACTCTGATTGTTGGTAGCAGAAAAAGCTCAATATACTCCATTAGATCGTCAAAGGCTTGTTTGGATAGACGAAAATGCTGTCTAAACAACTTTCTAAATTATCTAAAACGATAGCTTGAAGTAAAAAATTATTCATTTTAACAATATTTATGGCGGTAACAACAAAAAAACAATAATGTTCAATTTCAATTCCCACAAAATACGTCAAATACGTACAATTCACACTCTAATTTCTTAAATTCTCATGAGAATTTGAAGTTTCTCCAGACAATGACATTAGGAATTAATTCTCATAATTTTTGGAGAATTTTTTCCTACGAAATATTTCAAGAATAGACATATTACAAAATCTAGAGAAAATGACGTAAATTTCTCACGAGAATCGATTCCTACGATTTCAAGAATTGGGTCCCTGGAGTAATGCAGGGATCGAGTTCCTATAGAGCTAATAAACGTTGTGATAATTATTTTAGGTTGTTTGTTGTTGTGATTGTTATTTTCATAATGAATAATCGAAAAAGATAATTTGTAATTTCGTTTAAAAATTATTTATAATTTGTATTTAAATTTTATTTTGTCGTTATTTCCGATTTTGGATAATGCACTTGTTTCCAAGTAATCTTCCGCACTTGTCTCATGTAATATATCTGTGTGTGCGGACATAAAATGATCTTGAATATTTTCTAACGGTCCTTCAATAACACAAATTCCACACTTGCCTTCTTGCATATCCGTATTTTATCCACAAAAAACAAAAATGTATAGCTTTTGACTACTCCGACCGGTAGTTTACTACACACCACATCAAAATTAATTTATTTTAAGGTTAGGATTTTAACGATTATAGAAAGCTTCAATTTCCCTATCCGAATGTCCGGAGTAAAAGAGATTGATTGCTCTTATTGTTCACACTAGTCCAACTCGAAATAGCACTCCGGAGCTTATGTACAAGCGTTGTCTGTCATACAACGGTACAAGTAATCAGACTTTTGTATTATGGTTATTCCTATTTGTCCTACTCTCTATTGAAAATAATATGAAAAAAATTACTTCTCACCATTGACATATACTCATGGACGTGCTCAATTAGTATATCGTTGTGATATTTTTTTGCTGAAAAGAGTGAGGAAGATGGCATATAGGTTCGGTCAATCTCCATCTCTAACATCCTAACTATACGATACTGTTTTAAGAGAGATAGGGAGATTGACCGAACCATCGTTTCATCACTTTCTCTTAACTAGCACAATTCTCACCGCTGGGCATCATGTAATATTTTTTGCTAAAAAGAGTGAGGAAGATGGAATCTAGGTTAGGTCTAGCGCTATCTCTAATATCCCAACTATATGATAATGTTTTGAGAGAGATAGAGATTGAGCGAATCATCGTTACACCTCTTTCTCTGGCTGGGCATGTCCTCAGAGTAAATATATATAGAGAGGGCATTCTATCCTTTTTTATTAAGCCAACATCTAGTTAACTTTTGTTGACATCGTCCTCTAGAGATTCCATAAGCGTACTTTCAAGCAGGATAATTTAAAATCATACATTAAATAGTTTACAGTTTGTGAATTGATTTGTATTATTTTTTAGTGTTATAGGTTGTACCGTTGTCTGTATATTCAGACAACGGTTGTACTAAATATTTTTGTAAACATTTTGAACTATTTTAAGTGATTTTCTTGAGAGGTTGCTAACCATAAGAAAGAAATGTGAAAAATGTGGTGCTTTTCTCAAGCCTTTAGATAATCAATCTTACACTTCACAAGTAAGTTAGGAAAGTAGTTATATACCATTCACATTTTTTTATGTTATTCGCATTTACTCCTTACTGTAAACAAGGTTTTAGAAACAATAAAAAATATTATTTATTTGATTCCATTATTAAATACGTACATTTAATATAAATTTACAAGCATTTGCTATGTTTTAATGTTAATATATTTATCAGTATTAAAGAAAATACAACTTTATCGAAATTATATAACTTCTCACGACATATTTAATTCATTAATGTGATATATTAATAACATGTAAAATACCCAATTTTAATTTTCTATTTTTTGCTATAATAAATAAAAAGTTATAATTCTTCGCGTCGCCACTGTCTAATACTTCACGTCAATTTTTATTGTTGATTTCGTCCTCTGCACGAGATTTTTCTGCGCGTCTCACGTCCCTCGCCAACAAACTTTGCCGAGAGAGAGGGCTAGATGTTGGCTTAAATTTTGTAAATGACATTAGATATACAGGGCATATCTAGTAGTTCCTTTATCTGAGGGCATGTCTATGAGTATATGTCAATAACTGCACAGATTTAATTTCAAAATTTTTGCTTTAGATCGTTGAATTTTTGTTTTGATTTATCCATAGATATTATATTATATTATATTTATCTCAACAATACACCCTAATCAATTAAAAATAAGAGACAGATAAAGAGAGAACTAACATTTTCCCCTGTTTCTTGACTCTAATTGGGGCGGTATACGGTAGTAAGAAGTTTATTACCCTTTAGTAAAACAATCACGAAATCGAATACTTGGTTGCAAAAACATCACTTTAAAATTTGCGAACGTAACATTAGAATAAACATTGGAACGTACTCCGAAAAGCCGTTAAACTGACAGGCGTCACCAATGACATTTGCCAAATTTAAAAAAGTTTTTTATATGTTTATATTTTCTTTCAAAAGCAACTGAAAATTGTATCAATTTAAGAATTCTGAAATTATTTTTGTCTTCTATAAAAATGGATCCTGATGTTATTAATTGTTTGATAAAAGAAATGTCCTACTTTAGTGAAAATATGTTGAAATCATTAGATTCATGTGCATGTGACGATGGATCTTCGACGAAAAATAGGTATATCCTAGAAAGGACAAAATCTGAAGAGGCAAACATTGAAATATTAAACGCTGAAGCCAATAAAATATCCTTTGATCAAATTGAGGAATGTCGTCTTCAAAATACTAACTTAGTAAACAAGTTCAATACAGAAATTGTAAGTGTGCTTTAACATCTTCAATGTTACATATTTTAAAGTATCTTTTTTAAAGGAAAAACTTAAGGAAGCTAAAACGGAAATTGAGTTAATAAAAATATCATTAGAAAAACAAATTAAAACCTGCAGGCAGAAGTTGTCTCATACACGAGATAAACAAAATCGTCTACAAAAAGAAAAGTACTTAAAGTGTTTTCTTATTTACAATTTTTTTAATCTTATAATTTTAGGTATAACATTTTGGTTTATAAACTTCTTACTAATACCATTTTTATATGTAATTCAAAAAACGTTACGGGATGTATCCTTTTTAGAAAAATAATTTTAGATAAGAATATTTTATTGAATGGGTTTTCTTAATTTTTAATCAAGTAAATAACATCAAAATTAGATTCTATTAGCTATTTTTCTGGCTGGAAGACTGGTTACTTAGTCTAACTAAAGTCCTGTATCAAATCTACTTTATATAAAGGTAGCAGAAAAATTTGAACAAAGTAAGCAAAATCGAAAAAATGTACAATTGAATTAGTTGCAAAAGAAACGATTTAGTTGCTCATACTGGTCACCAGTACATCGCAAATACCGCTAGCTTTATATAATAAACAGATAACAATTGTTTTGCTCCTGCCATCTTGACACCCAGTTTCTTAGTATTCAGTACGTGAATAGAATTTGTTGCTGCTCAGGATATTGATACATAACGTCCACTGAGTAAGCAGTAAGCTTGCAATTGAAAAGCAGCCAATTTTTTAACCTAGGATTTTTCTCCTTATTGCTCTCATAACACACATTTTCTCTGTATTAAGAAGGTGAATGGTATTTGTTGCTGTTCGGAATAAAATAAAGAGGATACAACTAGTTAGTAACAAAATGGCAATTGGAAATTGATACTTGATGTTATCGTCTTCAATCAGTGCATGGATATATTGATTTTTGAAGTACAATAAAGAGGATATAAAAAATCCACAAAAATGACAATAAGTAAGTAATCGGCGGTTTTTCTAACCAACAAATTTTTTTTTACTATTCTTGCCACCTAATTATTTTGAACTGGTTTATAGACTCTGCCTTTGCTCAGTGTTTTGAGGGTAATACAACAAAATGTGAGAATTTTTTGAGAACATTTTGTTCTTTCCTTGGAAATTATGTGTAATTTCACGAAACAAAATCCTCCTTAAAATATTACGAGACTTTACTAGTCGAGTGGTATTTAGGGAGGATTTTGTTGAGTGCAATTTGCATTAATTTCTAAGAAAACAACAAAATGTTCTCAAAATTCCTTCCTGGCGTTTTATTTGGAAAGATTATTGAACAATATGAACAGAACTTTTAAGTACAATTTAACGTTTTACCGTGTTTGACGGCACACTTTCTTGACCGCCCGGAAGTTGGCACCCCAACTGCCGGAACCCCTTGATTTTTTCGGAGTTCTGGACTCGTCTCGAAGAGTTCTAGAGTTCTCGACGGGGTGCAGATAAAGTTCTGCATTTTTTTTGCGGAATTTTTAAAAAACAAATTTTGGGGTGTCAACTTCATGCCGCACCCCTTTTGTGAGAAAAAAGAGTTCTGGGTGAATAGATATCTCAGAAATAAAGAGTTCTAGAGTTCTCGGTAGGTTTTGGAAAGAGTTCTGGGAATTTTTGGAAATTACAAAAAAAAAAAAAATTTTGGAGTGCTAACTTCATGCCGCATCCTTTTTTATTTATTGGGTAGTTTTGGTCACTTGGGGCTGCTTTTAAATACAGCACCCCTGAGTTCTGACTCGAAAAAATACTGAAAATTATGAAAATGGATATTTTCAAGGGGTGCTACAAATTTCCGATTTTTGTCGCTAATTTTTCGCCAAATATTCAAATTTTTATTTACTGGGCAGTGTTGGTCACTTAGGGCTGCTTTTAAATACAGCATCCCTGAGTTCTGACTCGAAAAAATACTGAAAATTATGAAAATGGATATTTTCAAGGGGTGCTACAAATTTCCGATTTTTGTCGCTAATTTTTCGCCAAATATTCAAATTTTTATTTACTGGGCAGTTTTGGTCACTTAGGGCTGCTTTTAAATACAGCACCCCTGAGTTCTGACTCGAAAAAATACTGAAAATTATGAAAATGGATATTTTCAAGGGGTGCTACAAAGTTCCGATTTTTGTCGCTAATTCTTCGCCAGAATATTCAATTTTCTATTTACTTCTAGTGACCAAAATTGCCCAGTAAATAAAAATTTGAATATTTTGGCGAAAAAAGAGCGACAAAAATCGGAACTTTGTAGCGCCCCTTGAAAATATCCATTTTCATAATTTTCAGTATTTTTTCGACTCAGAACTCAGGGGTGCTGTATTTAAAAGCAGCCCTAAGTGACCAAAACTACCCAATAAATAAAAAAGGATGCGGAATGAAGTTAGCACTCCAAAATTTATTTTTTTTTGTAATTTCCAAAAATTCCCAGAACTCTTTCCAAAACCTACCGAGAACTCTAGAACTCTTTATTTCTGAGATATCTATTCACCCAGAACTGTTTTTTCTCACAAAAGGGGTGCGGCATGAAGTTGACACCCCAAAATTTGTTTTTTAAAAATTCCGCAAAAAAATTGCAGAACTTTATCTGCACCCCGTCGAGAACTCTCCGAGACGAGTCCAGAACTCCGAAAAAATCAAAGGGTTCCGGCAGTTGGGGTGAAAACTTCCGGGCGGTACTTTCTTGAACAATTTGAATTATTGAGTTAATGTTCGAACTAAAACGATTTTTGTGCATTTTTTGTCACTTTTTTGAAAAGCTTCACGTTCCATAGAAGTAATCGATACATTACTCTGGTAATAAATTGAATTTGTACTATATAAAAAGCTAACAGTATTCGAGGTGGTACAACTGACGAAGATAATGAAATGAAGACGGAATAATTGAGGATTCATAGGCATGCATGAAATAAAGAGAACTATTGCAAATGTGTGAAGTTCAATGAAAGTGAAAGAATTGTAATTATTTTTAATTTTATAAGAATTTAATTTTGCTTATTTAAAACAGAATGGTCAATTTATTTATAGTTGAAACTTTTTTATATCATACTAACATTTGTATTCTGAATTAACATTCCAAATAAGAATCTCCCTCCTGGTGGTCCTCGCTGGATGGTAGCAATTTGCACAATTTAGTATATAGTCCAGGAAATCTGTCACGGCCCAATGTTAAATTTACAGAAATTGCTGCCCAAAAACCAAAAATATGAGTGTAGGAAATTAAAAATAAACGTGAGTTGCTGTGTCTTTAAACTCAAGCCTAAAAAATTGGCAAAGTTGAAAAAAACGGTTTTTCGCATATAACTTTAAAAAAAAAAGTTAAATGAGAAAGTTGTAGGTATTGAAAAGAATTTGTGTATAATTTTTCGAAATCTATATTAGTTTTCGAGATATATCGAAAGAACTCGTTAAACTCATGTTCTCTAGATCTCAGCAGTGCGGTAAATATGCTTGGTTTTTTGCTGTAAATGTAGCCCATGGCAATCTAAAAAAGGTCTTTTTTGGAAAATTAATAATGTTGATTATTTACCAAGATATATGGCTTTATAGAAAAAAGGTGCTTTGGCAAAGTGGCTCGTGTTGGCCAGCGGATGGTCCTACAGTAACGATTCCGGCCCCATTCTCTTCCTAAAGAGTTGTGCTATCATCCTATTTAAGAATTGTAACGATTTTTTTAATTTTAGGGGTTCAAAAATGACTGAAAAAATTGCACATTTTTAAATTTTTTTTTATTGAAATAAAAATTACAATTTTCATTTTATGGAAATGACTCTTGAAAAATAGCTATTTGTGTATTAAGAGCGGAAAGTGATACTTTGCCGCTTGAGGCAGAGAGTTGCCCGCGCGACGCGTAGCGGAGCGCGGGCAATCTGCCGAAAGCGGCAAAGCACTTTCTGCTCGAATTGCACACAAGATTTTTTCTACGATCACATTATTTTTAGACAAATAATTAAAAAAAAACATGAAAATACACTTCATAACCTAAAAATGAAATAATGACGTTTCATTAATTTCATAGTCTACTATTTGCACAAGGCACAAAACAGTAAGTAGATACTTAAATATGCAATCACTATTTCATATAGGTGTACCTAGGTGTATCTAGGTGTACCTTCTGACTGTTATATTTTTACTAGATAAATTTTATAAAATAAAGTTTAATTTCGTTCGAAATATCTTCAAATATTAATATTTCAACTAAAATATTCAGACTGCCCTACATTTTGTTTTAATATACCTGTTATTTACTACCTTTCTTTAGTTTATTGTAAATGAAAACAGGCGAGCGGAAAAGTACGCGCTAGAGCGACAATAATGTCAAATTATTACAGATCACAGAAAACGTCAACTTTGCGGTTAGATTTGAGTGTGCAAAAGCCTACTTTGGGTAGTGATCGTAGGAAAAAGATATTCTGACACGTTTTACAGCAATGCTTTTGATGGGGGTTAATATTGATAATTTGTTAATGCCAGTTATTACAGAGGAACCATTAATAACACAGGAAATAATCAAAAAAATATGCATATGTGCCAGTGGTTGCAAAAGTAACTTATGTGGATGCCGAAAAAAAACTTTAAAATGTACGAGTGTCTGTAAACATTGTGACGTAACACAATGTGAAAACTTTGAAAAATCCAACATCGAAATCCACGAGGACGAGGACTCTGTTGATGCTTTCAATACGATGTCTCTCGAAAAGGTTCTCGATAAATTCTCTCAAGAAAAAGATGAAGAAGACGAATCAGAAAATCCAATGAAAAACATTAGATTTTCTTTCGATGACCAATATTAAGTATTTCACAATTTACAATATAGAACATTTTTATAACGTAGTTTTAATTATTACAATTCTGTACACACTTTATGCATTTGTAATATAAAATATGCTAAAAAATGTTTAAAAAGTGCAATTTGTTCAAAGTCATTTTTGAACCCTAAATTTAAAAAAAGCGTTAAAATTCTTAAATAGGATGATAGTACAACTCTTTAGGAAGAGAATAAGCCCGGAATCGTTACTGTAGGACCATCCGCTGACCAACAGGAGATAATTTACCAGAGCACCTTTTTTTCTATAAAGCCATATATCTCGGTAAATAATTAATATTATTAATTTTCCAAAAAAGTGCTTTTTTAGATTGCCATGGGATAGTTACAGCAAAAAACCAAGCATATTGACGACCGCACTGTTGACGAGATCCAGAGAACCCGAGATTAACGAGTTTTTTTCGATATATCTCGAAAAATAATATAGCTATTGAAAAATTATACAGAGATGAATCGATAGATCTTTTCAATACCTACAACTATCTCAATCATCTTTTTCAATCGGATTTAACAGTTTTTAAGTTATATGCGAAAAACTGTATAACACAAAAAGCTATATAAGGGTCGCGAGGACGTTAATGAAACTGTTCGTAAAAGTTAACAACTTACGTATTGTAATACACTATACCGTTGTCTTATATACGACTTTTGGTGGATCTATACAACCTAATAATAAAGGTTTCACAGTAGTTGTCATAACTCCCATTATAACTAACTTACTACTTCATAAAAATATACTACAAAAAGTTGTAATTAGATAATTACAAACTGATTTAAAAACAATATTAAAAAGTTCTTATATATTACGATATAATTTAGTTGTATCAATGTAGATCGATTACATATGTTTAAAAAGACTAACTGTCAGTAGATAGAACGTCCATTAACTTTAAAGATTCAGTAAGTAAAGGCGATGACCTTTAGAATAAAACTTTACAAGTTGATCTACTGACAATAATAGGTATAAACATTATAATGTTATACAAATATGATTAAATTGAACAGACTTAATAAATACTATATTATTATACTTATAAGTAAGTGAATGTACTTGACAAAATCTTACAATATTATATTATTATATTTTGTGTGAAAACGAGGTGTGAATGTCCATAAATTATAAAACGAAAAGGGTTTTTCTGAGTCAAATTTAATTGCACTTCGTAAAAATTAAAGCGCCTTTGCATTTTCTCAAAACAACGATTTTAAAAATTATTAAAACAGTTTAACTTAAAAAAAATTAAAAATAAACGCTATTTTAAGTAACAAAATCATTGTTAAAACATTTTTTATCTGTATCTTGCATTTATAATGCAAGATGAGATCCAAAATATGATATTTGTTTATTTCTACCAACATGGCGTAAACGCTGTGTAGGTTTTAATGAAATAATAATATAGTTATTGTATTTAATAGATGGTTAATACCACTATTTTATGTCTCTGGATTATATATGTTATATCAGAGTAGTTTCTTTATGATGATCCTCATCAACTTGTTTACGAAAGCTGTCATCAGTTCTTAAAGGCAAATGTAATCTTGAAAAACTTGTATATGGTGACCGTGTTTATAGTACTAATTTTACTAACCACGTAATCATCTTCTGGATAAACCTAGTAGCAACTACAATTTACAACGTTTATGAAACAGTACTAATAAGTGATTTTCTATCGATTATAAATAGTTGCAACTAAAAAGTTATTAAAACGTTATATCGACCACATTATAAGGCACATTTTAAAACAACCTAACTTAGTTATATTTTTCTCATAAATCAACGTTATAACAACTACATTGAAATCTTACCCAGCAAAGTCTTACAACAACGTCGCGCTATTAGTTTTTACACTATCGAATAGTTGTATATCCGTTAAAAAAATTTAAGTTATTTAACGTGCTGTTTACGAGCATTTTTGCAACGTTTTAGTATATTATACCAACTTTTTGTAACTTTCTGTGTTACTTGGGTTGAGTTTAAAGATACAGCAACTTACCTTTATTTTTAATTTCCTACACGCTCATATGTTTTGTTTTCGGGTAGCAATTTCTGTAGGAACTCCTCTCTTATAATGCTCGAGAACACGAATTAGAAAAAAATGTATAAAAGTATTTATTAAACTTATACAAAGAACGTAAATTTTAAATTTCAAACTGCTACTGACTAAATTGAGTACATATTAATGTAAATGATTATTGTGTTGTTTTAATTACACATAACTAAAAATAGTATAGTGGCCGCTCTGAGTATTTATACAATTAAAATTTTTGGCTTTTTTACATGAAATTGAGCAATAAAAACTTGTTACTTTCAGAAATAAATAAATGTGACTCAATACATTTTTAGTAGTTGCATAATAAATAATGAAAAAAACAGGAGATTATCCATAACTCAAATGTGGTAGACTTATTCAACGAATAATGTATTACGTATCTAGATAAATACTTAAATTAAATTAAATAATTCATAAGCGCTCATACTAAATTCGTTTCTCTTTACTCCGTACCCCCTGGTCGAGATTATTGTTTACGAGTACTATACTGCTTGGGCGATGATATACCATGCATTTTTTACTTATGTGTTTTCTCTAATTAAGTTTAGAATCAGGAATTTCTGTATTGCAGGCAAATTTTTGTTGTGTAAATGTTTCCTTAATTTAAAAATTTAGATGTAGAAAATTCTGAACACAATATCAACTGTTTTATTTTTAATACACAAAGATATTCTCCACAAGAAATAACTGAAAAGTTATATTCTATGATAAAAGATACAAACAGAAGAGAAGCTGCCATAATGGAAGTAAATGAAGATATTTTATAACTTCGACGTTAAAAGGTAACATAATTTTAAGAGAAACAAAAAAATGTGTTTTAATTAATTTGTAATACAATGTTAAATAAAAAAATTTTCCAATGTATTTTTTATAACTTACCTAGAAAAAATATTATACTTATGAATTACAGTTGCACTACTAGCAATAGCAAAAGCTATAATAAACAATATAAAAATTATCACAGCTAAAATTGTTACTTGAAAAACGAGAGAGTATATTACATAGAGTAAACCTACAACAAAAAGAACGAAGTAAAATTGTAATAATAAATATATTTATTATATATGAATACCTTTAGTAGCTAAGGCATTGCTAAGGTCCAATACAATTGTTAAAGGCATTAAAGCTGTAGCTGTTACAAATGGCAATACTGTAACACAGAAACTGATAATCAGTGCTATAGTTGTAGCTGGTCTTTCAGCACTAAAACTTCTCACTAATGTCCTTAGTATCCTAAGGCCCCTTTGCGACCAGTCTAAAAACAAACACGTTTTTATTATATTCTGTTTTGAAATAAATAACTTATAATACAGCTAATATAAATATTTACCTATAATATTTTCCATTTTTTTTTAATTTAAAGTTTGATTCATTTTAAACCTATTAAAAATACATATTTTCTTTTAGTTTTCATTGTAAAATGATACGTACCTAGATAATACATTCTTATATTAACTATATTAATGTTTATTATCTTATCTGTGCCGATAAACATTAAATATAAAAATAAACAAATTGCGGAATTATATATCACTTACCAATTGCTGTTATTATATCCATATTTATTAAACCTACTAAATGTAGTGTCCTCACATTTGATTATAAAAAAATAATGATTGAATAATCAATTTGGAATTTGATTTCAATTATCTATTAGATGCATATACATACATGTTCTTTCAATTACATATTGAATTATTTATTATTTTGTTTAAATAATGCGTCAGACATTGTTTAATTTTGTATAAAGTTCAAAAAAGTAAGAAAGATTTACAAATTTTTAAATGAAAATTAGTGATAAACTACATGGTATATACAGGGTGGCGCACTCAATACGCGACGGTTTTTATATGGAAAACGGTAAGAATTTATAAAAAAAATGTTTAATTCAATTATATACATGGTGTATATGAGTACACTTTAAAATTGTTTTGATTTATATATACTCTCAATAAAAAGATTGCACCATAGTTATATTTAGTTAAATGGAACACCCTGTATTTTTTTACATTTTTAGATTCGACATGAAAAGCTGATTTCAAAAACCTGTTACACTTATAATGTAAACTTATTAGTTCTGACGTTGCAGACAATTAAAAATCGCATTTTTTCAACTTTTAGTGAATGTTCCGGCCAAACGACATAAAATCAGACAAAACGGTTTACATGTCACTATCTTGACTTTTTGAGTTTTATTTGGTGGGATAAGAACTAAATGTATACAGGGTGATCATAATTTGTGTACTTTGATAACCTTTGTATACATTTTTTTCATATACTACCAAGTAGTACTTAAAAAGTTAATACAAGGACATGTACCTAAACCGTTTTGTCCGATTTTACGTCATTTGACCGGAGCAATCACTAAAAGTTGAAAAAATGCGATTTTCAATTGTCTACAACTTCAAAACTAATAAGTTTACGTTGTAAGTGTTATAGGTTTTTGAAATCAGCTTCTCACGACAATCTAAAAATGTATAAAATACGGGGTGTTCCATTTAAATAAATATAACTATGGCGCAGATCTTTTTATTGAGACCTGCATTAAACATTTTTTATAAAATCTACCGTTTTCCATATAAAGACCGACGCGTATAGGGTGCGCCACTCTGTATTTGAAATTACTTAGTTAAACTATAAACACTATAACCTGTTTTTAATTAGCTGTATGTACTTTAAAAACAACAATTATCATTTAAATAAAATAATTACAATATACAGACTAAGATTACATAAACGTGTTTTGTTATAATTAATTCTTTTTTTATTTTGAGTAATTTAAAATTAAAGAATAAACGACTTACCTGTAAGGAAATTCAATCTTATTTATATGAAGAGGCACGTCCTCATAAATCATCCTGTAGTAACGGATTCCGATGCGAATTCGTAAACACGAAGGTCGAAGAATTATTTTTTAAAAAGAAAAAATGTTCATTTAAAGTTATTAATATAAATACAATTTGAATTATTTTTTACTAGTGTAACCAACCAACCAAGCCCCTGTATATCATATTATTTTTTCAAGGAATTTTAGAGAGATAGCCTTATATTTATAATATGATTTGTTTCGTCTTATAGTAGGAGAACGAGGGATCTCTAAGATGCATTTTAAGGACCCTCTATAACACTCGCGAACAACCACCTAAAAAAAATTGATTCCTATGTAAATCGACCTGGCGGATCCGATTTTGGAGTTCGCCAGACGATTTGGAATTGCCAAATTGGCCAAAATCGGCAATTTCCCAAAAATCTCATATTTTATGGAAATTTTTGAATTTTTAATTACCACCACATATCTCTCTTAATTTAAGTCCGATTAAATTGAAATTTTTAGGAGAACTAATTTAGACCTTTGTTACCACGACTTATATGACAGAAATGCAAAAAATTACGTGTCACCAGTAATTTGTTTTTAAAAAGTTGGTGACAAGAAATTTGGTAAAAATGCAGCAACAAATACTCGATCGAGAAAACTTTTTGTTTTTAAAGATAGATGTATATAGTAAGCGACAAAGTTGTAGCCAAAGAATCCAAGAAACTTTTTTATTTCGGTGATTTTTTTGATAACTAGCTTGATTTTTAATATAACGGTGCCACAATGTGGCAATATAGAAAAAACTATGCCGGTTGCGGCCGGTTCGTACTTTACCAGGTATCGCCATACGTAAACTTTGTCCAACTGTTAAACCGACCGCTTGGTTAAAAATTTGAGGAGTGGGGAACGAAACAACAAAGGGAAAATTAGAGAAGTGGGGACGCTGGAGGTATCGTTTTAGTTGTTACACAATCTATAGCTTGAGAGCCCCAGGATTTACATTGTATTAATTAAAACCTATTTACGATTCGTGAGTTTATTTCGAAGTCAATTCATTAAATTTTAATTTTCAAAAAGGAGAAAAATTTATAAAATAATTTTGATATAGGCAATTTTCACATTTTTTAACTTCTATTCGTATAGAAGCAATAATATCTAAGAGATAGTTAACACATTTGTAAAAAGGGAGGATGATACTTTATATTGACAAGGTGCTTATCTACTACTATTGAGTTCCACATTTCCCTTGGCACGAACAACAAATGTTGCAAGGCACATTCGCTTTAAGGCATTCACATTTATTTGTACAAGTAAAAACTTGCACTTGCAGTTGGCTGTAATTTCTAAAAAGCTTGGCTTTGCTTCTTTTAGTGTCATCTTTGGTACAAGAACATCGCTTTCGATGTAATAGCCGCAATCTGTAGGTTTTGGATCTTGTTGATGAATTTTACTAGCGCTCTTATAGATCGTTCATTGTAAAAACGCCCTTTTCACATGCAATGAAAATGCATCTTCTGTTGGAGACAAATCTCTAAAATGAAATTCTAACGATTATAATGAAGAGTACACTTCCGTGATCAAGAAGTTTCAAATTTAATATATCTATAGAACATAGACAAACATCGAAATTAATGTTACCCACCCAATGTCAGTTTTACAATTTGGGAATATATACGCTCATAATTCGTCCATATTTCTCATAAAATTTGGCGGGCCGTACAAATGTTTAAAAAATGCTCTTCTAAAACTTATCCATGGAGTTTCCGATACTTGGTACCCATTCATACTTGAAGATCCAAAATAAGTCAGGTCTAAATGTGCTTCATTAAAAGTAGCAATTTTTAGAGCTTTTCTTTTGCGCTTTCGGAATGGGAAATTCACCGAATCGCACCCTAATGTTCTCTAAATTCAAATTCTGTAGCCACATTAGTATCAAATTTGAAGCATGTAATTGTTTTGCTTTTTTTTTGACATGCCAGCTAATAATACGTTTACACCTTCTTTTTCTTATTGTTAGGGTTTGCAATAATTTTTTTCCAATCCGGGATCTTAATATCATCTTGAACTTCATAACTAATAGGTGGATTTAAGCTGTTTTCAAAATCATAAAACAATCTCCGACGCACGCACAATAAAATGTAAATTTTTAGTTTTTAAATTAAATTTCAAATTAAAATATTTTAAAACAAATCATTAAAGGTGCTGCAATTATAATTTTGAAATCAACCCTAATTTTCGTGTCTTCATCCAACTCTCTCGTAAAATGCAAATTTCTCAACATTTTTGCTTCGCTTTTATATAGGTAATTACCTTTGTATAACCAGAACAAATATTCACAAATTCTTTGCTATCCTGTTGGAAGAGATTAACTTTTTGTTTTATAATTCTCTTAATTTCTAATTTGTCAACAAGCAAAGGTTTTGCTGCTTGAATCATGGTGTTTTTCTTTAGAATCAATTTTTCTAAAAGTGTTGACAAGTTTAGAATATTCATTGGTTATAAGCAATGCATATTCCACACTTGTCAACACTTTTAGAAAAATTTCATTTAATATTAAAGTTCATTTGTTTCCTTGGCTTTCGTCCAAATTTTATTTTGCATATTAAATGTTGTTACTTGCTTTATTTTCAAGACCATTTAGTATCTCTAATTTTATTGCAAATTATACAACATTTTGGGCTTTCAACGGTCTTACTTCTTTTGTCACCAGTATTAGCCACATCTGTGCTTTCTGCTTTTTGTTTATATGCCTTTCGGGTGTAATTTCTTCTGCATATTGAATGATAGACATGAGATTTTGACAAAAATAAATCCATTTTTTCGGTATAATATTTCTATCATCCGACATTATGGAAACTGCTTAAATACATAGTCCAGTGCTTCTTCTGTAACATTCTGTAAGTACAGTTTATTCATTATTTTGTTGGCAAAATATGTATTTTAAAAAGTTAAACTCTGGGTTTAACTGGGAAGTCATAGCCAAAAGTTAAAACGCGCACAAAACTACTGGAGAAAAAAATTTCTTCAAATTTGTTCTTTGTTTTAATTAAATATTAATCTAGTTTAAAATGTCTGGAAAAGAGACTTCGTTACTTTAATATGCACTTATTATCTATAAAGTAATAATTATTATTATTAGAGCTGAAACTCATCAATTTTCAATAATAATAAGCATCATAAACCACAACTACCCAATATTTTATTCCCATACGTCGGACCAACCTAACTTTTTATCATGGGCCGCGACGCGGCGGTACTATATATTGCAGCACCGTTTTCTAGAAAAGTAAGTAAATTATCAAAAAAATCACCGAAATAAAAGAGTTTCTTTGATTCTTTGGCTACAACTTTGTCGCTTACTATACTATTAATCTTAATTATAATTTTAATGTATTTATTTGTTTTTAAAATATATAAAAAAAATTTTTATGAATACCCAATGCATATATTTTATAAAATATATTATTTCACAGAAATCTTTTAATAATAAAAAACAAGAATATAATATATATTTTCATTATAATAAAAACAGTCAATTAAAATCTAGACTATAGATCAGTTTTTTCTATAATATAAACGTCATATATTGTTATTAAAACTGTTATTATTAAATATCACCCTCTAGGTTATAAACAAAAATAAATAATTATATATTTATCTATTATCATAATGGTGTTTAACAATTTTTGAAATACGCGCGTTTTAAGCGAAGTCTCCAACCTTTATCCAAAATCACAACCGGCATGCTGCGCTCCGGATAGCTGCTCCTTGAACGAGGCACCGACCGGTTCATCATTGTTCCAACATTTTGTTAACTCCACTTCCTATATATAATTTCCTGCATTATATCTTTCCTATATACATTTCAATAAGTTAAAAGGTGGTCTTTTAGTGTGTGCAATGTAACTTGGATTGAGATCCGTAAGTACGTTATTTAGTGCTTTTTACTTAAAAGGAGAGCGGTTGCCAACTTTTACCCAAGATTATATTGTGAGCGTTGTATTTTGAGAATAAAGTTTGTTCTAAGTAAATTATCGACCATTCCTATGTCTACACGTCCGCTAATCGAAGGAAGAAAAGATGTCCTACACATGTTTGGGTTCGAGAGACAACCCTTGGCCCAAACAAATATCGTCACCACTAACCAAAACTACACTTTTTAAAACACTCTACGTACATTTCGCTAACTACGTTAGCATCATCAGGAGTCGATGATAAACTAAATATTAAAGCTACGATCTAGCTATTTATACCTACCACCTTCACGCATGAATGCGATTCGGCGCTAAGTGAGGCTTTCTCCAATCATTTGGAAAAAACCCGCCAACCTTATCTAATTAAACTGTATAGTGGACTAATTTTTACATTTAATTATTTCAACACTTTCAAATGCATCCAACAACCTTTTGCTGGCACATTTTTAAGTAATTTTACATTATCCACACTAATTTTATGATTATGACAAAAAGCATGTTCAGCAACAGATGATTTCTTTGTGCGACCGTATTTCAAATGTGCCATGTGCTCTTAAATCTAGTTTGTATAGATATTCTAGTTTGTCCAACATACTTTTTGTCACAATCACAATTTATTTCGTAGATTCCACTTTTTTCCAAATGACTTGTTTTATCTTTTGGGTTGTTTAATATACTTTTCAAAGCGTTGTTTGATTGAAAAACT
This sequence comes from Neocrepidodera transversa, assembly GCA_963243735.1. Lineage (NCBI taxonomy): Eukaryota > Metazoa > Arthropoda > Insecta > Coleoptera > Chrysomelidae > Neocrepidodera > Neocrepidodera transversa. The sequence goes on along the minus strand of OY725342.1, from coordinate 25,493,275 downwards.
ACTCTCAAGCATGATTTGTGAAAGATCGTTTGTAACCCTTTAGTGAGGTATGGGTTATATGGCAGAGAAACAAACTTCTCAGCCTGTTTCTCATGTTGGAAAAAAGTGGTATCCTTTAAGTTTTTCTTAAATGTATGGCGATTAATTAACTTATCTACTAAATGTTTATCATAACCATTAATGGCAGATATATCTTTGATCAGATTTTTTTCTTTTGTATATCTTTCTTTAGTTAGAGGGAAATTTATTAAACGATGTACAAGAAAATGTAAACTCGCCATCTTATGTTGACCACAATGAAAAGAATCTGAAGGGATATATCTGTTAGTAGCGGTGTCTTTCCTAAATATGTCAAATTCTAAAGTGTTATTATTTATAATCACTAAAGTATCTAAAAATGGTAGTTGTCCATTATTTTCCTTTTCATATGTAAAGGACCCCGTAAAATCCTTATGGAAATTGGGTCTCGGTGGATTTGTTTTAATTTTTGATATGACGTAGTCCATGGAATTCTGAACATATGTTAACATTGTGCAAACCCCCAAATATGAACAGTTTTTCTGCTAGGGGGGGGGGGGGGGGCTTAAATTCACATATTGCCCATAATAGAATATTTATTTTTGAAGATGGGAATAATGTTTTGAAATATTTTATTCTAGTTTATATTGCATAACAGTGTTCTTAAAAAAATATATAACCCCCACCCCACATATTCAACCCCAACCCCTACTTAAAAAAATAAAAAAATATTAATTGCTGACTGTCTTTAAAAATTATAAGGGAATGTTTTAATAAGTTAAAAATATCGGTGGATTTTGCTGAATTTTTAGTATGATATTATAGTCCATTTGATTTTGATCAAAAAGTGATTGGGTGCCAATCATCAATAATGAACGGGTTTTCTGCTGGAGGGGTTACAAAAATAAATGGTCTATTATGAGCAAAGTGTGAATGTAACCCCCTATAGGACAAAAACCGTTCATTTTTGATGATTGGCACCCAATCACTTTTTGATCAAAATTAAATGGACTATATCATACTAAAAATTCAGAAAAATCCACCGATATTTTTAACTTATTAAAACATTCCCTCATGATTTTTAAAGTGAGTCCGCAATTAATATTTTTTAAGAACACTGTTATGCAATATAAACTAGAATAAAATATTTGAAAATATTTTTCCCGTCTTCAAAAATGAATATTCCATTATGGGCAATGTGAATTTAAGCCCCCCCAGCAGAAAAACTGTTCATATTTGGGGGTTGGCGCAATGTTAACATATGTTCAGAATTGCTTGGACTACATCATATCAAAAATTAAAACAAATCCACCGAGACCCAATTTCCATAAGGATTTTGCGGGGTTCTTTTATTGATGGAAATTTAGAATTTAATTTTATCATGAAATTATCTAAATTTTCTGTTTTAGTATCAAAAATAGCAAAAATGTCATACTAAAATAAAAGTGATTATTTTGAAAGAGTCAATGAATTGATCCAAAGTGGACCATATACGTTAATTCCAAAAAATTATTTACCAAAAATGATCCGAGAAGTTAATAACACTTTAAAAATGTGTAAAAACCTTGTTTCCAGTTCAAATAAATATAGATTAACAGTTAGTAACACTACGATGTCAAAGTTGTATTGTCTTCCCAAAATACACAAACCTGGGAAGGCAATGCGACCTATCGTATCAGCAATAAGTTCACCCAGCTGTAATATTTCAAAATGGTTAGCGAATGATCTTGGAAATTTACCGATCCAGCAGCAATACTGTTCAGTTAAAAACTCTTCATAAACAAAATTTAAAATACTCTAATCGCAGATGGGGAAATTTTAATCTCATTCAACGTAGGTTCATTATTTCCTAGTGTACCGATTCCACAGTCCATGCAATAACTTGAGAATGTGCTCAGATCCAACAGTTTGAATGACGAAACGATTCATGAATATTTACTTTTGACTAAACTTTGCATGGAGCAAAATTACTTTCAATATCAAAATCAATATTATAAACAACACGAAGGAACTGCCATGGGCAATTGTCTATCGCCGTTCTTTGCCAACCTCTTCATGAGTAGTTTCGAAACCCAAATTAGTCAGAAGTTTGAGTATTTTCCGAGAATATGGTACAGGTACGTGGATGACATTTTTGATATTTTTGATACTAAAAAAGAAAATTTAGATAATTTCATGATAAAATTAAATTCTAAATTTCCATCAATAAAATTTACATATGAAAAGGAAAATAATGGACAACTACCATTTTTAGATACTTTAGTGATTAAAAATAATAATACTTTAGTAAAATTTTAAAATTTCGGCTATCACAACGCGGTTTTTGTGGTCAGCTAATTGCAGTAAAATTTTTGTCATAGAATCACTCGTAGGAGTTTAATTTTCAATCAGAGTCAGGGCAAAGAAAACTTACATACGGTTCGCTTTGATAAACATGTTACCTATTGTGAAAGTTAAATAATAATAAACATAAAATATGTATTTACAAGTGCAATATATTTACCATTAATAAACTTTATAAACTTCTTCTGCGACGTTGTTCGCACGCATTTCGCAGTTATTTTTATTTTCTGTTGAATTTTCTCCTCCACCGAGCATATGTGACGAAAATGCCAGTTTTGCACCGTTGTAAATCAATTTTAAAATTAAAATTTTCGTTGGTTAAGAATTTGTCGTTCATCTGGAAATAGAACTGATTGATTTTGGATACTAGTTGGTTCTTCATTTGATCGTATCTTCTTTTGTTATTAAGTTGTAGTATTAGGTTGTAGGAAGGGCGGAGGTAAATGTGCCACCAAATATACCTGACCAGAAAAGGGTACCAGCAGGGTTATTCTACTAAATTTATAGCCCGACTACAAGTTGGATTTCGGACTAGAACTTGATGTGTTGCAGTCTACATATGAGGGCTATACTGTAGTCTATTCTTATAACCACCAAATGAGGTGCCTATTAAAAATTTTAGTATGCTAGAAGCACACATAACCTATTATTTTTGTTTTATCTGTAAGTATTTGGTGTTGTGGTTGTTATGATTTTCTCATGATTCCCAAGTCTTTTTTATTATGTATTTTCTATTTTCTCCCTAATATTGTCACGATCTGCATGTGGGGGTGGATATATTAGATGGTAAAGCAATAAATATGTATAATTAATAATAAAATAGGGAACAATAAAATAACATACCAAATGCTCAAATAAATGCCTAATTTATATAAATAAATATTCTTATCATACTAACTTACACAACATAACGAAGACTTTGAGGAGACCTGTCACTATAGGGTCGGTTATTCAAGTTATTCAGAGTAAAGTCTAAAGGCTTTCTTGGCTGACTTTTTTTCAGAAAATTACCTCGTTCATATTTATATCTAATATTGTTATTCCGCGGTTCATGTATTAATAACATTTCTAGATTAATAAAAACAACCGCTTGCAGTGAACCAATAAACTAATGTACTGCACAAGGCGATATTAAAAAATATTAAATTTTAATAATTCTTTAAGGGAATATTTTGGGAAAATATTCCCTGTGACAATATAAAAATATTTTGCACCAAATCTGGATAATCTTGTAGTTCGTTTAGCCAAATAATAGCGACAGTAGCACAGAAGTTAGAATTCTCCCACCCTTGCTAAACTTTTTTTTTAATATTAACAGAAAATAAATATGTTTTATAATATTGGATTAAGCTAGGGTGAGATAGTTCTGTGCTGCTGTCACATTATTTATTATTATTTGCGCTACACAAACTACACCATTGCCCAAATCTGTTGTGTGATATTTATTTTCTGTTAATTAATATTAAATTATAAAAAATACACCAAATAAAGTAAATTTAATAAACGAACTACTAAACTATGGTAAAGAAATCAGAAACAAACCAAAAAAATCTAGGAAAAAAAGTCATCCTAAAAATAAAAAAAATAATAAGTAAACACTTCTTCTTATTTTTGTTCATAGAAAACAACTTTGCCAAATCCCACAGACTACTTTTCTATTACTCTACTTGTAGACGATTAAATTTATAGTCAGACTCTTTCTTAGAATAGTGGAATCTGGCTGGACTATAATTTACGGTCTATATGTTTAGTATACTAAACTTATAGCCTGTTTTATAGTTCCTTAGTAGAATAACCCTGCAGTAAATGTACCACCGACCAAAAGGGTTTTTTAAATACACACAGGTATTTGTGCCAAAAACAGTTGGGGTATGATTTTGTAATTGCAATAAATTAGTGAAATTTTATTCTTTAAACTAACTGTCACATAGATTACGATGTTGTATTGAATTAACCAGTGTTGGAGTTAGTTATGTGACTACTATACAGTTTATCCACGAAAGTTGGCAACAAATGTAAAACTTTTTTATTAATTTTACAAAAAAAATTCTTCATAAAGTTCTGCATACTCTAAAACCTAAAATTCAATCACCAGATATCAAATTTTTTTGGTCGTATGCAAGGTTTGTCAAAAATATGAATTTTGCTTAAAAGTACTTTTATTTTGACAATATCGAAAATTGTTGCCAACTTTTCTGGACAACTAAAATAATGGAAAATGATTTACTGATATTTTAGCGTTTATTTAACTTGAACTTATTAAAAACATTAAAAATTTGTCATTATCTCAAAATAAGTCTAAACACTAGGAACATTTTTATTTCTGGCTATTGCCAAAGAATGGTATATTCTTTGCTATTACCATAAACATATTTAAAATAATTAGATAAATCAGTAACCTCTTTATTTTATTTAGGTAAAATTAAATACGAAACACATTTAACAAAGTTAAATTCAAAATTATTGAGCACCAAAAGCTCATTTCCGTACATACTGAAGCCGGACAGCCCCCGATCTGATTAAAATTTTATTTTTTTTGCTGACCGAAAATCATTATTTTTCAGGTTTTAAAAGCTCATTAACAATTTAGAAATAAGACAAAAAACGACAAGCTTGTACTCATAACTGAAAATCGGTTTAAATTTTTCATTAATTGAAGGACCAAGTCACTTTTTTGCCAAAGTCAGTTTTTATTAGATTGTGGTAAACAATTTCTGATTTTCAAGGTTTCATCTGTATAACGAATTTAGGGTTATCTATACGGTGACTCATCTCCGTTTGCAGAGCGAACCACTCTTGCGAGGTACATCAAACGATAGTAAGAAATCTTCGTTACCTTGACGATAATTAATTTTAGGGTTATCTATACGGTGACCCATATTAATTATTGTAGAAGTGAAGTTTCTAACTTTCGAGACCTCGTTTACATAGCAAATTTAGGGTTATCTATAGGGTGACTCATTTTTGTTATGTAGCGAGACCTTCCCGCCAGGTCTCGTACCAGAAGGTGAGAAATCTGAATTACATTGACGTAAATTAATTTTAGGGTTATCTATAAGGTGACTCATGTTAATTTCCGTATCGTAGGATTTTTTCTTACCCTCTAAGTACTTACGGTGTAATTGAATTTAGGGTTATCTATAAGGTGACTCATCTGCAATTACGTTGTAAACGACGGTGAACGGTATAACGATTGAATATAGGAACTGATCTTTCCTTTACGAAAATTAATTTTAGGGTTATCTAAAAGGGTGACCCATATTTATTTTCGTATGAGAGGACCTTTCCTGTTTTCGCGTGTTGTATTTTTCTGTGGTTCCCCACTTTCCCTAAATCGTCCTCGTTGTTAAAAGTGTAAAGTTCAACGCAATATGAATTCCGGGGGAGAATTATTGCACCGCGAGTTTGTTACAGGTATAAATATTATTATTTTATCATTATTTTGCAAGTCACTAAATTCATTATCCGCAAATAGGTATACATAAATTTATTATTAATTTTCAAGCTCACTAAATTTGTTCTCGCGGAATAGACATACCGGTCCTTTATTATTAGTATTTTGAAATTGCAATGCTATAAATAATTTCTAGTTTCGAAATTAGGCCAACGGACTCTGCGAATGAGGTCAGACCGGGTTTTATGGGTACCGTTATTATTCGATAAATTCTACTGTCAACCAGTCGCGTGTCTAAGTACTTTAGGGACCCTTACCGACAGGGCGCCACCCGAACAAGTGTACACAAGAAAGCCATCAGGGCGGCGGTTTGCTTTTAATCTCTTTATGGTACCAAAACATTGTTTGTTATGATTTATTTATTATTGTGGGTTGTTTACAATATTTTGTTATTTAACTTTGACGGCCAAGGGTGCCGAATTATATTGTGTTTGTATCAAGAACTTAATTGCCGCATTTGTGTTTCTTAAAGTTAGCATTTTAATCATTACGGTAACCACTGTATTTTTAATAAACCAGGTATATTTGTTTATTACTGTATCAGAAGTTTAGGCGGTAAAATAGGTACAAAGGGATATCTAAGGTTCGCCTAGTAGAGTGTAATTTTGTTATTACTACGGTTTTAAGGGTATTGGCTACAGGTGCGTCCGCCACTAACAGTTAGTTAACGTTAAATTATTATGAAGGTATGGTCTCATGAAAGGGGGTAGAATTTGTTCTCGGTTTGAGGTATATCGCGAATACAAAGGTGTGTGTGTTTTACCTGAGGATCTCGGGGCTGTGGAACGTCGTACCACTTAAATAATGGTTAGAATAAAAGAGTCGTATGACCACGAAAAAAGGTAGCACCAAAAAAAAACATTAATTAACATGACGTGCCGGGCCGCTTAACTAGGGGCGTCCTTCACTGGTCTTTCTACCGACACGATCATGTCCAAAGCCTGATAGAGGAGGGCAAGGTGGGTCTCCGCAGGAACTTATCCCGGTCTGCCCCCCTTTATATCAGGTGTTCTGGTTATTGCTGGAGTGGTATAGACTTCTACAGCTCTGGTTACGAGGGTTAAGTGTGGTATTGGGATACCGGAAGAAGGGCTGAAAACGCGTGGACATCGCTCTCTCTACATTACATTTTACTCCGTCCTCGCGCCGCCGCTGCACTCTTCCGATATCGGACAATACATAATCTTACGATCAAAGAGAAATGAGTATAGTCTGTCTGTGCGTGTATGGACGGAGAAGGGTTTTGCCAACTTTCATGAGATCCGAATAAAGGTTTACACCATGGTTTTCCGCTATTAGGGGAGAGTCGCACCTTAGGCCGTCCTTAATTTGATTTTGGGGGTTACGGGTATGGTGTACAAAATGATAATAAATCTGCTTGGTAAAATTTGAGAGTACTTTATTTATTTTCCCATTATTTCGTCCCCAACTGTACTGAACTCTAAACGTAGCTGGTTCCGCGACGAGCACAACGGAATTCCCCCACTAGACAAAATTAAGGCCAAATAAAATAGGTAAAATAAAAAGATGACAGGTCCGGGTCTGTCAGGCTTCAATACTTTTGACAATTTTAAGATCCATTATGAAAAATACAAAAGACAACTTGAGACTGATAAATGTAACTACTGAAGTGTAACAAAAAATAATTTCTACCCGTCTGGTAAACTTATTTAGCCCCTCTCTAAAAACCAATCAACTAACCCATGAAAAACCCTAATTTTGTCCTTCCAACAATTTTTGCTGAGATTTCCGGATGAACCTTCTTAAACCATACATATATTAAAATTAAGTAGTTAACAGGAAAATAAGGTTTACGTTTAACAGACCGGGGATTGAGCATTTAGTTCCAAGAACCTCGAGTGGTAATCATTGCTTATACCCTGATTAACCTGTCAGGTAGACGCCCTTTTCTCTGGTGGCACAAATACCTGTGTAATTTTAAAATCCTAAATTCGTAACAGGTAGAATATTATTATTGGTGGCACATTTACCTCCGCCGTGTAGGAATAGTTACTAAAAATGATCCCATTCAATTGCGAATTTCTTCTTGCAATTGGCATTTTAATTTGTTGGTTGTTTTCTTCTGGGAACATTATGATTCGTTGATTAGTGTCTTCTAGTCTTTTAATAATTTGGTAGGACACAGTAATTGGAAATTGAAAGCAAGTGAAAGTGTTTTTTAATTTCCACAACTGGACTTCGCAATAACTATTTTCGTTAATTTCTCGAAAATTGATTGGTTCACATATACAGGGTGTCCCTCAAATAGTGTCAAAAAAATCAAGGGGTGATAGTATTCCTAAAATTAATAAAAAAGTTCCTATAAGCATATAGGTCGTTAAATGTATATTAAGAGTACATTTTGAAAAAAAAAATTTAATTATAAGTTTAAAAAACAAGATAAAATTTCAATTTACATGACTAGTTTAACACCCCACAATTTTCATAAAATTGTATTAACCTGTGAGCAACCAAAATAATTTATCTCTTTGTTTCTCAAATTAATGTTCAGCAAACTGTTTACCTTCAATTTTCTCGAAAACGGTTACTCTAAGCGAATACCTTTCTGAATGATAAAAGCATGTAGATTTTAAAACCTGTGGCCGCGTTGTAAAAAAAACAATCCCAAAAAAGTTATGTATAAATTAACCCTCTACCCTTGCAATAACTGTCCTTTTCGATTATAAAAATAATTTTTCGATATCAAAGTTGGATTTAGGGTTAAATTTTATGTCGCCTAGTTTTTTTTTCGAAATTTTATCTTGTTTTTTAAACATATAATTAAAAAAAACGTTTTCAAAATTTACTGTTTTAAAGCTTTTCCCTTAATATGCATTTAACGACCTATGCTTATAGGAACTTTTTTTATTAATTTTGGGAATACTATCACCTCTTGAATTTGTTTACACTATTTGAGGGACACCCTGTATAGTTTTGAACAGACAATTTGATACAAGCGTTACTTAAAAATACGTAGTACATTTCATTATGTAGGATATATCTATTTTCTGGTTTAATCGTCTTAAACTGACTTTCCTTTAAAATTGGTACAGTGTAAAGATGATATAAAGGACAAGGCACACTTAATGTAATCTCGGGATCGATGGATTTTTTTGAAATTTTATTATGTTATTGGGCATATGAAAGTAAGTATTTTTACCGTTGCGCCAAACCTGTAAGTATACTGGCTGTAGCAGAAAATTGGGACCAAGTTCAACTTTACGCACTAGTAGATTGCTTATTTTTTACTTAAGACCTACATATTTTTTAGTAGTAGAAAAAATATTGTATGCATCTAGTGTGTAAAGTGCCTTTTTTTCACTCATGTGATTGTCGCACTCGCCTTTGGCTCGTGCGATAAAATTCACATTCGTGGAAAAAGTATCACTTTACACATTTTTGTTGCATAAATAACTATTTTGATCCGCCACATTTGTACGCCTTAGATATTTTACCTGACTAAACAAAATTTAATAACTAAATGCACATACAGGTGCTTGCATCTAGGTGCATATACATGTTTTCATCGAACTGCTGTAAAATAAGTCTTTATTGATGTACATCTTATCTTATATTGTATTACTATTAATTATTATTGTTTTGTAAATAAAAAATATATTTTTCCTTTCAAAAATTACTAAAATGTATATTCAACATTTATTTCATACCGTTATATTAATTACATTTAAATTAGGAACTAAAAATACAATCAACACAGAAAATGATTTAAAACAATCACTTATAAAAAATTCACATTATTTACTGCATATTATCAACAATATTACACATAACCCTGTCTAAAATATAGCAAGGATCTGGATTACTATCCAAACTGTCATTTTTCTCACTTTTCATTAATAATTCAGTTTCAATCATTATTTTCGAATCTAGTTCCATTGGTTCCGGTAAACTCTGAATAGCTTGTTGAAGGATATCTATGACTTTATCCAAATGTTTTTGAAATCTTAAACAATTAAATAACATAACTAAACTATGTCAATTTGGTACCAGAAGTCAATAACATTTTGCTAAAAATAATATGAAAGTTTAAAAACAAAACATACAAAAGGAGAATTATTAGAAGTAATAAAGAGCATATAAGGTAACAACTAACCAAGTATGAACAGCATCACAACGGGAGTATGATAAGTATGAAGATTAAGGCTTGGTTTTAGGCGTGAAATGACATATGTAAACTATATTGTAAAACAAGTTCACCTTACTTCAAATACAAATAAACCTTAAAAATCTTGTATCTCAATTTTATCAAAATAAACTAAAAAATTCAATTCCGATATATCCGTTTGTTCGGCTTATCAAATTAGTCGATTAATACAGGAGTATGAAAGTTCTGTGCTAAGTTAACTATAAATTCACAAACCACCGATTCTTTAACTAATCTGTGTATAAATTGACAAATGAATCTAAATAAAACATGGCTGCTTGTATATGATAAGAGAGCGCTACTAAAAGTCAGACGATCTATTGGACTTTGAATCTTGAAGTTAATCAGTTTTTCCCCGGTCCTGTGAATTGACTAGTAGTGCGCCACAACCTGTCATTCCATGAAAAGTTGGTACAACTTAATGCAATTGAATGAATGGCTACGAAATGTTTCCTATTTTCATTTCCAAGAACCACCCAAACCTCCGCAGTCAAATGGTGTTGAAAATGAGCCAATAACACCAATACATTAATATATTTAAATTCGATGATGCATCTACCATATCCATGTTTTTTAGCTGATAGGATATGAATAGTAGATTCTGTAACAAGGTTAGAATGAAAAATTCGACACGAGTGGAAAATTCCGAACGAGAGTGTCAGCGAGCGTGAGAAACCACGAGTGTCGAATTTTTTCATTCTAACAGAGTAACAGACTATATTTTCTCCACGATCAAAAAGTATTAATCAAAATAAAATTAAACCTGAACACAAGTTATTTGTTGACATATTTATATTACTTACATTGTAGTAATATTTATAGTGTTGGTACACTTACCGAAATTAAAAACTGGTGTATTGGTGTTTTTTTCATAATTTGCAATTTTAGAAATTATTAAACTCTATATCTACTTCACTTGATTTTTCACTCATTATTTTGTTTAAATTAAAACTTGTTGACAGTGACACTTCTGAAATCCATGGCAATCCATATCGTTTAATTCCATTACAGAATATTCATTCTTTACCTTGTTAAAGAATGAAAAATACATGCAAAATACATAAGAAGCAAGTGTTTTAGAATAAATATTCAGACTCGAGTGTGAATGTTTACATTATATTATTAAAAATGATTTCGGAATTCATAAATTCAGTAATGGTCGTGGAGAAAGAGTATTCTTGTATTGGCTTCTTCATGGGTAGAGATCAGAAGCGGTTCGTATAATGAACAATTCGTTTTATATTCTTTTAGATTTGAGGACTCCACTCGTTACGAACTGAATTACAGAAGATTTAGAATACTCAGAAATTAATATGATATAAAGTTAGTTAACTGCTGATTGTTATGTATCACATGTATGAAATGTTGCCATTCTTAAGGTAGTGGAACATCCGAGCTGTCAATGGTTTTTTGAATTTAAGTTTTATTTTCTCGCTTCGAGCGAGCGGAGCCATTGATTGAGCAGTCATCATAAAATATATCTTTTCTGCATTATATTTATTTTTAAATATGAGTCTGCTATATATTTTTTTGCATAATTTCCGAATATTTCTCAAAATTTTTTGAACAATAGACATTCCATCGAATATATGGCATGTTGATAATTTGGATGTGAGTAAAGTATCGGTAATTATACAGAATGACTCGATGCTACTACCAAAACTACTTTTATTTGATGGGCAACCAATATTCCATTCGGTGCTAGGGCCAGCGGATAAAGAGCCAATTCATATTTAAGAATCTCATTATAATCAAAAGATCACCTTATTTCATTACGGGTAATATACTATAGTATAGTATAGTAGTATATTATTAAGTGACATTACAGAGCCACCTTGGTATTCGGTTCGTAAATAGTGTATAGTGGATTTTAAGAATCTTTTACGTATTGTAGACCACCAATTTAATAATTTTAACATCTTTTAATTATACATTCCTTTTCAGTTGTTATAAAATCTTTGTAAAATTTCTACGCCAATGGAACGTATTTATCAGTTTTAAAATTTCCAAGAATTTACTGCACACTATTTACATACCGAATTATAGTAGGATCCCAGAGACTTATAATAACTCCCTACCTTTGTGTTTGCTTCGTAAATATACATTTCTTTCCATAACTCACTATAGTGAGGTATTATAACTCACGCTATTTGTTTATGGATACTGTTAATTGTTCAAAAACAGTTGAATAATTAATATATAACTTAATAATAATAATAATAATAATACTCGCCCTACATTTCACCCCCTTACGAGTGGACCCCAGAAGCCAATGGCTTATGCGGGGAAGGGGCGACTTACTGAGGATTGATCGCGCCATTTGGCTATAGGTGTAGGAAAACCTCACCACCATCATCGGCACAGTGACACAGGGGGATTGACAATCTAGGCTCCACATTAGACATTAATTAAATTAATATCCAATGCGCTTTACCTATTCGAGCCAAGTATCTAACACTGAAATTTTTAAATTAAAATTTCACTGTCAGATACGAGGCACGAACCCACGTTGGCTCTAGCATATAAACAGCCATAAGTGAATATGACCGATAGCCAACGGTCTGTGCCACTGAGACCGATAATAGAAGTAGATAAACATTATTAATCCATCTCTTTGACTGGACTAATGATTCTAGCCAATATAAAGAAATAAGACTTCTAATCCAATAATAACAGTATTTCTCACTCAAAGCATGTTATCTTAATTTATTAACACCCTGTATATCTGATCTAAATTGAGTTCTACATGAATCACAGAAAACAAAACTACAGGCAACAAACAAATAAAGAATGTTTAGAAGAACGAAAAGTATAGAAAGAATCAGAAATGTAAAATTAAGAGTGAAAGTAAGTAGGAAACTAGGATAGTTCAGATATCAGATTAGGATTGGAAAATAACAGATAAACAAAAATGAAACAGGAACCTAGGATGACCAGAAAAAAAGAAAAAAGACCCTTGTAAAATGTGGATTAATATTTCAGAAATTCTATAAAATAAAAGACAAATCTTGGCAATAAGCAGAGCAAATTGTTAATTACAAAAAGAGCAAGAGACTAGTAAGGGATAAAATTACTATACCTTAAGTTTAATTTATATATTAAGTTTATTTCTTGATTTAATATAGTTAAGGACTTCTGGCAGTACAACAACTAAATGAATACTACATACCTGTTGGCCGTTTCAATTCTCTGCCTTTTTTGCAACTCCATCATTACTCTTAAAGTCTCCCTTGCTTGGTGGGGTCTGAATTCATTAAGTAAATGATGGATGTGGATAAACAACAGACTTAAATCTTCAACTTTTTCTGCTCTTCTGGGAGAATCTGGACAATTCACTAATAAATCTAGCAAATCCAAAAAATTCGCTAGCAAAGATTGATTTAATTTTTTAAGCTCTCTTCTCCTATCAAAATGCAACGGATAAAGTCTTTTGATACCCTGAAATTTAGGTGTAGTAAAAGATTTTTTAGTAATCAAATTGACATACCTGACTCTCTAATGGTCTAATAATACTTTCTTCGGTATTAAATGCATTTCCAAACATATGGTAAGTATCTTGTATAGGAGGAGGAGGTTTTGGGGCCCTACCTCTCCTGATAGCTTCCTCTGTATATTGACTTACATACTGCATTGGTGGAAGTGGCAGTGAACTAACTTGAATAGTGTCTGAATTTGCCATTTTTAATAGTTAATTTACTTTTATGAATTTGTTTATTATAATTCCATTTGGAAGTAAATGTAAACATTCGTTTAATGTTTTGTCTTTGTCAGTGTCACTTCGATGTCATATAATGACGTTGACATAGCATTGACAATGTACGTTCAGAATTTGCAGTTAACAGGATGTGTTCTTAATGTAAAGAAGGATTCCCACTAGGCGGAAAATCTGCATGCGTATTTTCTTTATCTAATTCTATTGGTCGATTTCCACCAATTTTGTTGTGGATACGCAAATAAGTTCACTTTGGTTCAACATTTGATATTAAAATTTTTAAGAAAAATCAGCTGCAGATTTTTACACCTAGTGAGAATCTGTCTTAAAATTGTTATAATAATGAAAGTAGAAAAAACAGTTGAGAATATATAATAGCAACGATTGTGCGCATGTGTTGGTAATGTTAAAATACGTTTTGTCTGATTATTTAGAATAAAAATAAAAAAAAACAAAACTGCTATCTGAATCTAACCGGGTTAATCACGAATAAAAAATTGCATTTATTTCTCCAAAAAAAAATTATTTTTATGAACTATTTGTCTCCAAATTGCGGATATTTGTCTCAAAAAAGCTCCTCCTCTCCTTTAGTTTACTCCTTAGACCATTTACTATAAGAGCGATTTCACACGTAGCAATATTTTGTTAGCAATAAAAAGTCATCGCACCCGATATATTGCAAATGATTTTCACACGACATATAATTGATACAATAAAGTCACAAACTGTAAACTATTTAATATACGATTTTAAATTATCCTGCTACAAAATACGCTTATTAAATTTCTAGAGGAAACAAAAGTAAACTAGATGTTGGCTTAATAAAAAAGTATAGAATGTCCTCTCTATATATATATTTATTCTGAGATTTCATCTTCATTGATGCGTGGTTTATGACGTCATAAAATAGCAGATTACATTTGACTGAAGTAGTGTTATGAATTTTTTGTTCGACTCACTTCAATTGGCTTTATTGTAATCATTTCTGAGATTTTCTGAAGAGTAAATTAATTTCTGGTCATCTTTGGACCAAGCATTATATTCAAGAACAACTCATTGCAAGCGAAAAATGTCATAGAACGAAAAAGTGCCAGTTTTTGTCTATTTTTCAATAGTGCGTGCTCTAGTGCCACTTTTGGCACAATTGTGCTACATTTGACTACACAGACAGGGTTGTTCTAGAGGATCTTTTGATTGTGCTTAAGTTGGTCACAAAATAGTGTCCAATGGCACAGTAAAATGATTATAATCATTTTACTGCGCCAGTGGTGCCACAGAACTTGATCACGTTTTCATCGCTAAAAAAGAGCTGTGGTTTATGACGTCATAAAATTATAATTGTAATAATTTTTTGTTCTATCCACCTAGACTGGATGGAGCGATTCAATCGCGCTTAATTTCAAACAAATCTATGATTTTTTAAGGGCGCGACAACGCCATCAGCGGCTTGTAACAAAGCAAATCTTCAATATATTGTACATAGATGGCGATAGCTGTATGAATAGCTCGATTTATAATTTTAGCACGTGGTTCTATTTCAAGGTTGTCAAATTTACGGACGCTGATTAAATATTTTAGGACAATAATATGAATATTGCTGTTGGCCACTTTCAATTATTGCACTGCAACATGAAAAGTTAATCTGATAAAAATTGTACCTAGTTTAATTGTGACAAAAAACACAAATAAAATCATTCCAATATTTTTACTCATAATACCTACTGGTATATTCTAATCACATGTAATCTATATTTATCCAAATTTTAATAAGTAATCATTTGAAATTTTTTAATATATCTATTTAGATACATCTCTTTTAAATTCAATAAAATATAAACTGAAAAGAATATGGTCAATCCATCTTTGACCATGTTTTGATCGAATCGTCAATGCTTGTAAAAATTAACAATCCATTCTATTCTGTCGATTATAATATTTTTAATCATAGCAACCCAGGACGAGTGTTGCCAATATTAGGGTATTTATTTAAAACTTGTGGAGTTTACCTAATATTTGAGGATTATGTATTTAAATTGATTACAAAAATATTTTACTAATTATTTTTTATATTTTTGTCGCTGTGATCTGCAAATTTATTAAACTTTAGAAAACCAAAAAAAAGTTATTTTTTAAGAATTTCGTTTTGTTCTTTTGAGCTGATTTAAAAAAATAAGAGTTCAAAATTATTTGTTTTTTAACTTTTTTTATTATGTATAAAAATACACCTTTTGTGTACCTACTAGGCGTTTACTCTGTAAAAAATAACAAAAATTCACAATCGGAACTATATTAAAAATTCACTCGGCACCGCGATGTGTTAAAAAAGAAAAATGTCAATTTAAAAGTTCCAAACTTCAAAAAACTGCACGTGTTATAAAACCGTTCTTATTTTTCAAGTATCTTTGAAACTTTTATAAAAATATGCATACGGCAACGTCGTATTATCATATACAAGTGTCTCTAAAAGTCGATTCACATAGTTCGTTGAAATGTTTTTGACAGATACCGTTTGCATTTCTGATTGGTCAACCATTAATTATTTAGACGACAACTCAGCATTTATCCAAGTTCCAATACTTATGTAAACTCACCCTTACGCTTTGGTGGTGAACACGATGAACTACAATGGGCGCATTCAGCAGAGAGAACAGTTGTGCAACAGTTTATGATTTTTCTGCTGGCACAAGCGCTCACCGCCAACATGTTGTGGAGCGGTCGCCATTTTTTGTAGCGATAAAAAAGTACGCTCACTTTTTACAACGTGTTGGGAGTTGTGAACATGTCAAATATGGATAAAGAAATGGAGTATTATTTAATAACATATGAATTGAATGAACAGTTTTACGATGTTAAAGGAACCTCAGAAAATCATGCAAGATTTCGAAATGGTATTTTTCTCATTTCAATTAATTTTAATTACTTCAAAAGCTGCCCGAGACATTCTAAAATGTTCCTTAAACAAATCATCCATGTACAATAGAACTGTTATTTCATAAAAACCTTCATTTTTGGGCAAATTTCTTCTTTCGTTGTTTTCAAGGATTTCCAGTGGTTGTGCTAAAAATCATTTACAATTTCCCCTATCAAATTAAAATCCATTAGATCCTTATCAAATAAATATAGATGCAAATTGCCGAAAAAAGAAAACTGTCATCAAAAACTAACTGTCACTTAAGTGTCAAATGTTAAATCATCTAGCGGTGTGTCCAGCAGAATTTCGCTACCGCTTCCCACCGGTAGCAACAACTGTTTTGTCTGCTGAATGCGCCCAATGACATGATAATTAACGCATCAAATTTAAAATTGTGTCAAAAATTTGCAAATCTAAATCATGCTTTTAGCAAAAACTATCTAATATCCAGCACTCATATTTTGAAAAAGGTAATAAGAAACGATAGAGAATGGATTGAAATAAATTTTGTTATTCATCTTTACAATTATAATTTCAAAGTTTATATCGATGTTGTGAATTTACGGTTAGTTATTATCGAATATATTTATATTCAATTCATTCTTACAACATTGCTGTTCATAAATATAAATTAGTTTGCTTGTAATTTTTCCTTATTTTCATAAAAAGCATGAATTAGTAAAACCTTGTTAAGTGTAAAAAAGGCCGCCATTTTTAGTCCATTTCCCAGCCTTAAGAACAAATCAGTTTCTAGTCATACTCGCATCAATAAATATATTTAATAACAAAACAAAAAATATTTTATAAAAACCTTTGAACCTAAAATAGAACTCATTCGATTATAAATAAAAGAATATTAATGTATTAATTTTGAGTATAAAATTAATAATTCTGTCCTTGAGCGACCTTCCACTTTTACCGACATGGATGTTACGTTTGATAGAAAGCTTTCCTTTATTGCTCACATTGACACTGTTTATTCTGCTGCCAACAAGATGTATGGATTTATAACGCGGAACTCCCGAGATTTTGCACATCCGGAAACAATGAAAACATTATATTATGCATATGTTAGGTCAAGAACTGAGTATGCGGATATAATTTGGAGCCCATTTTATGATACTCATATTCAAAAATTGGAATCAATACAAAGGCGGTTTCTAAAACTCCTGTCATTTAGAATAGAACATGTTTATACACCACTTTCTATCAGCAACACTGAACTCCTTTCCCGACAAAAAGTAAATAGATTAAGCCACCGGAGAGACTGTCATTCAGTAATCTTTTTACACAAAATCATCAGTAACAAACTTAATGATCCAAATTTTCTACAAAAACTCGATTTTATTGTTCCAAGAATAGCATCTAGAACATGTCAAACCTTTTACCTTCCCATTCCCCGAACTAATATTTTAAAATTTTCTCCCTTCTTGGGAAACTAATTGTTAACAGTAAATAAATAAAGAAATATTCCCAAGAATAAAATAAATAAAAAATATTACATGCAAAACAAAATAAAAACCAATCTGTGCAATAAACAGAGAATTTCAGTCAGTCTCTCATCTGTATTAATCTTTTCTAATGGCGGTTTTACACCAAACCGACTAGTTGAATTGCTGTTTTAAAAAACAAAAATTCAACTGTTCACACTAAACAAAACAAAAATTAGTTGCTGTCGAGTTTTTGTTTTCTGTCGTTTCACATCAGAGAAACAGTTGCAGTTTTGTTTAGTTCAATTCAAAAAGTAGATGGGTGTTCATTATTTTATATTATTTATTAAAAACAAATTAAGATGGTTATTAGTGACGAGGAACGCTTTTTTTCTCGTGTGCGGTTGGCTGTTGGTACGTGATTTAGAAAAAAAAAAGAAAACGTCGTACACGCAGGTATTATTGGGTGAGATCCTTATTAAATAGAAAGAAATATGATGGTGCTACAAACTACACAGCGCGCCGCAACTCCGTTTACACCAAGCCGACTGAGTTGCAATAAATGCAGCAACTCTTTGAAGTTACCGACATCGATCGGGAAACGAAAAACAAAACAGCAACTGTTGAGTTGCCGAAAAATCTTCAAAAATTCTGTAAAAAGTTGCGGTTTTGTTTTTTTTTTCTACTCGAATTGCTGTTTTTTCGGTTTGGTGTAAATCCGCTTTAAGAGAATTAGATTATAATTCAGTAATTTCTTATCTGGTCTCCATTCGTTAGCTCCACCAGTCAGATTCAGTTACGAGAAAACTCTCTCTGCTGTAGCTGAAGAATGTGGTAGACAAAATACGTTTGACTATTACCATGAGATTTTCAAACACTGGTTCGACCAATGAATTTTTCATTAATGAAACATTTTGACAAAATAAAGAACGAAATGGTGCTCGTTTTTGCCCATTTTTCAATAGTGCGTGCTCTAATGCCACCTTTGACCCAATTGTGCTACAATGAACAACCCTGACTGTAACCGCCTGCATTTTATTGTACGGGTTTTAGCTCGCGCGAATTCGCTTGCACTGTAACCGTAGCCTAAGTTATTGTTACCTATATAAAAAAATATATATAAATTAAAAAATTATTTAATAATATAAGGAGAACAGATGGAGAGTAATGAATATTTGATGGTAAAAATAGAGGAGTAAAATGAAATAGTCAAGGAAGGGAACAGGATATAGAAATTGAATACGAACAGGAGACAAAATAGAAAGGAATTAAATTTTTGGGATTTATTACAAATTCAACTTTTTATAGAGAAGAAACAGAAAATTTTTGGAATAAAGATAAGTTGTTTTTTTATTTTTGGGCTTTATTTTTTTTTAAGCAAAAAGGATTTACAGATTTTAAGTATTTAAAATGTATCTTGATAAAATTGCGTTAAGTCAAATATATTTGATAGTCATATTTAAAGTTTATAATTTTTATGATGCACTTAAAATTATCAACAGTCATTTTAATTCTACTAACATAAAAATAACCAACATTTTAAATAAAGAACTAAAACGATTGTTCATTATTTTAATTCCGCATTGTTTTGAATTTAAATGCTACATGAATTAAAATGACTTCATAATTTTAAGTGCATCATAAAAATTAAAAGCTTTAAATACGGATATCAAATATATTTGACTTCCGTAATTTTATCAAGATACAATTTTATCATTCAAACATTTTAAATAGTCAAAGTTTTTAAAAGAAACAATTTAATAGTACTGAAATAAATAGACAAACATAAACCTGAGTTGAATAAAATGGTATAAAAATGAATAAATAAAAATTTTAAGAATAAAAAGTAAAACGGCATTCCATATTTATTGATGGTTATGATTATTAATTTTGACGATACATTGACAGAATGTCTACATGTCAAAATTAAGGCGCTTTAAATTAAAAATGTTATAGCCTATATTTAAATTAAATACAGAACGCCTGTATTAGTAACAAAAAATATTTAACGTTATTTTAAATGCTCATGCATATATGTGAAATAAAGTAAAACTTTATTAAAGTATCAGAAAAAGAGCAGGTGCAATAACTCTCCATTAGAAGTTTCTTTTTCTACTTTTTCATTACCGGACTTACAAACATTACTTTTTGTAATTTTCTTTTTTTTGGTGCAGAATAACTTCCTCTAAATGTTAATTTTTTTCATCATCTTTCAGTACTACTTTCGGAGATAGCAGAATTAACAATATTGTGCTGAGTCACCAGTGCTGCTAATGTTGGTGCTATTTTGGTAATAGCTTTATTAAAAATCTCCAGCTGCTCCATTGAACTCACAGAATCTAGCAGTTGCAAAAATTTCATTTTAATTTCATTTTTTTCTTCTTCAAACGAAAGACCTTTTAAACTACTTAATTTTCTAGGAATGCAGTCCTTTTCATCATCTTTATATTGAATTGGCATTGCATTTATATTATAAGCATTTTCTATGTTGTAGAGATCCTTTTTGGTAAGAAGATGTATTCTTTCTAACTTTTTATTCTGTACAGAATCACGTACTTCATCTAAAATTACAGAAAATGGAATATTAGATGCAATTTTTTCTGCAATAGATTGGCGATCGGTTGAGGTTAAATATAAATGGCTAATGTCACACTGATGCCCAACGTGTGTTTTTAAAAACTTCACTAAGACTTTACCATTTAAATAAAATGTGACTGTAAGGCTCGCTGGACAATATCCATCAATTTTGTTGCTTCCTGAAAATAAAAGAAAGGTTAATTGAATTGTATACAGATTTCTCTTTTGCTAGAAAGTTAAATATTTAAAAGTCCAAAAATAAAAAAATTACCTTGTGTTTTTAATCGCCTCTTTCCCTGACCTCGTGAAATATAATAACCAGATCTATTACAAAAATATGTTATATTAGTATGAGATTTAGATTTGACTATAAAACGTTTTCTTTTTTTTATATATCTGGTATTTGTATCTCTTTCTATAAAACTCTTCCATTCTTCAAAGGATTCGTTATCAGGAAAAATATATGTCTCTATTTCAAGCTGTATGTTATGTTCTTGTTCAAAATGATCCATAAAATCTACAGTAAGCCTTGACTGAAAAGTGCAGAGCGGGCAAGTTCTTAAAATTACATTGGGGCCTGAATTACCTGAATTATTTACTTTTGTTGCGTTATTAATACTAACATGTTTGTTTTTATGATACCGAAAATGTTTTTCTTGATCAAAATTTCTGCCACACACTTCACACTTAAATTTTTTTTTCACATATTTAATTTTATATGGCAATAATTCTGTAAGTTTTTGCTCATGAAATTTCTTTATGTGTTTACGTAAATTTGAATTGTTCGCAAAGCATTTCTTGCACTCCTTGCATTCAGAATTCATAGTGATTCTTATCAGTGTAATCAATAAATACGAAGAAATATCTAATGGTTATAAATTATTATTATAAAAAATGCATTTGCTTTATAAACAAAAACCTACCTAACCTCACAAAATTATTGAAGAAGTTAGTGACACTTTTTCACACCTATGGTCTATTTAAAAACCAGGAGTGATTTGAATTTAAGTTGGCAATTCTGTAGACTTGTCATTGGTCAGTTTGCAGTCAGTTTCAGCCTCAGAGTAAAGATATATATAGAGAGGGCATTCTATCCTTTTTTATTAAGCCAACATCTAGTTAACTTTTGTTGACATCGTCCTCTAGAGATTCCATAAGCGTACTTTCAAGCAGGATAATTTAAAATCCTACATTAAATAGTTTATTTTTTAAATATTTTTGTAAACATTTTGAACTATTTTAAGCGATTTTCTTGAGAGGTTGTTAACCATGAGAAAGAAATGTGAAAAATGTGGTGCTTTTCTCAAGCCATTATATAATCATCAATCTTACACTTCACAAGTAAGTTATGAAAGTAGTTTTTGAATAATTTAAAATATAATACAAGTTGATAAGATTTGATAATTTTTTATTTTGCTTCCTTTCTTTTTTCTGTTATATACCTACCATTCATATTTTTTTTATGTTATTCGCATTTAGGTACTCCTTACTATAGCGAGGTTTTAGGAGCAATAAAAAATATTATTTATTTGATTCGATTATTAAATACGTACATTTAATATAAATTTACAAGCATTTGCTATGTTTTAATGTTAAAATTTATCAGTATTACAGAAAATACAACTTTATCGAAATTATAAAACTTCTCACGACATATTTAATTCAAATGTGATATAATAATAACATGTAAAATAACCAATTTCAATTTTCTATTTTTTTGCTAAAATAAATAAAAAGTTATAATTCTTCGCGTCGCCACTGTCTAATACATCACGTCAATTTTTATTGTTGATTTCGTCCTCTGCACGAGATTTTTCTACGCGTCTCACGTCCCTCACCCACAAACTTTGCCGAGAGAGAGGGCTAGATGTTGGCTTAAATTTTGTAAATGAAATTAGATATACAGGGCATATCTAGTAGTTCCTTTATCTGAGGTTTCAGCTGATGATAATTGACATTGACAGTTTTGACATTTTATAATTTATTATTTTTAGTTCTATTATTGCTTTTGTCCTCTTGTTATTTCATCAGTTTTAGTTAGTTTTCCACTCTATTTCGTTAAAAAAAAATAGTTCTTTTCAGAACTCAGTAAGCAATTAAGTTAGTCAGAAAAACCGTGCATACTAAAAACCAAAATTGTTGATGTTAAATCCAAAATTTTTAAGGTCGCCGATAGGTTATATTTATTACTTTCTAATTAAAAATTGCATTAGCGCTTAACATTTTTCTTACAGTGGTTGCAAAGTCAACAACTTACCGAGTATTAAAAGAATACCGCAGTAGTGGAACAATTTCTAGTACAAAAAATATTGGGGGAATACCAGGACTTCTAAAAACATTTGATGAGGGGTTTAAAAATGCTGTTCGGAGAATAGTACATGATTTATTTTTTAAAAATAAGTTACCTACATTGAACAAAATTTTGCAAGCTTTGAAGAAACGTTTAGATTTGCCATAAATATCTCGGTCATCTTTATATACTTTCTTGAAACACATTAACTTCAAGTAAGTTTGTAACTTTGAAGAGTTAATGTACCTGGTGTTTATTTATTATATATATTTTTTTAGATATTTGAAAAGAAATCGTCAAAGTATATTAATGTGATGATATATGTAGATGGAGGTTGACATATTTAAGATCCATAAAAAATATAGAAATGAAAACAGGCCAATCATTTACTTAGATAAAACTTGGACTAATGAAGGACATAGCAAGGGAAAAACATGGGTCTACCAAAGTGTAAGCAGTAGACGTCAAACATTTACTGAAGGTTTATCCACGGGCCTGAAAAACCCTACTGGAAAGGGAAGACGTCTTATTATTTTACATGCTGTTTCCGAAGCAGGCTTTGTAGAAAATGAATTATTGGTTTTTGAAAGCCAAATGACAGGAGATTACCATGAAGAGATGAATTCCGAAGTATTCGAGAATTGATTTTCTCCTTTTTTGACAGTTACTTAATGATGCTATGATTGTGATGGATAATGAATCATATCATAGCCGAAAAGTTGAAAAAATCCCAACCTCGTCATCAAGAAAAGCTGAAATGCAGAAGTGGTTACAAACTAAAAATATTGCCTTTGATATAAATATGAAGCGGTGTGAACTTTTGCACCTAATTCGACAACATGAAGGTAAACATAATTTGTATGTTGTCGATGAAATGGCAAAAGAAGCCAAAAAAGTTGTGTTACGGTTTCCACCATACCACTGTGAATTAAATGTCTACACTTGATGGATTAATGGATGACATGATAGAGCCATTAATAATTTCTGCGAACACTGGAAGCTTGGATGAATCGGAATCTTCTGATGTGGATTAATATAAATATTTTGTTGTATTTGCATATGTTGTAATTTTAATTTTGTTTCTTATATACATAAAGGAAGTTTTATTAAAATTGTAATTAGTTAATTCGTGTTTATTTATCCAGTTAAAAATAAGATTAATTACCATATTTTACATAATAACTTCTTTCATTTAAATTAAAGAATAAATCCCATTTATTCCTATATTAATTTAAACTATTAAGAAATAAGATAAATCACTTCTTTTGCAAAATATAACCCTTGTAATGTATCTAAAAGATTTTTAATTTTTTTTTCCAATTAAAATAAAATATTTCCAAAATTTAATAAGTTAATATCTTTTAAAAGCCATGATCACAGTAATTGTTATTTATTTCCTAGATTGTGAACACGACTATTTCTGATTTCGGAACACGTCCTTTATAATATAAAATCTAGTAACTTTTAGTGGTGTAAGTAAGGTTTATTAAGAGTCAAAGTTATGTTTTTAATAATATTGAAAATATTACCTGTTTGTATTTCATTTTCCTTCTCTATGAAAAACTGGAAAATTTCATTCTACGCGATTTATCCCTTAAACACTGCTTTTGCTACAACGATAGCCACATGGTACCATATCAATTACCAGTATGTTGCCAGGAGCGCCACGGCAAATACTAATATAGCCGTCCCTTCCACGCGCAAGCTCTTGGATTCTGGGGTTCACTCGTAAGGGGGTGAAATATAGGCAGATAATTATTAGTATTATAATTATTATTATTATTTTATAATAGACATATCTCGCAACACTGTTTAAATGATACAAAAAAAATTGTTGCTATTAAAAAAAACAACAATATAATTCTCTTATTCATATTTTATAATACGTATTTGCAACACTGCTAAATAAATTGCTACTATAAACAGCCAATAGTGTGAACACCTGCATTATGGACCCTCCATAAACATATATAGGTCTTTAGTCTTTAGTTGACTGAGACTTGAAACCGCCTGTTTGCTAGTTGACTGCCAGCTAAATTGAATCACGCGCAAGCTCAATAGATTTTGTAGCTTTATTATCTTGAAAAATATAATCTACAATAATTTTTGTAATCTTTTTTTTAAATTTTATATTTATGTGATTTATTATTATGGAACAGGGTGATATATTTCAAGTAGGAGATGAATTTAGTCATGATGACGAAGAAATAATACTGAGCATGAAAGAAGACCTTATATTATGAGAGAATGGTCAAATTTTTTGCAAAATTATGACGAAGCCGATTTTTTCTTTAGATTCAGGCTGAAGAAACAAATGGTTTTAACATTTGTTTTATTATTTTCAATGTTTTTTTTATTTACAATCATTAATAGCAGTGCTCTATCTGATGCTGTAAAATTAGCTACTCTTTTTCTTCTCTAAAAAAGATTCCATAACGAAAAAAAAAAACTTTTCAACCGACACACATAAAAAATGGACGCTTGTCTGGAGTTTGGATTTTTATTCCAATACGGGCCCCCACCTCTGTTGAGTTTATACCGCGTAATTTAAATTGTCCAATTAAAAACATTTGCGGAACTTGTCAAAACAGCCAACCCACCAAAATTTACTAACAGCTAGAATTTAGCTTTCAGTAAACTTAATAAAAAACGCTTTAAATATAAGTCAGTTAAGCATATCTATTGGCTACGTAACAGTTAGATTTAACAGTACATTGATAAACCGGCACTTAGTAAAATATTAATATTTGGAGGTGCTGAACGTATAATTAAAATATTGACCATTCCCTATATGAAACACCCTGTACAAATATTTTGTGCGAACAGAAATCCCTGATATTGATTTAATTGTGACATTCTTGTGTTAGCTGGGTACCAGTATGAATTTTCAAATGTTTTTTCAAATTACTTCCCTGAATAAACTGTTTGAAACAAATTTCACATTTAAAAGGTTTCTCTCCAGTGTGAGTTTTTAAATGACTTTTCAAATTATTACTCTGAATAAATTCTTTGAAACAAATTTCACATTTAAAAGGTTTCTCTCCAGTATGGATTTTTAAATGAGTTTTTAAATAACTACTCTGAATAAATTGTTTAAAACAAATTTCACATTTAAAAGACCTTTGCCCAGTGTGAATTTTCAAATGCTTTTTCAAACTATTTTTCAGGGTAAATTGCTTAAGGCAAATTTCACATTTAAATGATTTCTCTCCAGTGTGAATTATTAAATGACTTTTCAAATTACATTTCTCAATAAATTGCTTATGGCAAATTTCACATTCAAAAAATTTCTCTCCAGTGTGAATTTTTAAATGACTTCTTAAACTACTATTCCAAGTAAATTGTTTTAAACAAATTTCACATTTAAAAGATTTTTCACTGGAGTGGATTTTTAAATGATTTTTCAATGTATTCTTCTCAGTAAATTGCTTCAGACAAATTTCACATTTCAAAGACATTTCTCCAGTATGATTTGTTAAATGACTTTTTAAACTACTTTTGTCAGTAAATTGATCAAGGCAAATTTCACATTTAAAAGACCTTTGTCCAGTGTGAATTTTAAAATGATTTTTCAAATGATAGCTCTGGCTGAATTGTTTAAAACAAATTTCACATTTAAAAGATTTCTCACCCGTGTGATTATTTAAATGTACTTTCAAAGCTCCTTTTTGAGTAAATATCTTAAGGCAAATTGGACATTTAAATGATTTCTCACCAGTGTGAATATTTAAATGCGTTTTCAAATTACCTTTCTCAGTAAATTGTTTGAGGCAAATTTTACATTCGAAAGATCTTTCTTCGCCGTGAATTTTTAAATGATTTTTTAAACTGCTATTTCGAAGAAATTGTTTTAAACAAATTTCACATTGAAAAGATTTCTCAGCTGTGTGAATATTTAAATGAATTTTCAAACTACCATTCTGAGTAAATTGCTTTAGACAAATTGGACATTTAAACGATTTCTTACCAGTGTGAGTTTCTAAATGAGTTTTTAAATGAGCACTCTGAATAAATTCTTTTAAACAAATTTCACATTTAAAAGGCTTTTCTCCAGTGTGAACAATTAAATGATTTTTCAATGTATGTTTCCGACTAAATTGTTTGAAACAAATTTCACATTTAAAAGACCTTTCCCCAGTGTGAATTTTTAAATGTTTTTTCAAATTATTGTTAAAAGGAAATCGTTTAAAACAAATTTCACATTTAAAAGGCCTTTCTCCAGTGTGAACATTTAAATGACTTTTCAAAGCATGTTTTCGACTAAATTGTTTGAAACAAATTTCACATTTAAAAGGTCTTTCTCCAATGTGAACATTTAAATGACTTTTCAAATTATGTTTCTGACTAAATTGTTTAAAACAAATTTCACATTTAAAAGTCCTTTCCCCAGTGTGAATTTTTAAATGTTTTTTCAAATTACTGTTAAAAGAAAATTGTTTAAAACAAGTTTCACACTTGTGAAGTAATTTGTTACTAACATTTAAATCATTTGTCAAATTAATTGATCGTTTTGAACGAATTTTAAATTGAAATGGTTTTCTTTTGTTGTAAATTCGTGCAGCACATTTAATAGGTTTGATCGCTAAATTCTGATATAAGTTTATGTGTTTAGCTTTCACACAATGAACTGCATAATGATTCCAAAATTGGAATTTCCCATTGCAGTCTTTTCCACAAAAAGCACAAATAACAAAGCATTTTTTGAAGTGCTCATTAAAATGGTTTAGTCTCGACTTTGAAAAGGTAAAATCTAGAAATATAATAATTTTTAATAGCTGTTTTTTAAAAAATAAGAAAAAACTTACATTTTTGGCAAACTGGGCATTCATACTTAATTTTATTTTTCTTGAAAATCTTTTTTAAATATTTTTGGAGACCCTGATCTTTTCCGAAAGCTATATTGTTAGTTTTTAAATCTGTATTGATATCTAGAATTTCATTAACATATTCCCGTTGTTGATAACTATCTTCCTGGTTGAATAACTGATAAGTTTCTTCAACTTTTTGGATTTCTATTTGAGAGAGTAATATTGGTTCAGATTTAACTTCTACTACATTTGTGAAAGAACATTCTTGTTTCACAATTTCATTTTGTACAAGCGATAAGTCTGGTTTAATATCCAGAATTTCACTTTTCGTATTGCATTGAACAAACTTCAATTCCTGTGTTTGAAAATTATCTTCCAAAAGAGTCAAATTATATGCTTCTTCAAATTTCTGAATTTCTTCGTAGGAAAGTGACAAAGGTTCAGGTTTAACTTCTATCAACTCTATTTCTGAATATTCTTTTTTCATCTCCATTTCTTTCTTTGTCTAGATTTTTTTCAATCTATTTGAAACAATTTTTATACAACTGAACTATTTATAAAATAGTTATTTGTTATCTTATCTGTGTCGAATGTCAGACGTCAGACGTCAGTTATGTTACATTTGCTTATAATCACCAACATATTGTGAGTTCGTTTTAGCCATCGCGGAGCAGATGAGAGCAGACAGATTTTTTGATCACGTGACCTTCGAGTCATCTGGTTACTTGATAATTTCCGAACGGTTTAGAGGTTGAGGTTATCTGTTTTAAACAAAAACAAATTCGTTATTAGTTTCATACAAAATGGAAGTTGCTGAATTTCTGTGGACAATCTCCACTAACTGTCGACTTTCTGTATTTTCCATTTAAGAACTTACTATCCTCTAATAAACAAAATTTGTGGTAATGTTTAGTGAGTTCGTTTTAGTCGTCGGACGCCTCTGATGCCTCTACTGCGTTCGTTTATTGTTTTTGATGAGTCTGAGGAAAATTTATTTTGCGTTCGTTTTAGTCATCCGGATGTTTTAGAGCATCCTCGTTTTCGTCGGACCTTTTTGATCGAGCGTTCAGATGACAGTATGACAGTTGCAAAAAGTCATAAGTATACCATTAATACAACCACAAATTTTGTTTATTGGAGGGAAAGGTTACATAGTAGGTTATTAAATGGAAAATACAGAAAGTCGACAGTTATTGGAGACTGTTCACAGAAATTCAGCAACCTCCATTTTGTATGAAACTAATAACGAATTTGTTTTTTGTTTAAAACAGATAACCTCAACCTCGAAACCGTTCGTAAATTATCGAGGAGCCAGATGGCTCGAAGGTCACGTGATCAAAAAATCTGTCTGCTCTCATCCTCTCCGCGATGGCTAAAACGAACTCACAAGTTATGACTTTTTGCAACTGTCATACTGTCATCTGAACGCTCGATAAAAAAGATCGGACGAAAACGAGGATGCTCTAAAAACATCCGGATGACTAAAACGAACGCAAAATATATTTTCCTCAGACTCATCAAAAACAATAAACGAACGCAGTAGAGGCATCCGAGGCGTCCGATGACTAAAACGAACTCACCAATAAAAAGAAGAATATATAAAATGCGTTCGGTAATGTAATCAGAGATGCGACGGATTGTTTGTCACGTCGGAGTAAGTTGCAATAAATGTGACTGTCTTCCTATGTGGGGTTGTAACTGGGTCGTATACTAGGGGTTCGAAGAGCCAACTAGGAGCGTCGTTCAGTTGCGTAGATGTGGTTGATACTTCGTCGCCTGATGGGTCAGCTGGAAACACCCGAAGAAACCATGGAGACAGAAAATATTTTTGTAAATCTAATAGACTTCGAAGATTTTACAGAAATTAAATATAAAAAAAGGAAAAATAAATCTGATGACGAAGATTTTACGGAAAAACCAAATTCCAAAAATAAGAAGCAAAATCCGGCTATTAGAGAAAATAGCCCTAATAATAGAAGCTTAATTGCCGTAAATAACCCAAAGGACAATTTAAAAGAAATTACCGGAAATTCCACGAACATAGAGGTAATTATAGATGATTTAAATATTTCAAACGAAATATTAAATAAAAATAAATCGATTGAAAATAATATTGTAAATAAAAATAATGAAATTATTGTGTTAAAAATAACACTAATAATTTTACATATCCAAAGGAACGCCGCGATTTTGACGCCCCTTCGACGTCAACAGACGCCGGAGACGCTGTAGCCCCTCCCGTTACTTACAAAAAAATTGCCCCAATTATTCTAAAATCAGTAGAATTTTGGAACCGTCTCAAAGCTGGACTAAAATCTAATAAAATTGAATATGGAGACGCTATCCTCTCTAAAAACAAACAAAGCCTTCGCATTCATCCAAAAACAGCGGATAACCATAGAAGGATGGCCAAATACTTTTGCCAAATGAAAAATATTGACAATGGTATCAATTGGGTTGTCTTTGAGATGGCAGAAGACAAAACCCCCAAAGTAGTGATGAGAGGCTTGCCTCACAACACTCCTTTGGAGGAAATACGAGAGGACTTGAAAGACCAAGGCATTGATATCCTAAATATCTCTGCCATGACGTCTAGGAGGGACAAAAAACCTCTTTCATTATTTTTAATTGATGTCCGTCACGAGGACAAAGATAAAATTTTAAAAATTAACCGCTGCACATCACTAGTAGTGTCAGTTGAAAATAAAAGAAAGAACAATATGGCAACCCAATGCTACCAATGCCAAGGTTTTCATCATGCTCAATCGAGCTGTTTTATAAATCCTAAATGCGTTAGGTGCGGTGAAGGACATAGAGCAGCAGACTGCCCAAGACCAAGGAAAGCAAAAGCAACTTGTGCTAACTGCAATGGCGATCATCCCGCCAATTACAGAGGATGTCCAAACATGCCTAGGACTCAAATTAAAAGTTACGCAAATGTAACAAAAAGGCCTTCAGCCCCTGATCCAGTGCCCTCAGCACAGCAAACGGGCAATAGGCCTTCAGCACAACAGCCTTCAGCTGCAAGACCACAGCCTTCAGCTCCACAGCTTTTGTTCAGTCAGATGGACAAAAGCCAGATTATGGGCCTGCTCCAGTCCCTCACCGCACACATTTTGGCTTTATAAAATGTGATAACTGGTTTTAACCTAAATTGTTGAAATTTTCAAAAATTAAAAAAAATATCTAAAAAATCACAGAACTAAATTTAAAAGTTCCTGATTTTTTAAAGATAATCTCCTGGAATCCAGGAGGTATTAAAAAACATAAAAATAACCTATTTGAGGTTATTGAAAGGGTGGGTCTAGATATCATAGCCCTTCAGGAAACTCTTTTAGGGGAGGAGGATAAATTTAAATTAAAAGGGTATAATATATACAGAAATAAATTTAGGCCAAATTCTGGGGGAACTGCAATTATGATAAAAAATTGCATTGAACATTTTAATATTAATACACCAGTGGGATTCACCACTCTAGAAGCAACAATCATAAAGGTTAAAACCAGTTATGGATATATTAAAATTGCATCTGTGTACGTTAGACCGAACGAACGTATTAACTTCCTTGAGCTTGAAGAACTCCTCCAAGAGGAAAATACAATCTTAATAGGGGACCTGAATGCTAAATCACGAGTGTGGAATAGCTTTCAGGAAAATACCAAAGGTCGACAATTGCTAAACTTTATGCAAAATTACCCAGGTTGCCACATAATCGCACCAACGACGAATACACATTACCCAGGAAACCTAAACCTAAGACCTGATGTACTGGATATCGCAATAGTGAAGGACACGAATTTCCCATATGAAATTTCTACCCTGCACGAAGCAGGTGAAGGACACCTTCCAGTCCTCATGGAAGTGGGACAAGGAGAACAAGTTTTCCACACTTACATATCTAAAAGGACCAACTGGCTTGCCTTTAGACGAGGCATAGGACCGGAACTAGGCCCAGCACCTCGGATTGAAAGTACTGAGGAAATAGAGGAAGAAATCCTGAGATTTGAAGGCGCCGTTCATAGAACGATCGAGCGCACTACGAAAACGAAGCGCAGCGAAAGAAAAGGAATTTATGCTGAGATTAGCAATGACCTAAAGACCCTTATTCAAAATAAAAATCGAGCTCAAAGAAGAGCAAAACGTACCAGAGACCCAGAAGATAAAAGGACAGCTACTCGACTTCGTGAACAAGTCTCCAGAGAACTCACCAAACATAGAGAAGCAAATTGGAACAAATGGATCAACGAACTTGATCCCCAAGAAGCAGCCCTTTGGAACCTCTCAAAAATTCTGAGGCAGGACAGGAAACCAGTCCCAACGTTACACGTCGAGAATGGCCTAGCGTATACCGCACAGGAAAAGGCGGACGCTTTCAAACTAACTATGGAGAGAGAATGCATGCTAAACAGGCACGACGATGAGGATGAGGACTTTATTGATCAGGTTGAGGAAACTGTCCAAAATTACTTAAGCGTTCCAACAAACTTGGCCATATCCCATACCTCACCAGAAGAGGTACAGGATATAATCAAGTTCCTATCAGCAAAAAAGGCACCAGGATGCGACCAAATTTCAAATAGAGTCATTAAACACTTTCCACAGAAAGTTATAGTCCATCTGACTGCTATAATCAATGCAATATTAAGATTTAGATACTTTCCAAAAAGATGGAAAAAAGCGGACGTCATCATGGTGCCTAAACCTGGTAAAAACCACAGTTTACCACAAAATTACAGACCAATCAGTCTATTACCGGCCATGAGTAAAATCGCAGAAAGAATCATTTTAAGACGTCTCTTAGAAGATACAGTTGCATTAAATGTCATACCAGATGAGCAATTCGGCTTCAGAGCAGAACACTCTACTGAAACACAGGTCCTGAGATTGGTTGAATACGTAACCCAGGGTTACAACATCAGACAATCCACAGGAGCTGTGTTTTTAGATGTCTCAAAAGCATTCGATAGAGTCTGGCACGAGGGCCTAATATATAAAATGATTGAGATCGGTTATACCAAACCCATTATCCTCCTCATCCATTCCTTTCTGTCGGATAGATGCTTCAGAATCAAAATGGGACACGTCCTATCTGATTATGGAGTCCTTGAAGCAGGAGTTCCCCAAGGAGCAGTCCTTTCCCCCCAACTCTATACCATCTACACCTCTGACATCCCCAGATCTCCACATACAATGCTTAGCTTGTATGCAGATGACACGACTATCGCGACTAGAAGCTTAAGGCCTCACCTAGTAAGAGAACACCTCCAAGAACACCTGGACGATCTAGAAGATTGGTTTGTAAAGTGGAAAATAGCAATAAACGCAGATAAATCCCAAGCTATATACTTCACTAAGAGAAGAAATTACCCAGACGGACGTCTGGAAATACTAAATACAAATATAGCTTGGCAAACAAAAGTAAAATACCTGGGGGTAACGCTCGATAAAGGTCTAACGTTCACAGAGCACGTAAAAACAATTATCAGTAAAACCAGACAAGCGAGAGCTCGCCTTCAACCTCTTATAGGTAGAAGGAGTAAATTAACAATTAAAACCAAAATGAGACTGATAAACTCCATAATTATTCCACTTGCTACTTACGCGTCCCTTGCGTGGGGACAAACATGTGAAACAAATAGAAATAAAATCCAAAGTCAGCAAAATATCTGTTTACGGGAAGCAGCAAACCTACCATGGTATGTTGCCAACCGTTGGATATTCAGAGATTTAAAATCCACCAGGGTTTTAGATACACTGAACAACCGAGCAGAGCGGATATTCGGCGAGCTAAGGACACACCCAAACCTTCAGTTAAGGGAACTGATCGATTATGACGCCAATGATCACGGCAAACACGCACGCCCTAAGAGGCAACTCGCGCGAGCGCAGTAAAAGTCTGGTTTTTACTGATAATTAACAAGGGGACAATTTTATTCTTAAACAACATATATACTAATCGATTTCTTTTTTAGGCAAAAACCCAACAAAAGGACTCTGTCCACCAAAAAAAAAATAAAAAAAAAAAAACCAAAAATCCGGACGTAGTCCACAAAAAAAAAACAAAGATGGACCGTTGTCCACCAAAAAAAAAAAAACAAAAAAAAAATACAAAAAAGGGGCTTGCCCCACCAAAAAAATCTTTTATTTCAGAAATCGACAGTAAACGGAGTAGCATAACTTGATCTATGCAAAATTAATTCTTTAATTATGTTTTAGGTAGAAGTTATCCTACTCAGAGATGACAGGACCAACAGACTGACAAAGCACACACAAGAGACAGGACTACAACAGAAGACAAAAGGAGGTAGAGGCTTAGGTCGTCTCCTAACCAAATGGAAGATGCACTAGGAATCCACCAATGCCCATTGGGGTGGAATACAGTGAAGGTAAGCGGTGATGTCAATGACGACCAGGGGACCACGGTCCTTTAAAGCGACCCCACGATATGCTCACAATAGCGGGCAAGTCGGGGGGAGAACCTGGGGGTGGACGGCAGGGGACTTGGGGATCAAGTGCTGATTAGGTACAATATCCCCTTGGCTCGGGGTCATTGAGGTGTGTGTGGTCAGCTGGTGATCGAAGTCACCAGTCATGTCGAGAATAACATAATCATCCATTTATTTAGCGACAATAAAACTACATAATTTTCACTAACAAAGTCCAAGTAACGGTGGCCTCATTTGTTCTGCAGCCACTGTTCGACATCGAAGAGGCCTTCTGTGACGTCACGACATCCCTCTCCCTCAAGGCACAGCGTTGCTTTTTGTTTTTTTTTTTTATTGAAGAAGTCGAAAGAAAAAAAAGTTTAAAATGAGAAAAAAAACTTATGTAACTAACAGGAACCCGGACCGAAATGAAACTGACGGTTCTGTTCGGTCCCGGTTCTTGTCACATTTAAAAAAATCCGGTCCGGTACGGTTCCGGTTCTCAAAAAAAAAAATTTCGGTTCGGTTCGGTCCGGTTCTACCAAATTTTTTTCGGTTCGGTTCAGTTATTTCGGTTCGATTGATTTTTTATAGTAGGTATGTACAGGGTTATTCATTATAAATTACCCACCCCTTATTATCGTTATTGCAAATTCAAAAAAAGTTTCAAATAAAAGTTGTGTGGTTATAACTGTTTTTTGTTAAAATGCTTTCAAATGTACAGTAGCGTGCAGATTTTCGGGGATACAAAAAGATCTACAACCACCTGAAAAATCAGGTAGAGCTATTGGGCAGAAAGTGCTCCACATTTTGCGCATGTGTTGTTAATGTTGGATTATGTTTTTTTCTGATTATTTAGAATAAAAATAAAAAAAACAAAACTACTATCGGAATCTAACCGGAGTTTAACATTAATAAAAAATTTCATTTATTTTTGCATTTATTACTCCAAAAAAAATATTTTTATGGAGCTCTTTCCTCCCAATAGCTCCTCCTGAGTCTGACTATGGAGTATTGGAAGCAGGAGGGCCCCAAGGCGCAGTATTGTCCCCCCAACTTTACAACATTTACACCGCGGATATAACCCGATCTCCACATACTACGCTCAGCCTGTATTCAGATGACACTACTATCGTTTCACGTAATGCTTGGCCTTATTTAGTTCTAAATCATTTGCAAAGTCACCTTAATGAGCTTGAGAATTGGTTTGTAAAGTGGAAAATTGCAATCAACGCGGAAAAATCAAAGGCAATATTCCTCAAAAAGCGGAGACACGCCCCGGATGGCGAGGTAAATTTATTAGGACGCAGTTTCACTGTATTTTGACGTATAAAAACACGGGTTTACCAGTTCCAATTACGTTTAAATTTTACTGAACGAAGGAAAATTAAACTTTGGCAGCTTAAAGTATAATGTTTAAAGAATGGAGTCTCCTATTTTTTATTTATCCTGTAATTAAACTGAGTTTAAAAAAAATAAAAAAAGTGATTTTTAAAATCAGAGATAAAAAGTAGGAGACTTCATTCTATGTATTTTTGTTAGTAAGCTCCTTGAATATTTCTTTATTTTATTCAGTATTTATTAAATCTAATTGGAAATACGATTGAGAAATATATGTCAAATTTATTTGTCATAATGGAGATTTTCAATAATTTCCTGTAATAATGTCTTAGTTCATACCCTCTCGAAAAGATGTCGCGACAATCAAATTAAATGACAATCATATAAAAACCATGTTGCCAAACTTTTAGAAAAATCTGAATATTAGTTATTTTCGCGGAGCTAGTCCTGAACTAGTTCAGAACACATTTAAGGATTACAAAGGGACAAGTTATATGCGCATGTCCTATTCGGAATATATTCAGGATTTTTATGTACGGCGAACGCATAAAATGAAACTTATCTATGACATAATCTTTTGTTACTTAACAAAACAAATTAATTAATATTAAATTTTCACGCAATTAATTTAATGATACAGAAGAAATTATTTTTATGGAATATTTGTCTCCAGATTTGGAATATTTGTCTCTCATTAGGGAATATTTGTCTCCCAATAGGCGCAACTGTTTTGCCAAACTTTCCAGTTTCGCACTGCGTTCGGTATTGCTGCTGGTAATAAGATGTCGATATTGATCATGGGACTCGCGAGTAAACCAAATTTTTATTATTTTTCCGAGCGCATCAATCTGGTGTCTGAGGTTACACCGAAATATTTATAGAGAGTGTCTAGAGGTCCGTCTAGTCGGACCCGGTGAAAACCCAATAGGTCCGTCAATCAGCTGTTAAGATTAGGATTAAAACATAGTTTCGTAATTTTGATATTTATTTTAGCGTTCCTAGTGAATGTGTATACTTTAGTTCTGTAATATTAATAATTAAAATACAAGGCGAAACACTAATTTATATTTATTTTATTATGAAACGTGATTCGCTTAAATAATAAGTTTGAAAATATTTAATCAAAGCTGAAGTAGCTGCGTGGAATAGTGCCCGCTAGTGGTGCAATAGATCCGGGGATCGAATCCCACATCTCCCTACTTTTTTTTTATTTTTTTTTAAACTCAAGTTGGATTTTTAAGACTCCTTTTAATAAAATAAATATTTTTTTAATTCTACAGGTTAGCTTTGGTCAGTCAAAACTTCTAATAAAATAAATATCAAAATTACGAAACTATGTTTTAATCCTAATCTTAACAGCTGATTGACGGACCTATTGGGTTTTCACCGGGTCCGACTAGACGGACCTCTAGACACTCTCATATTTATATTTGAAAAAATGAACAATCATGGTTTACTGTATATGTTGCAGGAGAAATATTTTTTGATTTTGATAATGTAAATAAAAAATAATTCAGTGCAGTTTAAAAAAAAGTCATAATCTCCAACACCAAAAAACCCCATGTACCAAATTTGAATGGAATCGGTTAATAATCATAAATTTCGTCCACCATTTTGGAGTCGCCATCTTGAATTTATTTATTTTGAAAAAAAAATCATGATCTCCTATCCCAAAAAGCCCCCAATACCAATTTTGAAAAGAACCTAATCATAATTCCATATCTTATCCGCCATCTTGAATTTATTAATTTTGAAAAAAAAAATCAAAATCTTCAACACCAACAAAACCCCATGCACCAAATTTGAATGGAATCGGTTAATAATCATAAATTACGTCCACCATTTTGTAGTCGCCATCTTGAATTTTTTTATTTTGAAAAAAAAATCATGATATCTCCTATTCCAAAAAAACCCCAATACCAATTTTGAAAAGAATCTAATCATAATTCCATATCTTGTCTGCCATCTTAAATTTATTAAATTTTAAAAAAAAATCAAAATTTCCAACACCAAATAACCCCATGCACCAATTTTGAATGGAATCGGTTAATAATCATAAATTTCGTCCACCATTTTGGAGTCGCCATCATGAATATATTTATTTTGAAAAACAAATTCATTATCTCCGTCCCCAAAAACACCCAAATACCAATTTTGAAAAGAATCTGATCATAATCACATATCTCGTTTGCCGTCTTGAATTTATTAATTTTGAGAAAAAATTTGAAATCTCCAACCCCAAAAACCCCCAAATGGCAATTTTGAACGAAATCTGTCCGTCCGTAATGAAAAATGAAATATCTATAAAAGAAAAATATATTTGGAATTTATATTTATGATGATTTTACGTATTTATCGAAGATAAACAAACAAACAAAGTTAGTTTTACAGCATTGCCATATCCCAGCAGAGCTCAGAGATTTTCTTGGTCTTTTCATAAAATGAAATAAGATTAAAATTATATTGTATAGTAGACCAGATAAATAATATGAAATAAAATGTCACTACTAAAACGAGTAAATAATTTGGTCAAATGTATGCTGAAATAAATCGTAAATAAGACAAATTGCTACATTGAATAATAGATTTATGAAATTTGACATTAATATGACATATGTCACATTTAGTTATTGTTATGAATATTGGAGTGTGCCACTGCGGCCTTAACTGGCAGCGGTCAGTTAAATATTTAGGGGTCATCTTGGACGTGGGTCTAACGTTTACCGAGCATATGAAGACAATAATTAGTAAAACCAAACAAGCGCGAGCACGCCTATCCCCCCTTATAGGGAGAAGAAGCATATTAGATATTAAAACAAAACTTAGACGATAAACTCAATTATGATTCCGTTAATTACCTAAGCCTCACTCGCGTGGGGACAAACGTGCAGAACGAACAGAGAAAAACTCCAAAGTCAGCAAAATATCTGTTTACGGGTGGCCACAAACCCACCTTGGTATGTGGCAAACCGTTGGATATTCGAGAGTTTAAAATCCACTAGGGTTTTAGACACTCTGAATAACCGGGCAGAACGGACATTCCGCGACCTGCGGACAGTGTTGTTAAAAATACTTTTAAAAATGTATTTAAATACAAATACTTTTTGAAAAATGTATTTACCTTGTATTTTAAATACTTCATTTAACAATGTATTTAAATATAAATACAAATACTTCTTCATTTCATTTAAAAAGTATTTAAATACAAATAATTCTTCCGTGTGTGTTGTTTAAGACTATTAAGCAAATACACCGCTTGATTACTTTTTACTAACAAAAACAGTAGATTATTAATAAGTATATTTTGCTTACTTTTACAAATTAATTAGGTACAATTTATTTACTTACAAAAAATAAGTAAAAAATAGTTTTACATACATAAATAAGTATATTTAATTAACATAATATACTGTATATATACATTACTTTTTAAGGTGATTACAGCACCCGTCCTATTTTTCGATCCAAAATATCTCAAAAAGTACTGAATAAAAATAAATAAAATTTTGGGACAATAAATAAGAGTAGATTATCTAGGGCATCAAGGAAAGAACAGAACAAAATATCTTAGAATTTCTGAGAAAGAAAATGAAGAGGCACTAAATATTAAAATTTTTAAGAACCCATCCTTGAGTCACTAGATAATAAAATTCTAAATATGGTCCTTAAATTTTAATCCTCTGTGGCTACTCGTTGATTTTTAATCATTTTCCAAAATTTTCCAAAATATTGTAACTGATTGATGGCGCCCCCAAACGGATTGCGTTATAAGATATCCTTCATAACAGTTGCTCCATTCATTAGAGGTGGAAGCAGTGAAACCTATAACTTGTGTTACCGAGTGTCCGTGCACAAATTGAGACGCAGCGTAGAGCGTAGGGCAGAGCAACATAGTTTTCTGTAATCTATTACCTTACCAGCTTATATGGGTAGGCAGCGCAGGTAAAAAAGAAAGGAATAAAGCGATTTAAATAAAATTTTACAAATTAAATAAAACAGGGACCTATTTTATCCCATACATTGGTATACGAATACATTTCAATTAACTGTTTTGGGATATTTTTTGGCAAGGTAAATTAACGACGAATATATGAATGAACAACAATAATAATTATTTTTTTCTACAACCCCTTACAAAAAGACGTCATTTTGTAATAGAATACCTTCAGCGAAAACTTGATTTCCGTCACAAGTGAGAGAAATTCTCATAGCGTTGACTATGGAGGGTATAGAAGGAAGCACATCGCAACATTAGAAAAAGGGAACCAATTTTGGAAGCCAGTTGGTGGCGCTGTTGATGACAGTTTAAGCGAGTTTTGACATTTCCTTTGACTTTTTTTCAAATAATAATTTTAATTCATTACGTAAACTTTTAAAGATTTGTATTTTATAAAAATTGGGTGGCTCATTAAATACAAAACGTTATTTTAGATTATGGATCTAATCAAACTACAAACAGTTTTTCAACATACGATCGTCAGCGCCGCGTCGGTTATTTTATGTACCATTAGTTGCGTATAAAATGTTGCCCACATTTTAAATGTGTTGTCCATTAGAGATTGCCCTCCATAGCGTTGACTTTCGTCACTAGATTTGATGAATTTAAATTATTAGTAAACAAAGACAGGAATCATTTCTATAATTAGAATGGATCTTTTTTCCTTTGTTTAATTAAAAAGTAAAATATATGGAGCGTATAGAAGGAGGGCAATCTCTAATGGACAATACGTTTAAAATGTGGTCAACATTTTATACGCAACTAATGGTACATAAAATAACCGACGTGGCGCTGACGATCGTATGTTGAAAAACTGTTTGTAGATTGATTAGATCCATAGTCTCAAATAACGTTTTTTATTTAATGAGCCACCCAATTTTTATAAAATACATATCTTTTAAAAGTTTACGTAATGAATTAAAATTATTATTTGAAAAAAATCAAAGGAAATGTCAAAACTGTAATCAACAGTCGATCAACAGCGCCACCAACTGGCTTCCAAAATCGGGCCACTTTTTATAACGTAGAGATGTGCCTCCTTCTATACCCTCCATAGTAAAATAGAACCGTAAAAATACCGTGAAATTTAAAAACAATTTATATCTAGTTGCCTGTTTCCATTATAGTTTGACGTTCCTCGTTAAATGTTTAAACTTGTCAGTTTCGACTGAAAACATAGTTAGTTTTTTATTTATCATGATTTTTGATTCAGAAAGTGATAATAATTTTCCAAATACACCACCAGAAATATAGATAATATATTAGTATGACATAAACTGGGTTGTAGAAAAAGTATAGTGTTTCACTCGTCGAAAGCATTTTTTGACGCTCGTGAACATTACCAGCCTCGGCTGGTAAATTGTTCTCTCGCTTCAAAAAATGTTTGTTTGGAAAACCATGTATGGTTTTTACTTATTTTGTGTAAGAAGTGCGCGAGTGAAAAGAGTTAGTGCGCCCCTGTTACGATACAGAAAACCTTTTAAGGCGGGGGTTTAGGCAGGAAAACCATTACTCAGATTTTCAAATAAAATATATATATATATATATATATATATATATATATATATATATATACCTTTCTGTATATATATTCTGTATACATGCTGTATGTTAGTGAATATCCAAACTAATATCAGTAGTTTCCGCCTTCTCAAGCAGCCATGTTTTATTTAGATTCATTTGTTAATTTATAGTTAACTTCGCACAGAACTTTCATATTACTTTATTAATCGACAAGTTTGATAAGCCAAACCAAAGAAAAATTGATATTCTATGCAATGGCTATATCAGAATTTAAATTTTTTAGTTAATTTTAATAAAAATTAAGATACAAAATAGTACAATAATTTACACGATTTTAAAGATTTATTTGTGATCTTATTCGTAAAAGAATTTTATTAAAAACCAGCTTATGGCAAAGAATTAACCTTTATAAACACATTTTTAATTTAAATTTCAATATATTTGCTTTTGTTTGTTTGACCTGTGCGTAGTACGGTGAACATGTTTTACACTATAGTTTACATATGTACATTTCCCGCCTAAAGCCCAGCCTTAATATCGTGTAAAAATTTAACCCTACTGTTATGCAACCTGTAAAGCTCGGCATGAGTGGGGATGTTTCTCACTCATTACCGCCAATAATGGCACTATTGTTTTATCAGTCTTAGAATAAAGATCTGTTCGTGATTGTGTGATTTAATTCTTTTTCTCTCTAATAAAAGGTGTTAATGATTTTCGTAATAATTTTAAAATTGAATCAGCACTCTGTTCGAGTGAAATGTGTGAATACTCCACACATCAATATTACTTTTGTCACTCGTAAAACAATATACTATTTTCCACTACCAGTATTAGAAGATGTCATTACTTATACTGTGTTCGAGTCGAGAAGTTAAATTTCTTAATTTATTAAATATTCTCATTCAATTGTTTTCAGAAACTGCTTCTTTTACTACTTCTCGATCTTGGTGTATAATGTACTATTATTGATACAATTAAATTATTTGATTATTATTATGTTTATATTTTTTAATTATTTTTATTTTGTTATTTGTAAATGGGTCATTGGCCACATCCATAACTTTTAAACGGGTATATGAATGATTCGTAAAAACTCATCCCAAAAGAACAATTTTGTATATTTTGGTATTTCCCTGAAAATTTTACATTTACAAATTTTTTACAAATTTTTTACAAATTTTTTACAAATTTTTTACAAATTTTTTACAAATTTTTTACAAATTTTTTACAAATTTTTTACAAATTTTTTACAAATTTTTTACAAATTTTTTACAAATTTTTTACAAACTTTTCTAAATTTTTCACAAATATAAATTTTTACGAATTTTACAATTTTCGAAATTTTTGAAATAATTTTATAATAGTTTTTGAAACTTTTGACATTTTTCAAATTTTTTTAATTAAGCGAATAATTTTGATTTTTGAAATTTTCGATATATTTTAGAAATTGTTCAATATTTTGACATTTTTACTAATTGAAATTTTTGAAATTTTCGAGAAAAATTGGATAGTTTCAAATTTCTGAATATTTTGACATTTTTACTATTTGAAATTTTTGAAATTTTCGATAATAAAATGCATAATTTCAAACTCTTTTTAAGTTTTTGAAATGTTTTAGACATTTTTAAATATTTTGAAATTTTCACAATTTGAAATTTTTGAAATTTTCAGAAAAAAAATTGCATAATTTCAATTTTTTTTGAAATTTTTATATATTTTAGAAATTTTCGAAAATTTTGACATTTTTACTATTTGAAATTTTTGAAATTTTCGAAAAAACATTACATAATTTTAATTTTTGATATATTTTAGAAACTTTTGCATTTTTACTACATGAAATTTTTGAAATTTTCGGAAAAAAATGCACAATTTCAATTTTTTTGAAGAATATTTTGACACACAATTTGAAATTTATGAAATTTTCGATAAATTTTTGAAACCATCGGAATTTTTGAATTTCAAATTTTGTGTTTTATTTATATTTATCAACATTTTTTTCTCTAGAGCGTTAGGTTACGTTAGGTTAGGTTAGCGCTCCAAAATTTTGCCCGCAGTTAAAGGGTTAAATAAAAATCCAATATATCCGACATCCGAAAATGACATGAAAAATCTACATATTTTGATTCTCCCACTTCAAACACGTACAGGTCGACTGTCAAATGTCACTTAAGATGACATTTTTATTTTATTTTTGAATTTTTTATCCTTCCTAGGTCTAAATTTATTATAATCAAACTAAAATTACGTAAAAGTTCCCAAATTTTGTCAATTATTTATTTTTAAAAAAATAACATTCTTCCTTTATTTGAGAAAGAGAAACATTTCTAAAAACACTATTTTCCAAGAGTAGAAATTATT
Organism: Neocrepidodera transversa; assembly: GCA_963243735.1. Lineage (NCBI taxonomy): Eukaryota > Metazoa > Arthropoda > Insecta > Coleoptera > Chrysomelidae > Neocrepidodera > Neocrepidodera transversa. The sequence continues at coordinate 25,449,921 of OY725342.1, read as the reverse complement.
TCAACGTTGTTTTACAGCGGGTAAATAAAATCCTGAATCTGCATAGATTAAAACTACCTAGGTACCAATAAAATAATAATCTCGAATTTCTATTTCTATTCACCCGCACCAATACCCATCTTTAGACCACGGTCTACGGGTAGACCGGGGTGAAAGTAATATTTTGACTTTAAACGGGATGAACAAAGAGATTATAGAAGATACACAAATTATGTCTATGCAAGAGTGTTTGGATATACATATATTGTAACGATATTTTCCTACGACCACCTATGAAAACTACAAATAGCACAACTGTTTTGATGTTTGGAAAGTGTCTCATATCAACATACACGCATACCAGCCGTGTGTTATAATACCGCGCTGCGTGTTATTATAACGCACACTAGAATGAATTATTAAAAACAGGACGAAATATGCTACTTATGTACATACATAATAAATTTTCTCCACGACCATTATTGAATATATGAATTCCGAAATCATTTTTAATAATAGAATGTAAACATTCACCCTCTAGAGTCTGAATATTTATTCTAAAACACTTGCTTCTTATGTATTTTGCATGTATTTTCATTCTTTATCAAGGTAAAGAATGGATTTTCTGTAATCGAAATAAACGATATGGGATTGCCACTCGTGGTTCCTCACACTCGCTGACGCTCGCGATCGGAATTTTCCACTCGTGTCGAATTTTTCATTGTAACCTTGTTACAGAATCTACTATTACATTATCTCAATTTTGGTTGGGTTCTAGAGAAAAATCATACACTTTACAAAAATTATCAAAAAAATAAAAAAATTTTAAGTTTGTTCTATTATATGCCTCTTGTACTTTTTGTATAAATTTCTAAACAATGATTCCTTCTTTCTTTATATTTCCTATGACTTCAGTTCGTTCTCCAAGTAATACCTTTTGTCTGACCCAATTTTTTTTTCTTAAATATTTTTTTTTTATTTCTAATTTTACAAGATAAAATTCATCGTTATTATAATTGGTATATACTCTTCATTTTTATTTATATTTTTATATTATACAACTTTCAATAAAACATTTCCTCTATAAACTTACAATTGCCATTTTCATACCGTATATAATTTTTTTATTAATTGATTGACAATACTTTGTTTATTATTTTTTTACTTGCCCCAGCTGAGGTCAAGAAGGAAATAGATCAAATAAACCCTCACAAGGCACCTGGATACGACCTTATAACTGGTGAAATACTAAAACGTTTACCTAAAAAAGCAATTGTACTACTAACAACCATATACAATTGCATATTAAGACAAGGCTACTATCCAATACTATGGAAATACGCACAAATCTGCATGATACCAAAACCAGGCAAACCACCCACAAATGTAGGCTCTTATAGACCAATAAGCCTACTTCCTATCATGTCAAAAATCCTAGAAAGGCTCATTCTCAACAGAATCGAAGAAACAACCAACTTCGATGATTTAATCCCCAAGCACCAGTTTGGCTTCAGGCATAGACATTCGACTACTCAACAATGTCACAGAATTGTCAATAAAATAAGAGATAGCCTAGAAAAAAAGGAAATGTGCACATCAACTTTTTTGGATATAAAGCAGGCGTTTGATAAAGTATGGCACAAAGGTCTTCTCTATAAATTAAAAGAAAAATTACCAAGTCAGCTATATTCGGTACTCAAATCATATCTGTGTGATCGAAAATTCCAAGTAAAATACGAAGACAACCTGTCAGAGTATCACACTATTGAAGCTGGCGTTCCTCAGGGAAGTGTCCTTGGACCATTGTTATATCTCATTTATACCGCTGATGTACCAACTAGAGAAGATACACTCATGGCAACTTTCGCAGACGACACAGCAATACTTGCTGCAGATTCAAATCCCACAAGAGCCTCAGAAAAAATACAAAGCCACTTAAATGAAATCCAAACATGGCTCAAGAAATGGAGAATCAGTGTAAATACAGACAAATCGTGTCAAGTTACATTTACAACTAGAAGAACTGAATGTCCTCAGCTTACCCTAAATGATGCCCATATCCCTATAAAAAACAAAGTCAAATACCTCGGTCTCCATCTTGATAAAAAACTAACTTGGAAAGAACATGTCAGAGCTAAAAGACAACAACTAGACCTGAAGATAAGAAATATGTCATGGTTAATAAATCGCAAATCAAAACTCTCTCTAAAAAATAAACTAAGCATATATAAATGTATCCTACGACCAATTTGGACATATGGCATCGAATTGTGGGGCTGTAGTAAGCCATCCAACACTAAAATCCTCCAGACCTTCCAGTCTAAGACGCTTAGGATGATCACAGCTGCACCATGGTACGTCTCCAACAGGACTATCCACAACGACCTCAATGTTCCCTTCATCGACGAAGTTATAAGTACCTACTCAAATAAATATAAAAAACGAAGCACAAATCACAACAATCCACTAATAAATGAACTCTTCAACCCACCACTTGAAAACAGAAGACTCAAGAGAAAATGGCCAGAAGATCTAAGTAGATGAATCCAGAAAGCTGTCAATGGACAGTGCCTGACTCGCGCCAACCAACCTCAAAACATTTACTTATTACTAATTAAAGTAGATTGTAAATAAGCAGTAAATAAAAAAAAAAAAAAAAAAAAAAAAAAAAAAAAAAAAAAAATTTTTACTATATTACTAAAATTTGTCTTTCGAACATCGTATATAATGATCATTCATAATTTCTACTTAGTAGATTTTGAAATACAAAGAATGGGAAATAAAGATGTTACCTTTGCATGATTAATTTTACTCATTTCCACACCACCTTGAGGTAGAGTACATGGTGATTTTTTTTATTGTTGTATCCCCAGGAGGCCTAATCCACACGTATTTAAGATGGAAAAAAACTAATAAAAACAAGAAATACTAAATAACAAATAATTGAAACAGATGAAAAACCTAGGTATTACGACGCCATGACCAAGAATATACATATTTAATAAAAAATCGATTGAGTATTTAATAACAATAAAAAAAGCATCATGTACTCTAGTGTAAAAAGGGTTTATTTAAGCATGAGAAGGTAGTAAATTATAAATTAAATTTACATTTCATGATGTTAGTTGCACTGTGAATTTTAAAACTTTAAAGTCGCGATGAAGACATGAAAAATTCGGTTCATTTGACACTTAGATTTGAAAAACTATTCAATTGATTTTTAGGTTAATTTTAGAATAGGTAGTATTGCTTAAATAGTACTAATCAATAACGATTTATTACATAATCTTAAACTATTTAAACCGAAAACATATCTGATAAAGAATTACTTACCCCTGTTTTATCTGATTAGGTCGAAAATTAACTTTAACTGATAGAAATTCAATAGAAAGTTAAAACAAAGTTACTTTTTTCCGTATTATTTAAAATATATAAAACAAATGGCGCACGGCACTGGAGTAAAATTTACTTAAAATTGTTAATAAAAGGCCAGACGTACCGGTTGAACCTTCGCCAGGCAGATTTAGACACTCTCGTCTATGCTTCTTAGACGCCGAAATTCGTATCGAGTAGGGCAATTCATACCGTTGTCGGCAGCTGCAGAGGCAGCCAGAAGTCAGATTTGCTGTGCCGTCCCAATTGGAGCAGCAGTGCAGTCCGTCGACCTTTAGAGATAGGTCAAGCTGAAGCCAACTTCAAGTTGTACCGGAGTCCAGGATCGTCATCCGTCATCACTCCAGCAAAGCTGTGTCTGTACTGTCCGACATATCACCGTTACACACCTTTCAAAACCGGATTTTATTGGTAAAAATAAAAGTTTTATTTATTAAATTTGATTTGTTTTGAGTCTAACATCCCAGAGCAGCAATACCCAGGTAACTAAACCCAGTAGGGCAAGTAAAGACCGTCCTTCTGGCCGCCAGTGATAGTAGTCGATACCATAACGACACCTGGAGTATTTTCTTTCTCCACTGACGCTGCCCGTGCAGTGGCCTTCACACTCTAACTAGTAGATAATCAAAAATTATCTACTTGTAGGAGAGAAATTTAACTTCTCGACTCGAACGCAGCATAAATAATGACATCTTCTAATACTAAAATCTATTTCAACTCAAAAAGAATTTAATTTTATTCATAAAATTTCCTATACAGGGTGATTTTTTTTTTATAACAATATACGTAGTTGTTTGAGAATAGTAAACATTATGAACAGGTACAAGTAAGTACATGTTGTTACAATCGACTCCGACACCGCAGCGGTTATAACAGTATATGGTGTCGGTTAAACATGAACAAACTAGACTTAAATTATCATAGATAAAACAAACTTTCAAAAACAAAAAAAAACAAATTCGGAAAAAAAAATTCTGAATGACAATTATGGCAAACATAATATGTAGTTTACTTCGTATATTCTTCGTGGGACCAATCTTTACATTCTTTGCACCGAATCCAGTGTTCACTTGAACTATATGATTCTAAGCAAACCATACAATAATATTCTTCATCTTCACTAGATTATGATGTTCTTTTATTCAAATAGATGTTAAGTGTATACTTCGAACTTTTTAATAGCTGACACGTTTTTCTTAGCACAACTTTTTTTAAATTTTCTATACTAGATAAGTTCCGCTTTACTTCCTTTTCTCCTTTTCTTCATATTTGAGTCTTATTACCTCTTTTTCAGGAGTGTCGGTATAGATGGTAGATTTTCTTGTCTTTCTTCCCCAATTTCCTTTTTTTATTCGTGTTGCCTTTGGGAAGGGTCTAACGGTTTTGGGGGAAAAAACTGTATTCTAGATTTCAGTATTTAGAGTCGCACGTGATGTCGATGGCAAATGTTGAGAAGTGCTAGGAATATGACGAGATGTGGAAGGCAAATTCTCAACAAAACTTAATGTATCTCGTGATGTTGATTGGACAGTTTCCGACGCTTCATTCTCAATGATACTAGGCCCTTTATTATTTATTTCTGAGTGGTGTGGTATTTGCTCCAGAGGTCGATCGGTTACATAAGATGGGGAATAAGTTAATAATAGGCAAATTATAACGTTCAGCTTTTCTTCTCCATTCATCTTCTGTACATACTGGCATATATTGAGGTTGGCGACAAGTCCATATCGCGTTGCAAGTCTGTAAGACCACTTTTTCAATTGTTGAAGCTCCTCCTATGAAGCTATATCCCAACTATTTAAATTTTACTCCCGCTGCGAGATACTAGAAATACAGTAATATCCAATTAATTTACATTTCTCTTTCCTTTTTTCAGTTCAAGGTTGTAAGAACACATGGAGAACCTTGCGCATAACATACAGTAGAGTAATAAATTTAGCTCCAACTGGAAGTAGTGCCAAGAAGTTATCCCAAAAACAAACGATATGATAAAGGAAATGGATTACATAAGATGTTATGTAAAGGCAAAACGGAGCCAAGAGTTGCCAAGTAACTTACCCTTTATCCCATGTCCAGATAACCAAGAAGGCATTTCACAGGTAACAACAGTGACAGAAGATATTGATAATGTTGACAACGCTAATAATAGTACTGACGGAACTATCGACAATCTACAGCAACTAGTTAAAATATTAAGGAAACACGCCATTCAGACAACGACACCGCGGATAATGTTGACCCACATATAAAAGAAAACAACAACGTAAACCTGAAAATCCCAAACGATAATTTTTACTGAGTTTGCTGCCGGATTTAGAAGAAATGAACGTCAGACAAATGAGAATATTCCGTTGTAGAGTAAGTGGACTCATCTACGAAATTCTTAACGGCGAGTCTGGACGAAACCCGTCGCGGCTTCCTTACCATCGTGCCAAACTGAGCACCCTCGATCTTCAACATCAACAAATTTGCCAGAACAAAGTACTATACAACAATGGTTTGATAACAGCGTGGGAGATACTCATTCACAAGAATCTGTCATAGAGGAAATTAACTTTTTATGAATTTGTAAACTAAAATATAAACAATGCTTTGTTTAATTAAAAGTTTTTCATCTGGTCCTATAGGTGTTCTCCAATGGGTTTCTTTTCTTTCAATCAAAGGTTTCATCAATTCCAATAAGTGGTAATAGTTTTGCATGCTCACTCTGTAAAATTTCTTAAATTTTTCTGGATGTTGCTTCAGTTCTCTACCAACAATAATATCACTGTACTACAAGTTATTGATGTTAGAAGGATGCACCCAAAATCGCCTTTTCCTCTTTGCTTTCCATTTCTTTCGGCGGTTTAACCACCATAACAAAATTACGTCTTCATCCGATGACATAAAGCGAAACTAGTAATTTAAAGAAATTATAATAGTGTCGGTTGACATGAAACAAAGTTTCACGTAATTTGCTTCAGTTACAAGTTTCATGAAACTTATTTCTCCAGTCTGTCATCGGCCTTACATATAGCCGAAAGGATGATAATATACGTTTTAATATGGAGATAACCTTCTAATTCTATTTTATTTCATCAAATTTATACGAAAGTAAAAACTATTATCATTGTGGTCAAGAAAAATATATACTATCTGTATTTTAATTATCTAATGCATTTATATTCAATTAAATTAGTTTCGCTATTGTCAATACGAGCCCAATATTTGATCCCAATACCTAGAGATATTCGATTACGATATACTATCAGAGTAATGAAAATGTGTTTTGTTTCTAACAAGTGTCTAATCACAAAAAGTGATAAATATTATTTATTATATTGTTTTAATATTGGGAGCTATTTTATAGCTTTTCCTTTTCTCAAAAAATCAAGAACAAAAAATATATATGTAGTTCTGCTGCAAGTGTTTAGTACGTTGGGTATTTTTGGTAGCTATTATGTTAATTTTAAAGTAATAAAGTTACTTCAATTGCCAATTTCTGAAATTTGTTCTTTGGTTATTATGTCATTTGTAATAACTTGCTTTCATTGTATTTGCATTTATGGTGTATGGAAAGATTTAAATCATTGGCAAGCAATGTTCACAAATGTAGAAATTATAGGAAATGATTTTGAAAACGAGGCTGTTAACGGATGGTATTTTTTTAAATTGATTTTAATGGTTGTATTATCTTTATGTCCTTGGACTATATTAATTAATGAAAATATAAGAAAATACTGCAATCTATTTGTTGCTTTAACGTCTTTTATATTGATATTACAATTATTCTGGATAACTACAATAGCTTGGCAGATTTCAAATTTATTATGCGTTAGATACGCTCTTTTGGATGAATCAATACAAAAAATATTTACCAAGAAAATATCAAGTCAAACAAATTTTCGCAAGGAGATACAGAGAATAAAATTTGTTCTTTCAGTTTTATATAGAATTACAGTTCAATTTAATGAATGTTTAGGCAAAGTAATTCTATTGATATTGATGTGGAATTTTATCAATATATTGTCATGCTTCAATATAGCAGTTCACTTTATTAAAGTAGGAGATTTCAAGAAATTGAGAGAGAGTTTGGTTAGTATTCCATTGATGTTAGTTACAATGGTAAGTATCACTTATATTATAGTTATAATTTTTTTTGGTCTCACAAAAATTAGAGATATAAAAGTACAATACTTAAACAATAAACATGCAGGTTAGGATAAACTACAATTTTTTACTAATCGTTATTGCGGTATATGTATCATTAAAATAATTAAATTTAACAGGGAGTCATGTGGTATCTAAAATAAAATGGCTTATAACTGTAAATTTAAGCACAGTAATAGTGCCACGCTAACAGTTATTTTTTGTTTTTGACATGATAAATTAACTCCTATATAAAATGTGTCATTTAATGATAACAGATTTGTCAGTTTGACAGCGATAAAAATGTCTGTTCCTCATAATCAGACCACATCTAGTAGCTGTGAATCGCGTCAGCACGTCACTTTAACCTTAGTTCTGTTAGTTAAATTTATTTATTTTGTTGATATTGAAATATGCAAGATGAATAACAAAATAATAAAAATTATTAAAAAAATAGTAATAATAGTAATAATGAAATAATTTAATTGCATAAATATAGATAATTATTGTTGTTGTTCATTCTATATCTTGCCAAAAAACACCAAGCTTGTTTTTAAGGATAAATTTCTTTTAAACTCAAAATTTTATCATCTGTAATTTTGCTTGAAAAACTGACATTAGGCAAAATCGCTCGACGTTTGATCTCGCGATTTTTCCATGTCAGCATTTCTCCTAAAATTACTGTTTGGCTAAAATTACTGTTACAAAGAGAAATTTATCCGATAAAAAAAAACTCTTGTGTTTTTACTATTGACAATAGTACTTGCACAATAAATAATTTATTACTTATTTGGTAAATTATTAATTTTAATTTGGATTAAATTAATTCCTAAGCTGTTAGACCAAATTCATTCCTTTCGCTTTAAGTCCCAGAAAATCAAACGCAGCCGGCAAACTAGCGGTCAACTGCCGGCACATTTGGCACTCCGACGGCTCATAAACCATGATTGGGGCCGCCGTGGTCCATTTATGGCTCGCCGGTTCTTATTTTTTCGACAACGTGATTCTCAAGGCAACCTACTGGCAAACCTTGAGGTGTATTTTTGTTTATTTATCTGAAATCCTGAAATGACACAAAATATCCCATGTATTGTTTTTCTCCTATGTATATACAATACACATATTTGGAAACTGTATTTTTTTACTATAACAAATAAAAATGTAATGCTTTCAGCACAGAAGATAAACTGATACAGGATCGAAGGTTCCTATCGGCCCTTTTGATGTAGCGATGATTATAATTTAAGTAACACTTGAAGTTTCTGCAGCTTAATACACTGGAAAAATGTTCAAAATTCGTAAGTTTAGAGAGACTAATTTACGAATTTTGGACATTTTTCCCAGTTTATTAAGAGGCAGAAACTTCAACTGTCACTCAAATTTTGACCATCGCTAGATCAGAAATCTTCGGTTCTGTATTAGTTTATCTTCTGTGCGGTTCGTCGATGGCTTGCCGCCGGTGGTTAGCTGACTTTCTGCCAGGAAACCGTATGTAAGCCGAATACGTCCATTCGGCAAGCCGCTCCTGGGCCGTTGGCGGGTTGGTTAGTCTGTGTTTGATGGGCTGTCTTGTTGATCTTATATTATTTACCGGTACTATACATAGATATAATTCATGATTAAGATCAAATGTCTTCATTGCGCTAAAGCTTCAACAGTTTAGATTATACATGGTGCTGAATTTAATTTTTCAAAAATTTAAATTGGCCACTGTAAACATAATTTTTCGAATATACAATCCAAATCAACTATGCATCGATTATTTATATTGTCGATCAAATACACTGTATCTGTAAGGTGGGGAGTATGGGTTGCTCAACAAGTGCGCTGTCCCACAGCATTTAAGCTTCATTACGTCCATTGTGCATCCTCCTTATTAAGTGAGGCCTTACTAAGCTCGTCAGCTAGTCTACTGCTTTGATGCAGGAGACAAGTCACCAAGAGGTGCTTCTTCTATGTTGACCGTTGTTAGCCAATACGCGCCGAACACAATTTTCTTAGTTGACGAGAGTATCGGACAATCATAGAAGATGGGCTTGATTGTCTTGTCTTCTTATTCATACCCCCTGCAGAGTGCAGAGTCTGACAACCCCATGCTGTTGAGGAGTTTTTGTACTGGACAGTGACCAGTCAGAATGCTGGACAAGTATTTGTTGACTATTGTGTTGTCAGCTTGTAACATAAGAGGTTCCTAGCAACTCTGAAACTTCTTGCTTTATCCTATCTTTTCTTGAATAGTATGAAAGCCAGCTACATCGGGCAGAAGAAGAAAATGGTTTTTTAATTAGTGATATATGTCGGACACGAAGGCATGTCTTCCAGGTTGGCCTGGCCGCCGGATTGATGGTTCAAGTACAATTGAACTTGACTCGCTAAAGGTCGCTAAACAGGTATTACAATAAGGTTGGTTAAATATGCTAAACCGTACGCGAGTGATTCCATCTTTCGGCAGGTGTAACAAGTGTTACGACTGGCCTTCGACCTTTACCTTAATTTTAAGTTAATTCTAGTCCAGTGCACTGCGCGATATAATTAATACATTTTAATCGGTAATTAAGTAATTCAATAGGTAATTAAGTACCTTTGTTACAATGTCAAGGAGTCGAGACTGCGGGTGACTTCTATACTGCCTTAATAAGAAAAAAAGTCGTATGCATTTTTTGCCAAAATGAGATATTGATGTTTTCAAATTCTGTAGTATTAAATCCATATACTAACAAAAAATAATTACATAAAATATTTAATTCCTTGAAAAAACATAAAATGAAATTTCAACGATAACTAACCTTTCTACGAGTACATTTTTATTACCTAAAACAGGTAACCCACGGCATGAAAGCCATCGTTTCAAGTCTCGGAGAAGATGGTCTTGATCTCTGCCAAATTTCAATTTTGCTTCAGGTACACCATCTTCCGTTAATTCCATTTTTAGAGTTTTCGAAGAAAAAAAATGATGGTTTTGTCCGTCCGTCCGTCTGTTAGCCTGATTCAACTCGAGAGCGGTGAGAGAAAGAGACAAACGGACAACGGCAATCGATTTAGCATCGTTAAAACTCCCAAAATGATATTTACCTTTGACCAATTTTTACTTTCCCGCTACTTATACCATATATACTGTATTATATAAGATATATACCTATATTGAAATTTATTTTCGTAACTTTAAATTTTCGAAGACTCGAAATTACGGCAAACATATTTTCGTTTTTTACTTATTTAATGTACGTTTAACGTTACTGTCAATAGGGAAATCAAAACATTTGTACCCCCCACTAGTGCTGCCTCTGGTGGATTTTTTTAAATCTTCCGACTAAACAGGCTAATATCGATATACGAATGAAAGCGATAAGTTATAATATAATAATAATAACATTTTCAGTTTGAAATATAATTTTAAATGTTTTATAAAATAAAGTAGTTTATTTCCGATAATTCTTACAGGAAATTGCCTGGCTTCGGCTCTGAGGGACTGAATTCTATGTTTTTTCATTATAAGTTGGTTGCTAATTTCGGTAAATAAAGTTGAAGATTGTGTATTTTGTGAGTAAATGGGTATTCTAATTGAAGAAGTTGTAAAAGATACATTCTTTGGTTGAGTGTAGTTTTGATTTTATTATAATCCAGTAGATATAGACATAATATGTCAAAAATTTAATAATAATTACAAAAGTTTTAAAACTAAAAAAGTACATTAGAATGATTCTGCAACCTTTTTCTCTGAACGAAAGATATTGAAAATCGGGATTTAATGAATTTTTGCAATATCAGAGCGAAGAAATTTGCAAAAGATCTGCAACCTTTCAAAGTTTTAAAAAATAGCAATTTACACTTTCTGATAAAGTTGCCATCATTTAAACAAAACGGAAATATTTGTTTTATCAAAAATAATATGTTTTTCATCCTAATTTTTCCATGAAAATTCCAAAGTTCTGCCAACTCGAAAAAATAAGTAAAATAATTTTCTTATAAAGTGTTTTAATTTGAAACCTCAGGCGTCAAACGGAAAATATATTTTTTCATAAAATTGGATTTTTTTATTAAAATAAGTTTTGGAAAAATTCCAAACGTTTTTAATTAGGGTTGCAACTGAAGATATCCTTATTAACAAAGTTTTTATTAATTTGCAACCTCACCTGTAACACGAAAATGAGTATAAAATAAAAAAAAATATTTGCGTATTTCCGCCGTATCAAAAAAGGGAAAGTTCTGCAAACTTTCGAAGCTAAAGAGAATTGCAGTATATATCCTTTTAAAAATTTATAACCATTTGAACCAAGCGAAAATGTTTGTTTTAACAAAAAAAATTCTTTTTCATCCTAATTTTTTGATAAAACAAATTACAATGGAAAACTTAAACGAATCAGAAAAAAAACAATATTCTATAACTTTTATCAAGGTTGCAAACTTAACGCATGTTATAAAACATTAGTACCGCAGCAGTATTCCAAGTGTGCAAAACTTTTGCAATTTTCAGTGCGAAAATAAAGCATTAAAACGTTTTTTGCAACTTAAGCAATGTTCCGTTTATTTCAGTCTTCTGCAAAATTTTATAGTTTGTGTTCATTAATGCACTAACACACCATGAAAAATTGAAAACTTTTGGAATTGATGTGGATTGATTGTCTCCAACGACTGTCCTGGAGAAATAAGTTTCATGAAAATAATTGCAGGAAACAGGAAATTTGTTTCATTATCACACTACCCACACATTAATATGACACGGAATAGACTGGCGTTTCTGAAACGGAAGATCAGTAACTGTTTCTTATAAAAATTTCGTAAAACAGAACGGCTGTGTTTTGCGATATTTGTTACATTATTCATAAGTTTTGGTACTCGAAAGTGTAAACATTTCAAGTGATTTTATATTTTGTGAATTTATTCTGTGGGAAATTAAGTTAGTAAAAATTGCGGAACAGTATCTATGTTTGTATAATTTTCAACTACCAGAATATAGTTGTCGTGAGGTTGTTGGTGCAGCATGGGAAAAGGTGTCAAAAGAAATGAATGCAAATGGTAAGAATAATTTTTCTTTTAATAGTATTAACTATGCAGTAAAATTTATTAGTTGCATTTAGACAATATTATTGTATTGCCAAGGCAGCGACACATTTTGCTTAAGAAAATAGTTAGAAAGGTAATCCCTTAATCCACTTGCAGTGTTGAAATTTTTTTGCATTTATTCGTTTTCAACATCATCTACAAACTCACCTAGCACATTGCTGTTCCTAATAAAATTCTGTGGTTTATAACAATGTCCTTCATTTTTGCGAATATAGTTGTGTAAAACGCAAGCAGCTTTTATAATTGATATTTCAGTTGCCTTTGAACATAGCATTGGCCCTTCAAAAACTTTTAGATGAGCATACCAAATGTACATTCTGCGGATTTTCTAGCCCTACTTAATCTACTTAATCTCTAATTAAAAATAAGTTTTTTATTTGTCAAAATTCTTTTCGGATATGGGCTCATGAGATATAATTTCAATGGAAATGCCTCGTCGCCACAAAAAAATAGGGCACATCCAAGTTGGTGTCATCGAAAGGAAGTGGCTCAGCTGATGGTAAATGAAGCCCTCCTCTTTGTAACCAACGTCCTAGTCGAGACGACTGAAAAACACCACCATCGCTGTTTCGACCAATATCTCCTACATCCAAATCGACAAGCCAAAAGCTGTACAGAAAAATGGCATTTGTAATTTATATTTATAGAACCTGTATTGGCAAATTTATGGACACCAAAGTGTTTCGCATCTGTGGATCCTATGCAATGAGGAAAATTTGAAGACAAATTATATCGTTTACCTTTTCTTCTCCATTCATCTTCTGTAGGTACTGGCATATATCGAGGTTGGCGACAAGTCTACATCGCGTTGCAAGTCTGTAAGACCACTTTTTCAATTGTTGAAGCTTTTCTCATGAAGCTATATCCCAACTATTTAAAATTTCCAATAAAGTCCAATTAATTTACGTTTCTTTTTTTTCAGTTCAAGATTGTAAGGACGCATGGAGAACATTGCGTATAACATACAGTAGAGCAATAAAATTACCTCTAACTGGAAGTAGTGTCAAGATGTTATCCCAAAAAACAAAGGATATGATAAAGGAAACGGATTACATAAGATGTTATCTAAACGCAAAACGGAGCCAAAAGTGGCCAAGTTACTTACCCTCTATACCGTCTCTAGATAACCAAGAAGGCATTTCACAAGTAACAACAGTGACAGAAGATGTTGATAATGTTGACAACGCTAATAATGGTACTGACAAAACTGTCGAGAATCCACACCAAGCACGTGTTGAGCAGCCACCAGTTAAAAGATTAAGAAAACGCCATTCTGACAACGAAACCGCAGATAGTGTTGAAGCACATATAATGCAGTATATTAAAAGCAAACAACAACGTGAACCTGAAAATCCAAAACGACAATTTCTGCTGAGTTTACAGCCGGATTTAGAAGGAATGAACGACAGACAAATGAGAATATTCCTTTGTAAAGTAAATGGACTCATATACGAAATTCTTAACGGCGATCTTCAAGAACTCTCGAATTTCAACATCAACAAATTTGCCAGAACAAAGTACTATTCAACAATGGTTTGATAATAGCGTGGGAGATACTCAGTTACAAGAATATGTCATAGAGGAAACTAAATTTTTATGAATATGTAAAATAAAATATAAACAATGCTTTCCTTAATTAAAAGTTTTTCGTCTGGTTATATAGGTGTGTTACATTTTTACCCTATATTTTTATTCTATTTAATAGGTATCATTTATTATGTAGAGTTTATGATGGATTTTAAAGTGACTTTGTAAAACACCGTTAATTTACTGTAGGCCGAGCAAGGCATACGTGGATTCTGTAAGAGGAAATCGCGAGACAGAAATAATTCGCGTCGCGAGCACAGAGAATTTCTATATCTAATACAAAAAAATACATTTCACCTACCTTTTTCCTGACGAACCATCTTGAACTCGCAGTCATCACGAAGGAGGTCGTAGCCACTATTTTTCACACATTTTTAGGTTACGGGAGAATAATTATTTTCATTGATTAAAACACGAGATAAATACTAATTAATTTTATTGGCGAGAGATACTTAAATTCATGACCATAAGTTGGTCCAGAGTTACTAAAGAGACAATTATGAGAATTAGTTTACAAGTTATTAAACAAAATGAAGCTAATTAATTAGTAAAGAGTAACAGCTACTCAGTTCCCTATCAAGCGGACTCTCATCAATAGCTAGGCGCGCAAAAACTATTATTTACTTAAACAACCCCGTAACCATGAAACCCGAATTTTAGTTGAAAAACTTACTCTGAATACTAATATTTAAAACCACTGCTTATTAGAAGAAGAACCGATCCCGAGCGAAGTTGGAAATTAACTAACTCAAATTTGGAAATAATTTTCAAAGTTACAAACGAAATTAGTGTCGCATAGTGAAAGGCTTCCGGATTGGTTCGGACACCGTGAGGTGACCGTACCACCCTTAATCTTACTGGAACTTAGCAAATCAGAAATGAGAACATTTTACTAAGCGAACCCTTTTTATTACAAATTTGACTTCCAGTTAGTGCTGCCCTCTGGGTAAATTTGAAAGAGTTTACTTAAATTTAATTATGCGATATATCCGCGACTAGCTATGTAATTAGAATCCGCGCCATACAATATTAAGTCTGATCTCTCGAGACAGGTAAAGGTCGGGTTACAATCATGAACTTTGGACTTTTCAGGGATGGAAAAACCCGCCAAAAAACCATCATCCAAAGCCATGTCCTGTTTCCAATTTCTTATCTAATAACATAATTTAACTAAACTAAATACGTTGTTTTATATTTTTATATTTTTGAACGAGTAAATTTAATTTCGTGTCAGAAAGTTTTGTGTATAACATGTGTTAAGAACCGTTGCCTTTTGCAAAGGCCTTTCAAAGAAGGACATCTTTTGTCCTATTGATTTATATATCCTGGTAAATATTTCTTAAGTGAATCATTAGAATGTATTGAATTTAAAACGAAATAGACTTATTTTTCTGAAGTGGCTAAGAATTTATTACTTCCTTCATGTCAAATATAAATTACTAAGACCCCCTTGAATAAGGTACTGTTACAGGTGTTCTCCAATATGTATCTTTTTTTTTCAATCAAAGGTTTTATCAATTCCAAAAGTGGTAATAGTTTTTCATGCTCATTTTGTAAAATTTCTTAAATTTCTCTGGATGTTACTACAGTTCTCTACCAACAATACTAGCACTGTACTGCGAGTTATTGATGTTAGCAGAATGCATCCAGAATCGTCTTTTCCTCTTGCTTTCAATTTCTTTCGGCGGTTTAACCACCACAATAAAATTACGTCTTCATCCGACGACATAAAGCGAAACTAGTAAGTTAAAGAAAGTTTTAATAGTATCGGTTGACATGAAACAAAGTTTCATGTAATTTGCTTCAGTTACAAGTTTCATGAAATTTATTTCTCCAGTCTGTCACCGGCCTTACATACAGCCGAAAGGACGATAATATACGTTTTAATACGGAGATAACCTTTTAATTCTATTTCATTTCACCAAATTTATACGAAAGTAAAAACTATAATTATCATTTTGGTCAAGAAAAATATGTCAAATCTGTATTTTAATTATCTAATGTACTTATATTCAATTAAATTAGTATCGCCATCGTCAATACGAGCACCAATATTTGATCCCAATACCTAGAGATATTCGATTACGATATACTATCAGAGTAATGAAAATGTGTTTTGTTTCTAACAAGTGGCTAATAACAAAAAGTGATAAATATTATTTATTATTTTGTTTCAATATTGGATGCTATTTTATAGCTTTTCCTTTTATCAAAAAATCAAGAACCAAGAATATATATGTAGTTCTGCTGCAAGTGTTAAGTACGTTGGGTATTTTTGGTAGCTATTATGTTAATATAAAAGTAATACAGTTACTTCAATTACCAGTTTCTGAAATTTGTTCTTTGATTATTATGTCATTTGTAAAAACTTGCTTTCATTGTATTTGCATTTATGGTATATGGAAAGATCTAAATCATTGGCAAGCAATGTTCACAAATGTAGAAATTATAGGAAATGAATTTGAAAACGATGCTGTTAATGGATGGTATTTTTTGAAATTGGTTTTAATGGTTGTATTATCTTTATGTCCTTGGACTACATTAATCAATGAAAATATAAGAAACTACTGTAATCCATTTGTTACTGTAACGTCTTTTATATTGATATTACAATTATTCTGGATAACTACAATTGCTTGGCAGATTTCAAATTTTTTATGCGTTAGATACACTCTTTTGGATGAGTCAATACAAAAAATATTTACCAAGAAAATATCAAGTCAAACAAATTTTTGCAAGGAGATACAGAGAATAAAATTTATTTTTTCAATTTTATATAGAATTACAGTTGAATTTAATGAATGTTTAGGCAAAGTAATTCTATTAATATTGATGTGGAATTTTATCAATATATTGTCATGCTTCAATATAGCAGTTCACTTTGTTAAAGTAGGAGATTTCAAGAAATTGACAGAAAGTTTGATTAGTATTCCATTGATGTTAGTTACAACGGTAAGTATCACTTATATTATAGTTTATAATTTTTTTGGCCTTACAAAAATTGCAGAAATAAAATTACATTACTTAAACAATAAATATGAATGTTAGGATAAACAAAAATGTTTTCCTCCTATGTATGTACAATATAAATATATGGAAAATGCATTTTTTTAAAAATATAACAAATAAAATGTAATGCTTTCTGTAACCGAGAGGTTTGTTGATGGCCGCGCCGGCAACCGTATGCAGGCCGAATACGTCTATTGGCAAGCCGCTCCTGGACCGTTGGCGGGTCGGCTAGTCTGTGTTTACTGGAATGTCTCGTTGATCTTATATTGTTTATTGGTACTAAACATATATGGAACTCATGATGCCGATCAAATGTCTTCATTGCGCTAAAGTTTCAACAGTTTAGATTATTATTTAGAAGTTAACTTTCAAAAATTTAAAATGGCCATTGTAAAGATATACTTTTTTAAATATACAATCCAAATCAACTATTTTTACGGGTTAAAATAGTCATCAAATAATTTTATCATTTAAACTTAGGCCAAAGTACAGTTCGGCAAATAGCTGAAACCCCGAGCTCGATGTACGTAGTAGTCTGCTAGAAATAGTGGGGACGGACCTCAGAATGCTAAGATCCTTCATAGGGATCGTATCCTTATATTTTAATATTGAAGTAGTGTGACTTTGCCAAGTGAATAATGGAATCGCGAGTAAGAAATAGAATTTAAAGCGCACAAGCACGGGAAATAATTTATTCTGTTTTAAAGTTCACTAAAGAAGAACGTAATAATAAAGCACTGACAATATTTTTTTCTCATATTTTCATAAAAGTGCATATCTGTTTATATTACCTCTCGCCCTTCAGATAAGAGAGGTATAGGAATCATGCTAAAAATTGGGTAGTGAGTTTTCAATTGATAAACACGTTTTGGGGTCCCTAGAATACGATTTTAATATTTTCGCGATGATGTCTGTGTGTGTGTGTGTTAGTGTGTGTGTGTGTTAGTGTGTGTGTGTGTTAGTGTGTGTGTGTGTTAGTGTGTTAGTGTGTGTGTGTGTGTGTTTGGATGGATGTTGTAGTAACGATAACTCAAAAACTACTGAATAAAAAAATTTGAAATTTTGCATACATAATTCTGATACCCTAGATTAGATCTGATTAGATTTTGGTGCCAATCGCACAACCGGAAGTGGCAGTTGCTATGGGTGATGACGCCATTATTATACAAAACGGCAATTAAGTTTTACACATATATTTTGTATACCCTATAGTTTATTTTCATCTCATTAAAATTTTCTAAACTTTTGCCATTGTTGCCAGATTTACAAAAATATAATTTTTTTTCATACTTTTTTGTGTCAACCTGTAAATTTTTGATTCAAAAATGGCGAGAGGTCATGTGCTGGCCACATCAGATTTTTTTAAATGGCTTAAAAATCAGAAAAGATACGAAAACAAGTCAAAAGCGCCTGGCACGTGATTTCTGAACACGCATTATCTCATGAACCATACAAGATACCTCAAATCTGTTTTCAAATATCTATTCAGCCTTAAATTTCACGTCGGAATTCTATTTTTGAAACCGGTAGTATCACTTCCGGTTCTGGTTTATAAAACCAGTTTTGAAACCGGAATTCATAAAAATCTTAAAATCTATTTGGGAGTTACTCAAAGTAGATGAGCTTATTACCGTTGACCGTTTGTCTCGATCTCTTTTCATTTTTGAGTTATAAATACGGACAGAGAGATAAAGCCGTATTATAAGACTTCTCTCTAAACTTTAGGGGTTAGAAGTCTAAAAATTAACAAAGAAGTTTCTAAAGGCTTTTTTTGAAAGATCAAACGCAAAGGCGTAAGTGCGTTTTTAAAGTTGTGTTCTGAGGCTCAGTGCGACAGGTGTGCAATGAACATCGGCAACTTCCCTTGATATGTAATCGTAAGAACACATTGGTGCAAAATATGTTGTCGCACATCTTTTCGTCTCAACTAGTACGGACTTCACATATGTTTAAAACATGACTTTCTCAGCGAGTATTACGTGGTTTTGTATCCTTCAATAATGGATAGAGCGGAAAAAATGTTTGTTTATGAATGCTCTTTAGCAGACGAGGGAACGATAAAGGTGACAAAAAAAGGGATGATATTGTGCACAAAAAAGGATAAAAAGCATTATATCTATCTAAAATTAATTAAAAAGTTTAAATGAAAGAACTTAAAATTGCCGGTTATTCTGAAAGAGAACCGCATCTCTTTATAACGAATTTAAAAGAATTTCTGATGAATAAATAGAGGCAGAAGATATCGTATATGTTATTGACGGCGAATTCCTTCTTCATTGCGTTATTTGGCCTTCTACAATTTGTGATGCATATATTGAATACCACTGATCAAAATCCATAACAAACTACGGCTCATGCGCATGGCCGTATGGTGATGGACAGAAATCCTGCAAATAACCTATAAGAACCTAGCTGATAGCTTTTAATATTTTTAGTTTTAGTTCTTCTGAAATCCCGATTAAAAACAGCTGATGTAATACTTTTGTTCATTTACCACTGATAATATTAAATTTTCTTATTTTGTTAACTTACCTCCAAACTGAACAATTAAATCCTGTAAATCCCAACTAGTAAAATTTTATAATCTTCCATCTCACAGCACCTGTTTGCCCAATACCCACTTTCACTCACAAAACGAACACAAACACCGTTTTTCCCTATTTAAATATTCGAAGAAACTGGACGAACAAACGAGCCTGAAATATCTGTTTGAATTTTTCGGTTATCGATCGATAATTTTCGAACGAGAGTAACGACTGTTAATGACAATTGGCTATGTTTTTTATTTACAAATCAGTCATTATCTTTTTCATACGTCTGACGACCGTTAAATTTAAATGTCTGTAAAAATATTAACTTAAAACAAGTGAACTGTTTAGTTAGAATAAGTAAAAATATTTCAAGAGAGTCAAAAAAGAGTGAAGGAAGTTTGTTCACTTGTTTTAGCTATCTGAGGTATATTTTTACCTCTCGCCCTTCAGATAAGAGAGGTATAGGAATCATGCTAAAAATTGGGTAGTGAGTTTTCAATTGATAAACACGTCTTGGGGTCCCTAGAATACGATTTTAATATTTTCGCGATGATGTCTGTGTGTGTGTGTGTTAGTGTGTGTGTGTGTGTGTTAGTGTGTGTGTGTGTGTTAGTGTGTGTGTGTGTTTGGATGGATGTTGTAGTAACGATAACTCAAAAACTACTGAATAAAAAAATTTGAAATTTTGCATACAGGATTCTGATACCCTAGATTAGATCTGATTAGATTTTGGTGCTAATCGCACAACCGGAAGTGGCAGTTGCTATGGGTGATGACGCCATTATTATACAAAACGGCAATAAAGTTTTACACATATATTTTGTATACCCTACAGTTTATTTTCATCTCATTAAAATTTTCGAAACTTTTGCCATTGTTGCCAGATTTACAAAAATATAATTTTTTTTCATACTTTTTTGTGTCAACCTGTAAATTTTTGATTCAAAAATGGCGAGAGGTCATGTGCTGGCCACATCAGATTTTTTTTAATTGTTTCTTCAGAATTAACAGAAAATTTAAATAGGTAAAGTGTAGTAGTTTAAATGGGTATTTTAATATCTTTTATTGATGAGGATTAGGGTACTATAAATTTCAATACGGATTATGGGAAATACCTAAACCATAGTAGTCTAATTTTTAAAATAATATATCTTTAACAGAATAAAATCTAAAGCGGCAGTTTCACGTGGCAGTTGAGTGCTGTAACAATTGTAATATTTGGTGGGGGTGACTTCTACTGTGATAGTTTTACTGTTATGACCTGATTCACAGAGTGAGTTTAATTCCTTGCTTCAAAATGGAGCCGATTAAAAAAGCAGTGTTGAATTGTTCAATTATTTGCTTATTAGCCAACAAAAAATAATGTTAAAGAAAAAGTTAGAAGTTAAACGAAGAAAATATAAGGAGAAAAGGTACTGGGTAAAAACACCTTTATTAAACAGACCACAGCTTGACGTGGAAAATAATTTATTAACTGAATTGTTAAATGTAGAAGTTGATTTTCAAAATTTTACTCCTTTATCTTATGGAAAATTTTTATGCCTGCACGAGAACATTGTATATTTTCATAAATAAACATTTATTCTTCGACGCACAATTTTTTGGCAATATCAGTTATTGCGGCTTTTCTTTTATTATTATATATTCAGTTGGCTTTATGTTCTAGCAACATTCATTTTCGCGATATAATTCTATTTTTTCATCTGAGAACGCATTGCGTTTGACAGATTTCGCCATTTTATTTTAACTTAAATACGACTGCTATAACAAAAAGTAGAAATATTTCTAGTTATAAGAGTAACTGGCATAGCATTCTACTTCGATAACAGTGGTATCTTTCACAGCTAACAATGTGACCACGCCTACCTAACAGTCGCTGCTATAGCAATCAACTGCTATGTGAAACTGCCGCTTTAGTTATTAATAATAATGTTTAAAATGAAGGATATCAATTACTGAATACATTTTTTTCAACAGTATATATTTTGTAAAGCAAGATTTTTTACTGGATTTGACAACATACACTAAACATTCGCAAACGTTTTTAGGTAGCACATTCAAAGCATCCCCTCCCGTTCTTTAAGTTGGCGCATCTCGCGGTTTCAGTTATATTTGCTAAACTGTAAGCTCTATTTAATTTTGCTTTTATAATATTTTGACTTTTTATCTTTCGTTAAATAAACGCCAGGAAAGCTTTTATTACAAAGCTTCGTGATCGGTAAGTCGCTACCCCTTCTTCTCTCTTCCGTGTCCATAATCATATTCATTTTTGGTATCTGCCTAAAATTCAAATATAAATCAAATAAAATTTAATTATTTCCTAGAATAATGTAAATATCACCTCTTTTAGGCTCGATTATTTTCTTGATGAAAAGTCATCTATTAAAAATCGAGTGTGCTCTCAGTTAGATCTATTCATCGACATTCAGAATCGTTAAAAATTGCGTCATCAGATTTCACATAATGACAACCTGATACATTAATTTAGCATAAAGTTTTACCGCCTAGAAACTGGCCTGAGAAACAGTTTTTTTTTTGATTTTGTGAATTAGAGACACATGGATTGTAGCGGATTCCATTCAGGATTTTGCTGTCAAGAAAAATTTAAGAAGGTCTGAAACAGTACCAGACTACACTCTGTGGAAACATTTTTTTCCTGTATAATTCTCCATAAATTTCGGCTCCTCTTGAAGCCACACTGAGGACACTCACCACCCAATGAAAGCCTTAAAATCTAAAATAAATTTTTCTTCATTAATAAGATTCAATTTACCTCTTCCCTAATCTTCATACTCTCTTTTAGACCTCTTTTTTTATCGACTACTTCGATATCTGTTTACCTAAACGTCTCCTGACTTTCGACTCAACGCTTCATTTGGAGCTCCATCCAACTATGGGTCACCATCTGAACACGACTCTCCTGAAACGCCGGCCCACCCTACCAACTGGAACTTCGTGGCATTAGAGATCGGCAGCCACTCGCCGAAAGCCAAACGTACGCCACTGACTTGACGAACGATCGACACACCAGATAAGCGTCTTTCACATTCAACTATAATAAAATAAACGTAAAGAGTCCGATAATCATCATTAACATTGATTTTTCTTACTTATTTGTATTTACATAAAAATTATTACTGTTAAACTTTTACAAGTTATTAATCCGCGTTTTTGTAGCTAGAAAAACTATTTACTTTAATAACTTTAACTCTATTGAATTAACCTTTATAGAACAACATGTAACTGCAGTATTATAATAAACATAGGAAAGAATTGGTGCCGTTTTTACCATTTCCGCGAATCCAGTAAAACACCTAATTTCCCCTTCTGGAGAATTTGGGCGATAGCACTATGCACCGATTATTCATATCTGTAAGGTGGGAAGGATGGACTGTTCAACAAGTGCGCAGTCCCACAGCATTTTTATCTTATTAGACCCATTGTCCATCCACCTTATTAAGTAGGGCCTTACTGAGCTCGTCAGCCAGTCTACAGTTTTTATGTAGTTGAAAACGTCAACAAGAGGTGCCTCTCCTATGTTGACCGGTGTTATCCAATACTAGCCGAACACAATTTTCTTAGTTGATGAGAATCTCGGATACTCATGAAGGATGTGCTCGATTATCCCGTCATCTTGTTCATACCCCCTGCAGCCAGGCCTGGTTTTAGGAGTTAACCGCCCACACCCACACATACGTTTTGTTTTCTAAAGTTTTCTGTAATATATTCTCGTAATACTGACAATCCCATGCTGTTAAGGTCTATTTATATTGGACTACCAGTAATTCTGCATAGTCATGGATAAGTATGTGTTGGCTATTGAATTTAACAAGGGACTGATCCTTAATTACGAGACCTCACTGATATACATGTTGTTACGCTCTTTGCGTCATCAAGCAGTCTTTTGGCGCTTTAGTCCAGGTAACAGTTTGCCTCGGAAGCCACCTTCCGTCTCTAGTGTGAAAGCCAGTTGCATAGGGCAGTGTCAGTGGAGACAAATACTCCAGGGGTCGTTACGGCATCGACAAAACCCTTAGCGGCCAGAAGCGCGGTCTTTAATGGCCTATTGGGTTGAGAAGAAGAAAAAGGTTCTTTATTTAGTGATAAATGTCGGATACGCAGGCACGTCTTCCAGACTGGCGTGGCCGTCGGGTTGACGGTTCCGGTATAATTGAAATTGGCTCGCTAAAGGTCGCTGAACCGGTATTACAGCTAGATTTGGTTGTCGGTTTGAGCTCCGGCTAAAACTGGGATTGCAACTGGAACTCGAACTCGGACTGCTACTGGAACTCACTAGATCGACTCCGGCTGGATGTGCAGAATCGGTACGCGAATCATTAAATGAAAAGAAAAAAAAAACAAAAGGTTAAAAACAAAAGGTTAAAAAACAAATAAACAAGGGATGTCAGAAATTTTTGAATTAAAAAGAGAGAAGTCACAATAATTTGATAAAAAGTTATTAATTATAAAAAAATTGTAAAACCAAATTATATAAAATAAAATATTGTTAAAGTTAACGTAAAGAATAAAGTTAAAAAAAAAGTTTAAGACAAGTTCATTTTGGAAAAGATAAATAAGGATGTAAATAATGATGGAGATAACGATGGAGATGGTTTAAAATTAGGTCAAATGAAGCAATTTAAGAAGGTTTTTCAGAAGGAAGATAGGATAAAGATTTAAGAAATAAATAGACGAAGCTGATTAGAAAAAGGAATAATGTTGCAAGGGTTGAATTAATATTTTTTAGACACTTTTCTTTATTGTAATTTTATTTTTGAAGTGAAAACTTCTTAGGCGCGTTAAACGATTTTTGAACATGTTTTGTTGTAGAAAAAGTTCGTCAGACTGTGGCATATTTTAAATAATAGGTTTACACCTATTTTTGCTACAAGAGCAACAAAACTATATTATTGTAAAAATTGTGGTGCTGATCAAATGTTTCTATTGCACTTACGGTCTAATTTTAACAGTTCAGATTATACGCTATTCTGAAGTATATGAAAAGGAACACATGTTTTGAAGCCCGCAGCAAACCATTTAAGGCCCAAATAATTGTTTTTCTTCATTATAAAGAAATATCGTATAAAAATGGCTTACTTCTACTTTTATTTTTCAATAAAAGTCGAAATAAGAAATGCCCTCCACTGCCGCTTTGTGAGGTAGGTTGGGGTAGTCGGGGCGGCTTTCAGATTGGTCCGGACAGGGCATGCTCCTTGATCCAATCAGAGGCATTCAAATCTTAACTCTGGCGGTTACGACTTTGTGGCTATCCTCGCTTAACAAAAATTCGTATTTTCCTTGTGCAGAAAAATGCGAACTTTTGAGAAACAGTGTCTGTATGTTGTCTGAAGGTCTGATACTTGCTATGATGATTGTCATGTAAGTCAGTTTTGGCTGTCTCCTTATATCCTTGCCATCTCTTCCATGAGTTTCGTAAACATTTATTGTTGCATCTGTTGGAATTGCAACATCATAGCTTTGGTTGGTTTTGTTGTCCTTTTGCCGCTTTACTAAAGTTAATTCCAGGGGTCTTCAGTCTTGAGGGTCCGCTTGCTGATTGTTGAGTCCTTTGAGGTGCTCTCAGCACCTTTGGGCATCCTTTGTAATGTGTCGGTGTTCTCCTTGGCAATTTGTACACGCCGGTTTTTCTTCTTTAGTTCTTTTGCTTTCATATATATACCGATAGCATTGTATCGCTTCATTGCTTGTCTGCTGATCCTCAATCCTTACCTTCATATTCAGTAGATATCTGATTGCCTTATATTCGTGTTTTTCTTCACTGTTAATTGCCACTAGGAATAGTGGTAACATCTCAAGTCTTCCGTATCTACTTCTCATTTGGTTCACCTTAAGAGGTTCCAAACCAATCTCCATCATCTCATTTTTCACTTCTTTTTCCGTAAACGTCTTTATTAGTCCTGTGATGAATACCATTTTATCTCCAGTTTTGACTCCAGGTATTTTGCCAGTTTTCTATAGTCCATTGGGCATCTTGTGTTTATCCCTAATAGTTGTTGCCTTTTACTGTACTGAGTCGTAAATGTCGATATTATGTTTTTTACGTCATGACTTATTTTTACCCAGTTGTCAGGTGATTCCAACACTATCGGCGATGGCGATCGGTATTATTTTGACAAATTGCCGAATGGACAAATCGCCGAATGGACAAATCGCCGAACGGACAAATCGCCGAACGGACAAATCGTCGAAAATAAGTATTTTGTAGAAATTCTTTTACGTAGTATTTTATGAAATGTAGGTGACATAAATGAGATATTTAAAGATTAAAGATATGCTTTAGAATACAGCAACTGACGGTTAGTAGTTATGTCTATTTATTATATATTATACTAAAAATGTATTTATCCACTTCAGTAGCTAATTATTGTGAGTTAAAGAGGTCGCTTTTTAATTGTCTTGTAAATAATTTTTATCTTATTAAATATTTTTTTTAGTTAAAATTTAATATTACAAATTTAAAAGAAATACCGTTAAATTTTTAATAAAAAACTGTATAATAATGATTTTTTTTCAAAATTTTATTACAAAAAGAGTAAAATTTTTAAAAAATTAGTTCAAAGAAATTTGAGCTTTTATTACGATTTTTAAAAAAAATTGAATAACTAAAAATATTGAAGATATTAAAATGGGGCTTATACCACTCGAAAGGTAACATAAAACTTTAAATTTACAATGTATTTTAGTTTCTTCGAATCTAAAATTGTATTTGTTAGAACCAAAATAACTTTTTTTTCATTTTTTTGTAATTATATTTAATCCAATATTATAAAACAAATGAAAAAAGTAAATAAAGAGTCTGAAAGGAATTAAAAAGTACTAAATGTGTGAATTATTTCATAATTTGAAAATAATATTTGTAGAAGTTATAGCCAATAATGTAAAAAGTTAAAAAAATCCGAAAAATTCCTATGAATTTATGACAAAAATAGTATATTTTACAACAAGACATGAAAATACCGTTTTTTTCATCAGTGAAAATCTGTCCACGAGCGAATACTATTTTTTCTCTGATAAATATTGTCTATAAAATATTGTTAAATATTTGAATAAAGCTTTTAAAACATTTGTTAATAACATTTTACTGCTGTCAGATCAATAATTAAAAAGTTGACATTTAGACTTCACGTTTCTCGGTATGTTGCCACACTGGGGTGTACTTTAAAATTAAAATGTTATGAATTAAATTTCAAAATTATAGGCCAATAGTCCTAAATTATAATATGGTGTCTAAAGCGGTTGGATTCAATCCATTAAAAAATGTACACACTTGTACACACATTTATTTGTATCCTTGTCAAAACAAGAATGTGTACAACACATCAGATTTGGTTTATTTTTTTATACAAGTCAATTTAAAAAGCGACCTCTTTAACTCACAATAATTAGCAACTGAAGTGGATAAATAAATTTTTAATATAATATACAATATATAGACATAACTACTAACAACTCTCAGTTACTGGATTCTAAAGCATATCTTCAATCTCTAAATATCTCATTTATATCATCAACATTTCATAACAGACTTATTTTTGGCGTTTTGACCTTTCGGCAATTTGTCCACGTTCGGAGTTTTGATAAATTTGATTATTTTGATCAGAGTACCTTAATTAAAATTGTGACTTCGGCTTTGACGCCACAAACCCGATCTATGCAGCGTCGTTTTACAGGATTCGGCAACTTGTCCAGGTTCTTCGATTTGTCCATTCGGCATTTTGACCACTTTCGGCGATTTGTCCAAAGACAAATTTCGGCGCTTTGACCAGCCTTTCGGGGATTTGTCCATTCGGCGTTTTGTCCAATCGGCGATTTGTAATAGACCCGTCTTTACTGCTTGGTTTTTTCCCTAAGTTTTTCTAATTCTAAATGTAACAGGTTATCCATATCCCAAATGTGGTCCAATATTCAATAATGAAATGAAACTTAAAGTCATGCATAATAGTGAATTTTATTAAAGTAGTTTCGGCTACTTAGCCATCATCAGGCCTAAAAATATTACAATGTTCGACAATAAAATATAATTAAAATTTAAAAATACAAACCAGCTTACCATATCAGTAAAAATTAAGTTATTATATTAGCAATATGTAAAGCAAAACGTTGATGTACATTAGTAATGGGTAGTGGAGTTTTGAAGGAAAATTAGGGAACAATTTAAGGGTATATGAAAAATTGTAAGCGAAGGGTTCAAAAATGGTTAAAAAAGGTGTGCGATGCACATTTCAACTGAGTTGAAAAATACAAAAATTAATAATGGGTCCTAAGTTGGGTCCCATTTTCGGCAGATGTTGACGCACCGCCCCGACTCTAGGACACTCCGAAGATGGCTCCGGAGTGGAAATTAAAAGGTAGGTTTTTGTCCCTCCTGGGACCACTCGAAAAACGGTCAAACGGCCAAACTAAATTAAAATCAAATTAATTGGCAGAAGTCTGTCTAATTTGGCATTTTCGACTATCGGATCGTATACTTTTATGGCCATATTTTACTGATCTAACTTTTTATCTGAGGTTTTCATATCTCATGTCTCTCTTTATATTCCTCTTATACATGCAGTGTATCAGATTTTTTGTATTCTCTTTGTAGCGTGGTCTGTTAATCAGATCATGTAGTATGAAGAAATGAAAGAAAAGCGCTTAAAATAAACAACGCCATTACACATCAGTATAAAAATAAATTGTTAGCAGTTGTCGATGTCTGCAAATTCACTAAATCATGAGTTGTGATATTTGATTAAGATGTCTGACATCTTATATTTGATGTATGTTTGAAGTCAACTTGTCACTTTTTCAATAAATTAATTGCAATTATTAAACGTCTGAATAAAAATGAAATTTTTGTAGAAAAAATATTACCAACAATTATTGCGTAGGATAAAAAAATATGTCTAAACCATGGCAGTAAAGTGATTTTTCAGGTCTCGTCTGTCCATACCTTCTTTCGGCCTGAAAAATGCCACTTCACCGCCTAGGTATACAATATTCTATTATTATTGTGCTCAAGAAAAATATAATACCTGTTTGTAATTATCTAATGCAGTTATATACAATTAAATTAGTATCGCCATCGTCAATACGAGCACCAATATTTGATCCCAATAACTAGAGATATTCCATTACGATATGCGATCACAGTAATGAAAATGTCTTTTGTATCTAACAAGTGGTTAATCACAAAAAGTGATAAATATTATTTATTATTTTGTTTTAATATTGGCGGCTATTTTATAGCTTTTCCTTTTATCAAAAAATCAAGAGCAAAAAATATATATGTAGTTCTGTTGCAATTGTTAAGTACGTTGGGAATTTTTGGTAGCTATTATGTTAATTTGAAAATAATAAAGATACTTCAATTACCAATTTCTGAAATTTGTGCCTTGATTATTATGGCATTTGTAATAAGTTGCTTTCATTATATTTGCATTTATGGTGTATGGAAAGATATAAATCATTGGCAAACACTGTTCACCAATATTGAAATTATAGGAAATGAATTTAAAAACGATGCAGTTAATAGATGGTATTTTTTGAAATTGGTTTTATTGGTTGTATTATCCGTATGTCCTTGGACTATATTTATCAGTGAAAATATAAGAAAATACCTTAATCCATTTCTTGCTTTAACGTCTTTTATATTGATATTACAGATATTAGGAATAACTACAATAACATGGCAGATTTCAAATTTATTATGCGTTAGATATTCTCTTTTAGATGAATCAATACAAAACATATTTACCGGGAAAACATCAAAAACAAATTTCAGAAAGGAGATACAGAGAATAAAATTTGTTCTTTCAATTTTATATAGAATTACAGTTCAATTTAATGTATGCTTAGGCAAATTAATTCTATTGATATTGATGTGGAATTTTGTCAATATATTGTCATGCTTCAATATAGCAATTCACTTTGTTAAAGTAGAAGATTTCAACAAATTGAGAGAAAGTTCAGTTAGTATTCCATTGATGTTAATTACAATGGTAAGTATCACTTTTATTATATACCCTTATTAGATTTAGTCTTAAGAAAGTTCAATCATACAATTCCAATATTAGTTTATAAGGCCTTAGAATTAACCGGTAAAGGTAAACTGTGCATTTAATCCTTTTTACAGAAGTTAATACCGGACGACTGAAATAATTAATTATAATCTTGACAGGTAAATTGCGGAGATTCAATGAAGGTAGAAAGACAGTGTACATCTTGGGTATTTCCCAATATTTATGTATATTATAAAGATGGTGAATTTAGCGTATTTCCCAATATTTATAATTTTTAGAAGACAAAGGCATAGAAGATTTCTTTATGCCGATTGAATCATAGGGTGGTTAGTACACTTTTTGATTTTGATATTAATACGTCGACCATAAAATATGGATAATTTCGAATTTATTACAAGTAAATGTAGAAATACTTTAATACTTTATAGTGGATATACTTATTAAAAAAAAAAAACGTTTTAAAAAACTCTGGTGAAACTTTTTGGAGTTGTACAAATAAACATTGAAACGATTATATTGGTAATTACCGTAAAAGGAAAATGCTGTGAAAGGTTTACTTTCTTCACTAAGTGGAATTTGATGAAAACCATTTGCGAGGTCTATGGTAGAAAAATTTTTGGATCGGCCCAATTGGTCGATGATTTCTGTAATGTTTCACAACGGATAAGTGTCTTTGCTCTTATTAAAGGAAAATTCATTCCCGATTTTAACACCTTTGTAAAGTTACTGTCAAACGTAAGTCCCAAGATTACTGTAATTGCCCTCAATATTACAGAAGAAACATTAAACAAAATAAGGAATTATATTCCTCAACAGCCTCAAACTCTTCCTGAGACTTTACCAGAAACAGAGACTATACTGCCTCAAACAATCAACCTCCGTGAAAATGATTAGGTTTGGATTCATTTAAAACGAGGAAAAATAATAAATACTATGTGGTAAGTATTATGGAATAAGTCGACAATGAGTATTTGATAAATTACTTAAAAATTCAATCAAATAGCCTAAACTTTGTGTACCCAACTGTACAAGATACTTCATTGGTATCAAGTAGCGATATTGTACCTGTTCCAACTTTAAAGAAGAGAGGACAACATGAATTTAATTTCGATTTCAGTAAACATAAGAATGTTTGTTAGTTATTGTAAAATATTCTTTTTGTTTTGTTCTCAGAAAAAGTTTTAGTTTCAGTTTAAATATTACATTTACAACCCATTTTCAAATTAGTAGTTTATTTCTCACCTACGTTTTGTATTCCTCCACTCCGTTATTTGTTTATTGTGAAAATTCACGTCTTTTTTTAAATATTATTTAAATATTTTGACCAGCATGTGTGTGCAATTAGATTGAGTCTTCTTAATAAATCTACAAAAGCTTGTTACAAGGGCGTCAATAACTTTTTTTCTTGGGGGGGGGCTAACCAAAAAGTAAATATCTATATAGAATAAAAAATGTATAAATAAATAAAAAACTTTATAAAAATAAGTGGAACATAAATCGTTTTGGCAAGATATATATTTCTTTAACATAAAAAATAAAAAAATATGTAAGCATCACAAAAACAAAAGTTATACTCTTTATGACACGTCGAATTATTATGTACTATCAGATTTTCATCTTTACCACAAAGTTTTAAATATTTTTGAAGCGGGCTTATTACGAGTTTTTTAAGCGGTGTGGCCTTATGAATACCCTCAAGATTTTGCAAATAAAACGCATGATTTACAGAAAACACCATCCAAAGATTTAGAAAAAGTTAACCATGAAAATGAATCTAAATGATTTTGCGATAAATAACATTTAATGTCTTTATAATTTTTACGGTGAATTGAGTAGGGAAATTTAAATTCCCTTCCGGGAACGAAAGCATTTTGTAATATATTTATAAAGATAAACAAGTTAACTGGAAAGAGTAATAGGGATAAATAGAACATTTCATTATTTATATCAACTTTCTTTAATATGAATTACATTTTAATTTTTAAAACGCATATTAGATTTCAATATAAGTTGGCCATTCGACCTGGTCCGCTACTTCTTTTTCTGATCTGTTGTGGACTCCGCATCAGCACTCGTTATAGCATATCTTACTTATTAAAATTGTTTCCCAATTTTTTATTTATATTTAAAAACATGGTGAATAAAGTCATAAACAATAAAAACTAATTAAACATACCCTATATATTTCAGTCATCAACATTTATAATAAATTTTGTCGAAATTGTTGATGGTGGTGAGGTTTTCCGAGTTTTCCTACACCCATAGTCAAATGGCGCCGTCAATCCTCAGTAAGTAGCCACGGAGCGCCACGGCAAACAATATTAATAGCCGTCCCTTCCCCGCACAAGCGTTTGGATTCCGGGGTTCAGGTGAAATGTAGGACGAGTATTATTATTATTATTAATATGTTATGTAAGAATTTTTTTCTTTATTTACCTGTTTATTTTTTTTCTGCCAATCATCAGCTGAAATATTGTCAATTTCTTCTGTTATCAAATTTGCAATCATCCGGTCAAATTCGGGAAACACAATATAACTCCTAATTATTTTTTTTTATTTGGATGTCTCAATACCCCTTCTCGATACCATTTCATCAATAATGTATCTTTTTTTAAATAATTTTGTGCCTAAATCTTCAATATTGCTTACATCACCCCTATGCATTTTTTAAGAAAACAGGCTATAAGTTTTGCACAGTGAGCCCAATCGCCAAAATAATATTTTATTCTGATGTATTGGCACTGTGTATTTGTTCTCGAATTTAAAGTGGTCACATGTGTCTAGATGTTTTAGAATTTGTTCTACTGCCTACTTGGGTGTTTCTTTGATGTTTTTATAGCATTTTTTATTCTCGTAAAGCGATGAATTCTACTAAGTATTTATTATATTCGCAGTAATTCGCACACATTACAGACATATGCAACAATATTCTTGGGGGGGGGGGGTAACTACGCCCATTACCCCCTCTTATCGACGCCCTTGGCTTGTTAAGATTAGCACTTATTTTTGTAATAATAAAAAAATCGGAGAAAACATACAGTTTGGGGAGAATTACCCTAAATTATGTATAATAGAGTAGAGATAACTAAATTTGAAAATATCTTATCATATTCCAAGAGCAAGAAAGTTTTACTTGCATATTGTGAGGGTAAGAAAGATCTAAAAGTATACTATTTGTTTACACGCCAACATTAAACATGGCCAGGTGAGGTGAGAGGAAAGGAGAAAGTAGGAGTGGGGAAGTTTTGGGAGTGAGTATGACGTCACTTTTAAAAGTATATACATAGGCGTAATGGTAAAGGGTAAATTTCTTCGATATGGCGAAAATTAATACTTAAAATTACAGACAATGAAAAATTAATCTCTTGGTAGGTAGAATGAAAAGGAAATTACTTAAAAAGTAATAATAAAATAGAAAAAATATAAATTTATTAAAAATTCATCAGAATACTAATTATAGCTAACAGTTAAAAGAAAGAAACTTTTATGTTATACAGTAAAATTTCCAATACTTGCTTTAACTATTAACAGATTTATCTATACCTAAATGACATGTAATATCCTAAAAACAACAGATTAAGTTAGTCTTTATTTACCCCAATAAACAAAACTGGAGAATACAAATACCAATAATTACATTCATACAAAAAAATAATCTAAGCAAATACCCAACAAAACTCCAATAAACATGTAATAAATTACTAAATAGTTGAGAACCTTGGTAGAACTGTTCTTCATTCTTTTTGTAGTAACGAAACAAAAAGGAATATATAGTTCATAAATATCAGTTATGCTGTTTAACTGTATAGGCATTTAATTAATGAAAATTCATTATATCTTAATATCTTCAACACTGCAGACTATCGAGGAGGAACCATAAAATAAGGGAAACATTTCTTAAAAAAATTGATTTTATTCATGATTATATTATAAAATTATGTACATGCGTATATACTTATTTTGATAAATTTTACAGTGAAATGGATTCTTGTAAAATTTGTGGTTGTAGTGGTTTTTTTTCTCAAAAACATGTACGAACGCCCATGGTTCAGAAATATAACCTTAAATAAACTTACTAGTAAAACGATAAAACTTGATTTAAATAGTCCAATTTTTTGCTCACTTGGCCTGTTTAACCATATTTATCTAACGTAAGTCTCTAAATCACTAATGAACTCTAAAAACACTAAATATTCGATTATTCCAAATGACACATAATGACATTTAATGTAAGATGGCCTCAATATTTTACTATTAAACTTACAAATCTGTCATTTTGAAAGAAACCCTAGTGCGCGCAGTTGCCAAATGGAAAATTAAATTATATATGAATTAAGAACCTAAACTATATATTGTAATGTATTACTGTTATGGATTATTAAATTTGTCACTGTTAGCATCGATTAGTTAAAAAATTAAACTTTTATAAATTTAAAACAATCATTTAAGCGACTTAAAGAGTCTTTCTGATACTTTATTGAAATATACTTTAGTAAATACTCAAATTTAAAAATAAGTTTGGCAACAATGAACGATCATTGTGACTTTATACCTCTCGGTGGTTTAGACTGTGAGGTATTGTTGGCGTCCAGAATTTTGTAAACAATGATATCTTTTTTTATTTATCTATGATACAAAACCACAGGTATCGTTATAAAATAACTTTAAACAGGATTATCTCAGAAGTGGATTTTGGCAGATCAAGTAGCACGGCAGAATAGCCATTTAAAATGTTGGACAAGTTAACTTCAGCACCTTGTATAATCTAAACTATTGAATCTAGAGCATTAACGCAATGGAGACATTCGATCAGTATCATGACTTCTACAATATACAAAAAAATTCGACCAAATTTACTGAAACCCAATTTCCCATTGATGAAGTGCGTGGTCCTTTGAAGTTTCTATCAAAGTTGATATTCACATTTGATAATAAAATTTAATTGAATAAAGGAAAATATAAGATTTTTTATTGATAATTTATTTATTATAGTTAAAGAGTAGTTATAGACAGTTAAACGTCATCTAATACATTTTTACTCAGGATTGTACAGTAGTACTTACAAAGTGAGATTTGAAAACTATGCATCTTGGGCACCCCAGCAAATATTAATTTGCCGTAAATCAGCGGGCCATTGATGTCAATGAAGGCAAAATGCTGGCAGCGGCAAGCCGCCATAGTTTAGTTGTCGAATTTGTAAAAGAAATACCTTAAAGGCAACCTGAATGTAAATTTATTAAGGGCCAGAAAAGCATGGCCTTAAATTGTGCGATGTAAATTTTACAGCACAGGCACGATGAAGATTATTTAAATTGCGTGCCTTAATTAATGTTTACAAAAACGTAAGCGATAACGTCGTTCCGTAACTATCATATAGATGGCGTTAGTTATCTAGATACATCACATATTCAATATTGTACTATGAGGTACGTTGAGGAGAGATTTGAACCTTTCTGGCCCATAATAAAGCCGCGACGGCTTGCTTCATTGGGCCCTAAACAATCCTTAAAGGCGATGTTTGTTGGGACATTATCACTGATGAGTCCTTAATGGACGAAAAAGTTATCTAGTGATGGATAATTTTCAAAACTAGCACATATATACATAATACATCTAATTGAATAACAGATTTGGTATCCAAGGTTGCCAAATTCATAATGGAATAGTTAAGATGTCTAAAAATCCTGGTGTATCTACTGATTCGATTTTGTTTCGAACTTTTTGAGAGTACCACCTGTTGCATTCAATAGAACTTACCAGAATTCTGTAAGATGGAGTTGTTTAGAATTGATCGAGTCCTCGCTGAGTTTGTCACATTTTGTGTAGACAGCGTAAAGCATAGAGAAATAATAAGCAGAGTGACATTTCCAATACAAACTACTGTCATCAAATTTAATGCGTGTACTACAGCGACACTCTTGGCAATGAGTGCGAAACACACACTCGAAAATTACTCAGTCGGTAATGTAGAGTGCGTGGTTTATATAAATCTAGGCGGTAAATTTGTAATTGCAGTGTTGATTTTATAATAAATGAAAAGAAACATATAAATACATTATTTATATTATATTGCCAAATTTGCATACACAATTACTATGCTATATATGCTTATACATAAAATAAAACTAATGACATTATTTTTTCATCTATAGTCCAAGAACAATTTTTCTGTTTGTAATTTTTAATGGTGCTATTTAAAAACTTTATACCACTTAAATCATATTTAACATTAAAATATTTAAAATCAATTGTGTTTGAATTTTGAAAAAATGTCTTTATTTTATGTCGAGATGATTTTAAAATATTTTTTAACTATGAAATTTTATTGGTTTTTCTCTCCCTTTTTTCTTTGATTTCTTTAAAGGAGTAGGAGAAGGTATAGTACATTCCGTGTGAGACGGACCTGGTTCATTATTACCGGATTTCATTAAAATATTACTTAAAATATTAATTTTTGGTAAAATTTGAGCATTTTGGCAAACTAAAGGGTTAGTTACCATACATTCCTGGTGAGTATGGATAGAAGTCACAGCAAACTTGGTTAGGTTAGGTTATGTTAGGTTAGTTTTGGTGCTATCACAAAAATCCGAATTTTGGAAATGTTCGACACATAAATATGGGAATAAAATACGTTCTTACAAAAGGGGGCACAACATTTCATTTTTATTCTTCCCGGCTTTAATTTTATGGAATCTATATTTTTAACGTCAAGAAGAATGGCTGTAAAAAGAAGTAACATTTTTAGTAAGAGTATTCATTTGAATTTCGTAGCGTAAAGACGTGTATCGCTCCGGTTATTAATAGCGCTTCGACAAAAAAAAGTGAATCACAAAACAAAATTAATTTCTTATCAGCTAATGATAAAAACTGGACAACTCATTAGTAAATAAAATAGATAAAAATGAACACATTACCAGCTTTTAATGGGCCGGGATTAAATTATAGCCAACAAATGATGCCTCAAAATAATGGAAGTACTGTACAGGGTGTCCCACCTTTCAATACACATACACCGCAATATCATCAAATTCAAACTCACCCTCAACCAATATTGTATGGACATAGTCAACAACCCCAGTATACTGCCAGCCAACCATCCCCTTCACAGCAAGCATCAAATAGCCAAAACTACCGTAGAATGTCATCAACTAGTGACGAAGAATTCGCAGGTTTCGATGAGAATGAGCAAAATAATAGTTCCAACAAAAATAGTTGGCAAGTAGTTAAAAACACAAAGAGAAGAAAAATTAGTGCAACAAATAGACCACACGAGACAGTAACAAATAACAAGTTTAGCCCCTTAACACAAGAAGAGATAGAAGACGCCACAAAAATGAACGAAAATGAAAATAAAACACCGAAACCACCTCCAATATAGTATACGGAGTAATTAACTACGGGGAGATGATAGGACAACTGGGCACAATAGCAGAAAGCACACAATACACCACAAAATCCCTAGCTGATAATACGGTAAAGATATGTTGTGACACGCCAGACACATATAGGAATGTAATAAAACACATGAGGGACAACGACGTCATACATCATACTTACCAACCTAAAGAAGAGCGTGCCTATAGAATTGTCATTAAACAATTACATCATACGACGGACATAGAAGAAATAAAATCAGAACTAACCAAAAATGGACACAAGGTGAGAAATGTAATGAATTGTAAGAGCCGAATAACAAAAGAACCGCTGAATATCTTTTTCGTCGATCTAGAACCAGCAGACAACAACAGAGATATCTACAAGCTGTCAAATCTACAAAACAGAGCTATTCAAATAGAACCGCCCAAAACAACAAAGGGTATTACACAATGTATGAGATGCCAGCAGTACGGACACTCAAGGTCATACTGCAACAGACCATTTGCGTGTGTCAAATGTGGTGGAGCACATAATACAACAGCCTGCAAAAAAAGTAAAGATACCCCTGCTAGATGTGCTTTATGTGATGGTGCCCACCCAGCCAACTATAAGGGATGTGCATTCTACCATAGTCTATTTAAATCAAACAATGACAACAACCGTATGAATATACAAAAAAATGCAAATAACACTACAACTAGACCTATTCTGCATACAACGATACCAGTGCCCAAAACCACTATCCTAAACATCCACAGAATAGCTATGCCAACGTAGTAAAAAATGGTAGTGAACAACAGACAAATTTTAATATTAATGACATAATGAACAAATTTCTTGAGGAATTTAAAAACATGTTTCAACAACTACTACAACAAAATAGCATGGTTCTAAACATGCTATCAACGCTTGTAACCAAAATTCAATAGTTTCATTAAAATCGCAGAGTGGAATGCCAATGGGCTTCCACAACATAAAAACGAGGTAGAGTTATTTCTTCATCACAATGAAATAGACATTCTATTAATAAGCGAAAGCCACTT
This sequence comes from Neocrepidodera transversa, assembly GCA_963243735.1. Classification (NCBI taxonomy): domain Eukaryota; kingdom Metazoa; phylum Arthropoda; class Insecta; order Coleoptera; family Chrysomelidae; genus Neocrepidodera; species Neocrepidodera transversa. The sequence goes on along the minus strand of OY725342.1, from coordinate 25,411,788 downwards.
CACAAGTCGAACTCACTTCAGGATACCTCAATACACAACTTATTCATCAAACCACCCAGACAATACAGCCCATGCTGGATCGGCCATCTTGATAAAAAATACCATAAAACATGTAGAACTACCAAAATACGCCCAAAATAGCTTACAAGCCACAGTTATAAAAGTTAGTATGAGGTCATATGAGCTAACAATTGCAGCAGTCTACTGTCCACCTCGTTACAACTTGAAGAAGGAAGACTACAGGAATTTCTTTGATACTCTAGGCCACAAATTCATTGCAGGGGGAGACTTCAACAGCAAACATATCTTATTTGGATCTCGTATCACAACTACTAAAGGCAGAGAATTAGTAAACTTAATACATGAAAACAACTACCACCCCCTGGCAACTGGCACCCCTACTTATTGGCCAACAGATCCAAATAAGACACCTGACCTGCTGGACCTATTTATTACCAATGGTATTTCCCCTGCTTACATGGACGTCATGCCAAACTATGACCTCTCATCCGACCACTCTCCGATTATAGCAACAATCAGTAGTTTCATAGTTTACAAAACGATAACACCAAGGTTACATAACAGTAGAACTAACTGGGAAAAATACCGAGCCAAACTAGAAGAGGATATCAGCCTCCAAGTAAGTCTCAAAACAACAGGCGAAATAGATGGAACACTAACATCCTTAAACTATATGCTCAAAGAGGCCGCACAAAATGCCACTCCTGCAACTAATACAGGTAATAAAGTTCACTATATCCCAGCGGAAATTAAAAAGCTAGTAGCCCAAAAAAGGAAGGCAAAAGCAAAATGGCATCGTAGCCATGCCCCATCGGACAAGACCACACTGAATAGACTAAGTAATCAATTAAAATTTAAACTCAAAGAGGAACAAGAAAGATCATTTACATATTATATAACGAATCTAAACCGGCAAGACAACTCAATATGGAAGCCAATAAAAAATTCCAAAAAACCTAAAACCCAGGTACCCCCAATTAGAAACGAGCAGGGAACAAATCTACAGTGGGCCAGAAATGATGATGAAAAAACGGTGCTATTTGCTGAGCACCTAGCTCAAGTATTTACACCCCACAGCGACGCACCAGATATTGAAATTGAAAGTGACCTAATAAACATTCCAGAAAACATTCCACCAATTAAACCACTAACCAAAGATGAAGTCCAACAAGAAATCCAATACTTAAACAACCGAAAAGCCCCTGGACTCGACAAAATAACTCCTAAGATGATAAAAGAACTACCAGAGAAAGGAATCATACTCGTTACTCTTATCTTCAATGCCATCTTACGCTTAAACTACTGGCCCAAGCTATTTAAAACAGCTGAAATAATCTTAATCCCAAAAGAGGGCAAAAATCCAAACGAAGTAACCTCATACAGGCCAATAAGCTTGCTATCAATTGTATCAAAAATACTTGAAAGACTGCTGTTACAAAGAATCAATTCAGATCCGGAAACAGAAGAATGGATTCCTCACCACCAATTTGGTTTTCGGAAAGAGCACTCCACGGTCCAGCAGGTTCATAGAATAGTTCATAACATAAATACAGCAATGGAGAACAAACAGTATTGTACAGCTGCTTTCTTGGATATTAGCCAAGCCTTTGACAAGGTTTGGCACACAGGTTTGGTATTCAAAATAAAGAAATATCTTCCCATCACCTACCTGAAATTATTGAGATCCTACTTAAGCGACAGAGAATTTCGAACGAGAATGAATGAAAGTCTTTCCAATAATTTTCCAATTAATTCCGGGGTACCGCAGGGCAGTGTTCTTGGACCGCTGTTGTATGTGCTACATACAGCAGATCTACCAACCAACAATGAAACATTCACTGGAACTTTTGCAGAGTATACCGCCGTCCTTGCAGCCCACGAAAATCCAGCTACAGCGTCTACGATTCTTCAGACACAACTAAATAATATTCAAACTTGGTTACATAAGTGGCGGATCAAAACGAACGAAACAAAGTCAGTCCAAGTGACCTTCACGTTGAGAAAAGAACAGTGTCCTCCAGTGACACTTAATAACATCCAACTTACACAATCCCCTAGCACCAAATATCTAGGAGTGCACCTCGACTCAAAACTCAACTGGAAAGAACACATACTTAAGAAGCGGAAACAAATTGACCTAAGAATAAAAAACCTACACTGGTTAATAGGCAAAAAATCGAAATTGAGCCTAGAGAACAAAATCCTCGTGTACAAAGCTGTCATCAAACCAATCTGGACGTACGGTATACAACTCTGGGGATGTGCGAGCAAGTCGAACATAACCATAGTCCAAAGAAGCCAGTCTAAAATATTACGTATGATAACAGACGCACCCTGGTACGTGTCAAATCTAACACTCCACGAAGACCTAAGAATACCATTTATACAGGATGTAATTACAGAACAAAGTAATAAGCACCACAAAAGACTAGAATCGCACAGTAACCCTATACTCCATCCCCTAATAGAACCGCAAGTTGACAGAAGACTCAAAAGAAACTGGCCAGCCGATCTGAAAAATGATTAAAGGGGTAGCCTCACTGGAGAAGACCTCACCACGCCAATAGGAACACACTGTTCCTGAGCCAACAAATTAGCCTATAGAACTGTTGTTTTGATTGCTAAGAAATGTGATATAATAAAAAAAAAAAAAAAAAATTTTTAGTAAAATTTATGTAGGTATACAAAACATGATGATCCTTACTTAGAGTTTATTTATTACATAAAAAATTCGCCTATTGTCAATACGTATAAAAATTTAGTTTTTATTGATAGAATAATAATTAACAGCAATACTAGAATATTTTAAATCTACAAGAATTCTAATTTCAAAGTTAATTTGACATTTGACATTAGTTATGGCCCGCTATTGGCTCGAAGCAATAACGTTCGTAGTTTAGCTCATGGCCACCATGCGCGATGCGCAACGAGTGTCTAATTTGGTCACGGAACGTGATGATGGTTATTTGTATTGGAACTTTCACTCTGCTTATTATTTATCTATGGCGTAAAGCTGCAGTTTCGTCTGTATTCAGTAACAGATTATAAATAGACCCTGTGTAATCTGTGATTACAGTTTACTATGAGCGATATATGCGCCACCTGAAATGTCTAATGTGAAACTTTAGTAATCTCTCAAAAATTAGTCAAAATCAAGTAGATAGAGATCTCCCAGTTTGACCCAAACTTTTACAGGTATAGGTTGAAACAACAGGGTTTTCAGACATCTTAGGAATAGATAAATGCGTACGGTCTTTTGTATTTGATGTATTTATTAATTTGTTCGTTACTGAAAACAGTTCCATTTCTATCAAAATTTATTTTTTTTGAAGTAAACGCTTTCGTTGAAGAATAAATGCTGAGCGAACTAGAACTTAAAAGTCTTTATTTTATTGGAGGTTAATAAATACTTTGACTAACGAATACTTAAATATATCCAATCATGTAGTAATTCTCCGCATATTGCCCTTAGAATATAAAATAATATCAAGAATGTAATATTTTCATATTTTTTGTTATTTTTAGGTATTCTCTATTATTATCATCCTATCCTGCGACAAAGTAGAGAAACGTGCAGAAGAATTAATAAGAACTTGTTTATATTTCCATGCATCAATTATGGATGAAAATGCTCTTAGTCTAGCTAATTTGGCAAAAGAATTGAAACCAAAGTTTTCAGCTGCAGGATTTTTTGAAATCAATCAACGTTTACTACCAACTTTTTTTTCAAATTTATCCACATATCTTATTATTATTTTACAATTTAAATTTTCTACTTTGTAAAAAATGCTTTGTAATTAGTTAATTACTTTAATGTTGTAATACAACTATATAATACTAATAATAATAATAATAATAAACGACTTTATTAATTTTGCATACAGTACGCATTTTATAATATTTGTCGGTGAAGTATAGGACAAGAAAATAAAAGGTGAAGTTCAGTTTAACACCATAAAACTGTTATTCCTTAAGTATAACTTAAAAAAATACCACAATCTATTCCTTATATAGAAGATAAAGAAATGATATTGGAAGTTAGCCGTAACAGATATTCATTCTACTTTACTGCTTATTAAAAAGATATTGTTTTAAATTGGACTCATCCAGTGATTTTTTTTTATATTTTTATTTTATAATTTTGGCCTACCGTAACACATTGCACCCGGTCCACCCCTTTTGAGATGGATCCTGCGGCTGTAATTAATTCTTAAAATTTGAATACCGGGGTTATAGTGGATTGTGACGTGACCCAATTGAAACAGATTATATTTGGCTTTGTTGTCATATCGATAAAACTGACAACTCTCGTTTTCATTTGTTATGTTTAAAAGAAGGAAAGAAGTAAGTCAAATATTTCTACAAATGAACAAAGCTAGAAAATTGGCAATGCTGTAGAAAGTAAAACGTTAACTATTAGTCAAGAAGCAGCGCTACTTTCAAAATATATTAATTACTTTTTATTGATTTTTATTAATTAATGAATATTATAAGAACAATGAAAATCAACATAAGCAACTAGGTTCTTTAAGCCATTCATACATTAATATAAAACCAATAAATTCGTTGCTACTGGATAAGTCCATTGGCTTAGGAGTACTATTGTATAGAGAGAGAGAGTATATTTGAGGTGCGTTGATCTTGCGAACTCTTTTGACTCCAATGACTCTTAACGTATTACTATCGTTCGGGTAAGCACGTTTCAAGTAAGATGTGTTAACTCTCGATCGTTTGGGTGGATAGAAGTGACATAAGCAGAGCTCTATCAACAAACATCTACTTTTTTAAGGAGTTCGTTGTTAGTTATTCGAGAAAAAAGGAAAGTGAGTTGAAATTCTTTAAATTTAAAAAAAAATGGAAAATATAAACACTGAAACCTATACTTCTGTCGTTCCGATTTTGTTATTAATGATGATAATTTGTTAATTCAAAACAACGATAGTAAGTACATAATTAAAAAAGGAGGGTATCGTTTTAAATGGGTGTTTTGCGATTCTCATGAAAAAAATTTTTATGTTTCAAAAACTTGAAAATCCAAGAGAGGAAAACGAAAAAATTTGTTTCATATTAAAACTATAGAGAAATTCTAAATTACCTGATTTTTAGGGTGTATACGGATGGCTAAAATTATTAATAAATAAAACATATTTAATGCAAGAAATCTCTTTGAAATAAAAAAAAAATACGTAGAAAAAGCCCAAATATTTAACAATTGTTAACTGAAAAATCTAAGAACTGGAAAAGTTTGATATTTATTATTAATATCCAAGTTGTTAAACCAATTTTTAAATATGGCAACATCGCATGTCTTAAAACAGAACCACAGTATCTACTATACGAGGTGGAGTTTTTGGAAGACAAATACTCATGATTGTTTCTGATTATTTAGAATACAAATAAAAAAAACTATTATTTGGATTTAACCGGGGTTAATCAGTAATACAAAATTGCATTTATTTTGCATTTATTTCACAAAAAAAAATATTTTTATGGAATATTTATCTCCCAATAGCTCCCCCTACTATGAGCCTTATACTGTGACAGATAGTTCCTCCTACTATAAGCTGTGACAGAACTAGGAGTTTTATGTTTTTTTTTTTTAACTTTGATATGTTTATTACCCGTATTGATAAGCAAAGACCAGGATTTAACAGATTTTTTTACGATCAAACGTTTAATTTCAAATATTTAATATTTTTGAGACGTCTTAAGGTAGATCAGTTTAAGAAATAAGCGAAAGATGGCGCCAGTCGTCAATTTAAGTTTGAATTATATATTTAAGCAAAGATGGTGTTACAATCGAAGTTATTTATTTAATTATATGCTTCCCTTTTGCTACAAATTGCCCTATAATTATTATGTCGTAATGTTCAAGAATAGTATTTTTAATAGTGATTCAAAAACTAGAACAAATACGTAATTTCGACGCTAACTCCCCCTTGGTTATTTATAGTATTGAGGTGTAGTATTGCCATTGTATAAAGAGTAATAACCTAACCTAACCTAACCTATTACTCTTTATACAATGGTATTGCAGAGAAAACTGTCGACTGTAAACCGAATTCAAATAATCACCATCTTTCTCATATTTGTTTAAATGATCTACCTGTTGAAAGTACTTCAACAAGCAAGTCCGTCCCTGCCTCGTTGGTAGTTTTGTTGCCTCCACTGCCCGGTAACGGTAGGAAAAGTACCGCAGAGTTGTCCCTTTTAAAAATAAGAAGAGAAAAATGATTTGGTTGTAACATTAATTATTGCGTCTCTCTGATTAGCTACTGTTAGGAGCCGTAGCCAATAATATATAAGCAGTTCTATTTCTGCGTCTGCAGCCGTCATCGTGGACGGCTCTGTGCTGATTGGTCGACGGTCCAGCCGTACTCGTAGCCGTAGCCGTTGACGGCTGAGCAGCCGATAGTCTGATACGGGCATTGAACACCCTTAAATTATAAACATTCCGTATTCTTCCGCTTGACGGTCAAGTTGTGTTCCTTCTGATTCCTGTTCCTGCGTTGCCAAGTTAATTAAGTTGCAATAGTGCAAATTAGTAATAAGTTTTAATAGTGTCAATAGTTAGTAGTTAAAACAGGGTCCCTAAACACTACCTTAAGTCACAGATTTTTTTTAAATTATAGGTTGAATATAGGTTTAAAAAAATAAATAAATATGGGTTAAATTTTTATTACTCAGGTTTTTAATGGCCCATATTAACCTTAAATCAAGCAAACACCCCATTCGTGTAAGAAGTTTAAATGTTAATCTTTTTATTGATCTAACAGGATTACAATATAACGTCAAATAAAATATTACTAACACAGTTTTTAAAAGCTTTATTCAAATATTTATCAATCTTAATTTTTTTAAATTAACGTGCAAAGTATTGTTAGTATTGTTTGAAATATTGAAACTTCGATATTTTAAATCAGAGGAAATGCTATTTAAATTAACACCTTTTGCTCTTCCATCCATTTGATGAACTTGTCATATTATTTTTTATAGTGTGTGTGTCTGATTTTTGCTGTATTAACCGCGATTCTGCTTTATTATTTAAGGTATCAATGTTAGAACTTATTTTTAAGTAATATACAACCAGTAACAATGTGGTGACAACAATAAACAACCAGTAACAATGTGGTGACAACAATAAATCTTATGTGATAGATTGCAAATTAATTTTTGTACTTGTCATTTCGATGACAGCTGATGACATCACTAACTCAACCATTTTACATTATTATTTCTTATTTCCATTTTTGTAGTAATATACCAGTATTTATGATTTTAAAGTGTACCAATAAAAACAATAGCAGAAAGTATTCGCCGATAACTGGTCTTTAAAACACGACTTATTTCGAGAAAAATCGCGCGTGTTCTATTAAGTGACAGCTGGCCGCCATGTTGCCAAATCCTCCTTGTTAGTCCTTGTGATTTTGTCGATAAATTGATTTCGAAATTAAAAAAAAAGTATGTTCCGGGGCGTTTTAAAGAAAAAAATTTTGGGAAATCCATTTTTTTTTAATATCTTTTAGTGAGAAAAATTTCGTACGGGGTAGCAAAAAACCCAAAAAACGATACCCTCCTTTGAGGTTCAATTTATTTAATGCAATTCTACTTACAGCTAAGGAAATAATGTACATTCCTCTACGCGAAAATATCAGAAAAGAGTTTAAAATTGATAACAATAATGACTCAAGTAATAGTTTAAGTGAAGAAGAAGATCAGACAGCTCAAAATTCTGAAAAACTATGGAGCAGTGAAACAATATTATTTTTCATTCCGATAATTGAAGAAAATAAGATTAGATTTGAAAATGAATTAAAGAGAATTGTATAGGGTCAAATAACTAAAACTTGCACAAAAAATTGGACAAAATATTCGATTCGAAAAGAAAATATACAAAGAATCTGATGTGGTCAGCACATGACTTCTCGCCATTTTTAAATCAAAAATTTACTCTTTAACGCAAGAAGTACGAAAAAAATTAACTTCTTTTGTAAATCTGGCAACAATGGCAAATTTTTTGAAAATTTTAATGATACGCAAATATTCTATAGTGTATACAAAATATATGTGTAAAACTTTATTGCCATTTTGTTTTGTAATGACGCCACCACCCTTGCATGCAAAATTTCAAATTTTTGAATTCACCATTTGGTGCGTCTCACCTCACCCTGCCATTCCCCGCAAGAATCTAACAAAATATACAGAACACTACGTCTAGCGAATCTTTAATGCTCTAAAGATAATCTACCATTTCTGGGGACTTTTAAGCGTTCAGTAAGTGATGTTGGTAGTACTATTATAATCTCAAATGAAATAAATAACAAAAAGAAATGAAAAGAAAAAGCTACTATTCGCATTTATGTATTCGCTCGAAAGTCCGTCTTATATGTTGAACTCCACGATTGCTTATTCATTTGTTAACGCCGCCTGAATCAAACACTGTGCCTTATGCACCAAGTTTTTTCCATGTTTTTTATATTTCCATCCAATATAATTCGAATTTCTTGTTATTTATTCAAAAAAAAATTGTTTTCAACTAATTAATAAACTAACAACTGATAAACTAATAATTTGTTTATAATTTAACTAGAATTCTGCTGTGTGTTTGGTTTTCTGATATGCACTTAGATAATTGTTTATCAAAAATAATTTCTGAATCACGTCTACTATGCCAGATGCAATATCTTATGCATTTGTCTGTGACCTTTATGTATATCCAAGATTCAATTCATAGTATTACTACTAAAATGATTGTTATTAAAAGGTTAGTACATATTTTTTATAATTTTTAATTGAAAGGACTATTCCGGATTTAATAGAGGTTTTCGAAATTTTTATTTTGAATTTTATACAAATCAAAAAATATTTACACAACTAAAATTGTTATTATCAACATTGATCCTAATACTTCTACAAAAAAATTAAATTAAATTAAAATAATAGACCTTTAAAGGGGCCAAATCAAACATTTAAAAAAGTCTATTTTTATATTGTACTCTCAAAATTATACGTATGTTTAAAAAAATCATTTTTCCTCAAACGGTCGTCTGAAAATTCTAATTTTTTGCCCAGGGATTAAAGGTGATCCCTAGGATGTACTCACTAAATATAAAATAGTAAAAATAGTCATATATCGGGTGGCTCAGGAGGTCGGGTCTTCAGAACGAATAAATATATTTTTTCAAAATTTGGGTTGGTCATTCTGGACCTAATTTTGAATTAAATGACATAAAAATCCGAAATGGCGGACTTTCGGCTTCATCGAAATTGGCGTAAAAACTGAATTTTCAAATGGAACACCCATTATATTTTTACATATTTAGATTCTGCCAGTCAAATTACGTATACTTCGAATATCAAAAATAATTTTGGCTGTCAAAAATAATAATTACTTTTATTCGAAATTTTGGTTTTTTCTTCTTATTTCCCTCTATTTTTTAAAGAGCATTCCGGCATTATGCATATCATTTGATTTATAATTAAACCATCAATTTATTAACCAAATGGCCCACCATGTTTAGCCATTTAAAAAAATGACTTTTTCATAAAAAACGGCTGTGGAGTAATTAAAACACTAATAAAATTTTTAAATTTTTGCAAAAGTCATATTTTTTAGTAACATCTGGTCACCTTTAGACTGGTTTATACCATGTCGCAGCCTCCTCGATTAAAAATAATTTTTACCTCTCGCCCTTCAGATAAGAGAGGTATACGAATCATGCTAAAAATTGGGTAGTGAGTTTTCAATGAATAAACACGTTTTAGGGTCCCTAGAATACGATTTTAATATTTTCGCGATGATGTCTGTGTGTGTGTGTGTTAGTGTGTGTGTGTGTGTGTTAGTGTGTGTGTGTGTGTGTGTGTTTGGATGGATGTTGTAGTAACGATAACTCAAAAACTACTGAATAAAAAAAATTGAAATTTTGCATACAGGATTCTGATACCCTAACTTAGATCTGATTAGATTTTGGTGCCAATCGCACAACCGGAAGTGGCAGTTGCTATGGGTGATGACGCCATTATTATACAAAACGGCAATAAAGTTTTACACATATATTTTGTATGCCCTATAGTTTATTTTCATCTCATTAAAATTTTCGAAACTTTTGCCATTGTTGCCAGATTTACAAAAAAATATTTTTTTTTCATACTTTTTTGTGTCAACCTGTAAATTTTTGATTCAAAAATGGCGAGAAGTCATGTGCTGGCCACATCAGATTTTTATTCTTGATAGCTAAAATCATTTTTGACATATGAATTATACGTACTTTAAGTTGTACAATCCTAATATATAAAAATATAGTGGGTGTTCAGTTTTTACGCCAATTTCAAAGAAACCGGAAGTCCACCATTTTGGATTCAAAATTAGGTCTAGAATGATCACCACCAATTTTAAATTAATCCGTTCATGAGTTTCGAAGATATGAATTTTTCCCGACCGCCTGAGCCACACGCGACCGTTTGCACCGACATTTTCTTAAAGTCAGCTTTGTTAAGTTTTCTTAAATATATAAGGACTACTTAAGATGCGATTTTTAGAAGAAACTAACCTTTCATCTTTCCCTTTCATTAAATCAGACTCAGAGCCGTCATTAACAGATCATCTTCATCATCCTTTCATTTGGGTCGGTTACGGCGGTTTCCACCAACTATTCTTAAAATGAAGAATACATAGTGGATACCTAATTTTGGGAATTACTTCAAATGTACATGTCTTACACCACCTTACATCTTGAAATACCTTACTAGGGTAATCTTATATATCGGCAACGACCGGTAACATTGCAATTTCGTTTAGCTCTGCCATGAATCTATGAAGAAGGACAGTATCAGGTTCGTTATGTGGCATTCTTATATAGACTGGTTGAATGTTTGTTAAGGCCTCTATTCCTCTTTTAGTAATCCTTGACGCAGTAGATGTGTCAACTCCCGTGTTACCAGCAGTCTACTTGTATGGTGGCGTCCCGTGGCATAAAATATTAAGCAAGTCGGCAGTTGATTCATGAGACTGATACTCTAATTTCTAAAATATGTACTTGATAGGTTAATTATACGGATTTGCCAAACATCTTGTTTAATATAACCTGCAAATTGTAATACATCTTCAAACTCTTGTAGTATTGCTAATAGGTCTTGTCAGACGAAACGTCTTAAAAAATTCCAGGTTATCCATATTATCAAAACGATTTTTTCTTTCGTTAAGTCTTCTATATAGGGAAACCATTATCCACGATTTCCAATAAATCTAAGTCATCACTAAAGCTTTCCATTTTTCTAACAAATAATAAACAAAACAAAATATCCAATGAAACAATGACAAAATATAAATTAATTGTAGTCTAACCAACCAACCCCCGGTATATCATATTATTATTTTTTCAGAAATTTAATGGTGATTTGTTTCGTCTTATTGAATTATTATTTTAAGACATTTTAGAGAGATAGCCAAAACCTATTATATTTAATGTGTTTTGGTTCTTCTTCAATTTTGTTGATGTTTTTAAGACTTTCGATGATATCTCAATGATATTTTTAAGACTTTCGATGATTTCTCAAGCCACTAATCTGTCTGAGTATAGATTGTCAAAAATCAATATTTTTAATTCTTATTTTGTCTTCGTTTGCATTTTTTCCAAGATACTTTACATGTCTGTGTTTACAGAAAAACAAATAGTACACGGTACCACAGAACATTATGACGAAGAATGTTTAGTCAAACTCGGCATAAAAACGTGGGTAAAAGCGGGACCAGGCAAAAATCAAATTTCAAACTACCAACGTCGTCACCGAAAATCTTGTATCTAGCGTCGCGACGCCGACGCCAATAGTTTCGACAAATAGTTGGGTTTTACTTCTTCAAAACCCAGTCCATTCGCACAAATTAAAACTACGAACGCCATTACCAGAAGTTACAAAATTCGACGCCATTCCACGACGCTACGCTCTACGTCTCGACGCTAAATATTTCGGTGTCTACCCATTTTTACATTCTCATCGTAAACGACAATTTCTGCACTTCGTTTGGTCTTCGTAAAGATGAATCAGAATAAGTATTTTCACAGTTTAATTTACCAACTTCTTATAGTCCCTGAGCCAAAGGTTAAATACGTATCCACTGAAACAGCTGATAAAATTTCCATCTTTCGTTGTTCACGAGGGGGTGACGTTTATACGCAACGAATTCCAAAATACCCGCATTTTACCCACTTACAATTTGAAGTGTTTGTCAGTTAGTTATAACGTTTTCATAATGTATACAACAGATTACATCACAAATTGCAACATTCGCAAATGCAACACAAACAAGAGCTTAAATAGAGAATAAATAATTTTCTTCTTGTTTTCCTTTTTGATTCCTCCGCTGCCAGGGTTATTTTCTATTGGACTTTGACATCTGACGTGAATTATGTGGTAGTGTTGCCAAGTGTGTTAAATATAAATCAATTACTATTTTTATGTATTTTTTGAGAAATAAGATAGCTGTAGCGGTAATATTTATATTTAGTTGTGTGGCCTCACTCCCACAAAACTTCAAAAGAGTGACTAATTGACATGAGATGAAGTTGGAAGGAAATACCCGAATTTTACCCGCAAAATTGAAATAACCGTAAGAATACCCACAAACAAGGAAAATACCCGAAAATCGGGTAATTACCCGCAGATTGGCAACACTGTATTTTTATAAAATATATTGTCAATGTTACGCAGAGGCGTACTGTATCAATCGCATTATATATTTGTATATTATGGTTCAACGAGTATTCAGCCTGAAATATGGGTTACATAGCTGGTACTGATCTGGCAGTAACTCAATAGGGTTGTCCATACAAACAATATTATAAAAAGAGGTATTTCTGATACCCCAAAAGAGCAATAATTGCCAATAATGCGCAGAGAGAAAGTGCACATCTGATTACATTTACGGTATTTAAATTTATTAAGAACTTCTTGTACATATATGTCCTAGCAGTGGGTATCCATTGGATGGAGTTTTTATATGTTCCAAAAAGGCTATTTACAATTTATTTATTGTCAACATAATTGATTAATTCATAATTAATACATTCATTATTATGGTGGTTAGGTTTTCCGGTTGTCCGGTTTTCCCTATACCTTTTATGATTTATGTTCACTTGTCATCAAACTTTAAAAGAAGTTCTGGGGTTATTACAATTAATAATAATAATGCTATTATTATTACTACGATTATTAAACACAACGTACGTCCTAACTTAACAATACTAGACTATCAGGTATATTTTATGATAAATTTGAGTACGGAAGCCAGGAGGTCACAGTAGGTTATTATAATCACGTTAATTTTTTTTTAACAATGCATGTCCTCCATAATAACAAGGAAGAAACTAGGGACCCAAATGTCTTCAAGTAATTTAAGGAAAACCTGCAGCAAGATAGGAACTGAAAATCAAATTGTGCAAGCGAAATCGACACTAAGGGCTAATTTATTCCTTCCCTAGAGTTAGGTGTAAAATAGTGCAAACGGCCATTAGATATATCTCAAAAGAAGGCTAGGACTAATAATTTTACAAATTCGGAGAAATAATTTTTGTTGAGCATTATTAGCGAATACAAAGCCATTACAGAAGATAAAAAAACTGACACATACAATAGAAAAATGAATGCTGCTTGCACATATGGAAATTCGTCTATTGCATGAATATAGTCCCCTCTCACATTTTGTCTTCTTGGAAAACCATAATCAATTATTTCATGTACGTCAGCATCATCATTATCATATACATTCATCTTTTTCAAGATATAAATAATAATAAAATAAACAGGAAATATCAATTACCATTAAACTTTGAGGTTCTAGATTTTATATTTTTATTTTTATAATTCCCCTGTTTTTAATAAACAATCTTAAGCTTTCATTAAATGTAGGTGCAACGGAATTTGTAGTATAAAGCAATACTTAGCGTTAAGTGTTCCTCAGATAAGTCGGTTCAAACGGCAGTAAGTATACGTATGTTCAAAAAAATTATTTGGCCTCAAGAGGTCGTCTGGAAATTCCAATCTTTTGCACACGCATTATAGGTGAACTCTAGAGTTTATGCCCACTTCGTACCATGTCATCCAGTACCACTTCCTCTTAATTTCCCACTTCGTACCACGTCCCAAATGTATACCTGGGACTAGTTTCATTTCGTATGGGAAAAGGCAAATTCCCTCTCAAGGAAAAAGGGGTCAGAAATAACCGTTAAAATTCGGTCACAAATTTTGTTTGTACCAGAAACTGTATAGGTAAATTTGGTCCCGGGCAAAATATTTTAAGAGTGAACCATTGAAATACAACTGTAATCTTGAATAATTTGTATTTTATTAAATCCAACAAGTGGGAAAAGTGTTTTGCGTACAAGTTTTACACAATATTTTTTCTACAACCACATTTCTTAATAAAAGAAAAACAGTAACTTGTCAAAAAATCACAGCTGTGTTTGACATTTTCGCGGGGAAAACGAATATCAAAGAAATTAAGAAAAGAGCTGCTTTGCGTATAAAAATTTGTATTGAAAAAGTAAATTAAAACTGAGTATTCATGTTATTTGCAGGTATAAACAATATGTTCGAATGTATAATATTTACTCTTTGGAAGATCTTTGACGTCTGACGAAATCAATTTGAACTTTTAATGATTCGATGCCTCAGTTGTTCGTCAATTATTTTAACAGAATACAAGCCCTCTTTCGTAAAACCCCAGAATCAAAAGTCAAGTTAATCCGACGTCCAGGGTACAGACTGAAAAGATATTCCCTAACTTTGTGGTCGAAATGCGCTGGGGCTCCATCTTGTAAATAACACATATTTTGCCTTATTCCTAGATTTACCTCTTCCGTATACTATGGTAAATCATTTTGTAAGAACTGCAAGTAATTTGCATCATTTAAATTATTTGGAAGAAATACTGGTTCCATTAAACATTGACTTTAAAAGTCCTTCAGTGGTGACTCGCTTTTTTTCGTGAAGATTTTCTTCTGAAAAAAGGCCACACTTCGATAAAAACATAGAAAAGTTTTGAGAGTTTTAGCGGTTCAAAACCCCCCTACAATTTGTATGGGGTGTACAGATTTCGTGATTTATATGAAAAAGATGCTCTCACTATAAAAAAGCCATGTGTCCATTTTTATTACAAAATGTTAAACAGTTCATGAAATATTGGAAAAAAATCGATTTTCATTTTGTAGTTTCCAAAGGCCGTAACTTTTTTGTGTGCATATTTGCAATGAGGCAAGTTATGTTCAATCGAGTTATTTTTGACACCAGAATATGTGGTTCAATTTATCACCTACCTTTTTAATATACCCTATATAGAATAGTATATTATATACCAAGGAATTAAAAGAGACTTTAGTCCTATGGTATATACGCTATTTCTTACACCGCGGTGGCCAAGCCCACTTAAAATTCAAATAATTATTTACCTGTTAATTTTGTAAATATTTAAACATAACAATCAATTCTATTATTTGTAAGTTTCCTACTTATGCTTAGGAAATCATGTTTGATATTAAATTATGTATTTTTTATAAAATACCGGCTGTTAAAAAAAAACTAGGTTCCCGGATGGGGATCGAACCCCGACCAATTTCTATTCGCATTCAAATTACCATTGCGCGAACCAACTGAGCTAATTCTTACAATAAAAAATATTGGTAAGACCTTGTCTAACCTAACCTAACCTTGTCTCTTTTAAGATAGTTTAAAATAAAATCGTAAAAAATATATGAAAAAGTGTACGACGATCTGGTAAAATGAAGTTTGAGAAAAGAAAATTGAAGACTATACTACCGAAAATTGTTTCCTATACTCCTTTGTTGAAATATTTGAAAATATTTGACAGTTCTGAATTAAATTAGAATAAACAAGGTGGCTTGTTTCAATTGTTTTTTATTTTGCGGGACTAAAATATTTTAGTCCCTTGGGATTAAAAAAATTTAGTCCCAAGGGAGTAATAGTGACACTTTGGTCCGCAAATGCCGGATTAAAGTACTAGTTTCATTCCCCGAGGTGGAAAAATATATTTATATATTTAATATTATGAAATCCAATAAGACCTTTACATATTGTATACCTAATAATTAAACGGCACAGTGAAATGAGACACATTAAATAAAATTCAAACGACTTATTTCGTTTTTCGTAAATAATTCAATCATTTTTGTAATAATGGAGGGGGCATCTTTTAAATGTAAAATACCCTTCGGTCAAAATTTAACAAAATGTGGTAGAACTTGACCTATCGAGTTTAATGGTTTTTGATTCACAGAGAATCCAAAATCACTATTTCATAATTTCAAAATATCATAAAATGTACGTTTTTGTCAATATCGGTACTGTAATGTAACTCAAGGGCACGAACTCCGTACTCTTAATTGACTGTAATGAGCTACTAATTGTAATCAATCCGTCTCGAAGAGACAACAACTTATTTATCTAAATCCAACAATAAACATTATTTGACCCGACACAATATCGAATTTGAACCGTCGGTCGTTACTTTGCGATATCACGTCATAACCTTTATTTTATTTAAATTACAACTAGTTTAATGGACTACAATATTTAATTATTTAAAGGGTTATTCTGTTTAACCCAAAAGGCACCTCAGTGGGCTCTCGGTGTATAACTTATGATGTATTTTTTTTAACATAGTGTATACCCAATTGAAGAAAACAATATGTGTTTAATGAGGCCGAGAAACATTTTTATTACTTTAACTTGATCTGCTTATTGCGGTAGTAAATCTGTTAAAATCTATAATAATAAATTATAAATGTGATAGATATAAAATGTTCACATAAAAAATTATTATAATTTTGGTATTTTCTTTTTATAGGAATATTCTTATTCTTTTGGTGGCAGTTGAGGTTTTCAATTTAAAAAGTAACTCTGCTTATGCCCAATTTTGTCAAGAGAACCAAGCACCATATAGTAATTTGGACGAAAATTTTGGATATAGCTACAGGACAACCACAATTTGTATTAATGTAGTTTTTCCATTAGAATATGATATTCGGGATACGTGCTCAGAATGTATCCAAAAATTATGGGTAAAATCTCTTGAAAATACCATTATTCCTTCTCGAGCCTTTGATCATGTTACTGATTTTAATATATTATATCTAAATGATCTTAATATAACAAGTATAGCTTTAGAAGCATTTGGACAACACAGTTTATTAGAAATAAATTTATCAGGAAATAAATTAACTGAAATACCTTTAGGGCTTCTAAATTCTTTCACAAATTTAAAAAACCTTGATCTTTCAAATAATTATATTGGACATTTTTTACCCAACCATTTTATAGGAGTCAGTGATTTAAGCAGATTAAATCTTTCAAATAACCAATTGACGACGTTTTCTTTAAGCATTCTTGATCCAAGAATAATTCGAATGGATAACTTAGATATCAGTTTTAATAATCTGTCTGAATTTAATTCTGATAGACTAATTGAGATATTTAACATATCTTTAAGTCATAATCAAATTAAACAAATTAGTTTCTGCATATTCATCTCGAGTTGCGTAAATTTAAAAAATAATTTTATAGAAAGTTTACCGGAAGAAAAATGCAATAGTAATGAAAGCATGCTTGATACTTTAGATGTTAGTTTTAATAGAATTTCTAAAATAAAACCACTTTATTTTAGAAATGCATCCAGTCTGCAATATTTATTTCTTAATCACAATAATATAAGTGATATTCAAACAGGAGTATTTTATAATTTGAATTATTTAAAGATTTTAAATCTATCTGAAAACAGTTTAGAAAAATTTCAACACGGAACCTTTGATAGTTTACAAAGATTAGAAATTTTAGATTTATCTTCAAATAATATAAAAAGCATTCAACTGGTTTTACATGCGTTAATTCAATTAAAAGAACTGTACATTCAGAATAATAAAATTGATACAATTGATTCAAATACATATTTAACATCTTTACATTTGCAAAAAATATCTTTTTATAATAATTCGCTTTCATGTGAAAACTTAATTAAAATTCTTCAATCTATTCCTCGCTTAGAAATTATCAATGGTAATACAAGAAATATTTCAAATATACACGGAATAGCTTGTTCATATAATGAAAACGAAACAGCATTACAGAATACAAATTTTGAAAATTTAAAAATAAATATTGAAAGTATAATCACATCATTAGTTAAAGAAAAAAATAAGAAAATTCATGAAGAAATTGACGTTCTTAAAGATTATTTTGATAACGATTTTAAAAACAGCAAGTTTATAAGGAATTTTCAAAATTCAAACTTACCAAAATTCAACGAAACAGAAATATTTAAATATTTCAATAATGATTTTGAAAACAGCAAATTTTATAAATATTTAGAAAGTCTTAAAGATGTTAAAAATATAACTGATTTGCAGAAAAATGTTTACGAATACTTTGATCGCGATTTTAAAAACAGTGGTTTTGTAAGATACCTTGAAGATTTAAAAAATTATAAGATTTCTAATACCGAAGATAATACAAGGTTTCAAAAATTATTAGATAATTTTAATAAAAAACAAATAGTTTTTATTACCATTATAACTTTCTTTATGGTGATTATTTGTTTTTTACTAAGTATTTTAATTTATAAATTGTATTTTAGTAATGTATCCAGACCTCGTGAACAAGTAGAGTTGATTTAAATTTAAGTATAAATATTTTTTTTTGCAGCCGCCATGAAAGTGGAACTTTCACTATTATTTATTAAGACTGTATTATAATATTTGCGCCCCCTTTAACCCGTAGCTGGTGAGGTCCCCCATTAAAAAACGCGGTTTTGGAAAAATAATATAATTTTTTAATTGTTTGGTATTAAGTTTTAGCGAAAATAATACAGCAATTCGAATTCATTTATCCGTGTATGTCTAACAGAGGTACTGACGATCAACTAACTGGGAAGCTACCTAGGCGGTGACTAATTCCCTACTCCTAATACTGCAGTAAACGTTTTGTTGGGGTATACAAACCCCGACTCACCAGCTACGCCTTAAATTGGTCAAATTTGGTAACAATCGATAGATCTTGATCTAATTAGTATAAATGTGTTGAATTTTTTTGCGCAAATGTATATGTCCAAAGTTATAACGGATTGGACTTCAGTATTTGCCCCACGTGGGATATTGAATTTTTGGCGTCAATCGATAGATTTTCATTTAATTAGTCTAAACCAATTAAAATTTTATGGGACAAATGTGGATTAAAAGATATAACATTTAAAAAAAAAGCGCCGCTTTTCATTTTTTTCTCCAAATAAATAACGTTGGTTTGATTTGTATACCAAACAATTCAATATTGCAAAGAAAGCGGTACTTTCGGAATTTTATTGGGCAGAACTTTGGTTTAGTGAAAATCTGATATGGAAAGAAATGCGCTGTTGTCAAGTTGATCACTTCAGATTACTGGAAATCTGAAATGGGCATGGTCCGAAAGTGGATACTATACTATTCAATCTAGTGATAGGGTTCTCAAATACGAAAACTCGAAAAGTATCCGATTCTTTAAAGTTCTCGAAGTTCTTAAAAATCTGGTTCTCGACTCTCGAGAATCGGTGCCGGTGCTCGGATAAGTTAAGAGTTTTCGACCGATATATGTTCTCGTTCTCAAATAGTACGAAGTCAGGTACCAGAAGATTTTAATGTATAACATGCAAGGAGGCAACTAGTTTCGATATCAAACCATCATTAGGCCATTATTTTAAAAAACTTATGAAGAAAATTTAAAGTTAGTTCATTAATTGTGAAACTACATAACATGGTACTTGAAACAGGTATCATTAACTAACTAAATACATATTTAAAACATTGAAAATTATTACTAAACTATGAAATAGGTTTAACCATAGGGACTGGCGTTGCAACCCCAACCATCTAGGGACCGCATCTCATCCCTGAATTAGGGTGCGGTTGTTTAGTAATAATTTTCAATGTTTTAAATATGTAATATGTAAGTTACTTAATAACCACTTTTACCATATTATATAGTTTCACAATTAGTGAACCAACTTTAAATTTCCTTTCATAAGTTTTTTAAAATAATGACCTGTTGATGATTTGATACTGAAACTAGTTGTCTCTTTGTTTGTTACATTAAATTCTTATGGAGCCTGAGTTCGTGCTTTATTTCTCTAAAACTTGGATCACTTTTTGAGATATGGATATCGTTTTGGATTTAAACTTTTTAATCCGACCGAATACTGAGTTGAATTTATTCGGTACTCGGTTTTCAGTCGAGTTCTTGATTCTTATCAATATTCGAGAAATGAGTTCTCTATTCTTATCAATATTCGAGAAATGAATTCTCGATTCTTATAAGTATTCGATTCTTCCCATCACCAATTCAATCATATGAATCTTGCAATGATATCTGAACTTTGCACAAATGCGCTGTTGCCAAGTTATGGTCGTTGGAAATCATTTAGAGAAGATTTATGGAAATGTCGTTTAAAGAATATCAACTGGTATGATCTTTTATTACATGTTTTGAACGTGCGCTGCTGCCAAGTTGGCTACTTCGGATTACTGTAAATCTGATATAGAGATGGTTATCCTATTCAATCAGGTGAATCTTAACACAAAATTTTTACTTTGCAGAAATGCGCTGTTGACAAGTTGTCCCTATTCAGCGTTTGTGTATTTTGACAAAATGGGAGACGCGCGCGCGTTCGACATTTAGCAAATGTGCGTGCGTGGATTTGCGAAATGTCGGCCGGATCTCAACAATATGGGACGTTAGACTCTGCACTCTGCAGGCGGTGTGAACCAGAAGACGAGACAATCGTGCACATCCTCTATGATTACCCGACCTCGTCAACTAGGAAAATTGTGTTCGATGAGTATTGGCCAACACCGGCCAACATAAGAGGGGCAACTTTTGGCGACATAAAAACTGTATACTGGCTGACGAGCTAAGTAAATTCTCACTTACTAAGGAGGATGGATAATGGGCCTAATGAGGTCTAATTTCTGTGGTACGGCCCATTTATGGAGCAACCCATCCTCTCAGCCTTACAGATAAAGATAGATAGAACCTGCCATAACTTTTAAAATCCACCATCTAACCATCTTCATATCAGGTTTCTAGTAATCGAATAATCAAAAACATACCAGTTGATTTATATTAATATTCACTTACTGAAATTTCCATAAATATTCTCGTGATAATAACTATTGTCTATAACTTGGCAACATCGCATTTCCTCAAACTTCGAATTTTATATCATGGTTCACCTGATTGAATAGAATAATGTCCACTTCGAATTATCTCCAAAAATGGTACAGTTTGAATCGACAAATGGCACAAAATCGCGATGTTCATTTTTTTCTCAGATATCCAGTAAACCAAAGTTTTGCCACTACAAGTCCGTTAAGTCCTTATTAGGTTTGTATAGGTCTGGATTCGGTTGGTTCTGTAACTGGTTAGGTTCGAATCAGTTAAGTTCTTTTCTTAAGTGGGCAGAGTCTCCCGCCCTTGTCAAATATGTTAGGTTTGGATATGTTTAGGTTAGGTTTGGATAGATATAGGATAGGTTTAAATAAGTTTTGCAAAAGACTTAACATTATCTAAATAGACTTTATAAATCCCTTATGGGGCAAATATTAAAGTCCAACCATTTTCAACTTTTTATAACTTTAGACCTAGACATTTGCGCATATCGATAGATATCAAATTTAGATACTTTAAAGGGTAAAGGGGTGGGGGCAAATATTATACCGCTACCTTTATTAAATGGGAAGTACAACTTTACACAAATCGTATCGAATTTTCGGATCGATTTTTTTGTACCTTTAAGACTATTTTTTACGAATTTGGTAACAAAATTAATTTCATTTTTATTTTGACAAACACTCGTCAAAAATCGTTGTTGTGGCGTTAGTGTGCTTTCGATTTTTCATTCCAATAATGAATAATAAACGGCAGCAGAAAAAATATTGTACATACATATATACACGGAAAAAAAATCCGATACTTAGTATACGAAATTCATATACTTATTAGCTGAATTTCATATACCCGGCGTGACAGAAGAACGCTCTTCTAAAATAATCCAACGAAGTCACCTGTTCCAAATATGCTTTGGTATCCTGGAACTAAACTACTTTCATATATTCCTAAATAACCGGGTTAGAGGATCAGATACTCTTGGCATATTAAGCTAAAAACCCCGTTCTACTAATTTAGTAACCTGAGCTTGTGAAAATAAATATATTGTCATATAAAGCTTATAATCTCGTCATATGAAACTAGTAACCTTGTCATATAAAGCTAGCAATCTTGTCATATGAGGCTAGTGATCTCGTTTATCTGGCCGATATTGATCTGTTCTTATAAATACAGAGTGATTCTGGGGGAATGGGCCAAAATCTAATAAGTATATTCTACACATAAAAATAATTTAAAAAAAGAACTTAACATTGGTATCATAAGTTTTTTAAATTATTTTCATGTGTAAAATGTACTCATAGAGTTTGGTTAGTTCCTCCCGACTCTCCCTGTAAATAGAAACATAGGTAAGTACATAGATATAGCAGAATGTGAGAAAAACCATTTAATCTTTAAAAATATTTATTGAACGATAAACTCTTTGAAATAATCATTAATCTCCATTATTGTTGATGAAATTAAACCAAAAATAAAACAAACATAATAGTTTTTTAGTAACATATCTGTGTAGGAATGCTGAACCTACCTAATCTTTTAATAAACAGGTGTTTTTTCTACTTATTTATAACAAATAAGGAACTTAAAAAATAAAGTATAATAAATACATAGTATCAGTATTATTTCTCATTAAAGGATAGGTACAATAGATCTATTTGGAGAACTGATGGAAAAATTGATTATTTACGATGTGATCTTCCTTCCTATTTTTTGAGAGCGCAGCGTTATCAAGTCTACTTGACTGGCATCAACCTCGTATATATAAATTGAACACCCTGTACATTTGCAGATTTTTAAAATGTCTATTTGATGTTGCAGCTTCCATCAATTGATCATTTCAAATAATATTCTTAAGTCCTACAAAAAATAAAACATATTTGATAACATTCTGAAATTACTCACTTTGGGAAAAAGTAACTCCCTATTTTTCTTACCCCCTTCTGTTGCTAAAAATGTTTATTTGATAACCCTTTAAATTGTATCGAATTTACAACAAGTTTCTACTTATTTTTTTGGCCAGAATTTCTTCACAGAATATTTTGTACAGGAAGTTATTTATTTTATTAAATACAAATTTGAAAATTAAAATTTAATTTTAGCAAATACTTCCCATATTACAAATTTTGTGAAGAAATTTCAGATTAAGCGACAGAGAGGAATTGAACTGGGATAATATTATATTGTGCTGTACTCACCCAAGACACTTTAAATATATTCTTCGTCTAAATTCAATATCTCAAAAACTTTTCCCTTTTCAGCGCTTCGGGAATATAACGTAATGTTCATAATATATCACTCTCCGAACACTACCAATTAACAAATGACTCCAATTGTGGAAATGAGACGTTGACCCGACTCGTATTTGATTCGTGCATCACCGTGCGCGTCCGGCATAAAAAAATTCAGAAAGGATTCTGTTTTAGAACTACGGAAGATAACCTTAAATTACTGTGAATCTTCCGTTCATATGACGAGAATATAAGGAGTATGCGAAAATTCTTGGAGGACTTAGCATATAATGCGTATACGATGTATTTTTAAGTTGATAAGCCAAAAATCTGCCTTTAGACGACGATTTCTAGTAAGATTAATTTTTTTATCCATATCTGACAGGAGTTCTGTTTCAGTGAAACATTATATAGAGAATATTGGAATTTTATATACCCGGAATATGATACAGTTTTAAAGGACCGTCGTTCTGAGTCATTTTTTTCCGTGTACTTGTAAACAATAATCGACCAGGGGTACGGAGTAACGAGAAACGAATTCAGCACGAGCGCCTATAAAGTATTTAATTAAGTAATTATCTAGATATGTAATACATTATTTATTGTGCAACTACTAAAAATCTATTGAATCATATTGCTTGGTACAAAAAATCATACGGTTTTCATTAAACTAACTATGAAATAAGACAGATTTTGAAAAACTCTAATTTCATTTCACTTTATGAATTAGTAGTTGCATAATAAATAATGTACTAGATAAGTAATTAAATTAAATTAAATTATTCAAAAGTGCTCGTAAAAAATTCGTTTCTCTTTACTCCGTACCCCCTAGTCGAATATTATTTACGAGTACTATAACACGATCTAAAAGTGATTGTACGTGATTCCCAGGCTTCCACGACTCGTTTATGGCTCATCCTGGAATGTGCCTACTTGTCGCGTAAAATATCACATTCGGAATTCGTTATATAAAAAAATATTAAATACAAAAACAATATGTCACTAATTGTTTTATAAATAAAAAGCACCGGTAGTATACAAGATGTCTAAAATTGGAAGGGATAACATTGTTAGATCAGAAAGAGATACAGAGGCGATTAAGTGAGAAAAAAAACTATTTCGGAGAGAATTACATTGGCCTAAAAAAATTTACAGGGGCTTTCTCGAGTTATAAAGGGAAAACTGCAAATACTATTTTTGACTTTTTGCGCACATGATTTTTATTTTAAAAAATATCAAAAAATAGAAAAGCAAACTTTTTTGTATGATAAATTTGCTACTAAACTGTACTAATAAATCTTTGATACGACTTTTCGTATCTTAACGGCGCCCATCAAGTTATTTTTTTTTAAATAACAACCTATCTTCTTTATCACATCAATTGATATACCGTTAAAAT
Source organism: Neocrepidodera transversa (assembly GCA_963243735.1). NCBI lineage: Eukaryota > Metazoa > Arthropoda > Insecta > Coleoptera > Chrysomelidae > Neocrepidodera > Neocrepidodera transversa. The sequence goes on along the minus strand of OY725342.1, from coordinate 25,386,945 downwards.
TCAAATTCAGTGAAATATCACACTTGTCACTTTACCGACATTTTATCTGAAATAACTTATATCATCAGTAACAAAAAATTTGAATTACGGTCCTGTCGTAGTTTTTCTGTGAATTCGTTTTAATTTTGTCAAAACAAATATAACATTGCAAAACAATTTTTATTAAAAAAGTGAAACAAAAAATATCAATATAGTGGAAATTAAACAAGCACAAAAATATTCGACCTGGGTCGTGATTAAAAAATATTAATAGAAACTTTAAAGAAAAATTCAGTGGTGTATCATACATTTTCTACGACGTTTTGTATGACAAATAATCATCATTATCAATAATCTATTAATACGGACCTGGATCTTTTCGCCTTTTTGCATAAGATAATTAGAATAACGAATAATTTAATTTAGGAAATAAGTACAAATGTTCAACCAATGCATTTTAAGTATTACTAGGAACATATCTATTAAAAATTAATTACACTTAAATTAGTTTTGCAACTGACTTTGTCTTTAAATATGTCTATTAATATTTTTTAATCACGACGCAGTTCAATTATTTTAAGCTGGTTTAATTTCTACTATTATAATTTTTTTTTTTATTTCACTGACAATTCTTTTTTTATCGAAATTGTTAGCTGGTGTTATATTCCTTTTAACAAAATTAAAACAAATTTACAAAATAGCTACGACAGTACAATAATTAAAAACTATTGTCACTGACGATGCTAGTTTAAATAAAACGTCGTTAAAATGGCAAGTGTCATATATCACTGAATTTGAATTTTAACGGTTTATCAATTTTTGTAATAAAAAAGACAGGCCCGTATTAAAAATAATAACTTCATAGTTGTCGTTAAGACAGGAAACGTCTTATCAAAGATTTATAAATACAGTTTTGTAGTAAATTTAAGATACAATAAAAATTTTTTCATATTTTTTTAAATAAAACTGCTATGTGTAAAATCAAAAATAGCAGTTTAAGTTCTCCCTGTATAATTGGAGAAGGGCGAAAGTCCCTGTAGATTCTTTTAGGCCAATGAAATGCTGTTCAAGATATTTAACTTTTTTCCCATTTATCCGACTTCGTATCTCTTACGGTTTTTGATATAGCAATGTTATTCCTTCCAATTTATACATCCTGTATAGATAAATTAAGTTTCTGATATAGCTATGTTATCTCTTCTTATTTTAGACATCTTGTATATAACTAATGTTAATGGGTCATTAAAGTGTACAGACAGTTCAGAATAATTAAAATTTTAATATTTAATATTTATATATCTCGTCATACTTAATAAATAAATAGTCTATATATTAGTTATTTATGCAGCAAGTCTGTAAAGTGATACTATTTCCACGAATGTGAATTTTGTCGAACGAGTCAAAGCAGGCGAGTGTGACAATCACATTAGTGAAAAAGACACTATATACACTATTTTTTCTACTACCAAAAAATATGTATGTATTAAGTAAAAAATAATCAATCTACTTTACCATAAAATACTTTACTTTACGCACTAGTCTTTTTTTTTACGCACTAGTATTTCATTTTACGCACGACAGAGTATGTGTAAAGTTAGTAATTTGCACACGGTAGTAGAAAAAATTTATTTTACACTTAAATACATTGATTATGATATTGTAATTGTTTAAATATGTATTTTTTTTTAAATGATTGTTATTAATACTAAGAAATGTATTTGTATTTATTAATATATTATATTAGTTCTCTATTATATTCATTTTACTGAAAATGTGTTGTTTTGTATAAGATTAAATAAAATTTATATATTGTTTTTTTATTACCCGCATCAACCAATAGGTTATTAGCGGTGGAATTATTACATTACAATTACAATGATATTCAAATACGATATAAATGTCCTAAATCATATAAAAACTTTACAATTTGTTCAATACTAGAAGTATGAAATATATCGACTAAATTATGAGGAATTTTGTGCGAAAGTCTTACGAAAGTATTATTATTACATTCAACTAAAATGTGTTTCACTGTTAGTGGCACTTCACAAATTGCACATTCCGTACTTTTTTTGTATTACAACTATTGTCTTGAGTTGTGGAGGCGGGAATCTTTTAAAGACACCTCACGTTTGGTTCTGCGCGTGAGGTAGTGTTGGACTCTCCCCTGGTCCCTCTGCGCAAGCAGAGTCAGGGGCATACCAACTAAACCCTCCTCGGTAATTTGTCCTGTTTTGTTTTGTTTCCTTTTCAGGGATACAGCGGGGGCTGTTAATCTGAAATAGGAAACGATACTTTAAGTTGTTAAAAAAAATAAGTAATGTGATTAAGCTCAAATTATATTATGGGTTCGTCCCACGAATAGAATTTGAAATATATGAGAAGTAAAAATTAAAAGAAAAAAAACTTTTGGACGCCAGTCAGTTGATTTTTTTGATGTCATTAGAAACAATTGACAACAGAACTACGATATATTTCAAAATCCGTCCTTTCTTTTTTTTTTGGTTAAGGAAATGAAACTCAAATGAAACGCTATATTTGTTTATTTTAGGCTATTCAGAGAGTATTTTTTTCTTTTTTCATAAAACAATTTAGCTCCATGAAGTTTGAGGCTTTTGCGGTTGTAGACGAAAAACTTCCTGTTCTCAGTACATCAGATGTCCAGAAAAAAAACTTCTTGGACCCGGCAAAACTGACTGTCCAGAGGAAACTTCTTGGACCAGTTGAAACAAACTTTCCAGAGTAAAACAACCGTCTCTGATGCGAGAACCAAAAAAAAACCCTAAAAGTTCACATAGAGTAAATATAAGAGTAAAATCTTATAAATTACTAGATTTCGTGGTCTCTGTTATTGAAAAAAGAATGTAAAAAAATGATAATAATAAAATGAAAAACATGAATTTTAGATCAAAATATGAAATACAAAAATAATTAAGATGAATTAAATTTTACGACAATCTGTAAATACAAATTAAAAAAAATATAAGATTCTCTTTTTTGTATTAGACACAGAAATCAAATAATTTATAATAAATGATGAGATATGAACTTTTAAGTAAATAATAAAAAAAATATACCGGTATTAATAGAATTGAAAATAACAGTAATTAAAAGTTAAAAGCGTCGAAATAATTAATAAGGATTTCAAAGAATTTTAGTGAACATATAATATAATATAATAAAATCTTACCCTACAGAATAAGGGGGAGAAAAAAAAGAAATCTTCAGTAAGCAACACAGACGATATAAAGTTAATTGTTTATACTCAGTAGATAAGGAGCAGAACATTATGAACATGGGAAAGGTATTTCATAGGAATACCAAGAGAAGAGAGGGACATGACGCGAGGAAATAAGAGGGGGACATCAAGCGACTATGAAACTATAAAATATACTGAGTAGAGGAATAATGAAAATACAGGGTGGTACAAAAAACGTAACAAATGGAATTTGTTAATTATCTCTAGGTATTTAATGGATAGGTATTTGGATTGATACTTACGAGCCTCCCGAGTTAGGAGGCTCAGAGAGGTGCGGAGCGTGGTTCTTCGGCGTCGGTGGTGGTCGAGCTCATATGATGCTTGGTCGAGCGTTCTCCAATAGACCTAGGAGCTCGTCCGGGAGATCTATGTCTTTTCTTGCTTCACTAAGGATTCTGAGGTTGGGTTGTGTGAATTTTTGCTTCGGTTTCCTGGGGATTGTTCTTTTGTTCCCGTCAACTGTCCATTTGATCCTTAGAGTTTCTTCGGCGTGTGTGTTGGTGCTGTCCAGTCTTCTTCCGACGTATCCTATTTCTATCTTCTTGAATCTGGAAATGATTGCGGGTATATTAGTGTGTTGGTAAATTTGATTGGATGGGAAGCACCAGGGAAGGTAGGAAGTTTTTCTTAGAATCCTCCTCTCAGTTACCGTGACGGCGTGCAGGACACGAGGGGGGAGTGTGGAGAAGTTTAGAGCTCTATAATCCAATATAGAGCGGATGTAGGTTTTGTAGGAGAGAGGTCCGCCTCCTATCTCTGTCAAGAGTTTTTTGGACGCCAAATTGAGAGTACATGTGAAGCATACTCCCAAGTAGGTAACCTCATCAGAAGGGACCAGTCTCTCTCCCTAGAGCCTAAGGTTTTTTTATTGAGGTCTTGGTTGGATTTTCGTGAGTAATTGGGATGTTTGAATATAATGCGTTGGGTCTTTTGGGGATTCAGGGTAACCCTCCAGTTGCTACACCAGTGGGCGAGTCGATTGAGGAGTTGTTGTGTTTTCTTATAGAAGGAGTGGTGGCTGAGACTTAGGTGTCGTCTGCATAGAGTTGGACATCTTGGCTAGGAGAGGGAGGGATAGAGATGTCGTGGGTATATAAGACGTAGAGGGACTCCGGCTGAAAGAGTGAAGGGGTCAGAGAGGGAGTGCCCTACTTTAACGTGGGCGGTTCCATTTTGGAGGTAGGAGTAGATGAGTTTGATAAAAGGGATAGGGAGATTGATGTTGGAAAGCATGCGAAGCAAGTGACCAAGGTTAGGTGATTTGGCTACAAAGGTGTGGAGTCTCACTAGTACATTTTGGGTGGAGTGGTCGGACCTAAATCCATGTTGGAATTGGATGATTAGTCCCCTTTCATCCAAAAAATCCCAGATACGTTTTTGAGTAGTGTTTCAAAGAGCTTACCCAGACCATTCGTCAAGGATATAGGTCTGTAGGAGTTAGGGGATATTGGGTCATTTCGAGGATTGGGGATAAGGATGGTGTGGGCAGATTTCCAGCAAGTTGGAAAGTGGGAGTGCTGAAGGCAGTCGTTGATTAGGATAGTAAGGATGGGGAGTAAGGTAGCAGGTAAGTTTTTTAGTGCTTGACGTTTTATTTGGTCGGGACCAGGAGCTGAATTTTTCAACTGAAAACATGCCGTGGCGATGTCCTGAGGAGTAAAGGGATTTAGGATAGAGTGTGGGATAGGGGGATTAGGAGTTTGGAGGATCTCTTCGAGTGCAAATTCCGTGTCTTCATGGAATAGGGGGTGGAAATTTGGATTAGAGGATTGCCTGTCATCACATGCTCATTAGTTAATCTTTTATGTCGTAGTCGAAGTCTTGGGAGAAACGGTTAGGTGAATAGTTGTTCCATGGTCCAAACGAAGGCTTTATTTCTTTTAATTTCGATTATTTTGCTTTCCAGTTGGTGTTAAATAGATTTATTAATTTTTGTTTGAAAAATTGTTTTAGGTCTACGTCAAGAGGTTTTATAGTTGGTGTCAAGTTTAGATCCAATAATTCGTCACTTGCAGCTTCATCGGCTTGTTCATTGCCTTTCATTCCCACATGTGATGGTACCCATATGAAAACAATGTCCTTGTTACTTAGCTGATGTAACTGTGCTTTAATTAATATGAAAATTTAATGATTAGAGCTCTGTAAATTGCGTAGAGTTCTCCTGTTAGAATGGTTGATTCTTGAGGGAGCTTAAATCTGAATGTTTCTTCTGGTATAACGACTACGCATTACAGTCCAGAATTTGGTTTCGATGCGCCTGTGAAAATTGGAATGTAATCAGGAATAGGAGTGATTATGTTTTGGTATGAATTGAGAATTATCTGGGGATCGGTTTCATAATTATTATAAGTGAGTAGTTGAAAATTTGATTGAGGTGTGAGAGTAAGCCATGGAGGAGGGATTGTTTGTTGGACTTGTGGGATGTTGGTGAGATCAATGGTTGTTAAGATGTTTTGGATTCTCTTGTGAAACGGCAGGTGCATTCTGGATTGATAATTAGTATGTATTGTATGATTTGAAAGTTCCTGAAATGAATGTTTCTTCGTTGTGTGTGATAGAATCATAATTTGTCTTCGTAGATCTAGAGAATGTTCTCCTAGCTCGCAGTGAAGGCTCTCTATGGGGTAGTTTTGTATGCACCGGAGATTTTTCTAAGAGCATTTTTATGAATAACATCTAGGACTTTTAAGGTTGATTTTGTCGCTGATAAGTAGGCTATACAGCCGTAATCAATTTTTAAGAGGACGACGGTTCTGTATATTGTCAGTAGTATATCCCCTTCTGCTCCCCATTGTTTATTTGCTAGATATCTTACAAGGTTAAGACCTCCTTAACAGGTTACCACTAGTTGACTAATATGCGATTTCCAATTTAGCGATTCGTCAAATATTAATCCGAGATATTTTGGTGTATTTTAAATCCGGTCATTTTGGACCGTTTATTGATTTTGTCTAGACGTTCTTGCAGAAGTTTGGTCATGTAATTAATGTTTTTCTCTTAACAAAAATTATTATGTCGTCCGTATATAATCTAGCTTGTACCGGCCTTTTAAGATTTTTTAAGATGTCATTGATTTCTATTAAGAATAGTGTGGGGCTTATAATCGATCCTTGTGGAGTTCCATTGTTTTGGTGTTTTTTACTTGAGTAAAGTCCATTCGTGCGTACTTTGAATGTTCTGTCATTAAGAAAATTTTGTATGAACTCTGGTATATGACTCCGATAACCCCAAGTATTCAACTTTGATACGATTTTGTGTCTCCAGGCCATATCAAATGGTATGTATGTGTATGTCGATATATTTTTCCATGCAATTTTGCCTGTTACAAAAAGCTTCTTTAATTTGACTTTCTAAGTATACTAAAACCAACTTGTTCTCGTATTAATAAATTATCTGCTTCAAGCTTCCACATGAGTCTATTATTAATGATTTTCTCTAAGAGTTTGCAAGTGGTGCATGTGAGTGATATTGGTCGGTACGATTTTGCTATATTAGGTTGTATGTTAGGTTTTAGGATAGGGATGATTATGGATTGCTTCCATAGCGCGGGAAATTTATTTCTAGCCCAGATGATGTTGTAGAAGTCTAATAGGAAAGAGACTGCTTCTGGCAGGTTTTTTAAGAAAGATGGTGGAATATCATCTGGTCCTGGAGAAGTATTTTCTAATGTTGCAAGGGCTTCTGAAAGCTCTGTTTTGGTAATGGGTTTATTGATTGCATCGTTATTGTGTTGAATAACTATTTTGTTGGATTCTTCACTTTATTTATAATTTTAAAAAATTTTAGGGTAATTTTCATTTGCGGATTTTTGTCGGTATGTCTCTGCCATTTCTTCCACTATTGCCCTGCCATCCGTAATTATTTTATTATTTCGTTCTAAGGTTCTGATTCCATGCATTACCTTAGTTCCTGTTATTTTACTTACTTTTTTCCAGTCTGTTGGCATGTTGGTATTTGAGTTTATTGTTTGTACATATTTTCTCCAAGAATCTCTCTTGCTTTTAGTAGTTACCAGTTTAGCTAGTGCTCGATTTTTTTAAGATTAGTAAGATTTTCTGGAGTTTTGTGGCGTTTGTATGTATTTTAGGCTATTTTGCTCTGCTTGATTGCCTGTTCGCATTCACTATTCCACCATGGTACTATCTTCTCCTTTTTTATATTTCTTGTTTTCTCAACTGCAGTTAGACAAGCTTGGATAATCAAATCATTGAATTTTTCTAATGTTTGGTCTATGTCTATATTTTTTACTCCTTCTTTAATCAATTCTTTAAAGCGAGCTCAATTTGCATCTTTTAGTTTCCATTTTTGTAGGGGATTATCATTCGTAGCTGCGTTGTTGAGGTTTGAAATTAGAATTGGTAAGTGGTCGCTTCTATACAGGGTGATTCACGACCGACGCCACGGAGTTTTATGGCGAAATGGAATATATTCGTAAACTTCTATTGCAGTGGTATTATGTAAGTCAATAAGGACTACATTTTAAAAATATTTGTAAATATACAGGGTGCTCCAGGAAAGTGATTCATATGAAGGTCATATATTTTTTTAAATGGAACACCCTATATTTTTTTACATTTTTAGATCCGTCCTGAAAATCTGATTTCAAAAACCTATTACACCTATATTATAAAATGAATTGTTTTGAAGTTGTAGACAGTTGAAAATCGCATTTTTTCAACTATAAATAATTGCTACGGCCAAACGACATAAATTCGGATAAAACGGCTTACATGTCCCTATCTTAACAATTTGAATTCTACTTGGTGGTAAAAGAATAAAATGTATACAGGATGATCAAAATTTGCGTACTTTTGATAACACTGTATACATTTTGTTCTTATGCCACCGAGTATACCTCAAAAAGTTAGGATAGGAACATGTAAGCCGTTTTATCCGATTTTATGTCGTTTGGCTGTAGCATCCATTTAGAGTTGAAAAAAATGCGATTTTCAATTGTCTATAACTTCAAAACAATTAATTTTATAATATAGGTGTAATAGGTTTTTGAAATCAGCTTTTCAGGGCGAATCTAAAAATGTAATAAAATATAGGGTGTTCCATTAAAAAAAATATATGACCTTCATATAAATCACTTTCTTGGAGCACCCTGTATATTTATAAATATTTTTAAAATGTAGTCCTTATTGACTTACATAATATCACCTAAATAAAAGTTAACGAATAAATGCCATTTCGCCATAAAACTCCGTGGCGTCGGTCATGAATCACCCTGTATAAATCGTCCAAAGCTTTCCAAGTGTGGCCGAGTATCAATGTGGTATCGCAGAGTGTTAGATCAATGGCTGAAAAGTTGCCTATCGCTGCAATGAATCGGGTTGCTGATCTGTCATTCATTATAGCAAGGTTTGAGGTATTCGCAATTTCAGCAATTTGTTTTCCTTACTAGTCGTTTTTACGGATCCCTACCTAAGATTGTGGCTATTAAAGTCCCCTACAATAAATTTTGGTGATGGAATTTGGGTAATTAGGGCCGTTAATTCGTTTTCGTCTATTTGCTCATCAGGTGGTATGTATTGATATGAAAATTTAAAATAGAATGATGCCAGGTCATTTCAGACGTGATATCTATGATGATCAGTCCTGGTTGACTAACAATCTGGCAATAAAAAAAAAATTTAATCAAGTAAGAAATAAAAGAAAAAAATATGTACAAGGTGAGCTGTTTGGAAAACCATGTAGTATTTTTACTTATTTTGTGTAAGAAGTGAGCGAGTGAAAAGAGTTAGTGCGCCTCTGTTAAAATACAAAAAACATTTTAATATCGTTTAAAATTTAACCCTACTCTTATGCAACCTGTAAAGGACGACATGAGTGGGGATGTTTCTCACTCATTACCATAGAAATCATAATATATACTTACTCTAGAATGCTGGTTCCATTAGGTTCCACAGGGAAAAGCACGCCGCATATGCAAGTGTTTAGTAATGTGCGCATGCGTACCATTAGTTTATTTCAAGTAGAACGTTGCCAAGTTCGTAAATCTTGTTGATCAAATTTTAAGTCTAATATAATTCAGCAATAAACATATTTCATTCGAGAAACGAATTTATTATTTGGCTAATACGAGACTTACCAACGACTATTCAACACATAAATAGCATAGGCGAATTGTGATATTTGTATGATTTGTCAGAAAATGAGGCAATGATGTAACAGCTTTCCTTGAAAAGATATAGATAGTGCAACAGCGCTTTTTCTCCCTGACATCAAATGCCATTATTGGAAGTCTCGCCAGAGTCGGTTTTGTCAAGTTTTGATATTCTTGTATCGACTGTCGTTATCATTTTTGATATTTATCTTTTGCATTTTGCGTTTTTTGTATACCATTTTTGCTTCCGATAAATAATGTATAGTATTGTGGTGTAACAACAAAGGAAAAATTCCTGGAATTAATTATTTTTGGTAGGTATATGATTTCTATTATGCTTAAACCAGTTGTTTTGTTATTTCTAATTTTACTTTGTTTCTTATTTCAAACTCTACCATGTCTATCCACTCACACCATGAAATTAGTTATTTCTATAGCAAAAGAACAAATCAAAATTGACTAGTCATTAATGAAATCTTGTAAGCAAACATCTTGCAATAGAGCTAAAAAGCAATGTGTTAAAATATTTTTTATTAAATCCAGTTTATGAATGTCGAAGATCCTACCTTATTTCGAAAGAGAACTTATTCGAACGTCAATATCCTATTTTTTCCTAGGTTCAGTTCCATAAACATTTGATTATGGATTTTTACTCCTTTATTTTTACGTCTATTTTGTCAATAATCCCAAGAGAATAAATATTAGCTATCGTTAAAATAGCTGTTGAAAATTACCAATGAATTCAATGCAATTTAATGACTAGAACAAAATAGAATTTTTGATTTAATATCTTCAATTCAGGTTTATCAATAGCAAAATATTTTATTAAAGCCGGCCCTGTTCAGAAATAAACTAATGGTGCGCATGCGCATTAATGACTATGGTGAACCTTTTACAACACTTCTGTCCAATTGAAATAGCATTCTAGAGTAAGTATATATATTAAGATTTCTGTGCTCATTACCGCCAATAATGGCACTATTGTTTTGCCACTCAAGCAGCGCCACTTTCAAAATATGTTAATTACTTTTTATTGATTAATGAATATTATAAGAACAATGAAAATCAACATAAACAACTAGGTTCTTTAAGCTATTCATTCATTAATATAAAACCAATAAATTAGTTCCTACTGGATGAGTCCATTGCACAATAATTTATTCAACATGGCCGCGTCAGATAAATGAAATGTAAGAAAATTACTACGTAGGCTTTGGAAATTATTAGTAAGGTTGTAGATTTATTTACTGTATAAAAAATAGCACAGTTCCAATAAAAAAATTAGATAGGACCCGTACGGAAATGAAAATAAAAATTAAATTACGTTTTTTGAGCCTTAATAATAATTTTCATAGCCTACTTTGTAATTTTCTTACGCGACCATTTTGAATAAATAAAAAATTATTTGTATCTCACTTATTTTTTAGAATTTTTTAGATCTCAAAAAACTGTTCCACTTAGAAATTTATGCTTAATGAGAAACTATCAAAAAAATATAATCATTCCATTTAAGAAAATTCAGATTCAGCCGGAAGTGAAATTTTCATTCCTGTTAGTCTAAAAGTAGCCCATTCTTGTCTAATTGAGGTGTGAAAAAAACCTTATTTTTAAATTCAAAAACAACCTAAATATTCGGGGCGAACATTGACTCGTGGCCACCCGCTATACTCTATTCCAAGTTTAATCTAGCCAGAGTAGGACAGGGACTGATTATTAATATGCAACAATAATTAACAATATGAATAATAATCAGGCCTGTGCACCTATTCTTGAAAATCAGGGAGTAGAAATTAAAATAGAAATAGGCGTGGCTCCCTGAAATGTATCATAACCCTATTCTTGAAATATTTTGATGGAAATATGTGGGACTTTTTTATTCTCCCAGGGAGTATAAAATTTCTATTGGTCATTAGCGAGTGAAATTTGTAGGGAGTAGAAATTTATTTGAAACATTAACCTAACTATTAAATCTGTCTGTCCGATTTACTTTGTTTGTATTTCGTGTCTTTATTTTTACGAGTTTTGCTGCGAAGTTTACTAATATAAAGGACAATATTAATGAATTATTGATATGAAATAATCTCATGAATGACGATGTGGAGGAAGCTCTGGAGGAGGTTGAAATAGGAAGAGTTCATAATACTTTCCTCCAAGCTTCCCAGGTTTTATTGGCTCCCTCAAGCATACAATTTAAAATTGTGGCCAGCTCAGACCAAAGGGCTTGGCACTGAGCCCGGTGAATGTGGGGATAAATGTGCCCGAATACATCTGTGGTCGTTGCGAAATGTAATCGACCAGCATTTCTTTTTGTGTTTTGTTAATATTTTTTTTTAATACGACACCGGTCTATATCTAATACATTACAGTTATGTCAAAGAATACGATAGGTATTCTTTGGTTATGTCTTATGTCACATGGCTGTCAGACATTGCTGCGATTGGATAAAATTGAATTTCAACACTTGGCAACTATGAGTGTATTTTCACTCACTCCTTTTTTTCAAAAATAAGGTATTTTTGTACCGAGAGAAAAAGCTGGGAGTAGAAAAAGTAGGGAGCTACTTTGGGAGTAACTTTTCTCTTGATTTCAAGAATAGGTACACTGGTCTAGTCTGACCAAAATAAACTTGGGAGAGAATATACTGATTATGATAGCTAAGCAGTCGGATAGAGCAATACTTGATTAACGGCATTTTTATGATGCTACCGTTTGACGGCAGTTTAAGCAAATCCAATAAAAAGCCGTCAGACGCGTCACCTCAGTGACGTCATATCTAATAACGGCGCTAAAGTAGGCTATCGTTTAACGGCAGTTTAAGTACAGCGAAAAACAAATTAGTTACATATTGTTCAAAACTAGAGTTTTGATAACAACAACATGTTATTTAAGCCCTATGTCGGGCCATGGCCTCAAAGTTATCTTTTTAAATATAAAATTGAGTATAATTGTTAAATTATTAAAAAAAATATTTTTTTTATCGAAATAAACACTTGGGTTGTACCATGCGGCGTGGATTAAAGTGAGATTAGACTAAGTTTTTGGTGTGACATTAAAAGAAGAATTATGTACTATACAATTTGGAAGAAGAGAGGAAAAAGAGAGAAGGACAGTTGGTTGTAAGAACAAGGTGGTAGTTGTTTAAAGGAAGGGCAAGTGGATGGCTAAAATAAGTGATTGTACCTAAAATTTAAAGTAACGAAATATCACAGGCTCTTAAATAAAGGTTTAAATTTGTTATTTAGATTTATTTGAGTGTTTACACAAGTATCTGATATATTCCTTGATACGAGTGTCGAGTTTTCTAATAGTTTTTTAAAACATAAGTGGAATTGCAGTCTGCACAAGATAATTTGTAAATACCACTTTTATTATATTCTCGTAATTACGGAAGACTTTGAAAATATATATGGAGATCTTACCTAAGTAAGGTAGGGAGAAATATTTAAAGTTAACTGAAAGGGAGACTTACCCTTTTACCATTTATTTCTCAAATCTAAATTTTGACAAATTTCGAATATTTTTTAACTCCTTTTTGTATTTTGCCCTTGTTTGGGTCTGATATTTTTGTCTCAGATTTAAATGAAATTTAAGTTATAGATAGAGTAAAATAATTCGATTAAAGGATACGTTTCGTTCTAGTTTATTTTTTAACATTTAAAGAAAAAAAAGGAACCGTATTAGAATCTCCATAAAACACACACTTATGTAAGTTGTACCTACTTTACTTTAAGTTGTCCTTAAAACGGAATTTAACTGCACCATTTTAATAAATGTCAGGCTTAACAAATGTTGAGATTATTGTTTCAATACCCACTGACTTGATGCTTTTTTGGCAGAAATTTAGCTTTCTATCCGTCATGACTGTCATAATTAGGGTCATTTTGTATTATATTTCTATTCATTGTCATTCCGTGTTTATTGGGAAGTTAAGACGGATTCCCAATGGGCGGAAAATCTGCAGGGGGATTTTCTGCATGCAATTCTATTGGCCGATATCGAATTAATTTTCGAAATAGACCAATAGAACTGGATAAAGAAAATCCGCCTGCAGATTTTCCGCCAAGTGGGAATCCGTTTTTAGAATATATAAAATGAATATGGAGAAAATCAACATTTACTGCCATGTGCACAGACTCTCCATAAAATACACACTTATGTAAGTTGTACTTTACTTTAAGTTATCCTTAAAGCTTAATTTAACTGCACCATTTTAATAAATGTTAGGCTTAACAAAGGTTGAGATTATTGTTTCAAAGCCACTGGCTTGGTGCTTTTTTGACAGAAATTTAGCTTTCTATCCGCCATGACTGTCATTAGTGTCATTTTTTCTTATATTTATATTCATTGTCATTCCGTGTTTATTGTGAAGTTACAATATAAAATGAATATGGAGAAACCCAACATTTAAAATTTAAAATTTTTCTAAATCATTCTCTTTCACATTTAAATCCAGTTTGTAGTATGAATACCATATTTGTAATACTCCTATATCGCCAACGTCCTATCTTTGCCTGTAGAAACAAAGCGTTCCGACCATAGAGAAAGTATAAAGAAGAGTTGCCGTTTCCTTGAGTAAAAGTGGCAACATGTGCGACTGACCTGCAGCCTTGGAGAGTATGATGAACTAAACTAAATTTGGCGGTTAATTTGAATATTCCCTAATCAAATTCTCATATTTCGTATATTATTAGCATTTTTTGTACCACCTAAAATGTAATTTTTACATCACATTTTAGGTGTTAACAGTAAAATGCTAATAAAGGTTAACAAAAAAAAATTAGGAAAAGTATATAATTAGCAACACATAATATAAAACAATTTTATTCAAATACATAAGTTTAGAAATATTAACATAATATATTAATACTGATAAAAATCATAAAAATAATAACTAATATTTTAATATAGGTATAAATAAACAAAGAGCCAGCTACAGGAATGCGGGAATTTGATCTGAAACATAAATAAAAGATTGGTAGAAACTAAGATTATTTTCATCCTTTGTTTTGTCTTGTAGACATTACCACAGCCTTGTCCGTTTCCTGGTACCTATTTTATAATGATAAATGGCACGAGAAGTTTTAATAATTAAGAAAATAAGACCCATGTTTTATGTTTTTTACACGTAAAACTATAAATTTAACTCCCGTTGAACATAAATTAGAGATTTTTTATGACTACTTCATTTAATATTGATGAAATGGTGTTTTAAAACAGCTGATTGAAATTTAGCTCAATGATTTCAATCATTTTTACAACAATTTTCACATCATAGGTAACTAATTTCCCAACTACCAAATACTAGGTACCATTACATACCATTGTCCATTGCATTTTAAACGGACAGTCCCGTTGAAAATATTTTAGAGGATCACAATATTTATTGCTAAACTATTCACTAACAACTTAAAACTAAAAAATACTTACTTGTATTTCATTTTTTCCAACGTCGTTATATGCATTTTAGATATAAAGAAATAATTTTAACGGTACATAGTTAACTGTTGACATTTTATGAAACTAACCTAATAATTTATAAAGCCTGATTTACAATAGGGTAATAACACAATAAATGTTTATTTCTTTATTAAATGTTCTCCTACACTTATGAGAAGTTATAATATACTTTGTTGAGAAAGTTTATGAGTTGTTATTAATCGTTTTATTTGCAACAATTTATATTTTTTAAATTTAAACAATTTGTTATTGTAAAACAGTCTCATAGTTCGCGAAAGTGGCGACCCCATGCGCGGTTCGACGCGCAGTAGCATGTTGGCCTTATGCGCCTATGATTCAAAACACCCCTGGTTCCGACAGAAGGAGATGCAAGATCGGAATTGGGTGCGAACGCGCATGCTACATGAGAGAGAAACGATCGTCTACACTCTACTATCGGTGATATAGGAGTATTACATATATGATGAATATACAGCTTTGTTTACAAAATTAGGTATTAATAACACACGCCGAGAAGTACAAGAAACAAATAATGTAATTTTGAGGTTAGATTTGGTTCCTTAAATTCATAAGCCGAAGAGAATCTGCGGCTTAGTTTAAGTGCAACTTTACATACTTTAAGGGACAGTTTCAAGTTGGTGCAAAAGAACAACTGTCACTTAAGACATTTAAGGTACAACTTAGAGATAAGGGAAGTCTGTGCACATGGTAATTTTAATATTTCAAATATTTGTAAATCTTTCTCTTTCACATTTAAATCCATTTTGTACTATTAATAAACAGCTTTGTTTACAAAATTAGGTATGAAAAGCACACGCCGAGAAGTACATAAGAAACAAATAATGTAATTTTGAGATTAGATTTCGTACCTTAAATTCATAAGTTGGTGCAAAAGAACAACTGTCACTTAAGACATTTAAAGTACAATTTAGAGTTAAGGGAAGTCTGTGCACATATCAGTTAAACTCTTTTTAATAAAACCGTCAAATGTCCAAGCTTAAGCATTCCTTACCTATAGTTTCACAGTTCACAGTGACATTTTTACAACAAAGATAATATGGATCCTGAGGATAATTATTTAACGACGAACTGGAAATATTTGAAATTGTTTATTTTGGGTTTATGAGGCGGTTGTATAATATATCTAATTATTTTGACGACAGATCGTTGGCTATCGGTCATATTCACTTATGGCTAGTTATATGCTAGAGCCAACGTGAGTTCGTACCTCGTATCTGACAGTGAAATTTTAATTTAAAAATTTCAGTGTTAGATACTTAGATTTTTAAACCCCCTGTTTCACTGTGCCGATGATGGTGGTAAGGTTTTCCTACACCTATAGCCAAATGGCGCCATCAATCCTCAGTAAGTCGCTACGGAGCTCCACGGCAAATAATAATAATAGCCGTCCCTTCCCCACACAAGCAATTGGCTTCTGGGGTTCACTCGTAAGGGGGTGAAATGTAGGGCGAGTATTATTATTATTATTATTATAATATTCTTTTTATAAATATAATATTAATTTTACAGGTTTTTATTTTTATCTTTTTAAAAAAAAATATCTGATAACCTTCTAACTTTTCATTTATTAATCAGTAATTCTTGTTTACATAATTTAAACTTTAATTTTGATTGACACCAACCCAATGACACATCATTTAAGCTGATAAGAAATATCATCCAACATGTCACAAGGAATTTTTAACTTCAAATATCATATAAACAAAAATTAATTTGATATTTCTTTCTGTATCATTTAGTAAAATTTTCTTTTTAATTCAAATTTTTCTTTTTTTATGTTACAAACAAGTAAAACTTAATTTTACTTACTATTATTTTATAATTAATTAATTCTATCATATACAAGCTATAAGAAATTTTATTACAATATATAATTAATATAAATTTAATTAAGTAATTATTTTATTATAAAGATGAAAATTTAAATTGCAAGATAATAATCAAATAGGTAGATATATTTGAAAAGAACGTGGGTAGAAGCCTTTGATTGATATCAAAAAATCCTGCAGCTGAAAATTTCGGTTTTAAATGTTTTGCCAAATTAGCTAGACACAACGCGCTATCATCACCAGTTCGAGCTTGAATATAAACGCAGGTCCGGATCAGCTCGTCGGCTCGTTTTTCAACTTTGTCGCAGGATAAGATGATCACCACTGAGAATACCTTAAACAAAAATGGATCGGTCAGTTTATAGAATCAAGTATTTTTAGAAATATTCAGTGAATAATCATAATAAAATTCTGAATATTGAAGTTCTTTAGGGGTCGGTTTAGAGACCGTTAATATTTTTATTTTTCGTTAGATACTAATTTTTATTATTAAAAAGAAAACAAAACTTTGATGAATTTTACGGATTATCATTTCTCAAAAAAAAAATCCTTGGTGGGATATTTTACTCATATTGGAATAATTTTATATAAAAATAAAAAAAACTCCAGTATACATGTATACAGTATTTTACATGACTGCAATGATAAATTATCATTTTCAATTATTGGAACATACACTAACAGCCTTATTCATAAAAACTTACAAACCTCTTACAACAGACTTATAGCGCTGTCACCAAAAATTATTATTTATAAACGTAGATTAGCGTTACAAACCTCTTTTAAAGGCTTTGTAACTTTGTTAAATTTAAAACAGGCTGTTCCCTACTTTAACCGAATTTTAACGTAACTTTTTCAAATAAATTTTATTCAGTTTTATTTTGAAATCGTTTAATTTATTTATCAATATACATGCAACTAATTTGATAAATGCAATTAATTTAATTCCTGTTCGTCGGAGTAAAAACTATAAAACAAATTGACCTATGTGAGACATTGAATTTAAAAAGAAGTATAGATTCAATAAAGCCCCGATAAGGCATATATCGTGGAATTGGTGAGTGAAGATCTAGTTGTTCATAGTAGGGGTCGTGGAACTTTACCAGAATTGCAAGGGCTCACTTCATTATGCTGTTGGAGCAGAAAAGAGGTATTAAAAAATTTAAATAGCTTTCAGTATGTAATATTTTACAAAATTTAAGGTACAAGACAATGCTGGGGATCTACATGGTCTTAGCTAACCCTCCGTCAGCAGAATATGTATAAAATTGGCTAGAACACAAATTCGTTCGGCAACCACAATGCGATGTCTTCTGCTTTGCAGTTCGGTAGAGCTGGTGGGGCGCCTCGTCCAGTCCGAAAAATTTCACGCTGTTGCATCGTTTTCTCCTTCTTCACCTGCATTTCTTGCATACCCTATTATGTTTTTAGTTGGGCAATTGTGCTCTTTGTTCCCGTACACGAATTAAAACTGAAAATAAGGCACAAATTGTGTAATTCAAAAACCTAAAACAATAACTACAAACAAAATTTAGTAAATCATTTGAATAAATTCACCTGTTGTGAATGTCTTCCCCATGCACTCTTTTTATTTTTATTGGTGTATTTTTATTTTCAATTATTGTTACTCTTTCCCTCACTAAATCTTATAAAAGATGCTAGAAGATTCAAAATATAAAAGAATAAACAAAAAAGTGAAAAACAACAATATTTTTGCTATAATTTTGATATTTTCGAAAATTTAAAGCCACGATATAAATTTCTATATTATATCGTGTATAAGTAGCGGGAAAGTAAACATACGTCAAACTGAATTATCTCAGAAACTAAAAGAGCTAGGGCAGAATGGATACTTTTTTTGGAATCTACGCCCCTTGAAACACCCCCACACCATTTATTTTTCAAATCTAAATTTTGAAAAGTTTTGAAGATTTTGCCATTTTTTTCGGGTCAGATATTTTTTTACTCCGATTTAAATGAAATTTTATTTCTAGATAGAGAAAGATGATTCGAATTCAGACTAGCTATTGGTTTGGTTCAAATTTGATTTTTTTTACGTTTTTTCAACGAATTATTGAGAAGTGGCGCTTTCACCATTAAAAAAAAACAATTATCTCAGAAACTAAAAGAGCTACAGCAGAATGGATACCTTTTTGGAAACTACGCCCATTGAAACACCCTCACACCATTTATTTTCCAAATCTAAATTTTGAAGATTTTTGAAGGCCATTTTTTTCGGGTCAGATATTTTGTTACTCCGATTTAAATGAAATTTTATTTCTAGATAGAGAAAGATGATTCGAATTGAGAATAGCTGTTGGTTTCGTTCAAATTTGTTTTTTTTTATATTTTTTCATCGAAAACACCCCCACACTATTTATATTGCAAATCTAAATTTTGAAAAATTTTAAAGATTTTTGAAGGCTATAATATAAAATCACATTTATGCATACCTTATCTTCATCAAACCAATTTTGCCCCCTTTTCTTCGAAATACTTTTCAAATTGTCCACTTCCGTTACAATAAATCTTTATGTGCACCCAAAAACGTTGGAATTGTGACGTTTTGTGAGGTTATAAAAATTTTGACACTCACATATTAACATAACTTCACTAAAATCTCTAAAAAGTGCATTTTATCTGTATATTAGTTACTAACCTTGTGCACCTATTCTTGAAAATCAGGGAGTAGAAATTAAAATAGAAATAGGCGTGGCTCCCTGAAATGTACAATAACCCTATTCTTGAAATATTTCGATGGAAATATGTGGGACTTTTATTCTCCCAGGGAGTATAAAATTTCTATTTGTCATTAGCGAGTGAAATTTGTAGGGAGTAGAAATTTATTTGAAACATTAACCTAACTATTTAATCTGACAATCCGATTTATTTTGTTTATATTTCGTGTCTTTATTTTTTTGAACTTTGCTGGGAAGTTTACTGATATAAAGGATAATATTAATGAATTATTGATATGGAATAATCTCATGAATGACGATGTGAAGGAAGCTCTGGAGGAGGTTGAAATAGGAAGAGTTCATAATACTTTCCTCCAAGCTTCCCAGGTTTTATTGGTCCCCTCAGGCATACAATTTAAAATTGTGGCCAGCTCAGACCAGGACATCTATTCTGTATCGATGTGAAAGTTCGTTCTCATGAGAAAGTGGGCGGAGTTCTCTTAAAAACCTGAATAGTGTATTCTCTAACTATTCGAGCGCTCACTTCACGCGAAAATTTAGGTAACTTGCTTCGCTTAGTAAATTACAGGAGAAGTGGATCAGTTTGTGCATGTCAAATCGTCACTGTCATTTAATTTGTTGTGCTTTTTAGTTTAAGATTTAATTTTGTACTTTTTAATTAATTTTAGGAAGCTGATCAAAAAGAGCGACAACTGTTACCTAGAACCAATCGCTTCAATTTATCAAATTTACCACTTATAAAAATATTTAGGTTTACTCGATACGTTATTAATCTTTCACTTCATTTATGCGAGCACCACAAAGTCTGTAATAACAATTAAGGATAAAGTCAATGCATGCTGCATAGTTTTTATAATTTTTTGTGTTAATTTTCCACTTAAAAGTACTGACAGTTTGTGCATATATCGCGTTAATAGGTTTTTTGTGATCCGTTCATTGGATTCGATATCAATTTCAAAACAATTCTCTCTATTCTAAATTGATTTGTTTAGAACTAAAAAGTTACGTCTAGATTGACATTAGATATTTTATGTTGACTGAAGATCTATCTACCTTTTGTGACTCTTCTATTGGTTGAAATATAGGAATAAATATTGGCAACTCTGCGAAGACCATATCACATCACTGCAGGTTCACTGTGAGTGTAGAATAGCGTTTTTACATTACCTGAGAAGGAAATGTGATGTAAGCGTATTCCTCTCACTGCAAATGTTCACATTCACTGAAATTGCGAATAGCCACCCTGAGGACTTGGCACTGAGCCCGGGTGAATGTGAAGGTAAATTTGCCCGAATACATCTGTGGAAGTTGCGAAATGTTATCGGCCAGCATTTATTTTTGTGTTTTGTTATTTTTTTTTAATACGACACCGGTCCATAGCTACATTACAGTTATGTCAAAGAATACGATAGTTATTCTTTGGTTATGTCTTATCTTATGTCACATGGATGTCAGAAATTTAACTGCTGCGATTGGATAAAATTGAATCTCAACATTTGGCAACTATGTGTGTATTTTCACTCACTCCTTTTTTTCAAGAATAAGATATTTTTGTACCGAGAGAAAAAGCTGGGAGTAGAAAAAGTAACTTTTCTCTTGATTTCAAGAATAGGTACACTGTTACTACACATTTACGATTAGCACAAACTTTAAAGCGTATTGTAAGCTTACAACGCGTTTTAACAAATACACGTTTAAAACATGAATTAAAATATTTTTATGAATAAGACTAAGTATACACATTTTACATATTGCACGTAATTTTTTGGAATTTTTGTATGACGTCACTATTTTTTAATTAGTCAAAAAGCCACGTTAAAGATAATTTTATAATCTACAACTTTGGTAGAAACAAAATTTTTCATATCTGTAATATTTACAAAGTTACCGGGCTCTAAAAAGTATCAAAGCTTACTCCTTTCAACCTCTTACATACCCTTAATGGCTAAAGTGGCACTTCGAAAATTTTACTAATGTCCCAATGAATATTGTGTAAAATTTTCAGAAAAATCGGCCAGTATTCAAAAAAATTAGGGGTTTAGGCTTTTTTCCCGCTTCGTTTACCAGACTATATTGCTTAAACTTATTAGTTGGTATGTATTAGGTATGACATTTTTAAAAATTCAAGTACATTTTCTATACTTTTTAATTTTTGTCTACACCCCCCATATTTGCATTGTAGAGACTCAGGATGTGCTATATCTATACAATTTTGAGATACATTATCCCTCCCTTAGTTTTATCGAACATAGACGAACGCACAACAAAAAGCATAAACGTATAGGCTAACATACCTGCTAAGCTCGAATATTGACCAACGTCGATGCAAATAATAGGGGAAGGGTGGTGCTTCGAAGTATTCATTATGGTTGTAACGAAGTTACTTTTATTAACGTGATAATTAAAATATATTAATTTTATTGTGCACGGCACTGGACTTAGAATTATCTTAAAATTATGGGAAAGGCAACCTTCCTTCGATAAGGTCAGTCGTACCTGTTGAACCTCCGCCCGACGGATGTAGACACCCGCGACCGTGCTTCTTGTATGCCGAAATCCTTACCGTATAGGATAATTTAATCATTAGTTGCACTGGCAATCCCAGTGCAAGTTCGAGCTTGAGCCGAGAGCCAGATCCAGTCCAATACCTGTTCAATAACCTTTACAGGCATGCCAAGCTGAACAGAGCGAAGACAAGTTCAATTGTATCGGAACAGTGAATCCGATCACCACGTCAGATTAGAATACATACGTACCTGTACCCTATACCGCCCGATATATCACCGATAAAAACTGTATTGAACACCTTCTCTTCTTTACCGTCGTCGGATTTTGGTATCAATAAAAGTAATTATTTTGATTTAATGAATTATATTTTTAACATTTAGCAGCTAATATCCAGGTACTTAACCCAGTAGGGTAAGTTACGCCCGCCCTTCTGGCCGCCAAGGTATTAGTCGATACCATAACCACCCCTAAAGTATTTTTCTCCACTGAAGCTATCTAAGCCAGTAGCATTCACACTATAAACAGAAGGTGGCAGCCAAGGAAATCCGAAACCTGGAGTTATGGGCCAAAAAACCGCTTGACCGCAAAGACCGTTACATGGTACAGCGCTAATATAACTAATATAAGTAGGCCGTTCTACCCCGCTACCTCATTTTACGCCAGGTATCCCACATAATGGATTATTTTTCCTAATTTTTAGAAATCGCTATACTATGTAAATTAACAGTTTTATAAAAAAAACACCATTTAAAAAATTATGGCATATTTTATTAATACAAGTCAAAAAGTAAATTAACTTAATGTTATCATATATAATACAACGAGTGGTATCGTCACGAAGCGTGTTGTCAAATATTAATTTAACGAGTCCGCAGGACGAGCGAGATTATAATTTGACAACACGTTGAGTGCATTAACTTATGGGATTATCGATACCAAGAGTTGTATTCATTAGATTATATCACGAATTAATGACATTTTAAAAAATTGACAGCTCAATAATTTACATTTACAGTACAAAAGCAATGACTAAGATGACAGTATACCTACTAGATTTTTAGCATTAAATATACCAAGTGTGATTATCAGTTATTAGTCAAGTACATGTTGGATGATTATCGATTATTAATCAAGTAACAGTATAGTACAGGACATTATTACATTATGAGTGATATAATTAGTAGTAATATCACAAGAGCATCGAAAATAATCGATTATACGTCCGACTCAGGTGACGTATTTTTGCGAAACACCACGAGAACGCAACTCGAGTGATGTTTTGCAAAATACGTCCAGTGAGAAGGACAGTATAGTATTTTCGTATGTTCGCGTGGTATTCGGTATGATTATATAACAAAACATAACGAATTATATTGTTGACGTTTTCTGATTATAGACATCAAACATTATTTTAATATGCCAAATTTGTCAAGATGAAAGGATGCGAATCACCAAAACGATTATACCACTTCGTCAAAGGTATATTAACTTGTCAATACATGGTAACTGAGTAGAAATTGTAACTGCAATTGGTTAAATTTACGAGTATAATCGCTATAATTAATCACTTAAAAATGTATTTTTCTACTACCGTGCGTAAAGTACTTACTTTACGCAGGCTAAGGAGTGCGTAAAGATTAACTTTTTTTCACTAGTCCGTAAAGTAAAACAAAATTTTCAAAATAACTTTTTTACATGTGCAACACATTTTTTGCAATATCCTTATGTTTCTTTTCTTGCCAAGGTTCTATGTGCCAGAAATCAACTGGTTTACTTCCAAGATTTTGTTTGGAAAATAGCTTGTTAATCTCTTGCATGCGAAATCTATTTTTGTACATAAAAACTATGGTAGTAGAAAAAATTTTGTATGCAACTAGTGTGTAAAGTGCCGTTTTTCAAAGGCGAGTGCGACAACATTCACATTCGTGAAAAAAGTATCACTTTACACACTTGTTGCATAAATAACTATTTTGAATATCTGATTTTCAGAAGTATTTTTTGACCGCACCCATATTATTTGCGACTTGGTGAAAACCATATAAAAATTAGTGTCCTACTGAATCGTTTTCCGATTAGTACGACCTAATGCTAATATAATAGAGTCCAGTAAACCTCACTGAAGACGACAACGCCCAAGTGCAAGATTGTAGTCTTACGGAGAAATCAAGACTTATTTTATTTTAACAGTTCAGTTCTATTCTGTTTATAGACCAGACTTTTCTACGTATGCTAACGTTAATCTTAAGTTCACATTGTAAAGGATACGGAAAAGGATTCTAACATAGACTCGTCCGATTGTATTAACGACCAATCAAAAGATGTAAAAAATTAGACAATCAAAGATGACAGACGTCTATTTGAAATATTCTCATCTACATTTGTATACAAGTGAACATTTATAATAAAAGCGAAAAGGTTATCCATTATCTCAAATGTGGTCTACTGATGAAGTAATAAAACTATAAGTCGAATACCACACATTTTATTAGTTGAAAAGTTGAATATGAAGAGGGTTACCAACCTGTTTCGGCGAACTGCCATCATCAGGCCTAAAATTCAAAGTTCTTAGGGCTAAGGAGGAGAAAATAAAGTACAACTTACCAAAAATTATTTATAATGCATTGATATTACTTATTGAAAATGTGAAATTATAAAAATTATATATTATTTAATAGGGGGAGGAAGTACATGGTTGATTATAAAGAAGTGTGTATGAGCACTAGTGAAAACAAAGAGAAGTTAAAGGGAGGAAAGTTCTGGAATAGAAAAATGGAGGCAGTGATTAAATATTAATTGGGGAGTTCAACAAAAATATAACCTTATTAACATTTAGAATTAGTCCAATAAAACCCATTGATTTTAAATATCTACCGTAATTTGAGTTAGAAAACCATTATATGATAATTGGATAGAGATGAAAAATTGGACCTAAGAGAGATAAATCGCTATTAGATTCCGCTGTTAGATAAAGAAAACGACTATTTTAACAAGATCAGGTAATTATTTGCTGTTTTTTACATAAGTGCTGGGCACAAGCATCCCAGATTAAGTGAAAGCGCCTGCTTACTGCATAGTTTACTGGCACTGTTGTAGTTGGTAGTCTGTAGAGCTAGTTGATATTGATAATTTTCCCTGCTTATTTGTATTTGTTTTGTGTGATTTATGATTTCTTACCATTGTTGATGATGGCCCATTTTGTAAAAGCAAACTCTAATAATTTGCTTCATATAGACATTTTTATGGTGCACGAGTTCCTTAAAGAGAATAAGAGATTCAATCTGATAGAAATAAAAGGTTCTAAGGCTTCTCAGTAAGTACTTATTTATATCAACTACGATTATTAATGTTTTATGTAATATTGCAGGTATTGGAATAAAATCACTCAAAGTTTGTATACCTTGAGAAGTTTCCTCTGTACTTGTCTCTGCAATATACAGGGTGATTCCCGACCGACGCCACGGAGTTTTATGGCTTAATGGCATATATTCGTTAACTTCTATTGCGGTGGTATTATGTAAGTCAATAAAGACTACATTTTAAAAATATTTTGAAATATACAGGGTACTCCACAAAAAAGTAACGTATCAAAGTTATGATTTTTTAAATGGCACACGCCGTATATTATTACATTTTCGAACTGTACATAAAAAATAAGGTATACTTTCATAAAGGTTCCCTATACCTACATACAGAGTGTTCTAGGTTATGCCCATTTTAATTAAAATGTAAGGTTTTAGAAAAAAATTAATATCTGCGGATACAACCAATTACAATAAATTTACTCTTAGATTTAATTAAAAGACTGTTTCATTAGTCTTTTTATTGATTCACTGATACATTTTTCTTTACAGGGTGTTTATAATTTTAAGTTCAATTAGTAGAATATTCGCACTGTAATATTCGGCTTATTTTAAATGGAACACCCTGTATTTTTTAAGCTTATCATAAAGCTAATTTAATTACCTTTCAACTTTTATAAGGCTTTCCGATACTTAAATCGTCAAGTTTTCAAGTAAATATCCTCCCAAAATGTCTAATTAATGCCTTTTTGCTAATTGATGTAGTAATAGACTTTGGCGATAAGTAGATATTTCACATTTAATCTTTTGTGTAGCTGTTAGAATTACAGATATTTGTAATTTACAGATTAACATGTATTAATATGTGGTCGTACTATATCATAATCCAAAAGAAATTAGGTGTGCTTTGAAATTGACGTTGCTGTCAAAAAGGTTGCAATTATGCACAAATTGGCAATGTAATGTAATTAGTTCTTTATACTTGGACTGTGTTATAAGCTGAAATATTTTTAACGTTACCATGGTTTACTCACAACAAGAAAGAATTGACATGTTTTTAATTATTGGTGAATGTTACGAAAATTGTTTACTTGCTTCAAGAGTGTACGCAGAAAAGTATCCCGACCGCGACCACCCAAATAAAAAAGTTTTTGAAAGGTTGATTCGAACATTTCGTGATACAGGCAGTGTAGCTTATCCGAAACAAATAAAAGTAAAGCCTGTTACAAATGATAATGATAATGAGTATTTGGTATAAGGTTCCGTTATTGACAATCCAAATACCAGTACAAGAGTCATCGCAAGACAAACAGGAATTAGTCAGCCTAGTGTATGTAGGATCTTACTAAAACATAAGTTCCATCCCTATCATATACAAATGCATCAAAATTTACAGAGACTTCCAAAACCGTATTGATTATTCCTTATGGGCACTTGATCAAGTTAGTGAAGATGAATTTTTTTTTGAACATGTATTATTTACGGATGAGTCAACATTCCACAATAACGGCTTAGTGAATCGGCACAATTTTCATTATTACAACACCGAAAATAAGCATTTATTCAGTACTACTGATCGTCAAAATTGATGGAGTATTAATGTGTATGGTGGAATTATTGCCGATCATGTTATTGGTCCTTATTTTTTCAATGGTAATTTAGATGGCCCGAAATTCTTGAGATTTTTAAAGAGACATTTTTGGATACTTTTAGAAAATATTCCTTTGACAATTCGGCAAAAGATGTGGTTGCAATTAGATGGAGCTCCTGCACATTTTGCACTTGATGTTAGAAATTACCTAGATAGAAAGTTTCCTGAGAAGTGGATCGGGAAAGGTGGACCCATTAACTGGCTCCCTAGATCTCCCGACCTAACCCCCATGGACTTTTTATTATGGGGCTATATTAAAAATTTAGTTTATACCGCACCCCCCACCACTGCAGATGATATGAAAATACGAATTAAAAATGCTTTTGAAACGGTCACTCCTAATATGTTACAAAATGTAAGACATTCATTAGAAAAAACGTTAATAATGTGCATTCAAGAAGATGGGCATCATGTAGAACAGTTATTATAGAATTTTTTTAATTTGCCTCAATTATTATATTATATTTCAGTTTTCATTATTTATAAAATTTCATATAAATGTTTTGATTAAAGTTACTACGGTCTTAATTTTAAAACGTGTCAATGTATTTTAGTCATTTTGTCATACGCATTTATTGAAATACTTTTGAGGGGAAGGGGTTGGTTGGATTCATTCTAGTCTATTAGCCATAGATTATTACATTACTTATATTGGTAAAAGACAATAATTAGACATTTTGATAGGATATTTACTTGTACACATGTTATAGGAAAACCCAAATTTCAAAAATATCTAAATAAGTTGAAAACTTGACGATTTAAGTATCGGAAACCCTTATAAAAGTTGAAAGGTAATTAAATTAGCTTTACGATAGGCTTATAAAATACAGGGTGTTCCATTTAAAATAAGCCGAATATTACAGTGCGAATGTTCTACTAATTGAAATTAAAATTATAAACACCCTGTAAAGAAAAATGTATCAGTGAATCAATAAATAGACTAATGAAACAGTCTTTTAATTAAATCTAAGAGTAAATTTATTGTAATTGGTTGTATCCGCAGATATTATTTTTTTTCTAAAACCTTACATTTTAATTAAAATGGGCATAACTTAGAACACTCTGAATGTAGGTATAGGGAACATTTATGAAAGTATAGCTTATTTTTTATGTACAGTTCGAAAATGTAATAATATACGGGGTGTGCCATTTAAAAAATCATAACTTTGATACGTTACTTTTTTGTAGAGCATCCTGTATATTTCAAAATATTTTTAAAATGTAGTCCTTATTGACTTACATAATACCACCGCAACAGAAGTTGACGAATATATGCCATTAAGCCATAAAACTCCGTGGCATCGGTCGTGAATCACCCTGTATAGAACATTTTTTTTCTGAATTGGGGTTGTCGGAATGTCTTTTTTAAAAGTTAAACTTGAGGTATCAAGTTTAACAGTTTTTTGTGTAAATTGGGTACTGAAAGATACACTCACATCTTTTACAGGTACTTCAGTTTGCCGATAATTATCATTGATATCAGGCAAACATTGTATTCCCACACTCAACTTGGTATCTAATACCTCTTCACTTGTCTTACTGGTCGATGGTTCACCTTCAGAACAGGTATCAAATATCCTCTTCTTCATATTAGATGCTTCTAGCCAATCGAAAATATGGGGTTCAACATTTTTTTTGATAATAATTTTGCCTTGCATCGTTTTGAATTTCATATAATTCTCCATGTCATTCTGAAACTAATACAATGTTTATGAATCAACACAATATTGAACTATGTAAGAAAGCATACATTATTTTATGTAAATGCATTTAAATACTTACGTCAAAATTATCTTCGCAGTAGGATTAAGTCGTGTTTTATTAAAATTAGTAAGTCTTACAGCCTCAAACAAACGCCTCCGGCGGTCTTCATTAATTGAAACCGTCACAAAATTTTTGTTAGGTGTTTTTGCCGGTTATTTTCTGCGTTATAAAAAAAAGTAAAAGATGTGATCAAAAATTCATAAGTTTCTTTATTTAGTCAAATTGTATATGATTTTATATACGATCATTGAATATTTCTAAAAAGTCTAGATAGTAACATGTAAGCCGTTTAGTTAAATATTCAATCGTTTTGACGTAAAAATGACTTAAAATTCAAAGACCCTGTAACTCTAACTACCTATTTACTTTAGACCCCAAGTGTTTAGTTTACTGAAATCAGCTTTTCGGGAGTTTAAAATTATAAAAATATGTGTGTGTAATTTCAAAAAACATTTTCTATCAAGTTTTATAAACTACATATGAAACTGTAAGGCTTTCAAAAAACTTTTTTTTATTTTTAATAATAACTGAGATAAAGAATGGGTTGACCTAACAAGTTACCCGCTACAGTATCATTAATTATATTTTGACCACCTCTGAATTTTAGTTGTACACTATACAAGATTCACACAGACTGTTCTTTTTTTAAATGGCACACGCTATATATTTATATTTTAGATTTATCCTTAAAAATATCATTTTAACAAACTGTATGAGTTGGGGACAAAATAACGAGTTACAGCGCGTGGAAAACTCTTAATTTTATCACTTCAAGTAGCTTTTGCTCGCACACGATTGAATATTTGGAAAAGGGTTAGATGTTTAGGATAAGTTCTACTACATTAAATAAAAATTTTAGATATACAGTTTGATCAAAAATTCTTCATTTTTAAAGTTTTCGGACAAAAAAAGCAATCATTGACCTGTCATTTAAATCAATAATCCCGTAACTTTAAATCCCTATAACTCGGAACTGCGGAACCTAAGGTACATTTTTGAATTATAATTATTATTCTATATAAAAATACCTTTCTGAAGACATATATTTTATTGCTGTTGAGGGTGGGTCCAAAATGCCCATTGTCCTTTTACCATCATTTTGTGATTTGATATTAATCACAGTCAAACACATCAACGTGCACTGTATGGCGTTCCAACGTTAAAATACTTGATGTTACTCAACGAAATGTTACGTAGTTGGCCACCAAAAGACCTAATATCCTTACCTGGAATTTTCAGCACAGACAGTTTTTAATTTTTGAACTTACGTTATTTGTACCTAATTTGGATAAATTTCTACCTTAACAACAATTTTTCGCTGTTAATATGTAACTTATTTTATTTTATAATTCTTCACTCCCTCCTTTTTCCTGTGCCACAAATTTTCTCCCCTTAACTTCCCTTTGTTTTCACTAGTGCGCGCACACACTTAACCAACCATATAACCCCCCTTTTAAATAATATATAATTTTATAACTTTACAATTTCAATAAGTAATATTAATGCCTTATTCGCTGGGTGCGGAGTGCATGGTGGGGACAACTAAAACGATCCCAGCGCTCGTAGTTGTCAAATCACGCTCTTGTTATAAGTAAACACGTCAAAATTAAATATAAAAATGGTTCATAATATTTATTGCGTTGTTAATTGCACAAATACAGAGAGAAATAGCAAGTGCACATTTTACACATTTTCAAGAGCTAGTTGCAAATTAGAGAAAATACAGAAATGGATAAATGCAGTTAGGAGAAAAAATATAGTAATATATAAACTTTGTCAATCGTTTGGGGTTGAATCATCGCCTAAAAATTATTTAAAAAAAAAGTATGATAAATTATTGTGACTGAAAATCCAGCAGATATTCATAAATATTTATTATTCTAGCTGTCATGTATTATTTATTTGGGTCTCACTGATTAACCTGACACTAACCTAAGAATCATAGTTTTTGATATTTATTTACATGTCTTATACTTACTTTGTTCATCACATGTTTTACTGAATTTTTTCTTTTAAAAATATAGTCACATTTTTTATTTATATGCTTATAAATTGTAGTGAGATTTTTTTATAACGAATTTTTATTTTTTATACACAACTTACATATTGTTATGAAATTTGTTATATCCTGTATAAGATTTGTTATAAAATTTTTTATCTTAAAAAGAAAAATATAAAGTAAAAAGAAATTTTAGTAAATGATATAAAGTATAAATTAATTTTGGTGGGAATATGAATAGGGCTTAAGGGCGCGACAACGCCATCAACGGTTTGTAACAAAGCAAATCTTCAATATATTGTACATAGATGGCGACAGCTGTATGGCTAGCTTGATTTATAATTTTAGCACGTAGTTCTATTTCAAGGTTGTCAAATTTTCCGACGCTGATATAAATATTTTAGGAGAATAATATGAAAATACCATTCCAATATTTACTCATAATACCTACTGGTATATTCTAATCTCATGTAATCTATATTTATCCAAATTTTAATCTTAAATAACCGGGACAATTGAACTATTCCATAACTCAGCAAGGTGGTTGTGCTCCAGATGTTTCGGCTTAGGACAGGTCAGGCTATTTATCTTTTGTAAATTACTGAAACTACTAAATCGATTATGTTATCATTTAAATAACTTCTCGATTCAATTCGAAAATAATATAAGTAATCATTTGAAATTTTTTAATATCTATTTAGATACATCTCTTTTAATTCAGTTAATAAAATATAATCTGAAAAGAATATGGTCAATCCATCTTTGACCACGTTTTGATCGAATCGTCCAATGATTGTAAAAATTAACAATCGATTCTATTCTGTCGATTATAATATTTTTAATCATAGCAACCCCAGGACGAGTGTTGCCAATATTAGGGTAAAACTTGTGGAGTAAAAGTGAGGCATTTACCTAATATTTGAGGATTATGTATTTAAATTGATTACAAAAATATTTTTCTAATTATTTTTTATTTCTTTCGCTGTGATCTGCAAATTTATTAAACTTTAGAAAACCAAAAATCCAAAAAAAGTTATTTTTTAAGAATTTCGTTTTTGTTCTTTTGAGCTGATTTAAAATAAGAGTTCAAAATTATTTATTTTTTAACTTTTTTTATTATGTATAAAAATACACCTTTTGTGTACCTACTTGGGCGTTTACTCTGTAAAAAAAAAACTAAAATTTCACAATCGGAACTATATTAAAAATTCACTCGGCACCGCGATGTGTTAAAAAAGAAAAATATCAACTTAAATTACCCTTTCTTTGAACCGTTTGTTGAAAAGTTGAGAACTTCAAAAAAAAGCACGTGTCTTAAAACCTATGCTTAAAACCGTTGTTATTTTTCAAGTATCTGAAACTTTTATAAAAATATGCATACGGCAACGTCGTATTAGAGCTCGATTATTTTGAGATGAGTACATTTCGTCATAATGTGCAGAAACCAATTTGAGTTTGTAGGCGTGGTTAGAGAGCTTTAACTGTGGTTCGAGTCGCCTGTCGCTCATGAAATTTGGATTCAGTAGCGTAGTGTTACTTATTTGTACCTGTTGCATTTATTTAGCTATTTGGAGATTTCTTGTGTTTTTGTGCTTCGATTGTGTGTCTATCTATATAAACTTTAATTTAATTCATTTTATGTGTATTTCGGTAAGTACATTTAAATACAACTAAATAATAATCTAAGACGAAACCGTACATTCTGAAATATTTTAAATCCCTTCTGAGCCTTTAATTTGTATCCTATTTTTATGATATTTTCAAAAATGCTAATGAAACCTAAATTTTTAACTTGTTCGAAATGGAACAAAAAAATTAGCCAAGGAAATAATTTCACGCCTGTTAAACTTTATGAAAAACGAGGCTAAAGATGGTTCATTAAAAACCATATTCCGTATGTAGCTAAAATGACCCAACTGTAATGAAGTTTTTATATATAGCTCCAGATGTAATTTGATTTATTATTGCATTTCATTTTTTTTAGTAATCTTTTCATAATTTATTCAACATAAATTATAATTGGAGTTGTCTGGGTTGATCAAAATGAATTTTATTATTCAATTTAGTATTTTATTATAATAATTCAAATTTTCGCGATTTATTTCAGTAAACAGGTCATGCATTGCTGTTGCTTTGCTTGTGCTCAAAAGGGCCGCGCATGTATCCCACTCTTGTTTTAATAGATTGGAGGATGAGAATAACTTTACCTTAGACAGAATTTGTAAAGTTAAAATCACTTCTCTACAGAGACTCCGACCGATAGCTGATAATTGAAACACCGCTAGTACCTCCGAATCTAAATCTGAATTAATTATCACAGTTTTTATCACCGTTTAATTTTGATTCCGACAGTTTTAAAAGTGAGCACTTGGTAAATATAAAGAAACCGAAACGACAATTTGAATTAAATTCACGTAATTAATATTAGTTGTTATTCTAAATTAAGCCGCGTAGATTAAATCTTATATCTAACAAAGAAACTTATAAGGATCAATATAAGTGAATTACGTTGTTTCTTTGGGTTTTTAACAGAAAGATTAAAAAGA
This sequence comes from Neocrepidodera transversa, assembly GCA_963243735.1. Classification (NCBI taxonomy): domain Eukaryota; kingdom Metazoa; phylum Arthropoda; class Insecta; order Coleoptera; family Chrysomelidae; genus Neocrepidodera; species Neocrepidodera transversa. The sequence continues at coordinate 25,353,825 of OY725342.1, read as the reverse complement.
TCAGTGTAAGTGAATTACGTTGTTTCTTTGGTCTTTCTTGATAGGAAAATTAAAAGGTTGTCCCCAGTAGTACTGAGTACGCTTTGTGACAGACTTTTACTTTCCAAGATATAACCGAAATTCCGTTGTTATTTAATTTTTTATATAAATAGTTACATTGTCGTTGACTTTTCTCTAAATTTATTAAATATATTTTTAATACGAATATTGCACTGGTTTCACCCACATAAATATTTAAGTATTATTTTACTGAACACCGAAACTTTTACTTTTTTTTCGATACATTATATTTTTCTGTTTGTTTTCACGAGGGTGGGCATTGAGATATTTTTTATTAAATTAAAAATCTTATTATATTTATATTCTTACAATATACGTCTATATTTTGTTTAAATTAAATTAACTCTTTTTATTTCCTTGTAAACTTCCTAATAAATTAAATTGACTCAAATACAGAGTGATTCATTTAGAATTTATAAGAGAAAATATTCTTAGATAGAAAATTATTTCAGTAAAATACCGTTACAAAAATACAATAAGCTATAGAAAATAAAGAACATTTATTAAAATCATAAATATTTTAATAAATAAAGTCGCCACCGAATACCAGAATAAATGGCGTGTAGTGCTTAAAGCCCACTATACACCATTACTACCATCTTTTAGGGTACTTTCAATATCGAACCTTGGTTATTCTTTTTCTTCACTGTGGCTACCTAGGGCACGCTATTTATTTAAGTAACGTACGTGTATCCTCCACGTTAAGAGAGGGTTGGCGCTCGAAGCAACTCCGAAACTGTTTCGGGTGTTAATTGCAACGTCTTTCAGTAAGAAATCCCTTTGCAGAAAGAAAGCGCGTTACACAACCAAAACTGTACACATAAATTAAGCTCACAGAGCCCCGCCGAATTTTCTTTTAGATGATCTTCTTGAAGAAAATGGTCACAAAGTATTACGGTTGCCTCCGTATCATCCTGAACTAAGTCCCATCGAAAAAATATGGGCCACGGTAAAAAATTGGGTGGGTCAATATAATATAACATTTAAGTTGGATGATGTTGAAAAGTTAGCAAGAAAAAAATTTGAAATCATAATGTCGGAAGAATGGGCAAACGTGGTGGACCATTCCGAAAAATATGAGGATGCATATATTCAAAAAGAACATCTGATGGATGAATATACAGATTCTCTCATATTTTGCGTCAATACGGGGTCATCCGATGAGTGGGATTCCGACCTTTCCGACTTCGAAGATAGTGATGGGTTATACTAGTCTAGATATCATATATATTCATATTTTTTTTTGTAATTTTTGAATTTGTATTTAATTTTTCTGTGGGTCAACTTAAACCTTAATTATTAATGTCCATGTTGTAGAATTTGTAAAAAAAATTTAAAAAATTGGGATATAGTGAAAACCGCTTTGATTTATTGATTATCAAAGATGATGAATATATTATCTATAATAATTTTTTTAAATTTAAATAAAAAAATACTTACTAGAAAATGAAGACATCTAAATGCACTAGTGATTAAAATGTCGTGAAACCTTGTTGCATTATTTGATTGGTAAAGAAATACTATAAAGTTAACTAAAGTTAGTATTTCAACAAACGATAGAGAAAATATAAGACACAGTTTTTTTCCCATTATTTTATTAATTTGAAAAGCAATGGTATGTAATGTAGACACATCTTTAGAAATCGTTAAACATTCAGAATAGGTTATCTGATTATAAAAAACTGAATGGGTCATATTAATTAAACGTGAATAATGAAAGGCGAGTAAATTACTAATTATTCGTAGCATTAAAGTTGTAGAAAAAATTTCTAAAATTGGCATCAACCGTATATAATATGATACTATAGATAACATTGATGTATCTAAACCAATATACCATACTTGAATTGTATAGATGACAAATATTAAGAACGAAAATATAATTATTTTAACGATATATAAAATATTCATGTTATTCTTGTGTTGTGATCCCAGCTTCTCGATTATTTTAAATAAGATTCTCCAAGAATTTCTGTCTTTAAGAAGTCCATACATAAAAAGGAAATGAGTGATAAACAGTGTTAAATGATTTATACCAAACATTACGTTTTCTGTTATATGCGTTTTATAGTATTCAGCATATTTCATAAAATCAACCGGTTGATAAATAACTCCAGCAATATTTAAAATTAAATATACAGTTACATGTACATTCCTTCCAAAATTTACTTCTAAAGGAAATATTCCTAAAAATCCACTGATTTTAAATATTATTTTTAAACAACTAACATCACTTATGGAAGTGCTTAAATATTCACTTTTAGTGGAATACATTCTTCTTCGACAACTACGTTCACAATGTTTGAAACAAATTCTACACATATTTATAATTGAATTAATACACCTATATTGATTGATTCAATGGAATAACAAACAATCACTAACAATAATTGTATAATTAATAAAATTGTGTCGTGGCACAATTATTATCTTTGTAGATATATATCTAATTCCATTAAACTAATGAAAAAAATGAAGGACTAAAAGAACAAATAACGAAATGTTCGAATATAGACAAAAATGTGACAAATGTAAAAGAGGGGTTAAAAAACAGATCGACACAGGAGAATGAATGGATGTCATAGATTGGGTATAGAAAAATGATAAACAGATGGAGATGCTAAATATAAATAAATCTGGAGATGGAACGTTCTTAAAAATATAGAATCATCTGACGGAGAATATCAGGAAGATTATGTAAAGTGGTGAATTCAAAGAGATCGTTCGACAACCCAAGAAATGAGCTATAATAAAAGATGAAAACTTGTCATAATTGACTACGCCTTTAACTTTTGGAATGTTGATTACAGTATTAGAAAGTATTTGGATTTGGCATTTGATGTGCCAAAAGATAAGTTACAAAGAGAAATAGAAAGACATAAAGCAACAGATATTAAATATGAAAATTGTAACGGTCTTTGGTCGGAAATGGTCACTTTGGCGCTTGGGGTTAGGTCTCAGATTACCTCGGGAGCCACCTTTCGTTTACAATTTAATTCCACTTGCTCTGGCAGCGCCAGTAGAAACAGAAATACTCCAGGGACCGTTATGTCCTCGACCCATCTCGTTTAGAGCAGACCTTTACTTGCCCTCCTGGGCTTACTTCCGAAGTATTTGCTGATACGATGCTAACGTATATGAACAGAAATAAAAATCATTACATTCAAAATAACCAGTTATATTCAATACTAATAAGTTAAAAGAAAAAACTTGAAGCAAGAAGGGGAGAAGGTGTGTAACTGGCGGTGAATAAGACTGAAACAGGTAGACGCAGCCCGTGATCAGTTTTTTTTCGGTCTCAAATGAAGTGTATAGTATGTTTCCCAAAATATAAATTCAAAACTCTTTGATTTTATGAACGGTGTAACGCGTGCGGGTAGGGGTGGGTGGATGAAAGACGTTGAAACAATGAGTGCAGGTGCCCAGTGAAGTGTGCACTATTTTACAGGTCGGAGAGTAAAGTTTATTCGTATACAAAACAATTGTTACTTCAAAGGTTACACCACCAATTAACAATGCGCCCAAGAAAGTAAATCAAGAGAACTCGCCTTGGTACCGGTATGGGCTTAACGATAGTAGTAAACCGAGAAAGCTCGCCCAAAATACTATTTATGCTCTCCTCTGTATATGAAATAATTTTACTAATAGTAATTTTAAAAATAAATAAAATTTTACCAGAAGCAATAACGTATGACTGACCTGATTAAAGTCCCTGTCTAAATCCTTTAGACCGATCAGCCTTACCTCGTTCGTACTAAAAACTCTAGAAAGAATTCTAGATATGCACATTAGAGATGGGAACTGCAAGGAAATTCCACTCAACCCCAGACAATATGCCTACCAGGTTGGCAAATCCACAGATTTGGCGCTAAACAACCTCGTAGGAAAGCTAGACCACTCTTTAAAGCATAAAGAGATTGCGCTGACAGCTTTCCTGGACATTGAAGGGTCGTTCAACAATTCCCTGCCTGAATCCCTGTACGCTGCACTTCTGCGAAGGGGAATAAGCAGACTAATCTGCAACTGGATTAAATGCATGCTTGAAAATCGTTTTGTCACATCATCACTGCAGGAGGAGACTGTTAGAATTAGGGCGGCGAAGGGGTGTCCTCAAGGAGGAGTGCTGTCTCCACTTTTTTGGTCTCTCTTGGTCGACCCTCTACTAAACAGGCTCTCCTAGCTGGGGGTGGATTTTCAATGCTATGCCGATGATCTTTTAATAATGGTTAGAGGCTTATTTGAAGAGACAATTTCCAATATCCTTCAGGAAGCACTTATCATCGTATACAGATGGTGTGAGGAGGAACAGATGTCTGTGAACCCCCACAAAACGGTTGTAGTTCCTTTTAGAAAAAGGAGAAAGCTTGATAAGCTACGTCATCCAATTTTGGAAGGCGTAACCATTCCGTTTGCGGAGGAGGTAAAATATCTGGGGATTATCCTTGATAGAAAACTTACCTGGAATATCAGAAGGGTATGCGGCAAGTCGTGGGGAATGAACCCTAAACAGATTTACTGGACTGAACGGTGATAAAACCAATGGTCACATATGGCGCAATGGCCTGGTGGACGAAGGGGCTCCAGTCTATTGCGGCGGCTAAATTATCTGGACTACAGAGATTAGTATGTGTGGCTATTACAGGCGCTATGTTATCTACCCCGACAGCGGCAATGGAAAGATTTTTGGGTCTTACTCCTCTCCATATATTACTGGAGCAGGAAGCCAGAATGACCTCCTATAGAGCCATGTCGGTGGCTAGTCAAATTGAGGGGGAGAGGCTATGGGACCACTCTGGACTGCTGCGAGAGATGAGTACTCACCACACTCTCGGAATGGTTTCGGATGTGCTCTCTCCCATAACTCACATACAGAAGTCCTTCAACGTCCTTCTTCCGAGAAGAGACGAATGGGAAAAGAGGGAGATCCTCTTTACAGGGACGGCTTATGTACTGTATACAGATGGTTCAAAGACCCCAAGTGGTGTTGGAGCCGGAGTGTACAGCAGAAAACCGAGAGTTGACATCACAGTAAGCCTCGGCAAGTATGCTACCATCTTTCAGGCGGAGGTTTTCGCTATAAAATTGTGTGCAGAGAGTTGGTAAACCATCATCTTGTCAACAAAAGCATTTACATTTTATCAGACAGCCAGGCAGCTTTAAAAGCACTGAGCTCCAACCGGCTGGACTCGAAGCTGGTGTGGAACTGCATCGAATCCCTGGATCGCATTGCTACCAGTAACAGGGTAGTACTACTCTTGGTACCTGGGCATGAAGGGGTGGAGGGCAATGAGAAAGCCGACACCCTTGCGAAAAGAGGTGCAGAATCCGAGTTCATTGGACCGGAACCATTTTTCGGCATCGCCAAAAGCAGTGCCAAAGACACTATCTGGAAATGGGCCTAGAGGAAAACTCCTGGGTTAGCTCACTCTAAGGCGTTTATAGTCAAACCCTCAGGTAGCACCCTATCGCAGATCCTAGAATGGAGTAGAAGTGATCTACGCATCCTAATTGGACTGCTTACAGGGCAATGTCGTCTGCGGTACCATCTGAAGAAGCTAGGTCTGAGTCAAACATCGGACTTTCGCTTCTGCAGTGTGGAAGACGAAACGGCGGAGCATATTTTATGCTCTTGCCCTGCCCTGGAAATGAATAGGCTTCGTACGTTTGGTTTTGTACAGCTGGAGCCTACCGACTTCAAGGAAGCTTCACCTAAATCAACCATAGACTTCGTAAGAAGGTGTGGATTGTATGGTGAATTATAGCCCATAGGGGTGAGCCACAATAGGACTCTGTTGGCCGCAATGGAGGGACGAGCAAACGCTCCACTCACATTGAACCTACCTACCAAAGTCTTATAGATTTGAATCTTTGTTTTTTGCTAATAGTTTTGGATTTTAATAGCTATTTATACAAAAAATTTGGTTTCCTTTGTATATTACCTTTTTATCTTGTCTTTTCTAGTTTGTCTTATCGTTGTTCCTAAGTAGATTAAAATTGATACAATTTCAAACTTGTAATTTTTAGAGTTTTCGAAGAAGAAAAACTCTTATAAGATGGTTTTGTCCGTCCGTCTGTTAGCCTGATTTAACTCGAGAACGGTGCGAGATAGAGACAAACGGACAACAGTAATCGATTTATCATCTCTAAAAACCCCAAAAATAATATTAATCTTTCACGTATTTTTACTTTCCCGCTACTTATACCATATATACTCTAGTATATAAGGTATATCCCTATATGGAAATTTATTTTCGTAACTTTAAATTTTCGAAAACTCGAAATTTCGGCAAAAATATTGTTGTTTTTCACTTGTTTATTCCTAACTGACTATGATTGTTATGTCTTCATTTATTTGTAATCCGAATTTTTCTGCTTCTGTGTCCAACTTCTCTAGTAGATTGAACAGTGCTGGAGAAATTTTATCCTTCTGTTTTACTCCTTTATTCATGTTGAATTCTTGTGATATATCCCCTTCGAATTTTACTTTCTCTTTAGTACATGTGTAGTCATTTCCAACAGTTCCTTAAGCTTCTTTGTGCTTCCTACAGTTTTTAGTTCTATTATCTTTGGGTCTTATGTTTAAATCATAGTGTGTATTGCAGTTACTGTTGATTTTCCTGGTCTGAATCCGTTTTGGTAGTAACATATTATTTTCATGCGTATACCTTCAGTTTGTGGTTTATAATATTTGCAAGTATTTTTTAGATGATATTTAGTAGAGTTATTGGTTTAAAATTTTTACAAATTTTCTTATGTGTTTTTTTTTTGACGAAGGGTGTTATTATTCGAGTGTTCCATTCGTTAGACATTTTGTTTCTACCTACTTTTGTTAATTAAACTTCTTAACCCGGTCCTGTTTTATTTTAAACAGACTTCAAGAATAGGTTTGAAAAAAGCTTTTATCACTTCTATTTTGCTTCTTCTTTAATGTGACAAAATGTTCTGCTTTAATAGTGACTAGTTGAAAAGAACCCATAATCTTCGAATACCGAATTGATAAGGAGCCATTAAAACGTTTGTAACGAATTTCAGTCATTACCAGTCACATTGGCGCCTTAGTCCAGGTTTCGGATTACCTCGGGCGCCACCTTTTGTTTAACTTGTGAAGGCCACTTGTTCCGGGTAGCGTCAGTGGAGAAATAAATACTCCAGGGGTCGTTAGAGTGCCGACAAAGGTGTTTGATGGTCAGTAAGATAGCTTTCACTTGTCGCCACTGCGTCTTGTGCCTGGATATCCGCAACTAGGATGGTGATACTCGGAATTATATGAAAAATAAGAATAATAAAAAAAATAAAAACGCCAAGTAACAAAATAATTATCTTTATTATCTAAAAAGAGATTAATTTACTGGAAACCGGGAAAGGGGAAGAGGAAAATCGTGCAACGAGTTTTATTAGTAAGCAATATCTACAGGGGGATCTAAGACGGATAAATTAAGCAAACGAAGCGTGGGGCGTGCGAGTCAAAACAAAGCGGAAGTGAACGGCGGCGGTGAATGAGTAGTAAGACAAAAAGTTCTACTAATGCGGTCAAAGTTCTACTTCGATAATGACATTGCTCAAGTTTCCCCCATTAACACGTCGGCAGAGAATACCCTATGAAAACTCAGCGCAGGTACGTTCTGTCGATTTTTCCCTTTCGGTATCTACAATACAAATGTTTCATAACGGCAAAAGGATATAATAATCAGGACAACGCGTCGACAGAGAATACCCTATGAAAACTCAGCGCAGGTATGTTCTGTCGATTTCTTTCACTTCGGTACAAAAATTCGTAGCGGTGAAATAGAACTTTGATAATACAAGTAATCAAATCAAGACCTTAAAATTACAATGTCTCACCAATACCCCTTCGGACGGTTTTCTCTGCGTGCTGCTCTTGTCGATGATTCGGTTGCAACTGCTATTAAAATATTCAATCAAATAGAACTAACTAATATTACCATACTTTTACTCTTAATCGGATTTGGAGGGAGGCAGTCGTGCACGGACTAATCTTACGGACTAAATTCTACTTTAATCTAAATTTGGACTTAAAAATTCTACCAAAATTATACTTATTAATATCTTACGGTTCGGCCGGTGTTGTCGGAGCTCACTGTAGGTAGGTCGACTGCTGCTACCTGGTTGCTCATGTGAATTGTGAACTGAATTTCATTTCTCGAGTCAATGCCGTTTGGACCTCATCGGTACCAAAAATGGATGTGTCGATCGACAGAGTCGATCGACATTTGTCGAGTCGAATGTAACCCGAATCATGCGGATTTTTGTAGAGTCGAATAAAGATATTTTGTAAGTGTAGACGTGTCGAACGAGTAGATTGTGTTGACTTCAATTTAGTTTAGTAAAAATATTGTGCTGTTTTATTTTATTTTAATATTTTTATAAGAATAATAATAAGAATGTATTAATAATTAATTAAATAAATTTAACGGATCTACTCCAACAATAAATCATTCATAAATTCAGTTGTGCTGTACTTATTTCTCGCATGAACAAGGCTGGGACGAATCCAAAACCTCCTGGGACGATATTGATGTTGGTTAACAACCGCGGAAAAAATTATGGCAGTACAGCTCCTAGAAGATCATCTTGCTTATTTTGTGCTTTCTTATTTCTTTTTTAATAAAATATTTCACTTTAAACAATAATTAAAATCGTAAACAGAGAGAACGTTCAATTTTGTCACAGTCGACTGAGTGGAACTGGAGGGGATTGAAATTGCAAAAAAATGATATCTCCGCCATACGGTGGGAAGTATTAAAATCCAAAAAAAAAATTTAGAAATTTGATTTCGCTTAAAATGACTTTTTTGAAGTTTTAAGTCACTCACAACACGATTAAGTGAAAAACATTTTCATGTCCGTCGTTCTGGATGGATGTATGTATGTGGACACGACGATAACTTAAGAACCAGTCTTCTGATTTCAAAAATTCTTTTGTCAATCGTCTTCTTGTGTCAAGGAGAGAAACTATTATTTATGAGGGTCTATACTTCGAATATTAAAAAAGCGAAACTATTTGGTGGAGTTTCACCACACCTCAGTTTGGAAAAAGATATTAAGCCACCTATGAAAACCATGAAAAATGTCATTCTGATTACGTCTGTTTAAAAGACGTTATAGCGTTATTTCGTGTTGTGCATAGTTCTTGTGTTTATTGTTAAATTGAATTTTTCGGGCCAAAGAACTAAAACAATTACACTAAATCGTAATTAATACGTTTCAATATAATTATAAATGTTTGCTTGCATACTGATGTAGACGAGAATATTTCAAACAGACGTCTGTCTATCGTCTTTGACTGTCCAATTTTTTACAACATCTGAGTGGTCGCTAATGCGATCAGAGGACTCTTTGTTTAAAACCTGTTTATTTTTTCTTGGGGCAATAAAAAAATTTTCACGTTTCTATATGGTTTATTAAATGGGTTTTCATAATACCAGTCCATTCAATACTCCATTACAAAAAGGGTATGAAGATAAATTCAAATATTTGACGAATCACTCGTATTTACCTATATGGCAGATGCAGAAATGACTGTTAAGTTGATCGGATTACAAGGAAGTTGAACTGTAGCATATTAGAATCCGAATAAAGGGTTGATGAAGAAACGACTGATTCAATTGAAAAAAAGGTGTTAACGTCAAGAATCAACAAAAGAATCATGTACAATATTTGATGGTGGTTGCACTTTAAAGATTCTATTATGGGACCGAGAACAATATTATCTGGTAATAAACGTTTTACAGCATCGTCAACACAATTTAGTAGACGTGTTGATGGAAATCTAATAGTATTCGTAATATTATAAAATAAGTAAGTAGGTAATTATATACCTAGTTTCTATTATTTGGCATCTATTCTGGATTTGTAGATTTAATCATCTTACAAGTGGGATCACCCTGTAAGTATGACTTTATTTAGTCTCCTCTTCGTTACAGAATCTTCAAATAGGTTCTTGGAAGAAGATTCCCCTTACGTCGTAATTATTTTTTGTTACTATAAAAATTGATATTTTAGACTAAACGATTTATATTTCGAAAAGTAGCCATAGGATATAATTTTACTATTAGGAATTTTGAAGGAGAACATCAAGATAATAATAATAATAATAATAATATAGTTTATTTTTGACAATTGCATACATATCTTAATTTTAACATCGTGTAAAGGCGTCATAAACAATGAAAGGAAATAAATATTCCATTGAAACCAAAAAGGTTGTGCATGGACTAGAAATTGGTTTTTTTTAAGTTGATGACGGTATGCGACTACTTCTATAGATAATAATATTATAATATGTACAGAGAAGGAAATGGAAAAAAAAAGAAAGGGAAGGTATTTTAGTTATTAATTTCAATCAAATAATGAGTTTGAGTTCTACCTAGTGTGAGTATGTATTTTTTAAATATGCTTTTTATCATATTAATTGAGTTTAATTTGTCTAAATATATTTTATAAACGTCTGGTAGATTATTGTAAATTTTACGTGAGAGGTAAGTATGGCATCGGAGGCTAATATTTTTTTGTAATAATTCAATTTTTATATTATTGTTTTCTTTATATCTTGTGCTATATTCGTGACTAACTTTTTCATATATTTTTTTATTTTTATAAATAAAAAGGATATTTTGGTGCATAAACAGTTGTCTAAGATCAAGTATCCCAGATTCAAGAAATAATGTATTAGATGGATAAGTGAGCTTTTTGTTGTAAATTACTTTTAGAATTCGTTTTTGAAGTATGTCAAGTTGTCTAAGATGGCAATATGCTGTGCCTCCCCAGCTCAGCACAGCGTATCGTAATCTGGATTCAACCAAAGAATAATATAATATTTTCAAGTGTGATAAATCTAAAATATGTTTTAGGAACTTAAAACGATATAGTAGTTGTCTTAGTGTTTTAGTTAAGTTGTTTACATGAATATCCCACCTTAAATGTGAATCAATGGTAACTCCTAAGTATTTGTAGTTGGTTTTTGAATTTAAAATAATATTTTTTGACGATGTATGTATTGCTATAGTTGGATATTCTGGTAAGCAGCTTAAGTTATTAGAGAAGGGTACAAAAAAAGTTTTTTCATAATTTATTGTTAGTAACTTATGACTAAACCAATCAAAAATTTTTGCCAAGTCATTTTCAGCCTTAATTTTTAAATCATTCCATGTGTTATCACTATATAAGACAGCAGTATCATCTGCAAAGCTAAATAGTAAACCAGAAGACACTGAGGTGAGAATGTTGTTTATATACACTGAAAATAAAATTGGTCCGAGGACAGTTCCTTGCGGTAAGCCGTAGTTAACAGTCTTTTCCGAGCTAAGTACATTATTTATTTTTACAAATTGCAATCGATTTGATAAATAATCTTTTAGTAGTTCATTAGGTGCGCCTCTTATTCCTGCATCTTCCAAAGCACCTAGCATCTGTGTGTGACTCACAGTGTCAAATGCCTTGGCAAGATCCAGGAATACACACAATGCTGGTTTGATTTTTTCTAGATTTTTTGTAACATTTTCTACAAGTTTTCCAATTGCATCATTGGCGGATAGACCTTCTCGGAATCCGAATTGTTTTTCTGACATTATGTTGTTTTCATTAAAAAATTTGACCATTCTATTCTTTATGGATTTTTCAAATATTTTTGCTAATGATGTTATTACTGATCCTGTATCCTACATCAAATATTTGGAAACTTTGACGAAGATTTTTTCAATATTATTTTACGCTATATTTGTAATGTAAAAATACATATTTTACTCAAAAAAGGTCTGTGACAGCTTGAATCACCCTGTAACAATGAATAATTTTATTTTGATCATTAAGTATGTATTTTGACTTCATACATCAGCAAAAAACTTTCAAAAATATTCAAAAGGGACTATTTGGTACGCATTTTAAAAAATTTGTGATCTAGAACATCAAAGCCCTGTATATCGAAAACTAGACATATGATAGAATTGGGCCGATGGACACATTTGATCAGGTCATCAAATTCTGCAACATATTAAAAATTCAAACAATTTGACGGTGCTCCCGTTTCCATAAGAAAAGTGCGTTGTCCTTTATTTTGAAAATAATCACATTTATTTTCCTAATCATCTTCATCGCAAGTGCAAATTATCAATTTTAATTTTACCGAGTTTCAAATTATGTTAAAGCACGTGTTGTAGAATTCGTAAAAAAATTGGGTTATACTGAAAACCATTTTCTTTTATGATGAATATATTATAATTATTTTTTAATATTTAAATGAAAAATACTTACTAGAAACTGTAGACATCTAAGTGCACTAGTGATCAAAATGTCGTAAAACTTTGTTGTATTATTTGATTGGTAAAGAAATACTATAAAGTTAACCAAAGTTAGTACTAATTTGAAACGCAATAGTATGTAATGTAGACAGATCTCTATAAATTGTTAAAAATTGAGACATGGTTTTTATCTGTATTATCTGATTAGAAAAAACTCTGTGGGTCATATTACTTAAACGTGAATAATGAAAGACAAGTAAATTACTAATAAGTCGTAGCATTAAAGTTGTAGCAAATATTTCTAAAATTGGCATCAACCATATATAATATGCCATTATAGATAACATTGATGCACTTAAATCATTATACCATATTTGAATTGTATAGATGACAAATATTAAGAACGAAGATACAATTATTTTAACAATATAAAAAATATTCATGTTATTCTTGTGTTGTGATCCCAGCTTGTCCATTATTTTGAATAAGATTCTCCAAGAATTTCTGTCTTGAAGAAGTCCATACATAAAAAGGAAATGACTCATAAAAAGTGTTAAGTGATTTATACCAAACATTACATTTTCTGTTATATGCGTTTTATAGAATTTAACATATTTCATAAATTCCACCGGTTGATAAATAACTCCAGCAATATTTAAAATTAAATATACAGTTAAATGTACATTTCTTCCGAAATTTACTTCTAAAGGAAATATTCCTAAGAATCCACTGATTTTAAATATTATTTTTAAACAACTAACATCACTTACGGAAGTGCTTAAATATTCACTTTTAGGGCAATACATTCTTCTTTGACAAATAAGTTCACAATGTATAAACATATTATACACATAATTATAATTGAACTAATATACCTATATTGATTAATTTAACGGAATAACAAAAAATCATTAACACTAATTCTGTAATTAATAAAATTGTGACATGGCACAATTGTTATCTTTGTAGATATATACGTAAATCCATTAAACTAATGAATCTCGGGATAATAATAATGCTCGGCTGAGAAAAATTACTTCTCGACCTTGATGTATAATATACTATTTTGTCAGCGTCATTGCCTAATAGTTTAGTTTTTATTTTTTATACATTAAAAAGAAAGTCGAAAGTTCACTTGAAATGTTAGAAATCCAAACGGAAGTGCTTTTATTGCAATATTTATTAGAAGAAACTTTTATGATAAATACAATGAACTCTATTAGATCTGTATATTGGAAAAATAATAAACAAATAGAAAATTCAACTGAGAAACTAATATTTTAATGCTGCTAGCACCATCTGGTATAGAGGAGATTAATGAAGTTTCAAAATATTTCGTTTCATTTGTTGGACATGGAACTGTTTCATGATATACTACTATTTTTATTTATCTACGTATACTACATATCTTTTATTATTGCTGAAAGATAGTGATACACTAACGACGATACTGAGAAATTGAGTGACGCAAAAGAACTGAGTTTTCGCACACGGTGCATAATTTGGTGTACCTGTAAATTGCCCCGTCTTAATTATAGAATTTCTAATTTTACAATGGGGACGTGTGATGCAGTAGCTACAGCAAATTCATTCGTAGTATATGAAAATAGACTTAAAATTATTCACAAAAATACTCTTAGCTAACTTTGAAACACTACGATTACTAAGAAATAAATTTTCAAAATTTTCAAGTGATGTCATCTACATTAATTAGTTAAAATAATGTAGATGGCATGACAAGGTATAATTTACAGTTATCTGTCGAGTATTACTAAACCAAATAGCCTTAGCGACTTTCGACTATTAAGAAAAAATCGGTCAAGTGCGTGTCGGACTTCGCACATTTAGGGTTCCGCACCAAATGTAGAATATAAGCCAAAAATACTTGGTAAAAAGATTTAAAGAACTGAAAAGAAAAATAACCAGCCGCATGTGCGTTCGACGAAGAAAACAAAATTATGAGGCGAAAAATGCATTTCTTAACAAAATTAATAACAGCACAGATAAAAATAATAAAATATCGAATATCACAATCCGCATATATACTTAGATATATTAACCAATTTTGAAATGCTACGAACAAATTTGTTAATATCAGCGTAACCGACAAAGATAGAATAAAAATTATAAGACGAAAAATGCATTTTTTAATAAAAATAATACGACTGCACACATACAAATAATAAAATATCGAGTATCACAATTTACATATATACGAAGGTGCGGAATCCTAAAAATGAGGGAATGGTAATGAAAAAATCATATTTATTAATATTTTGGTATTTGTTGGTAAAATATACGTATCAATAAACATTATCACCAAATTTCAAGTTTATAGGTCAATAGAAAGTTAAAAAATTTTTCGGAACAAAATTTTGTAAAAAATGCTGACTTTGGCGGCTTCTCATGCCTACGTTTTCCAATACTTTTAAAACAAAAAATATGCCTTTTATCTACTCAATGAGCTCTATTCAACGATACCTCACTCGATGGGGTAGGCCAATTTTTTTCAGCGCCCCCCTTTAGTTGTATGGGAGCCCCCTTGAAAACTTTTAAAAATATTTTTTAAAGTTTATATGGCTTTGGGTCAACAAGACACATAAACTGAAAATTTGAAGTCTGTAGCTCCAAAGATTTAGCTGCTAGACCGATGTGACAGACGGACGGACGGACGGACAGACACGCGAGTCAGAGCAATAGGGTTCCGTTTTGACCCTTTGTGGTACGGAACAATAAAAAAAGAACAAAATAGCAAACGACATGGCGACACATAAACATTAAAATAATAGGTTATGTTATACTGAAAAATGAAAAATAAAACGCTATTACTCAGTAGATAGAACGTTCTTTAACTTTAACGGTTCTGTAACTAATGACAATGACGTTTAGATTGTGACAAATATTTAAGGTTTACAAAGTATGGAAGTATGTTTGCGCACCTGCTTGATACATTTGATAATATTTCTGTCACTTTATTTTTTTCGTAATGCATGAATGAATTTTCCTCGAGGCTAACCACTCAAACCAGGTTACGTAAAAGTTAACCACTCAAATTTCCTAGATGCGTATTCCAAACTATGACATCATACTTAACCAACTTCTCAAACCATCTGGCTGAGGTAGTTTTCAGAGCTGTTATGTTGTCAGTTGTCATTAGTGCTCTGTTTTACTGATTTTATTAGGTTTTACTGTTATTTATAAAATATTAATGAATGGATACATACGTTGTTTAGGATTATTGATAGGGAAGGTAACGAGACAATTCATAAAAAATCCTTAGATTCAAACATTGTTTATTATAGAT
Organism: Neocrepidodera transversa; assembly: GCA_963243735.1. Taxonomy (NCBI): domain Eukaryota; kingdom Metazoa; phylum Arthropoda; class Insecta; order Coleoptera; family Chrysomelidae; genus Neocrepidodera; species Neocrepidodera transversa. The sequence goes on along the minus strand of OY725342.1, from coordinate 25,338,205 downwards.
GATGAATTCCTTATTGGATATATCGATAACAGGACAAGAAGTGGCACTGGTCCACCAGTTAGTCCTCATGATTTGATTTCTTAAATATAAGAAGACCACAACAAAATGTAACAGATATAATTAATAGGGAGTTCACTGAAGAAGTCAGTCTCAGTCAACTCGTAAAATGTCATGTCATGCGCGCAAGCTTGTCAAAATTCGAAAAGTTAACCACTCCTTAACTATGACGCCATTATTTTGCTAACCTGGTTTGAGTAGTTAGTCTCGAGGAAAAATCATTATGGTTTCAGTGTATAAGGCCGGAATTTGATTCCAGTACCGCCAACTTTTTTATGTTTTGATAATTTTTTTAGCTTCCTAAAAACCACATAAACATTGTCATGGGTAACCAATTTGATTTGTACAGTTAGTCTATTTATGGGTAACCTAAATATTATTTAATTATAGTAATAAACTGATCAGTAGTAGAAGGTGTGTTTGCTATTTGTATTGAGGTAAAAAATATGATAATAAAATGGCGTTTCGGTACCTTTTTTTCAGTCCGGTACACTTTTTCAGAATGAATATTTTTTGGGCGCGACTTGTAGTAGAATTTAACCGGCACAAAGTGTCACATAAGAGCATTATGTCCCCTCCAAGCGACTCCTTCTCTTTCTGTCTCTTTCCACAATATAATTTTTGTGTTATTTAATTTTTTTTATAATATTTATAATTATTTTATAGACAGAGAAAGTTTTTATATTCTCTCGTTTTTTGTCATTTTCCTGATTTTTTTTGTTTATTTTTGGTTTTTATTTCGAATTTTTCTAATCTTTCCCAATTTTTTCCTATTGTTCTGTTTTTTTTTTCGTTTGTTTTGTAATTTTTTCTTATTCCTCTGATTTTTTGTAATTATTTGCGATTTTTCTGCCACTTTCTTCGAATTTTGTTGCGATTTTTTAATTCATTCGATTTTTAAATTTTTCTTTTCGATACATTTTTTTCTGGTTTTCTCGTTGTTCTTTGTATTTTTGTTGTTTGCGTTTTTTACATAGTTTTTTTTGCGATTTTTAGAGCGCTTGGTCTTTCCGTTTTTTCCGTATTTTACAATTTTATTTTGCATTTTTTTTTTAAGATTTTTGTTTAAATTTGTTTTCTGTTTTTCGTATAACTCCGATTTTTTTCTGATTTTTCGGGTTGTTAAATTTTTTCTTGTCTGTTTCATATTTTTCTGATTTTGTTCCGTTTTTTTCGATTTTTTCTCATCTTTCCTCATTTTTAATCATTGTTGTTTTTTTTTTAAATTTTTTCTTATTCCATTAATTTTTGCGATTATTTGCGATTTTCTTCTCTTTTATTCTCGTTTTTTTCTCATTTTTATGATTTTTTGTTTTTTTTTTAGTTTTTTTTCGAATTTTTTTAATTTTTCCTCATTTTTTGCCATTGTTCTGTTCGTTTTTTTTTTCAATTTTTTTATCGTTACAATTTTTCTGGTTTTTTTGGATGTTCTTTTTTTTCTTTATTTTTTCTTCTTTCTTTTTGCGTCTTTTTACGTCGGTTTTTTTCCATTTTTAGCGTTTGGTCTTTCCGTTTTACAATTTTATTTTTCATCTTTGCCAATATTTTTGTATAATTTTTTTCTTATTACTGCAATTTTTTCTGATTGTCTGGGTTGTCAAAATTTTTACTCGTCTTTTTTATTTTTCAGGTTTTTCGTTTTTTTTAGTCAATTTTTTCACATTTTCCACATTTCTCATCATTGTTGTTTTTTTTTCTAATCTTTTTTTCTAATTTTTTCTTATTCCTTGCGATTATTTGCGATTTTTTTCTCATTTTTTTGAAATTTTGTTGAGGCTTTTTTGCAATTTATTTCAATTCTTTCGAATTTTTTTTTTTAAGTTTTTTTACTGTTACAATTGTTTCCGGTTTTTCGTTTTTTTCCAAATTTTCTGATTTTTCTTTAAATTTTTTTATATGTTTTCTATTTTTTTCTCCAAAATTAATGTTTATTAGTTTTCGCTTTTTTAACTTCTTTAAAACTACATACAAATAGTGACTGGTAACCAGTTTCATTTATACAATAAAGTGTCTTTTTTCTTCATTTTTTTTTCAAAGTTCGATATGTAAAAATTAAATGGTTTATTTTATTTTCCGATGTACGATATAAACAAGTAGATTCAATGTACTGCTAGTCACGGCGAAAATAAAAACAATACAATTTTCTTCTTTTCTCATGTTTACATCTGGCCTCTTTTTAATATGGAATTCAGTTCGTATATACTGCAATCTCTGAACAGTATTATCAATTAATGTAGATATTTTTAATTTATGTTCTTTTAAATAAAATATAGGTTTAAAAAATTTATAAACATTTTTCTAGGCATATTTGATAACAGATTTTTAAGTGCTAATTTAAAAATTTTACATAATACGTCCCCATTGACGTCACGCCAGGCGGGTGCTCACACAAATGTAACCATCTAAGACGGAAGCGGGGGTCTCAAATTGTACAGGGGAACTAATAAAATGGTCTTTTTGGTCTTTTGTCTTTAAAAATCTTCTAACAAAAATAGTAACTAAAGTAAAAACTATATTCAACTTCAAGATTCACGATCAAAAATCTGTCAGAGGCGGACTATGATGTGCTATATAGAAATGTAATATTGCCGTTCTTGTTTATTATTTAGGCGTTTATAATGTTTTTGAATATATTTACTTTCCTCAATTTATATATAGTTCGTGCAAATAAAGTGTTAATTGGTATCGTACAAAATTTTTATATGAGAAGGTATAGGTTAGAATGTTTCCTGAAAGTCAGAGTAATAACATCGAACCGGCAACGTCGAACAGTCCGTTGACTAACCATTAGTGGCATCTGTGTTTACGTAGTCGAAGTATTTTATAATGTTCCTGTTTCTCAGCTAGAGGGGTTTCCGCAGATAAATCTAGCCCGGGAATTTAAAATAATGTTACTGTTTTATTCTTTTTTTTAAAACAAATTAACTAAATCGTACATTTTTGTATTAAATACTGTAACGAAGTTACTAAAGCTCCGCTATTATTTATTATCTCCTCTCTGTCTTTTCTATTTTTATTTCATTAACTACCAAGTTATAAATAATTCGAGGAATCCGTTTTCTTTATTTTTATTACTATTCAAATAAATATTTACAACGTGCCGTTTACCTGAGAACGAATCACCTAGCCGGCGCGCGCTTACCTCCTACCTTTCGAACGGCAGAGAGATGTTACCGATGAGGTCCAGACGGCATGGTCTCGAGAAATGAAATTCAGTTCACATCGAGCAACCAGCAGCAGCAGTCGACCTATCTACAGTGAGCACCGACAACACTGGCCGGACCGTAAGAATTTAATAAGTATAAGTATAATTTTCGTATAGTATTTTAGATTAAAGTAAAAATTAAGTCTGTTAGATCAGGCCTGCCTCCCTCCAAATCCGATTAAGAGTAAAAGTAGGGTAATATTGGTTAGTTCTATTTGATTTAATATTTTAGTAGAAGTTGAAATCGAATCGTCAATAAGAGCAGCACGCAGAGAAAACCATCTGAAGTGGTATTAGTGAGACATTGTAATTTTAAGGTCTTGTTTTCGATTAGTTGTAGTCGAGGCAATGAATCTTTTAGGATTGGACGGATCGGAATGCGGTTTTATGCATTCGCTTCCAAAAATTATTTATACCATTAGTACCTAATTGGTACCTACTAAGAACCGAAAGTTGCGTTGCTGCAGCCAAAAACGCATTCAAAAAAATGCATTATTTAAGAGGCCTTTTGGCAAATTTAATAACTTTGTAAATAAGAGTCAGAATTGGCCCAAGTCGGGTACCCAAGGGTTTTTGAGGTCGCGGATAACAATTATGGTGTTCAAATTGACCCCCCGAACACCTGAGCTCAGGAACGCCGACGAACGTCATCTCCCGAAATTCATGCGAGAAAGGAGAGAAACTCGGCGCCCGGGGTTTTTTTGGGTAGTTGAATTCAAATATGCCATCGGCGAACACCCCACGGACACCTGGTGCGCCATAACCTGGCTCTGAACGTCATCTTAGAGAAGTTTCCTGGAAATATAAAAACGAACCGAAAATCGTTATGGAGGCGTTTTGTGGGGCGCTGAATCCAAATTTCATGTGGAAAACGACCCCCTAAATACCTGGTGCGCCCTAACCTGGCCCTGAACGTCATCCCCGAGGGTTTTCCAGATACAATTGAAAAAGACCAACCGAAAATCGTTGCGGGGGTTTTTAAGTCGCTGAATTCAAATATGGCACCGGCGAACACACCATGGACACCTGGTGCTCCCTAACCTGACCTTGAACGTCGTCCCGAAGGTTTTTCCAGACACATACATACATTCATTCATGTGTAACTCTCACCTGGGGCCCTCGAAAAAGGTGATCCAGTCCTGTAAAAATGACGAGAATAATCTCCGGCATGATCTCCGAACTTTGCCGAGCGGCCTTTCACTTTACTCCCAACGCTCAAAACGATTTTGTGTAAGTATACAGGTATACACAGATACTTTCCCCTAACTCCAGGCCCCGCCCAATAACGAGTAGAACGAGCAGCTGGTACCAGTAGAAAGCCGTTACCGAAATATATTACCAAAATTATATAGTCAGAAGAAACACGTGTTTATTTTCTTGAAATTTTTGGAGCATTAATGTGGCCACGAGATATATTTATTACAAATAGTTCTGTGAGTAATATTTTTTGTGCGTATAAGTCAATAAGGCGTAAAGGTCAATAAACCCGAAGAAGTATACTCTTCACTTAGCTTGTCTCATATGCCAGTAGTTGCGAATAATATTGTGTTTCTCCATGCAATAACGGGGTGCGATACCGTTTTAGCGACGTATTACCAGGGAAAAACAAAATTTTTCAAGACCTTCCAGAAATTCCCAGACCTTGAACCTCATGCTGCGAAGATTAAGGAAGCTGGTTTGCCAGTCGAAGAAATTTTTGAGAATGGGGCGCAGCTAATCTTGGCAATGTACGGTGCTCAACCGTCATTCAGGAAGTCGAATGTTCTTGTTAAGCACAAGCTAAAATGGGACTAGAGAAATACAGGTTCCAAATGTATACAAAACCCGTTGTGACGGGGAAAGTCAATTTAGGGAAAATTCTCCACACACTAGACGCCATTCAACAACATCTGAAAAGGGTCTATTTTCTAGTGCAAGATTGGCTGAACGGAGACCAGGTGACCATGAACCTAACAGAATGGGGGTGGAGAAATTAAGGCGACACACTGGTCCCTGTAAAAATGACACAAAAACCTGCGCCCCCGAATATTATGAAACTAATATTCTGTGGATTCGTAGGAGAGTGTAATCTGAGGACCTGTAGTTGCATGGCCTCCCTTGCAATCTTGCCTGTAAAAATTGTGAAGGGTCAACTTTCACCAATACTGAAAGATATTCAGTTTAAAGCGTAATTGCGGCAGAGAGAGGGCCTTAGACGAGGAAGATGTACTACTGATGAATACGTCAGTGGATGACGAAGAAAATGAACAAACTAACGATGTGTCACTTGATGGAGAATTTGATATTTAGTTACGTATTTGAAAATCGAAGTTATTGATTAATAAGGTTAGGTGAAGTAACGGTTGGATTGTATTTGATTTGAGTTCAATAAAACGTTTTTAAATGTCAATAACATAAACATCTACTTTCTATTCATTCTCTTCCGTTCCTTCATATATATTTTAACTAGAATCAACAATTCCATACAATTATTGCAGTACATTGACGTCGGTATCTAAGACATCAAGTTTAGTTGACATTCATGGGAATGACATCAATGTCGAGATAAAAGTTTCGGTGCACCAGGTGTTGGGAGGATATTTTTCAGCGTGAAATTTGGATGAAGCGCCCCGAAAAATCCCCCATAATGATTTTCGGTTCGTCTTTTTCAATTGTGACTTTAAAACCCTCGGGGATGACGTTAAGGGCCAGGTTAGGGCGCACCAGGTATCCGTGGGGTATTCGCCGATGCCATATTTGAATTCAGCGACCCAAAAAACCCCCATAATGATTTTCAGTTCGTCTTTTTCAATTGTGTCTGGAAAACCCTCAGGGATGAAGTTCAGGGCCAGGTCAGGGCGCACCAGGTATTTAGGTGGTCGTTTTCCACATGAAATTCGGATTCAAAACGCCCCCATAACGATTTTCGGTTCGATTTTGTCGATATTTCAAGGAAAATTCTAGAATATGACGTTCAGAGAAAGGTTAGGGCGCACCAGGTGTCCGTGGGGTGTTCGCCGATGGCATATTTGAATTCAGCGACCCAAAAAATCCCCGGGCGCCGAGTTTCTCTCCTTCCTCGCATGAATTTCGGGAGAGTCCCACGGAAATGACGTTTGTCGGCGTTCCTGAGCTCCAGGTGTTCGGGAGTCAATTTAAACATCATAATGGTAATCAGTGACCTCAAAAACCCTTGGGTACCCGACTTGGGCTAATTCTGACTCTTATTTACCAAGTTATTAAATTTGCCAAAAGGCCTGTCAAATAATGCATTTTTTGAATCCATTTTTGGCTGCAGCAATGCAACTTTCGGTTCTTAGTAGGTACCGATTTGGTACTACTGGTATAAATAATTTTTGGAAGCGAATGCAAAAACCGCATTCCGATCCGTCCAATCCTAAAAGATTTAAAAACACAATGCTTCATTGCCTCGACTATTGTATTATCAATGTTCTATTTCACCGCTAGGAATTTTTGTACCGAAGGGAAAGCAATCGACAGAACGTACCTGCACTGATTTTTCATAGGGTACTCTCTATCGCCGCGTTTTTTTAAAAATACCTTCCATTTAAGTCAGTATATTTTTCTTTTTGTTTTGTTTCCGAATTGAGGAAAATCGCCAGAACATAACTGCACTGAGTTTTCATAGGGTATTCTCTGCCGACGTGTTAATAGGGGAACCTTGAGCAATGTCATTATCGAAGTAGAACTTTGACCGCAGTAGTAGAAATTTTTATGTCCACTTTGTTTATGAATTGCACGCGTTGTCTCACTATTCGTTCACCGGCGCCGTTCACTTCCGCTTTGTTTTAACTCACAGGCACCACGCTTCGTTTGCTTAATTTATCTGTCTCGCATCCCCCTGTAGATATTGCTTACTAATAAAACTCGTTGCACGCCTTTCCTCTTCCACTTTCCCGGTTTCCTGTAAATTGATCTCTTTTTAGATAATAATTTTGTTACTTGGCGTTTTTACTTTTTTTATTATTCTTATTTTTCATATAATTCCGAGTATCACCATCCTAGTAGCGAATACCCAGGCACCAGAAGCAGTGGTGTCAAGTAAAAGCTGTCCTACTGACCATCAAACACGTTTTCCGGCACCATAACGATCCCTGGAGTATTTATTTCTCCACTGACGCTATCCGGAACAAGTGGCCTTCACACGTTAAACGGAAGGTGGCGCCCGAGGCAATCCGAAATCTGGACTAAAGCGCCAAATACCGCGTGACGACGCGAAGAGCGTTGCAATACTTGTTAATTGATTTTCTCAAATATAAGATTTAAATAAATATAAAGAAATAAATTATTTTACAAATGATTTAAAAAATCTTTTTTCTTTTGAATCAAAACGGTAAATTCAAAATATCTGAAAACATTTGTGGACGTTTATATCAGCAAAATACATTATTTCATAAAAAATAGTTGATATCGAGAAAGTACATCCGTACTTCTTTATCTTTATACCGCTTTCATTTATTGGTTATCAAAGATGATGAATATATTATCTATAATTATTTTTTTATATTTAAATAAAAAAAATACTTACTAGAAATTGTAGACATCTAAATGCACTAGTGATCAAAATGTCGTGAGACTTTGTTGTATTATTTGATTGGAAAATAAATACTACAAAGTTAGCTAAAGTTAGTATTTCAATAAACGTTAGAGAAAATATAAGCCATAATTTTTTCCCCATGATTTTATTAATTTGAAAAGCAATGCTATGTAACGTAGACAGATTTTTATAAATTATTAAAAATTCAGAATAAGTAATTACCTTTATTATCTGATTAGAAAAAACTCTGTTTGTCATATTACTTAAACGTGAATAATGAGAGACAAGTAAATTACTAATTAATTGTAGCATTAAAGTTGTAGAAAAAATTTCTAAAATTGGCATCAACCACATATAATATACCATTATAGATAATATTGATGTACCTAAACCAATATGCCATAATTGAATTGTATAGATGACAAATATTAAGACCGAAGACACAATTATTTTGAAAATATAAAAAATATTCATGTTATTCTTGTATTGTGATCCCAACTTGTCCATTATTTTGAATAAGATTCTCCAAGAATTTCTGTCTTTAAAGAGTCCATACATAAAAAGAAAATGACTCATAAAAAGTGTTAAATGATTTATACCAAACATTACGTTTTCTGTTATATGCGTTTTATAGTATTTAGCATATTTCATAAAATCAACCGGTTGATAAATAACTCCAGCAATATTTAAAATTAAATATACAGTTAAATGTACATTCCTTCCAAAATTTACTTCCAAAGGAAATATTCCTAAGAATCCACCGATTTTAAATATTATTTTTAAACAACTAACATCACTTATGGAAGTGCTTAAATATTCACTTTTAGGGGAATACATTCTTCTTCGACAACTAAGTTTACAATGATTAAAACATATTCGAAACAAAATTGTAATTGAATTAATAAACCTATATTGATTGATTCAAGGGAAAAACAAAGAATTATTAATAATAATTGTGTAATTAATAAAATTGTGTCGTGGCATAATCGTTATCTTTGTAGATGTAGATATATACCTAATTCCATTAAACTAATGAATGAAATGAAGGATTAAAAGAAAAAATAACAAAAGGTTCGAAAATGGACAAAAATGCGACTGATATAAAAGATTGAAGCAGAACGAAAGGAAGTCATAGATTTTGCATAAAAAATTAAGAACAGATAAAGATGCTAAATAAAAATAAAACTGGAGACGGAACGTTCTTGAAAATATAGAAGCAACTGACGGAGCATATAAAGAACATTATGGCGAATGGTGCACGTAACCTACATAACATGAGACAACAAGAAAAATAGAAGATGAATGATTAAGTATAGACATTAATGAATGAACAGTAAGAATGTGAAAGAAATTTAGAATTTTAGATATTCGGATATTTATCCTTTTATTGTAGATACAATGACTTACATACCTTCCGATTCATGGTCAGTCTTTTCATTAAAACTAAAGTCTGGCATCTTTCGCCTTTCATCGGGTTTATTTTTAATCTGCCTTTACTTCTTTTATCAGTACTTTTTGCCTCTATCACTTTTTCACGATTGCTCTTCACTTGGTCTCACAATATATACTTTTAACCATAGCTGATTTTACACTAGTTGCATACAGTATTTTTTCTACGTTCATGCAAAACCCAAAAAATGTTTTATTTAAGTGGCACTAAGTAAACTGAATGTGGCGTCGATGGGAATGTTTATGTTTGCCATGATCACTAAACACTATAGTAGACTGACAGGCGAGTGTAATAAAGTTTTTATACTAGTGCAATGAATAACCAATTTTCCCACTAAATATTGTTCAACATAATTTTGTTTTTTGAATGAACGTAGAAGAAAAAGTAAAAATAAGGATCAAGAAATTTTTGAAAAGAAAATTTAATATAATTTAACGGAATGGAAACAACAGGCTAAGAATAGTTACCGATAATAAAAAGTATAAAAATCAATGAGAAGTGGAAATTTAAAATGGTACACGATTTTAGTTGTAAAACTAGAATTGTTTTTAGAAAAAATTAAAAAAAAAATAAAATAAAAAAATTGATAATTTTTAATACCAGAAGGTATTGTGATTATTACAAGAAAATGTTACGATAATCACGGATTAGGTAAGCGATAATTAAGATTCGCCCTGTATATGACATTATTTAAATTTAATTTATTTATCTCCAAAACGCTTTATAATGTAGAACAAATTTAAAAGTTTTAAAATATATCACGAAGTTTATATCGAGTAGGGCAATTCAAACCGATGTCGGTAGCTGCAGTGGCAGCCACAGTCTGTTCCCTTCAGCAACCTTTATGGATCGGTCAAGCGGACGCCAAGACCAATTTGACCGGAACCTGCAGCTCGTCAGTCCAGCCACACCACGCCAGCCAAGCCAGTTGTACCTGTATCGTCCGTTACACACCTATCATCCGGATTTTTGATAAAAATAAAAGTGTTATTTATTGATTTTTTTGTTTGTTTTGAGTTTTAATATCCCAGCAGCTAATACCCAGGTAACTCAACCCAGTAGAGCAAGTAAAGACCGCCCTTCTGGCCGCCAGTGATTTATACGACCCCTGGAGTATTTATTTCTCCACTGACGCTGCCCGTGTTGTGGCCTTCACACTATAGTAGATATACTACGTTGCTCCGAGCCCAGGTATAGGGAATTCAATGAGTGCGAGAGAGAAATTCAGCGAGATAGAGAGAGAGAGCGCCATGACGTCATTAGCCACCATTAAAGATTCCTTTAATACAAGTTTTGCTAGTTCGACTACTTTCCGACAGATGGCGCAGCTTTACAGTTTATTTTAATACAATGTTTGCTAGTTCGACTACTATCCGACTGAGGGCGCAGCTTTACTCCATTTCATCGCCATCATAATTTGAAATACGTTGACGTTTGACAGGTTCATCGGATTGAATCATGTTGTTTACTTCGTTATTGGAAGCTACTTCGTTAATGATTTCAACTAAACTTGACATATCACGTTTTCTGTCAACACTGACGAAAGTCATACTGTTCACTAATTTTAAAATAAAACTTTTAATATTGAAATACTGAAACAGAATAAAGACAACAGTATAGATATAAAGTAATCTTTTGGTCGGACGTTGGTCTGAACGATTAAACATTTTTCGATGTCTTTCACAAAAGGCCTCTGAATTGCAGAAATTTGTTAGTTTTTTCATTGATTTCCATACTAAATCGGTAGTTTCGATACAACTTCCATGTTTTGTTCACTACAACAGATCTGATTGGACAACCCACTGGGACGCCAACATTGTGACGTCAGAAAACGCTGCCGTTTTCGTTTTTACCTCTCGCCCTTCAGATAAGAGAGGTATAGGAATCATGCTAAAAATTGGGTAGTGAGTTTTCAATTGATAAACACGTTTTGGGGTCCCTAGAATACGATTTTAATATTTTCGCGATGATGTCTGTGTGTCTGTGTGTCTGTGTGTGTGTGTGGACTTTTGAGACCTTACGAGGACAATTTCCGAAAAACGCTTATGGTTGTGAGGACCGTTTTTCTTATTGGGACATCGAGCCGGTCTTCATAAGAAATTAACCTGATTTTTGTAATCTATGTCGTTTTTGGTCTCAAATGGTACCTATAACATTAATAAAATATTTGGTCCCCATAAGTAATGTGTCAGGTGGATGAGGTTCTTATAACATACCTGAAGGGGGCGCCGTCATCTATACACTTTGTGTGTATTTGGCAATGATATTGCATTGGTTGTAAAGACCATGTATTCACAATGTGTTTAATTTTTGCTTAGATTTTGATTTGACAAACTGTTGATCTCAGTGTCTTCAACGATCTAAATGGTGTGTACGAAATTAGCCCTTATTTTTCGAATTTTGATATTTTGAATGTTGTTAAAATTGTTGTAGGTTTATACCAAAGTGTTACAGAAAATTATTTCTTAACTAGTACCATTATTTTTTTTTTCGAAATATTTTTTGTTGTACTAGATTGTTCTGGTTGTTCTTAACATTGTTCCAAAATTTCATGTCTTAAAAAAATATTTCAAGTTCAAAATCAATTACAGCCATTTAAAGCTAGCCCTCCCTTATTTTGTTTCGTAAATTTTTTTGTTGTATCAGATTGTTTCAGTTGTTCTTAACATTGTTTCAAATTTTTGTGTTTCAAAAAAAATATTTCAAGCTCATAATCAATTAAAACCTTTTAAAGCTAGCTCGAAATTATTTTTTTTCGAATTTTTTTTTGGTGTAGTAGATTGTTTTAGTTGTTCTTAAGAGAAATTGCTTCGTGCACCGTATCTCAGATAAAGGAGAAATTTTTCCTGTCAGGCCCCCACCACAAATTTTTAAGCGACCGAGGTGATTCGCGAAAACGGTGACCGGACACTTCCACACTAGAATAATCCCCACATGATAATTCTCCACAGAAAATTACCCACAAGTAGAAATACCCACACGAAAGCCCACATAGAAATTTGCTTACACAGATAATTCCTCACAATAGATTTGCTCACAGAGAAAATTTATTGGTAATTATTCAATAGTTATTGAGTTTAAATAAAAAATAATTATTTGATAATTATAATCTTCTGATGAAATTTGTGTTGATCGGTGTATGTCGATTAAGCATAACTTAATAATTAGGCAACGAAAGGATTAAAATAATACAATTTCATAAATAGAATTCCCAAAACTTGCTATTGATAATGACACTTACGCTTGACAGATGTCATACAAAAACTAATGGATTCTTTAGACAGGTAACCCAAACCCATATACCAAATATCAGCTCAATCAGATTAAACGTGTGATCGTGGAAGAATACACACAGATAGACATACAGACAGACAGACAGACTTCCATCTGGAAATGGTCTTAATCATCTCAGGTCACTTTAAAACGGATATTTCCATCTTTATCTCGACAATTTTTTTCAGGTCGTTCACAATACTTTCCCTTCTCAGAGGTGGGTCGGAAAAGTAAAATTTCAAAAAAAAAAATAAGGGGCAAGCTCTAAAAGGTTTTAATTAATTTTGAGCTTGAAATAATTTTTTAAGGCATGGAAATTTGGAACGTTGTTAAAATAACTAGAAAAATCTAGAACAACAAAAAAAACTTTGAAAAAAAAATAAGTTGGGGCTATACTGAAAGATCACTTTAAGAATTCGGAACTGTTATGATCTATGAAGGTAGTATTGACTAACTAAAGAAATTTTTGTCTATTATAGGCCTATATTGCTTTTCTTTTTCTGAGATGCAAATTCTGCGGTCCCAGTAAAAGCTTTTATCTCTGATAAATGTGTGAACGCATATATATCCATTTGTCTTTTTCTACCTTTTCAAAAGGAATAAACATTTTTGTATTTTTATGTAGTTATAATCTCTTTACTGCATTAAAGAGTGTCCAGCTGATCATTGTAGATTTGTAAGTGGTCGCTTAATATCTCTGCAACCGTTTAACTTAGAAAATCTATATATGGTACATTATTTAGGATTTAGGCGCTTCATAAGTCTTAAATTGGGGGTGAATAATAATTAATTAAATCATTTTAAGGAGTTGTTTGGGGGTAACCCACCCTTATTACCATTAAGAGCTTTTTTGTCCATCGGCCGATTTTTAAAATTTTTATTTCATTTTCAAACTATTTTTACTCTTTTATTTTTAGAAATACTAAATATTTTTCGAAAAATGTCAATACAAAAATAACTCGAAACTTTAGTTGACCATGCATTTGTCAATTAAATTTAACAACCAGAGCAAATAATTTTTGATAAAATCGATTTAAATGAGAAAACATAATAACAAAGATTAAGCAAACACATTTCAACAAATTTCTTTAAAGAATTTTGTCGAAAATCATCTCCATTCTCTCATTTTGGGCTGCTATTATTGGTAATGGTTCATGCATAATGGAACACCACCTTATTTTAGTCATACCGTTAGAGACTTTTTAAATTTCCAGTACCCAAATAAATGCGATTAAATAATATACGAAATATAGATTTTTTAAGTTAAACGGTTGCAGGGTTATTAATTTTTTTTTCGAAATTTATCTCCGTAACTCCTTAAGGGTACAACTTGGTATAGAGGTAAGTTGCGTTAAAACCTCATATTTTGGGGTTCCCAACATGTACCTATTCTGTGTCGGTACTTAAGCGAAATACACCGTGATTGATAAATTGGTGTTGTTCATTTGGTCGCAGTGGTCAATTTTGTCAAGGGGTTTCCGTAATCCTACCGGTCTTTTGGCTTCAAAGTTTTAAACTGAGGTGGGCCTTTTGGGCACAGTGGTTATCAACTATAAAGTAACTAATCCTTTTTATAGGGTTCCGTACCCCAAAGCGTCGAAACGGAATCCTAGTGCTCTCACTCGCGTGCCCGTCCGTCCGTTTGTCACACCGGTATAGCAGTTAAACCGTTGGAGCTAGAGTCTTCAAATTTTCACAGTATATGCGTTTAGTTGACCCAAAGCCATAGAAATTATAAAAAATATTTTTAAATGTTTTCAAGGGGGGCTCCCATACAGCCAAAGTGGTGCGCAAAATTTGGCCTACCCCATCAAGTGAGGTATCGTTGTTTAGAGCTCATTCAGTAGATGTTTCAAAAAGTTTGAAAAACGTAGGCATGAGAAGCCGCCAAAGTCAGCATTTTTTACAAAATTTTGTTCCGAAGTATTTTTAACTTTCCATTGACCTTTGAACTTGAAATTTGATGATAATGTTTATTGTTATGTATATTTTACCAACAAATACCAATATATTACTAAATATAATTTTTTCATTAACATTCCCTCATTTTTAGGGTTTCGGTTTGTATTTATGCCAATTGTGATATACGAAATTTTATTATTTTTATGTGTGCTATTATTAGTTCGATTAAAATTTTAAAGTCCTTTAATAATCCTGCCTCTGCACATCTGGCTTATATTCTACATTTGGTACGGAACCCTAAATGTGACCGGTTTGTTCAAAGTAATATTTAAAAAAAATAATAGGAATAACTTCACTGATTTTTTTAATTTTTTTTTCTGAAATAAATATCCTGCATTTGATTTGTATGGTGAAGATTTTTTTCTCCAAATAAAAAACCATATGATTTGACAAAAATGTTATTTAAACTATACCTAAAACAAATTAAAAAAACTCATAATTAATACAAAACAATCTGAAAAATTATAAGAAATTTAATATTAGAAAAATACAACACTAAGAAATATATAAAATAACGAATAAAAATTATATTATATTTTTATAATGATACAAAACTGCTTTAATAAATTGACACCTTGAAAGTGTGTTATTTTTGTATTGTTTTA
Organism: Neocrepidodera transversa; assembly: GCA_963243735.1. Lineage (NCBI taxonomy): Eukaryota > Metazoa > Arthropoda > Insecta > Coleoptera > Chrysomelidae > Neocrepidodera > Neocrepidodera transversa. Next base: position 25,323,116 of record OY725342.1, on the reverse strand, counting down.
TTAAATTCGTTAAATACACATGGCGTTTTTTATAATTCGAGTTTTTTAGTTTGCTAGGTATATACCTATGTACTTTTTAATTTCACATATACAGGGTGATTCACGACCGACGCCACGCAGATTTATGGCTTAATGGCATATATTCGTCAACTTCTATTGCGGTGGTATTATGTAAGTCAATAAGGACTACATTTTAAAAATATTTTGAAATATACAGGGTGCTCCACAAAAAAGTAACATATCAAAGTTATGATTTTTTAAATGGCACAACCCGTATATTATTACATTTTCGAACTGTACATAAAAAATAAGCTATACTTTCATAATGGTTCCCTATACCTACATACAGAGTGTTCTAAGTTATGTCCATTTTAATTAAAATGTAAGGTTTTAGAAAAAAATTAATATCTGCGGATACAACCAATTACAATAAATTTACTCTTAGATTTAATTAAAAGACTGTTTCCTTAGTCTATTTATTGATTCACTAATACATTTTTCTTTACAGGGTGTTTATAATTTTAAGTTCAATTAGTAGAACATTTGCACTATAATATTCGGCTTATTTTAAATGGAACACCCTGTATTTTATAAGCCTATCATAAAGCTAATTTAATTACCTTTTGTATTTTATAAGCCTATCATAAAGCTAATTTAATTACCTTTCAACTTTTATAAGGGTTTCCGATACTTAAATCGTCAAGTTTTCAACTTATTTAGATATTTTTGAAATTTGGGTTTTCCTATAACATTTGTACAAGTAAATATCCTCCCAAAATGTCTAATTATTGTCTTTTACGAATATAAGTAATGTAATAATCAATGGCTAATAGACTAGAATGAATCCAACCAACCGCTTCCCCTCAAAAGTATTTCAATAAATGCGTATGACAAAATGACTAAAATACAGTAGACACGTTTTAAAATTAAGACCGTAGTAACTTTAATCAAAACATTTATATGAAATTTTATAAATAATGAAAACTGAAATATAAAATAATAATTGAGGCAAATTAAAAAAATACTATAACTACTGTTCTACATGATGCCCATCTTTTTGAATGCACATTATTAACCTTTTTTCTAAAGAATGTCTTACATTTTGTAACATATTAGGAGTGACCGTTTCGAAAGCATTTTTAATTCGTATTTTCATATCATCTGCAGTGGTGGGGGGTGCGGTATAAACTAAATTTTTAATATAGCCCCATAAGAAAAAGTCCATGGGGGTTAGGTCGGGAGATCTAGGTGGCCAGTTAATGGGTCCACCTCTCCCGATCCACTTCTCAGGAAACTTTCTATCTAGGTAATATCTAACATCAAGTGCAAAATGTGCAGGAGCTCCATCTAATTGCAACCACATCTTTCGCCGAATTGTCAAAGGAATATTTTCTAAAAGCATCCAAAAATGTCTCTTTAAAAATCTCAAGAATTTCGGGCCATCTAAATTACCATTGAAAAAATAAGGACCAATAACATGATCGGCAATAATTCCACCATACACATTAATACTCCATCGATTTTGACGATCAGTAGTACTGAATAAATACTTATGTTCGGTGTCGTATATAATGAAAATTGTGCCGATTCACTAAGCCGTTATTGTGGAATGTTGACTCATCCGTAAAAAATCATCTTCACTAACTTGATCAAGTGCCCATAAGGAATAATCAATACGGTTTTGGAAGTCTGTGCCGTATAAATTTTGATGCATTTGTATATGATAGAGATGGAACTTATGTTTTAGTAAGATCCTACATACACTAGGCTGACTAATTCCTGTTTGTCTTGCGATGACTCTTGTACTGGTATTTGGATTGTCAATAACGGAACCTAATACCAATTACTCGTTATCATCATCATTTGTAACAGGCTTTACTTTTATTTGTTTCGGATAAGCTACACTGCCTGTATCACGAAATGTTCGAATCAACCTTTCAAAAACTTTTTTATTTGAGTGGTCGCGGTCGGGGTACTTTTCTGCGTACACTCTTGAAGCAAGTAAACAATTTTCGTAACATTCACCAATAATTAAAACCATGTCAATTCTTTCTTGTTGTGAATAAACCATAGTAACGTTGAAAATATTTCAGCTTCTGTGTAGTCCAAGTATAAAGAACTAATGACATTACATTGACAATTTGTGCATAATTGCAACATTTTGACAGCAACGTCAATTTCAAAGCACACCTAATTTCTTTTGGATTATGATATAGTACCACCACATATTAATACATGTTAATCTGTAAATTACAAATATCTGTAATTTTAACAGCTACACAAAAGATTAAATCTGAAATATCTACTTATCGCCAAAGTCTATTACTACATCAATTAGCAAAAAGGCATTAATTAGATATTTTGGGAGGATATTTACTGGTACATTTTTTTATAAAGAAAAACCAAATTTAAAAAATATCTAAATAAGTTGAAAACTTGACGATTTAAGTATCGGAAACCCTTATAAAAGTTGAAAGGTAATTAAATTAGCTTTACGATAGGCTTATAAAATACAGGGTGTTCCATTTAAAATAAGCCGAATATTACAGTGCAAATGTTCTACTAATTGAACTTAAAATTATAAACACCCTGTAAAGAAAAATGTATCAGTGAATCAATAAATAGACTAAGGAAACAGTCTTTTAATTAAATCTAAGGGTAAATTTATTGTAATTGGTTGTATCCGCAGATATTAATTTTTTTCTAAAACCTTACATTTTAATTAAAATGGACATAACTTAGAACACTCTGTATGTAGGTATAGGGAACTTTTATGAAAGTATAGCTTATTTTTTATGTACAGTTCGAAAATGTAATAATATACGGGGTGTGCCATTTAAAAAATCATAACTTTGATACGTTACTTTTTTGTGGAGCACCCTGTATATTTCAAAATATTTTTAAAATGTAGTCCTTATTGACTTACATAATACCACCGCAATAGAAGTTGACGAATATATGCCATTAAGCCATACAACTCCGTGGCGTCGGTCGTGAATCACCCTGTATATTTAACTAAGTATCGAGAATAACGTAGATAAATTTAAATAAAATAGATACATTTGAATATAATCGATTAAGAGAATTAATAAATAAGACAACCCTATTCATAAAACTAATAATTTGACAATAATTTTATTTAAACTGTATCTAGGAATTAACCCACAATTCAAGAGATTACAAAAATATTATTTAAAATTTAAATAATCCTACTTCATTTTCCTAGAACCCTTAATACCGCTCTCGTGTCCAGAAAGGCTACATCTTTAGAAGAACAAAAGATTAAATTCGGTTAAAACTGACCGTTGTGCCGAAAAGGGCTCCACCCTAATAAATATATCGAAAAGAATAAAAGAAATAAAAGCAGTAAAAAAATTCAAAGCATAAATTCACAATTAAAATTATTTATTTATTTTGTAATGGACTCATCCAGTGATTTTTTTTATATTTTTATTTTATAATTTTGGCCTACCATAACACATTGCACCAGGTCCAGCAATTCTGAGACCGATCCTGCGGCTGTAATTAATTCTTAATATTTGAAAATTGGGGCTATAGTGGCTTGTGACGTGGCCCAATTGAAACAGATTATATTTGGCTATGTTGTCATATCGATTAAATTGGCAACTCTCGTTCTCATTTGTTATGATTAAAAAAAGGAAAGAAGTATGTCAAATTTGTCTACAAACGAACAAAACTAGAATATTGGCAATGCTGTAGAAAGTAAAACGTTAATTATTGGTCAGGAAGCAGCGCCATTTTCAAAATATACTAATTGTTTTTTATTAATTTCTATTAATTAATGAATATTATGAGAACAATGAAAATCAACATAAGCAACTATGATCTTTAAGCTATTCATTCATTATTATAAAACCAATAAATTCGTTACTACTGGATAAGCTCATTGTCATTTTGTTACATATATTATGTAAGTTAATTGATTTGTTATATTTTTTATTTAAAGATTTTTTATTTCTAGTTAATTTTATTTTTTATACTTTTTTTTACTAATTTCCCCTATGAACAATGTATATTTCTTTGGTATATTAATAAATCTATCTTTTCTAGATAAAACTTTCTTATTATGTTCTGGCTATAAGCACCTTGAATAGGCAGATTCTACATTTTTCTTATTTTTTTTATTTTAACTGAAATCGAGGTTTTATTATTTAAAAACGATCAAAAAAAATTGAATGCAAAATATTAATATTTACGTCCGCTGTAAGCATTTTAAAATTAAGGATCGGCGAGAGGCTGGAAAACGTACCGCACGAGACTAGATCGTGTGACGTTAGTAGCACTGTTTTTAGTAAATTTATTACTAAATTAGTAGATTTTTAAGAAAAAGGAAGGTGTTTAGTAGAATTTTAGTAGATTTAATAATAGGCAGGTTTTTTTTAACTGTAATCGATATATTTTTTTATAAAAAAACTATAAAAAAAAATGAGCGCAAAATATTAATATTTAAGTCCGCTGTAAAATTTAATAGATTTTTTAGATTTTAATTTAAAACTATATTTTATCGCTATCTATCTATGGTATATTTCAGTTAAAAACAAAAATATCGCACCTGCCTATTATTATAATTCTTATGGGAACAAATACACACTAAAGAATAAACTGTCTGAGTATACCGTTCATATACGGACCGTGCAATAATATAATACTTTTGGGAAAAATACACACAAAAAATAGTATCTACGCACACGGTCCCTATGAGGACCATGTAAGAATATAATTCTTTGAGGTACCAAACACGCACATAAATAATCAGCAAGCTAGATCTAATATTATTTAAAGAACCTTGTTCAAAATTTAAACCAGATTAATTAAATTTCGTTAGTCGGAGTTTAAAAAACAAATTTATGCTCTCCGCGTTAAAAAGCACGTTTTGAAGTTATTTAAATTAAACCGATCTTTTAAGAGCTCCAGTTCCCTTAGCAAGCATTTTTCGATAAGGTGATTTAAGTCAAATCGACATTAAATTGGCTCTAGATTGCGCAGTTTTCTTTGAAAAGCATTTCTGGACACTCTATATACCTACATAATCACGCTGTGGACGCATTTAAGTCAGTTACTCAAATCACAAATTTGAACAAATCTGAATATTTTTAAAACATAAAATGCTAGTAGTGAAAAAAATGCTATATATGAGCCTTGGTAGAAAATTTTGTTCCACTAAAGACCTCGAAACTCCGAGAAACGGAGTTAGCGCATAATTATTATTGAAAGTTAAAAATGTCACTGTGAAATTAGCCATCCATTATTCAATAAAAATGTTAAAAATATAGACCATAGAATAAGAGTCATATTTTTGCCATTTTAAATAAAATAAAATAAGAAAAGATTAAATATTTATTCAAATTGTATAAAATCGTTATATAGGAGATGCAAGTTAATTAGGTCCTCATAACAAGAAATCTTCAAGTCCTAATACGTATGGACTTGTGTGGAGACCTCATAGGATATGTTACATAACTATTGTGTGTATGTTTTATGTACATATATCTTACGAAATATGGAGTGTATATTAAAATTAGTTTAACTGACGCTTACTTGATTGCAATGGAAAAGATTCTAATATTAATTAAGCTTCTAATAACTTTCGAAATGGTGGTCCTCGTAACGCAGATGTAGAACCGGAAATCGGGCTCGATCAGGCCCGGTCCTCGTATTAGTACAAAAGTCCGTATAGGTGTGTGTGTGTGTGTGTGTGTGTGTGTGTGTGTGTGTGTGTGTGTGTGTGTGTGTGTGTGTGTGTGTGTGTGTGTGTGTGTGTGTGTGTGTGTGTGTGTGTGTGTGTGTGTGTGTGTGTGTGTGTGTGTGTGTGTGTGTGTGTGTGTGTGTGTGTGTGTGTGTGTGTGTGTGTGTGTGTGTGTGTGTGTGTGTGTGTGTGTGTGTGTGTGTGTGTGTGTGTGTGTGTGTGTGTGTGTGTGTGTGTGTGTGTGTGTGTGTGTGTGTGTGTGTGTGTGTGTGTGTGTGTGTGTGTGTGTGTGTGTGTGTGTGTGTGTGTGTGTGTGTGTGTGTGTGTGTGTGTGTGTGTGTGTGTGTGTGTGTGTGTGTGTGTGTGTGTGTGTGTGTGTGTGTGTGTGTGTGTGTGTGTGTGTGTGTGTGTGTGTGTGTGTGTGTGTGTGTGTGTGTGTGTGTGTGTGTGTGTGTGTGTGTGTGTGTGTGTGTGTGTGTGTGTGTGTGTGTGTGTGTGTGTGTGTGTGTGTGTGTGTGTGTGTGTGTGTGTGTGTGTGTGTGTGTGTGTGTGTGTGTGTGTGTGTGTGTGTGTGTGTGTGTGTGTGTGTGTGTGTGTGTGTGTGTGTGTGTGTGTGTGTGTGTGTGTGTGTGTGTGTGTGTGTGTGTGTGTGTGTGTGTGTGTGTGTGTGTGTGTGTGTGTGTGTGTGTGTGTGTGTGTGTGTGTGTGTGTGTGTGTGTGTGTGTGTGTGTGTGTGTGTGTGTGTGTGTGTGTGTGTGTGTGTGTGTGTGTGTGTGTGTGTGTGTGTGTGTGTGTGTGTGTGTGTGTGTGTGTGTGTGTGTGTGTGTGTGTGTGTGTGTGTGTGTGTGTGTGTGTGTGTGTGTGTGTGTGTGTGTGTGTGTGTGTGTGTGTGTGTGTGTGTGTGTGTGTGTGTGTGTGTGTGTGTGTGTGTGTGTGTGTGTGTGTGTGTGTGTGTGTGTGTGTGTGTGTGTGTGTGTGTGTGTGTGTGTGTGTGTGTGTGTGTGTGTGTGTGTGTGTGTGTGTGTGTGTGTGTGTGTGTGTGTGTGTGTGTGTGTGTGTGTGTGTGTGTGTGTGTGTGTGTGTGTGTGTGTGTGTGTGTGTGTGTGTGTGTGTGTGTGTGTGTGTGTGTGTGTGTGTGTGTGTGTGTGTGTGTGTGTGTGTGTGTGTGTGTGTTTGGATGGATGTTGTAGTAACGATAACTCAACAACTACTGAATAAAAACATTTGAAATTTTGCATACAGGATTCTGATACCCTAGATTAGATCTGATTAGATTTTGGTGCCAATCGCACAACCGGAAGTGGCAGTTGCTATGGGTGATGACGCCATTATTATACAAAACGGCAATAAAGTTTTACACATATATTTTGTATACCCTATAGTTTATTTTCATTTCATTAAAATTTTCGAAACTTTTGCCATTGTTGCCAGATTTACAAAAATATAATTTTTTTTCATACTTTTTTGTGTCAACCTGTAAATTTTTGATTCGAAAATGGCGAGAGGTCATGTGCTGGCCACATCAGATTTTTTACTTTCCCGACCCACCTCCTAGAAGGGAAACTATTGTGAACGAGCTAAAAAAAAAATCGAGATAAAAACAGAAATATCCATTTTCGGGTCCCCTGAGACGATTAAGACCATTTCCAGATGGAAGTCTGTCTGCCCGTCTGTGTGTGTATGTGTGTTCTTCAGCTATAGTATGTGTAAGATAGTGTAAGTATCATTTTTACCTCTCGCCCTTCAGATAAGAGAGGTATAGGAATCATGCTAAAAATTGGGTAGTGAGTTTTCAATTGATAAACACGTTTTGGGGTCCCTAGAATACGATTTTAATATTTTCGCGATGATGTCTGTGTGTGTGTGTGTGTTAGTGTGTGTGTGTGTGTGTTAGTGTGTTAGTGTGTGTGTGTGTGTGTGTGTGTGTGTGTGTGTGTGTGTGTGTGTGTGTGTGTGTGTGTGTGTGTGTGTGTGTGTGTTTGGATGGATGTTGTAGTAACGATAACTCAAAAACTACTGAATAAAAAAATTTGAAATTTTGCATACAGGATTCTGATACACTAGATTAGATCTGATTAGATTTTGGTGCCAATCGCACAACCGGAAGTGGCAGTTGCTATGGGTAATGACTCCATTATTATACAAAACGGCAATAAAGTTTTACACATATATTTTTTATACCCTACAGTTTATTTTCATCTCATTAAAATTTTCGAAACTTTTGCCATTGTTGCCAGATTTACAAAAAAATATTTTTTTTTCATACTTTTTTTGTGTCAACCTGTAAATTTTTGATTCAAAAATGGCGAGAGGTCATGTGCTGGCCACATCAGATTTTTGTATAATTATTTTGGAGAAGTTAGTATTTTTATATATTGTGACGTGCTTTCTTTCTACAAAAGATACTTGCCGTCACTATGACACCCACGGCTTCGGTTTCCTACTAGATTGCCTCGGGCGCCAGATTTTTGGGATGGTTTACTCCACTAACTCTCGATCTACTGCCTCAAGAGTACCAGGGTAGCAACAGATGGAGGTTACAGTAATTCCAGGGGTCTGTTGTTATAGACTATTTCGTAGTGCACAGCGTGAAACAGGCTTTAATTGTTTTACGTTGCGAAATCTGAATTTACCGGTTGCTTTTGTTAAGATAATGAAAAATTGCAAATAACTACTGATTTTTATAATTATTACTTCTTGTCAACTATGGAAAGCTATATTAAAATTTTCGGTGTTTTAAGCAACAATAAGAAAAATACAGATCAACTTCTTTTTAAAAAAAAAATATATATCGGTAAGCAGCAATTAACTAAAAGCAATGCATGATAGCGTGAAATTCTAGAAAAAGCGTGTGAAAATAATTTGCAGTGTCGGTGAAAATGATATCTACACAGGAAAAGCGTTACTAGGCACTAAATGATTCTCAGGAGTTTTCCTTGGTATTTATGCCGGAATATAATATTAACGGAATTAACCGGTATCTAAAATTTGTATAATATGAAAATATCCCACAGATAAAATGATTTTCCGGAACAGAATTCAAGATTCCTTGAATTAATTACATCAAACCCCCCCTAAATTAAATAAACCTTTTGACTAAATTCAGGGTTCCTTGAAAGAACCGCCGTTGTGTTCCTGTGAATAGACAGCGAACGCAAGGGTAGCTAATTCAAAAACCTTTGAATCAATTAAGCCAAATCCCCTTAACTTAAATAAACCCTATTGACTAGATTCAGGGTTTCTTGAAAGAACCGCCGTTGTGTTCCTGTGAATAGACAGCGAACGCAAGGGTAGCTAATTCAAAAACCTTTGAATCAATTAAGTCAAACCCCCCTTAAATTAAATAAACCCTATTGACTGGATTCAGGATTTCTTGAAAGAACCGCCGTTGTGTTCCTGTGAATAGACAGCGAACGCAAGGGTAGCTAATTCAAAAATCTTTGAATCAATTAAGTCAAACCCCCCTAAGTTAAATAAATCAAAACCTTTGAAACTTTTATAACTAATCGGAAGATATTTTAAATAGACATAAATACGCCAGAAACTTATTGTTAATTATAACCTTTATATGTAAGCCGAGTGATATGTAGTTATTCAGTTTATACACAAGAAAAATCAGAAATATGCAAAATTATTTATTAAAATAAAATTATACAGGTTCTTACCTAGGACACACACAGGTCAGAACGTTCACTTCGGCCGGTAATTAATTCTTAAAAACGGTATAGACGGATAACAGTCAGCAAAAGAGAGTGATTTTAGCGGCTCCCGGCCTTTTAAACAATTTTCCCAGCCCCACTTAGCAAAGGCCCCACTAAAAATTAAATATGCGCGGTCGGCTACGGAACTGACTTGTGTGTTTCGTCTTAACAATTTACAAAATTTGAAATCCAAAGAAATAGGAAATCCAAAGAAGGGATTTCCCAAAAATAAATTATGATTATATCGGGCAATAAAATAAGAGGGGTGTCAATAAATTCAAAGTAAAACGGTTGATACAATAACAAAAATTACAATTATTTATATACAGAATGTCCCAAAAAAAAAAATAAAAAAAAAAAGTAACTTCGTTACAATATTGTTTTATTTAAAAAAATTGTTAAGTTTATAGTTCAACTTTTTGGTTTTAATTTCTTATAACTCTACGTTATATTGGATATATTGGAAGCTATACCCCAAAGTAAATTTAAGTATTAATATTTCAAGTTTTTTAGAGTTATTCAAAATACCTCGTAACAATCTTGCTAATAAAAAGTGATCAAGGGACTATAAGCAGCTATACAGGGAGGAATACCTCCTGAATATAAAAAGAGCAGCGAAAAAAGTAGTCTCCGAAATGGAGAGAGAACGTACGTCGAAAAATCGTGAGATAAAAATAGAGACTCAAATGGAAAAGTGGTCAGAAGAAATAAGCAAAAAAGAAGAGGATGTAAGAAAAATATTGAATTTATGTCTCAGCATATTGGAAGATACAACGAAAAGAATTTCGTAAAATGTGTCAAACATAGAGGAAAAAGAACCTCTGGAAATAGAGGTACCGAAAGTTTAAGACAAAGAAAGCCCCGAACAGGAGGTAATAAATTGCGAAGTCAACAAGGATAATATAGAAAATGAAGAAAAGTATACAGAATGATACGACTCTATGGACTTACTGTTAAAACCTGGGGTGGATTATAACATAGACATTATAGTAGCAGAAAAAGAAGATAATTGGGTGGTTACCAATAATGAAATGTTTTTTATAAAAAGGGACACATCGGAGAGGTGCACCTGGAAAAGAAGAAAATAACTCTGAAGTTAACAAATTGTAACCGAACAGAAGTTAAATTATTTAAGGGTACCATAATGGAATGGTACTCAGAAGCAGCGGTATCTATAGAGGAAATTTTGGTCTTATACATAAAGCGATGTGACGCTAGAGGACCATGAGATTAAACATATACCAGAAGGGAAATTTAGGGTAAAATTCGAAGCTCTGCTCGAGGAGTACAATAATGTATTCTCAAAATCCGCAAGAAGAATGAGACGCACGTTACTAACGTCCCATTAAAGTAGAGGATGCTGATCCAATTAAAAGCCGCCCATATAAAGTATCCCAGAAGGAATGTGAGATAATAGATAAACAGATAAGCGAGATGTTAGAGCACGAAGATTTTGTCACTCTTCTTGAAGCAGTCCAGTGGTTTTGGTTATGAAAAAAGACGGATTATATCGGTACTTTTCTACATTAGATATGTTCAATGGATACTGGCAGATACAGGTATGGAAGAACAGTCCAAACCCTATACAGCATTTAAAGCGCAGGGCCACGGAATATATGAGTTTAATGTCTTAGGTTTTGGATTGTGCAATCCACCGGTTACCTTCCAACAGCAAACAGAAGAAGTGTTCAAAGAAATGAAACGGAAAGAAATTATCATTTATCTGGATGACAGTTTGGTATTCTCGAGGACGCAAGAAGAGCATCTCGAAAAATTGAGAAGGGTTTTTTAGAGATTACGATTTGTTGAAAGCAATATTAAACTTTTCTACCTCTACGAAAACCAAGCAACTTCAGAGCTTTCTGTGACTATGTAACTTCTAACGGAAATAAAAAAAACTTTTCAAAAATAGCACATCCTCTACATGCAGCCACCAAGAAGGATGGTTTTATGTGGGAAGACGCCCATAACTAAGACTTTGCGGAGCTTAATTAAAAACTCACCTCAGGTCCAGTGCTACAACACTTTAACCCAAACATAGGATGTGAACTGAGGGTTGATGCATTCAAAATAGGCCTTGGAGGAATCCTACTTCAAAAAGGAAAAGATGGGGAACAGTATCAAGTAGCTTCTATAAGTCTAGAACTATATAAAAGCGAAATAGCTATACCATTACAGAACTAGAGGGACAAGCTGCTATTTGGTCGCTCTCGTATCTGAGACACCTCATACATGGGAGGCCAGTCCAGATTGTAATGGATCATCATGCCCTTTTCTGGTTGAAGGCACTTAAATATCCTTCAGGAAGGCTAGAAAGATGGGCACTCAAACTGTTGGAGTATAGTAGTATATAGTATGTGTAAGATAGTGTAAGTATCTTTTTTGTTTAATTATTTTATGAAGTTGGTATTTTTTTACATTCTTTCATTTAATTTTGTTACGTTTATTGTTGAACTAGTTGGTTTTTACTTCAGGTAACCCTACTTTATCGAGGTATATTGGAAGCTATGCCCCAGAGTTAATTTAAGTATTAATATTTCAGGTTTTTTAGATCTTCTTTCTTTGACTTATCCAAAATACCTCGTAAAAATACTAATAGGAAATATCCAATCTGAAGATTAGAATTAAATAAAAGAAAAAAGACAATGGCATTGAGTTTCTTATATTCTTTCCTTTAAAAGAATTTTCTTGGTATTGCCTTTTTTGACACGACGGAAAGTACACTCTTGTGACCTCGGTTGCATTCTGCTCTCCGTCGCGATTTTATCGACTGAAATTAGTCTCTGGCGGATTCGATCACATTGTACTATTCATTGACGTGAGTGTAATAAGGAAATTGGACGGGAAGTACATTCTGGTGGCTTAAGTTACATTGTACTATCCGTCGAAAGTAGGAATAGATCTTTTCCAGTAACCTAATTATTATGCTGACCGCCGTAGCCCGTAATAGTCGTCCGTCACTCCGCGCCTACCGTTGTTAGAGTCCGCTAGCACCTCGCTTAGTTTTGCTTAGATAATTTGTATTTAATGCCCCTATTAGCTGGGTACAGAGTACATATTGAGGACAACTGAAACGATCCCAGCGCTCGTAGTGGTCAAAATTTCATGAATTCGTGCTCTTATCATAAATAAGCACGTCAAAATTAAATAAAAAATGGTTCATAATAGTTGTTGTGTTGTTAATTGCAAAAATACAGGGAGAAGTAGCCAGTTCAAATTTTACACATTTTCAAGAGCTAGTTGGAAATTAGAGAAAAGAAAGAACTGGATAAATGCAGTTAGGAGAAAAAATTAAGTAATGTATAACCTACTTCTACTTAGACGAATGTGTGTTTTATTCTACAATTATTCGATGTGATCAACTAACTTTTGACACTATGTCACAATTCTTTCACATCTCTAACGTGACTATAGCCGCGACAAGTTGCTTCCCTTTGTCCATTGTTTGGGGTTGAAATGATATTTGATGAGTAATTGACTCAAATCGGCTTTGATTGAAAAGACTCAAATCCGATTTGATTGAATAATTACATTCATCATCGCCTAAAAATTATTTAAAAAAAAGTATGGTAAATTATTGTGGCTGAAAATCTAGCAAATATTCATAAATTTTTATTACTCTAGCTGTCATGTATTATTTGTTTGGATATCACTGACTAACCTAACCTAAGACTCATAGTTTTTGTTATTTATTTACATGTTTTATACTTTGTTCATCAGAACACGTTTTACTGAATTTTTTCTTTTAAAAATATAATCACATTTTACTTTCCCGACCCACCTCATAGAAGGGAAAGTATTGTGAACGAGCTAAAAAAAAATTCGAGATAAAAACGGAAATATCCATTTTCGGGTCCCCTGAAACGATTAAACCATTTCCAGATGGAAGTCTGTCTGTCTGTCTGTGTGTGTGTGTGTGTGTGTATTCTTCCACGATAGAGGCCACATGTTTAATCCGATTGAGCTGAAATTTGGTATACGGGTTTGAGTTACCCGTCGGAAGAACCCATTAGTTTTTGTACGACATCTGTCAAACGGAAGTACCACTATCAAAAAATTAAGATGCAATATGTCACGGAATTGGACATGCAATATGTCATTTGAAAGCCCTCGAAAAACTCTATTCAGAACAGTCAAAATTATTTCTTCAACTATCACCCGTCAAAAATAAAAAAATGTCAAAATTTGAAACTTCAGCATTAAATATCTGAAGAAGTATAAATCAGATTGAGCTGAAATTTGGTATATTAGTTTGGGTTCTCTGTCGGAAGAATTCATTAGTTTTTGTACGAGACCTGTAAACGGAAGTATCACTATCAAAAAATGACAGATGCAATATGTCACGGAATTGGACATGCAATATGTCGTTTGAAAGCCCATGAAAAACTCTATTCAGAGCAGTCAAAATTTTGTGTCCAACTGTCACCTGTCAAAAATAAAAAAATGTCAAAAGTTGAAACTTTAACATTAAATATCTGAAAAAGTTTTCGTGGATACTCGTCGGGAAAGTTTTGGGGCGACACAACCGATTTTTTTATTTATATGCTTATAAATTGTAGTGAGATTTTTTTATAACGAATTATTATTTTTAGCGAATACCCAATTACTCAACCCAGTGGAGCAAGTAAAGCCGGCCGTAGTGGCCGACGACGCATTAAGTCGATACCTTAAACAACCCCTGGAGTATTCCTTCTCCACTGACGCTGCCTGTCCAAGTACCCTTCACACTATAAAACCGAAGGTGGCGCCCGAGGAAATCCGAAACCTGAACAAAGGAACCAAATTAAAGCTTGACGACGCAAAGAGCGTTACAGTAAAGTTAAATTTTCAATACAGGAGGAGTGCAGAAAGCCAACATTAATATATAATATGTAAAGAACGGTGTAGACAGCAGATCAACAAAACGCCATCTATATGTGATGGTGACACGGTATTACCGAGCAACCGCAAAGATGGTCCCACTTTCTCAAAGTGAATGAATCCACTAACGACTGGTAGAAATAATTAAGTATTTTTAAATTGTATGTTTGAGTTTTGAAAACTATGCATTTGGCCATTTACCAGACAGCTGTTTCGTCCCTTAAGGACTCATCAGTGACGGAGTGAGATTTGAAACTTATGCACCTTCGGAAAATTGCGAATTGAGTAGTTCTTCAGTTTTGTGTTTCGATGGTTTTTTTAATGAATGTTTTCCCGTGGTGCACGAGAGGGGCTTTATTCCATATCTCTCTTTATTTTTTTTTGACTTAAACCCGTATGTATCTTTTGATCGCAGATTTTTGACTGCGAGATCTGGGCCTGCACATGGAGTTGATGAACCTTTTTTGGATAGTTCACCAGATTTTTCGTTGACTTCGATGCCACAGTGTCGTGGAACTAACTTCAGATTTCTTTTGTTGTGCTCTGATAGGATACTGATAGATACTGAGTTCTTATCAGCGTTCCCATACCAGTCTTTACAAGGTTTGATGCGTGCATTGCGCATTTCCCATCGCATTGCAAGATTGCGTACAATTACGTTTGAAATACGAACGTATTCATTCCCAGTGGGAATTAAATCAGATTAAGGAAAGTTTATTTAATGTTTAAAGCATTTTTATTGTCACATAAATATAGTCTTTCTATAACTATTACACTATTTGTGTATCGTTTTTTGACTGAGTCTTGTTGGAATGTATTTCTGACCGTCCATGACACACATTGGTTGTCAAATGCCGCATTCCTTGGTTCATAAAAAAATGTCCTAAAAAGTCTAGTTTTCAACATACACAGTGTCAAAGTTTAAAAGAAAAACAGGTTTTTTATTAATATTTCCAGACAGCCTTTGCGTTAATCTTTTTATATTTCGGTGTAAAGTGTTAATGGACCTTTTCATTTACGAAAAATAAATTCTAAAACTCATATAGGTTGTTTGTATTTTATATGAAACTCCATTTTACTTAGACTTCCACGATAGATTTTTCATTTCGAAAAAATATCGCGTTTTAAAATGTTCCCATGACGTCACGTTCATCGGAAACACCCCCTCGATTATGTACTTTCCGAAATAGGCATTACTGTTCTTCCCCAAAAGGTCACTGCTTGATATCCACATTTAACATATAATTGAACTCTGTCAACTGTTCGACTAATCCAAAAAAAAAAATCAAATTTTAGCTACTTTTTTCTTTACTTAAAAAATTCAAAAAAGTGAAAATAGGCCATCTTCCTGCAGCCAGCTGTTGCAAGACCATCAAACGCTAGTAAAACTCTCCAGTCTGATTTAGATGAATTCCTTAACGAAGCCAATAATTCTGAAAAAAAGCCGAGAAAGCCATGACGAACTCCATGCTGAAAAGGATCATGCACAAAACTAAGAAAAACTTCCTAAACTCTTGAAGCCTAAATCAAGAATATCCAAGTACGTTTGGACCAAGCTGAAGCCAACGATCTTAAGGGAGAAAAGAAGGCTATTGCTAAACTAGAACAACGCGTTAAAGAATTAGAAAATGAATTAGATGGAGAACAAAGGTGGCACGCAGATGCCCAAAAGATCTGGGGAAAGTTAGGGCGTCGCATTAAGGAACTTAGTTTCCGAGCAGAAGAAGACCGCAAAAATCACGAAACAATGCAGGATCTCGTCGAAAAACTCTAACAAAAGTTCAAGACATATTCCTCTCTAAATTTGACAGGACGTTAAAAAATAACCATTTGGTTATTACGGAATACCAATTTTGATATGTCGGATGTTAAACTTTTAACGGTTCTTATATTTTAACGGATGGCTTACATAATAGACACTAATATCCGTAATAATTTTTTTAACAAACTAAACTAACTTGAAAATTCTGGGAAAGTTTTATTACGAACATCAAACAAATTTCAGAAATTATATTGAAACTGTTTTATTTTACTGCATTATAAAGTTATTTTCCATTCCAGAATAAATGCAAATAAAAAGTTGCTGCAATTTTCAATTTCTCGAGTTCTGTTTACAATATCGACACGAAATGCCTAAGTAGCTGCCATTCATATTGGTTATAGTAATTCTTTGATTATATCGCGTGACTCTCCGAAGCAATCATAGGAAATTGAATAATAAAAAAAGAACTGGTTCGCGTTGCTCTTTTAGCTTACATTTGAAGTATTCTGAAATTAGAAACTGGGACGTTTTCATGTTTGCCATTATGGAAAGCAATCAATATTTTACAAAGATGTAATTCATATTTTTTTTATTGTCCCATTTATTTACTTTTGCAGCAGAAAAATATTTAATAGCCGAAAACACCTTTTTAAAAAATATTTTATTTTGAAAATTACATTTTAATATCTCTTATTTAAAATAATAGAAATATCATTTGGTAATTTGCCAATTCTTTCGTGTTCATTTTATTAATTATTGAGTCTATATAATCCAGATTTATGTTCTGGTATAAATACTGCTTACCAAGCAGATGCATTACCGGGTACTTTTACTAATCGATAGTTGTATACCTACAGGATTATAAAATATGTATAACATATATGTTTTTAAATTAAAATCACAGCAATTTCACATTTGAAATGAATTTTGAAGTTGATTTATGTTAAAATGAGAGCGAAGACGAGATGATAAATTAAACTAGGATAAGATTTTTAATTTTATAGCCAAACTCTTCTTTAGCCGCTATCTTATTAATTAACTTTTAGGCTATTTTAACGTAAAGAGTTATTGTAGGAGTTGATGGTCGGTTTTTATAAGAAAAGGATAGCCAAATGAATAAGAACAGCAGTATTTATACCGAGTAGTTAATTTCGGCAGAATTTAATGTTCTTTGATGCGTAACATATGGCCTAATAATCTTGGCTTAAAACTGTACCTATGGCATACATTGATGCGTCTGTCAAATGTTCAAAAGGTTTTTCAAAGTTTGAATATATTAATATTGGTTCTGAAATTAATAAATTTTTCCATTTTTTAAAACAATTTATAAATTCATTTCCATGCTAACTTTGCCATCATTTTTCAAACATAATATAAGAGGTTTTTGGTATCTAAGCGAACTTCCTAATAAATTTACGATAAATAGCAAGTTTATTTTCTTCCGACTTTTAGTCGTGGAAAATTTTTAACTTCTATTTAATTTCTTCTTGTGTGGCCAAGAAATTCTACTTCTTGATGTAAAAAGTTGCAGTTGTTGAGATGTATTTTTAAAGACGCTTCTCTAAGCTTAGAAAATAAAGTGTGAGTAATCTCACACAACTTTCAGAATACTCCTAATTATTCTTCTGATAAAAGAACTTTTTAATCGAGCGTATATGGTTTGTAAAATTAAATTTTCAACTTACTCTAAAAAATAGGCACCAAATTCTATATATTTCTTTCCCCTCTAGCGGCGAAACTATGCCGAAATCGAAAAAACATAATTACAAAATGTGTAGAAAATTTTATGTTCTACAATACTGATATCGTGCAATTTTTCATAAATATGAATAATTTTTGCAATTTAAAAACAAATATAAAAAAATTATAAAATATTGTATTACAAAGGACCCATCACTTTTAAATGCAAATCGGGTCCCAGTCAAAATGAATGTAATTTTGGTATCTTATACATTTTAAGATGGTAAACAAATGTTCTGGGCAGAACTACAGAAAACCCCCAAATACGTATATACACATAGAAAGAGGAAGAGAAACAACAAGTAAATAAAGTTGTTTCACGAAATATTAGAATATAAAAGTTATAAATAAACGACAAATCAAATATTAAAGCTAGACTATTGGAGCTTCGTAGGTTTAACTCAATAACTTTAAACTCTGAACACATTGCATTAAGAATATGTCTCAGAGCTATCAGATCCAGTCCAGCGGAAAGTTTTCTGTGTGATCCACCTCTTTGACTCAGACAACAACTTCGGTTAAATTATATTGTGGAAATTACTGTTCATCGTGTTACTAATCAATGTCATCGAAACACGTTAATTCTATTAAAAAATATCTGGGAATGTTATTCTAGCATGTACCGCACAAACTCTTGTTTTGGAATCTGGATGTCTGTCTGTTAATAGTGTACTTTTTTTTATTGTAATAATGAATCGATAAGCTTATTAGTTGTGGTCCCATTTAAATATCTATTAGTGTTTAAAATATATGACTTTTCAATTTTTTTAACTTTGGCCACCGTTTTCTCGGTAACGGTTCGTTCAACATCAAAACTAAAAACATTTTATTAACATACTTTGTCGACCTAAACAAGAATATGAAGTGAGATTTTAAATATCTTGATGTTACACACACATACAGAATTATAGATTCCAATATTTAACACCTACGGAGTTTGTGGTAAATCCTACGAGTTTGTTAAAATATCATTAGATATCTTAGATACATTTTATCTTATAAAATGGATCAGTATGTTAGAGATTTCCAAGCTCAATTTGTAGAAACTTTTGTAATAAACAACATTGATGAATGCACTGAAATATTAAAAGTCAATGCTGACAATAAAAACTTCCATTCACATGAACATCCGAAGCATTAATAAAAACTTAGACGAATTTAAGATCCTACTTCATGAACTTAATATAAATTTCGACTGTTTAATTCTGACTGAAACACGTTTTATCCCCGATATTGGTTTATTCAACATACGAGGTTACTCCACAATTTTCAATGAAAATTGTTATAATCAAAACGATGGTGTTGCGATATTTATTAAATCTGAATACTCAGTTAAATATAAAAATATAAAAATATTGGATGGTATGAATGCTAATAAATTAAAAATTATTGTAAACAAAAATATTGACATATTAATAACATCACTTTATAAATCACAGAATTCCAATGTTCTCGAATTCATTAATGAACTACATAATTTCCTTGAAACAGAGGATGACAAAAATACTTATCTGTCCTTTTTTATAGGCGATCTAAACATTGATCTTTTACAATATCAAAACCAGGATTGTGCGAACTATTTAAATGTTATGAGTGAGTTTGGGTACTTGTCTACTATAAATGAACCCACCAGAATATAAGGTAATTCCAGATCTTGCATTGATCACATCTTTTTTAAATCGAAACAAGACCTCTCCGATTATTTAATACCAATTATATTACAAACAAATATTGAACGATTTACGAATATGAGTATTCATAAATGTTGAAAGAACACTAGACTTATATTTTCTTAAAGACATCGAAGGACCAAACTCTTTAGGTAGGAGTTAAACCAAAATAAAAACAGTATTTGAAATAGGAATGTAATTTTATTCCATTTGTTCCAAGTACTAACATGAACAGAAAAATAATAAACGGCACATTAATTTAAATTATGAAACTGAAATCAAATATAACTCATCACTTCACTCACTGTAAAAACTATTAACATTTTTTCTTATTACGAAAACTCAGAAACTTTTTGGGTGTGGTTAATTACGCACCATTTTAATTATTTGAAGAAACTTTTTCACTCTATTGAATGCGACTGAATCCGTTTACAGTCGGTAAGCGAGAGATAGATTATGCTCTGAATTTTAGCGGAGAGTAGGGTTGCAGGTTTTTTATTGGTAGGAGACATGATACGTGGTATCCAAATAGCCTTGAATTCAGAATCTTAGCGGGAAGAAATACATTTATATTTTTTGTCTCTTATAATGATGGGATAATATGAGAGAAAGATAAGATTGCTTGCATAGCAACGGTCGCTTATGTATTTTGTTTTTGTTAACGGTATTTTGAAAGTAGTCAGAAAAAACGTCTGAGAGAAAGACGGAATAACTCTTGTGTTGAGTTTAAATCTATTTTAAAATTTTAAAAATACAATAATAGACATTAGTATTAACTGAAAGATTAACATTATTAATTTTAAAAGAAATATGAATTATTTTGTATTTTCTGTATAATATTCCATTGAAATTTATCCAAATATAACTGATCATTTCACTACTCATTTGCAAGTTATATTAAGTGATACAATATTAGAGAAAAATAAGCAAATACCCGCTTTTACTATTATTAACGAAAATAAATTAAAAAATGACATTAAAAATATATCTTGGACACCGGTTTACCAAGCGAGCTGTCCAAAATATGCAACCGAAGAATTTATTCTTATTACATCTGATATGATATCAAAATGCACTGAAAGTAAAATAATTCGTAGAAAACATAATAAAATTGCTCCTTGGTGCTCAAGCTCTTTGTTAGTATCCATTAATAAAAAAAATAAAATATATAAAAACTAAAGAATCCAAACAATAATGCAATAAAATCAGAATACACAATCTACCGAAATAAATTAACCGCTCTCATAAAAAAAGTAAAATTTCAATTTTATGAAACCAAAATAGATAATAACAAAAATAACCCACAAAAATTGTGTAACATTATTAACGAATTATCTAAAAAAAAAAACGAAAAAAGAAAAAAGAAAAAAAACATAAGCTGTATTCAAAACGATGTTGGACAAAACATTACCGAAAAATTAGATATTGCCAACGAGTTCAATAGACAATTAGCAACTGTGGGAAAGGAGCTAGCGTCAAAAATTCAAACAAATCCTAACTTTAAATCAACAAATAAAAGTCTAAGGGCTGTATTCATAGTTCTTCCTTAGGTCGTCCTTAATCCTTAAGTTTACCTCATGTATAGTTTGTATTTCACAGTCAACTAAGGACGCCTTCAAGAATCCTTAAGTGTTAGGTACCCTTGTACGTGACTTGAGCACTCCTTACCATCATTCTTAGGTTATGATTATGGATAATTGAATCATTGACGTTGACTCTGCTGTCAAAAGTGTTGTTATAATTTTGGTATACTACGGATTATGATGATTTAATTGAATTTATTGATATCTTACAGATTTCAAAGGAAACTGTGTACTAAATGAATTCACAATTTTTTTAAGTTGCGATATTTTTTAAAATTTTCAACAATTTCACAACAACCGAAACAAACATCAGCACTAACGTTCAACTTAACCACTATTTTCTTCTTGTTTCTCGATTTTTGTAAACCATTTAGCAAAACCTTTACTCGGAGGAGACCAAATACTAACAACAAGAAGCAAAGAAATGACAGAAATAGACGTTACTCTTTTTATTTAACGAATTCTTTGTCAAGAAAAGGCAGAATACTGATTATGAATAGGAATGTTTGGGGAGACCTTAAGTAGTCCATACATAATATATCCTTAAGATTACCTTTAAGTATTAACTATAAATACGAAACTAACAAATTCTAAAAATATTATTCATGAACTCACAGATAGAAAGGCTATTGGATACGATAAAATTTGGTCGGAACACATTAAAATCATAGCAAATTATGTTGTAGAAACATTAGAGTATATAATTAATCGATGTATTGTGAACGGAATTTTTCCAAATGCATTAAAAAATTCAAACGTTATACCACTTTATAAAAATGGCGATACTGACCAAATGACTAATTATAGGCCAATTTCATTAGTCACTCATATATCTAAAATATTCGAAAAGGTCATTAAAAATAGATTACTATCCTTCTTAGACAAATACCAAATCATAGCAAAAAATCAACATGGTTTTAAAAGAGGTAAATCAACCGAAGATGCAATCTTATCATTAACTAACATGATACATAATGCCCTTAATGAAACTAAACCAAGTATTTCGGTTTTCATTGATCTTCGAAAAGCCTTTGACACCGTGAATCATTCTCTACTTCTCCAGTCCTTAGAAAATGTAGGAGTTAGAAGCGATTGTTTGAATTTGTTTAAATCATAGTTATCGGGTAGATCTCAAGTTTTTAAGATTGACGATGTTCACAGTACTCCAAGACAAATTGAATACGGAGTACGCCAAGGTACTATTCTGGGACCGGGATTATTCAATATTTACATTAATGAACTATTTTCTTTAAACATCAGAAGTAACATCGTCGGATTCGCTGATGACACGGCAATTTTCTACGGACCTAAAAACTGGACTAATTTAAAACTAACGGTGGAAAATAATTTTCCAAAAATGTATGAGTGGTTACAACATAAGCTACTTACAATTAACATGGAAAAACTAAGTACGTACCTTTTTCTTGTAATCGTGCAGGAGCACCTCAATTTAATAAAATATTAATAAAGGCGTATAACAACTCATTTGATATCCTACCTGAAACAAAATTGAAATATTTAGGTGTAATTATTGATTCAAACCTAAAGTGGGATTTACATATTCTATGCATTATTAAAAAACTTAAAACTATCTTATACAAATTTAGAAAATTAAAAGATATTTTGTCAATAAGACAATTACGAACCTTATACCTGAGGTATAGTATTTCCGTATGGGTAGGAGCTTCGAAAACTCACGTAGCACCATTAGAAATTATTCAACGTAAATTTCTCAAGCTCATTTATTCCGAACCATCTCGATATTCAGGTGAATTATTGTATGCCGAAACAAAAATATTTGATTTGAGACAGCTATATACATATACTCAGTACATGTATCACTTACCATATGAATAATGCACAAAATGCTTTTTCCTACGATCACTACCCAAAGTAGGCTTTTGCACACTCAAATCTAACCGCAAAGTTGATGTTTTCCGTGATCTGTAATAATTTGACATTATTGTCGCTCTAGCGCGTACTTTTCCGCTCGCCTGTTTTTATTTACAATAAACTAAAGAAAGGTAGTAAATAATAGGTATATTAAAACAAAATGTAGGGCAGTCTGAATATTTTAGTTGAAATATTAATATTTGAAGATATTTCGAACGAAATTAAACTTTATTTTACAAAATTTATCTAGTAAAAATTAAACAGTCAGAAGGTACACCTAGATACACCTAGGTACACCTATATGCAATAATGATTGCAAATTTAAGTGCCTACTTACTATTTTGTGCAAATAGTAGACTATGAAATTAATGAAACGTCATTATTTCATTTTTAGTTTATGAAAAAGCTATTCGAAAAATGGAGAGTGAGAGTGAATGTGAATTTTCAAGCACACCTCCAGATGTAGCAGATTTTGCTAAAAATATTTCTCTGAATCTTCTGCCGACTAAATCCAGAGATAAATATGAAAAAGTATATTTTTCATGTTTTTTTTTTTAATTATTTGTCTAAAAATAATGTGATCGTAGAAAAAATCTTGTGTGCAATTCGAGCAGAAAGTGCTTTGCCGCTTTCGGCAGATTGCCCGCGCTCCGCTACGCGTCTCGCGGGCAACTCTCTGCCTCAAGCGGCAAACTATCACTTTCCGCTCTTAATACACAAATAGCTATTTTTGCTTCACACCAATATCAAACTCGTCATAGAAATCTTCATCACTTATCTTTAATGATAAAAACAATTACACAACGCTCCTTTCTCTACTTGGCACCAAAAATTTACAATAGTTCCCGACTAATATCAAAAATATATATAAAAAAAACGTTTTTGAAAATAAATTGAAATAGTTTCTACTATAATAACCTAGGAAGCTTGCACGTGAATTAATAAATTAATATTATATTTTATCGACTACAGGTTTTTTATTACAAGTCAAAATTTTATTTGTTATAATTTTATTTTTTACTTTTATCAATTAAACTTTAACATTTTAAATTTAGACTTTAGTTTCATAGTATTAAGTTTTAATAAATAGTTCTTCATGTAACATATTCATCTTTGTATTATTATTATTATGTTCATGTAAAACTGAGGTATCAAGTTTAACAGTTTTTTGTGTAAATTTGGTATTGCAAGATACACTCGCACATCTTTCACAGGCACTTCAGTTTGCTGATAATTATCATTGATATCAGGCAAACATTGTTTTCCCACACTCAACTTGGTATCTAATACCTCTTCACTTGTTTTACTGGTGGATGGTTCACTTTCAGAACAGATATCAAATCTCCTCTTCTTTGTATTAGATGCTTCTAGCCAATCGAAAATATGGTGTTCAACATTTTTTTTTCGATAATAATTTTGCCTCGCATCATTTTGAATTTCATATAATTCTCCATATCATTCTGAAACTAATACAATGTTTATGAATTAACACAATATTGAACTATGTAAGAAAGCATACATTATTTTATGAAAATGCATATAAATACTTACGTCAAAATGATCTTCGCAATAGAAATAAGTTGTGTTTTTATTAAAATTAGTAAGTCTTACGCTTCAAACCAACGCCTCCGGCGATCTTCATTAATTGAAAATGTCACAACATTTTTGTTAGGTGTTTTAATTATTGTATTTAAACAATAAGGGACAAAACAATTTTTTTCTACGGCTATAATACAAAACTGCTCTTTCTTAACTGTTCTTGATAGATCAATGAGGTACATTGTATGTCTCCAATTTCATTTCCATATCTGATAACACAATAATTTATTGTGTAATTATTTCAATAAATCAGGTCTTTCATGGAATGTCAATTTCAAGTAATGACAGTTCTATTTTCGTATATTTATATAGCTATGCCGCAAATCCAACATGTTTAAGTTTAATTCCAGAATTATCTAAGGAAAAATATGAAAAGTCCTACAAATCATTTTTCAAAACTTCTCATTTATACTAAAGTGTAATTGATATTTTAATTGTACCTAAATAGAATGCTGCAAACTTCATACTCGTGGGAAATAACTATCATTCCTTGCTCGTTAAACAATATACTATTATATCGTTTATCCACAACTTTTCCAACGTTTTTTACTCAATCAAATTTATGTCATCAACACGAGCCAAAAGATACGTAGAGCGTCAATTTTATTTAAAGAAACTGGCCCACGTTAATATTATGCTGCAGCTATTGCACATAAGTGACGTAGACGCACTACAAGTTGCATAGTTGCAGTAATTTTTAAATATCAATTTTTTCATGTTAAATTAAAGAAAAAAAAGAAATTCATTCATTTTCTCAAATAACGCAAAAAAAGGTGGACCAATATTTCAAGTTGAACTCCCCATTGTGCTTTTTAAATAATCGAGACTTACAGTTATTAGTAGTTAATTATGTTCTAGTTATTTAGTTATACATCCTGTAGATTTAGTTTAACCTATTTATTTATATCGTACTCAGTAAGAATTGTTATTTTATAATCTTTATATTTGCATTTCGGCACTTATTCTAATAAATCATCAAATTGTAGAATTCGGCGAAAAATCGAGACCAAAGCCGAATATCCACGTGAAGGTCTAGAGGAATACGTTATTGTTCCATATTTAATAAAAATGTTGATATTTAAATAAGTTGTATAATTGTATTTTTGAGGTGTACAAAATATTTGATTGCTAGCCCAAGAAATCAATAATAATAATATTCAGATGTTTTTCTTTCTTCCTTGTTTTCATTTTTTCGTAGTTGGCCGAAAAATCCGGAAACTTGAAACTCCGGAACGATTTATTTCTTCTGCTAGTTCCGTGCCAGAAATTCATAAAAGGGGTTATAAAATAAAAACCGATCAACTGTCATTATACAACCTAATCTAAGGAAAATGTAGAGAAGTGAAAACGCACACTACATCTACTTCCCCTTTTTTAAAAGAAAATAATAATAATAATCGTAAAATGTTAAAAGCAAAACTAAGAAAGATTACAACTACAAAAAATTCAATTTAACACAATTGGAACTTTCTTTTTAGGTTTAAATAAATAAAACAACGTTTTAAGATTTCCACAAAAATAATAACAAAAGTTATTAATTTAATAGTGACTAGTTTCGTTACATAGTAACTTCTTCAGACTAATATTATTAACAAGAAAATGAAGAAATTTATACTAAAACAACTAAGAATAAAATTACCTCTCTAAAATTATGAGGGCTTAACCAAAAGCTATTAACAAACATTCAAGTAATTAAAAACGAAGAATCGAAGAATTTATTTTGCTCAGCAGCAATTTCAACTTCATTTCTTGGCATTATATGTATTTTTCTTTTAAATTGGAAATTATTCGTGACGCTTTTGATACAATTCTCGATATATTGGATTTATCAGCTCCTATAAAATCTCCAGTAGCTAGTAGATGACCGCCAGTAGCAAAAGTTCTTATTGTTAAAAGTAATTGATTCATTTGACTTAATGAATTGTTTCTGAAAGTTGTATTTATTGGTACTATTTGTAATACATATATTAATTCAATTAAAGCTCTTTGGGCAAGTAATTGTAACGTGGTCCCTATTTGTAATCGAAACCTTTTAAAAAATTCTTCCTCTGATACAGTTTCGAAATAATTCATTCTAGGGTGAATTTGTCTTGGGAGAGCATTTATTTCTTCGTCTATATCCATCCATTACATCTACATTATCCACAATATTTATATCTGCGTCTAGATCCATCACTTTAACTTACAAATTACAACCGAACTTTGCAAACTAATACCACTCTATTAATACGTAAAAGTCTTTTTATTTTTGTTAATATGAAATATTATATTCTACAGAAAAAATGTTTATTTGTCTCGTTTACATTCACTTTAATTAACTTTCAAGCAACTGTTTCTAGTAAATGTCAAATGACGTATATTTTAGAGGTTATAATCCTCGTCCTAAGTCGTCGAAATCGACCGCCTAGGATCTGTGATCAAGTTACATCACAGGCCAGAGATTTTTCGTTGGTGCAACAGTATAAAATCGATTTTAGACTTAAGTCTGACTTAGGATAGGAATCCGTCCTAGGATGCATTGGTACAACCGGGCGTAAAATTATGAGAGCTTAACTAAAAGCTATTAACAAACATTCAAGCAATTAAAAACTAAAGACAATTTAAAATAATTTAAAAAAATTTTAAAAATTCTTTAAAAGAACATTTGTCAAATGTATTAAGGTATTAAAAGAGGTTTAAAAGTGGCGAATTGTTAAGGTCAAGTTGGTCATTTAATAATAAATCCGTATGTTTGAGTTTATTGATTTCTAATGTTTCTAAGTAATTTAACCGAATGCCTTTACTTTGCGTATGTAAACATACGGATTTATTATTAAATGACCAACTTGACCTTAAGAATTCGCCACTTTTACATCTCTTTTAATATCTTAATCCTGTTGACAAATGTTCTTTTAAAGTATTTTTTAAAAATTTTTAAATTATTTTAAATTTTCTTTAGTTTTTAATTACTTGAATGTTTGTTAATAGCTTTTGGTTAAGCCCTCATAATTTTAGAGAGGTAATTTTATTCTTAGTTGTTTTAGTATAAATTTCTTCATTTTCTTGTTAATAATATTAGTCTGATGAAGTTACTATGTAACGAAACTAGTCACTATTAAATTAATAACTTTTGTTATTATTTTTGTGGAAATCTTAAAACGTTGTTTTATTTATTTAAATTTAATAATGGAAGTAAAAGCCGACACAGTTAAACAGCCGTCATTAAATTTTTTCATTGCCGTGTTTAGTTACTGGAGCAGGTCTAAAATTATTAAAGTTTTCACGTAATCTGATTAACAATGTGTGAGTGTCAATATTTTCGTTCAAATTAGTGAAAAATTCACCAGGTAAACGTACAGATTGACCGTAAACTAAATCCGTGGAAGAACATTGCAAATCCTCCTTAAAAGCTGATCTCAAACCAAGTAAAATTAAAGGTAATTGTTCAGACCAATTACTATTATTTAATTTGGCCATTAAGGCACTTTTTAAAGTTCTATGAAAACATTCTATAATTCTATTACTTCGGGGATGATATGTTGTTGTATGTATACTATGAAAACCTAACCTTTTACTAAATTCTTTAAAAAGATGGGATTTAAACTGAGCTCCTTGATCATGAGTTATTTTACATGGAACTCCAAATCTAGAAATATAATTGTTAAGAATTTTGTTAACTATATTTTATGAAGAAATATTTTTGAGAGGGTATGCTTCTACCCATCTGGTAGCTCTGTCCACAATGGTAAGTAAATAACAGCATCCATTTGACATTTTTAAAGGACCTGCAATGTCTAAATGAATGTGTTCCAATCTCCCTCTTGGAGGATCGATGTGTCCAATAGGACTCTTTGTGTGTTTACAAATTTTTGCTCTTTGGCAATTAAGACAAACTTTGACCCAATTTCTGATGTCTTTACTCATTTTTGGCCAAAAAAATCTAGACTTAATTAATTTAACCGAAGCTGTAGTACCCAAGTGAGCAATGTTATGCATTTTTGAAAAAACACTATAACGCAACTCTTTTGGAATATAAGGTCTGTTTTGGCCAAAACTTACTTCGCACCAAACGTTTGTTTTTGGAGAATCTACTGAAATATATTGTAGCTTGTAATTTTTGTTGGCTTTATTGAAATTTTGTGTTTTAATTAAATTTTTTAATTCTAGATCATTGTCTTGTTTCAGACTGATTTCGATAAGATCATATTCTTTAATTTCAAGGAAAGCGATATCAGTCTCGTCTAACCTACGGAGGAAATCAGCAACAAGTACATTATCACTACCTACATAAAAAATGTTTTTTGTAAATTGCAAAATATATTCTAAATAACGAAATTGTCTAGGTGACTTTTCTGTCTTTGACATAATAGCTTTTTCGATCGGTTTATGGTCAGTATAAACATCAAAAACCGAACCTTCTAGCATATGTTTAAAATGACGTATTGCTTCATATATTGCAAATAATTCCTTGTCAAAGGTTGAGTAATTCTGTTGAGTTTTAGAAAGTTTTTTAGAAAAAAATGCTATTGGTTGTCTTGTTCCGTCAACTATTTGTTCTAGGACCGCACCAATGGCTGTTTGGCTCGCGCCAGTAGTTACTGATAGATGTGCGCCTTCTTTAGGATGAGCTAAAAGCGTAGCTTTAACTAGCGATTATTTCGCTTCATTAAAACTATCTTCGCAATTTTTAGGCCGATCCTGAATAATTTTAATTTTATTTGAATTAAGATGATTGATAAAATCATGTAAAGGGCTGAGCAATAATACGAAATTTTTAACAAACCTGTGGTAAAAATTAACCATTCCCACAAAATGTTGTAATTCCTTTAACGATTTAGGTTTTTTATATTCAATGATAGTTTTGACTTTCTCACGCGAAGGTAAAATGCCTTCAGTTGATATGTCGAAGCTTAAAAATGTCAAATTATCAACACCAAAAATGCATTTTGAATGCTTAATGTTAATGCCATATATGTTGAGTCTTTCAAAAAGAATATCTAAGTGTTTAAGATGTTCATCTTCATCTTTACTAAAGATCAGAATGTCGTCAATATAAACAAAAACGAAATCCAAACCTTTCAAAATTTCATGAATAAATTCTTGGAAACTATTTCCGGCATTGCGCAAACCGAAAGGAGTCATTAGAAATTCGAAATCTCCAAAAGGAGTCGTAATGACTGTTTTAAAAATATCTTCCTCAGCAATAGGAATTTGGTGATAGGCTCAGACAATGTCTATTTTAGAAAAAAATTTGCAACCATAAATCCCTAAATTGAGATCAGAAATGTAAGGAAGAGGATATCTCTCTGGAACTGTTACGTTATTTAATTGTCTATAATCGCCACAAACTCTCCATTCCCCAGAGTTACCCTTAGGAACCATATGGAGAGGAGATACTACAGAAGAATTTGATGGTCCACAAATACCTAATTTAACCATTTGTTCAAATTCTTTTTTTGCTATTTTGTACTTAAGTGGATTTAACCTTCTAGGTTTACAATTCGGTGAATGACCTTCAGTAACTATGTGGTGCTTGACGTTATGTTTACGATCGAGATTAAAATTAGGGGAAGAAAATATATTAGGATATTTCTTAAAAATTTGGGTATATTTATTTTCAACTGCAAAACGTTTGTTTTTTTAATCAATTAGTAAATCATATTGCGTTAAAAAATCCGCACCTATGATTTGTTTGTTTACGACCGCAATAATGAAATAAAAAGGAAAATCTCTTTTCAAACCCAAATTTACTTTTATAAAAGTTTTTCCGTACGTAGAAATGACATTCCCACTAGCTGAAGTGAGAAAATAATCATCTTTTTTCTTTCCTTGAAAAATTGATCGAGGAACTACGCTGACATCCGCACCACTATCTATGAGAAAATTTAATTGATTAATTTTGTCAGAAATTAAAAGTCTCTGATTTTCACTAAAAGTAGATGCAGTTGAATTTACTCCTTCTTTGGATGTTTCCGTTGAAATTCTTCAAATAATAAACAATTACCACCTAAACATTTATTGGCGCTCTTTTTAAATCTTCGATGATAAAAGCAAATGATATCATTATCATCTGTTTTGATATCTCTAGCTCTACTCTTAGACCTTTGTCTACAAGAATGACATTGATTTTGAAAATTATCACGTGTGTGATTAGAAAAAGAAGAAGCAGAACTTTTTCTTTTTTTAGGTTAGAAATTTCGTTTTCTAAATTAACCTCTCGATCTAAAATATTTTGAAACAAATTATGACAAGTTTTTGAAAAATCTGTCATAATTTTTTCTAAATTTCCATTGCAATTGACTTCAAGAAAGGTTATTTTGGTAAGAATTAGTTGAGTCCCAAATTTTATCAGCCAAAGTGAGTAATTCTACAACATCAGTTTTATCTGAAGTAGTGAAAGCAATTTTAATGAATTCTGGAAGTTTATTTTACCAAATTTTAATAATTAAATTACCATCTGTGGTTACATTGCTAGCAATTAGCAATAATTTCTCGATAAAAAGCAGAAGGCTTCCGATCACCTAATTGTGAATTAGAAATCAACTTATTTAATTTAGTTTCTTTAGAAATTGTTAGTCTTTTAATTAAGGTATCTTTTAAATTATTATAAAGATCAGTTGCTGGAGGTGAACTTACCACATCAATGATCTCGCTAAGGATATCAGACGGCAAATTGGATAAAGTTAAATGATATTTTGATTTGTCCGAAATAGTTTTATAAATTATGAACTGACTTTCAAGTTGTTTGAACCAAATTTCTGGTTTTGAAGTTAAAAAAGGGGGAACTTTGACGTATTTAATATCCTCTATTTAAGTATCAGGCATAATATTAGTTAATAATTTAAATTTATATGTATAATGACAATCACACCTCAATTTACTCACTTCTAGCAAGGAAAAGCGGTTGGAGTCTTATGCCTGGATAAGGTCTGTGAATCAGCTTCTTCCAAGGATGATGTCCACCAAACAATTTGGTGGATGCTCAACTGGAATTGATCACGTCGGGGTCACCAATGTAGAATTCGGCGAAAAATCGAGACCAAAGCCGAATATCCACTTGTTTTCATTTTTTCCTAGTTGGCCGAAAAATCCGGAAACTTGAAAATCCGGAACGATTTCTTTCTTCTGCTAGTTCCGTGCCAGAAATTCATAAAAGAGGTTATAAAATAAAAACCGACCAACTGTCATTATACAACCTAATCTAAGGAAAATGTAGAGAAGTGAAAACGCACACTACACAAATATCGCGGGTCATTGGAATAAGCGAAATACATACACTTTTTAATTAGAATAAAACCATTGTAATAAAAAACTTTTTCTACTCCTATTTTATAATACGCTATTTAAAAGAATACCAATTTCATAACGAGATTCATTATGAAACTGGTTTTCATTAGGCTTTTTCAGCCAATGGAATCAAATTATTTTTAGCAAAGTAGGCGGTTATTTTGATAGTACAAATTTTTTTAGCGAATAGAATCAAGTTATTTTTTAGGGAAGTTGACAATTACTTTGACAGCTGTCAAAATATTTTAAATTGTTTAAAATCGATAAGAAAAAAGGTTAACTTATTAATATATTCTAAAAAGGTTACTAATTAATATATGTTGTGAAATAAAGGTTTATTAGCCTTACACCCGTAATGGTAGATGGGCAATTTGGGTTAAGTAAGTAAAAGTATTTCTTTTCATTGTTATAAAAATGTTTCTTTTGATTTAAGATAATTAACATATGAAAGTCTTAAAATAAATATTTATTTGGTTTATTAATGGGAGTGGAAAAACTAGCGTATGCAACTCTCATGTAATGACCATGAATACACTAATATATTATTTTATTTTATTTATAACAAATCAATATTATAATATAATGGAGTTATTATACTTGTGACCTCCCACGACCATGCTGCTTAAAGTTGTACTATTTGAAGGAAATTATTTAGTCTGTTATTTATTTAACATGAATTTTATACTTTTTGTACCTGTGGCCTTTTTACTCCAATAGCTGTGATCGTCATTTATTTAGTTAAGACCCATGTTGTGTTTAATTATCGTAGTAATGATAATAGCATTATTATTAATAATTGTAATAAACCCAGAAATTCTTAGAAAGTTTAATGATAAGTGAACATAAATCAAAACATAAGAATCTAAAGAAAATATTTATTCATTAAGAAATATTACTGTTGCACTAGGAGCATCTACTAAAGAATAATGGCGGGATTTTACATAAAAGGTATAGGGAAAACCAGACAACCGGAAAACCTGATGAATACATTAATTATAAGCTCCATCCAACGAATACCCACTACTGGAACATTTACCAAAGAATATGTACAAAAATAACTTCAAATACCGTAAATGTCATTAAATGTGCACTGCTTCTCTCTGCATTTTTTGCAAATATTGCTTTTTGGGAATACTTGTTGAACTATAATATAGAAATATATATTGCGATTGACACAGTACACCTCTGCGTAACATTGACAATATGTTTTAGAAAAATATACCATAAAAGTTGTTAATTGGGATGATAAACTTTACCCCCTCGTGAACAACGAAAGTTGGAAATTTTATAAGCTGTTTCAGTGGATACTTATTTAACCTTTGGCTCAGGGACTATAAGAAGTTATCGAATTAAAATGTGAAAATGCTTATTTTGACTTATTGTTGAGAAGACAAAATAAATCCAAATGAAGTGAAGAAATTGTCGTTTACGATGAGAGATGTAAAAATGGGTAGACGCCGAAATTTTTAGCGTCGGGACGAAGAGCCTCGTGGAATGGCGTCGAATATTGTAACTTCTATTAATGGTGTTCGTAGCTTAATTTGTGATAGTAGACTGGGTTTTGAAGAAGTAAAACCCAACTGTTTGTCGAAATTGTAGGCGTCAGCGTCTCGTAGCTGGATACAGTAACTTCGGTAACATGTTGCTAGTTTAAATTTTATTTTAAACTGGTTGTTTCTCCTGCTTTCAACTACGTTTTATGCCGAATTTGACTAATATTCTTCGTCATAATGTTCTGTGGTACCATGTACTATTTATTTTTCTATAAACACTACATCTAAAGTATCTTGAGAAAAGTGCTAATGAAGACGAAATAAAATATATTTAAAAATAATGAGCTTTGACAATATAAACCCAGACATATCAAGTGACTTGAGAAAATTAATAAAGTCTGAGACGAAACAAAATAGATTAAATATAATGTGTTTTGGCTATCTCTCAAAATTCAATAAAACCAATTAATATATCAATAAATGAATAAATAATATGATATACCGGGGATTGTTTGGTCACACACTTAATTGACACTCCAAAATCTGACGGAGCGAGATAACTTGTGTATATACAGGGCGTTTCATTTGTAAAGGTAAAAAAATTAACTGTGGATAGGGGTCACTAAGATGATTCTAAAAAATTTACTCTTAATGGATCTATGGTCCCTATAATAGTGTTTTATCTATATTCAATCACACTGTATATTATTTAATATTTGGTACACATAGAGAATCCAACTCCGACTTCACTAAAAATTTATAAAGTCTTTCTTCTCGAAAACACCACCCTGTGTATTTGAATTTCTGCAATTTTTTGGAATAGGTTATTTAGAATTATCCATTATCCATTATTAAAGTGTGAACTTTTCCCATAATGAAACATCCTGTATAGTTTCGAAAAGGGCGAATTATATAAATCCAAAAGGTTATCCATAATCTCAAATGTCCACCAATGAAGAAATAAAAATCAAAGGCCTAGGATCAAAAAATTCATTAATAATTAAAGTTGGAAGGAAAAATGGTGACTAGTCTCGGCATACAAATGCCATCATCAGGCCAACTAGTAATATACAAGTTGTTAACTTTTTTTAAAATTATACAATACGTTGAGAACTTGGTTATATGTGTCCACTTAAATTTTAAATGGGGAGAAGTTTGTTTTTTGGAATTTATTAGTGGTACTAAAAATTACACAGTAGAAGATCAGTAATCAGTTGTATTTATTAATTTAGTAATTTTGTTAATAACTTTATTTGATAATTTTTAATTTGTCGGATTAACAAAGGCTAAAATAAATCCGGTGCCGTTCAATTAATTAGAGTCTGCGACCATTTTGCGGTTTAATGGTCGTTGACAGAAAACTTTCTGGGGAATTAATAAAATATGTTGAATTTAAAAGGGGAATTGATTGTGACATCGCCATAAAGTAATGAGGAAAATTTCGCGAAATGATAATTAATTGGAAGAAAACGCAGCCGAAAAGGGAGACAAAAGTGAATTCAATTAAACTTTGGAAAAAGCAGTTATTCATCGCACAGCCATCTTTAACTTCCTTCTCTTATCAAGATATGATTTATGTTTTACAACTTTTTATTTCGTATAATGAAATACAGAAGACAAATTATGATTTACTCTCGTTCATTTTTCAGATTTACTCGATATTTACTTGACTTCGATTTTCTTCATGAATGTTCTTGTCACTCTTATTTGCATTTCGGTATTATAAATAGAGGAAAGGCGCCAAATATGGGGGACTCTCCTATTATGGGGTACCTTAATATTTCCGGCGACATACTTCCGTCATCTATTGTAAAATAGCGTAACTTACACTTCGATCTGACGCTGTAATACGCAGGAGTTTTTTTTACCGTCAACAATTGCATCAGTTTATTCTTAACCAAAAAGTATCAAGCTACCGCGTCGAATTTGTTTCCTGTGTGTGCTAAGAGGTGTTTTACGTGGAAAAAGGTAAGTTTTTCATATATATTTTAGTTAATCACAAGCCTAAGATCCTGTCTATCTGCTATGAGAATTTAAATAGGGTTTGTTTTTAACCATAATTTGCCTAATATAGCATAACATCCTATGCTTATTGTAGTTAGGAAATACATTAGAATTAATTACTTTTCATTAGATAATTAAGTACTATTGTATTATTTTGGATACCCGGTCAACGAAAAAAATGCAACAAGGAAAAGCTTGTAGAGAGAAAAGAATGAGCTACATGAAAAATGCAAAACCTTTTAGAGTCTCAAAGACTACGCTGGAAAGGTATGTAAAAAGAATCAGAAAAAGTTCTAGATGAAAGGCTAGAAAGGAAGTCAGTTTTTTCAAAAGAACTGGAAAAGGAATTGGTAAAGCATTTTTTAAATTTAGAGAAACCTTTTTTGGGTTAATTATAAAAGACATCTGTAGATTGAGTTTTGATTTATGCAAGAAAAATAACCTATAAAGCCAATTCAGCAACCGAAAGGAATGCGCAGGATCAAAATGGCTTGCAGGATTTTTAAAACGGATTACGCCAATATGAAAATTGTATGCCCGAGTAAGATCATTTACCAAAGTAAAGGTTGCATCCTTTTTTTGATATTTATAAACCTTTACTAGAAAAAGTGAAACACAATCCAGCACGTATTTTCAATTTTGAGGAGACGGGCATAACCATCGTGCAAGTTCTCAGTTCTCCTGACAACTGTTATGTGTTTTAGCGCATCGGGTAAAGATTGAGGATGGTGTACATACTAAATGTAAGGCGAAGAGTAAAAAGAGTACGTCACTGTATATACCTGTATATAAATTTATTTTCGTAACTTTAAATTTTCGAAAACTCGAATATACGGCAAAAATATTGCAGTTTTTCACTTGTTTATAAATATATTGGGTATTGGCAGGGAGCGCGACGAAAACGCCATCGGATGGTTGCATAAAATCATGCTCGACCATTATGAGAAGTATGTAATTTGTGTATAAAAAATAAAAATTCGTTATAAAAAAATCTCATTCATAAGCATATGAATAAAAAAATGTGATTATGTTTTTTAAAGACAAAATTCAGTAAAACGTATTGTGACGAATAAACTAAGTATAAAACATGTAAATAAATATCCAAAACTATAATTCTTAGGTTAGGTTAATTAGTGACATCCAAACAAATAATACATGACAGCTAGAATAATGAAAAATTTTTATGAATGTCAGCTGGATTTTCAGTCACAATAATTTATCATACTTTTGTTTTAATAATTTTTAGGCGATGATGAATGTAATTATTCAATCAAATAGGATTTGAGTCAATTACTCATCAAATATCATTTCAACCCCATAGGATGGACAAAAGGGAAGCAACTTGTCCCAGCTGGTAACGTTAGAGGGTTCCAAGTTGAATCGAATTTTGTAGCAAGTAATTTTGCTCAGCTCTGGCAGCGCCACCAACGGAATAATCACTTGAATTATTTATAGGCATACTGTAATAACCACTTTCTTAACTAACCATAGTGAACAACTAGTAAAAACATCATAATTTTCTCCGCATATATATTAAAATAAAGTGATCACGTGATCCCCAGATGGTCAGAGACATATCAGCGTCATCTACTGACAAGTCTGAGCGTGAGAAAGTTTGTTATTTAATATTCACACGCTCTAAAATTAGCTACGCGGAAACAGATGTTCATTTAATTCGCCACATGTTAATAAGCACACGTGGCCGGAAGTGCTCAGATGTACCGGTATTACCCCGTCAACGCCAGATGTGCTCCAGGTGGTTAGAGAAAGGGGCGTGTCATCCTCCAACAAGTCTGAACGTGAGAAAGTGCGTTAAATAAGATTCACACGTTTTAAAAATAGCTATGCGGTGCTAGTACGGAAACGGAAACGGAAACAGATGTTTATTTAATTCGCCAGATGTTAATAAACACACGTGGCTGGAAGTGCACATTTTGTACCGGCATTACCCCGTTGACGCCAGATGGTCGCCAGATGTCTGGCCCAAGGGCCAGAAGTGCTCATTTGTACCGGCATTTAACCTCTACTACCATATGCCTTACTTCCTAATTAGAACATCCGAAAAATATAGACGCTTGGTACTTTATTTGTATCTGCAATAAATATAAGTATATCAAAACGCACGTTTTTGTAGTATGGTGCAATGCTGGTCACCTATTTTAAAAGTCAAAGGAGAAATAAACTCGAAGTTGATACCACATGAATTTAATTTATTAAAAATAAAATATTTCTTTGGAAATTTCAATAAAACTTGAAAAAATTACCAAATACGACGCGACATATTTCGGCTCTTAGGCCATCTTTAGGCGCTAAAAATTACAATAGTATAACTGTCAGTAGATAGAACGACCTTTAACTTTAAAGATTCAATAACTAAAGGCGATGACGTTTAGAATAAAATTTAACAAGTTGATTTCTTGTACAATTGTCACAATCTAAACGTCATTGTCGTTAGTTACAGAACCGTTAAAGTTAAAGGACGTTCTATCTACTGACAGTAAGTATGATATTATGGAAATAATAAAATTATAAAACTTACAATGTAGAAAATTGATTAATAAATGAGTGCAAAACATGTTATAAACATCATGTTATATGTATTATATTGAAATTTCTTGTTCTTTATTATGAAACTCTTTATCTTTTGGTTGGGTTCCTTTCAAAAAAATAATAAACATTACAAAATAAAAAAAAATATAATTTTAAGCGAATAAATAAAATTATTTCTTCGCCTCTTCTTTTTTTACGATTCCATATCTTGTCTACTTTTTCTTCTTAATACTCCGACACAAATTGATTTCTTCTTCTTTTAAATCTTTATATTATGTTCTTAATCCAAATGTCCTTTGATACTATTCCATCTATATTCTCTCCATAATCCGAAACAGCTCTGCATATATTTTTATACTTTTTAATTATTGTTTAAATACTTATTTTGATAAATTAAACTATAAATGTTTTAACTTTGTATATAATTCCATCTCCTGGATATACAGGTTAACAAATTATAATATAATGACAATCTTTAAAAAATCAATGATAATTAAAAAAAAATTATTGAAAACCACCTATCTTGTTTACTATTTTTCTTCTCTCAACCATTTGTTTTTTTATCTCACTAGATTTTTTTTGAATTTAATGACTTTCAAATGCTAAGATTTTTTTTTTAATTTGTACCACAATTGGTAATTATAATAAAAGAACTCATTATAAAATTAAAAAAAAAAACATCCGACACAAAACACACTTAACAAAAATCTTAAACACATCCATGCGCACCTTAAGGTTCATATCCTAACCTTTTTCCCACTGTCATGCTTACATTTGACAATCATTTCCAACCTTTCAATTCCCGTCAACTACAAAACATATAAAACAGAACTAAAACCTAACCTAACCTAACCACACCTAACCTAACCTACACATATAAAAAAAACCATATCAGTATGTTCAAAACTTTTAATAATACCGTTTCATGTGGTATATAAAGGAAATGAAATAAAATTTGGTATCCAAAACGAAAAATATTAGTAAGATAGAAATTTAAAAAAAAAAAAAAAAAAAAAAAAAAAAAAAAAAAAAAAAAAAAAAAAAAAACGCTCACTCATGGTAAACATAAGAGCCTCAATAGTTATTGTTTTAAGACATAACCGTAATGCATCGTAAAGATGCTTGACAAAGTTAAATTAGAAAAGTTTTTTAAAAATGTTTTGCGACTACTTCGCTGCACCGTACAGCGTGAAATGTAGTTTATTTAAAATATGAAAGTCTGGCAGAAATTTTTCCAAATTACACTAGTTGCATGATGCTGAACCGCAAGAAAAGCCTATTGAAGATTTGGTTTCTTCAAAGATGTAGAACTTAC
This sequence comes from Neocrepidodera transversa, assembly GCA_963243735.1. Lineage (NCBI taxonomy): Eukaryota > Metazoa > Arthropoda > Insecta > Coleoptera > Chrysomelidae > Neocrepidodera > Neocrepidodera transversa. The sequence continues at coordinate 25,283,973 of OY725342.1, read as the reverse complement.
AACGATTTTCCAAATTCGATTTCACTCCACTCCAATATCAATTCCAGAACATCATTCAACACACTGAATCAAGTTTAACTATAAAAATTTAAACTTTATCAACAGTAAAAATACAAGAGCTTTTTTTTATCGAATAAATTTCTCTTTGTAACGAAAAATTTTGCCAATCAGCAATTTTACGAGAAAAACTGACATTTTGCCGAATGTTAGTTTTTCGAGGAAAATTACTGATGGAAAAAAAGAAATTTATTCATAAAAAAAAGCTTGAGTGTTTTTTGGCAAGATAAATTAATGACAAAATATAGCATGAATAACAACAATAATTATCTATATTGATACAATTAAATTATTTCATTATTACTATTTTTTAACAATTTTTATTATTTTATTATTCATCTTCCATATTTCAATATCAACCAAACAAATAATTTTAACTGACAGAACTAAGGTTAAAGTGACGTGCCGACGTGATTCACAGCTACTAGATATAGTCTGATTATGAAGAACATGCAATTTTATCGCGAGGAACAGGCATTTTTATCCCGATAAAAATGGATGCACCTTTTTTATCGCTGTCAAACTGACAAAACTGTCATAATTAAATGACACATTTTATATAGGAGTTAATTTATCGCAGGTTATATCCCGAGAACTGCAAATTTAACCGGATAAACTAGCCGCAGTTTATGGGGTTAAATTTACAGATCGAGGGGTATATGTTAAGATTATTTCCCAAATTGGGAATGTAGTATTTACATTTTATCTTTATTGTTTATTAACATGCATATTTGTCAAAGCTAGGTGACGTTTAATCAAAGCTAGACGTCGTTTAATTGCGATTAAACGACCTGTAGCAATATAATCACTTATCAATACAAGTCACGTGGTGCAATTTGGAGGTCTCTCATTGGTTTTATTTGTTACGAGGGAAATAATCAATGTTAAACTCAAATATTAGTTCTTCCTGCTTAACGATCAACTTAATTACTTAGAATTTAATATTTTGGATAGAGAGATACGTGACTGGGTATAAGACACAGTTAAAGACATATTTTATAACTTAAAGAATAAACTTCATTCTCTTAGAAATAAATCACCACCTACCTACGCAGTCCAAAATACTCTGATTTCCAGTTGCACCCCCGAATATTTAACCTAAGCAATGCTTCATTTAACAAGGATCAAATTGCCATTCTCAATAGAGGTCTAAAATACAATACTTATAACTGCAACACTACAAAAAATTTACGTCTTACTCTTATCCTTTCACGAACCGACACTCAATAAAAAACTTATTAGATCCGATTTTTGCCGCTTGTTTCATAAATTCTATTCAAAACCTTCTTTTCCACCTCAATTATTTAACAACCCAGATTTTATTTCCATAAATGAATTAACTAACTTAAAACTTAAAATCAATCAAGAGAACATTATCTTAACTAAAGCTTACAAAGGCAATAGCCTGGTAGTCCTCAACAAAACCGATTACATTAACAAAGTAGACACTTTTCTTGCTAATGATCCTTCCTTTCAAATTTGAACTCCAATCCCACTATTAAGCTCCATCGTAATCTAAGACCCCTCCTGAAATCTTCCTCTGGAACCTTTTCCAAGTTTAATCACAATTTATATGTCCTATGAATTATACAACCCATCTTCTATACGGCCTCCCTAAGATTCACAAACCCAACATTCCTATTAGACCCATAGTCAACTTCATCAATTCTCTAGTTTCATTATTATCATCTTCCTTATACTCTTAGAATTTCCACAGGCTTTAACAATATTCATGCAATAAAGAATTCATAGATCTGACTCAAAAAAAAAATAATTTCAAATACTATTATCCTCAAAAATTCTGTTTTAATTTTCCTAGATGTCTGTAACCTCTTCCCTAGCATACCCCCCCTAAGAATGGATTTCCCTTGGACTGATGTTCGCTACTAGGTATTGCTTTAGAACAAAACTTTTTTCAATTCAACAATATCATATTTACGATCAGACTTTTGGTCTTTCTATGGGTTCCAACCTTTCTCCCTTATTAGCTGAAATTTCATGAACAATTTGGAGAAAATCTTTTTAAATCACCCTATTTTCAAACAAAAAATTATATTTTCATATTTTATTACAGATACGTAGATGATAGCATTATGCTTATTTATGATGCTAAAGATAATATTTTAATTTTTCTGGATTTCATTAATACTATTCACCCCGTATAAATTTCACGATAGGATTTGAAGTAGATAATAAGCTACACCTTTTAGACTTATTACTTTTACACAAAAACTTTTATTCAAATCGGAAAGAAAATAAATTGTCGAAAAAAAAATGGGAGATTATAACCTTTAAATTTTTTAAAAATCTGTCATTACTCAGATTTTAAAGAAAATTGGTAGTAATATTTTTCAAAAAATGGTGATAGCGCAAATTCTATATATTTTGCTAACTAAAATATTTTTAAGTAAAGAATAAATAATTGTTTAGAAATTAAATTTTTTATATGCATACTAGATATATACAAAATTGTCGTTCTCTATTTACCCAAATTTTTATTCAAATCGGAAAGAAAAAAAATTATCTAGAAAAATTGGAAGATTATATATCACCTTTAAATATTTAAAAAAAATCTGTCATTACTCAGATTTTAAAGAAAATTGGTAGTAATACAGTCTAAGGGGTATAAAAATAAAATAATTTTCCTGTAGCTCTATTAGTTTCAGAGAAAAACAAAATTTTAGTTTTTTAAAAAAATGGTATTGATCTTAAAAATATTCTGTATTATTATATATTTTGGAGAAGTGTTGCTTTTTCTAAACCATTCGTGGGAAGTAATCTCCCAACAAAACAAATGTCGGCCATATTGGAATTTTATTTAAAAAAATCTAAAAATACCTCTCTTAAAATCGACTAAAACTTGGTTTAAGTCTATTAACTAGTTTAAAAGTTAAAGGGGTGGCACATGAGCCATTTTTTTATCCGGGTTCCCAGATAATTTTTTTATAAATACAATTTTGCTGTTATTATATAGTGGTTAAATTTTGGCCTTCTAACTCTCAAATATAGCGTGAATTTTCCTAACAACTGGTATATTACGTGCTAATAAACGTTTCCACGCAACTCTCTACAAACTAAACATACAACTTTTAAACGTATTTTTTGGACAAGGGGTTATTATCATCATTATTAACGTTTCGAATCATGTTAATAAGTATATTGAGCTGTCAACTCGCCCTTGCATGATTTTCTTTGGAAATTGGAATATTATGAACATAATTTGATAAGATATGTCATGATAACAGTCATGAAATTTAGATTCTTACAATGTTTAATATTTAGAAATATTTATAGGTTAAAAAAAATTGTCTAAACTTGCACTCAATTGAAATAATCATAATATTATTTTTCGAAAGAATGTGTTTAAAGTCAATGAAACAATTTTTTAGGAAAAGTTTTTTATGCCAGGTTTCCATAAGAAAGCTTAGTATTGAATTATTTCTTGTGTTTTTAAAGATGAAAACATGAAATTTTGGGTGGTTTCTTAGAATATAAGGGGACAATGAAGAGCCCCTACAATTCAATATGTTTAATGACACCCTGTATTTTTATTTTGAGATATTTTCTCGGTATCCTTATGTGAGAAAACATCATATTTATGAGAAATTTAAAGTTAAAAGTTTCAAATATAAAAAAATAGCATAAGTTAGCCATGGCTATTGGGATAATGTATTTGGTAATGTCAGAAATGTTTTTGAAAATATAGACTTAATTTTTGTTTAAATATGAACGGTGAACATTTTGAGCGTTTAATATAACTAAATGTTGTGAAAATTTTTTTCAGAGTTACTAATTTGTAATATCTGAAAAATTAACTTTAAATTTCTCATAAATTTCATAGTAACTTGTTTTCTCACATAGGGATATCAAAGTCAACCAAAAAATACAGGGCGCTTTTTAAAATCTTGGAGTGGGGGGGCTTGTGGCGGTGGTATGAAGTATATTGTTCATTTTATCTATATATCCTGAAAATCACACAAATTTTCTGTGGTGTAGCGGATTTTCGAATAAATTATATTCTGATAATCATTAAACAAATTTATTTAGAAATAACAAGTATCAAAGATACCGTAGAATACTACAAATATGAGTCGTACACATGACATAATAGGAGATTCTGTAACAAGGTTAGAATGAAAAATTCGACGAGTGGAAAATTCCGAACGCGAGCGTTAGCGAGCGTGAGGAACCACGAGTGTCGAATTTTTTCATTTTAACCGAGTAACAGACTATATTTTCTCCACGATCAAAAAGTATGAATCAAAATTAAATTAAATCTGAACACAAATTATTTGTTGACATATTTGTATTACATTGTATTAATATTTATAGTGTTAAGGTACACTTACCGAAATTAAAACTGGTGCATTGGTGTATTTTCATAATTTGTAATTTCAGATATTATTAAATTCACTATCTACTTCACTTGATTTTTTACTCATTATTTTGTTTAAATTAAAACTTGTTTGAAAATAATTATTACCGTCGCCATTTTGTATCTGACAGTGACACTTTTGAAATCCATGGCAATCCATATCGTTTAGTTCGAATAGAGAATATCCATTCTTTACCTTGATAAAGAATGAAAATACATGCAAAATACATAAGAAGCAAGTGTTTTAGAATAAATATTCAGACTCTAGAGTGTGAATTACATTCTATTATTAAAAATGATTTCGGAATTGATACATTCAGTAATGGTCGTGGAGAAAAGTGAGTTACTTAACCCTAAAAAGTCTACTTGTTTGTTGGGTGACATAGGGTCATGGTTTGATCCAGTTTAGCAATGCTAAGAGATGCTAGAGGGAAATTATTTTGTTCTACCTTTCGCCATGAAGCTTGTATTGCTAACCGCTGTCTAGTAAAGCCCTTGTCAAGGGAACCCCTAACCAACTCCGTACTCCAAAACTTAGAGGGGAACCAAAAAATGTTTGCCTTTGCATGAGAGATGAGCTAAGTTTAAATTGAACCTGTGAACAGATAAACGTAATTCTTGATTTTTTTTTGAGGTTATATGAGTAGGGATGTAGGAGTTTTTGAAATTGAAAAAGACAAAAGTGATTGCAGATTTTTGATTTGGGTTAGGTATTTTCTTTTATTGCTTTTTTGTTGGGTTCTTTAGATTTAATATATTTCCAATTCTTAATCTGTTACTCCTTCTGCCCAACCATTTACTGTTTCAATTATCGTAGGATCTGTTAGATCAATATCTTGTCTTTGATGTATGCTCATTCTGTCAACACATAGCTATCTTGGTGTCCTTCTTTTCTCTAGGATGCATTCGTTTATAATATGGGCCTGGTCCTCTATATTTCTTTCACATTCGCATATTTTATCAATATCCCTTAACAGAAATAACGCCATCTATGGCGGTTGGTTCTGTAAAATCGTAAATACTGTTTAAAAACAAATAAACAGAAAGAGGAATTTGCAAAGATTCATGCACCTCGACAATGATAGACAGCTGTTTCGATCTTTATGATCTCATCAGTATCATACCGTCGAAATGAATAAATCTTTACAATTTTCTCGACTGTAACCCATAAAGGGCAAGCCAACCGAATGTTAACAGAAATAACGCCATCTATGTCGGTTGGTTCTGTGCTGTAATGTCCACCAACAGCTTAGTAGATTTTGATCTCGTGGCTGTTGGATATTGCTGTATGTCTGTGGTTATTCTGTCATTATCTGTAATGATTGTACAATAGCTAGAAGTTCAAGATTATTTATGTCTGTCGATGTGTTGACTTTATAGTTATGAATAATGTTTCTATCTGTGACTATACCGATTGTAGCCGAAGTGATGGTCATGCTGGCATCTGTATATAACTTTATGTCACTTCTGTCAACAAAAGTTTTTTCGGCTATCAGATTTAGTGTTATGGCCGGGTGTATGCGTTTGTTTGTGGTAATTCTATAATTTTCCGGGCAATTTTGTCTTTCAAGGAAGTATGTGTAATTTATTTCTGCTTCGATTTGCAAAGAAACGATCTCTGTGAGTAAGTGGAGTGCCAGTGTGGGTGCTGTTTTATAGGCCTTGTTAATTGCTAGTACAAATGGACGATCTGAGACTTTTAGATGTTGGATCATCCTCCTGTCTTTGCTCTACAACCCCATATTTCCGATCCATATAGCATAATTAGCATTATTGTGATTTCATATATTGTCTTCAGGGATCCTACTAACAATCGCGCGTAATTTACTGGTAATGTTCGCAACTTTCTCTCTTAACTTTTTATATGGTCTAGCCACAACAACCCTGTGTCTATAGTTACGCCTAAATATTCTATGTTCGTCTGCATTTATTCGTATTGATTTATTACCAATTTTAATCCATGGTGATCTGGTTGGTTTATCTGGTATAAACATAGCCTCTGTTTTTTCTTCATTGTAACTGATTTTGTTGCGTAGAGTCCACCTGTTGCATGCTTCCCAGATTTTGTCTCATTTTGTTTCACTAGCTTTTAGTAATTACCTACCAGTATTTTTCGTGCCAGGCTCTGTGGAGTACAAGAAAGTGATACGAATATTTTATCGTTTATTTTTTTATGTACCTACAAGATTTCTTAAACGTTTAAGGCGAGTAGCGCATAATTTGATGCCAAAGGATTGTTAATCCTTCTTTTTCTTTTTTTATAATATTGTTTGGGATTAGTCGATAGTTTATTAAAAGATAAAAGGACAGATTAATGTAACGGTTTAACTTTTCATTTCGTTTAGTTGTTGTAAAGCGGAAATTAACTGGACTTTATTGACTACCCTTACGTTCCCATGAAGGGACTAACATTACATATTTGATTCGTCATTTTTGGTATCAAAATCGCACATAAATAGCAATTTTTAATCTACCCTAAAAGCACTCTTTTTTTTGATATTTTAATATTTACTGAAAGGTGTTCATTTTTTTAGTAGGTATGATATGACATCTATTTATTTTTTTTAATATTGTTGTTCATGTTCAGTTTTCATTTTGTGCGCTACAATTATTATATTTTTTTTTCTGTGCTCATTAGTGGTGTGAAGCACTAATTTCCAAATAAATATTCATGTGTATTGGAATGTATTGCCTTTACCCAGATTAGACGTTTAATACAACGGCTTGGCTCCCATTTATATTCGATCAATTTTTAACCAACTCCCATCTCCACTACAAAGTGACACCAAAGGATTAACGGTTGAGATCGACAACCCATACAATGTAACTCCGGGTTTAGAGGTTAAATTGTTTAAAACGGTAACAAAGTTACTAATTCCGGCTAATTTTTAAAATCAGAACAGAATTAATTATTCTATCTCCGTTAATAATAATCGTACAACCTCTATTCTTTTTTTCAAAACTCTCCTTTTAATATACTCTACATATTTGTTTAACTCTTTTTGACGCGTCGAACCCCTTTCACTCTTAAAGTTATACCGCTATCGGAACCATCGAGTCCTCCCCTCTGCACCGTATGTAGCAACGGTCGATTAAAAATCAATACCGCTAGTGAACGCGATATTGAATCGGCGTTCAGTCAGTTCTGTGACAGACACCGTGAGAGCCAGTCGACTGATTTCAGCAGCTGCCGTATATCGGGTAAAACATTGTTAATTATAATTAAATGTTAATTTCATAAATTTTTCCAAGTCCGGGAAAAGTAGATAATATTGAATAAAAATTTTGAAGAGCTGTACTAAGTCCAATATATCGCTTCCGCGCAAGCTTAAACCCCATCCGAATCCGATCAAAAGCAAAGAGTGGGAAATGGCAGGTTTGGTCCTCAATTTAAGCTTAAAATAAATTCAGTTGTGCCAGCATCGCCCAGAAGATTACCACGCCAGAGAACCGACACCGATAGCCTTCTCGAGACCTCCGACGATATCGGAAGCGCTCCGAGGAAATACCGGTGAGACATACCGAGTCTATTAATAGAATTTTCTTGTGTATTTATTTTTCAGAACTCAATTTTGCCGACTAATCGAGAAGACTAGTTAGGTTCGCCTTAGGCCCTCGCAGACAACGATACTGTTAGTCGAGAAAATCACACTGTATCGTTCGATGGTATATAACTGTTTATACTAAGACGAAGTGCCCATAGTCGAGCAAATCACAGGGTGCGTGTCGTTACTGTATAACTGTTATATGTAGGTAAAATAAACCCCGGAAGGTACTGATAGTCGAGTAAATCACACCGTACTTACTCCGGCGACATAATTCAGCTTCCATTAGAGAATCAGGGTGGGAACCGACAAGGGTAACGATTTAACCTGTAAGGAAAATTGAACTTTGTACAGCCAAGGTTTCGATTTATCTCATTCATTGCTTAACCACGACGTCTCGCCGCATCATACCTGTGCTTTCATCATACCGCACTCCCGCTTGAAAACCCGCTGCTTCCCAATAGTCGGCTTATTCCTTATTGTTAATACTTCATCATATCCGTTTTGTTTTCATCGTTCACCACTGCTAAATCGTTTCGTATTTCGCAAACCGGCTTTAGCTTTTTGACCCCGTCGCACACCCTTTCCTCGCACCGGCTTTGATAAAATTGTTTGTTAATTCTGGTGAACAATAAAAGGTTTATTTTCGTTTTTTCATTTTATTTATTTTTCTGTTCACATAAACTAACATCCTAGCAGCAGATACTCCGGCACTCACCCCAGGTTGGCAAGTAAAATCTGCCCTTCCGGCTGTTAAGAGGTTGGTCGAGGCCATAACGACACCTTGAGTATTAAATCTTCACTAACGCTGCATGGTGCAAGTGGCTTTCACAGTATAAACGTAAGGTTGCGCCCGAGGCATATCGAGATCTGAACCAAGGCGCCAAAAGACCGGGAGACGATGCGAAGAGCATTACAAAACTACAATCATACCAATCAGCTGTAATTAATTAGTTTATTTTGCCTGTTTAGTGCATTACGAAATTTCAATTTAATTCTTAAACAACGCAATTTAAATTATAATATTGTTCTAAGTGAATAGAATATATTATTAAAAGGAAAATTTTGGTATTATATAAATAAAGTTTAATTTTAGATTAAATACATATTGCTCGTTACATAAAATTTACGCTTAATAGATATTTGTTCCATTTAAAACTTCGTGAAACTTTGAATGCTTGCATCATACAAAACTGCAGAATTTCTAACTTTCATATGAGTTCCTGTCGCTTTAACAATTTCCGGTTAATATGAACACATGGAATTTCGAATATTCCCTTTATACTACGATTACCCAGAATCTATTTTCGGATTGAGGTAAAAGCATCGTACCCTAATACATGGAAATGCAATAAATATTCTTTAAAAATTAATAGGGGATTACACAACGACTTATCACAATTTTTTATAAATCACATTCTTTTTTAGTATAACTCCCCTATTTTTTTAATAACAAATCTGATTTTAGATATTAGAAAAATATTGATATGTGATATTTTATTCGCTTAGTTTACAAAGAAGCACTTTAAAAATTATCGCTCCATATTTTTTGTTGCGTCTCTTTCTATTTTTAAATATAAATTATATAATATTTTTAAACGGTTTTTTATATTTATTTTTAACCATTGCTAACCGGCTAGAAATTAATTCGACTTACCATGACGTTTATTGAAAAAATTAGTATATACTTTTTAAAAAAGATTGAATTAGAAAATTTAAAGAACAAAAGTTCTATCGGAGCAGCAACATGGCTTTCCAAACACCACGAAAAAGCGTTCAAGATTTTGTAAAAAAAGAGAAAAAAATACCGAAGCATATTAGATATAGATGTGCGCTTATATCGTTGAATAAAAAAAAATAAAGCAGTTTTTTTGGAGAAGGATATTAGACGAATTAAGCAAAAAATCACTGCTCCTTACTTGCTTTTCATTTAAATGTCTCTTTTCTGCTACCAGGGCTAATCTGGACGGGATCTAGAGCTTAACATGGGCTCCGAACTGCAGTCCTCGATCGACCTAAACCCCGGACTATTTATATGATCTATCGACAAGCAAGTGTATTCCGAATGGTCCTAATGCCAGTATATTTGAAATAGTTGCCAATAAAAGCATATTATAGATTAGTAAATGGCCTACCAGAATGCTGAGGTCAAAGTAGAATAACAGGTCAGAAGAAATTTAAATATCTAGGCATTAGTTTCGATAGAAACATGAAAATGAGTCATCATGTATAACAGACGCTGGAAGAGGCGACGAGAATACTAGTTAATATCACTAGGCTAATTTTTATTTCAAACAAAAGTAACCTAAGTAGAACGGTCGATAATACTTTGAGGCAAGTAAAGTAAAATCTGGAATTGCAGGCTCCATCACAGAGAATAGTAATTGCCCATAGAAGAACGTTGACGACAGTACTCATGTTTATATTTTTAGCACTCTCTATTGACTTTATTATCGAAGAAAATATTGAAAGTAACTCGGATCAGTTCCAAGAAAAGATGTCCAAAGTGATCCGGAAGTTATCTTTTAAATGACTGCGTAAATTCTTTCACTATTGCATAAATTGTAATGACGATTATAATCATACTGTTTGGGATGCAGAGAGATATCCTATTTATAAAAAGAACTTGAATCACCTTAAATCTACAACGTTTATTACTAAATACAAATTAGCTTCTCCTGAAAGATATTTCCCTGCAGCCATCAGCAGTAATTGTCAGCTAAAATAATACTATCAGAATGTTAGGGGCTTAAGATCAAAGGCACATCGCATTTACAAAGCAATAATTGAAAGTAACTTATATGTAATTGCTTATAATGAGACTTCCAATATAGCACAAGTATGTCCCCAAAATGTACGGAGAACGTCCAACCAAAACGTACAGCATGTACTGGGGATGTCCAGATTAGGTACGGTGGACGTCCCAGGTACATATTGGGGATGTGCAATTGCTGCGGATTCGTATATACCTAGTACGTCCGTTTTGAGTCTCCGAGTACATAAACTGGATGTTTGGAGTATGTAACCAAAACGTCCTATTCAGGTAATTAAGGACAAAAATGGGCTTACTAGGGATGGACGAATGCGTGTAATGTGTTCGTTGTCAGAACTGAAATTAGTGTTATAACTTGAAGTTGGTTGGAAAAAGTTAAAAATACTGAAATTACCATAGATCTGATGCCGACTTATTCACTTCTGCAAATAACCACCAAATTATCTCCATTTTGTTAATATTTGAAATATGTCAAAACCATACAGGGTAGGTAGATTTTAAAATTGAATGAAATACTGAAGATTTAATGATTGTATTAATAAAATAAAATTCCTTCGTTGCATCATTTGTTTTTCTTTCTTTCACTGGCCCTTCTCACCCATGAACCAATTACTGATTCCGTTGTCTTTTGTGATTTTGATATTGCTCCTTTATCTGCAGCATCTTCAATAGAGAAACACATTAGAATATTACTCTCGGTAAAAACTGAAACTTATTTTTATAATTTCTTTCATTTTTTTTTTTACAAAAAATGTACTAGAAAACTTTTTTGATTGATCAATTTCTTGAATCTAAACAAATTCAGTGAAAAAGGTGGAATTCCTTTACTGATGAGTCTTCGAATAATTAAAAAAAGTTTATTGTTCATTCTAGATTTAAAAAAATAATTTGCCTTTGTTGTTAATATTGACAGCAATAAAAATATATAATATGAAAATGAGAAGGTTTCTCATTCAACACACATTGAAATCGTCTTGCTGACGAAACAGATTACTCGAATGTAATGTTTTGTCTGGCATGCTTCAAGTGATTACGTATTTTCGAACGATCCATAGTATATGAAATCAACTTACCTCATATTCAGCAAAACTCGAATAACAAATGATCTCCAGGCTCTACTAGGTACTAAATAAATGTTTGGTGTGGTTTGGTTCCAGCGGGAAACATAAGAGAAAGTGTGCACTGAGAGAACAGTTTATTACTATTAATGAAAATTTATTAACCATTAACAAATCTCTGTGTTGGATAATGCCTAAGTTACATTAGTTAATTATTAACAAGTCTATTGTTAATATTTCTAAATTAATATTTATTAACAGTTAACACATCTTTGCTTTATTGTTAATAAATTTATAATTACTTTTAAAATTAATTTACAGGATATTTTATAATAATTAATTATTTAAAGAGTAAATACCGGTTTTTAATATTAAAGTAACGATTCCACAATATTATCAAACTTAATTTAAATTAATTTAATCTTACTTTCGACATACTTGTAAGTATATTATTTACTTAATATTTAAAAACCCTGTTTTTATGAAACAAAAATATATTTTTCTACTGAATAAACCATTTTAAACATAATACCTAAATATGTAGGGATGATTGGAAATAAAAATAAACTACAGAATTATTATTTTTATTAAGTAAAATACAAATACCTACAAATAATTGTAACTAGACTGAGCCACAATAAAAATGTTCCTAACTGCAGTCCCACTGCCTTCTATCACCACAAATGGTTGCACCGGAATTTCCAATGCTGCTAATTTTTCAGCTTTGGCCTTAATTTTATTCTCAATGTCACCTGCTACCTACAAAAAATAAAGAAATTGTTTATTCCAACTGAATAGTTAATTATTAAGGGTGAAATTATAATTTGTACGAAAGTGTGTACAAAATGTATTTAAGCCAAATGCAAGTCAGAGATCTAAAATATAAATTATTTTTAAATAACACTATTTAAATCTCGTTGAATATGTATTATCCAAAAGTGGATTTCCATTAAATTAAAGAATCAAATCAACTATTATAGTAACACTGTTATGTGAAATGAAAAGCAAAGTTAAATAAAAAATTCCAAAGATATATGAAAGAATTTCGTATTTTTCAATATATTGTGGTGTTTTTTATGTAACTTTGTATTTTATTTCACATAATATGAATAGATTCCACAAAGTAAGGGTTGCAACAATAAAAATAATATTTACCTCTACTCATATCACTATGCCATTTCTGGAATCAACAACTGGGGGCTTCCAATGCTTTCTTCCTTTCCTATATCTAAGTGTCTTACCTTGTTAGGGAGTAAGCTTGCTAATTATGTTAACTTGACATAATGTTTATAATCTAGAACAATAAAATAAAGCTATAACATTTTTAGCAGCATACAAACAATTTTAAATTATAATATGTAATAAAATTATAAACACACATTAGTTTTCTATTAACATCACGAATGTAATTTTCTTTTTTATACTCTAAAATACAACAAGATTTTTTTACATAAATATAATTTCCAATAAACCATTCCCAATTTTTTAAATTATAATTAAGAGTGTATAAAATAAGTTTTAAATACTTTTGAGCCTGTAATAGGTATCTTATGTTTTGATTATATAAACATTCTTAAGAAAAAATTTTTTATTAGAATAAAAAAATGGTATAGTTTTATCTTATTTTTGACAAAGTATATAAAAATTCTTAGGAAAAACAAAAGGTATTGAATCTCATTTCTGAAAAATTACTTAAAAAGTTATTTATTAAAATACAAGTGATATATTATTTTATTTTAATAAAAAAAACTTAGGAAATGTTTTGTGATGTTATTGAAAAGAAATAAAAATGTACAAAATTAACATATTTTTGAATCCAACTAGTATTTACAGTAGGTAAAAATGCCTACCCTTTAGCCTATATTTTGAAAAGGTAGGCAGGTATATCAAGTTTTAAAGCCATTTAAGGTTCACTACTAGTTCTACAAACATATATACAGACAATTAAATTATTGGTAAATCATCACTGGCATGGCGACAATTCCTATACTGACATAACACATAATTTGATAGTTTCATTTTAAACAATTTGGTGAAGTTTTATAAGCTATTGAAATAATTCGTTACTTACCAATTTGTATATTTCCCACAGCTCCAAGGAACAATAAAACATGTCCGTAAAGCTAGCAGGCACTTGACGGCAGAACTACATGAAATATTTACCAAAATTATCGGCTTTTTATCGGCTATTTAAATGCCCAAAAAATTATTTTTCCGCTCCACTGTTTTGTTTTATTTTGAAGGTTCTGCTAGCTTTACCGTAAAGCTAGCAGAACCGCAGAGAATTTTAAAAACAATTATACCAAAATTATCGGCTTTTTATCGGCTATTTAAATGCCCAAAAAATTATTTTTCCGCTCCACTGTTTTGTTTTATTTTGAAGGTTCTGCTAGCTTTACCGTAAAGCTAGCAGAACCGCAGAGAATTTTAAAAACAATTATACCAGAATTATCGGCTTTTTATATGCCCAAAAAATAATTTTTCCGCTCCACTGTTTTTTCTTATTTTGAAGGTTCTGCTAGCTTTACCGTAAAGCTAGCAGAACCGCAGATAATTTTAAAAACAATTATACCAAAATTATCGGCTCTTTATCGGCTATTTAAATGCCCAAAAAATAATTTTTCCGCTCCACTATTTTTTTTTATTTTTAAGGTTCTGCTAGCTTTACCGTAAAGCTAGCAGAACCGCAGAGAATTTTAAAAACAATTGTACCAAAATTATCGGCTATTCAAATGCCTAGAAAATAATTTTTCCCCTTCCAACATTTTCTGCTCCAGTTTTTTTATTTTTAAGATTCTGTTAGCTTTATCGTAAAGTTAGCAGGACCATAGAGAATTTTAAAAATAAAATTATAAAATAAGAATGTACATATTGTACAAGAAGTAATGAATAGAACAAATACTAAACATCAAAATTAATGAAAATTATCCTGATTAAGCCAAGACTCATTTTAATTTCTTTTAAAATTCCATGCAATTTTTGATTAAAATAAATTTTCGAATTTGAATTGGGCAATAAATTCTACTATATATAGGGTAGTACACCGTTTCTGACCAAATTATTGCAATTCCGCGCAGATTTGCTATGTGTACAGTTAGTTTAAAATTACATGCTAAAAAAGTTATTTATCGAATACATTTATTTGAGTTGACATATAACAACAAACTCTCTTCATTTTGCTGGTAAAGCTAACAGAACCTTAAAAATAAAAAATACTGGAGCAGAAAAAATGTTGAAGCGAAAAATTATTTGAATAGCCGATAATTTTGGTATAATTGTTTTTAAAATTATCTGCGGTTCTGCTAGCTTTACGGTAAAGCTAGCAGAACCTTCAAAATAAGAAAAAACAGTGGAGCGGAAAAATTATTTTTTGGGCATTTAAATAGCCGATAAAAAGCCGATAATTTTGGTAAATATTTCATGTGGTTCTGCCGTCAAGTGCCTGCTGGCTTTACCGACATCAATAAAACTCACAACTGAATACACAATACACATTGCACTTTTAAATTCTCATAACAAAAGAAGCTCTAGCTAGACCAACACGATACGAACTTCCACACACACACTGGCCGCCGAGGGGTTAGAAATAAATGGCGCTTAACAGAGGTAGCTCTGTTTGTGTGTAGATAGGGGTGTGTAATATTAAAATTACGTTTATTAATAGTAAATAAATCAGTACAGGAAGTAAACAGATATATTTAATATTACCCAGGGATGGGTAATAACAAACAGATTTGCTGGAAACAGATTATATTTCCTATAAAACTTACGATTTGTTTAAAAATGAGTGTCATGAGTTTATCTATAATATAGGGTTTTTAATAATTAAAAAATTGTTGTGTGAAAAGAATATTTGTTAGTTTTTACATAACAACTGGCTAAAAAATAATATATTATCTTTAAATAACAATGTTGTGTTGTGAATACTAAAATTGAGTAAATAAAAATAAACCATGTTAATATTAATGTTATAATACGCAAATAAACTAGTTACTTAACTACAAAATAATTTTTCCCTCAGTGTGGGAAATAAACAGGTAGATTTCTTATTTCTTTCTAAAATTCACTTCGTACTGTTTTCTGATTGGTTATTGAATGACAGAATGAACTTCTTATTAATCAGTAGCCAATGAGAAAACAGTATGCAGTAATCTAACGATTTTAAATCCGCGAACTACCGATATACTTTGAATAAGGTGATTATTTTCAGTAAAACATTTTAGCAGTGGTGCACAGAGAAAACGGGGCCAAGAACATTTTTTTTCTGACATTTATTTAATTATACCAACTACTTTTTATCTTACATCAGCATAATTTTCATGCTGTAGTAAAAACAATAATTTTCCTAATCAAAACATTCTAGAATAGGTACTCCATTAAACTATTGTAAGCTAACTGTTATCCTAAAAGCTAATTTCCAATAAAAAAATATACCTCAGATAGCTAAAACAAGTGAACAAACTTCCTACACTTGTTTTTGACTCTCTTGTAATATTTTTTTTAATTCTAACTAAACAGTTCACTTGTTTTAAGTTAATATTTTTACAGACGTTTAAATTTAACGGTCGTCAGACGTATGAAGAAGATAATGACTGATTTGCATATAAAAAATATTGCCAATTGTCATTAATAGTCGTTACTCTTGTTCTAACGAAAATTATCGAACGATAACCGAAATAGGCAAACAGATATTTCAGGCTCGTTTGTCCGTCCAGTTTCTTAGAATATTTAAATAGGGAAAAACGGTTTTTGTGTTCGTTTTGTGAGTGAAAGTGGGCATTGGCAACAGGTGCTGTGAGATGGAAGATTACAAAATTTTACTAGTACATTGGAGTTTATCGGATTTAATTGTTCAATTTGAAGGTAAGTTAATAAAATA
Organism: Neocrepidodera transversa; assembly: GCA_963243735.1. Lineage (NCBI taxonomy): Eukaryota > Metazoa > Arthropoda > Insecta > Coleoptera > Chrysomelidae > Neocrepidodera > Neocrepidodera transversa. The sequence goes on along the minus strand of OY725342.1, from coordinate 25,267,286 downwards.
AGAAAATTTAATTTTATCGGTGGTAAATGAACAAAAGTATTACATCAGCTGTTTTTAATCAGAACTAAAACTAAAAATATTAAAAGCTATCAGCTAGATTCTTATAGGTTACTTGCAGGATTTCTGAGTATTTAATATGTATACCGGGTGTCCATTATTTATATTTTCCAGTATTGTATAAGCTTATAACTTTTAAACGAAAGTACCTACATGAAAACATGCAGTTTTTTATCGAAATGCTTTAAATTATTTCAAGTTTTAATTCACTCAATCAAAACTTTTATCGCTTCCTGCTTACTGAAAAATAAAATGGCGGTTTTTTAAAGACGTTTTTGTTAACAAAAATACTCAGTAACAGTTACATTTGCAGTATTAACCACAGTAATTTTTTTTTGACCAGGGAATCACTGAAGATAGTTTTAAACTCCTCGATAATGAGACCATTCACAGCCTGATTATAAAAACTGGACCCAAACTCATATTTAAAAACAATTATTGGGAATACAGAAGTGATAGCTGAGGAAATAGTAATTACCAGGTAATTTTCAAAAGGTTTATCACTTTTAACTATTGTATGTTGAATACCTGTAAAAATGCAATTAATATTTCATTGAAAAATTTTTGTATTGAACACCTGTTGTATATTTAATGCCCTGTCCATCCTTTAATTCAAAATAATTTTTGTTTCTTTTTTTTTTTCAAAAGAACAGCTAAAATAATCACCTGATTCAGGTTAAACCAAACTGCTAAAGTAGAAAAAGTGTTTTTTATGGTTGTTAAAGTGTTACCTAGAACAAGAATATTTTTTAGCTATAGTAAATTAATTTTTTTGCTCTCTTAAGTTTTGATTTTTCTTAAAACAACTGAATTGTTGACTTAGTCTCGTCAAAACTTTCGCTTACTTTAAGCGAAAATCAATAAAAATTAAGCTGTTCTAAGTTAATATTGTTGCTACGATTAGTTGCGATATTTCCTGCTATTAGTTAAATGGTAACTTGTTTTAGAAAAAACATTTACTTACTTTAAGTGATCTATAAATTCACTTACAGCAAGTTACCAGTTTCAGGAACTTTTTTTTTCTTGATTTAGGTATACTGTTCATTTGTCTCGTATTTAATATAGATTTTTACTTGGAGTAAGCGAATTTTCACTTACAGTTAGTGAATTTTTTTCGCCGTGTGAAAAATTGCTAGGTATTCACAAGACAAAGCTGCATTATAGAGATTCTATCCCTATTTGTTTCTTGAGATAGATTTTTTAATACGAAATACAATACAAATGAGGAGATAAATCAGATTATACAAATAACGAACAAACAAAAAATTGTGTTGTTATATCAATCAAAAGTCGATAACGCTCAGAGATGGACGTACCCACTACGTCGAATTCGTATGTACTGGGTACGTTAGAAGAAACATGTTTTCAGTACGTACTAAAATGGTCCAGGACGTTCAGATCTAATTTGGACCTAAAATGGACGTCCCCAGGATGTCTCGTGCTATATGGGTTGGTTGGACTCCGATATCATTAGAGTCTGAAATTATTACATTTGATTTTATTTTATATAAGAAAGATAAAAGTTTTGACCTCATTGCTTCTATCAAAGGTTGTATTTTGGTTGCCGTGAAGTCTCACCTGCACTCTTATTACCTAGACCTTCATTTTCTAAGGGAATGCTCAGAAAAAGGTATGAAGGGAAATGTTTGGAACAATATTATTGACTTCGTAACATTGTTTGGGCTAGTTACCATGTAAACATATTAAAAGTCTCCGCCCGTAGCCCTTGAGCCCTGGTGGTGGTGGGGGGGGGTTGAAGTTCCCATTTTTCGGATTCTCGCTTATATATAGAAAAATATGCGTCCTATATAGATATGACCATTCTATACAGAATGAAAGCATGATTAAATTTGATATAAGTTTTGTTGAATCAAGTTTTTCAATATCTTGCTCCGTTCCAATTGGCCCTATTAAGTGAGAGTGGGATGAAGAAATACAAACTATTCAACCTAACCTAACCTACGACCAAAAATGTACGTTTCGCACAGCTATACATCGTATCCTCCGCATGAAAGATGATAGCATACTTTCAGAGGCTTCCTGTGATGTCAACTGTAGGTTTTCTGCTGTGTACAGTACATAAATCATTTCTGGAAAGAGGATCTCCCCATTTCCCATTCGTCTCTTCATGGTACAATGTCGTTACAGGACCTCTCCGTAGGAGGTCATTTTGGCCTCCTGCTCTAATAGTATATGAAAAAGTGTAAGACCCAGAGATCTTTCCATTGTCCCTGTTGAGGGTAGTAGACATAGCAGCTATAATGGCCACACAGTTAGTCTCTGAAGTTCAGACAACTTAGCCACCGCAAAAGACTGGAGCCCCGTCATCCTCCAGATTACTGCGCCATATGTGACTTTTTTCTGACACAGATACTGATGAGCGACGGTGTTTTCGAAGTATACCTGTAAAGATTTTGACTAAGCCGTAAGGATAAATGTTGATACTGTGATACCAAACAAAAATTGACAGGAGATTCCCCCACCTATGTCACTTATCTCTGGATAGTTAGGAAAATAGTCACCGGAGTAACCTAAAAGGCTAGGAAGATGCTTAGCTTTGGTGTCTGTAATGGATACTATTTTAGGGCACTGATTTCGAAGTAGCTTAACTAAAGCTCTTTTGCAGTTAAGAACCGCGCAGTACAGTCCATAGAATGTTAGCTTTTAAGATCATATTCAGGGTCATTCAGAAAGTCAGATATGAATAAAATGGGATTTTTTTGTATGACAATTTTGAAGATTAATTCTCTGCTATAGAAGAGGCCAAGAGGATTATAAAAATTTAAATTCAACAGTGAAGTTCAATGGAGTAAGAGGCTTCGTTACAAATACAGTGGCTACTTCCTCCACCTTTTGGGGGACTTTCTGGGCCAGGGTGTTCCCGTAGCGGATAGGGCATTTGGGGTATTCTCGTTGGGGGCATGGTAAAGATGCTATGTGCTAACTAGTCTTGATGATATAAGAAAATAGAGGGCAATCCCCACTGCAATCCTGTAAAGCTACAAGCAAAGATGCGCTAGGTGGATCTGTTAAGCAGTAAACTCAGTATAACTGCATTTTAAAATAACTTAACATTATTTATTGATACATAAAAAAATATTTAAATTAGAGTGTTTAAAATAGGTGAAATTAAATTAAAAAAGATTTAACATTTTTTATTTATACATACATAAATAATTTATCATTGTAAATAACGTATAACGGGGAATTGAACTATTAATACGTTTAGAATTTTTTATACCCAAGCTATTATAATTCAAACCAAAAATATGGATTGTTATATTTAAATTGTTGTTAAATAAAAATAAAAAACGTCTTAAAACCCCTGCAGACGAAATTATCTACCAACAAAAATATAACGATCTCAAGCGAATAATATAATGGTGTTGTTAACAGGAAAATTGGTTTAAATTAATACCTATATTGCAAATTGTCTGCTTATTTGAAATTCAAATTTACTTTTCGGTATATTCCAAGCCAGTATCAATACGGAAGGCTGACTTGAAAAAATATTTTTGCCTGTATTGGAAAAGAAAAAAACTGGATTTTAAGGACTGCGCTTGTGCCCACTTTAGTATTCATATCTATAGAAATTTAATGTTCAAGTTTTTATTTTATACTTTTTAAAATTCCTTTAAAAATACAACAAATAAAGGAATTATTTATATACAATGAATAGAAAATTAATTGTTTTTATCTGTAGGATAAAAGAATCTGGCAGTTGAGCTTAAAAGTTATCTCAAATGAAACGAAAAGCAAAAATAAACTCTTTCAGGAACAGTTTTTCATGCATGAATTCGCATGGCTAACATCAAAAGGGACACGTCATCGTTCCAAGAATAATATTTCTGAGACGTTAATGCAACAGACTGATTTTATCGCTCGAAAAACGCAAATGGATGTATAAAGGAAAAAGCTGAATTTATTACGAGGTCTGGATTTGAACTCAGAAAAAAACGCTTTTTGGTAATTAATAGCTACAACGCGAATGGAAAACGTGATAAATTTGTTATGCTGCGGAAAATTGATCTAATTATATAGAATTTAATTTCGAAATGTAGAAAATATTTTTTACAAAGTAAAAGAAAATCGCACAAAATATTAATTGTAGTTTTGATAGGCAATATGATGGATTTATAAATAAATAATTTCTTTAATTTATCAATTTATAAGAACTGATTAGAATAAGAAAAGAAGTTTAAATCCAAAGGACAAATTACCGGTAACATGGGAAAAGTGGTTCCCGATAAAGTTGATGATTTTTTGGTATATTATGTTTTTATTTATTATTAATAAATTCTGAAGGGTTTAGAGAGATTGTATGTCTACGACCGGAGTCTCAAAAATTGATATATTTCTTTTAATTTTTGGTATGAAGTTGTGCCACTTATAATACAGGGTCATCAAAATTTTAAAAAATATACCAATGATTAGTTTATTATACTAGGCGTCCCAAAAATAATATTGCCAAAGGTCCCAGGAAATCTAGATTTTCAGACCCGACGTACTGGACATAGCAATCGTGAAGGATACTAGTTTCCCTTAAGAAATTCCTACCCTACACGAAGCCGGAGCAGGACACCTGTCCTTTTGGAAGTAGGAGAAGGAGACCAAGTCTCCCACATATACATATCCAAAATCACCAACTAGCTTGCCTTTAGACGTGGCACAGGCCCGGAACTAGGACCAACACCTCGTATAGAAAGTACGGAGGAAATCATTACAGAAATCCTGATATTCGAAATTGGCGACGAACTAAAAACCCTAATACAAAGTAAAAATCTAGCTCGAAGGAAAGCAAAAAATACCTGAGACGTAGAGGATAAATGAACAGCAATTCGACTTCGTGAACAAGTCAATAGAGCACTTACAAAACATGAGAAAAATTGGTAAAAGTGGATTAACGAGCTTAATCCATAGAAAGCCGCCTTATGGAACCTCTCAAGAATTCTAAGGCGGAACAGAAAACCGGTCCCACCTTTACACGGCGAGAATGGCCTAGCATATACCGCGAGGATAAAGCTGATGCTTTCAAACACATCCTTGAAAGAGAATGCATGCTAAACTAGCATGACGATGAGGACGAAGACTTTGTTGACTAGGACGAAGATTTTGTTGACGGGATCGAGGAAACTGTTCTTAACTACGTAGATGTTCAAACATACTTGACCATATCCCACATTTCACGAGAAGAAGTAAGGGATATAATCAAGTTCATATCAGCCAAAAGGCACCTGATCTCAAATATTAAACACTTCCCAAATAAGGCAATAGTCCATTTGAATACAATTATCAATGCCATCTTAAGATTCAAATATTTTCCAAAAATATGGAAAAAAGCAGATGTAATCATGGTGCCAAATCAGGAAAAAATCGCAGTTTTACACAATCAGTCTTCTTCCGGCCATGAGTAAAATCGCGGAACGAATTATTTTAAAACGTCTCTCAGAAGAGAGAGATGCTCTAAATCTCATACCAGCTGAGCAACTCGGTTTTTGTGCTGAACACTCAACTGAAACGCAGATCCTTAGAATGGTTTAATACGTAACCCCCGGGATAAAACGTCAGGCAGTCAACAGGAGCGGTATTTCTGGACGTCTCAAAGGCATTCGACAGAGTTTGGCACGAGGGTTTAATTTTCAAAATGATAGAGATCGGGTATACAAAACCTATTATCCTCCTTATCTATTAATTCTTATCTGAGAGATACTTCAGAATCAAAATGGATACGTTCTATTAGATTATGGAGTGCTTGAAGCAGGAGTACCCCAAGGAGCAGTTCTTTAGCCATATTTGTACACAATTTTCACCTCAGATATTCCCCAACCTCCGCACACAATGCTCAGCTTATATGCAAGAACACCTACAAGATCAGTTGGATGATTTAGAGGATTGGTTCGTAAAGTGTAAAATGCGATTAATGCTGACGAGTCCCAAGCAATCTATTTCAGGAAGAGGAGGAACTACCCACATACCTGGAAATCCGAAATACCAATATAGAATGGCAGGGCAAAATAAAATATCTAAGGGTAACGCTCGATCGAGGTCCACCGAACATGAGAAAACAATTATCAGTAAAACCAAACAAGCGACAACTCGCCTTCAGCCTGTCATAGGCCGAAGGAGTAAATTAACAATAAAGACTAAGATGAGACTGACTTATAAACTTAATAATTATTTCACTTGCTACTTAGGCATCCTTTGCGTGGGGACAAACATGTAAAACGAATAGAAGTCAGCAAAATATCTGTTCACGGGAAGCAACAAACCTACCTTGGTATGTTACTAACCGTTGATTATTCAGGGATCTAAAATCCACCAGTGTTTTAGATACCTTGAATAACCGCGCAGAACGTATATTCAGCGAGCTAAGGACACCTTCAGTTAAGCGAATTGATCGACTACGACGCTAATGATCACTGCAAACATGCACGCCCCGCGAGAGCAGTAAAGTTTGGATTTACTGATAAAACGAATAGGTGATTTGAAAAAAAATGTTTTTAACATATACCAATCGATTTCTGTTTTAGGAAAATACTCACAAAAGGACTGTTATCATACATAAAAAATTAAAAAACAAAAACAAAAAAAAGGACGCTGTCTGCCAAAAAAAAAATAGAAACACGAAAAGAACCATTGTCCGCCAAAAAATCAAAAAAAAAATACAAAGTATAGCTAGTATAGACAGCATAGCCCAATGCATTTTAAACGGAAGAATTCTCGGCGGGGATGCCAGCTTGGCGCGGCAACGGAACAGTTGATACGGTCCTGACTTGCTTAACCTTCCGTTTTCTAACGTGTCCGACATTAGCGCAACCCTGCGCTCCAAAAGGCCACACTGCAATCTAAATTTAGCTTTCACTATAGCCACTATATGTTTTGTCCGTCCGTCTGTCTGTTAGCCTGATTCAACTAGAGAACGGTGAGAGATAGAGACAAACGCAAAACGGCAATCGATTCAAGATCGTTAAAAGACCGAAAAATAATATTAATCTTTGATCTATTTTTACTTTCCCACCACTTATACCATATATACTGTAGTATAAAAGGTATATACCTATATATAAATTTATTTTCGTAACTTTAAATTTTCGAAAACTCGAAATAACGGCAAAAATATTGCCGTTTTTCATTTGTCGTTTTTTTTTATAAAATAGTTATTGAAACTTAAATATTATAAACCCAGTTGAGGTTTCTGAATTTTTCCATGTGTATCACTTTTAATTTAACAAACCAACACTATAATAATAATCTTAAACAATTTAAAAATTCAGTGGCGCCCCTCTTTATTTATTTTACATTAATGCCAAATATGTTTAATTAATATGAATTAAAGGTTGCCCTAACCAGTCACTAGACGCTTTGAGTGCATAAGGTGGAATTTCATCACTACCGGCCGCTTTCTCATGTTTTTTTGCGTCATCTTTAACATATTTATAGATAAAATGTCATTACAAATACTATTATGAGTACACATACGAAAAGAAATATATTGTTATGAAATTTGTTATACCCTGTATTTTTGGGTAATTGTTACAAAATTTGTATAAGATTTGTTGTAAAATAGTATAGTAAGTAAGTGTTGGTTGAGTTAAAAAAAAAAACAGAATAGTAATTGGTATTAAAATTAACAGTGCTCCTTTATTTTTAACATTAAAGAGAAAAATCTAAATTAAAAAGAAATTTTGGGTAACTGGTATTAAAACTATAAACTAATTTTTTTGTAATCTGAATAGGGCTTAAGACATTTGAAATTTGAAATTCCTGTGACAGGTTGGATGGCATTTCTTAGCAGGTGAAATGATTTGTCATTGGGTTGGTGTCAAATCAAAATTTCAGTTTAAAATTATGTTAAAAAAAATAGTATGTAAAAGTTTTGGTTGAAAAAAAAATTGAAGGGAGAATAATAAATAAAAAAGTCAGAAGGTTGTCAAAAATTTGAAAAAAAGCTAAAAAAGAAATAATTCTATAAAATGTAATATTATATTTATAAAGGAATGTTTTATATATAATGAAAAATGATTATTGAATGAAGAAATTAAAGTAAAAAAAAAAGTAAGCAATTTTATTTATACAAGTTGAGGAACAATGATTTAAAAAAAAATAATTGGTGACTAGTTAAAAGACGGAAACAAACAATTTCAAAAGTGAATAAGGAGCAGTAGTAAAAAAAAGGTGCGGAGACAACAAAAATTATTAGGAGAGCTGAAGAAGTAGAAGAGGAAGAAAATAAAAAGAAGATCATTAATTTTATTAATTTTCATTATATTTTGTAATTTTTTTATTTAGGCGTTTTGAACCCAGCCCAGTGAGGAGTTCTCCAGTTTGGAAATGAAATCCACCCTGTATCCCGTGGATTTTACATTTCAAATGGCGCCCAACGTGGGGCACTAATAAAAACAACTTGGGGCGCATTTTAAAAACAGCTTGGAGCAATTTAGTTTGATAGGTGGAAGCAACAAAAATTTATCAAATTTTAAAACCAGGAGTGGTAAGAATTTTTTTAATTTATATTTTTCTTTATCAAAGGAGAACTGTTAATTTTGATTAATATAAAATAAATTTAGAACAAAATATAATAGGGTTCATAAAACAAAATTAAAACTAAAATTCATAACAGCATTGACAATAACTTTTACAATAAATAACGACTAAATAAAAATATTATAACAAAGTGGAATATTAAGTGATATACTGTATGAAATATTGGTAGTAAAATAAAAGGTGTTGTATAGTGAATAAACTAGTATGGATTTGAGAGGTGGAAAAAAGGATTGGACAATTTGAAGAACAGGAAGAATTGGAAATAGGACAAGGTGATATTGTAGAAATACCAGAACAAATTATGGAAGAATACGATGGAACAAGTGTAGGTGAACGAAAAGAAGAGCTAGTACAAGAGAAACAAAAGAAAAAAGAAGAACAAGAAAATATAATGGATGTATTAAAACAAATGATGATTCAGATGGATGAAAATCACAAGAAATTAGTTGAAAGTTTGGATGAAATTACTAAAAAATTTGAAAAAACAATGCAAGATAATAGAAAAGAACGTAAAGAAGAACAACGAAAAGGAATGCATACCCCTTAATAACGAACCTTTGGCCCATCTCTGATCTGGCATTCTCCTCACATGTTCTAACGAGCGTAAGCTTTTTACTCTGTTTGACTTTGAGTTCCGCATTTGTTTTTCTTCTTCATCATTCATTACCTTCATTTGTAAATAATAAAAAATAATAAAACATATAAAAAAGTATATTATTCATTATGTAATAAAATATACAATGCAATTTTTAATAAAGTTAAAAATAATTTGTACAGGCCTCCACAACTTTTGGACAATATTTTCTAGCAAAATATAAATAAGGTGCATTCGATGATAAAGGTAATACTTTTTGTGCACTAAGTTTATTCCAAATATGAAGAATATAACTATCTTTGGTAACGTTTAGAATTTCAGGAAGCCAGTTATTATCGAAATATTTATTCCATTGTGGGTATGGTAATGGAAAAAAAGTTTTCATTGGATATACAGTAAAACCATTGCATTTTTTTCCTATCATGTCTTTGGCATCCTTTACTTCACAAACAGATTGAAGTAATCTAAAATAAAATAATTAATAAGATAAAATAAAAAATTGTGTTTTTTTAATAGTTTATAACTTAACAAATAAAATTGCCGTCTTTAGTTATGTCGATAAACAAAATTTTAAATAAGTCCAAAAGCTTATCCATGTTCTCGAATGTGGTCAAGCGATGAGGTAATAAAAGTTGTCAAGTAGTTCAGTAATTTAATAATAAAATCAACATAGACAAAGAGCTGGTATAAGGTACATACACAATTTATAGCTAGAGAAGTTTCATTAGCTCTCCCGAACATTGAGTGGTCAATCAATCAACGCGCTCAGGAAGATTAAAGCAGGGGCGGGCGATCAAAAATAATAAATTTAATAAAAAATAAAGATTACCCTTACGCATATTTATATAAATATCAAGTATTTATTATTACAAAGGCGGAAAATTCTTGGCAGATGATTTCGTGCAAGAGAAAGGGCCGGCAGACTGCAACAAACTGGCCTTAATATATGTGACAAAAAACGATAAACCTCATGATTAAATGGAAATAATTACCGAGTTGTTAATTAAACTGTATGTTGAATGGCAGACAAAAAAACGGAACACAATATCGAGGCAGACCACTATTTCATTTGATTTCATTAATATTATTTAATGCCTTTTGTTTTTTTATCTGCCGTTCATCATACAGTTTAGTTAATAACTCAGTAATTATTTCCAATAATTTTTAATCATGTGCCGGCCCTTTGTCTATCACGAAATCTTCTGACAATAATTTTCCGCCGCTTGTAATAATAAATACTTGATATTTATATAAATATCCGTCAGGTTAATCTTTTTTTTTTATTAAATTTATCATTTTTGATCGCCAGCTTCTGCTTTAATTTTCCTGAGCACTCAATGTTTGGGAAAGCTAATGAATCCTCTCTAGCTAAAAATATTGCATGTCTTATAGCTTGTATTTTTATGTAGCCAGCCAGAAAAAATGATTCTACTCTAAAAAAATGATGGTCTCTTGGTTGCACTAGCTACTTGAATAGTCACATCAGATCATATGCATTCAACTTCAATTTCGTGTTTTTGCTGGTAAAATTAAAAGTGGTAGCTATCAAGCAACGCAATATAGTCAATATTAGAGGTGTATGTTTTTTTACTTACATTCAACAGCAAAGAAAAACAAAAAACTACATTCTGAGAAAACATTTTAAGGTTTAATATAAATATACATATTTTTTTTATCAATTCTTATTTTATCAATTCTTAAGAAACAAATTTTTTCCAAGAAGTAATAGGGTAAAATAATTCAAAAAGGTTATCCATATTCTCGAATGTGGTCAAATGTTGAAGTAGTAAAACTCGAAATCTTGTACTAGAATTTTAAAATAACTCAAGATAAAATAAAACTAAGTGGTTAGCCCGTTTACCTTTTAATAACTCCAGGTCCATTATTTATCCATGCTTGTCCATTAAAACCATCTTTGAGATCTAAAAGACAACTTTTAGCCAATAAATGTCCAGTTTCAACAGCATCAAAACTCAAAATGGCTGAACCCACTTCATAATCGCTTTCTACCCCACCAAAATTAAGCGGAATCTCTTCCAGCGATTTTAAAACTATCGTATCAAGGTCTAAGTAAATTCCACCATATTTCCACAGCGTCAGAAACCTAAAAAATATAATTGAAGTAGATATATTGACATGCTAAAAAGTTATAGAAGAAATAATAGACTAAATAAAATATAAAAATATAAAATAATGGAGTAAATAAAATATTTAGAACAACTAGCTACTTCCGGTTATACGGAAAGTTGGTATTGACTTCCTTATTTTAAAGAAAACACCCTGTATATTTTAAAATTTTTGAATTCTACGAACAATTTTGGTAATATTTTATGTAGCATACCCTATACCTAAATTATATCGTTTTTGAGATACAGTAGAGCGTCAAAAATCCGAAATGATTGGGACCACAGGTAATTCGGATTTTCAAATCATTAAAATTTTCGAAAACAACAAAAAAATGGTATTTAGACCTAGAAATATGCCGTTTAATCCAATAAAGTAGTTATTCAGAACATGCAGTAATGTGATTATTGTATTACAGGCTGCTTACATTTTGTGCGTCTGAAAAATCTGCACGTACAGTACAGTGTTAACTTTACATTAACGTTAACATACAGGTAAGAAATGTTTGTAATATGACAACGATTATCATGATTATACAAAGAGAAAAGAACGAAATTTTCCAAAATAACTGACTTTAAACAAAGAAAATCCAATTAGAATATTTTTTCCGTAGATAAACATTGACAAGTTAATTTAAAAAAATCACTGATTTTCGGCTAAATGACCTTTGACACTCTTTTCCTACATGCCAAATCCTCAATTGGTTTAAAGAGCAAAAGTTGAATCTGATTTCTTTCCGGCTGTGTTTCATACGAAGGGGCACTAGCATGATATATGACGTCATCTGCGAAGTCTTTTTCACTTTCACTTAACCTTCATATATTTGCACGGGGTTTTACCATCTCGACTCAATATAATCCTTTAATTCTTTATGATACTCCAGGTACATTTTAAAAACACCTAAGTCGGCTCGAAGATTAACAAGCAGGTAGGTATTATTAGGTATACCTACTCATTTTTATTGGAATTGTAGATTAGTGAAAATTTCCGGATTTACTTATTAACATAGAATAAACATCCCACCCCCAATACCCCTTCTTTCAATATTTTACAGAATTTTTGGGTTATTTGCGAATTTAAGAAACGGTTTCTGTCAGTTTATTAGAAATTATCTTTCAATTAACTATTAATTATTATTCAATAAACAGCCAAAATAGAATATAATTTCCAATTTTACACTCCAGCCCAGTATAAGTGAAATGTTTAGTCAAAGAGGGAAATTGTTATTAGTGTGTGAACGTTATAAATTTAAAGAAGAAAACCGAAAATTAGCTTCAGGTGAAACAAAGTGGAGATGTGTAAAGGATAATTGCAAAGCTTTTATCAAAACAATTGAAGAAAATAAGAACAGAATTACAACTAGTTTAAACAATAATCATAAGCATGATCCAGAATCACAAAACATATTAGAAAGGCAAGTCTTAAGTCACGGGATAAAACGAAACGCTTAAAATGATTTATTTGAAAAGCCTTCTAAATTAATTAGAGAAGAACTAAATAATGAAGACAATAATTTAACCAGTTTGACAACAAATGATTTACATTGAGCAAAAAAAATTCTGTATTATGCTCGTCTGAAGTTACAAACAGCTTTACCAAAATCAATTATTGAAGTTCATGAAGCTTCAAGAACATTAGAACCAAAAACAAATAGAGGCGAAAACTTTTTATTAGTGAATGACTCGATCCAAAATTTAGTGATATTGTCATGTGACAGTAACTTAAAATTTTTTTTTGAATCGAAAATTATTTATATGGATGGTACATTTTCGTACTGTACAAAGTTTACAGTTCACGGCTATTTTAATGGTAATTATATTCCATTAGTATTTTGTTGATTGAAAGACAAAAGTGAAAATTCTTATAGACAATGTATTATGAACATTTATCAATATTGCTTTAGTAGACGTTTTATGTTTTTGCCACAAGAAGTAGTCATTGATTTTGAAATGTCTATTCATAATGCTGTAATAAAAATTTGGCCAAATTGTGAAATCACCGGATGTCGATTTCATTTAACACAAGCTTGGTTTAGAAAAAATCAAAGCTTAGGTTTGGTTAATGAATTTAACGATACAAGTTCAGATATAAGAAAATGGCTGCGTTACTGTTTTGGTCTTTTATTTTTAAATCCCAAAGAAATTATTGATTTTTATTTTTTTGAACTTTATGAAATAAAACCCGAACATCGTAAATTTAAAAAAATTTTTGATTACCTTTTACATAACTACTTAACATCAGATTCAAAATTTCCGCCAATAATATGGGCAGATGCTTCCGCGGCTTTAAATAAAACTACGAATGCATGTGAATCTTTCCATTCCCATTTCAATAATTCAATGTACTAAACTCATCCTTCATTATTTATATTTTTAAATTCAATTTTAAATGTACAAGCTGAAGTTTATGTTAAGTGTAACAGTATAAATACACCCCATACATTTATAAATATACGTTCAAAAAAGTGACATGATTTTATTAATACCAAAATTAATGAATACAACAATAATATGTTATCGCAACTTGAATATGTTAAAATAATATCACGTTATTATAATGTTTAATATTAGTTTTTAATTTTATTGGACTATGTATAATTACATATTTAATAAAGTTAATTCTATACCTAAATGTATTTTTTTTCATTGAAATATAAAATTATTTTATATTAACAATCAACACATACCTGTATTCGAATTATCCCATAAGCCGAGCTGGTACATTTTATATCGGTCAGTTTTAATATTTGCGCCGACTTGGGACATTTTTAAAAGACACACCTGTTTCATGCGCCGAGATGGGCACTGCCCATTTGCACTAAGATGTCTAAAAACCCTGGTGTTTCCACTTATACCTGTAAAAGTTTGAGTCAAATTGGGAGATCTCTACCTACTTGATTTTGACTAATTTTTGAGAGATTACTAAAGTTTAATTAGAAATTTCTGTTCGGTGCTCACAGACTTTTATACGGACGTGGCAATCCCGCATTTTTCATGTGTGCTTTACCGATGAAGATGTGACTAGAGACTCGTACGCAAGAGAAACTAAAACATCCGTCAGCGGGATGGACGCTTTTTGTTTATTTCAAATTTGTTTTCTGTTTTAATATTTTTTATATGTAATAAAGTTTAGTTCAAATTATCAAAGTTATTTTTACGACGCTACATAATTATTTGGTCCTTTACGAGCCCCGATTAATGTGAAATCGGCGACAATAGTGCGACGAAGATAGCCAGCGAGGCAAAGATATTTCGAATTTTCCTTGAGACGATAGCGCTGAAGGCCAGGAAACAAAGGAGTGAGTCGTTCCTTGTTTATTTCCTATTTTTTAATTAATTTATCTGAGTTAAGAAATACTTGGTACTTGGATAAATAAATATTTTTTTTTTTTTTGATATATTATTTAATATTTTGATACTTTTGATAGCTTGCGATACTTGCTACTCAGATAGTGTTAGATTCGATATTTGATATTATTTAATACTTTTGATATTACTTTGATAATTTGATACTGATAGTTTTGAGGTATTTAGGATACTCTAATACATTGATATTTTGATATTTCATTTCTTTAATATTTGATCCATTTATTTTGATTTTTCGATAATATTTTATTATTATGGATCTCAATACTCTAATAAAAAAAAGAGATACTGTTAAAGAACGGTTAGCTCGATTCGAGATATTTTACGGTGGTTTAAAAACAGATAATTTAAACGATAATGTAATGCAGGAGTTAAGTAACCGATTAAATAAAATACAAGAATGTTATGATATTTTTGAAGATATTCAAGCAGATATAGATTTGATAGAAACCGACGATAACGGTGAAAATGATAGATCTGTCTTTGAAAACTCATATTTTTCTATAACTTCAAAAGCCGAGACTTTAATTAGTAATTATCATAAAGCTAATGAGAATGCTGAAAATATTAATGATAATAATTCTGTAACAAGCTCTAGAAGTAATTCTAATCGTATAAAACTTCCAACAATAAAATTGCCAATTTTTAATGGAGATTACAATCGGTGGTTAGAATTTAGAGACCTTTTTTCAGCTCTTATCGATAGTAACGATTCTTTAAATGCCATAGAAAAATTCTATCATTTAAAAACGGCCTTAACTGATGAACCGCGTAAACTAATATCTAAATTAGATACAACTTCTAACAATTATATTATTGCGTGGCAATTACTTAAGGATAGATATGAAAATAAAAGTTTAATGATATATAATCATATCAGAGGGATATTCGAAAAACCGGCAATGCGAAAAGAATCGCATACGGAGCTTCGAGATTTGTCTGATACAATAAACGATCATTTGTTATCTTTAAAATCATTAGGTGAACAAACGGAATATTGGGACCGTTTAATAATTTATATTATAACTAAAAAGTTTGATGATAATACTCGCCGAGGGTGGGAATCTTTTAAAATTCAAGGTGAATTACCTACCATGCAAGATATGAAAATGTTTTTAAATGAAAGATGTCAGTTACTAGAAAAAATAAATAATGATTTGCCTAATAAGATGAAAAATGCGTTCATCGTGAAAAATGATAAATTTAAAAAACATAACACTAGCTATACTTTACATAGCAACGAAATAAAGTGTTATTTTTGTAATCGAAACCATACCATGTATGTTTGTGAAGAATTTCTCAAGTATTCGATTCCAGACAGAATCGCCGAAGTTAAAAAACGTAAATTATGTCTAAATTGTTTTAGTCCCTTTCACTCGAGTTCTGAGTGTCGCTTCAGGAAATGTGTCAAGTGCCATAAACCTCATAATTCTTTAATACATATTATAAACAAAACGGATAATGACCTAACTCTTATCGAAAAACCCTCCGAGATTTTAAGTGAGTCGATATCTAACGTTACTCTTTTTAATAATTGTTCATTTTTACAACCAGAGGCGTCCCAAGTTCTTTTATCTACTGCTGTCGTAATTGTAAAAATAAATGATAATGTTTTTAAAGCGCGTGTATTGCTAGATAGTGGATCTCAGAGTAATTTTGTAACACAATTATTTTGTCATAAAATAGGTGCTTCTAAAATACCCGTGACACATACAGTGAAAGGAATTGGCGAAGGAATTATAAATATTAAAAATCAAACTAATTTAACTATTTCATCTCTTTATAATGATTTTTGTATCGATATTAATTGCTTAATTGTAAATAAAATTACTGAAAAACTTCCGAAAGTTTCTTTCAATAAAAATAATTTAAATATTCCTTTGGATCTAAATTTAGCCGATCCAACGTTTAATGAATCTGCTGATATTGAAATTCTTTTAGGCTCCCAAATATTTTGGCTAATTCTGACTGCTGGTCAGAAAAAAATTGGGAAAGAATTTACCTCTACTCCAAAATTCTAAACTCGGTTGGATAGTAGCTGGTAATGTAGGGTTAAACTGTAATAGTTCTTTAACTCATTTAGCTATAGATTCTAATCGCGAAATGAATAAATTGATTACAAAATTTTGGAATGTAGAAAATATTGATAATAACAAAAAAGTTATGTCTAATGAAGATAAGTTATGTGAAGCGCATTTTACAAATAATTTTGAAAAAGATGAAACCGGCAGATTTATTGTAAGAATACCATTTAATGATAATCTCAATGAATTAGGAAATTCGCGAGATATTGCTAAAATTCGTTTTTTGAATTTAGAAAAAAGATTATTAAAAAATAATAATTTACGTGAGGAATATGTTAAATTCATGGAAGAATATAAAGTCTTAGGACATATGACTGAACTCTCATCTCAAGAAGGTGAAAATAATAATGGCTATTTTATTCCGCATCATGCAGTAATAAAAACTTCTAGTATAACAACTAAATGTCGCGTTGTGTTCAACGCTAGTTGTCCTACAGATAATGGTCTTTCTCTGAATGATGTTCAGTATGTCGGACCAGCTCTACAAAATGATATTTTTGATATATTAACCCGATTTAGGACTTATAAATTTGTTATTGCTGGCGATATTTCAAAAATGTATCGTCAGATTCTTATTAATCCGATAGACCGTTGCTTTCAAAAAATATTTTGGAGATCGTCTCCCGATAAGGATTTAAAATGTTTTGAATTAAATACATTAACGTACGGCACTGCATCGGCACCTTATCTGGCACTGAGATGTTTATTTCAACTTGCCCAAGAAAATGCTGAACTATTCCCTATTGCTAGCGAGGTAATAAAAAATGATTTTTATATCGATGATTTACTCACTGGAGCTAATTCAGAGTCAGAAATTTTACAAGTTCAAAAAGACGTTTCGGAAATATTAGCGCGTTCAGGTTTTGAACTTAGAAAATGGCTCTGTAATAATGTAACAATGTTAAATAAATTTACTGTGCATGATAAATTAGAAGCAAGTATATTAACTATTGGCGAAAATGAAAATAATAAGACTTTAGGAATATATTGGAATGCGAATTTAGATATTTTGCAATATTCCGTATCTACAGTGAATAACACTGAAATTATTTCTAAACGACGTATTTTATCGATTATTTGTCAAATCTACGACCCTTTGGGGCTTATTAATCCCATTATAGTGTTGGGAAAATTATTTATTCAGGAATTGTGGAAAATAAAACAATCATGGGATGAGCAATTACCTGAATCTATGAAAATGCGTTGGTATAAATTTGAAAAAGATTTAGAAATAATTAATACTTTTAAAATACCACGATTATGTGTTTTTTCTGACTATTCAATTATTGAATTACATGGCTTCTCGGATGCCAGTGAAAAGGCCTATGGGGGAGCTGTCTATATTAGATGTTTTATTCCAAATAAAGGATATTTTTCAAATTTATTGTGTGCTAAATCCCGTGTAGCGCCTATTCAATCAATTACTTTACCGAGACTAGAACTTTGCGGAGCAGTTATTTTGTCAAATTTAGTACATAAGGTATGTAATTCTTTAAAGTTAAATTTTGATGCTCGTTTTCTCTGGACTGATTCAACAATCACTTTAGCGTGGATTAGAGCCGAGCCCAATACGTGGAAAACTTTTGTGGCTAATAGAGTTAGCGAAATTCAAAATCTTTCAAATCCAAATGATTGGTACCATGTGAAGGGTAAAGATAACCCAGCTGATTTATTGTCGCGTGGTGTAAATCCAAACGACTTATTTAATTCTTCCCTGTGGTGGCATGGCCCCCAATTTTTACTGACTGATAAAGAAGAATGGGATTTAAAATATGATCATAGTCATGAAATCCCAGAACAAAAGAAAGTTTCGTCAATCTTTCTGAATGTTTCAGATTCTAATTGTATTTTATCATTAATTAATCGTTGTTCTAATATGTTCAAGATTTTGCGAACTACAGCGTTTATATTAAGATTTAAACATAATATTTCAGCTAAAACTAAAGTTAATAAAATTATTGGTCCATTAAGACCACACGAACTGGACAATGCTCTAATGTTATTAATAAGAACTGTTCAAATTGAACATTTCCCTAAAGAATATACCGCTTTATTTAAAAATAAAATTATTTCTAATAAAAGCAAAATTTTGAGTTTAAAGCCTTTTTTACATAATGAAATTATTCGCGTCGGCGGTAGACTTACCAATGCAAATTGTCCTTTCGATAAAAAACATCAAATTCTTTTACCCAAAAATAACCATTTCACAGAAATTATTATTAAAAGTGAACATTTGAAATTAATGCATTGCGGTACTCAAATGTTATTATGTTCAATACGAGATAAATTTTGGCCAATTGACGGAAAAAATATTTGTAAAAAAATTATACGTAATTGTGTGAAATGTTTTCGTGCTAAACCAATTACTTCTGAATATTTAATGGGTAATCTTCCTTCGTACAGAGTAATTCAAACTCTACCATTTACTAATGTTGGGGTTGATTATGGAGGTCCTTTCTTCATTAAAGATCGGCGAGGTCGAGGTTCCAAAATTTCGAAGTGTTATATATGTTTATTTGTTTGTATGGCCAGCAAAGCCATCCACCTAGAGCTCGTTACAGACTTAACTACTAATGGATTTTTGGCTTCTCTTAAAAGATTTATTGCGAGAAGAGGCAAACCTCATAATATTTACTCTGACAACGGATCTAACTTTATAGGCGCGAATCGTACTTTATTAGAATTATATAGTTTTTTATCTAAAGAATTTGAAAATATTTCTAATCAATTATCTAGTGAAAGAATAATGTGGCACTTTATTCCAGCCCATTCTCCTGCTTTTGGAGGTATCTGGGAAGCAGGTATCAAAAGTGTCAAGTTTCATATTAAACGAGTAATGAATAATAATACTTTCACTTATGAAGATTTTTTAACGGTACTTTATCAAGTAGAAAGTGTTCTTAACTCACGTCCTTTATGCCAACTTTCAAATGATCCTAATGATTTGACTCCTTTAACTCCGGCTCATCTCCTAATTGGACGATCTCTAATTGCGCTTCCTGAAGGAGATGTTACTACAATTGCTGCTAACCGCTTGGATCAATATCAGAAAATTCAATCCATTGTTCAATCATTCTGGAAACGATGGCATAAAGAATATCTTAGCGAACTACAAGTTCGCACGAAATGGAAATCGGTCATTCCCAATAAAGTGGCGCCAGGAATCCTTGTTGTTCTTAAAGATGAGAACTTACCACCGCTAAGATGGTCTTTGGGAAGAGTTATTAAAGTGTATCCAGGCACCGATAATATTATTAGAGTAGTAGACGTAAAAACAAACCAAGGAATTTATCGTCGTTCGGTGCATAAACTATGTATTTTACCTTCAAATTAATATGGTTGACCATATATGTTCAAGGTGGCCGGGATGTTCGGTGCTCACAGACTTTTATACGGACGTGGCAATCCCGCATTTTTCATGTGTGCTTTACCGATGAAGATGTGACTAGAGACTCGTACGCAAGAGAAACTAAAACATCCGTCAGCGGGATGGACGCTTTTTGTTTATTTCAAATTTGTTTTCTGTTTTAATATTTTTTATATGTAATAAAGTTTAGTTCAAATTATCAAAGTTATTTTTACGACGCTACAATTTCAGATAGCGCATACATCGCTCGCTCATATTAAACTGAAGACACAGTTCACACAGGGTGTATTTATATTCTGGTACTGAATACAAACGAATGCTCAATCTGCAGCTTTATACTGTCCACACAAAATGTGACAAACTCAGCGAGAACTCCAACAATTCTAAAAGGCCCTTGCACGTACATTTACACAAGAAATAAGCAGTTATAAATAAAAAATAAAATATGACAGACCGTTATCATTCCTCGATTAGTTATCAAGTAAAGGCTCTTGCACGTACATTTACATAAGAATTAAGCAGTAAAAATAAGAAATAAAAATTAAGCAGTTAAAAAATTATTTTTTGTCAACCTACATTCGTTTGAAATAGGCATGCGTGAAAACATAAATCAACTGTCAGATACCTTTATTAATATAATTATACATAGTAATAACCTAATATTTTTGTAATTTTATTTGTACATGAAAAGGACCTTTACTGTATTTTCACGGTGCGAGGATTTTTATTATTAAGTGAAAAAGAAAACTAAAAGATTGAGAAATTGTAGATGGTTAGTTTTACTTAAATTTATTTCGGTCTTAGCAGATGTTTCAGAGACATTTTCAGTTTCAGTTTGATAATTTTATTTTCATTGAAGACTATCACTGTATTTTCGTCGTGGTCAAAGTTATCAACAAGTACTGTTTTTCATTGGTCAGAAATAAAATTTTCATCCTTACGGAAAAAAATTATTTCATATGTATTATTTCTTAATTTTTATTTTTTAATGTGCCTTGCTAGATTACTAATCGTGGAGTGATAACGATCTGTCAAATTTTATTTTTTATTTTTAACTGCTTATTTCTTGTGTAAATGTACGTGCAAGGGTGTAATATATTTATATATGTTCAGTTAAAACAATCACTCTGTATTAGAGAATTTAATTATACGTGTTAGGTTTTTTCTTTGCGTTATTGATAAGGACGGGCACACTAAAAACTGATCCGAATACAGTTAGTCGCTATTTGCTTGTCTGTGGTTATGGGTAATATATAGGGTTCAATTGTATACCTTGTTTTATTTGAACCCCATGGAACATCACAAAGGGTCTTTAGTTAGGCACGCTGAAAAATAAAAATTAAGAAATAATTTTTTCCGTAAGGATGAAAATTTATTCCTGACCATTGAAAAACAGTATTTGTTGATCTTGACTTTTGACTTCTTAACAAAAATCCTCGCACCACGCAAATATTATTAACAACCATTTTATCACTTGATTTTGATATTAACAAAGAAAAATACAAAATTGTTAGATTATTGTTACTAAATTTGACACTTGACAGTTGATTTATGTTTGTTCGCATGCGTATTTCAAAAGAATGTAGGTTGACAAAAAATATTTTTTTTAACTGCTTATTTCTATTTCTTATTTTTACTGCTTATTTCTTATGTAAATGTACGTGCAAGAGCCTAAATAGCGCTACCTTATAGAATTCTGATAAGTTCTGTTAAACGCAATAGGTGGTACTCCCAAAAAGTTCGAAACAAAATCGAATCAGTAGATACACCAGGGTTTTAAGACATCTTAACTTGCACTAAGTTAATAATGTCAATGTTACTGAGAATTTCATAGCCCATATAATTTCTATCCATATCCAACCATTCCGCAGAATCACTTTCATCATAATATTTATAGCCGTAAATATACTGGCATTGATTTTCCACTTCTGTAACATTTTCAGCCATTATTTTCTCATTTTCGCTGTCTTCTCCTGCTTCGTTGTTGTCAGGACAGAGATTATTCCATGCGTTTTTAGATTTCCTTGTGTAAGAAGATCCCGTAAATTGGCTAGCATGTAGGTCGAGTCTATTAAATTAAGTTTTTTTGAAAACTTAACAACACTTTCTCAGCCAAAAGGAGCCTACGTAGCATTTGTTTCCTGTAAATTCTTTTCATTTTCTCAATCACACCTTGATCCATTGGCTCGATTAATAAGGTGACGTTGGGTGGGAGAAACATAACTTCGAATATTTCATCAATTGGGTTTAGTACTTCGACAGATGGGTGTGTTGGCGCATTGTCCATGATTAGCAACACTTTTCCTTGAACTTATTTTTCTTTTCAGTAGTTTTTTACATTTTGTATGAAAATATTTTTGTACCAGTTTGTAAAAAGCACCGTATATTCTCTTAGTTTTTCTGGAATTGGATCCTTTTCTTGAACGATCCCATCCCAAGCCGATTATAATTAAGTTGTTCACGAAACAATCACTCTGTATTTTGGTTTTTTTTGTTTCTTATTTTTCGCGGATTAAATGTTCACGTAGACCCGACCACTGGCGGAAACGGTCGACGGTAGACCTTTTTGGACAGTACTAGTTGAACGGTCAGAGCAAATAGTTTGCCACGTGCCATTTATTTTAACCGGTAACTCATCACTAATCGCTATATTACTTTCCCGGCCGCTATGATATAAAAGAAGTGACTTTATTTTGGTGGAAGTTATCCCCCTCAGGAGTTTCCACGACAGATAGAAGAAATATTAAGGTAAGATGTGCATATACGCAATATCAAAATTACGGTCCTTTCAATCTCACCGAAATCGAATTTATCGTTAACACCCAGCCTGTACGTTGCTGCCAGTGCCTCTTTTTCCACTACTGGTTGTAGCGGAGGAAGCCCTAGCAAAACTTCCATAGCTGTAGTTGGCGTTGTTCTAAATAGATGCTACTCCTTGCCCAGCTGCCAAGCTGCGTTTGCGCTGAATGCTTTGTGCTACCATATTAGGGAGGCGTAAGTCACGGCAGGTCTCACAACCATGGTATAGAGCCAATGCACCATTCCCGGGTTGAGTCCACCATCCTTTTGCAGGCCCAAAGAGCTCTTAGAGCTTTTCCATTATCCTACCTATATGACTGGAAAACGTTAATTTATTATTTAGGATAACTCCCAAATATTTAATATCTGTTGTCAGATTTAGTTGTTTTCCCCACATGAATAGCGCCTTTACGTTTAGGTTTCTTCTCCTTGTGAAGACAACAACTGATTTTTTGGATGGTTTCGTGGATAATAATTTTAGGTGTCACTTCTTCAACTTGATTCTCTTCAAAATTATTGTCTAAATAAAATATTTTCATCATTTGTGTATCTACACATAAACCTAATTTAAAACTCATTGAAACTACTACACCTGTTCTCAATAGGTTTCCACAGTTTGCGCTAAACGTCACCACTCTTGAGGATTTATCTCCCCTTACCCTCACTTGAAACCACGAAATGAGAGCCTACCCTAGGCATCACGGTCCACTATCACGAGTAAGCTTGATGAGCGACCTCAAAGCCAGGAGACAACAGAATTTTTTTCTTTTTGAAATCCAACTGAGACTATAATAACACGTAGATTGAGGTATCGACGTGTTGACTCTGGCCCTTTCATTTGTTAGTACCATAGTTAATACCCCGGAACCGTATAAGTGTGGTTGACACTCAATCTCAATTTGGTTTTCAAACGAAATTATGCAAACAAAAATTTGTTAGATTTTTATTACAGTATTTTCAATTATTTCTTAAAAATTACAGTTCCTTTGTACTGCTCGATCCCCAAAAAGAGCACTTTCAACTTCTACTATTAATCAATCAACCGAACTTACCTGCTATGTCACGTCAACAGGTGAAGTTGACATTCTAAAACCAAAAGTTTACATGAGAGCGGCGTTTAAAAATATTCCAAACCAAAATTAAATTTAATATATACTCCATTCCAATTCTTTTACGCAGGCTGCGTTACCAGTATTACTGAAAGATAAGTCAATTTATGAAATTCTTATAAATAAACTAAACTTTTTAGCTAAAATTATTCATTTGCTTTTATATTAAACGAAACTAAAGAATCAAATTCAAGAACTTATTTCAAAGGCGATTTAATTTCAGCTTCATTAATTATATTTAACACATATTATTATTTATTTCAACAATATATTCAAATAAATAGACAACATCTAAGAGAATGACATTTCAGTCTGACACAAATCATGGTACCAACTATGTTAAAAGATCAGTATGTTAACTTGATAAAACTAAATCACGACCAACTGAGTTGCAAAAAGAATTGGAATAGAGTATCAAATAACACAAAATTCTTGAAAACATATAACATTAATTTAATGAAATGTGATCAGTGATATGGTAGAGTACATGTAGCATCAGAGA
Organism: Neocrepidodera transversa; assembly: GCA_963243735.1. Classification (NCBI taxonomy): domain Eukaryota; kingdom Metazoa; phylum Arthropoda; class Insecta; order Coleoptera; family Chrysomelidae; genus Neocrepidodera; species Neocrepidodera transversa. The sequence continues at coordinate 25,242,740 of OY725342.1, read as the reverse complement.
GAGAAGTTATATCCAACAAAAACCCTAAATGTTTACATTAGGACTTATTACGACCATAGGGAAATAAAAGCAGAGTCTCATTTCTAATATAAGGTTCGTTCCAACCAACATCAGAAACAGTTTCTTACACTAATAATTTTGCGCAATAACTTAAACGCGTTCCAACTACACTAACTAACGATTAGTAAACGATCAGTTTTTTGTTCCATCCATGATTCAAAACGGTTTTAAAACTATCAGAACGGTTTGATGACTTTGTTCCAGTCATTTATCTGACGCATGCGTATTGCTGTCTATTTTATTGTTTTGATTTACTGATAATAATTATTGCAATAACATAACATATAACCTAAAACTATCGAATGCGAATTATGTTTGTTTTTGAATATTTAAAAAAAACCTGTTTAACTCTCATTTTTAATCAAAAAAATCTGATGTGGCCAGCATATGACCTGTCGCCATTTTTGAATCAAAAATTTACAGGTTGACACAAAAAAGTATGAAAAAAAATTATTTTTTTGTAAATCTGGCAACAATGGCAAAAGCTTCGAAAATTTTAATGAGATGAAAATAAACTATAGGGTATACAAAATATATGTGTAAAACTTTATTGCCGTTTTTTACAATAATGGCGTCATCACCCATAGCAACTGCCACTTCCGGTTGTGTGACTGGCACCAAAATCTAATCAGATCTAATCTAGGGTATTAGAATCCTGTATGCAAAATTTCAAATTTTTTTATTCAGTAGTTTTTGAGTTATAGTTACTACAACATCCATCCAAACACACACACATTAACAGTATTAAATATTTACTTTAGTATTGTGTACATTCAGTACATTGTGAACAAAAAGTAATAGTAAGGTATATATGAAAAATATAACATTTATACATACACATTTCATATTATATCTTTTCCAATTACTAGTTTTTAATTTTTAACAGGAGTAAAACTAACCCTGTAATTCCCGAAGAACTCTTTCAGTACCTACATTATAATAATAATAATAATACTCGCCCTACATTTCACCCCGTTACGAGTGAACCCCAGAAGCCAATGGCTTGTACGGGGAAGGGACGGCTATTATTATTATTTTCCGTGGCAAATATCCATTTTGAGGTCACCTGATATGATTAAGTCCATTTCCAGATGGAAGTCTGCCTGTCTTTCTGTCTGTGTATATTCTTCCACAATAGAGGCCGCACGTTTAATCCGATTGAGCTGAAATTTGGTATATGGGTTTAAGTTACCTGTTTTTCCACATTTTTCATATTTTTTCATATTGCTTCTTATTTTCTCTATTTTTCCTGTTTTATTTTTTACTTTTTTTATAATTTTCCTATTTTTATTCTATTTTTCCTCTTTTTTCCTATTTTTTCCTATTTTTCCCTGTTTTCTCTATTTTATTTCCTATTTTTTCTATTTGTGCAGATTTGTAGGAAAAACACCTATATAGATAAACTTGAAGAGTAAAACGTTATCAAAGTTTTCATCTAAATCGTATTTAAAAAAAAAACCCTCCTCAGTTTCTGTACAACAAATCTAGATTTTTGGAAATGGTAAAAAGCATGTTTCTTTGATCTTTACGAATAGTTTAAATACAAATTTTCATATTTTTAACATGTTCAGTGTATGAGATATAGGTAGCACTATAAAAAAGCCCCTCCGTTTTCGCCCTAACAGTATTTGTGGAAAATGGTGATATAGGTATTTTTTTAAGAAAATCTTAATTTGTAATTTTCAAGTATTTAACATGTTTGCTGATCTAAGTATAAAAAAGGCCCCCACTTCCCCCGTTAACATGTTCGGTTGAATGATTTTTGGGATGTAATAAATAAAATTCCTAAAAAGCAACCCACACTCTTCACCCCCAGTAACTGAAGTTTTGAAAAATGATAAAACACGTGTTTGTTTATTTTTAAAAATATAACCCCAAAACCAATTTTCAAGGCTGTAACATCCTCGGTGTGTGAGATATAGGTATACTCCTAAAAAAGTTTTGCGCCTTTTTCCCTACCTTAGGGTTGCAGTTTCCAAAAAATTCTATTGGCCGTATACGTCAAATTTCAAGTCAATCGGGCCTAAGATGTCTAAAAACCCTGGTGTATCTACTGATTCGATTTTGTTTCGAACTTTTTAGGAGTATCATCTATTGCGTTCAATAGAACTTACGCTGAGTTTGTCATATTTTGTGTGGACAGTGTAAAGCTGCAGACTCGAACATTCGTCTATATTCAGTACCAGATTGTAAATACGTGTGATCTGTGATTACAGTTCACTATGAGCGATATATGCGCCATCTGAAACTTCTAATGTGAAACTCCAGTAATCTCTCAAAAATCAGTCAAAATCAAGTATGTAAAGACCTCCCAATTTGAATCAAACTTTTACAGGTATAAGTGGATACACCAGGATTTTTAGACATCCTAGTTTAAATATTAAAACAAAATAATAATAATTTAATAATTCATGTACCTCGTGATATTTTTTTTATTACCTTTTACGCCTCTTTGGAGAGCTGTGTCATTATGTTAGCCCCTAACAATCCGTATACTTTATAAGTTTTTTTGTACCTAAATTTGACATATTTAAGCTCACGCTCCCGCCTTAGATCTCAGCCTGGCGATGGCAGACAAGCAAATCTATGTTCGGCTACACCAAAGGTTTCTTTTTCAATACAAATTAACCATGTACCTTATGGATACATTTTTTATGTAGCCAGCTCTTGGACTACAATGAACTCGAACATAGATAAAATACAGAAATAAAAAATCAAAATACAGAAGGAACGTTAAAGAGCGTTATTTTTTAGATGAGCTAATACAAAATGATGTAACTCCGTCACACTGAACAGGAAGATGGTGTTCAAACAGAAATATAGACCAGCACTTAAAAACCTGTATGCAAAACTCGAACAAACTGCTGAAAATTTCATGGAAGATAATGATTTCACTATTAAAAAAAATTACTTGGGATAAAATTGATTGTTAAGAGACATCAAAATACATCAATGGGGAGGGAGTTCAACTTGAAACATTAGCCCACCCCTTTTTTACATTATTTGAGAAAAAAAATAAATTTCTTTAAATGAAAAAATCGTTTTTTCTGTTTTTTTTTTCTTTAATATGACATGAATAAATTGATATTTAAAAATTACTACATCTATGCAAGTTTGTAGTGCGCCTACGTCACATATGTGCAATAGCTGCAGTATGATATTTCTCCACGACCATTATTGAATGTATGAATTCCGAAATCATTTTTAATAATATAATGTAAACATTCACCCTCTAGAGTCTGAATATTTATTCTAAAACACTTGCTTCTTATGTATTTTGCATGTATTTTCATTCTTTATCAAGGTAAAGAATGGATTTTCTGTAATCGAAATAAACGATATGGGATTGCCATGGATTTCAAAAGTGTCACTGTCAGATACAAAATGGCGATGATAATAATTATTTTCGAACAAGTTCAAGTGAAGTAGATATAGAATTTAATAATATCTAAAATTGCAAATTATGGAAAAACATCAATGCACCAGATTTTAATTTCGGTAAGTGTACCATAACACCTATAAATATTACTACAATGTAATACAAATATGTCAACAAATAACTTGTGTTCAGATTTAATTTAATTTTGATTCATACTTTTTGATCGTGGAGAAAATATAGTCTGTTACTCGGTTAGAATGAAAAAATTCGACACTCGTGGTTCCTCGTGTCGAATTTTTCATTCTAACCTTGTTACAGAATCTACTATTACGTAGGCCAGTTTCTGTTTATAAGGCGTCATTTGGTCAATGTGTTTTTAATATTGTTTACTTTTACCTTTGTTTACGTATCTTCGTGTTGATGACATAAATTCGGTTGTTTTTGTAAAAAGACTTTAGAAAAGTTATGGATACACGATATTAAAAATTATTTTTTCTACTCCTACTCCTATACGCTAATTAAAAGACTAATAACAGTTTTATAATAAGATTCATTATGAAACTGGTTTTCATTAGGATACAGCTCTTTCGGCCAATAGAATCGAATTATTTTTAGCAAAGTGGGCAGTTATTTTGATAGTACAAATTTTTCAACGAATAGAATCGAGTTATTTTGTAGCGAAGTTGACAATTATTGTGACAGCTGTTGTAAAAATATTTTAAATTGTTTAAAATCGATAAGAAAAAAGTTAAAATATTAATATATTCTAAAAATGTTACTAATTAATATCTGTTGTGAAAAAAGTGTTAAGCTTTACACCCGTAATGGCAATATGGATTAAGTAAGTAAAAAGTATTTCTTTTCATTGTTATAAAAGTTTTCCTTTTCATTTAAGATAATTAAGATATGAAAGTCTTAAAAAAATATGTACTTCGTTTATTAATGGGAGTAGAAAAAATAGCGTATGCAACTCTCATGTAATGGCCATAAAACTTATTTCTATTGCCAAGATCATTTTGGCGTAAGTATTTAAATGCATTTACATAAAATAATGTATCCTTTTTTACATATGGAGAATCATTTGAAATTCAAAATGATGGGAGGCAAAATTATCCTCAAAAAAATGGCGAACCCCACATTTTTATTGGCCAGAAGCATCTAATACAAAGAAGAGGAGATTTGATACCTGTTCTGAAAGTGAACCATCCACCAGTTAGATAAGTGAAGAGGTATAAGATATCAAGTTTAGTGTGAGAACACAATGTATGCCTAATATCAATGATAATTATCAACTAACTGAAATGTCTGTGAAAGATGTGAGTGTATCTTGCAATATACAATTTACAGAAAAAACTGTTAAACTTGATACTTCAAGTTTAACTTTTAAAAAAGACATTGCGACATCCCCAATACAGAAGAGAAATGCTTTATACTTTATATTGAAGAGAAAACTACAGAGAAAACTACTCAAGATAAACAAACTGGGAGTGATTTTATTCCAAAAAGTGACAATAGTGACAAGCGGGATGTTAGTACTAATATTCCACACTTAATCACTTAATCAGGAACGCTTGTGCCCAGCACTTATGTACCAAACAGCAAATTATTCCTTACTCTAGTTAAAATAGTCGTTATCTTTATCTAACAGCGGAATCGTATTTCTATTTATCTCTCTCGATTTTGATTACGAATTCGGATAGGTCCAAGTTTTTAACTTTATCCAATTATCATGTAACGGTTGTCTCCATCTTTATCTTTATGAGTGAGATTTAACAGCTGTTTTTCATTCGTATTCTCTTCATTGCACGTTTATAGTTAATGGCTCGACGGTAACTTCATTGCACATAGGTGACGTCATTATCGTAATGGTGATATATTCAAATAATTAGAAATTTGATTTTTTAAATTACTTTATTCAAAAATATAGCTCAAATTACGGTAGATAATTAAATTGAATGGGTTTTATTTGATTAATTCTAACTGTTAATAAAGAAAAAACGTGAGGTCATATTTTTGTTGAACTCCCTATTGGTATACTAAACATCATGTCGAAGTAGTCTTGCTTTTCATTTTAATCTTTAGTCCTTTGGAGTTAAGGCTAGCTATTCGTAGACAAGCTAGTTTCACAGACGCGCAGGGGTAAGAAACGAGGTAGGTTCGAAGTGCCTGATGGGCGGGTACAATTCTCTGAGTTTGCAAGTAGTCAGGGCCGAACTCGCATTTTTAATATTCGTGAATACTTATCGCATAGTAAAAATGGTTAGCTCAAGGGTAGGTTAGGTTATTTATTATGAAATGTGGAAGAGATTAGAATTCATATTTTTCGATGTAACAAAAGGTTGTTTTTATACATATAACTATCGAAAAAAGAATTACCGTCAACAAAAAAAAATATTTTAAAAAATGTAAACACAATACTCTTTTATAAGAATTTTTATAAAATATTGGATATGTGTTTTACTAAAATTTCAGTTGTAATAACCCAATTTTACGTGAAAAAAATATTAACAGAATATATTGGTAATTGTAAATTTTCGAACTGGAGATTTTTCTTTTGGTTTATATACATCTATTCTAGTCAAAAGTGCCATTTTGTCCAGTTCGGGTTGTAAAAATTATGAGCAATGTGGTTGGATGTATAATTTTATGTAGATATAATTTACGCTTTGTCCCATGACTCGCAAACAAATATTTTAAAAGTTATAAACAATTTAATAAAAAAAGATGTGCTGGTTTTTTTGCGGATACCTTGAAAACTATTGCAGATATCGAAAATTTTTTCTTTACTATAGTTTTATTTTTGAAGTGAAAACTTATCTAGGTGCGTTAAGCGATTTTTGGATAAGTAGCAAATAGAAAAAAATTGAAAAATAGGGAAAAATAGCGAAAAATAAGGAAAAATAGGAAAAAACAGAAAAAATCAGAAAAAATAAGAAATAGGAAAAAATGAGAAGAACAGGAGAAAAAAAAGAAGAGAAAAATAGGAAATAATGGGAAAATGAGAAAAATAGGAAAATAGGTAAATACTTATCGGCAAAAATTAAAAAAATGGGTAAAAATAGAACACAGGAAAAAACAGTAAAGAATAAAAAAAAAGAAGAAAAAATAGGAAATAAAGAGAAATATTTGGACAAATGAGGAAAAAAATTGGAAATAATCGGAAAAAATAGAGTATAAAGAGAAAAGTATAAAAAACAATGATTTTTAAGAAAAAAATCGTTTCTTAAAAAAATTTTTATTGTTTAAAATCGTACTAGTTATCTTTAAAAACAAGTTGAAGGTCAGGCATACAGACAAAGAGCGAGATCTTTTAACCCCCTTGACAAGTGTTTCTAGAATATAATAATAATTATGAGAATTTTTTAGAATGAAATAAATGGAGAAAAAAATTTTATGTTTAAAAAAGTATAAATGAGGGCTAATCCCACCCAACTTTCCGAATACTCCTAGTAAACTAATTGTTTAATCAATAATTTTAGTTTTTCTGCATCAAAATTAATTAGAAAAATTTTAAAAAAAAATTATTTTTTCTAAAAATTCTTTTTTAACTTTTTATAATTTTGTATAATTTCTACAAGTTTTGTTTTGGAATTATGAAATATTTCACACATAATGTACTTTTTGATCTCTTTCGGATGTACTATTTATTTTTTTCATTTGTTTTACCATTTTCGATAAAAGGACAAAAAATATTTTTTTTTATTTTTTTTATAATAATTACAACGTTAAATTCGAAGAGCCTAAAATATTTTATAAATTTGGAGTTTTATATTACCTATCGAATGGTATAAATCCCATTTTAATATCTTTAATATTTTTAAAGTTATTCAATTTATTTTAAACAAAAAAAATTATGAATTCTACATTTTTTTTGAATAAAATTTTCAAAAAAATCACAACTATAGAGTTTTTTACTACAAATTTAAGGGAATTTTTTTAAATTTTTAATAATAATATTAACCTTAAAAAAAATAAAACCTATTTTTGAATAATTTTAAAATCAATAAATAATTAATATCTCATTCAATTATATTCATAATTGGAAATAGACCTTTTTTTAGGTTTTCTGGATCAAAATACAATAACTAGGTCAGTTTAAAAAACTAAAAAAAATCAATTTTTTTGTCAAAAATTCATTGGATTGTTTTAACTTTTTTAATTCTTTGCTATAACTTTTACAAATACTATGTTAAAATTATGAAATAATTTACACACATAGTACTTTTGGATCCTCTTTCGATATGCTATTTACTTCTTTCATTTATTTTATTGATAAAACGAAATTACAAAAAATTAAAGAAAAACCTTTATTTTGGCTATAATAATTACAATTCTAAATTTTAAAAAACTAAAATAGATTTTAAATTTAGAGTTTTATGTTATCTTTCCAATGGTGAAAATCCAATTTCAATAACTTTAATATTTTAGAAGTTACGCAATTTAGTTTAAAATCGTAATATAATTTTAAATGTTTCTTCTAATTTTTAAAAAAATCCACAATTTTTGTAAAAAAATTTTGAAAAAAATTATAGATATTGAATTTAATTATTTCAAATTTAAAGATGTTTTTTTTTTAATCTTTATTATTAAAATTTAATTAAAAAATAATAATTTAATAAAGTTTAAAATTGCTTAAAAATTAAAATAAAAACTAGCGGCGAAACTATATGCGGAACTCGAAAAAAAAGTAAAGACAAAATTAGAGAAAATTTTATATTCTACAATTTTGACTTTATGAATTTTTTCATAAAAATCCATAACTTTGTCTCAAAATCTACAAAAGTCTCATATTAATTTTTTCACGCCCTCTAGCGGAGGAATTCAAAAAAACGGTAAAAACGAAATGTGTAGAAAATTGTATGTTCTACAACTTTCATATCTTGTAATTTTTCATAAAACTGCAACATTTTGGTAATTAAAAAAAAATTTGAAAAAAATACTTTTTGATAAATCTGGCAACAATGGCAAAAGTTTTTGAAAATTTTAATCATTCGAAATTAAACTATAACGTATAAAAAATATATGTGTAAAAAATTTGTTATTTAATAAAAGAGAATTGGGATAAAAAAGTTTTGCGGGCGGATTATTGTTTATTCAACTATTCAGCAAGTGCATGAATATTTTAATTCCTTAATATTCATATTTAATTAGTCCATAAATCACTTTCACTTTGGTTAGTTGTTTTTTGTTCTAAACAGTAATTTAAATAAAAACTTAATTTTTAAAATACGTAACTTCAAACAAATAATGACATTTTTTAGAAAATAATCACAAGACTTTTAAACTGAAAATTCTAGTTCTCTAATATAAGACTGTTTTTATAACCACTAATGAAACTCTGAAATATAATAATTCTTTCTTTAAAAATACTAAATATGTTCTCAGTATGCTCCGCCCAGAAATGATTCAATATGCTCCGCAGAGTGCGAAGGCGCCACATTACAATACCATTTTTAGTGCAAAATCAGAATTTGCAGAGTGTTCGTAATTAAATAATAACTCTTACAAATCTCAACGCAAAATAAAAAATTTGGCATATATGGATTCAGAAAAGAATTTTACGTGTTACTGTCCAGTTACTTTTTCAAATAAGTATTTAATTACGTTACAGCAAGTAAATAAAAAAGTCATAAAAAAACGGCAATGTTTACATCCAAAAAACTTTTTTTTTACCTAATTTTAAAAAATCTGCCGTGACCATAACACGTAGTTATATTTTGTGCATACATTTGTGTCAGAATTTTTTTCTTAAGATCAAAAATAAAAAATTGAGAGTAAAAGTACGAAACCTTTACCAACGCATTACAAATCTAAAGCGGATGGTTACCCTTAAATCAACTTTTCTAGCGTTCATTTGACGGAAAATCCCTTTTTTGGTTGACTTCTTGGAAGAAGTAGCAGAAGGTATACTATGCTGTATGAGACAGGCCTGTTTCAGTAATACCTGATTTTATTAAAATGTTAGTAGGAATAAAACACATTATTACAAAAGGGGGCACAACACTTCATTTTTATTCTTTCAGGTTTTAATTTTTTGTAATCCATATTGTTGACGATAATATTAGTTTGTAACGAAGTTATTTTTCACCCTGTATGATTAGTATAATTTTAATTTTTTTTCAACCGTAAACACCCTCTCTTATTTTTTTTTTTTTATGAGTTAAATTACTTTATTCAATTTAGTCTTACTCCTGTTAATCGCTACTCCTTTGGAAATTACTGTATTTAATTTATTCTTACTCCTGCTAGTTGCTATTCCTTTGTAATTCTGTAAATTAATTTTTAACACAAATCAGTTTCGTCTTCTGCCGCGCATATTTTTATTTTAGTGGGGTTTTGCTAAGTGGGGTTTGAAAAATTTGATAAAAGGCAGGAGCCACGAAAATTCGGGGCTTTTTTCTCTCTTTCCGCGTAGATATTTTCAACTACCGAAACCGAATCTGAATCCGTGTTACCGCGAACCGGCACAAATTTTTGATAAAACCCGGCGAAACTGATTAGTGTGTGTCTACACTAGGTAAGAGAAAAACACTTTATTGTAATTTTTTTTTTAATTCGCTTTTGTCTGCAATCACATTTAACGCTTGCCAAGTTTTGAAGATTGTATCATTTTATTTAATAAACGTTCCATTTGCTTCTCTTAATTTTTCTGTTATCATTGCGCTTTGTAGGGATAAGAGGGACAAGGGGCCTATCGGGAATTAGAATATCGTCGGGTTTAGATCCCAGGTCTTTTGGAAGGGCAACCCTTGCGTTCTCCGCTAGGCGGGTTCTCATACGGCTGTCATTCCAGACTACCTTATAGTTGACTTTTCTGGCTTTGATTCAAGGATTTGGGAGCATCGCCCTAGTGGTCTCTGCTAAGCAGGACCATAGGGGGCCTTTACTCAGAGAATCCGGAATTAAAAAAGGAAAAGTCAATAATCTGAAGATTCCGGAGATGTTTTATTTCTTTTGATAGTTTCTTTTCTCCTCGTTAATAATTATTCTGACCAAGTCATGCTTTCCTGGTAGATATCATTTTTCCGCTAAACCGGCTTATTTTATAACCGGCATTATTGTAGATTTGTACGCTGTTTCATAATGCTTTTAAATTATCTTATTATTGCATTTTCTTCAATCATAGTAAAAAAACGCATTTAACTGTAAATAACTTGTGGTGTTTGGTTTTATTACTTAGAAGTAATACACGTTTTTTTTTTGTTAAAAAAAACAGCTTTCCGTAGTTAGTGTAACGTAGCTTATAGCAAGAATTAATAATTATAAAAGAAATATAGATATTTGCAATTTTTTTTATTATTACAATACAAGCAACCGGTAAATTCAGGTTTGGCACTGTGAAACAATTAAAGCCTGTTTTACATCGTGCACCGCTAAACAGTCTACGACAACAGACCCCTGGAATTACCGTAACCTCCATCTGTTGCTACCCTGGTACTATTGAGGCAGTAGATCGAGAGTTAGTGGAGTAAACCATCCCAAAAATCTGGCGCCCGAGGCAATCTAGTAGGAAACCGAAGCCGTGGGTGTCATAGTGACGGCAAGTATCTTTTGTAGAAAGAAAGCACGTCACAAGTTATTGTAAAAATGGCTATGTAAAAAACAAGTAACATTTTTAGTAAAATTGATGTATTCAATAATGATGATCTTTACACAGAGTTTATCCATTACATAAACAATTCGCCTATTATTGTAAATACATCTAAAAATTATCTTTTTATTTGTAGAATAATTATAATTAATATCAATAATATTGATGATCAAAATCTACAAAAATTAGAAAGTTCATTTGACAGTCGATTGACATTAGTCATGGCTTGCTATTAGCTCAAAGCCTAATTTGGACACAGAACGTGATAATCGTTATTTCTCTCTGCTAATTTTTCTCTATGTAACGAACCTTTGAAAACAGTGTTAACAGATTTAATTTATATATTCGCATTTCATCTTTTTTTTTAGTACATATCAACAAACTGTTATAAAAATTCGTTGTCACTGAAAGTTTGATAATTAAGTAAAAAAAAATGATGAACAAAAATTGAAATATGGTTTTTATATTTCAATTACGAAATATTACTACGCCCCTGAACCGATGACGCTAATGCATTTTTATGAGTCCTAATTAACACAAAAGGTACTTTTCGAATCGAGATGTTGTGAACATCGGCTTTATATTAAATACCCATAAGTCTGTCTCTTTCATGCTCTCTCTAACCTTAACCTATCGCTATGAGTGTAATGGTTTCCATTATTTAATATCTATAATTATGTTTTAAATAAAGTGATGAGCACTTATCTTCTTGGATATCCTTTGATGACAGTAAGCATCTCAATAAATTTTATTGACATAACTCTTTTAAATTTCAAAATTTAATTTTAAGCTTCAATAACAGTATATAAAAATATGGAGTTTTTGGTTAATAGATATCCATAGATAAATTAGACATCCTAATCTCATTATTAAATATCGACAGGTTTTTTATAATTTTTAACACTTTTATCCATTTATATGGTTTGCAAGAGTGGATTTTTTTATCTTTATGATCTATATAACTAAATGTTTTATAATGGGTGACTTCCCTCAATGTTACCAACCTAGAAAAAGGTCTACCAACGGAGAAGCATTAGTTTTGGTCAAAATCTACTTCATTATTTTCGCAATGATAAAATATGTGTACAAAATTCTATTGAGCTTTCCAGAATATATCGTTAGCGAAATATAATGATTTTAATAAAATCTTACTTCTGATTGGTTTAAATTTCGTTGTCAAATGTCATTCGTCATAGAGTAACAGAGCGACATGTTTCATTTTCAGCGACTGACCTACAGCCTTGGACGATTGGTAGAACTAAACTGAATTTGGTGAGTAGTTTAAATATTCTATAATCTGAAAATGAAACATGTTGCTCTGTTATACTTACTCTATGAGGAATGACATTTGACAACGAAATTTCAGCCATAATACATAATTATTCGTTTTTGGAGGAGATCTCGCCTAATATAGCAGCTAAAAATATGCGGTTTTTTTCATGGTACTTAAAATATTTATCAGAAGAGCGCGTCTGTACTATTTTTTTCAAATTTATCACTTTTAATAAAAAAAATTAAAAGAAGTGCCACAGACGCGCTCTGAAGAATTAACTACAGAATCGATTATTGAAAACCGCAGCTTCCTATCGTTAATATTAACAGAGAGGTCGTCCAAAAACGATTTCAGGCAAGATAACATACACATGGTATTAAGCGAAATATATTAGTTAAATAAAAATAATAAGCTGATAGATGCCAAACCGTCAAAAATTACAATATCAATTTAATAAAAAATATTTAATATTAATTTTAATAATTATACATCTAACAACTTTTATATTTCTTAATGTCTATGAGTAAAACTTTCCTATTTTTTTGGTAAACCACAGTTATTATAAATAAATATTAAAACTATTTAAAGGAGTGTGAATCATGATTGATTTAACTTGAATGAGTGTGACAATGTCAATACGAACGATAAATTAAAAGAAAAAATCAAAAATGTTTAAAGTACTTAACGATTAGATTATATGTCTATATATTTTTTTAAATTTAATTCATAGAAATTTTAAAATTACATATTACAGGATATTTATTTTAAATGATATTTATTTGTACTGATACTTCCATATTTATCAGTGGGTAGTTTAATTTCAAATTTAATTTTTGTCGTAATTATACCTAAAAGTAAAACAGATGAGAAAAAATTAACAATTTGATATCTAATATTTAGATACATTCATTTTTATTCTCGGCTGCCGTTTTGGTCACAGATTTACATTCTCGTCTTTTACTAATAAATTAATAAAATATTAAAAAGTGATAAAAAATTTTGGAAAGTAAATAGGTAAAATAATACCCTTAATTGGTGCAGTCAGAAAGTTTGTGGAATAACCCTTAAAATATCCTCGTCAGTGTCAAGCATTTTTCCAATATTAAATGCAGAACCGTTCCCAGAGTAACCATCATGAAGTTTACAACAGAAATTAAAATCCAACTATATCGAACTTTAGGAATACATCCGAACATGATCTACATTTTTTAAGCAAAGGAGGAAGCACACTCCTTATGGAAAATGGACCCCGGTCGATTTTTTTGAATCTCTGGGAAATTGTTATACATGACCTTCTGACAAAAAGTGTCCCTGGACATAATCCAACCATATGGCTAGTTATTGACAAACAGGGTGTTGATGTTGCCAAATTTAAAATTACGAAATTAAAACTCACATTTTAAGAAAATCAAATTCCTGTTGCTGCTATCATAAAATAATAGCCCCTCTAACTACAAATGTAATTTTAATATGTGCACAAAGTATATTTGGTGTTATTTATACTGGGCGATCCATTACTATGGTTACACCAATCCAGAATTTTTTCAAAAATATTTCGGAAGCCCATGTATAAAGGAAACGATTTACTTACTGATATGTATTTGATTACCTGTTTAATAACTTTCTCTAGCTCATACAAGGTGATTTGTCCATTTTAAAAGATACAAAATGCCTAACAGTTTTGAAAGATAAGGATTTTTTTACATTCGTCCTTTATATCAAACTTGTGCCAGACTGTATTTTGAATTTTCACAGCCTCGTGGTTATGGAAATACAAGTTAAAGTTGCCCAATTTTAACACCTTGTACCTCGATAAGTGAACAAAGATTCTTTTCAAACCTTGAAAATAAAAAATCCAGCCCGGCACAATTTTGATATGCAAGTGTTGAAATCCATAGCTTTCAAAATTATTATGCATTTTATACCTTTTATAATGGACAAATTACCTTGCATGATCTAGAAAAGTAGTAAAATTTGTACCCAAATAGATATCAACAAAGTAAATCGTTTCCTTTATACAGTGCCACCACCCCCCCCCCCCCCCAGAAACATTTTTGATATATTCTAGATTGGTGCAACCATATTAATAAATTATTCTGTAAAGTATACTTTGTAGGTACACACAACAGCATTATACTCATAAATATAGATATTCGGTAAATATTATTGTATGATATTATGAACAAAGATTTGATTTCCAAGAAATAATAATTTTTTATTTCGTAATCACCCTGTAACTACCGGCCTTTTATTATTTTCCTCTATATGGATATACAGATATAAAAAAGTACAAAAACCAAGCTACAAAATTATTGAAACGCAACCTGAACACTCTGTATTCTTTAATAAAAATTCAAACGTAAAAACTAACTATATATTTTTATTGGCGATTTCGAAAGGTGATAGTGCAAACATAATAAAGAAAATACTAAAACTGGTAAATCGTTTCGTTTATACAGGATCCTCCGAAATATTTTTGAAAAAATTCGGGATTCATAATAATGAATTGCCATGTATAATTAACACTAAATATACTTTGTGCACACATTAGCATTACATTTATAGTTATAGATATACAGGGGCTATTATATTATAGTAGCAGTAACAAGAATTTTATTTTCTTAAAACAATGATTTTTAATATAGTAATCATCCTGTAATTAACTTTTCGTTTCGTCTGTATATTCCAAAATATTACAGAATTACGCTGACTAAAAAAAAAATAATGAAATTATTCAAATTCGAGATATTGCCTAACGTAAATTTGAAATTTGGCAACTTCAACACCCTGTATGTCGATAACTAGCCATAGCATTGGATTGTGCCCATGGACAATTTTTGTCAGAAGCTCATGTATAATAATTTCCCAAAGTTTCAAAAAAATTGACTTGGGTCCATTTTCCATAAGGAGTGTTCCTCTTCTAAATCCATGACAGATTTTCCTTTAATATAATTTTTCGACAATCTGGTGAACTTCAACGTCAACACAGAAGAATTAGACCTAATAAATTAGCTTAATCCTTTAGGGTATATTAATAACTACTTGGCTAATATACTGGAAGCCTAGACGACAACAGACTAGGTAGTCTAAAATAATTATAAAAATTTGTATATTTTTCCAACGGCAATTCAATACAATTAAAAAAATAAACAAGTCTTATTTCATCAACAAGTTTGACTATGTGCTTCCGTAGTCAAAAATCTTATGGGCTCTAGAATAAGAATAGTGAAACCAGATAATGCAGCGACTACTATTTAGTACACATTCAGGAAAAAACCAACATAATACGTTCAATATAGCTATAACTAATATCAATCTGAGATAACTGGGAAAGCAAGCAACCCGAATTTGACATCTGCACCGTATCAGCAACCACCAGTATGTCAAAAACCAAACCTTTAACAGGATCAATAACCAATATTCCTACAACCTTTGCAAGTCAAGACTAAGTAGTACTCCTGCAATTTTAATACCCTTTATAGTATGTATTGAAACTATTAGAAATATAATTCGCCCTTTTAACCAATTAAGACTAGATATGCGACTTTCATCTTTTAGGCTCGCTAGCCAACAGAAGGATTAAACATTGAGACAAGAAACATCTCATCAGATTAATTTGACACATATACCTATACCATCCATCGCCACCCTTAGAAAGCGATCTTCCACTAAAAAATTCATAATTATTTAAAACCTCCGAACTCTTATTCAAATTTCTAATAACGAATATCTACAAAATCCTTCCCAAATCCAAAAACAGCCATTTAATTCTATTAAAACCATATCAAACGCTAGCCATTTAATCTTTCATTACTCCCAAAATTATTCTTTTATAATACCTTTTTTTAAAAATTAAAAGTTAATGGCCTTATAGGTATTGCAAACCTAAAACTCTTTCTAACTCGAATACATTTTTCTGAATTAGATTAGTCATGAAATATTCCAATGCTCCAATTAAATATTACGAAACAAAACACAATTCTACTTCAATCCCGTAGAACCCAATTTAATCATACGAGTTCGACTTCCAGTCACAGAAAACCAATGAAATAACCCTAAACAAGAAATTCACAAATTTGCCACTAGATGCTTTATTCACATACGATGTATAGACGTTGGTAGTTGTCGAACGACTGACTCTCCATTCGATATTTAGATAAAGCGTTGCTGCTCTGATATATATGTATGACACATACTACAGGAACCCATTATCGAATAACACTCAGTGTACAAATAGGAAGTTCACAGATTGATACCAATATGAGATGCTCATACTTCTTCAGTCACCCAGATGACTTTCTCAAACTCACAATCAAAGTGAAACACGATATTAGACTAAGAGACCAAGCATCAGTCTACATGAGAAAATCCGCTGCTTACCATACTATTGAACACAATGCCTATCAGCCACAATTTCTTGAAATCTTTTGACGTAAACATAGTTGATAGGAACAGGAAAAGTAAGGTCAAGACGCAGAAAAATATATCAGTCTTGTATACAGACAGGTCCAGAATAGAAAACAGTACATGTGTTGGTTTCTATCATATGAAGTCAGGGAGAATATGCGTTATAAACTTGGCACCTATGGCAACCATCTGTTAATCGGAAAAGACTGTCAAACATCCCTTAAAGCAATAAAAAGAGTGGAAATACAGTCCAAATTAATTAGACCGCCACGAAAACATAAATACCCTGGCAGAACATAACAAGATAACTCTTGAATAAGTGCCTGGACATAAGGGCATAGAAGAAAATGAAGAGACAGGCTTGTAAACGAGCCGAAAAACTTCTAATTGGACCATAACCCACATGTGCTATTTCCTACCAATATGTAAAGTGTAAACTGAAGAATCAATTAAAGGATAAACGCAGGGAATACTTGATGAAACTTCCAGAAATAAGACAGTCCAAAGCACTCATGTAAGATCAAACTAAGAACAGAAATAATCTGCTGGTATGCCTAAATAGACTGGAGCATAAAACTGCACTAACTACTCTGAGAGGATACTAAAGGCTCAAAAACACCTGAATATAATAAGGGGAGCGACGATTGCTTATTCAGGAAATGTGAGGAAAAGGACGTAATTCCCCTTTATATATTATGCCATTGCCTGGACCGGAACAGGGAGAGGATATGGCACTTTGGGGTATAGTATAATAAATCCAAAGATATAGAGAATGTTAGCATAAGAACTATTTTGGACTTTGTTAAGAGTACTGATCTGATGTGAAAACTGGCAGGGCACAATAGACCTAGAGCCTCAGTTCAGGTGGGATATTACATCAGTGGATCAGTATATAAAAAGCCCTAAAATCATAAAATGGAATTCCAGAAACAAATACTTTTAATGCTGGAACAAGGGATTATAAGAACAAGTCAATCGGCCATCTGAATAATTTATAAGAAAGCTGATACTTCCGAAAGTGAATGACGTCTAGTTGTAGCCTATAAAATAGTCAACGAAAAGCCACCAAGCACATAAAAAATATCGCAAAGATTAACAACCGCCTTTAGATCTAGCAATCGACCTTCACCTAAAATGTCTAAAAACCCTGGTGTATCCACTGATTCGATTTTGTCCCGAACTTTTTGGGAGTACCACCTGTAGCGTTCAATAGAACTTACCAGAATTCTGTAAGATGGCGCTATTTAGAATTATTCGAGTCCTCGCTAAGTTTGTCACACTTTGTGTGGCCAGTGTAAAGCTGCAGATTCGAGCAATCGTCTGTATTCAGTACCAGATTATAAATACACCCTGTGTGATCTGTGATTACAGTTTACTATGAGCGATATGTGCGCCATCTGAAATTTCTAATGTGAAACTCTAGTAATCTCTCAAAAAATAGTCAAAATCAAGTAGGTAGAGATCTCCCAGTTTCACCCAATCTTTTTCAGGTATAAGACATCTTACCTTCACCAAATACAAATGGTAGGACAATATATCACAAAACCGCTTTTAAACTAGAAAATGGATAATATGAATATGTGAAATTGCATTTAGACATAAAAATGCCCTTCCAACACTACAAAGAATATTAGATAATGTAATAATGAAAAAACGACAAGGAATAATACGCCTACTAAACATGAATGATATCATTATCTTATTAACATTTCTGCAAGAACATATGGTAAACATAATTTTTTAACATAAAATGAAACTGACGAAAAAAGAAACCAAAAAGTAAAAATAAAATAAACCTTTATAGTCTTAATAACAAAGCTCCTAAACTAATGAGTCGGCACCAAACACAAACAAGTAAATTCGTAAAGTGACGGAAGCTTGATACGCGGTAGGGCGGCTGTGCATAGACGATACCCCATCGTATATCTCGGGGTACATGTGCGATAATTTATTTTTCTTGGAGGATCAACTAGAGTCTATAAATTAAATTTCAAGAAAATAGACAGAGAGATAGACAGGCTGACAGACAAACATACAACGCGACAGACAGGCAGACATACAGAGAGACAGTTTACCAGGTGAACAATCAATCGTACCCTATGTTTCTGCCCATAGGGATGGATTTTTTTTAAATTTTGGAATGGGATCAATTTTGAGGTATTGTAACTCACTTCGGTTGTTAAGGATCACTTTGGCGATTTGGTCCAGGTTTTAGATTGCCTCGGACGCCACTGCCTCGAGCTCCACCTTCCGTTTATAGTGTGAAGGCACGGGCAGCATCAGTGGATAAAAAATACTTCACGGGTCGGTATGGTATCGACCAAAATCATTGGCGGCTAGAAGGGCGGTCTTTACTTGCCCTACAGGGTTGTGTACCTGGGTATTAGCTGCTGGGATGTTAAAATTAATAAAATTAACAGGTAAAAGAAAATCGCTTTCTTTTTCAAACCAAATTACCAAATCCGGTGGAAGGTGTGTAACAGACGATACAGGCACAACTGGTTTGATTGGCGTGGTGTGACGGGACTGACAGCTCCAGGTTCCGGTCAAATTGGACTTCTCTTCAGCTTGACCTATCTCTAAAAGTCGCTTGATCGACTACGGCTGCCGTAAACCATAAGTTCGGCGATAGTTTACAACTGGTACGACTAGCCTTATACTCGAGGCATTTGCATTTTCCTAATTTTAAGTTAATTCCACTCCAGTGCCGTGCACGATTTAATTTATATATTTTAATTATTATGCGAAAAAATAACTTTGTTACAGTATACTCTATACATCAAAACAAGAATCATCAAAATTGAACTACTGTGTAAGAAGTAATGCGTGCTCATACAACAAAAAATATACACGTCGACTTGAGAATCTCTACTTCTTTTCATCGAATAATTAGAAAAATCTTAAATATATTAAAAATCCAACTCGATAAATTCGAATTTCTACAGAAAGAAGTCTACTTAGCAGACCACGTTATCACTTGAATTACACTAAATCCCGAAAGTTCTTTTTGGATGTTACCAAAAGTTCATAAATGACTATGCTAACACTCACCAGTAATACGCCAAATTCTCGACACTCAAGAATTTAATTGTTTAGATATTTTTAAGAACCTACTAATTCATGAAATTGATTATTTGGTTATTACTTCCAAACGTTTCGATTGCAACTGTGGCAGCCATCTTCAGTGGCGTAGCCGAAATACTCTTCGCGACGTATTAACTGAAACTGAAACCTCTTGCACTGCAACTTTGCCGTTTATAGGCGTGTCTGCCCGCGCTTTTTGGCGTGATTGGTATTTGGTGGTTTAATTTTCGCTCTCATTATTGCTGTGTACCAGATCCTAGTTAATATTTTTGTTTATTCTTTTCTGTTGAAATTCTCTTTGTGTTTATATATTTTAATTGCTTTTAAGTTCAATCTGGTCAAGTAATGTCTTAATGTTTCTAGTAGGAATTAAACAATTTCATTGACGTGAAAGCCAAGATTCTTACAAACTACTAATTAATAAGCCCCTATTTAAATAAAATGATGTTGTACTAAGGCAGACAACCAACGCCATCGAATAATGGGATACGGTATCACTTATTACTTGGGAAAAAGATTATACCTATGTAATTAATCGCCAGTACAAACTGGAACCGACAGAGGGCCCAATCTCTAAAGGTTAATGTAACCCCTAACAAGTTTTAAAAATACTTGTAAGTTTTGAGATTTCGGCAGCATATTGGACAGCTTTTTAGTTCCTTAAGGACTCATCAGCGGCAATGTGCCCAGACGCATAGAAAATCCTTAAGGGACGAAACAGCTATCCGGTACACGGCCTGGATGCATAGGAATCAAATTCTCAAAACCTACACGTATTTTTTTCCCTATTTAAATACCTCAAATTTTACAAGATCTGTCAACCTCACCAAAGGCGGAAATAACCAAATCAGGAAAGCAATAGTATCCCAACGCCCAGTAGAAAGCTAAAAAGCGATAGGCCCTAAACGGAACCGAAACAAAATATTATCAAAAAAGAAATCATGGGCCATACTTATTTAAGACAAAATTTAAGTTTATAATACAGACTCCTTCAGTATCTGTTTTCTAGTTCGATGTTTTATATATTTTTTAATTTATTACTTTCCCGCTACATGCATATACCGTATATACAGATTTGGCCAAAACTTTGCAGAATATAGGGGAGTTCATACAACAGACAAGAAGCCCAATATGCGAAGAATAAAAACAAAAGATTTTGGAAACCGCTTTTTAAACGGGACACGGCTTTTTAAAACCATTCATAATTCGGCATTTGAGGAAATACACGGAGGATGGTTTGAGTCTGAGAGTTTATCGCGCCAGATCAATTTCAGTTTTAGCCAATCACTTTACAAGAGGTTTGGATATTGTTTATTGGTACATAAAGGTGGTTTATTTGAACCCTTAATTTATTAAGATGCCATTATTTATCTGTTGAGCCGTTGACGAGTTCTCAACCTGAAAGACGGGCGGACAAAGTAAGGACAATAAATAAAGAGGAAAATGCGCAAAAAAGCGGCAAATTCTCCAGATTTTAGTTTTTTCATATCGTCATAATTTACGCAGTTATCTTGCTATTTTGATATCAAGATGTTTAATTTTTAATAAAAAATCGGTTGTGTCGCCCCAAAACTTTCCCGACGAGTATCCAGGAATACTTTTTCAGATATTTAATGTTAAAGTTTCAACTTTTGACATTTTTTTATTTTTGACAGGCGACAGTTGGAAAAATAATTTTGACTGTTCTGAACAGAGTTTTATAAGGGCTTTTAAACGACATATTGCATGTCCAATTCCGTGACATATTGCATCTGTCATTTTTGGATAGTGATACTTCCGTTAGACAGATCTCGTAAAAAAACTAATTAGTTCTTCCGACAGATAACCCAAACCCATATACCAAATTTCAGCTTAATCGGATTAATACTTCTTCAGATATTTAATGCTGAATTTTCAAATTTTGACATTTTTTTATTTTTGACGGGTGACAGTTGGAGAAATAATTTTGACTTTTCTGAATAGATTTTTTCTAGGGCTTTCAAACGACATATTGCATGTCCAATTCCGTGACATATTGCATCTGTCATTATTTGATAGTGGTACTTCCGTTTGACAGATGTCGTACAAAAACTAATGGGTTCTCCAACGGGTAAGCCAAACCCCTATACCAAATTTCAGCTCAATCGGATTAAACGTGTGGCCTCTATCGTGAAGAATACACACACACACACACAGACCGACAGACAGACTTCCATCTGGAAATGGTCTTAATCGTCTCAGGTGACCCGAAAATGGATATTTCCGTTTTTATCTCGAATTTCTTTTTTTAGCTCGTTCACAATACTTTCCCTTCTAGGAGGTGGGTCGGGAAAGTAAAAAAAAACAGCGACATTTTTTTTTCTACAAGCGTGCGGAAAGTTGTACTTTAGCGTGAGGAAAGTTGTACTTTTCCGCACTGATTTTATAAATACTAAAATGATTAATTGCATGCCCGAACTCCGCTTCGCGTCGTTCGGGCAACTGCAATTGCGTGCGGAAAAGTATAATTTTCCGCACTTGTTAGGAAAATAACTATTTCCACAACTAATTAACGGCAAAAAAGTGGCAAATTACTGATAAGATACCGTTGTAATTTTCCAAAGTTGTCTTGCTAAGTTGATAGACGTAAAGTATTGAAATAAGTGAGGTATTTCATAGGATTGGTATAAATGCTTTAATCTGCTTTTCAAGTACCTATCAGAATTGTAACAGTAGTGTAATTAATATTTTATATGAACATTAGTCTAATACTAGTGAAGATGTAGTTTAAGGGATTTACTGGAATAACTTGTCCCTACTAATCCGTCAATCCCACATTTTCACAACATTTAAACTATACCTGAGCTCAAGCTGTAACGTTTTATTTGCCTCAGTGCTCGTTAATAAATTGAAAATTTAAGTTCCCCGTATAATATGGAAGTCTTTAATGAATTGTTAGTCAAACTAGTTAGTCACGTATGTAGTTAAATTTAGTTTTTTTGCTTGCACTTTAATTACGCTTTTAACAATCAGTTGCTGATTATTATTATTTATATACACATATTTTTTCTTTATTATCATTATTATTATTTTGTTTTTACGCCAACTTTACTACCATAACGCGCATGCGCCTAAGCTCAAGCGACGCTTATCATTAAATGCGATCAGGTTAAAGCCTGCTGTTTACGAGGATTATGATAAGTGCATGCATTTTCTTTTAAAAATTTTTCTCCACGGCTGTTTAATAATAAGTTAATTCTGACTACATTTTCTGTGGAAGAATGATATACATTCTTCCACTAGTTGAAGAATAAATTTAAGAATCCACGGTAATCAGCCAATCACATCGTTTGATTTCTAGAATTTACATTCATATCAACACAAATCACATTGCTTTGAAAATAGCTAACCAATCGCATCTTATCAACATCCTAATAAGTCGCCATTTTATTTGAAATGTCAAATGTATAAACGTCAAAGTTTAATATTTTAAGTGTCAATTAAAGATTTGTGATAAAAACTATGATTTTAGGTATGTAATTTCTTGTATAGTCGTGGAGAAAGTATCGTCCTCAACTCGCATAGAATTATATCTATTATTCACTCGAATTATTCCGACACTCGCTGCCGCTCGTGTCGGAATTTTAATTCTCATGAATAATAGCCTTCATTCTATGCTTGTTGAAGAATATACTATTTTGTTACACTTAACGATGATTATGCGTTGTTTTTGCTTCCTGGAATAGTATCTGAACTGTAGTTTGCTTACCGATTTATTATTTCCATTTTTGGGCCATATATTGTTTTTTTGTTAAATTAATTTCGTACTGGCGATAAAGTTAATATAACTTGTGAGTTACTTGAAATTGTGTATTAATTTTCCACCGACGTTGATAGATCATGTGGTGGTAAGGATTTTAGGTATTTCAGGATGAATCTATCTGGCGTCCTTTTAGAATCGGATTGTATACGGTGACAAATCCGAACCCAGCCTTCTCCACTCGAGTTATCGGCAAATACCTCGTGGAGTACATCAAACCATCTACTGACTAGCATTTCATATGTAGCTTTATTTGCTGAATCAAACTATTAGATAAATAAATTAGTATTTCTTGTTATGATGATACATAATCTTAAGTTGTTTCCAAAATTAAAAGGCGAGCTGAAGAAACAAATGAAGGGACAATACATAATGCCTTATTTTGGATTCTGTTTATTAAATTTATATTTTTCTTTGATGTTAGTAAATAAATTAAATTAGGTACTGACTTTAAATTGGCAATATCAGATTATAAATAAATTGATGTAACCATGGTAAACCTGAATAAAGCTCCTTTCTTTTTGAAATGCGTTAGTATTTATTACTTTAAGTTAAACTATTTTAAATATAGCTACTAGATATTTCATAAAATAAAGTTCATAATATTTTTTTTAATTTAGAAGACAGTTCAGAAGTGGAGAATTTCCAAGATTTATTTGTTCATGTACAATGTAGTGGAAAGTCATATGTTATATATACAGGGTGATTGACGACCGACGCCACGAAGTTTTATGGTGAAATGACGTATATGTATTCGTTAACTTTTATTGAAGTGGTATTATGTAAGTTACTAAGGACTACGTTTTAAAAATATATTGAAATATACAGGGTGCTCCAGGAAAGTGAAACATATGAAGGTCATGTATTTTTTTAAATGGAACACCCTATTTTTTTACAATTTTAGATTCGTCCTGAAAAGCTGATTTCAAAAACCTAATACATCTATATTATAAAATAAAATGTTTTGAAGATAAGAGACAATTGAAAATCGCATTTTTTAAACTCTAAATGATTGCTACTACCAAACAACATAAAATCGGAGTTCTACTTGGTGGCATAAGAATAAAATGTATACAGGGTGATCAAAATTTGCGTACTTTTGATCACCTTGTATATATTTTGGTCTTATGTCACTAAGTAGAACCCAAAAAGTTACGATAGGGACATTAAAGCCGTTTTATCCGATTTTGTGTCGTTTGGCCGTAGCAGTCATTTAAAATTGAAAAGATGCGATTTTCAATTGTCTATAACTTCAAGACAATACATTTTATAATATAACTGTAATAGGTTTTTGAAATCAGCATTTCAGGACGAATCTAAAAATATAAAAAGTAGATAAGCTATGACAGTTCTGGCGCACTTATTATGAAAATTAACATGGGAAATCGCTTAGGGTTATTCTAGTAATTTCTGGCTCATTCAAGGTCACTCGTGACGTCATCAGACCTCACTGGGCATTAGTAGCCACGTGACCTTTGATCTTAGCGAAATCATTTGTGAAATAAAAATTGATCTGCTTCTCATCCGCTTTTGATCAAGTCTCACCGGTCTCTAACAGCTCTCGATCAGCTTTAAACAGCTCTTGAACAGCTGTAAACAGCTCTCAAACAGCTTTATTTCTAAACACGTCCAATGCCCTATTAGTCCTATCCACATAATCATCATCAGTATTTGATAATATTGCTGTTCTGTTAACTTCTGATCATAAGATGTTCAAGAGATGTTTAAAGCTGTTCGAGAGTGTAGTGTGCGTTTTCACTTCTCTACATTTTCCTTAGGTTAGGTTGTATAATGACAGTTGGTCGGTTTTTATTTTATAACCTCTTTTATGAATTTCTGGCACGGAACTAGCAGAAGAAAGAAATCGTTCCGGAGTTCAAGTTTCCGGATTTCTCGGCCAACTAAGAAAAAAATGAAAACAAGGAAGAAAGAAAAACATCTGAATATTATTATTATGGATTTTGCTAGCAATCAAAAATTTTGTACATCTTAAAAATATAATTATACAACTTATTCCTCTAGACCTTCACGTGGATATTCGGCCTTGGTCTCGATTTTCTGTCGAATTCTACAGACAGCTGTTAGAGACCTGATCAAAAGCAGATCAATTTTTATTTCATTTTATTCATAGTTGTTTTTTCACTTGGCCCAAAATATGAGGCTTCTATGGGACATACGAGAGAGTACAATGCTGATCCACAATTCTTTTTAAATTGCAGAATGATAATATCTTTGGTATTTGTTCCTATCGACCATTTAGATCATGCCTTGCTCTAGCCGAAGCCCTACCTGCCGAACATCAACCACTGTTAGACTAGTTAGAAGATAGAACTAATACTGGACTCCTAACCAGGTATTTAATTCACTGTTTTTAACAATCTTTGTTTATTTTTATATTAAATAATACTATGTTTATTAACAACTTTGTCTGTTTTTTGCAGAAGATAAAATGCCAGACGACCAGGTTTATTCCATCCAACGATGTGGAACCTCTACCAAAGGACTTTGGATCAGGCAGACCGGACCAATAATGATGCAGAGACAGCACAGTTCAATTTGGGAGCAGATCATCTAACCATTTGGAAATTTATAGATGACTTGCATTAGGTGCAGAAAGGTCGAGATTTATATTTCGAGCAACCTGTGACGGGCAATATCCCATCATTGAAGCAAAAAAAATACAGGGATGCAGATGAAGGCATTTACGGCTTGTTCAAATTTTTGTAGTAAACGGGGATATTTTAGAAAATCTAAGGGGACTTGCTCATAACTACAACATGTAATTTCGTGTTTAAGTTTAATACATTAAATATATTTAGTTTAGTGATATATACACATTTTATTTAAGTCATCCTTTCGACACGAAAACAGTTTTATTATTTAATTATAATAAACCTACTTATAAAAAATATAACAATTATTAAAAAGCTTGTCATAACTTCCAACGCCGAAATGACCAGCGCCGAAATGGCCGGCGCTGAAATAGCCGGCGCCGAAATAGTGGACGTCCAAACGGCCAGGCCGAATTGGCCACGTCGAAAAGTCCCATTCCCTTTTTTTATTACTGATTGATTTTTCCAAATTTACGGACTTAAAGAAGCCTATATCTCGAAAATTATACAATATATCGAAAAACATTATTAAATAAAACTTGTAGATAATTTAATCATCTTATGTTTTATGTAGAATAGTTATGTCGCTAGGATGCATAGTTTCCATATAAGCGATAAACCGACAAATGGGACTTTCAAACCGCCAGTCCACCCGGCTCAAGGGCTACTGGTAGGGCTTTTGATATTGTAACAGTACCTTATTCAGGTGGGGGTCTTAGTAATTTATATTTGACATGAAGGAAGTAATAAAATTTCAGCCACTTCAGAAAAATAAGTCTATTTCGTTTAAAATTCAATACATTGTAATAATTCACTTTAGAAATATTTACCAGATATATAAATCAATAGGACAAAGGCTGTTTTTCTTAGAAGGGCCTCTGCAAAAGGAAAAAGCTAACGGCTCACATGTAGTACATAAAACTTTCTGACACGAAATTAAATTTACTCGTTCAAAAATATAAAAATATAAAACAACGTATTTAGTTTAGTCAACTTATGTTATTAGATAAAAAATTGAAAACAGGACATGGGTTTGAATGATAGTTTTTTGGCGGGTTTTTCTATCCCTGTAAAGTCCAAAGTTCATGATTGTAACCCGACCTTTACCTGTCTCGAGAGATCAGACTTAATATTATATAGCGCGGATTCTAATTACATAGCTAGTAGCTGATATACCGCATAATTAAATTCAAGTAAACTCTTTCAAATTTACCCAGAGAGCAGCACTTACTGGAAGTCAAATTTGTAATAAAAAGGGATACGCCATTCTTAGTTCGCTTGGTAAAATATTCTCATTTCTGATTTGCTAGGTTCCAGTAAGATTAAGGGTGATACCGGGAAGTTTAGGGGGGTTGAACCCATTCGGAAACCTTACGCTGTGTAACACTAATTTCGTTTGTAACTTTGAAAATTATTTCCAAATTTGAGTTAGTTAATTTCCAACTTCGCTGGGGATCGGTTCTTCTTTTAATAAGTAGTTGTTTTAGATATTAATATTCAGAGTAAGTTTCTCAACTAAAATTCGGGTTTCACTGTACGGGATTGTTTAAGTAAATAATAGTTTCTTACGCGCCTAGCTATTGATGAGAGTCCGCTTGATAGGGAACTGATTAGCTGTTGCTCTTTAACAATTAATTAACTTCATTTTTTTCAATAACTTGTAAAGTAATTCTCATAATTGTTTCTTTAGCAATTTGGACTTATGGTCATGCATATAGACATCTCTCGCCAATAAAATGAATTAGTATTTATCTCGTGTTTCAATCAATGAAAATAATTATACCTACTCCCGTAACCTAAAATGTGTGAAAAATAGTGGCCGACCTCCTTCGTGATGACTACGAGTTGAAGATTGTTCGTCAGAAAAAGGTAGGTGAAAAATATATATTAGATATAGTAATTGTCCGTGCTCGCGACGCGAATTACTTCTGTCTCGCGGTGTCAGCTTACAGAATCCGCGTATGCCTCGCTCGGCCTACAGTCAATTAGCGGTGTTCTACCAAATCACTCTAAAATCAATAATAAATAACACCTAATAAATAGAATAAAATAGAACCCCCGCGATGTAACAATATTTTCACCTATTAACTAGTCCAAAAAAAGTTACGAAGTCAAAAATTGTATTCTCAACATTTCCCTCTACATATACCTTTTTTTTAGTATTCGTTGCCTGGCCTATTTTCAATAACTGCACTCAAAGATTTTTGCTTTTCTGAGTCATACACCTTTTAAGTGTTGAAAGATGTTAAAACAGTCCCTAACATGAAATATAATAACCAAGTATTTAGCGTATTAATTTATTATTTACTGATTTCAACAATATAAATGACTTACCTGAGTACATCGCTAGCATGAGAAACTACATAGCTTGAATTTTCAATTTTTCCTGAATTATACAGCGTTTCCACTGGTGTGCCTTCAGTATATCTCTTGTAGTCCAAATGCATGATTCTGACATTTTTGTAGCTTAACAAAGCTTTTAGAAACTGATCTGATTCATCGCCATCAAACTGAAATTCACCTGGTGAGGAATAGAGCAGAAATATATCTAAATTGGGATTCATTTTGGCAGCACTCTCTACAGCACAGGCCTGTCGCGAAGATATTGAAATTTTTTCTCTATCATAAGACGTACAAGAAGTTTCATGAAAGAAAATTGATTTTCCTTTTCTAATAGATATTTCAGAAATATCTGGTAATGTTTTTCCAGCAGCTCGGTAACATTGTATGCTGTTTTTAGGTGTTTGTCCTGTTATACTAGTGTAATTTTTACGTCTTTTGTAATAATAAATGTTTTTGAATCTTTCATATTCTAATTTATTAAGATTTTCTTGATAATATAGAACTAGTGAAAATAATATTACAAGTAATATTGAAAGAAATATCCATTGCTTGTTAAATTTTTTTAAGTACATAGGATTCTTTTTATTTAAAATTTATTCCGAAACTAGTCCTGAAAAAAAATTAAATTTTAAAAATTAATAAAAAAAAAACATTAAGAAAAAGTTTAAATTTGATTTTTAACAGTGAAAATATTTTAATATAAATTATTGACAGCTATGATTAATACATTGGAATTTAGTTAATAAGATACAGCTGGTATAGAATATTTAAAATATATAAAATATAACTTCCGTGCCAACGAAATTTTTTTAAAAATAAAAATTTTTATACAATATTACAAAAATAATATTTATATTGTTTTTTGTATAATTTGATGAATAATAATAAGTGACCTTTTCAGATCTATTGTGGTTGTCCTCTCGATTAGAGAACTTGATCTAGATTTGTATTATTTATCAGACTCGATAATCTAGTAAGTGGTTCTCCTCCGTAGCATTCGGCTTTGGGCTTTTCTTCATAGTCCTTCCCAGTAACAATGTATATTTACTGCGGTTTCCTCCTCTTCCTGACAAAAACTGCAAGTAGCTTTCTCTGCCTAACTTCTTGTATTCATATATTTGTTGAGCCTACAGGGCATGTATGAAGGCCTACTATTAATTAAGTAGTTCTTCTGTTCTGACTTAGTAGGTACTCTGTGAGTTTGGTGATGATCCGATGATAAACTATTTAGATTGTCTTTTCCCTGGTGACTTCTTCCTCCACTCTTGAAACATTTTTAGCTTCCATCAATTGATGGAAGCCCTGACTATTGTCTTCGCAATACCACAGAACGGTTCCAGTCCGATTAAACATTGTATTACTACTTTTCGTGACAGTTTATCTGTTTCTTCATTGCCCCGGTGCCACTTTTGTCCCGGTATGCAGTCTGAATATGCATA
Source organism: Neocrepidodera transversa (assembly GCA_963243735.1). Lineage (NCBI taxonomy): Eukaryota > Metazoa > Arthropoda > Insecta > Coleoptera > Chrysomelidae > Neocrepidodera > Neocrepidodera transversa. The sequence continues at coordinate 25,212,774 of OY725342.1, read as the reverse complement.
AACCTCACACCTCTGTACATACAAGTGGAGAATGTGGCAAAAAGAACAACATGTAGGATGATCCGAAATATCACTAGAAGTAAACCCGATTTCCGTATCAGAGACGGACTCATCTGGGACATGCCTCAGGACGAGATACCATGATACATTGATGGGTCCAGGACAGTAGAGGGCACTAGAACAGGAGTATATGGGCCTGGTACAAGATGGTCCGAAAGCTTGTGCAAATCACTAAGTATTTTTCAAGCAGAAATATACGCTATTGAAAAGTCTGTATAGCTCAACGTTGAAAAGAAATTCCACAGGCAAGAAATTGTCATTATGTCAGATAGTCAAGCAGTCATCAAAGCGTTAAGCTCCCACGTAATCAGCTGCAAGATAGTCAAGGAATGTTTAGCGAAACTAAATGAGCTAGGCAAGAATAATACAGTCACACTCCTATGGGTTCCGGGACACACCTGGGTGGAGGGAAACGAAATAGCAGGTAAACTTGCCAAGAAACGGGCTGAAACTCCTTTATTGGTACCTGACCCCTTCTGTGGGATCAGTAACAGCATTATACCGGAAGAATTAAAAAGAGAAGTGGAAATAAAAGAATCCAACCACTGGAGTAATCTACAAGGAATAAGACAAGCGAAAGTCCTTCTGAGAAACAATAACCAGACGAGGTCCACAGAATGTATCAACCTGAGTAAAAATAAGCTTCGCATATCAACACGAGTCATAACAGGGCATTACCGGCTGAGAAGATATCTTAAGAAGCTTGGACTAGCCGAATAAGAAGAATGCATATTTTGTGACTTATGGCCATATTCACCGTCTGGCGCTTAAACGGAGCTTGGCTAAGCTGGCTTAAAATTTAAAGCTTCGCTTTGGATCTGCCATTATGCACCGCATAAGTGTAAGCTCGGCTTCTTTAAGCCTACAATAAACATGGCAACATCGTAAATATATGCTCTTCTTCTTTTATTCCCAGTTAATTTGAAAAATAACTTACAATTTCGTTATTTGTACCAATTGTTGAATTGTAATTGTACCATTACCACAGCCACACCTCCCTGTGATTTGTACCCTGGCGGTTGTGGATGTGCATTTGTATTGTTTTATTTTATTTTTATTTAGTTTTCTATTGTGTTTAATAGTTTAATTATGAGTTGTAGTAGTAGTTCTCAAAAAACACGTGTGCCAAATTTCACGAAAGCTGAAATTGCACATTTGTTAAATTTAATTGCAAATAAATATGCATTGACGTTGGAGGACAAAAAAACAGATCGAGTGTCCACCGATCAAAAAACCAAAGCCTGGCAATTAATTGAAGATGAGTTCAATGCTTCTTCGACTTCCGGAATATATAGAAATTATAGTTCTTTAAAAAAGTTCTATGAAAATCGTAAAAAAAACTTAAGAAAGGCTTTGGCTGACGAGAGAAAAGAAATAATGCTAACAGGAGGTGGTCCGCCACCAAAAATAAAAAAAGACGATAGCGATGACATCCTACTATCAATTTTAAATAACAAAACTCTTGTGGGCATTAACAGTCCCTTTGATGACGATGCAGATACTTCATTTATTGAAGTCATTAATAAAAGGGATGATAACATTGTTATCGAATTTAATGAAAATGATGAAGAGAAAATTCAAATGGACCAAATCCAGGCAGTAGGTATACATTTTATATTAGATGTTTTTATATTTAAATTTTGCATTTCAGAGCACTTCTGCTGATGATGGTGACCCTTCCAAATACAATAATGTTGCTGCTTCAAATAATTGGAAAACATACACTCCATCTCTGTTACAAACACCCACTACTGCTGCACTTATGAGTGATTCTGAAAATAAGGTCAGTTTTATTTTTCTTCTTATTCAGCTAGTTCTAATTAAAGTAACATTTTCAGATATCAAAAAAAGCTAGTAGTCGAAGACGACCAACAACAATCGTTAAACCACTAACGTCATCAGAGATTGCTAAAAAATATGACATTTTACTCGATAAAAGACTGCAGCTTATCGATGTTCAACTTGAACACACAAAAGTGGAAAATGAACTCATTATAAAAAAACGTAAAATGGAAATTGAGCTTCTACAAATTGATCTTAATTCAAAAAAGAAGTGAAGGCATTAATTTTTTAATAAATCTATGTTATATTTTATCGTTTTAATTTACTGCCCCATAGAACCCAAATTCTCCACTGTCTTATAAATATATAAAAAGGATATTTTTTTCTTCAGGTTACTGTATGTGTTAAGAGAGAGTGCAAAAATACTATTAAAAGGACTTTGGAATAGTTTTATTAACACTTCAAGAATAAATAAGACATTATTTGACTGTTTAACTGTGTTGGCTTTTACTTGATGAAAATTCATATATTTAGAAGAATAAAAAGTTTTATGATTTACATAAAAAATATAACAAAAGTTATTTAATGACTATGTAACGTGTTTCGTTGTATAACAACTGTATCAGACAAATATTAACAAAAATATCCTAAAATATATATTACAACTAAGATTAAAAGGTATTACAATGGTGTAAAGTATTGAAAATAACATTCATTAGAGTCGTTAAAGGATTACAATTTTTTTAGAAGATTTATAATAATTTTAAAAAGCTATTAACATTCCTCGAAAGGTTTACAAGTATTAACAAAGGAGAAAGTTATTGATTTCTAATGATTCCAGGTAATTTACACAATGTTTTATGTTTACAAAAAATATAACAAAAGTTATTTAACTGTGAAACATTCATTTTCAAATTCCAACTGATCTTCTATCAGTTCTAATACCGATAGCACCGCCTGTTTTGTTAATCTGAACCGGCAAAAAAAACTCATATCGTCCATATCCTCAATATAATTATGTCTCGTGTTATATCGACGTGGAAACCCAAATTCGATAATATCTAGAATATCGATATCATCTTCCAAAAAGATTTCTTCCTCGATATCCATAGGTAATAGGTAAACGCAAAAAAATTGTAAACTCGCGGATCGTAAAAGCACTGATAAAAAACCAATTCAAGTGGGTTTATAGTTTATTTCAACCTCTCTATTTATAGGTTATATTTACTATAAGCTTAGCTTTAATATTTAAGCGCCCAAATTTGACAGCTTAATTTTAATCTCGCTTAAATACAATATTTGCTTCGGTGCATATCAAATATGTGAGTTAAGCGGGTTTAAGCTTAAGCTAAGCTTATTCTAATACGGTGCATATGGGCATTAGAGGTTTAAAACTCAATCCACATAGTCTCTGAATGCACTGCTTTGCAAAACCTAAGGGAAAAACCTATTGTTAGTCTGTTTCGACTACCAAGCTTTGCTAGGACCTCCAAGAAGTCCCATACAAGTTTTTTGATTTAACTTGAATGGAGCGTAATGCTTTAAGTGCTGCTTGGCTGCTGAGTATATAGCTATAGCTTTTGATATACTCTGTGACCTTAATATCTGTTTTGTACAATATTGTATAGTAATTAATTATACCTGAAATACTGTTCCACGTATGCCTAGATTCCGTGAAACTTTTGTCTTTGTGTTACGCTTCGATCTGGTATGTGTACTTTAAAAAGTATTTCAAAGCTGTATTTAGAAAGCATTTGGTTCGATGGCATCTCTATTACTGGGTTATTTTCTAACTCTCTTTGTATTTTTTCATAATCGGCTCTATCTTGACTTATTATGGTCTGATGTCCTTTAATTAGTCTACATGTAGCTAACTTACCTTCTGTGAATATGTAATGATCCAAGGTGTAATAAGACCCATAAAAGACCACTAATGCTATTGTTGGAGTTTTTCTCATCACTCCTGTGATACATATGCATGATTGCCTGCCTTTGTATTCTACTAAGCACTTGGATAGCTCCAGCCTGTTGTGTCTTCGGCCACCATACCACCGAACCGTAGAATAACTTGGGTCTTATTACGCCAGTGTACATCCATACCATCATCTTCGGTTATAGCCCCCAATTTTTGACACACGTCCTTTTACTTATATTAAGACATACGGTGGCTTCTTGAGTCAATTTCTGAAGATGATAATTCTATATAAGCCTATGGTCAAAGATAAAATGGATATGGATTGTACAAATCTCATTCAGCGTCGGTTCAGCTGAACTCCAATATTGTAATGTTGGTATCTATCCTAACAGCGTTGTCAGATTTCGAATTTACGACGAATGTAGGGACATCTTTGTTTCTCTAATTAGAAAATAAAGAAAGTAAATAAAATATTATTTTCTTCTTAACTTTATTTGTTTTTGGGTCGTACAAATATTATTTTATGAGGTTATGTCACTTATGTGAGGTGATTATATATGGGTCGTTTTTCACAAAGTTGTTAGGAATCTACGGCTTTCTTATTGAAATTAAGTTACAGCCACCATCCTCTACTAATAAATTGTCATTAAAATCCCCACATTCAAATTTTGCCCTCAATAAACAGTTTGAAAAAAATATTGAATCATGAGTTGATCCTGGCTTGAAATTGACAACTTGAATCAAACTCTTCATACATTTCTTCTATTTTAAAAAATAGAAATAAATCTTCTTCTATAATGGATAACACAATTAATTATACATTTTTCAATTTTTCCCTCAAAAAACAAAATTCAAAACTGCGGAGGAAGGATAAACAACCAATGAAGAATGAGAGTATAGTAGTATCAATCTACTATCAAAAAATGCATCTGAACTTGGTTTAAGCCAGGAAACTTGACCGCTTTGTTAAACTCGCAGATGAACCAGGTTTACGTTGAACGGAGGTTCAAGTCACATTGTACAATCGGGCCTAAAATAGGTATATATGTGATTTTAACCATCTGAAATACATACAAATAAACGAATGGTTTCACACCGGAGTGGTGCGTCTCAAATATAAAGCATGTAGTATAATTCGCTACTCTGCCACGTGTTTCCAACCCGCGTAGACATTGTTCGACTTGTTTAGTGGCCAAGTTAATAAATTAATTTTTAAGTTTTTTCGCGATATATACATAGTAGAAATGTACGCAGTTTGTTAAAGCTAATGAATTTGCTATATTCTGGCGCGCCTCGAAGACCACTTCTAATGTTTTTATTTTAAGTTTACTAATGTGTTCAGTACTGGGTTGGCCACCTATAGGGTTGCCTCCCTTTGGTGTACTGTCAAAGTTAAAGTAGTTGAATCCACAAGTGCCGTACTTTGTCGGGTACTACGCCGTCTCATCCTACGACACTCCTTACCTACACTTATTTTTGATGTGTCTTTTAAGCAACACCGGGGTTTAGACCTCACTCAAACTTCCTAAATTTTTTACCTTTATAAAATACCCTTTTATCGTTTTCTAGAACCACATAATCCTTATGATTCTTATATGTGCCTGTGAGAATTTAGTTCATTTGTAATTTGTTTAGCCTGATGATTGCATATTGCCGAAACTATTCGCCGCGCCCTCATTTTCATTCAATGTAACTAGAAGCCCCCCTTTTAAATGTGGTATTGGATTTAGAGTTTTACTAAATGATTTTATTATTTGCCAACGGAGGTCTGATGATAAGAAAAGTCGCACTAAGTGACTTTGATATAAAATTAAATCGTGAATACGTCAGTTGCGACGTGCTTCCTGCTTTCTGGCAGTAAGTCGCAAGTTGCATGCTACTTTGGTGTGAAAGCCCATTTAAAGATGCGACACAGATGTGGAATTAATATTTGCTGTAGAAATAGTACTGAGTGTATCCCGTCTACTCCAGGAGATTTAAAGTGTTAAAATTTATTTGTAGCCCATCTAATTTTGTTTGGTTTAGATATTTCTGTATCTAACTTCCAATCATGTCTAGTTGACATTATTTGATGGCCGCCTGCTACATATTTTACGTCCTTTAAAATTGTCAAGGCCGGAAAGTGTACTTCTGTGAGTAATTTGAGACTTTCCTCTAGATATTCAGTATATGTTTCTTCGTCTTTTTTGTGTATCAGAAGGTTGGTAGTAGCTAAGACTTTGCGGAGTATCGGAGTCTCCTCACAGAACCTTTTCCACGACTGCCTTTTAGCTTTCCGTAGTTCTTCATTATACTGCGTAAGTGCAGCTTTGTATAAATCCCAATTTTGGTTGGTTTTGCAGTGACTGAATAGCATACGCACCTCGCCTCTAAGATTTTCCCGATGATTGCTTATGGTGGTTCCAACTTAAACTAGAAAATTCCTATTTAGGTTTTGATAGTTAAGTACAAAAGTTTTTTTTTGAGCATCATCAATTTTTTTGCTCGAGTTTTGGTTTTGCACGGCTGTATCTCATAGATTATTGGAAATTTCTCCATGCAATCTGTAGATAAAATGTTCTTTATACCAAAATATACACAAGTTATGTGAATATGTCGAGAACAGAGTTTTAATCCTCCGAAGTGTTTTTAGTGCACAAACCCAGAAAAAATGTCGTTTTTTCATATTTTCAACCATAATTTACAAACCGTGTATATCTTAGCATAACTGTTTTGGATAAAAATGTTTTCTGGATCAACACGAGTAAATTTGCTCTATATTGTAATAACTACAATCAACCTTTATAGTTATTTTGGCCATTATAAAGAATTTCGCCACCAAATAGTATATTTGATACCAAATTTCAACTTTTATTGGCAAATATGTCTTTCTTTTAAAGTTTATTTCGCATTTTTTTTATTTATTTTATAGAGCTATTGAAAACTCAAAATTAAAATAAAGAGGGGGTAATACTACCCAACTCTCCGAACACTCCTAGTTAAGTCATTGTTTAATCAATTATTTTAGGTTTTCTCTCTCAAAATACATTAATAAATAAAATAATTAAAAAAAAATTGTTAAAAATTCTTAGGTAACCATTGGATTGTTTTTTACCTATTTTCTACAATATTTATGTGTATAAAATTTCATCTAAATCGGTTCAGCCGTTTAGAGGCTATCGAGTTTTCTCACACATACATACACACACAGGCACACATAGACGCACAGATACACGGGCACACCGACACACAGATATATAGATATACAGATACATAGACACACAGATACACAGACATGCAGACACAAAGGAACAAAGATACAAAGACACACAGACACAGAGACATATACACAGACAGACATCATGCTGAAAAGGGTAGAAATTGATTCAGGTGACCTAGAAACCTAAAGATCCGTTAAAATCTGGGTGTGGCCAAAAATCATGATTGCAATACTTTCCTCCTATACAACTTTGATGGGTTCAGAAAGTAAAATGGCAAAAAACGTGATTTTAATCGATTTCTACAGCCGTCCGAGAAGTCGATGGTTTTGACCTCTCCGATAGTCCTTCTAGTTCATAGTCTGAATCTGAGCTCGCGTTATATAAAATATTTAAGGGCATATCTCTTTGGGTGTGTCTTGTATATTCATCTTCTTCTTCGGTAGCTTCATCTTCATATTGGGATATCTTTTCACTCCACCAACATACTTTTGTAAACAATGAGTCCAGCTTTTTCCTTTATGTCATTTCTCTATTGATATGGTGACATGATGGAATCGCTCATCCTGCTCTTCCGATTCGCTGGGCAATTTTTGTAAAAACTCATCAAGGTGATGGTCCATAAAATGCAATTTGAATGTCATGGATGATTTTATTTTATGAAAATAAAAAATCATTGCTTTTAACAATCTCTTCATTTAGTACAAGATTCATTCCTAAACCGAATCCGATTACAACTTTTATTGTGACCCAGACTCTCCAGTGAATGTGTATCAGCAGGTTGGTAAACTTTTTCGCTTTTCATTAAATTTGGAATATCCGGCCCAGTGAGTACACCATTAACGAAAAATTAATAGCAATGCGAAGAGTGTGAAGTGAACATACTGTTTTTAATTTTTTCAGTGCTGAGGTTTGTCCATAGACTTCTTCAGTATCGTGGACGACCACTTGGCCGAATTTCGAAACAATTCCCAATTTTATATAGAGAGGTGTTAGTAATATATTAAGTTATTAAAGGTTCATTAAATTTTAACCTTTTTCCGTTTTCGGTAGTTCCTGACACATATAATGGTCGATTTTGCTTCACGAATCCCAATTACAAAGGAAACAGTAGAATTTTGGAAAACCGCTCTTTTGCGGTTTTTGATATTTAAAATTTTTATTGATCTTTAGGGCAAAGTAAACGACTCTCTCCAGAAAAGCTATTTCGTTAGAAGAAATACAGCCTTAAAGAATGCTCTTTTTTCCAGGGATAGAGGAGAGATATGAAAAGTCCTTAGTAAACATATATGTGGTTTATATAATACAAGCATTATGTCAAGAATTAACACGTTTTTAGACTAATCTAAAAGGATAGGTTGTTTTCCCTTACTTTATTCTAGAGCTGTGAGGCGCACTGTCAAAAAGTACTCGCGAGCACTAAGCACCAAATACTTGAAAAATGCTTTAAAATAGTGGTTTAAATTCTCGAGAATAAACACTTTTTGAACAATTATATTTTTGAATTGGAATTGTCTGTTAGCTTATTAAAAACTGGAGTAAGTCTAACAAAACCACATAGAGTTAGAATATAGGAATCAATATGAAAAAAGTTAAATATATTTCTTAACCTCTTAAATTTTTATTCTTTTTAAATACACAAGAACAAAAAAAAAACAGTATAAATTAAATGGTTCTTAGGGACATAGGAACGTAACCGACTCGTTTTCTAAATATTAGTCCGTGAACTAAATGTCTTAAGAAACTTGTATTTTAATATAAAAATAAACCGAGCAAGCTATATAAACCGCCAACTACGAAAAATTACATAGATTCTAAAATTCGTCATACTCCTCCCATAATGCGCGGCATTACCTCATGCTAGCTGCAATGATGAGGTTGCGCTGATCCCGAAAGTCATACTCCCCCCCAATAATACCCCGCATTATCTCATTTTAGTTTGCGCTTATTGTAACACTATCCAAGTAGTTCAGCCATGGACAGACGGACAGACAGACAGCTGTAGAGCTGACTTGGTTAACTGATTTATTTCTGGGACAGAGAAACTGACGGAGAGATGGACAGACAAATGTAGTTGATCCAGGTCACTGAAAATAGTAGATGGGTGAGCTAAAGTAACCAGCTACCTATCTCCTCAATTCATAACCAATCTTGAGTTATTGCTAAAAAAACAGACAGACAAATAGACAGATAGACAGACGGACATTATGAAGTCCATAAGTACCTTTGCTTTGCTTCGTTACTTAATAAAAGGTTTTTTTAAGAATGTATATATGAGATGTATATTATATTTGATATAATATTTTTTGTCATAAAATCATTTTTTTTATTCAAAATAGTCAAAGTAGTAATTATTTTGTTTTCCAAATTATACACAAATATTTACCAGTGTGAGTTTAAAAATGTTCACGAAGGGGCTTAACACTTAGCTCGCCTGTCTCTTGGTATGCTCGCGAGCATTTTTGAGTACTTTTGACGAGCACTAAGAATTAACCAAAGATTTTAAAAGTGCTCGTAAGCACTGTGCTCCCGAGCACTAAAGTGCTTAGAAAAGCACTAAGCAGTGCTAAGGGAGAGCTTTGACGTTATTCAACGGTATGAGAAAAGAACAACTTTTAATACAAGACTGTTTTGAGAAATAGCGTATTTTTTATATCTTAAAAATAAAGTACTATTATTTATGGATGTACTTATTTAATAATCGTTTGGAAAGCAAGAGTTTACTTTATTTGAGCCAAGTTTTTTTTGTAGCTGTTTAGTTAAAAACTATGATAGATAAATATTTAGTGTTGTTTTATTTCTTGATTGTTAATTATTATGCAAATTATGCAAACAAACAAAATCTCTCTTCATTAAGTTTCAAAAGTAAAATATTATACAAATATTACAGTATTTAAATTGAAAATATAACAAACCTTTAACTTGAATAATACTATGGATTATCACAATACTAAATCACTTTAATATTTATATCTTGTTTTCAGTAAATAGTTATTAGTTTTGCGCACTAATTTTTTTAAAAGATACAGTGATAACAATATGATAAGATATGCTGAACAGCCTTCTCTTTACTATCCTGGAAAACTTGAATAACTTTATCGAATAGTAATATGTAGATAGGGGAACTATACCTTATCTGCTAAAATATTTAAAATTATTTATGCTAATTAAGAGTTACTAATGTTAAACGTCAATTAGTTGCAGTTAAAAAATTTAAACAAAGTTAAATTAGGTCATAATAACCAAGAAAAATGCGATGAAATTAAAAATATTTGTTTATCGCTTTATTATGTAAATGAAATGGATTTGAAAAAAATAAAACAAAGTAGGCAGTAATACTAAAACGTTTTTATAAAAATAAACTCCTTTTAGCCAATTAATTTAACCTTTGCGCAGCCGCCGTACCAGCTACTTCAGTGACAAAATTAATTGTTGCCGAGCAAGAACCAACGTTTTATAGTTTCTCGCGAGAAAAATACACATTTAGGATTTTCCAGTTTTTAAAATTGAAGGTAAATTATGCTCTTTAGTGCAAAATGTTTCAGTGCAAAGTTGTAAAGCATAAAATTCCCTACAACTACTGCATGAAAATTTTTCCCGAATTCCCAATAGTTTTCACATATGATTTTAGGAGATCATAATTGTAGCAGTGTGATATACAACGTGCGCATGCGCAGCTTATGTCGTTTTTAATGTGTTCCATAAATTAATGTAATGCTTAGTATTTCGTAATTGAAATAATAATAATAAAAAAACCTATTCTCTACGGTAGAGCCGGGAAAGTTCTGGGGTGACACAGCCGATTTTTTTTATATATTAAGAGGGGGACCTTAACAGGCACACCACACTGGCAAAACTAAAATTCCAAGCACCGTGTGCAAATTCACAGTTCTGTTGTGTTACTCGAGTTGCCAGTGTCGTCAGTCTATCACTGTCTTTCAGCAATAATAAAAGAGATGCACTGTGTTTCATATATACCAACAGAAAGACTATCTTTTTTTAAATTATTTAATCTTCTGTATACCAGGTGGCGCTAGTAGTATTAAAATATTAATTTCTAATTTAAAATATATTTCCAGAATTTTCCGATGCACTTTGTACACATGTTCAACCAACCTAAGCTAGCAACCAGACCATAAAACAGATGTTATCTTGTTTTCGACTACCTGAGCCTGAGGCTAAGGTTTATGCTTGTTTCATCCCGTCTGGTTTCGCCCCTCCAGGTTTTATGTCTCGTTTCGACCCGTCTACAATCAGCTACCTGCTAGATTATCTTGTTTCACCCCGAGAGAGAGCGTGGCCTAATTAATGAGATTTATTTTTAATATAAAATATTTCAAAAATATATAAAGATAAAAATAAAATAAGATGAATTTATTTTGTATAAATATTATTTTAGATAAATTTAACAAATATGTATTTAGGAACCCTTATTCAGTATTATTTTCTAATTTGCTAATTTTGGGAACATTTTCAAGCCAAATTTTTTCAAATTTTACCTAGAAGATTATTCATTCTTTAATTTATTAATGTGCTAATTTTTTTATCTAATATAAAACAAAAATAATTTTTCCAAATTTGTTGTAATTTATCGATTATCGAATAATAATACAAGATTTTTTGAATAAAAAGCATTCATTTTAAGTAAACAGAATGTTATATGTTATAGAAAAAATACAATGAAACATATATCAATATAATATATTTAAAAAAAAACATAGGTGTGTAAGTACATACAAAAATTAATAAAGGGGCTAAATATAATAGTATTGAAAATAAAAATGACTGATCAAAAAAATATTATATGTAAAAATATGGAAACAAAAAAAAATCTGTATATCTTTAGTTTAAAATTTGAATATAATATATTTAAAAAAAAATATAGTCAATAAGTCATTTACATAAAAAAATTACAAAGGGCTAAAAAAAAGTAAAGACAAAGTCAAAAAAATCAAAACCTATATGTAACATATTTATAATTTTAAAATGTAAGTTAATTTGTGTAAGCAGACGTTAATTTTAGATGGGTCGTTATTTAGGTGGGACAAATTTTTTTCAATTATTTTGTCGAACTGGATGTATTTTGTTTTTCTTTTTTTTTGCGTCATATGCAGCTCAACCTTTTGTTTTAATATTAAGTAATGAGCTGCATCTTTTTTTAGAATATCCAAAACCAACAAAAGATTTGGATGTACTTTATGTAAAGTATTGTTGAGCCTATGATGCCATCCTTCCAAAACATTGATGGTACGGTGCCTTTCACCACTGCAAATCCACATATCTCGGATATAGCCATTGTTCAACAAAGTAATTGTTAAATTTTTCAATCGACTCTTGGTTGGGGCAGTTTTCCATTACGTAGATCCATGCATCATCTATCATAATTTGTGGCAGATGTGATAAAGCAGCACATCTTCGAATGTGCATTCGAATTTCTTCATTTTCTTTGTACCCATTTGTAAGTCCCAGTTCTTGAACTTTCCGCCATATGCACTGATTGAAGTGAAAGTTGCACCATTTAACTGTACAATTGGATAAATATTTCCTTATTGCTTGGATCGTTGCAATTTCGAAGTCAATTTTAAATTTAGCAGGTTTCCAAGCTGGTAAATGTTTTTGGATTAATGTAAACAGTCGTATGTAACTTTCTTCAGATTTATCTGGTAATAATGCATATGTTACTGGTATAATATTGGTTTCGTATTTTGAGCTTCCAATATCGGCATGAATACAATAAAGCTGTTTGAACTGGGATGGGCAGCTTTTAAAAGTTCCATCGCCAAAAAAATCGGTTGCCTCGTTAATTACTTGGCGTGAACTTGTAGAAGCAAATCCCATGATTCTATCGCTTACACCATCATCAAACAACAAAAAATCATTGAACAATTTTTTTGGAATGGCAATGTCTTCACGACTTTTAAATTGCACCAGTCCTTGGGAATCGTTTCTGGCGTTGTAAAACCTCTGCTTTACGCTTCTAAAAGCAGGTACCTCTGTAATAAATTCATAACCTGCACTTGTAATAGCAGACATTTCTTGTTGAAAAATTTGTGGAACGGGTATCAACTCTTCCCGAGTTCATTTTTTTGCTTTATCCAAAGATTTAGCCACATCGTTTCGTGCATCATTGGGAACACACTGATGTTCTGACCTTCAAAGTACGTTTCCACTGCAAAAAATTTTAACAATTATAAAAATGACAAAAAGTATTTCTTATAAATAAGTCTTTCTTCGTTAAAATTGAATTTAATATTAAAATGATAAAATGGTTTAAAAGAAGCTATATACTTACTTTTGCAAAGTCATTGTGCCTCTACAGTTTTTTTAAATTTGCAAGTCCATGAGCAAGACCCATCCTTATTTTTTCCTTTTAAGTACAATTGGTATAAAGAGTCCAACAGAATCTGTCCACCTCTTTTACTTTCAAAAAATTCCATAATCACACAATTTAAACACATATAAAAATCACAGCAAAACGCAGAATATAAATGATATATTGTTTTTACGTTTGAGGAAATATATAACAAAAATTTTTCAATATTTAATTCATTTTTAACTGCTCAATCAGAACATGGTATTTAATAACCCAATCAGGTTCATGATATTGAATGACACAAGTTAGGTTTTAAGAAATTTGGCTTAAAACAATATGCTTCTTAAAAGATATCTAGGTGTATATCTTTGTAAATTAATAAAAATTTACCGAGAACAATTAAATAATAATCAATATATTATAATCTAGGTAAAATTTCTCATTAATTAGGCCACGCTCTCGGGGTGAAACAAGACAATCTAGCAGGTAACTGATTGTAGACGGGTCGAAACGAGACATAAAAACCGGCGGGGCGAAACCAGGCGGGATGAAACAAGAAGACACCGAGGCTAAAATAGGATTTGCACTATTTGAAAGAAACTCTAATCTCTAATATATTTTAGTTTCTTCGAATTTAGAATTATAATTATAGCCAAAATAAAGATTTCTTTTTAAATTTTTGTAATTTTGTTTTATGAAAAAGTATAAAATAAATAAATCGTATATCCGAAAGAGATCAAAAAGTACTTGGTGTGAATTATTTGAAAAAATTCAAAGGGTTACTTGAAAAAAAAATTGATCTTTTTTTAGCTTTTAAACTTATTTATTCATGCATTTTGATCCAGAAAACCTAAAAAAAGGTCTATACTTCTCATTTTGAATAAAACTGTATGAAATATCAATTACTTATTGATTTTAAAATTATTCAAAAAATGTTTTAATTTTTTTTATGATATACTGGGTGTAAACGGGTCATGGACCACCCCTATAGCTTTTAAACAGATTAATAGATTTATACCAAATTTCGGTCGATTATAATAGAGCTATTTATTGGATTTTTGTGTGTAAAATATTTCATAATTTTAAATTATAATTATTTTACTATTGATTTTATTAATTTCTTAATTACCAGTTGCCATTTCATTAACATGGATAGAAAAAATAAACCAACTTTATTCGATTTTAGTGCTAAGCGAAAGTTCAACTTTGAATCTCCAGAAAGACGGTATGTCATAACATTACTTTAATTTTTTTATAATATACCGGCTGTAAATGGGTTATGAGCCACCCCTATAACATTTAAACGTGTTAATAGATTTAGAGCAAATTTTTGTCGATTCTAATAGAGCTATTTTTGGATGTGTATGAAATGTTTCATAATTTTAAATTACGATTATAAAATAACTTTTGTTTGTACATCTTATACTATTAAATTTACAGAAAATTTCACACTTGATAAAAGTTTCTAAATCTAATAAACTTAACGAAATTAAAAAATTGATATCAAAGATATACAGGATGAAATTAGGAATACGTGAATGTATGATTACAAAATAACTTTTTTGTTTGTACTCCGTGTACTGTTAATTTTAGAGAATATTGAAAATATTCATAAAAATTTTTATCAGAATTGATTAGACAATTACTTTACTAGGAGTGTTCAAAAAGTTGGGTTGGATTACCCCCGTTTTATTTTGTTATTTCATTTACTAATAAAACAGTCTCTTTCAGATTCTTTTATTTTAAGGCTTTAATTTTATTAATACAAAGTTCTTTTATTATCTTTCAGATTTTTATTATTGGACCATAAATTCCCTTAATCACTTTCTTCTTCATATTTTGAAATATTGTTACTATTTTATTGTATATATTTTTCTTAACATTCACATGATTGTAAAAGTAGTTTTTGTAAAAAAATTAATTTAATAATTAACTTTAAACCAAATCTTTTATTTCTTTTCAGTACATACAAAATATTTATTTTAACAATTAATATAAGATTTGTATCACCAATTACCTTTATTAGTCTTCTTCAGAGTTTTTGAGTTTTACATTCACATATTCATACAAAATAAGTAGGCAGAAGCGAAATACCAGTGACAGGGCTGCTGAGTACTGTTTCCAGTTATACCCGAATTTCACATCACTTATATTATCAGTCTTTGTTCATTCCTCCTTGGTGACATATTTAATTCAATGAGTATATGATGAAAAATTTAAGGAAGCTATACCAAATGGTAATATAAGATCGCCAATACATATTGTTTAAAAGTTTAGATTTTTCTAGTAAGGTAGTAAGAAACACGACTTTTGTAGTTTATTAGTAAGAGTCGATTCGCTTTTTTATACACTATACATCACAATATGTATTATTATTATTTGAACTGCACATTTTCATAAGATTACTATAACAATCACCAAAGTCTCACTTGTCAAAACGTATTTTGACCACGATTGTTTTAATCTGCACAATTCAACATAATAAAAAAGCTTGAATCTGAAGAACTGGCTTTAGTTAATTCTAATTTGTTTTGTTTAAATAGTTTAAAACATGTTGCAAAATAAACGACATGATTCTATAACCTAACAAATCAGTCAGGTGACAATGACACTAATGACAGCTCATTTTATAATAAATTTGATTCGTAATCTTGGTTGTATAAATTGTTAAAAGTGCTAACCAAAAAGCGCCGCTTTTCACGCGGAAAATGCCTGAACTTGTGTACCGCAAGTTGCATAAGTTTTTTTTTTCTAGAATACAAATCTCGTGAAATATAAGTTTTTGAGATTTAATATTTTCAGAAATTAAATCTGGATACCTCATTTAGGACATCTCCATTTCACAAATTGTCAAATCTGTCAAAAACACACCTTCACTAAATGATTGAAATCTTCTTTATTACTGCTTAGATTTAGTTCAAAAAACGAGATGTCCCATTCCAATGTGTATAGGTATAAATATTTCTACAAACAAAACTTTCGTTCTCGAGATTTGTATTCTACAAAATCGTCAATTTCAGTATTGCTAACTGAAATCGTGACAGCCCGTTTCGACGCCCCTCTTAACGGAATTCTATGGTCTTTAGTTTGCAAAAAATGATCAATAATATTATCATAAAATATATTATTTTGTTTTTACCTCTCGCCCTTCAGATAAGAGAGGTATAGGAATCATGCTAAAAATTGGGTAGTGAGTTTTCAATGGATAAACACGTTTTGGGGTCCCTAGAATACGATTTTAATATTTTCGCGATGATGTCTGTGTGTGTGTGTGTGTGTTAGTGTGCGTGTGTTTGTGTGTGTGTGTGTGTGTTTGGATGGATGTTGTAGTAACGATAACTCAAAAACTACTGAATAAAAAAATTTTAAATTTTGGATACAGGATTCTGATACCCTAGATTAGATCTGATTAGATTTTGGTGCCAATCGCACAACCGGAAGTGGCAGTTGCTATGGGTGATGACGCCATTATTATAGAAAACGGCAATAAAGTTTTACATATATATTTTGTATACCCTACAGTTTATTTTCATCTCATTAAAATTTTCTAAACTTTTGCCATTGTTGCCAGATTTACAAAAATATAATTTTTTTTCATACTTTTTTGTGTCAACCTGTAAATTTTTGATTCAAAAATGGCGAGAGGTCATGTGCTGGCCACATCAGATTTTTTCAATTGATATTAAACTAACATTGTATAAACGATTTTAGCCCATTGTATTTCGCATTAAATTTTAATTCGTTTGAGAGTCGAAAATGGTCTTTCCACCGATACCGACGTGACAGGAATGGTGAGCCACGCACATACATGTGTCGGATACCATACCACCGTCCGTACTGAACTGAAAAAGGCAGGCGGCTAGCCTACTAAGGGTGTTGCCATTTCAGCTATTTTTTACGGTATTTAGCAAATGGACTGTTTGAAAAAACGGCTACTGTGTTGAGCAACACGAGTTTAGGGTTTGAGATATATATAGAGTTTGAAGAATCTAGCCTCAGGGCACTATTGTCAGATTCAACAATAATTACTGAGAACAGGGAATTAATTGTAAAATTTAAAAGATTATTAGAGAAACAGGAAATAAAATGGAGAATGATCAACAAAATATTTCTGGTACTATTTGCTGGATAAATTGGTGAGAAGGCTGAGCCTCCTTAGCCTCATTCGAGGAGCCGCCACTGAAAACCATCACAATAGGAGTCATACCCCCCAAACATTATAATACACCTTTTTAGAGTAAGGCATCTTGTAGTTGCACAGCTTGTTGTGCCATCTATCGGTTTACAAAGCAGGTAATAGAAGCAAACTGTATTTCAAATAAAACTGTTATTTGTGGTGTGTCTAAGTTTACGGCATCGACATATACGTATTCTTTTTTTTAAATATCATCTATATGCCACGTCGAGTGAGCGAGGACATATTTCTTCTTTTTTTGTTATTAATTCCGCTGTGAAACCTTTATTGTGTAAAACCTAATTACATTTTTCATTTCTGTAAAATTCAGTAATATATTTTTATATTACATTTACATTGATTGACTATGGAAGAAAGGTAAGTCATTAACGAAGAAAAATAAAACTAAAAAAAGGTGCACACCTGTCTCTTAATTTTACTTTTTATCATTTTATCAATATCTGTTAACCTCTTGGAAATACATGTAACAAAAATGAAGGTGGGTTTCACTGGGGATTTAATGACAAAAAAAGAAGAAATTTGTCCTCGCCCACTCGACGAGGAACTTAGAAGGTATTTAAAAAAAAAAGAAGAAGTGTATGCCGTAAACTTAGACAGATCAAAAATAATAGTTTCCTTTGAAATACAGTTTGCTTCGATTACCTGCTATGTAAACTGATAGATCGCACAGCAAGCTATGCAACTACAAGATGTCTTACTCTGAAAAAGTGTATTGTTATAGCACTCAATTTTCATGTGAAACTGCCGCAAGATCGCCTACCTCTGACATCACGTTTTTATTACCTACTACTAATAGATAATCAAAAATTATCTACTTGTAGGAGAGAAATTTAACTTCTCGACTCGAACACAGCATAAATAATGACGTCTTCTAATACTAGTAGAGGAAAAAATAGTTAATTACTACTATTACTGTAACAAATATTATAAATGTAATAAACTAAAAGAAGAAAACTCATATTTAATGTTAATAGATATTTTTAGAGTTTCTTTTCTCATCGTCTACATAGTAAATTTATGAAAAATAAAAGAAAATTTTTATCATTACCTTATATTAAATTTCAAAATGGTAGCGCCCATCTTTGGGATAAATCGTCAATCATTAATCTTAAGAAATTGATTTAACCGAGACAAGTATTCTCTAATTTTTGCATCCTGCGACGCCTTAACCGAGGGATAAAATATCATTTACCATTTTTAAAATATTGTATTCAAGTTTCCGCTAAAAGCACAAGGCAATTTATCATGGATCTCTTTAGGAAGTATGTCACTGTTTGACTCTTTAATATTTTATAATGGGTCGTGTGGTTGTTTGTGTTAAAAAGTTGTCATTTAAAATAATGAAAATAAAACGATAATATTTATGGAAGTGATTGATGAAATGAAAATAAATTCTATAAATAAATTTCAGTTTCAGCATAACAGCCGAAATGTTAAAATAAAATAATAAATTCTTATTGTATATATAAATATATTTTCTACCATTATTTTTAAATGAACAATGTAGTGTGCGTTTTCACTTCTCTACATTTTCCTTAGATTAGGTTGTATAATGACAGTTGGTCGGTTTTTATTTTATAACCTCTTTTACAAATTTCTGGCATAGAACTAGCAGAAGAAAGAAATCGTTCCGGAGTTTCAAGTTTCCGGATTTCTCGGCCAACTAAAGAAAAAACAGAAATCATGAAGAAAAGAAACATCTGAATATTATTATTATTGATTTCTGGGGCTAGCATCAAATATTATGTACAACTAAAAAATATACTTATACAACTTAAATATCAACGTTTTTATTAAATATGGAACAATAACGTATTCCTCTAGACCTTCACGTGGATATTCGGCCTTGGTCTCGATTTTTCGCCGAATACTACATTGGTGACCCCGACGTGATCGATTCCAGTTGAGCATCCACTAAATTGTTTGGTGGACATCATCCTTGGAAGGAGCTGATTCAGAGACCTTATCCAGGCATAAGACTCCAACCGCTTTTCCTTGCTAGAAGTGAGTAAATTGAGGTGAGAAATAAAATAAATTGCTTTCTGACTGTCATTATATATATAAATTTAAATTATTAACTAATATTATGCCTGATACTGAAATAGAGGATATTAAATACGTCAAAGTTCCCCCTTTTTTAACTTCAAAACCAGGAATTTGGTTCAAACAACTTGAAAGTCAGTTCATAATTTATAAAATTATTTCGGACAAATCAAAATATCATTTAACTTTATCCAATTTGCCGTCTGATATCTTTAGCGAGATCATTGACGTTGTAAGTTCACCTCCTGCAACTGATCTTTATAATAATTTAAAAGATACCTTAATTAAAAGATTAACAATTTCTGAAGAAACTAAATTAAATAAATTGATTTCTAATTCACAATTAGGTGATCGCAAGCCTTCTGCTTTTTATCGAGAATTATTGCAAATTGCTAGCAATGTAACCACAGACGGTAATTTAATCATTAAAATTTGGAAAAATAAACTTCCAGAATTCATTAAAATTGCCTTAACTACTTCAGGTAAAACTGATGTCGTAGAATTACTCACTTTGGCTGATAAAATTTGGGACTCAACTAATTCCTATCAAACTAACCTTTCTGAAGTCAATTCCAATGGAAATTTAGAAAAAATTATGACAGATTTTTCAAAAACTTGTCATAATTTGTTTCAAAATATTTTAGATCGACAGGTTAATTTAGAAAACGAAATTTCTAACCTAAAAAACGAAAAAAGTTCTGCTTCTTCTTCTTCTTTTTCTAATCATAGACGCGATAATTTTCAAAATCAATGTCATTCTTGTAGACAAAGGTCTAAGAGTAGAGATAGAGATATCAAAACTGATGATAATGATATCATTTGCTATTATCATCGAAGATTTAAAAAGAACGCCAATAAATGTTTAGGTGGTAATTGTTTATTATTTGAAGAATTTCAACGGAAACATCCAAAAGAAGGAATAAATTCAACTGCATCTACTTTTGGTGAAAATCAGAGACTTTTCATTTGGGACAAAATTAATCAATTAAATTTTCTCATAGATAGTGGTGCGGATGTCAGCGTAGTTCCTCGATCAATTTTCAAAGCAAATAAAAAAGATGATTATTTTCTCACTTCAGCTAGTGGGAATGTAATTTCTACGTACGGAAAAACTTTTATAAAAGTAAATTTGGATTTGAAACGTTTTAGATTCACCAAAACTTTTTGCAGTTGAAAATAAATATACCCAAATTTTTAAGAAATATCCTAATATATTTTCATCCCCTAATTTTAATCTCGAACGTAAACATAACGTCAAGCACCACATAGTTACTGAAGGTCATTTACCGAATTGTAAACCTAGAAGGTTAAATCCACTTAAATACAAAATTGCAAAAAAAGAATTTGAACAAATGGTTGAATTAGGTATTTGTAGACCATCAAATTCTTCTGTACTATCTCCTCTCCATATGGTTCCTAAGGGTAACTCTGGGGAATGGAGAGTTTGTGGCGATTATAGACAATTAAATAACGTAACAATTCCAGAAAGATATCCTCTTCCTTACATTTCTGATCTCAATTTAGGGATTTACGGTTGCACATTTTTTTCTAAAATAGACGTTGTCAGAGCTTATCACCAAATTCCTATTGCTGAGGAACATATTTTTAAAACAGCCATTACTACTCCTTTTGGAGCTTTCGAATTTCTAATGACTCCTTTCGGTTTGCGCAATGCCGGAAATAGTTTCCAAAAATTTATTCATGAAATTTTGAAAGGTTTGGATTTCGTTTTTGTTTATATTGACGACATTCTGATCTTTAGTAAAGATGAAGATGAACATCTGAAACACTTAGATATTCTTTTTGAAAGACTCAACGCATATAGCATTAATATTAAGCATTCAAAATGCATATTTGGTGTTGATAATTTGACATTTTTAAGCTTCGACATATCAACTGAAGGCATT
The DNA here is from genome assembly GCA_963243735.1 of Neocrepidodera transversa. NCBI lineage: Eukaryota > Metazoa > Arthropoda > Insecta > Coleoptera > Chrysomelidae > Neocrepidodera > Neocrepidodera transversa. The sequence continues at coordinate 25,191,362 of OY725342.1, read as the reverse complement.
TTACCTTCGCGTGAGAAAGTCAAAACTATCACAGAATATAAAAAACCAAAAACGTTAAAGGAATTACAACGTTTTGTGGGAATGGTTAATTTTTACCACAGATTTGTTAAAAATTTCGCATTTTTTCTCAGCCCTTTGCATGATTTTATTAATCAGCTTAATTCAAATAAAATTAAAATTATTCAGGATTGGCCTAAAAATTGCGAAGATAGTTTTAATAAAGCGAAAGAATCGCTTGTTAAAGCTACGCTTTTAGCTCACCCTAAAGAAGGCGCACATCTATCAGTAACGACTGACGCGAGCCAAACAGCCATTGGTGCGGTCCTAGAACAAATAGTTGACGGATCAAGACAACCAATAGCATTTTTTTCTAAAAAACTTTCTAAAACTCAACAAAATTACTCAACCTTTGACAAGGAATTATTTGCAATATATGAAGCAATACGTCATTTTAAACATATGCTAGAAGGTTCGGTTTTTGATGTTTATACTGACCATAAACCGATCGAAAAAGCTATTATGTCAAAGACAGAAAAGTCACCTAGACAATTTCGTTATTTAGAATATATTTTGCAATTTACAAAAAACATTTTTTATGTAGGTAGTGATAATGTACTTGTTGCTGATTTCCTCAGTAGGTTAGACGAGACAGATATCGCTTCCCTTGAAATAAAAGAATATGATCTTATTGAAATCAGTCTGAAACAAGACAATGATCTAGAATTAAAAAATCTAATTAAAACACAAAATTCCAATAAAGCAAACAAAAATTATAAGCTACAATATATTTCAGTAGATTCTCCAAAAACAAACGTTTGGTGCGAAGTAAGTTTTGGCCAAAACAGACCTTATATTCCAAAAGAGTTGCGTTATAGTGTTTTTTCAAAAATGCATAACATTGCTCACTTGGGTACTACAGCTTCGGTTAAATTAATTAAGTCTAGATTTTTTTGGCCTAAAATGAGTAAAGACATCAGAAATTGGGTCAAAGTTTGTCTTAATTGCCAAAGAGCAAAAATTTGTAAACACACAAAGAGTCCTATTGGACACGTCGATCCTCCAAGAGGGAGATTCGAACACATTCATTTAGACATTGTAGGTCCTTTAAAAATGTCAAATGGATGCTGTTATTTACTTACCATTTTGGACAGAGCTACTAGATGGGTAGAAGTATACCCTCTCAAAAATATTTCTTCAGAAAATATAGTTAAAAAAATTCTTAACAATTATATTTCTAGATTTGGAGTTCCATGTAAAATAACTCATGATCAGGGAGCTCAGTTTGAATCCCATCTTTTTAAAGAATTTAGTAAAAGGTTAGGTTTTCATAGTATACATACAACAACATATCATCCCCAAAGTAATGGAATTATAGAACGTTTCCATAGAACTTTAAAAAGTGCCTTGATGGCCAAATTAAATAATAGCAATTGGTCTGAACAATTACCTTTAATTTTACTTGGTTTAAGATCAGCTTTTAAGGAGGATTTGCAATGTTCTTCCGCGGATTTAGTTTACGGTCAATCTTTCCGTTTACCTGGTGAATTTTTCACTAATTTGAACGAAAACATTGACACTCACGCATTGTTAATCAGATTACGTGAAAACTTTAATAATTTTAGACCTGTTCCAGTAACTAAACACGGTAATGAAAAAATTTTTGTATCGCCTGATTTAATGACGGCTGAATTTGTTTTTACGAAAACTTCTGGTTTAAAACCTTCATTGACTCCTCCATATGAGGGTCCATTTAAAGTTATAAAAAGAACGGACAAAGTTTTTACAATTTTAAAAAATGATGTTGAAGTAGTTGTTAACATTGACAAATTAAAGCCTGCTTTTTTGTTAGCAGATTTTTCATGTTCAGAAAATAATCCGACTATCAGGCCTAAAAAGAAAGTTTCATTTGTGATAAATTGAATTTTTTATAGTTGTAATCTTTCTTAGTTTTGCTTTTAACATTTTACGATTATTATTATTATTTTCTTTTAAAAAAAGGGGAAGTAGATGTAGTGTGCGTTTTCACTTCTCTACATTTTCCTTAGATTAGGTTGTATAATGACAGTTGGTCGGTTTTTATTTTATAACCTCTTTTACAAATTTCTGGCATAGAACTAGCAGAAGAAAGAAATCGTTCCGGAGTTTCAAGTTTCCGGATTTCTCGGCCAACTAAAGAAAAAACAGAAATCATGAAGAAAAGAAACATCTGAATATTATTATTATTGATTTCTGGGGCTAGCATCAAATATTATGTACAACTAAAAAATATACTTATGTAACTTAAATATCAACGTTTTTATTAAATATGGAACAATAACGTATTCCTCTAGACCTTCACGTGGATATTCGGCCTTGGTCTCGATTTTTCGCCGAATACTACAAACAAGTATTTTAATAACAAAAAATAATTTAAATTCAAAAGGTTATCCATTATCTCAAATGTGCTCTACTGATGAAGTAATAAAACTCGTCAAGTACCACAAAATTTTTATTAAAGTTGATAAAGAAGAGGGAATTGGCAACTAGTTTCGGCAAACTGCCATCATCAGGCCTTTAATACAACTTTCCTAGATAAACAAACTTAAACTTATCAAAAGTTAAATTATAATGTATTGAAATTATAATTGTAAAATCAGATGATTATTTTTATTAAAGAAAAAGAAAGGAACATGGTTTATTAATAAGAGTGCGCGCACCGGTAGAAAACTGGAAATTTAAAGAGAGGAAAGTTGTGGTAGAGGAAAAAAAGGAAAAAAGGAAGGGTGATAAAATAACTAGGTAATAGCATGTTGACAGCTAAAAATGCTGTGTAGGAAACGAATAAGATGAAATTATTAACCCAGATTGTATCTGAGACGGATGACGGGATGTCAAAAAGACGTGCAACTAGTTGCGTTGAATTCCAAAAACTTATTAAAATTAATGTTGGCTTGCAATGTAGTGACTGGCTAAGCATATAAGGTAACCAAATATGGCCTTTAGGTGGCCAACCATGAAACTTTTCGATAAGCAACATCAACTGTAAAAGCATCAAAACGAGCACCATCACGACGCACGTTGAGTGCTAGAGTATGACTAACAACGCATTACAAAATTGATAGAAAGTAATAATTATAAATTATATAAATTCTAAATTCTAAAGGGCGACAATGTAAATGTTGATACATTTTGCAATGAGATAATAAATAAAACTTAAGAATAAACAATACTTATCAGATTACTCAAATAGTAGTAAGAGATCGAATGCAGCTATAGGAAACGGACATTATGGAATAAGAAGAAAAAGAAGAAATCTACGTAAAAATGAGGTGCAGAAGAAAGTGAACGATATTTGACATATGATAGAATGGGGGAAATTGTAGTAAATAAAAGGGAAGGTAAATGAACTAACAAAGAAAATCCGAACATAATATTTAAAATAGTTAAACAAATCCAGAGCAAAAAGAGAAAAACGGGAAAGATGTTAAGGGTGGAAGGGAAAGTTAGCAAAGAGAAAGTTAAATAAGATCCTTGAAATTATCTAACATGATTTGAGAAACTGCATTAATACTAACCGTCCTGGACAGTATGTTAACTGCCGCACAGCTAAATACAGAGATATTGAACATGATGCAAAATCTACGAAGTATCCGATTCTTATAAGACGGACAAATGATATTATATCTAACATTGAATACGAAGTTTAAGAAAATTAAAATAGCCCAAGCTAATCTTCAAAGATCCAGGACAGTTACCTTAGAAACTAAAACTTACGCGGACAATAATGCAGTGGATATTTTATGTCTTCAGCAACAATAGACCTATTTAGATAAAGAAAAACACAAGATGTCAGCCCTTAAAAATCTTTGTACGCAAGAGGTACAACCTTATACTCAATATTTAATGGCAATCTCGACGTCCTATTTCTCCAGCAGATGGCAGATGCATATCAGACGCCCGCTATTTTTACTTTTCAAAATATTAAACTGTTACTCATTAAAGTATATTTGTAGTGGGATGTCGAGATCACCGATCCTCTCAGAAAAATAGAGCGAGTGATTGCAAGTATTGCGAATTTACCGGTTTTTTGGTTGGGGACATGAACTGCAAATCCACCGCATGGCATTCAGAACATATCGACGAGCGTGGTCTTGAATTAGAACAATTTATTAATCTACATGATTTTCATATTATAAATAAATTACGTCAGCCATTTACTTTTTCGACGACAAATGGTGAAGAAAATATTAACCTTGCACTTACCTCGGGCACATTATTAAACAAAATAAATGGATGGGAGGTTAAAATAGGATGTAACAATAGTGATCATCGTGTAATAGATATGTACATTAATTTGGAACTTCTGTATAATTGTGATTTAGACTTATGATGGAATATTAGAACTCTCAACCTAGAAAGAGCAAGTCAAATGGCTGTTGAACTTAGTAACAGCCTAAACGAGCATAATATTTAGGATAGACCTAGCTTAGATGATTGTGTTAGACGTACGACTATCGGGAAGCGTTAGATGGTTATAAAGAAGCTATTAGAAAAGCTAAAACTATTTCTTGGAGAAACTTTCTATACGATCAACTTGCTATGGATCCATGGTTTACAAAATGGCTTCCGACAAAATTAAAACCAATCACACGTAGCATAGCGTTGTGAAGACAGATGAAACTATCACAATTGTTCAGGACGAAACTCTAGCCGAAATCCTGGATATACTTATGTCATTAGATAGCCCAGACACAGATTTAGAAGAACTTTTTATAACAAGAGAGTTTGCTTACAACTTGCATGGTAGAAATGATATAAACATGCACTTGGATGAAATACAATTGGCGGAATCCGTGTCACGGATTTCGCCTTTTAAAGCTCCTGGACGTGTAATCGTGTCTACTTAAACAATTATAAAATATCAGTTATTTAAACTATATGAAGCATGTATCAAATTGAGATATTTTCTCTCGATTTTGAAGGTGGGAAAACTTGTTATACTTAAAAGCCCTGATAAGGAACGGATGGACCCATAATCGAATCATTCTTAACTTAACTGTGGAGATATCCGACAGAATCTTGTTTTATTATTCGCAATTCGGCTTTAGACCTAGAAAATCAACAGTATCCGCTTTAATGGAAATTTCTGACCAAATTAGAAGCGGTAGAAAACATTGTTTATCTATTTTAATAGACTTCTCTGGTGCATTCGACAACTTATGGTATCCAAGTCTTTTAACTTAATTATACTTTAAGGATCTATCCGATGATTTAATTTGCATTATAAGAAGCTATTTGACAGACAGAACAGTATGTTATATAACAAACTATACAGCAGTATCTAAAGAAATATCGAAATATACTTTAAATGCTTAGAAGGTCCCTGAGAAGAAACTGGGGGGCTATAGAAACTTTCTACAATGCACTAAAAGAAATGTATTATATGGCCATTATTCCTATTCTTACTTATGGAATTGAAATTTGGGGAGTTTGGCTACCAGTGACTGTTAATCTTAAAGGCCTGAGAACACTTCAAGCAAGTCATCTACTCCATGCGAATCAACATGTTTGTTAGCCAAGATCCCACCGTTGCATCTACATTTAAAGTACCTCTATTCGGTCCAGGAGTTAAAAAGAACTGGACAATCATATTTCATTGGCACTAGAGTGGTTGCAAATGAATTCAGATACTGGACTAATGTAATTAATGAACTAGACAAAATTCTTCTAAATACTTGGGAATTAGAATGGCAGCAATCAGATAAAGGAAGATATCTTCATGAACTTATACCCAGTGTAAGAGATTGGCTCGATATGGATACGCCACTTCTAAAAAGGAAAACTGTACATTTATTAACCAACCATGGGAACTCCATTGTGTATAAATTCCGGATAGGAAAAGCAGACAGCCCTAACTGTATACGTTGTCAGGTTATCGATAGCCCATTTAACTTATTGTTTGAGTGCACAAACAATTGTAACTTGAGGAATATTCTTAACTTCCCGGCTTTTCCTCGGCCTATTCATCCTTCACTAGCTTTATTAAGTATTATTTCCAAACTCGAATCTTTACCAGAATTTGAACCAATAAATATTGACCTGCAATGAGAGAAGCCAGAGCACCAAAACTAAGAATATATCAAGAATTTTATACTAAACTAAGTTGTTTTCTCTTCCTATTTTCCTTTTTCTGTTCGATGTGTCTGCTCGCTGGAGAGCAGGGGTATGAGGTGGGTGCTCTCAATCCGTTTCCTTTTTTTTTGGGAAAATAATTGAATTATTATCTAAAGAGGATGGGGTCAATAATCGAAAAGGATGGTTCTTAGACTGCGATACATTCATGACAGCTAAGTTTCTAGACCCCAGTTTTATGAAGATGAGGGATGACATCTTTAGTACTGACTAGAAAAGAGCAAGTGTTGGAATTAGGTTTGGATGCTACATTAATATTGTGTTTTCTGAAAACTTTTGCTATTCTGTATGATATATTACCAATGTAACTAATGTAACTAATGGAACCTTTTATGCAACTTCCAACAATCGATAAGGTGTTAAAAGAAGTTAACGATAATCCACAGTTGCATACTTTTAAGTGAAATACATTTTCATGCCTTTGAAAACCCTTAATTTTAAATTTAAAACTCGATGAATAGTTTGCTTTTAGATAAAGATGAAATTGTTTTGTGACGTAGGGAATATTTAGAAAAAATAAAACGATATAGAGGAGAATAACGAAAAATATATTATCTTGATTAGACTTGGATTAAGGCAGGTCACACCAAATCAAAAGTATCGGTCGATACGTCGGTTTCGTCATATAGACAAGTCTTTTTGGATGGACTTTTAACTGGGTTAAAGAAACCCAGCAGGTATGTAAGTATATTTATGTTAACAATCCCTAACAAATGAGTTAGTTTTTTTATGATAGGAAAAAAGGCTCATTATATGCCATATTGGAAGTGAAATGTGATCAGCCAACCCCCGGTTGATCATATTATTATTTTTTCAGAAAGTTTAATGGTATTTTGTTTCCTTTTATTGAATTATTTTTTTAAGAATCTTTAGAGAGATAGCCAAAACACTTTATATTTAATATGTTTTGTTTCGTCTTTGATTTTTTTAAGGCACTCGATCTTTTTTAAGCCCACTTGTTCTGTCTGGGTTTATATTTTCAAAACTCATTATTTTTAATTATATTTTATTTCGTCTTCATTACTGCTTTTTCAGGATACTTTGGATAGTCTGTGATTAGGTAAACATTATGACGAAGAACTTTTAGTTAAACTCGGCATAAAAACGTGGTTGAAAGCAAGAAAAAAGACCACTCAATAATCAAATTTTAAGCTACCAACACCGTCACCGAAGTTCCTGCATGTATTTAGCGTCGAGACGACGACGCCGATAATTTTGACAATATCTTCACTTCGTTTGGATTTATTTTCTCTTCTCAACAAAAAATCAGAATAAGTATTTTCACATTTTAAATCGCCAACTTCTCATAGTCCCTGAGAAAAAGGTTAAATACGTATCGACTGAAACAGCTTATAATATTTCCATCTTTCTTGGGTTCGTTGGGGAGGGTGTCATTTATCAGTTAATTGTACCATCCTAAATAACAAATTTTATCATATATTTCTCGAGTATTCAGCTTGAACTTAAGGATTGCATCGCTGATACTGATCCGGTCGTAATCTAGTAGGGTTGTCCATACAAAAGATGATATCGCTGATATCTAAACAACAATAATAAAAGATGATATCTCAGATATCCATTAAAAGGCAATATTGCCAATAATGCGGAGAGAGACAACATCTGATGACATTTACCGTATTTTTTACATATTCGATGGTAAATGTCCCGGTGGATATTGGATAGAGTTTTTAAAGCTCCAAAATGCCAAATGGCTCCATCATTCTTCAGTAAATTTTCTTAATGAATAAATATTTTCTTGAGATTTTTGTGTTTTGATTTATGTTCACTTATCACCAAAATTCTGGGGTTATTACAATTAATAATAATAATTCTATTAATATTACTACGATTATTAAACACAATGTGGGTCATAACTCAACAATACTAGATGATCAGGTATATTTTGGGATGTCCTTTATCCCTCACTTCTCTTATGGAAAATGGCTTTCGGCCATTTTTTTTTTAATTTTATTATGTTGTAGATCTTGATGTTCTGATTAAATGTCTCTATGGGCCCAACTCAATCCTATGACCATTTTTAGAGATATTGACGGTTAAAGTTCAATAATTGAGTAATTTTGTTTTATTTCGATTTCTTCAATTTTTAAGAAAACTAATCAGCTTATATTGAATTTTTTTTTGGGAGAATTTAGCCATAAGATTGGCATTTAAAAAAATATTACATTTATATATACAGGGTTTACCAAAAAGTCAGTGGAGCTACTTTACTTTCAAAATGACTATAATATTGAAAACCATTAAACCCCAGTTTTGATAAATTCCTAATAACTTTAAAACAAACGGCCAGATTTCCTTGAAAAAAATATGTACTTTACATGTCAGTAGTCAAAGAAAAACTGCACTATGTAAAGTTTGAAAAATTACATACGGACCCGAATGTAGGGCTTTCAAACATGATTTTTTCCAAAATAGCCTCAAATATGCTGCTTTAGCAAAACAGTTGTAACAGCTAAAGTAGTAGTAGTATTACTACAGCGAGAAACATTATTTTTTGTATGTCTACAGGGTAATTCAAATATTAGGCAACTGCGGGCTATACCCGGTGACACAGGGTTATATGGATTACCCCTTCAAACTTTTTTATTTATTAGTCGATTTTTATAAAAGTTTAACTGAGTATAGTAATAGTAATAGTAATTTCTGATTTTCTGACGTATATATTCAAGATGGCTGACTTCCGGTTTCGCCGGAAATAGACAACGATTTTGTTTTTTAAATGGAACACCCTGTATATTTTGATAAATTTGGTTTCTACGGATCAAAAAACATGCATTTCACTTGCCAAATGTCAATTTGACAGAAATTTCATTTTTAAAAAAATGTTTTTCTCAGTCTACTTTGTTAAAATTTATAACATTTTTCTCGTATTGAAATGGGCTTCAAGGGGTTACATTAAAAAAAATGGGTTTAGGTAAAAAAACGGTTGCTATTCTAATAAAAAAATAATAAATCAGACAAAACTGGTTTTTAAATTAAATAACATTTTTTGTAAAGTTCTCTTTCAGCTTTAATTAATATTGTAAAATTTTAACAAAGTATACTGAGAAAAGTATTTTATCTTCACAAAATGAATGTTCTGTCAAATTGACATTTGGCTAGTGGACTGCATGTATTTTGTTCCGTAGAATTCAAATTTATCATAATATACAGGATGTTCGATTTAAAAAACAAAACTGTTGACCATTTCCAGCGTAACCGGAAGTCGGCCATATTCAATATACATGTTAGAAAATCAGAAATACCTATTACTATACTTATTTAAACTTTCATAAAAATCGGCTAATAAGAAAAAAAGTTTAAAGGGGTGATCCTGTGTCACCCGATATAGCTCGCAGTTACCTAACATTTGAAACACCCTGTGCACAATATATTTTACATCAAGTTGTAATAGTAAATGCGTTACTATTTTAGCAGCAAATCTTTTACAACTGTATTGCTAAAGCAGCATATTTGAGGCGATTTTGGAAAAAATCAGATGTGAAAGCCCTACATTCGGGTCCGTATGTAATTTTTCAAACTCTACATAGTGCAGTTTTTCTTTGACTACTGACCTGTATAGTACCTATATAATTTTGTCAATGAAATCTGGCCGTTTAAAGTTATAAGGAATTTATTAAAACGTAGGTTTAATGGTTTTCAATATTACAGTCATTTTAAAAACAAAGTAGCTCCACTAGCATTTTGGTAAACCCTGTAGATTTAATTATTATATTTTTTAAAAGACCAATCATTTGACTAAATTTTCCCATAAAGAAATTCAGGATAAACTGATCAGTTTTCTTAAAAATTGAAGAAACTGAAATTAAAACGAAATTCACTAAATACTCAATTATTGAACTTTGACCATCAATATCTCAAAAACTGGTCATAGGATTGAGTTGGGCCCATAGAGATAAACAGGCCAGGGGGTGAGAGGTCACAGAAGAAGGCCTTGTCTCTGATGCACTTTGGGCATTTGAGTCAATAAAATCCGGTGAAAAATGTGTGGAGAATCGTTCGAAGAGTGGTTTACCAAAATTAGAAGATAACTGTGTTATCGTGCAAGATAATGCATCTTATCATTCGAGAAAGCTGGAAAAAATACCTACAACCTCATCTAAAAAGGTGATATTCAAAAATGGTTACAAGTGCAAAAATTTAAATTCGGCAACCAAATGCTTCAAATTTAATTTCTAAATCTTGTTAAGCAACATAAAAAAACAATATAATAGTGTGACCTCACACCCCCTAGCCTGTTTATCTCATGAAAAAGGCAAGTACATAGTAACAAACCGATGGACATTTTGGTAAGAAAGTTCCGTCTCAAATTTATCACAAAATATACCTGATCGGCATAAAAAACAATATAATAGTGTGACCTCCCACCCCCTGGCCTGTTTATCTCATGAAAAATGCAAGTACAAAGTAACAAACCGATGGCCATTTCGGTAACAAACTTCCGTCTCAAATTTATCACAAAATATACCTGATCGACTTGTATTGTTAAGTTATGACCCACATTGTGTTTAATAATCGTAGTAATATTAATAGAATTATTATTATTAATTGTAATAACCCCAGAATTTTGGTGATAAGTGAACATAAATCAAAACACAAAAATCTCAAGAAAATATTTATTCATTAAGAAAATTTACTGAAGAATGATGGAGCCATTTGGCATTTTGGAGCTTTAAAAACTCTATCCAATATCCACCGGGACATTTACCATCGAATATGTAAAAAATACGGTAAATGTCATCAGATGTTGTCTCTCTCCGCATTATTGGCAATATTGCCTTTTAATGGATATCTGAGATATCATCTTTTATTATTGTTGTTTAGATATCAGCGATATCATCTTTTGTATGGACAACCCTACTAGATTACGACCGGATCAGTATCAGCGATGCAATCCTTAAGTTCAAGCTGAATACTCGAGAAATATATGATAAAATTTGTTATTTAGGATGGTACAATTAACTGATAAATGACACCCTCCCCAACGAACCCAAGAAAGATGGAAATATTATAAGCTGTTTCAGTCGATACGTATTTAACCTTTTTCTCAGGGACTATGAGAAGTTGGCGATTTAAAATGTGAAAATACTTATTCTGATTTTTTGTTGAGAAGAGAAAATAAATCCAAACGAAGTGAAGATATTGTCAAAATTATCGTTGCGTTTAATAATCGTAGTAATAATAATAATAATAATAATAATAGCATTATTATTAATAGTTGTAATAACCCCAGAAATTCTTTTAAAGTTTGGTGTCAAGTGAACATAAATCAAAACAAAAAAATCTGAAGAAAATATTTATTCAGTAAGAAAATTTACTCAAGAATGATGGCACTATTTGGCATAAAAAGCATATTATCACATAGGAAAAGTGTAAGACACTTTTCCAAGTAATAAATTATATTATTTTCCTAAATTAAACAAATTAAATAGATCAAATAAATTAAATAATTCGGATCTCGTATTGTTTATAGTTATTGTTTATACATTAAATAACGCTAAACTATACGAAGTCGTTCACGCATCTTGTAAAAACAATATCGAGTATAAATAATAGTCGATATTAGTTCTACAGGGAGAACGTGTTCTACAGCGGTCCTGCGATAATTGTGATGTGCTCCTTCGCCCTTAAAGCATTGTGGTAAGAAACTATTATTTAAATTATATTGTACCCTTTATATTGAGTGATTGTATAATTAATACCTTATTATTATCCTCATTGTTATTGTTAGCAATAAACCCAACTATATTTGTTGATACCTGAGTTTTATTACCTTTCTCCAAGGAAGATCAGCCCTTATGCTTATGAGGGCGTGATAATATGGGAAACGGGATAACCGGAAAACCTGACCACCATTAGAGCTTATAAAAACTCCATCCAACGAATACCCACCCCCGGGACATTTATCAACGAATATATACAAAAAGTTCTTAATAACTTAAAGTAAATACCGTAAATGTCATCAGATTATGTGCACTGTCTCTCTCTGCATTATTGGCAATATTGATCTTTTAATGGATATCTGAGATATTATCTCTTATTATTGTTGTTTGAAGAAGATAAAACAAAAAAATCGGTTGTGTCGCCCCAAAACTTTCCCGACGAGTATCCATGAATACTTTTTCAGATATTTAATGTTAAATTTTCAAATTTTGACATTTTTTTATTTTTGACAGGTGACAGTTGGATAAATAATTTTGACTGTTCTGTATAGAGTTTTTCAAGGGCTTTCAAATGACATATTGTAAGTCGAATTCCGTGACATATTGCATCTGTCATTTTTTGCTAGTGATACTACCGTTTGACAGATGTCGTACAAAAACTAATGGGTTCTTCCGACGGATAACCCAAATCCATATACCAAATTTCAGCTCAATCGGATTAATGCTTTTTCAGATATTTAATGCTGAAGTTTCATATTTTGACATTTTTTTATTTTTGACAGGTGACAGTTGCATGTCCAATTGCGTGACATATTTGATCTGTCATTTTTTGATAGTGATACTTCCGTTTGACAGATGTCGTACAAAAACTAATGGGTTCTTCTGAGGTGCAACCCAAACCCCTATACCAAATTTCAGCTCAATCGGATTAAACGTGTGGACTCTATCGTGGAAGAATACACACACACATACACACACAGACCGACAGACAGACTTCCATCTGGAAATGGTCTTAATCGTCTCAGGGGACCCGAAAATGGATATTTCCGTTTTTGTCTCTAAATTTTTTTTTAGCTCGTTCACAATACTTTGCCTTCTAGGAGGTGGGCTGGGAAAGTAAAAAAGATGGTTAACAAAAGATAGATAACGAAGAAGAAAAAATAAACAAAGCAAAATAGTGTAAAAGAAAATAATAATTTTGAATTTCTACTAATGTGGATCTATTAGAATTCTAATTTCTTTTCGGTCCGTACCAAGTAAGAAATTTTTAACATTTTTTTTATATAAGTTTATTGAGTTAATGCCAAATTTAATTTCAGATGGCAATTTATTAAACAACCTGGACACCACGTGAACATAACTTCTCTGACCAAAACTTTTTCTTGGAAATTCCGTTTTCAAATTTTGATGACGTTTATTTGTATATCTAGTAGAGTAATTATGTTCTACGTAATAATAGTTAGTGGAATTTTTGTATTTATAACTTACTACTCTAAGAAAATACATTTGCCTAATATCCAAGACCTTATTATCCTTATATTGATTCAGATGACGGATAAGTGGGTTCTTTTTATTTTATATAAGATTGGTCTTAAGGAATTAGCTATATTATAAGCTCCGGCCAGACGTACATGCTTTCCTTCGAGCCTGGTATGCGCAAACAGTTTGCACAGTTAAGTCTCTACGTGTAGCCGGCAAAACTGTATACCGTACATACCAAAAAGTACGACTCTCGGAATCGTCGCTCTGCTAAAGATTTAGTTTGTGCAAACTCTGGTTTGCACGGTTTTGCATGAACGTGTAGCCACACATCAAACATGCCGCCGCACTTCTAAAGCTCCGGCCAGACGCTCATACTTTCCTTCGAGCCTGGTTTGCACAAACAGTTTGTGCAAACTGACTGAACACTGTACGGGTGGCCACACGGTACAACCAGTTTGCGCAAACTTCAGTTAACAACATTGTCGTCATATTTATTCACATGTAAATTTAATTGTAATTTTGAATTAAATCAATAACAAATCCTTATATCTTGACCTCTCTTCTTTTTTCTTCTAATTACTACCATTCAAATTAAATTTCCCAACTTGATTTCCTTTTTCTATAAATTTTCTATCATCCAGTTACCACCTCTATGCAATTTTTACCATTCAGTCATCCAGTTAACTTCTTATGATTACCCCCTATACCATAAATCTTCTTTTATTTTGAAAATTTTAATATACTTACTTTTTTTTAAATAAAAAATTATGCTATTTCAATTGGTAAATATTGTCTTGATATAGTTTTACTTTACATATTGGTATATAAATACTTTTAATTATTTGGTATACATTTTTTTTTAATTATATACCTGACATTATACAGATTTTATGATTACTCTTCTTTATTATTTTTTTTTCAACTGTTTTTTTTTTTTAAATCAATTATATGCCAATTATAATCAATAAATTCTTAAAAATCAAACTTTTTAATAATAAACTCTGTTCATAAAATTCAAACAACATAAAATTATTCATGCTATGAAACATTTTAACAATTAACTTATAAAAAAATTCATTCAAATTATTTTATTACAAGATATATATAGTTCCGAATGATATAAATTTTCAATAAAAGTGCGGCGGCATGTTTGATGTGTGGCTACACGTTCATGCAAAACCGTGCAAACCAGAGTTTGCACAAACTAAATCTTTAGCAGAGCGACGATTCCGAGAGTCGTACTTTTTGGTATGTACGGTATACAGTTTTGCCGGCTACACGTAGAGACTTAACTGTGCAAACTGTTTGCGCATACCAGGCTCGAAGGAAAGCATGTACGTCTGGCCGGAGCTTTTGAAAATTTATATCATTCGGAACTATATATCTTGTAATAAAATAATTTGAATCAATTTTTTTATAAGTTAATTGTTAAAATGTTTCATAGCATGAATAATTTTATGTTGTTTGATTTTTATGAACAGAGTTTATTGTTAAAAAGTTTGATTTTTAAGAATTTATTGATTATAATTGGCATATAATTTATTTAAGTGTGGAATATGAAGAATCTTATTTTTATTTTTGGCACATATATCATTATGAAAATAAAAAAAAGTTGGAATGATTTTAAAAGAAAATTTAAGTAATAGTAATGGGCAAGATTTGAATTTTTTTTATGATTAATCAAGTAAGAAAATTTTTTAATTAAAAAAAAACAGTTGAAAAAAAAAATAATAAAGAAGAGTAATCATAAAACCTGTATAATGTCAGGTATATAATTAAAAAAAAATGTATACCAAATAATTAAAAGTATTTATATACCAATATGTAAAGTAAAACTATATCAAGACAATATTTACCAATTGAAATAGCATAATTTTTTATTTAAAAAAAAGTACATTAAAATTTTCAAAATAAAAGAAGATTTATGGTATAGGGGGTAATCATATAGAAGTTAACTGGATGACTGAATGGTAAAAATTGCATAAAGGTGGTAACTGGATAAAAGAAAATTTATAGAAAAAGGAAATCAAGTTGGGAAATTTAATTTGAATGGTAGTAATTAGAAGAGAATAGAAAAGAGGTCAAGATATAAGGATTTATTAGTGATTTAATTTAAACTTGCAATTAAATTTACATGTGATTAAATATAACGACAATGTTGTAAACTGAAGTTTGCGCAAACTGGTTGTACCGTGTGGCCACCCGTACAGTGTTCAATCAGTTTGCACAAACTGTTTGTGCAAACCAGGCTCGAAGGAAAGTATGAGCGTCTGGCCGGAGCTTTAGTGACATGATCATCCCACCGTAAATGATTATCGATGACTATGCCTAAATATTTTATTTTTTTCGTTCTATGTATTATACAATTTGTGTCACTAATATTTAATGTGTTGAAGTCCGGTAATGTAATTTTGTTACCAGTAAAGGGAATAAATACAGTTTTTTGTAATTAACTGTTGGTACATTATATGAAAACTAATTAACAATTTTTAATAAGTCCCCCTCCGCAATTTCTCGAGTTTCTTTCCAACTTTGTGCATCATATAAAATTGCAGTATCATCTGCAAAGGATATAATTCTTCTCGCGGAGTTTACTAGAAATAGATTATTTAAATATATAGAAAATAGTATTGGTCCTAAAACCGTGCCTTGTGGAACGCCATACTCTACATAATTTTCTCTACTGATACTTTTACCTATTTTGACAAATTGTTTCCGATTTGTGAGATAGATTTCAAAGAGTTTCATCGGTGTTCCTCGTATTCGAACGTCCTGCAGAGTGTCCAGTAACTGAAGATGACTCACAGTGTCGAATGCCTTTTAAAGATCGAGGAATACACATAGTGTTGCAGCACTGTTATCTAAGTTTTTATGTATTTCCCCAGACAGTAAAGCAATTGCGTCTTCCGTACTGAGCCTCTCCCTGAACCCAAATTGCATGTCACTAAGTACATTAAATTTATTTAAAAATTTTGATAGTCTTTCTTTTAGTGCCATTTCAAACACTTTTGCAACATTAGAAATCAAAGATATGGGCCGATAGTTTGCTACATCTAGTCGGTCTTCACTTTTAAATATTGGTGGACAGGTACTATTTTGAAATATTAGATTTATAAGGTATATCAAGGGTTCACTTACTTCAGTACAAACTTCTTTTAGTATTTCCGCTGTTATATCATCTACACAAGGGGCTTTATTATTTTTTAGGGAGTTGATAATTCTGGTAATCTCATTTTTATCAGCTGGAACTAAAAAAATACTATCCTCTACATATTTTTTAGGTTTGCAATTTCTAATTTATCAGATATAATGCTGTTCTTATAATTAATCTTTTTAATACTTTTTGTTTCCTCTACATTCGATGTCATTGTTTTTACTGTTTTCCAAACATGCTTTGCGGAATTACTATTTTTTTCAATTTGATTTTTGTAGTAATTGATTTTTGTATTTTTTATTAAATTATTTAAATACGTTCTATATGTTAAAAATTCTTGTTTAATTTTTAGGTCTTGTAAATTTTTTTTATAATTTTTGTACATAATGTCACTTTTGGTAATTGATTTAATTAAGCCGTTTGTTATCCACTCATTCCGTTTTTTTCATTTCTATTTCGTTTGTAGGTAGCAGTATTTTTACTTATACAAGTTGTAAAATTTTCCATGAAGTATGTCGTCGCCTGTTCGACATCGTTTATGCTATAGAGCTTATTCCATTCTATTTTATTCAAATCATATTTTAGTTTTTTCATATTAATTTTTTTAGCTACACACTCATATATACTCTTGGTGGAATTAAAAATAGGCAAATGTATTACTGTCGAATAGTGATCGGTTATACTATTTTTTATTACATATGTCAATATTTCTTTTAAATCAAAATCAGTACTTTTTACATGAATGTGATCAACACACGTCTTACTATGACCTATTACTCTAGTTGGTACATTTATAGTAGAGATGAAGTTATATTCACTCACTATATCCAGATATTCATTAACCGTATCATCATTGGGTGACAAAATATTAATATTTATATCTCCAATTATTAAATGGTAATCTAACTTAGTGTTAACTCTATTTTCTAAGTAGAGATTGAAGTTGCTTATAAATTCATTCGCATTTATATTAGGAGATCTTTAAATGCCCGTGATGATAATGGTTTTGTCATTGACCATAATTTTAGTCTCAACACATTTGTGTATACCTAAATTAATTATTTGTTAAGTATAGTTTAAGCCATTTCTAATATATTAAGACACCATCAGCCTTATTTATGTCTCCTTCGCTATATATTACATTATACCCAGTCATTTGAACTAAATCTATATTATCTATTTTCCAAGTTTCCGACAGTACAATATAGTCAAAATTTGAATCAAATTGTGCTAAAAATATTTTTAACTGATCTAATATTTTTAACTAATCTAATTTAGTTTAGACCCAGAACATCTGCTAGTGGCGTTCGTTGTTTAATTTGTGCGAATGGACTGGGTTATAAAGAAGTAAAACCCAACTGTTTGTCGAAACTATGGGAGTCGGCGTCTCCACGCTAGATACATGATTTTTGGTGTCAATGCTGATAGTTTGAAATTTGATTTTTGACTGATCTGATCTCTCGCTTTCAACCCCGTTTTTATGGCGAGTTTGACTAAACATTGCTCGTCATAATGTTCTGTGATAACCTGTACTATTTGTTTTTCTATAAACACAGACATCTAAATTATCTTGGAAAAAATACAAATGAAACATACAATGTAGTTAAAAATAATCAGTTTTGACAATCTACACCCAGACAGATCAAGTGCCTTGAGAAATCAACAGTCTAAAGTGAACCAAAACATATTAAAGATAATGGGTCTCGTTATCTTTCTAATTCAATAAAATTAAACAAAATACCGTTTGAATCACGAATATCATTAATTTCTCCCGAAAAATAGAAAAAGTGTATCGACCATGTTCGCCAAAAAGTTGAAGTAAAAATTCGAGATATAAGACGATATCTCGAATTCATATGATTGTTTTAATATACAAACATTGGCAATAATTATTATTTTCGAGTCGAAAAAAGGTTAACTCCGGATGATAGGAACCATATTTTTTATTATTGTTATAATGCCTAATGTTATAACTACTTTAAAGCCATGTATGATGTATAATACATGTATTTTAAAGACGGTAAAGGTTAAATACTATTAGGTAATATTTAAATAGTTTATTAATGTATCTATCTAACATGTTGATATTGAGATATTTAATATTAAAATAGTGATTGACATATCTAAAGCATTCCACTTCAAAAAGGTTAATCTTATTCAACCTATTTCTAACATTCTCTAAAATGTATGCAGCTAGATTTTAAATTGGGACCCTTGAATTTTCCTTTGAAATAATTCATAAGCCATTAGAAGCAGTGGTCTGCATAATTCATTAACATAATAAACTGCACCTGCGTGGAATTCAAAATATCCCTTACTGGGTATTAAATATGACCTGGCAAGAGCTGGAATATAAATAAGGTTTCTACTGGTATCTTGTGCATTGGGACTGCATTACTTACATTCTTTGCCACGAATGATTTACAGATTTCAGCATAACTGTCACGTATTTGTCTAGATTCCTTATTCGAATTAAAATATATGAAGGAATACAGGCACATAGGCGTCGGGCAATGAAATATTGAAATATCTATTAGAAGGAAATCATTTTGTATGATTTATAGAAGTTAATTTATTATTGTTATTATTATAAATAAGTCTTGTATTATAAAAATTATATTCGAAAGGTTTTTTTATAGTTGAATACAATGCGTTAATTTAAAGTAATTCTGTATATAAATAAAAATTTTTGGTATAATCAACAATTCTGGATATGTAAGGAAGGTCTTATGAAATTTTATTAGATATAAAATTTTTATTATATTTGGAAAAGTAATAATTTAAAATTTAAACATAAAAATTAAAAATCATTCAGTATAAAAGATTTTGGATGAGATTGAAAAATCAAGTAATGATTTTTTGAATGATAAACGTAGAACAACGTTTGATGTGCTTCCGAGATTAGGCACTTCAGGAAAAATTAGGTTGTCACCTGCACCGTTGTAAATTTCAAACCAATATGCATAGCCGTGAGATTCGCAGAGCACAAAAAGTGTGTTGCCCTATTTGTGCGGTTTGTTTGGCATATCTTAGTGAATAAGACGCTTCAGTTTGGCCAAACACATTTGCTTGTCGACACACAATCGCGCAGTCTTTGGAATAGAATCAAAACGACTGTTGAGGAGTTTGGCCAGGCTGACTTTTTTTAACACGTTATGTTTCGTTCTGAAACGATAAGTATTTCATTATTGCCATGACATTTTTGACAGGCATCGCATTCTGGATGAATGCGAAGGCATTTTTGCCTCACTAGCTCTAAAGATTGGAGTATCGATAAATTGAAATGTACATCAAAATTCCCATGTGTTTCCTAACTTCCTGTACATTCGTGGCAAATTTTGTGTTGGTGTTTTCAAGACGAATTGTTCAGTTCAGTTCTTGTAAAATGTAGCTCGAAGGACCACATATACAAACTGGGTGTTATTTTGTTATTTTGAATAAAACGCTGATTCTTTATGAAATTATAATAATGTAACATAGGTAGGTTATGCCTAGACGGCGGCGAGTCGAGAAGAGAGAGAGATGCAATCTCCTAGCTTCCCTCGCAACATAACATTTAAAAATAGACCAGTAGCATATTGGGGGTTGCGTCGTTGCCACTACTTACAAATAATCTAAAAACTAAGGGAACTAAACATGCCGCTCCCTTGAATGCTTGTCATTCAACACAATAGCTCTAATACATAAAAGTAGACTGTAAAAATTTAAATTCATAAAGTCTGATATTATTCAGTTCATTATCGTCGATTGGTAGCACACACAATTGCGAAATTGCCCTTTTAAACACTCCCGAAACAGTTTTAACTAACACTATACGACATAGTCCATCGTCGTCAGGGTAGACTTGAGTGACTCTGCCCAATGGCCATCTCAATGGCGGAGAATCGTTATCCCTCAACAGCACCAATTGTCCTTCTCGTACACCATTTTCCTGTGTTCTCCTGTTATTTCTTTGATGTAAATTACTGATGTACTCCTTGGACCACCTAGTCCAAAAGCCTTGAATCATCTGAGTTAACAAATGATACGTTTTCTTACGGCGGAGCCGTTAATGCAGAGCCCACCAAAAAGTGCCCAGGTGTTAAAACGTTTAGGTTTAAAGGATCTTCGGATAAAGGGAGTAATGGACGGGAGTTCATACACGACTCTGCCTGAACAACCACTGTGTACAGGTCCTCAAAAGAAAGTTTTTGTTCCCCCACTACTCGTTTCAAATGATATTTTGCAGATTTTACCGCAGATTCCCACAATCCTCCAATGTTTCTATAATTATACTAAATTATTTTCTTTATTTTATCAAATATATTTGAATAACTCTATTTATCACAAAATTAAATTCTTTAACTTAGTAAGAGCTGCCCGATTTCAAATATTCAAATTTTTGTTCCTAATCACGTGACTTTGTAACGTATTTCCACTTGCTATAACGGGCACTAAATTGAACACGAAGAAACATTCATGATTATTTTTCACTAGAATCGTCAGCTTCAGTTGATCTCAGATGAGATAGTTATTTTAATTAGAGAAACGTGTTGTGCTAATTAATGAACTTTGCAGACTTATACAGGTATTAACATTTTTATTTATCATCTTAGTATTTCTTTTATCAATATCCATGTATTTTGTATAGTTAAATCAGAAAGTTTTCTATACATCTTTAAACAAAATGGTGAACAGTCCATGCAGGTATTAAATTTTCTTGTTCCATATTATTAAACTAAATTTCCTTGTTTTCAATTAATTTAAAATGAATGCCAGCATGAAACATCTAAAATTGTAGTTATTCATTTTTTCAATTTCTTTTGTTAATAAATTTCAACCACGTAGAAATTTACTTTTTAAAAATCATGTAAATTTGATTTAATTTAATTTTATCTTCCTAATTTTCTATTCCTCCTACAGGAATATAAACAAGGTTTACCTTTTTGACTTGTTTACCTTTTTGGCTGGTTTACCTTTTTGGTTCGTTTACTTCTTTGGCTGGTTTACCTTTATTGGATGGTTTACGATTGATTGCCTGGCTTACAATTCTGCATAAGTTCATGTGATCAGCTAACCGGAAAGTCAGCTCACCACCTACAGTTGCACCCAGACACCAGCAACTTTTTCTTTTTCCTGAGGGAAAACTACTGGTAATAAGTTTGATTATTATACGAATCTACTTTGTGAAATATGACATCAAACACAAATTTAACTTTACGTCCAAATAGGTTTTAGGGACTTTTAAAATATTCAAAAACAAACTGGCGCCCATTAAAATAACCCTTAGTTGAAACATATCCTACATGATACCTAAATAAACATAAACTGTATTCAGGTATAAACGCCACCCCCTTAAGAGTCTCAATATAAGAACAGATATTTATTATTATTATTTTTACATACTTTCATATTAACAAGGGTAGTTTACCCGTTGCATTCTTTGACTACCAAATCAACAACTTCTTAAGAATAGTTCTATCAGTTTTGTTAGCTTGTAACGCACTTCGGTCCTTACGGGTCAATTTGGCGCTTTTGTAAAGGTTTCGGTTAGGCTCGGGCGCCACCTTCAGTTTATAGTATGAAGGCCACTGTACGGGCAGCTTCAGTGGAGAAAGAAATACTCCAGGAATCGAATGGTATCGACAAGAACCTTAGCGGCCAGAATGGCGGTCTTTACTTGCCCTACTGGATTGAGTACCTGTTGGAATAAAACTACAATAAGATTCAAGAAATAATAATTTTATTTATACCGAAAGGTGTGTAACGCTCTCAATCGGTGATGTCGGACGGTACAGGCACGTCTCCTAGGCTGACGTGGTCGGATTGGCAGTTCCGATACAATGGAACTTGGCTTCACCTATCTCTAAAGATCGCTGACTGGTTCTCAGATTGAACTCGGACTGGACGAAACTCCAACTTGGACTGCCACTAGAACTCGGATTTCGGGCTGCCACTGCAGCTGACTAGGTCGACTCCGGCTGCCGTATACCATAAGGTCGGCTGAATATGAGGAACAAATACGCCAGTGACTCGATCTTTGGCGGGGGTTTACAACTGGTACGATTGGCCTTATACTAGAAGCATCTCACATATCCATAATTTTAAGTTAATTCTACTCGAATGCCGTGCGCGATTTGATTTATATATTTGAATTATTACGGAAAAAAATATCTTTGTTACAAGCTCTTTTATTGACGATAGCAACCGTCAATCTCATTTCAAGGCCACTTCGTTTAGATGCAAGCGCATTCATTGCCTTCGCCACGTTATCTTGGAAAATTGCACGGTTTGCTACATCCTGATCAGTTGAAAACAGAATAAAAAAAATTACTTTGGCTTTTGCTAAGTTATGATTAGCTCAAGTACTACAAGCTCTAGCATGCAAAAAAATCAGATCGAAACTGGTCTGGAACTGCCTACAACACCTACTGGTTCTGGGACACAAGGGGATAACAGGCAACGAGGAAGCTGATGCTCTGGCCCAAAAGGCTTAGCGACCAAATTTGCGGGCCCTGAGCCCGTGTTTGGCATTCCGAAATCCTTAGTACGACTCTGGCTGACTAGATGGGCTGCTAAAGAACACCAGACAAGCTGGAATCTCGTGCCGGGTCAGAAAAATAGTAAACTGATGGTCAAAAAGCCATCAAATGTACTGACCAATGATATTCTGCAGATAAGCAGAAATCAAATAAGGCATGTCACGGGACTAATAACTGGACATTGCCACCTTAGGGAACATCTACACAAAATGGGCATCTATGAACCCATTTGTAGACTATGTAATGACGAGGGGGTAAAGAGCCTCTCACATTATACTACAGTGTCAAGTACTTATACGCTGGAGGTACAATCTCCTGGGGACAGAAAATACACAGGAGGCCTTCCGCAGAGAAAATCTTGTGAAAAGGCTGCTAAGTCTGATAAACATAACAAACCTTTTCACTTGATAACAACGATACAATTAACATAGCACAATAAGTCTTAAGGCTGCAGTGTGGAGGCCTAAAACCTTAGCCAACAACATCGATTAAATCAATCAATCAATCAATTACCTATGCCTGTAAAACCATGAACAGAAAGCACGATCAACGGACCAGATTTTTCCATTACATTTATTGGCGAGCGGGATTATTTTAAGCCTTGAAAATTCCCGAGTCAGTGGCACCAGCTTCTGAAGTAAGTGGCAGCCCGCTCTGCTTCTTCTGTTTCATTGATATTTTATTGGTTGCCATTTGCATCGCCGATGTCATTGTTGATGATGCAGCAGATTCATTGATGTCATGTCACTGATATTTAAGCAATATGTTTATGTTTTGAATAAACACCTGCCCATATATCACGGATGCACTCCGTAATGATATCGTTTAGAGTAATTTCGTTCAGCACATAAGATGGGTCATTATCTTTATCATGACTACTGTAGTCAGCATCTGAACCATCCGAGTCTATCAGTTCTTGTACTTGGTCGTCTATCATAAACGATAGATTAAACTTTTCCTGTCACCAATGATAATATCTAGGTACACAACAGACAAAAAAGTTATAAAACGTTAGTAAAATGTACCCCAACAAACACGACACGAACTTTTACGTAAACAGGCAAGAGGTCCCCTAGGAACTCTTTCTATTTTGGCTTCTAAAACACACTTTGATTTTTTTTCACAATAGCTCTAATTTATATAGAAACTGAGAAGTTTTTATCTACTAATTAAAAAATTATTCACTGAAATCCGATTACTGAAAGTATGTATCGAAATTGCACTTCGGTAAAATTTTGCACAGGAGCGATAATTTTACGTGTTTTCGCTTCGAATTTTCTCACTTAACTAGGAATAGAAACAAAACAATACATCGCTGTACATTCAGACCGTATTTTCAATAAAGGTATTAGTGAATGAACTAAAGACAGTTTTAGAGAAGTGCCAGGGAGGTAGGAGCATTTCCTAAGGATCCTCCTCTCGGTTGCCGTGACGGCGTGCAAGTGATAGTGGAGAAGTTTAGACCTCTATAGTCCATAATTGGACGATTGTAGGATTTGTATGTATGTGGTAGGGTCTGGGGGTTACATCTCCAAAATTTAGCACCCAGGGCATGAGGGAGGTTCGTTTCCTAACTCTGTCAAGAGTTCATTGGACTTTAGTTGCCCAATTTACAGTACGCATGAAGCATACTCCCAAATAGGTAACTTCGTCCAAGGGGACGAGCCTCTCTCCCCATAGTCTCAGGTCTATGTCGTTGAGTGATTGATTTACTTTTAGGGTGTAGTTAGGATGTTTAAAGATGATATGTTGGGCTTGTTGGGGATTTAGAGTAAACATCCATTTACTACACCACTAAGAGAAGTGGTTCAGAATTTGTTTGGTTTTGGTGTTTAGTGCTCCAGTGGATGGATATGTTGCAGATATTGCAGTATCATCAGTATACAGCTGAATATCTTGGCTGAGGAGGACGTTGGATGTCATGCGTGTATATAAGATACAGCATGGGGGGCCATGAGCCTTGGGGACTCCAGCTTGGGGAGTGTAGGGATCAAAGATGAGTTTTAATGAGGGAGGATAATTTTGAATAGCCTATGGCTAGACTTCGTCTCTTATTTGGAACAAGGAACTGTAAATTATATGATACTAATAAAGGCAATTTATTACTATTATTATTATTATTATTATTTATATTTAATAGTGGCCTTTTATAAAATTAACTATTTGTTTTTTCAACCCTTATACATATTTTTTTAATAAACAAGAAATTGTTTTTAATTGTTTAATTGAAAATATAATCTAATAAATTTAAAACACGTCTAAGTTTCTGAACGTTCCAGAAGAAAAAGTGATTTAAGGCGTTCAAAGCCGATATAAAATACGAGATGTTTTCCAAAGCGAGTAGAAACTTTTGTTTTGTTTAGCTGAGCTTCTTCTAAATTTTCCATAATTTGTTACACATCGCCACATCCTTTTTGAGAACAGACGTTTCCCGTTTTTCCTGTGAATATATTGTTTCTGACACAGAATTTATTTTTCCTTCCTACCAACAAATCCTTTGTGCGTTTAGGAAAACAATCACAATCTTTTGATTGCAGGTTGCTGGTGAATAATCGAATTTTACCATTTACAGTAACTTCAAACAATTCAATTCCATCTTAAAGCGTATCTATAAATTTCAATGAAAAATTATTCGACTCAATTTAATATAATATATACAGGGTGTCCCGGACCTATGGGAAAAAAGTCGGGAGGGTACAGCTTGAGCTAAAATAATGTTAGTACTTCATATAAACTTTTTCAACACGGGCTCCCGATTTCGAATTAATATGGGCCTCAAAGATTGGATTTTTAAACTCGTCTTTTATTACCTCTCCTCCTTCAGATAAGAGAGGTATAGTAATCATGCTAAAAATTGGGTGTGAGTTTTCAATGGATAAACACGTTTTAAGGTCCCTAGAATATATTTTCGCGATGATGTGTGTGTCTGTCTGTGTGTAATCTTCCACGATAACTGCCGAATCGTTTGACCAATTAAGCTGAAATTTGGTATGAAGGATTGGTGTGTGCCTCGAATGCGACCATTAGATTTTGGTCTTTTTGAGTAAAAAAGTATTATATTTTGTTATTTGGCTGTTAATAACTAAAATAAATAATTTAAACGAATGCAAATCAGATTGAAATAATTTTTAAAGGGACTCTACTTTAATGTTATATTAATAGGTTGCCCGAAATCTTAACAGATAATCAGGTAGCGAGAGTACAGCTCCGTCTAGTAGGTATTGAGAGAGCGTCAAAAATGACCTACAGTGCATCGAGTCTGTATGCATCAGTGTACTTATTGTCTAGCTTGCAGAAGGTTACGCTGTTATAATGGAAAATCCCCAAGTCAATTTGTGCTTTATTTGTGGGAAAACTTTAAGTGAAAGTGACGTTGTCGTTGTAAAGAAAAGAGTTGTAAAAACACTTTTAAAATCGAGTGAGTAACGAGGTAATTGCCCACAGACACGCATTTTGTGTAACAATGCATGGCACATGTCAAAAAAATTATATTATTGAAAAACTGATCCCCGCGTATTGTCGTAAAAAACATAACGAACCTCAAGCAGCGTCGACATCCAGCAGATCTAGTATTCCGACTTTTAATGTTAAACCACAGTGTTTTCTCTGTAGTGAAGTAATTACACCGGCCTTTTTAAATAAACAAAAAAAATGGAGGAAATCACTCATCTCATAGAGATTTTGTTTGTATGGTGCAACAATTGGGAATGAAAACTACAATTTTACAAGCAGCTGAAGGACGTGATGATGACTGGGGACGGGAAATAATAAAAATAATTTAACATGTGGTAGACTTCATTGCAGTAGAGGCATATCATATGTCATGTCAAAAGCATCTGTATAATCGAGTGCCATTTGGAAAAAAGAGGATATCGGCCTGCATCTAATGTTGACGAAACGATGGATTATATTTACTCGTATCTTACCGAGAATTCTTGATGAGCTCATGGACCAAATTAAAGGGGGATACCGTCCAGATTAGAGAACCCTAAAAGCTCGTCTTATGAATAAATATGAAAAAGATATACTTATCATTGAAAAACATAAGCAATCGCCTGTCGTCTGCTTCCGGGATACAGGTTACAAACTTCTAGCTGACCAATGGTATGCGGCAAAAAAGTTAAATCCCGATGAAGACCGGCTCCGTGTTGTTAAAGAAGCAGCTGCTGATATTTTGGCAGATATCCGTTCGCAGGATTATGATATGTTAAAATATCCACCATCCGATAGTTTTTTAAATGAGGCCAATTCTGTAGTTCCACAAACTTTGAAAGTTTTTTTTGAAGACTTAATTATAGAAAAGAAAAAGCGTTGTTCGGTTGTCAAATGGAATAGCATTATCCCATGCTGTGATCTCTGCGGCTAGACTGAGACCTTTTTTGTCGCCGATTGTCAAACAAAATGAAGTTTCCACATTTTCCGCTACAAAAAGATATTTTTGGCAAAAAATGTAGGGATTTTTCCTCTTTTACTTTGTATAGAAGATCTTTTGGCTTGAATGCCACCGTTTTTGAGTTATTATCAAAAAACCAAATTTTTGAGGACCTAAAATATAAGATAGCGGCTCGAACGCATGCGCCTCGAGATCGAAAACTTGGATTTTTCATTAGGGCCCCAAGCTTAACAATGTAACGCACTTCGGTCGTTACGGGTCACTTGGGCGCCTTCGTCGTCTGGGATTCGGATTGCCTCGGGCGCCACCTTACGTTTATAGTGTGAAGGCCTCTGCACTGGCAGCTTCAGTGGAAAAAGAAAATACTGAAGGGGTCGTATGGTATCGACAAGACCCTTAGCGGCCAGAAGGGCGGTCTTTACTTGCCCTACTGGGTGTAAGTTACCTGTCTATTAGCTGCTGGGATGTTAAGACTCAAAAAAAATAAAATTCAATTAATAAAACTTTTTCTATTTACCAAAAATCTGGATGAAAGAAAGGTGTGTAAATATGGTTCTTTCTCGGACGGTACAGGCACGGTTGCCGTTCTGATTCCGGTACAATATGAATTAGCTCGTTCTCTTCAGCTTGTCCTATCTCTAAAGGTCGAGGGACTGCACTGCTGCTCCAATTAGGACGGCCACAGCAAGTCTGACTTCGGACTGCCACTGCATCTGCCGACAAGACTAACCGGGATCAACGTTGAAACGTGAATGACAATTTTGTTTCTCTCAAGGACAACGCCCAAAATCTAATGGTCTACAATGCTTAAATTTTATATTATAAAAATTTATTCAAGGTGAGTTTAAAATAGTATATTGTGTTACCAACTGACTAAAGTGCCACTTTTAATCCGCTCGGGCAACAATCACTCGAGGGATTGTAGCACAATTTTGTGATATTTAACTTTATAAATTTTTTGTAGTTGTTCTGATGATGGAATTGTTTGCAGAAAAGACTCGACATGAATTTTAACTGACAAAGAAAAATATATTTTTCTACTCATTAATTATACACTTAATAGTAGATTACATACCGAGGCGGGAAATGCATCATTACTGTCGAGGGCAAATGTAGATCAATGAGGAGCTTGTGCCGAGGTGATTTATTGCCCGAGAGCGGAATGATAATTTCCACCATGGGTTGTTTAACTATTTTATTCACAATCATTTTATTTTAATCCACAATTTGAAAAGAATATATAGTTATTAATTTTAAAAGTGACTATGTGACATGTGTATTAAAATACTCTTCTTTGAAATCAAAATACTTCGGCATTTAGATATTACATGACATTTAATTTATGTACCATCAATTTGAAAAAAAAATAAAAAACGAAATTGACAAATTATAGTCACAAAACATTACAATTAACATTACAATAAATAATATAGATTTTGAAAATACGTATATTAAAGTCTATTACTGTATTGTTGTAACTAATAATACTATATATCGCTTTCTGCTGATATGATAGGTATATAGAAAATAATCCGGATCATGGTCGGGAAGTAACAGATATCACTTCCCACCCGTGGGAAGGAAGAAAAGATTGTAATAGCTTATTTCCCGACCTTTAAAAAGTGTGTAATTGAGCTATTACATATATGATTGTGAATAAAAGTACATATTGCCTTTTCTTTCTTTAATCAATCAGTGCGTACGCACCATCACGTAACCTCCTTATTAAAAAAAAAATTCTTATGTGTTAAGATATTAAAAATTCCCTTTATCCGAAATATAAAATTTAAACAATATTTTAAAATACCAAACCAAACAAAACTCGGAAGACCAGACGTCGCGGCGCATCGAATGGGATACAACTAGAGCGCCTCAACAAAGTTTTTCTTTTGCCATATCAGTTCGACGCTAACCGACGGTGTATCTGGACTGTTACGACGTCGCTTTCAACAACGAACGCACGTGACTCGCGATTTGTTAAATATTTATCGGTTCTGTTTTTCTCATATTTTATTGCTGAAAAAACATTTTTTTCTTGAAGAAATGTTGTAATACATTTATTAAATATTAGTAAGCCCTGAATCTGTATCTAGTTCGATGTCGTTTCCAATAATGGGATGCACGTGACAAGTGATTTTTCGAATAATCATCATATTGGTGTTCGCTCGCTTAATAAATATTTTAATACATTTTAAATATTGTTTATTGCTGAGTAATCAAGTGATTTGTGAAGTGGGTTAAAAATAAAAATAATGGTTAACTTTGACAGTAGTGCACTTTTTGTTTTTATAACGATTGGTAAGTTTGTTTGTTTTAAATATGTTTGATATAGAATTCTTATAGAGGTAGCGCCAATGCAATATTTGTTTTTTATTGTCACTGAAACTTGGTTTTCTTTTTCAACATTTAAAAATAAGTCAAGAAGAAAAGAGGAGGAGAGGGGAATTTTTATTTATGTATTTATTAATCCATACAAGTTAATTTAGTTTAATTACATGGATAATACAGTACATCAACATTCTAAATAAATAACGAAAAATTCTTAAATCTATAGGTAGGTACTATCAGAATTATAGGATTATCAGTTCTACTTTATTATACAATATTTTTTTTACTTTTACAAGGAGACATTTAGTTTGTGATCGAAAAGTATTTTGTAGAACGTAGATTGTGATAAAGTCCACTCTAGGTTTAACAGTTCATTATAATTATTAGCAAGTTGCAATATGGTTGCAAGTGGGGATCTAGCTGTTGAGTATGATATGTGAATATTGAACAATAATGTAAGCCTAGTATAGCGTGAAGGTACATGGATTGGTAATAGCTGCAAGATGTCGGGACTATTTATTTTATTATTAATTATTTTATGCAGGAACATAATAGCTGTCAAAGAGAGCCTCTGTTCTAATGCTAAAATTTTAAATTCCTCTTTTAGTCGAGTTGTTTGGATTAAATTATAGCCAGGCCACCTATGGTATCTTATAAAATAAATAACGGAGAAACTTGTTCTGAATTTTTTCAATTTTTGATAAAATTGTAGCGTATTCTCCAAGCCAAATTATTGTTGTTGTCTTATTATATATCCTAGCATACGGTTTGCAGATCTTATTGTATTTGAAATGTGCTTTGAAAACGAAAAAACGTTGTTGTACATAACACCTAGATCTCTTACTTCAGTTCTCCTCTCTAAGACCTCTTCATCCATATGATATTCGAAATTTTGTATTAAAAAACAACTTGTTATTATGACTCCATTTAACAATATTAATAATATATCTATGCAGAGAAACACAATCTCTTACTGTCTGTACATTCTTGAAAATTTTTAGATCATCTGCAAAAAGTAGATATTCTGAATGATTTAACACCGAAGGCAAGTGATTAATAAACAGTAAAAATAAAAGAGATCCCAAATTAGATCCTTGTGGTACTCCAGAATTGTCATGAAATTTTCCAGAAGTATTTCCGTTATGTTTAACAATAAAATATCTATTTTGTAGATAATTTTTGATCAATTCTAGAAAATTTTGTTATATATACAAAATAGTTGAAGAACATAAATTTTCAGCAATTAAAATTTAAGGTAATAAAACTGTATGTCAGGTACCACAGTAATTTAGTAATTAAATTATAATGAAATGGGGAGTGTAAAGAGAGAATAGACCTGATTAATAATTGATAAAGACGATAAATAACTATGAATATATATTACATCTTTATTTATTTTTTTAACTATAATAAAAAAGACGTATATGAGCAATTATTATCATATTCATTTGGATCGTAATCAAATATAACTTAAACGTACGTAGATATCGTTTTCTCCTTTTAATTTTACTTTATTAAATCAATAAGAACATAATAATTATTCATTATTTAAATACCAATTCAATTAATTAATATCCACTGACGCGCAGAATCACGAAACAGTATTTTTTATGATTTCAATACCAAAATATCCTTTTACCAGCACTAGGGGCAGAATCACACAAAGTGCTTAAAAAATGGAACATCTAGGAAATACCAAGGACAGAATTACGCAGAGTACTCCATTCCAACAATATCTAAACAATAAATATTAATCTAGCCACACTGAGGGGCGGAATCACGCAACAGTGCTTCAGTAAACAATTAAATATTACATAATTCACATAACTGTTTTAATAGCAAAAAACGAGAATATCAACATTATTATTATCGTTATATCGAAGGTAAGATCTGCCATTTCTTTTAATAAATAATAAAATTACCACAAATAAATAGTAATAAAACTAACATAAATAAATAATAAGGCAATTGTCATAAATAAATAATAATAACATTGACCAGTGCAAAATCGCCATCCTTTCGTTAAATAAATCATAATAAAATTGCTCCATGAAACTTCACCACCATTTCTTTAAATAAATAATAATAAAATTGCCCGGTGAAAACTTACCAAAATTCAATTTGTGAACACACACAAAACAGTATACCCTTGTTTTAGTAGAGGATCCGCACTAGAAACGACCTTCACCCATCTGTTTAATCCTTAACTTCATGAATTAAAAAAAAAAAAAAAAAAAAAAAAAAAAAAAAAAAAAAAAAACAGAATAGCTGATCTGACCTCAGTTAGGCAGGAAGAAATTCTGATCACGTTTTTGTCACGTTTTTGTCAAAAATAAAAAGAAAAAAATTGTTTCAAATAGTTTCTTATTTTACAAAATCGATCATGCATCTATTTCTTCAAATTGTGGCCAATGTTCAAACCCAACGGTACGAACAACTGCTGTTGGTCTCGGGCAGCAGATCTTCTTCTAGTTGGAGCGCTGGCAGGTGTTCCACCACGCCTGGGTGTCTCACTTCTTCCAATTTTACATAGGGTATATGCTAATTCAAAATTGTTGATTTGCCTTTTATGGTGTTTACTCTATTATAAAGAACCCAAGCATTAACAATGCTCAAATCAAGCAAATGGTGAAATAAGCGAAAATACCACATAGACTGGATGCTAAACACACAAGATTGTTATCATTCCAATGAACAAGAGAAATTGGACAACCATCATATTCTGTGACAAATTATTCTACACTCTCCCTTGCATTTTTTTTCATACTTATACTTTCCCGATCCCATCAAAGGGAAAGTATAGTAAACGAGCCAAAAAAAATCGAGATATCGATGGAAATATTCATTTTGCGGTCCCCCAAGTAGATTGAAGCTATTTTCAGCATATCGTCTGTTTGTGTGTCTGTCGGTCTGTGCGTAATCTTCCACGATAACTGCCGAACCATTTAACCAATCAAGGTGAAATTTGGTATGAAGGGTAGGTGTGTGCCTCGACTGCGACCATTAATTTTTAGTTTGAAATGGTACAGTAAAAAGTCTGTTTTAAATTTTAAGGACAAGCAATACACTTTAGTGCAAAATATTCTAGTGCAAAGTTTTAGAGTATAAAATTTCCTACAATTTTTGTCTCAAACTTTTTCCAGAATTTCTAGTAGTTGCGCCAATAGAAGTCGCGCAAAACATATGCATGCAGGTTTTCCAAATTGTGACGACAATAATGCACTTTAGTGCAAAATATTCTGGTGCAAAGTTGTAGATCACCGAATTTTCTTTAACTTTTATATTTAGCTTTTTTTTGGATTCTCCATAGTTTCGACGCTAGAGAGCGAAAAATAAACACATTTAGGCTTTTCGCGTTAAAGAAAACCGTGTGCATTATTAATCCCAAGAGACAATTTATAGTTCATGAAAGATTTGTACTTGACATGGTATATATTTTACAATTATATACGTTATATGTTATATTTTTATTTATTCACCTGTCATTTTCAACTTGTAAAATCCGTTTATAAATATTTAATTAATCTCGCCTGCACTTAAGACATTTTTTTCGTATTATTAATATATCATATGGTATTTTCTTTTGCATTATCCGATCTGAGCGATAACATCGTAGCAGCAGATACTCCGGAACTTATCCCAGGTGGGCAAATTTAAACTGCCCTACCACACGAAATTGGTCGACTCCTCTAATAACGCTTCCCACTGAAGTGGCCTTCACACTATTAACGGAAAGTGGCGCCCGAGGCAATACCATACCCGAAACAAAGCGCCAAAGTGACCCATAAGGAGCAAAGAAAACTGATTAAAATTTACTCTTATATGATGGGGAATTGTAACAAAGATACTTTCATTAATTCATGTAGATATGTAATAAATTTTCTGGATAATTCACTATTCCATGTCACTTTCTGATATTCCAAATCCATACAAATAACAGTAACAACCTCTACACCTTATTAAATTGAAGGAAAAATTTCGAGAAGTGTGTCACAAAAGGGAAAGCAAATGTATAAAGGCGAATGTAATAAATTTGCTACTGATATTTCCCTATAGACATTTACAAAAATATATCATCATCTCCCTCATTACTCTTTAATGAAAAAGAAATAATCAAAAGATCAAGATCGTTGGAACCACGACAATAATATCCTCGAAAATCGGACAAAGATTTAACTACCTTCGTTATTTTCACCTTCAGAGGCGAAGCTTTATTTTATTCAAATTCTATTTCTGAAATCTTTAACAAACGTCTTTCCTATATTGTACTAATTTATTGTGTGAACGGATAAAAGAGTTTTTAAAGATAGTAAAACAGGAAGAGATAAATAATGCTTTGGGATTGTTACGGTGAATCTGGATCGTTAGAAACCCTTACAAATTAAGAATTTTATAACAAGGAAGTATTGAATCGGTTTGACGCTTTCGACTAAGGTTCGCCAAACAGAAATTTTCTTTTAAAAGATGTCCATAAAGCTTGTCGTTGTTTTGACTCCATTTATTTGTTCTTAATTTTTATCTTTGTAAAAAGACGGATTGTGATACTACCTCACTGTGTGTCTTATACTGTCAATAATTTTTAAAATAGAATAAGAAATCACAAATATAATAATTGTATATTATTCAACAAGCGTATAATAATGGCTATTACCCACGAAGATGAAAGTTGCAAGGCGAGTGTTTTAATCATCTGGGTGGGTAATAATAGCCATTATGCGCAAGTCGAATACTAGACTTTATGTACAACTATTTAGTTAATAAAAAGCGCTTTGTATTAAAGAACTTTTTAATAAAGCGTATAAATGATTTTTTAGCTTGAGAACGAATCTCTTAACTTGATAAGTGCCTTAATTTTAAAGTTCAATTAACACTATTGACTTATACCAAGCAGAGCATGCGCATAACAGTAACTTCAGGTCGTTTTACTTTTTGATTTTTGCTTGGTCGCTAGATTAGTTCCTACACGGTAGGCAACTAGTATTACTTTCAGTTTAAATATCGTTGACGCACCGATATATTATTTAATTTGTCGACCACAATTGCGCGAATGGCTTATCTTTCTTCATACAAAGATGTGTAATAATAAATTAGGTCGGTGACACATACGTATTTTATAAAAATGATAGATAGTCACGACATCTACCGTATGGTTGATGGGTACCAACCGGGCAAGCCGTTTGACAGAAAGAAATTCTGTAAACGCAACTATCCAAGTATAACTTGGTTGCTGACAGATGGATGACTCCATGAGCCATCATAATGCCTAGGGGGGAGCGGGCACCACGCAAATAATATCAAAAACAAATACAGTAAGTTTTTGAAACTATACACTCCGACCAAAGTGCCACTGAAGATTCTAAAAGGACGGAACATGTATGGTAATAGCCTGAGTGTATAGTTTCAAAAACTTACTGTATTTATTTTTGAAAGACTCATTTTCACAAAATCTTGATTTATCCCTTTTATTATTCTGATGTTTTTGCTGAATTTGACAGATCGATTGGATAATAAATATTACTCAATCGAACTGTTATTATTATTCAATTGTACATAGTAAAGCACGACAGTACCTACCAAAAATGGTATATCTAATGAATATAATATATAATAGTTATAGATAAAACCTCTTAAAACACCATCCTATCATCCGCAAATGGTTCTGCTGATAGAGGTGTTGAAACTATTAAAAAAGGTTTGGAGGAATCAGTACTTGTTGTAAAAGAAAAATAACTATTAAGAACTTGATTTCAAGTTGACTGGCAAACTTTCTAATCACTTTTACAAATATTTCATATATAGTAACTGGTTTAACGCCAGTACAAGACACAAAACACACTAAATTTGATCTAATTAAACCACTGTTTTCTAATAAATTACAAAAAATTAAAAGGCATGAAAACTTATCAAAAATGAAACTATACAAAATTAATGACTTAGAGTCTATGTTAAAACCATTCAATCCAAAATATGGAAACGGGGCAAAATTATTAAAAATGTAAGCCCCGTTACTTATCTTATACAAATTGATAAAACTACTAAATTATTACATGCTAATGATATTAGGGCTGATCCATACTATGACGTGTTAAGTGAAAGTGAAGTGATAATATAAAAAATATAGATAGAACCCCTAATTTTATTACAGAACCATTAGAAGTTATGGGAGTACCAATTAATGGAAAGTCTCCAATAAAAGGTACCCCTAATTCTCCTGTTAATCAAAATGCAAAGACGCCTCCAATAAAAGGTACGCCCATAGCTCCTCTTGTTAACCTGTATTGGTGAATTGTTCAATCACCAGTAAGATTAAATCTTTAAAAATTATTTTGGAAGGAATTGTTATTTTATGACTGTGTTTCAATATGAGATAATTAACCTTTAATTTTAAGAATTGATACATTGTAAAATAACTTGTCAGTTGTTAAGTTAGCAAGGTCGTGGCACATGGATAAGACAAATAAAATTGAAATAAATCTGTGTTCCTTTTAGTTAGAAAAGTTAGTGTGTTATTAGTAAATACACAACATAATGCATTGCTTATAAATAATGCCGTTGAACTATGGGGCGCACTTAGGGTTTTTCCCCAGATTCGATCTGGGGACCAAAAATCCAACAACAGACAACTACAAGCAATTTAGAACATATTGAAAGAACAGCATGTCTCTACATAACTGAAGCGAAGACAAGAACACCAACCAAAGCTATGAAAGTCATCCTCAGTCTCACCATCCTTGATATTTACATCAGGGAGGTCGCGTAGACAATTATGATAACTCCTCGGTTGAAAGAGAACCTGATGTAGGATCCAGAAAGGTGAGGTGTAGCTTTTGGCTGAAGGCACTTGACATGCTTCCACTGCTATAAGCCAACATGGACTATCTTACCGCGATATAACTTTCACAGGCTCTAAAAAGTTATCACAAAATATATACAAGAGCCAGAAGTGGATGGTATGATTCATATTTACACGGATGGCTCCAAAACGAAACAAAGTTCAGGCTGTGGCATATAATCCAGATCCATAAGCCCAATCATAAAACGGGCTATGGAAAAAAGTGCCACCGTAGCTGAAACGGAGCTCACTGAGATCCTAATAGCAGAAAACGAAATCTCCAGAAATACCATCAATGAAGAAAATATGCTTATCTATACAGATAGCAGATAAACACTACTCACCCTGGAAAGGCTACGAATTTGTTAAGTGTCAGTACTAGAATGTCATCGAGCATTGGTCAGCTTAAGACGTATCAAAGGACATGCAACAATCAAAAGGTAACCGTCGTCTAGCCGATTTATTGACCAAGAAGGCAGCCAACCAAAAACCTAGCTCCTTCATTGAACTAACGACATCAGTCGTGACGAATCTAATTAAGGATTACTCCCTGTAAAATTCAAGAAAAGATGAAATGAAACAAAAAGCTGCAGGGTTATTAGGGACCTCGTAAGTTATCCTGACAAAACAACAGCCAACAAATACTTGTCTATGATTAGTTAGAATCTGCACCTTTCAGCATGTATTCTAACTGGGCACTGTCCAGTAGGAAACGAAAACATCTCATCAACATGGGGCTGTCAGATACCACACTCTGCAGAGGGTATGAATAAAAAGACGAGACAATTGAGCACATATTCTATGATTGCCAGACACTCTTGTCAATTAGGAAAATTATGTAAGAGAGGCACCTCTTAGCTAGATTGTAAACTAGATAAGAATTGTAGGCTGGATAACTAGTCACTTACTAAGAAGGATCTACAATGGGCCTAATGACGCCTAAATACTGTGGAACAACAAACCCTCCCCACCTTACAGACACAGAGAGAATGCAAATATACCATTATTTATGCTTTAAAGTCCTTCTTTGGTCTAAGCACTGTTTTATTTAACAGTTCTTTCTTGCTTTCATACACTCGCCGCATATTTTTTTTTGTTAAAATGGAATTAAATTTGCCCTTAATCGCCTGTGGATGTTGATTCGGAAAGTTTTCTTTTATGAATGCTAAGTAGTTATTTCAACAACAAACCATTATACTGATAAATTAACTCCTATATAAAATGTGTCATTTAATGATGACAGTTTTGTCAGTTTGTCAGCGATAAAAAGGTACATCCATTTTTATAGTGATAAAAATGCCTGTTCCTCGCGATAAAAATGCATGTTCCTCATAATCAGACTATATCTAGTAGCTGTGAATCGCGTCGGCACGTCACTTTAACCTTAGTTCTGTCAGATAAAATTATTTGTTTGGTTGATATTGAAATATGGAAGATGAATAATAAAATAATAAAATAATAAAAAATAGTAATAATGAAATAATTTAATTGTATCAATATAGATTATTATTGTTGTTCATTCTATATTTTGTCGTTAATTTATCTTGTAAAAAAATACTCAAGCTTTTTTTTTAAGGATAAATTTCTTTTAAACTCAAAATTTTTCGATCAGTAATTTTCCTCGAAAAACTAACATTTGGCTAAATCGCTCCTCGGATTTTTTCATGTCAGTTTTTTTCGTAAAATTGCTGATTGGCAAAATTTTTCGTTATAAAGAGAAATTTATCCGATAAAAAAAAGCTCTTGTGTTTTTACTGTTGACAAATATTAAAAAGTTTTGACAACTGCCATTTAACTATTTTTGACCTTCAATGAGCTCAAAATGCGTGACTTTTGTCACTGGGGATTAAAACCGTCCGTACACAGATTAGAGACAACTTCAATTTTATTTTTATCAAAATTATCATTATTTGGGTTTGTAAATGACATGAAAACTTATTAAATTTTCTGGTTCTTATAAAATGTATTGAAGGGTCGGACTTTCGCTTTATTGAAACCCGCAGCTGTATAGTCGTAACCTATAATTGCATTAAATATTGATAACGCAAGGCATAAAGTTTGCCAATATATTCAAGGTTTT
This sequence comes from Neocrepidodera transversa, assembly GCA_963243735.1. NCBI lineage: Eukaryota > Metazoa > Arthropoda > Insecta > Coleoptera > Chrysomelidae > Neocrepidodera > Neocrepidodera transversa. The sequence continues at coordinate 25,152,720 of OY725342.1, read as the reverse complement.
ATTATTTACGTTTTTGACGTACGGTTTTCCAATCAAATTTGTAAATTGGAAAATTTGTTCATTAAAATTTTCACTTAAGATTTTTTTTTGTTACTATCTGTAAAATTTAAAAGAAAAATAAATGCCTTCAAAAATATTTAATATTGATGATGAATGTCAGGTCATTAACAAGAAAAAAATATATAACGTGGTGGAGCAAAATGTTACAAACGTACCCGCAAGTGTGACAATTGTAACATGAATAGGGGTAAATGTAACAAAATCTGAAACTATTGAAAATAATATTTATTAGTAAAAAAATAAGGAATACATATTTAGTGCAACATTATGATCTTAAAACTAATTAACATTATAATAAAGCCACATTCTTGATTAAAAAAGAAAATAAGAACACTAATCACCCTCATTATCAACATAGCAGTTCAAACAATAAAAAAAGTCGGATCGTAGATTATGAACACATGATTCCTGTCCCATTGTTTGCAGTTATTGCACTGATTCCATGTTTCCTTGTGTTTATCCCTATATCGTTTTAAGCAATATAGACAAAATAAATCTGTTTCAGATACTTACATTTCAGAATCTTCCGTTTCTTCATTTGTCACATGAGAGGAACCTTGTTTACCATCGATCGTTTTAGGCTTCCTAGGTAAACTTTTATTCCTTTTAGATCTTTGGTTTTTTCTTAATCTTTATTTTCTTTTTATTGTATTTGCTTTATATTTCCTTTTACTCTGTTCTTCTTCGAGAATGAGATTTTCTGGCGTGCCTGTTAAAATAGCACTCTGCTTCTTTCTTCTCTTCATAATTTGATTCTTTATGCCACCTTCTTCCTTTGGTAGGGTGTGAATTTGTTCAAGAATTCGAAAGGATTGATTCAGATCTTCGGGGTTATCTGGTCTTGTGCTGGGACCTGTGACACCTCCGTCATTTTCATTGCCTGTCGTAGTCGTAGTCCGGAATCCTCTCATAAAATGTGTAGATCATGTTGCTTTTGGAAATGCGTCAACAACTATACCTGGGATATCGTATATAGTCATTATCTGACCGGAATGCGATTTCATCCAATTGTCCATTGAAAGAACCGTAGATACCACGGTCCAATGATTGTACCTTGTGCTATATATAGGGGAAACGATAATAAAAAAAATCCATTAGCTCTACAAAACTCTATAGTTGGTGCACCTATAGGTTGAAATCATGACATATTGTCCAACAGAAGTAGCACTTTTTTTCGGGTATGGGTCTGACATGCTTAACTAAGTGTTTCATGAAAACAAAAAACGTATTTTCGTTCATCCAACCATTATGTATAAAATGTGCTTGAAATTTTTTTGCGAAATAAGGGGGACAGTATTTCCAACAGCACTAACAGCTGCACAAAATTTAATAAATATTTATATTTTTTTTATACTTTTAGTTCAACTGCTAACCAATTTACGAATTTCTTTAGGCATAAGCCCAAAATATACAACTGATAAAAAAAGTATTTTTGACAACTCTCCATTATTTCGTTTTTTCATTTAACGGTTAAGTGTTACGTGGCAAATATCGAAAAATCTTGCTACCTGTCATTGTGGAAGATTTCCCTCCATTATTAGATCAGCTGTCCCTTACATTAGTTCATTTGAAGGGCCTCTGTTAATTTTTCTTATTCTTTGGCCTGAAACACACAATGCATAAACTAAACATAAGGTGTACAAACGTAACACGTTACAATTGCACAGAGTAGTGTTATTACATGTGTACTAGAACGACATTTTATATATTTTGAATTACCAGAATCATAAAATCAAATTAACATTGGGGTTTTTTAAAGACACATTTACTATAAACACCAACTATAAATTCTTTGCGGCAAAAGTGAGTATGTATGTACAAGACAAAACACTAAAATTTTACTTCCTGTCTTCAAAATAACCTATTTAGCATAACTTTTCAAACGTATTACATGGCCTACTATAATCACAAGAATCTTGGAAGAGGAATGATTTGGCTGACAACGTTGCGAAATGGAATGATTTGACTGACTGCTGACAAGTCTACCGCATAACGGCAGGTGGGAAATTGAATTTAAATTGAAATTGCACATATAAGTCTTTCTTGTACTTAAATATACTATTCCATTGAGGGCAACTTATTTTAGAAGACGCATACGGTTAACTCATGGTAGGGTAGGGAGAAAAAAAGCAATTTTAAATGTATTTTCGGAAATAACAAAAAAAAAACGTTTACAACGAAACAACGAACTGAGAACTAATGAAAACAGTACTTTTTCATCTATGAACTGAACTGAAAAAAAATTGACACTTATGATTTATTATTATGACAGCAGATCACGACACTTGACACTGTTCAGAATTCGGCAATCATTTTTACTCGAACGAATATTTTAAATGGAAATTTGGCATCCTTGTCAGCTAAATCGTTATTCTCCGGATACTCTTGTCTCTACTCAACATGGAAACTACCCAGATAACACAATAATGTACAATGGATATCCAATGGACCTTAACCGTGGCCATCCATTGGATGTACACCATACTTCAATATACATCCAATGGATGTCCATTGGATAACAAATATTTGAATTTCTGGACATCCACTGGATGTCCAATGTATGTCCTTTGGTCATCCAATTTCATGTTCAATGGACATCTAGGTCTGGACACCATGAATATCCGTTGGATGTACACCATACTTCAATATACATCCAATGGATGTCCAATGAATGTCCTTTAGTCTGTCCAATGCAAATTTATAGACATCCATTGGATGTCCATTATATGTCCTCTAGTCATCTAATAGATGTAAAATTGTGGCCCAATTAATGTCCAAAAGAAATCCATTGGATATGTGGAAATTTCTTTTAATAAGGTAGGATGAACAAATAATATAGGTGTAAATTTTGCATATTTATTATAAATGAACATAATTTTTTTTAACTATTTTAGAGATTAGTGGTAATTCTATAACTAGTATGTTTATTTTTAACGGGTGTTAAATTTTATAATTTTAACGTAAATTGTAATTCTCTAAAAATAAAATTAACATATGCGATAAATTTTCAATCGAATAAACATGCGTTAAAATTAGTTCAAATTATTAATAAAAAGAAGAAAAAGTAAGGTTAAGGTTTATGATATGTCCAATGAACTGTATATTTCATAGTATACAGTTCATTGGATATGTCAATTGAAATAATTGAATGTCATTCAATATGTGCTTTCGAAGTGATTTCATCCATTCTATAATTTATTGTTTATATAAATAAATAAAACATATGGAAAAAAGGAAGGTCATAAATTCAAATGGATTGCTGGCGACTCGCAAATTCCTGGTTAATTGATTATTTCGCATTCTACAACAAACCAACTACTTACTAAACTTTGTCCAACTACTAAACCGACCGTTTGGTTAAAAATTAGAGAAGTGGGGAACGAAAGAACAAAAGGAAAATTAGAGAAGTGGGGACGTTGGAGGTGTCGTTTTAGTTGTTGGACAATCCATACCTATTGACAAAAGATTTACATGGGCTACAAATAAAATATTATTTCTTAACTATTCAAATTACTTATTGCAAAACCCTTATTTAAACATACATTCTCAGCTTATTTTCATGATTTTCTTGTAATACAAGATTAATTAATCCATCAAAAGCCATATTTTCTTATGCGTTAAGTTTTAAAGCCTACTAATAGGGTACTCGTTAATTCCCAAAATTTAGAACGTCAAATTGACACATTTATGTTAAATTTTTAACATATTTCTGCTTGCGGAATAGATTTTTGCGGTATAAATGAACTAATACGTAAATTGTGACATGTTAAAATTAAACGTGAGTGTGCAGAATTGCTTTCATTATTTAACATACGTCATATTTTGAACGTCCGTTAAATTTTAACATATTCATTATAGAATTACCACTATTAACAGGATATTACATTAAAATAAAAATAAATGGTTTGTATACTAAAAAATACTGTATCTTCTTGCAGTTTTAGAAATAAAAAAAGTAATTTAAGATATGAATAGGCCCTGATGCTTTGTTTTCATATGCACTTTACTTCTTTCTTTTGACCTCCTTAGACATTTTTTAATAGCATCTTCCACTGATTTCCTCTCAGTGTATGTTGATATTTTTTCAGATGCTTCTAAAAAAATCATGAATCATGTGAATATACTTAAAAACCATAAATCATTTGCAAAATTTAAAATGAAAAAATACAGATAGATCTTGAAAACAGGAAGCTTACCAAGTAAAACTTAAGTAAAAATATTCATAACTTCACTAAAAATGTGTGTATGATCAAAGTACTGTGGATTGATGCTCATAGTTGTTTTTTGAGACAAACTATCATGAAAATTTATATAAACTGCATACACATATTGTGAAGAAAGTTTAAATATCAAATCGCATGCGATTTAATAATAATAAAAAAAATCCTGTCGGTAGGGTCGACAGGGGAAGTAGATTTCTATTGTCTAAATTTGAGACTTTCATCCTTTCCCATCCCACGATATGGTCGGATCGAAAAAAGTTTCAAACGAATAAATTTTATAATAATTAGGACATGAAAAAAGTCCAATAACCTGTTTCAATATTTTCAAAAATAGCGGAGATATGAATTTTTTGAAATTTCAACCCCCTCCCCTTAGGTCGGATGGAAAAAAGTTTCAGATAAATTAATTTTATAGTAGTAATGAAACTCAAAGACGAGTACCACAAATTTTATTAAAAAAACAGAAGATAGGCGACTAGTTTCGGCTACAAGACATCATCAAGCCTAGAATATAAGTACAGAGATAGGAAATAAATATTTACTTACCTCTAATTTTCCCGCACCACCAATATCCAACCACTTAATTGACCGTCATTTTCCCTTTCGCCTCCAACTTCTGGATGCATTGTCAATTCACCGTTAACATATTCCTCCTTTCCTTAGTATTTTAATTTTAATCTCCTTCTTGTACCACAACCTTCCCTTTACCTTTACCTTTACTCTACCCCCTAGTGCACATACGCAATTTCAAAATTTTCTTTTAAATGGCAATTTTGTTGTCAAATTTTCAATAAATTTATTTATTACATTTTATTTCTCGAGTAAGTCTAATATAAAAAAAAAATGTTTATTTCCAATATTTCCTATCTCTCTACTTATAATCTAGGCTTGATGATGGCTTGTAGCCGAAACTAGTCGCCTATCTTCTGTTTTTATAATAAAATTTGTGGTACTCGACTTTGAGTTTCATTACTATTCAGTAGACCACATTCGAGATAATGGATAACCTTTTAAATTTAATTTTATAATAATTAGAACATAAAAAAAGTCTTGTGACCTGTTTCAAATTTTTGAAAATGGCGCAGATATAATTTTTTTCAAAATTCAACCCCAATACAAATTTACATGTCCATTTTACATCCAAAAAAATTGAAGTCCGATGTATATATAACATCGGATGTCCGTTGTACCATCTCAAAATAGATTTCCAATGGATGTACAATTTCAGATGTCCATTATTCACCTACAAAATAGAAGTCCAATGGATGTCCATGAATATCAATCTGCCTGGTGGACACAAAATTGACATTCAATGGATGTACAAATTCCGATGTCCTTTGTACATCTACAAAATGGATGTCCATGGACATTTCGGTCCCTAATGAGCACAAAATGGACATCCAATGGATGCACATGTGTTATCTGGGTACTTCACACTAAAACCTATTTGTTGGCCTTGTTGCCCGATTACAAAAATTACACTAAACATTTTTCCAGCTCTTGTAACATTCGTACCGCGTTACAATTGTACCCAACCTCCCCCTACCCTTCTTTTACCAACATTGTCGACGCTTGATGTACTTTGCTTATACAGGGTGTTTTTTAAAAAGTTTCCACCCCCGATTTAGGCTTACCCATTAATTTTCGGCAAAAATGGCGAGACACGTTGATTTTTGATTTGAGGGGGACAAAATTTTTGATAACAAACATCACTCTAACGTCAACCCCCTTCACCCCTCGCCACTCAACTTTAAAATTTAAATAGGGAACATACCATGTGTGGCACATCAGGGAAAAGGTAATTCAATGCAGAATTCAAATCACTAAGTTTAATTTTTTTACTACCCCCCTGAACAGAAATACAGGGTGTTTTTTCCTACCCTCACTTTCCTCTCTACCTGATTTTCAAGCTCCTGAGTAATTAGCGGGTCAATGGTCATTTCTAGCATTTCTAGGTATTTTTGACCAGTTAAATTCCCATCTACGAATAATGACCCAATAATTTTATCGCCCAGTATGCCAGCCCAAACATTAAGTTTTTGAACATGTTGAGTATGCCCTTCAACAAAAACATAAGGGTTGTTGTCACTCCAGTAACGACAATTATGTTTATTCACAAACCCGTCAAGAAATAAAAAATCTGATGTGGCCAGCACATGACCTCTCGCCATTTTTGAATCAAAAATTTACAGGTTGACACAAAAAAGTATAAAAAAAATCTGATGTGGCCAGCACATGACCTCTCGCCATTTTTGAATCAAAAATTTACACGTTGGCACAAAAAAGTATGAAAAAAATTTACTTTTTTTTAAATCTGGCAACAATGGCAAATTTTTTGAAAATTTTAATGATACGAATATAAACTATAGTGTATACAAAATACATGTGTAAAACCTTATTGCCATTTTGTTTAGTAATGGCGTCATCACTCATAGCAACTGCCACTTCCGGTTGTCCGATTGGCACCAAAATCTAATCAGATCTAATCTAGGGTATCAGAATCCTGTATGCAAAATTTCAAATTTTTTAATTCAGTAGTTTTTGAGTTATCGTTACTACAACATCCATCCAAACACACACACACACACACTAACACACACACACACACACACATTAACACACACACACACACACTAACACACACACACACAGACATCATCGCGAAAATATCAAAATCGTGTTCTAGGGACCCCAAAACGTGTTTATCCATTGAAAACTCACTACCCAATTTTTAGCATGATTCCTATACCTCTATTATCTGAAGGGCGAGAGGTAAAAAATTATTTTTTTGTAAATCTGGCAACAATGGCAAAAGTTTCGAAAATTTTAATGAGATGAATATAAACTATAGGGTATACAAAATATATGTGTAAAACTTTATTGCCGTTTTGTATAATAATGGCGTCATCACCCATAGCAACTGCCACTTCCGGTTGTGCGATTGGCACCAAAATCTAATCAGATCTAATCTAGGGTATCAGAATCCTGTATGCAAAATTTCAAATTTTTTTATTCAGTAGTTTTTGAGTTATCGTTACTACAACATCCATCCTAACACACACACACACTAACACACTAACACACACACACACACACACACACACACACACACACACACACACACACACACACACACACACACACACACACACACACACACACAGACATCATCGCGAAAATATTAAAATCGTATTCTAGGGACCCCAAAACGTGTTTATCAATTGAAAACTCACTACCCAATTTTTAGCATGATTCCTATACCTCTCTTATCTGAAGGGCGAGAGGTAAAAATGTGCACTCATCCGGAAAATAAATATTTTGAACTATACCGGGTGTGTTATCAATCAATGCGAGCATTTCCTCACAAAATTGAACTCTTCTATCCGGATCATCTTCATGAAGTTGCTGATGGATTTGCATCTTATAAGGTCGATATTTATTATTTTTTAATACTTGTCGAACTGATGAAACTGAAAGTCCAGTATTAGAGGCTACTTTGCGATGAGAAGATGCTGGTTCTATTGCAAAATTTCCCAGAACTTCGACTTCTGTTACTTCGTCGAATACCCTAACTGCCGTCCTTTTTACCTCTCGCCCTTCAGATAAGAGAGGTATAGGAATCATGCTAAAAATTGGGTAGTGAGTTTTCAATTGATAAACACGTTTTGGGGTCCCTAGAATACGATTTTAATATTTTCGCGATGATGTCTGTGTGTGTGTGTTAGTGTGTGTGTGTGTGTGTGTGTTAGTGTGTTAGTGTGTTAGTGTGTGTGTGTGTGTGTGTGTGTGTGTGTGTGTGTGTGTGTGTGTGTGTGTGTGTGTGTGTGTGTGTGTGTGTGTGTGTGTGTGTGTGTGTGTGTGTGTGTGTGTGTGTGTGTGTGTGTGTGTGTGTGTTTGGATGGATGTTGTAGTAACGATAACTCAAAAACTACTGAATAAAAAAATTTGAAATTTTGCATACAGGATTCTGATACCCTAGATTAGATCTGATTAGATTTTGGTGCCAATCGAACAACCGGAAATGGCAGTTGCTATGAGTGATGACTCCATTATTATACAAAACGGCAATAAAGTTTTACACATATATTTTGTATACCATATAGTTTATTTTCATCTCATTAAAATTTTCGAAACTTTTGCCATTGTTGCCAGATTTACAAAAAAATAATTTTTTTTCATACTTTTTTGTGTCAACCTGTAAATTTTTGATTCAAAAATGGCGAGAGGTCATGTGCTGGCCACATCAGATTTTTTTATTTACTACAGATCCAGTTTCCTCAAACTTCATAACAAGTTTTCTAATGTAAGTATGACTTACTTGCAAACCAGGATGTTCTTCATTAAAAAGAGTAGCAGCTCTTCTCGAACATCTGTTCGCGGAGCCGTAAATGAAAATCATTTCAATTCTTTGTTCTCTAGTGTAGATCATTTTCAATGTTTATTTGATAAATAATTTTAAACAAGTGAGTTTATAGGTTGGTTTTTGCCAAAGGTACTCTTATTTTTTGTAGAAACAAAAAGTGAATTGCTGATAATTCAGAAAAATAAACGAACAAGTTCCTAAAAAGTACCTTAATAGTACCGACTATCAAAAAATATGAAAATCTACACATTCAGAATTGTAAGAGAACCCCAATAAATTAATTCATAGGGAATTTTTCAAAATGTTAGACAAGAATTCCAAGACAGACTTGACTTTTGTTTAGCACACGATGGACAACATTTTGAGCAATTGCTGTAATTTTTTTTTATTTTTACCTTCTTTTAAATACCTAACAATAAACTGACAACATTATTGATACAAATTATGTAATGTTTTTTTTTCCTAGTAGTGGACAAAGGGTATGATTTGAATTCTGCATTGAATTACCTTTCCTCTGATGTGCCACACATGGTGTATCGCCCATTCAATTTTTCATGTTACGGGGTGGGGGTGAAGGGGGTTAAGGTAGGGCGACAAATTTTGTCAAAAATTTCGTTTCCTTTAAATCAAAAGTCGACGTGTCTCACTATTTTTCTCAAAAATTATTGTGCGAGAGTAAAGTAAAGGGTAGGAAGAAACACCCTGTATTTCTGTTCAGGGGGCTAGTAAAAAATTAAACTTAGTGATTTGAATTCTGCATTGAATTACCTTTTCCCTGATGTGCCACACATGGTATGTTCCCTATTTAAATTTTAAAGTTGTGGGGCGAGGGGTGAAGGGGGTTGACGTTAGAGTGATGTTTGTTATCAAAAATTTTGTCCCCCTCAAATCAAAAATCGACGTGTCTCACCATTTTTGCCAAAAATTATTGGGTAAGCCTAAATCGGGGGTGTAAACTTTTTAAAAAAAGACCCTGTATATTAATCATTTTTCTCATGTTGATTTACTTATTCAGTTCCTTTTTTATTTAACTGAACAATATGAAAGACACAGTTCTCCAATCGTAATAAAAACTTTTTAATGTTAAAAAAAGCTATTATACCGTCCGTTCGTGCGTCTGTCTGTGACAAGATTCAACTAGACAAATAGACAACGGCAATCGATTCAGCATCATTAAAAAAACCTAAAATAATATTAATCTTTGACTTAGTTTTACTTTCCCACTACGTACTATGTCTAATAATTATTTTGAGCATACTATAACTGTTTTTTTTTTAATGTTGATATTGTAATCATATTATGATCTCAACCTAATTCTAAGATTTGTTCTCTAAATATATTAAAAATTATAAGTATAATCTAGTAGATGTAACTAATTTAAATTAATTTTGGTGAAAATCAAAAAGAGTAAAACATAATTTTTCTTTTAAGTTTTCTGTTGGATTGTAATATTTTTTAAAACTAAATTCGCCTTTTTCTAACCAGCTTTGTATAATTTTCACAAGAAGTTGGAATTTTAAAATAAAACCATTTAAAATAATCCCGAATATAAAAGACTAAAAGTTAAAAAGGCACATCAAGTGCGAAATTTCCCACTAGCTAATATTCAAGAAGGTTTCTCCTCGTGATCGTGCACAATGCGCCCGCCACTTGTTGCAAACAAAAAGTTTCATTACCACACCAAAAGGAAATCTCATCAATAAATTCCAGCAAATATGACTCCAACCTCAAATCTAAATAACAAAGCCTCTGATTTAGTTCTGGCGCTCTCAAACTGTTATTTTATAAGGGCCACGAGACACAATTAGGGTTGACTCAACCCACTTTTGTTAATTTTAACGCCCCACGAGTAGGGATATCAGTCACGGGAGGCCAAACCGGGCATTATGGAAATCAGAAAGTTATTTTCCACACAAAAGGAAGTAAAATAAAAATGATCTAGATAGAGAACGAGTCTTTTTTAAAAGGAAAAATTGTAGAAAGTGCTTTTATGTTCTTAGCGTTTTTAATTAATAAAGCAATTTGACTTTTGATCCAGTTTTGTTTGTTTTTTTTCGTTTCATTTTACTTTGTGGTTTGTTTGTTTCTTGATATCTAAATTAGATACGGTACTAGCGAGGGGCCAGTCATTTTGATGTCTCATCAATGAATGTTGTGAATTATATCATCGCTGGCCGATAGCTTTAGATCATGTACATGCAGTTCTCAAAATATAAACGAAATTACAGGGTGATTCTTTTAAAGTGCTAATTAGAGGTTTCAGGAGAAGTAGACGGAACTAAAATCTGAAAATTTGGAATATAAAGTTTTCGGGGATGCCCAATCGATCTAAAATATTTAGAGCAACCAGCTACTTCCGGTTATGCCGGAAGTGAACATCAACTTTGTTATTTTAAACGGAACAGCCTATATTTTCTTACATTTTTACCTCTCGCCCTTTAGATAAGAGAGGTATAGGAATCATGCTAAAAATTGGGTAGTGAGTTTTCAATGGATAAACACGTTTTAGGGTCCCTAGAATACGATTTTAATATTTTCGCGATGACGTCTGTGTGTGTGTCTGTTAGTGTGTGTGTCTGTTAGTGTGTGTGTGTGTTAGTGTGTGTGTGTTAGTGTGTGTGTGTGTGTTAGTGTGTGTGTGTTAGTGTGTGTGTGTGTGTTTGGATGGATGTTGTAGTAACGATAACTCAAAAACTACTGAATAAAAAAATTTGAAATTTTGCATACAAGATTCTGATACCCTAGATTAGATCTGATTAGATTTTGGTGCCAATCGCACAACCGGAAGTGGCAGTTGCTATATGTGCTGACGCCATTATTATACAAAACGGCAATAAAGTTTTACACATATATTTTGTATACCCTATAGTTTATTTTCATCTCATTAAAATTTTCGAAACTTTTGCCATTATTGCCAGATTTACAAAAAAATAATTTTTTTTCATACTTTTTTGTGTCAACCTGTAAATTTTTGATTCAAAAATGGCGAGAGGTCATGTGCTGGCCACATCAGATTTTTAGTTTTGTCATGAGAATCTGATTTCAAAAACCTCTTACACTTTTAATGTAAACTGATTAGTTTTGAAGTTATAGACAATTGAAAATCGCATTTTTCCAACTTTAAATGATTGCTACGGCCAAACGACATAAAACCGACTAAAACGGCTTATATGGCCCTATCTTAACTTGTTGAGTTCTACTTGGTGGCAACCAGAGATGATAGAGAAGTGAAATTTTCAGGTTAGTTTCCTTTGGTAGTGTAGAGGAGCACTAAGAAAGGAATTTTAAAAATTTGCATTTTAAGGGGTTCAAAATTGGGGTTAAACAAATATTGACCCGCTCGAGTAAGTGCGTCGACTAAAAACCAGCTCGAGTAAGTGCGTATACCAAAAACCAGCTCGAGTAAGTGCGTCAACTAAAAACATACAGGGTGATTCTTTTAGAGGAGAGTGGCTTTCCCCCCTGAGAAAGTGCAAATATTTTTTATTATTTGTCTCCAACTAATTTAATTAGAAATAGAAGAAAAATTATAAATTAATTATCTCAAATCAATATCTATGTGTTAGTCGGATTTTAAAGCGATTAAGGGGTAGTTTTTACCCTCGAAGGGACGAAAACAATATTTGTTAATTTTACGACTCTCTTCTTTTGAACTTACATAAAAAAGGTAAAAAAAAAACTCCAGCATCTTTCAATTGTACGTCAATTTAGAGGTGGGTGTCGCCTCTTAACATACACTTTGTGCTTAATTTTTAGGGCGTTGAAATTTTTTTAATTTCCATCACAATTAGCACATTACAGAGCATTATTTTAAGGTCTCATAAAAATTGTTGCGAAAAACCCACCAAAATGGGTGGTTTTTGGCGATCGTGGGTGTGACGCATAGAGATTCACGAGTTTGATTTGATTTTAAGAATTTGATTAGAGTTTGATTTGTAATCAAATCAAACTCAAATCAAACAAAGCAGTGCTGTGAATCAAATCAAATCAAACTACAAAATTTCAAAGTTTGAAATATCAAACAGTTTGATCAAACTAGTTTGAAAGTTTGAATAATTAAGTCATTAGTTGGTTTATATGTATACAAATATTTTATTAGTATAAAAATATAAAAAATACAGCTTAATACATGAAAGAAAAAACGAAACCTTTACATAACAAAGAACCAACAAAAATAATTATTTATACTTACTTCATTTAAAAATGAGAGAGAGTTGTAAATCATTTTTCTGTTAGTATAATAATAATAATAATAATAATAACTTTATTCACTCATAATAATAACAATAATACTCATATAATAATATAAAGAGAATAAATAATTACAGTGAATAAATTTCTACTCAATAAGCGAATAAACGCTTGTTTTGAGAATTATTCTTGTAGTTTTACATACACATAATAATAATAATAATAATAAAAAGATGAATATGTTACATATGATATTATAAATATTGATTTACAATTCTATCACATTTTATTTTTTTTAATCACATTTTAATGTTAAAATATAGTCTGTTAAAAGTCTATTTGCCATACAGGAATTTAAAGACATTAAACAGCTAACAGATTCATAATTTAATCTATTCCTTCGTTTAGTAATTGTTAGAGAAGCCCTTGAAAAAATCCTTTCAATATTGAGCCCAAAATATTAATATTTACGTCCGCTATAAGCTTTTTAAAATCAACGATCGGTGAGAGGCTGGAAAACGGCACCCGTGCGCAAGACTAGACCGGTGACTTGTATTGGACATTCGTAAGGACAAAAGACTCTTAGTATTGTCACAAAGAACAATAAGAGCACCCATTAGATTATTTGCCCAGGATAGCATTTCATACGTGGAATTTCATCGTGTTTTTACTTCTAACTTTTGCATTAGCATTTTGAGGTTTAAAGTTTCACAAAATGTTTGAAAGTCCAACCTAAGTTTCTCAGAATTTTTAATTTTAATACAAAGTGTTTTTATCGTTCCAAATAACAAGCTGGACTCGTCGCAAGATTCGAGATCACTTTCAGTATCACTGATTTCTTCTAAAGAATTACCATGGTCAGAATTCAATACCTGTATTAAGAGTCTCGAGCTGCTAAATCTACAATATGAGCAAAACATACAAAATGTTTATTTTTATTATCAAACTGATCAATGAGTTTCGAAAGCTCATTAAGAACCGTAAAAGGTAATACTTCATATTTCAAACTATTTCAAACCATTTTAAAAAAATCTGATGTGGCCAGCACATGACCTCTCGCCATTTTAGAATCAAAAATTTACAGGTTGACACAAAAAAGTATGAAAAAAAATTATTTTTTTGTAAATCTGGCAACAATGGCAAAAGTTTCGAAAATTTTAATGAGATGAAAATAAACTATAGGGTATACAAAGCATATGTGTAAAACTTTATTGCCGTTTTGTATAATAATGGCGTCATCACCCATAACAACTGCCACTTCCGGTTGTGCGATTGGCACCAAAATCTAATCAGATCTAATCTAGGGTATCACAATCCTGTATGCAAAATTTCAAATTTTTTGTTCAGTAGTTTTTGAGTTATCGTTACTACAACATCCATCCAAACACACACACTAACACACACACACACACACTAACACACACACACACAGACATCATCGCGAAAATATTAAAATCGTATTCTAGGGACCCTAAAACGTATTTATCCATTGAAAACTTACTACCCAATTTTTAGCATGATTCCTATACCTCTCTTATCTGAAGGGCGAGAGGTAAAAATTGATTTCAAATCAAACTCCCGGGTTGTACATTAAATCAAATCAAATCCTTATATATAAAAAAATTGATTCTAAAGTCAAATCAAAGTTGACTTGACAAATCAAACTAGTTTGATTTGATGCATCTCTAGTGACGCAACCATTCTAAGCCGCGGGACCAAGATTTTCATTATCGGTGTCCCAAAAAGCATAGAGTAAAAGCAGTCTCTAGAGTACATAATATAAGTATTAAGAAGGAATTTTAACTACACAAAAAATATACAAAGTTTTTAATTGTTCTCATGTTAGCATTATTTAAAAACGTTTTTTTGTTGCCTGTTTTTGTATCTTTTCGTCACTGTAAAAATTAAACCAAACGTTATTTAAAAAAACTCGATCAAGCTAATAGAGCGACATAGTATAAATATTAATAGGCGCTTGAAAATTGGCACGTAGATTCACCTAAAGCGGACCTCACACGGTCAATATATTGAACCAATAAAATTATGTCAGTCGCTTGGCAAACCTCGCACTGTGAAGACTGAGTATTTTGTGTAGGTATATTATTTCGAGGTTGTGTTTAATTTTATTATGGATAATTTTGATGTAGTATTATTGGGTTTAGCAGTGGCTATCAAAAACAGAAAAAGAGAAAGACAGCAAGGGAAAAGAAAAGTTTGGGTAAAGTCCTGGCTGGAAAGGCGGCCGACTCATGGGCATAACTCCCTGCTCCAAGAACTTCGTTATGTCCCGGACGATTACCGCAATTTTTTAAGGATGGATGAAGAACTGTTTTTAAATCTGCTGGCATTGATATCTCCACTAATAAAAAAAAAACAGGATACCGTTATGAGGAAAGCCATTTCACCTGCAGATAGGCTAGCCGTTACGTTGCGTTTTCTCGCTACAGGAAACAGCTTTGAAGATTTGAAGTTTTCCTCATACATGGGTGCAAACACCATAAGTGAAATTGTTGAAGAGACCTGCAACGCGCTGTGTATAGTTTTTAAAGAATATATTCAGGTAAGAGAATAATTTAAAATGTTTTTCTTTATTTATTTTTGGAAGTTGCATATGCTATTTCAGACCACCAATCAGGGAAATAGGGAAATATACTGACGTCGCGATGTTCCTGTAAAACAACGGTCGTAAATAGGTGAAGTAGCCGACGTTGGCACGACGTTTTCAAAGTGCAAAATATTAGATGTTGGAATCACAACGTCGGCAATACGGCGATCCGACGTCGTACAGAAGTATAAATGATTTTAGTCACCATACAACCAATTGCCGACGTTGTGATTGGTGCAGAATAAGTCGGGTAGTCAGCAAATTGCTACTTGGGATATTTATTCTTTCAGATTCCAAAATGCTCTGAGAAATGGAAAAATATAGCTGAAGGCTTCTGGATGAGATGGAACTTTCCTCATTGTGTAGGGGCTATTGATGGTAAACATATATCAATAGTAAAGCCCCACAAATCAGGTTCATTTTATTACAACTACAGGGGGGACTTTAGTATAGTGCTTATGGCGGCAGTAAATGCTAATTATAAATTCATAATGGCGGACTGTGGCGGTATAATTGGCCATACAACTTATGGAAGACAGTTGGTTGAAGGCAAACTTGGGCTACCTGAGAGAGAACTTTTCCCTAGCCATCAGTTAAAGTTGCCCTATCTTTTTGTTGGCGATGATGCTTTCTCATTAAGTGAAAACCTACTAAAGCCATACAAAGGAACCAAACTGAGTGTAGATCAACGGATATTTAACTACCGTCTTAGTAGAGCCAGGGGCTTATCTGAAAATGCATTTGGGATTCTTGCATCAAGATTCAGAATATTTCAAAAACCTATTCACCTGTCTCCTATCAAAGTTCGAAAAGTAGTATTGGCATGTACTTATCTCCATAACTACATTCGAAAGAATAGATGGATTAATTACATTCCAATTGGATCCGTGGACATGGAAATTACACAGACTGGTCAAAAAGTTCTTGATTCTTGGAGAAGTGAGGGCTTTGTTGTCCATCCCCTTCAGCTGTCAAAAAAAAATCGTACTTCTCTAGCAGCTGAAGATGTGAGAACTAATTTCAAAGATTATTTTAATGGTGCAGGGTCAGTAACATGGCAGAATAAATCGATTGGTCTACAATAGTCTACCTACCTACGTGTTTTTTATATTCATATATGTATTATGTTCTTATTTACATACAGAAACTACCTATGTATTTTTTTATGTATTTTTCATTATTATACTGTAATAAAAAATGTTTAATTTTAAGTATACAAACGTTAGTACCTACCTTATCTTCCATTGTGTTAATTGATTCTGAGTGTGTTTCTTGATCGACGATGAAGTACATGTCATCAAAATACCAACATGTGGGTACGTACAAATCGTCTCTTCCTGCCCCTGACTTTTTAGCGTTATTCAATTTTTTTAAATCCTTCCGGAAGTTTGTCCGCAGAGAATTGAATTTACGTTTTATATCATCTGCTGTTGCTTCGGGATAACGTTGTTGATAAAGTTCAAGTTATTGTTCCAATGCCTGGGCTTTTTTGTCCCTGTCTATATACTCTTCTGACTTTATTTTCCACAAAACTGGCATAGAACGGCATAACTGGAACAATATAATAATGAATGATATAATAATAATAAAAACAATTAAGTAGTAAATAAAACAAAAACGTAAAGTACCTAACATCTCAAATGTGTTACTTATATATTACTTCAATACATCGACGAAGAAATAGCCTGTCTTCTTGTTTGTCCTCTGCAGTCAACTTTTTTCTATTAGTTTTTTTGTTCTTTTCACTCATATTTGTAAAATAATATTTGAAAAACCTCACAAAAAATATGTGCTTAAAAATTGATATGTAGATTGCCTTTGATAAATAAACAAACATCTAATGAAACTTCAATAGCTATTTTTATTTAAATTTGGATACGTAATTTTATTATTTATGTAAAATATTGATGAGAAATTTTCAAAAAAAAAAAGAAAAAGAAACGGCGATGGTCGCCTGATAAACCATACACAACCATACACCATACACATACATAAGTTTACCTCATTAGTAGGGGGTAGTTTCTTGCGTCCTTATTAAAAGGAAAAAATAGGGGTAATTGCCTCTCCCAGTTATATTAAAAATAAGAGGGACTAAGTTAGGTTATTCACATTTTGGGGTTTATTTTTTTTGGGTAAATATATAGGATTGATTTCTAAGCCCGATTCCTGCGAGTCAGTATTTTTTTAAGTAATTTTGGTACCATTTAGCAACCCACTATTTTACCATTTGATTTCTGGAGTGTAGCAGACTTGAGAGTCTTCTCTTTTTGTAAAGTTTTTTATTTGGACTGAAAGTTTTTTTTGGGGTTAAAGTTTTGTTTTTGTGTGCTAAAGTCTTTTTTGAATACATATCTTATATAATATAAATTTTATAAACCAATTCAATTTTTCTTTGTCAAAAAATATATTCGTTAATTTTTGTAGAGTGCATTTTGTTAATGATCTTTTTTTTCATTATTTCTTACATGTTCTATTTTTTTAATTAACCACGCTTAAAATATAATTGGTGCGTTTTAATTTTCCGTCCAAGGGGGGTTGTAAGGGGAAAGTATAAAGAAAGAGTTGGTGATTTAAAGAGATTAATAAGTCTACCATTTGGTAAAAAGAAAGTGACACACCCTCGAACCCTAAATCCTGTCTATAAGGTAAACACTCTCTGACACCGCGAGAGCATGAACTACCCTTTCGTCTGAAGAGTGGCCGTTCCAGTCCAGAGAGTTGGCTAACGCTCCAGCCTATTTTTATTCTCTCCAAGAAGAGTGATGACAGTAGCGCTGCCGTAACATTTTTGTCATACGAAAAAGTCAGAGAACTTTCTCACCAAATGATTTTTCACCCTGTAGGTTATTATTAAAGTTTGACAAAAAAAAAATAATATATAACATAAAAAAGAAATTATTCACTTGTGGGTTATTACAAAGGGGTCGGCTTATAAAAATTCGAAAATCAGTACTGTGATTTTATTCGATAAATATATGTAAATTATAAGCGTTTATATTTAATATATATTTTGTTTTTTAGTTTTCTAAATATTTTTGTTAATATTACAAATGTTATTAACGTATAATTAAAGTTTTAAAAAATGGAACGTAGAAGATCTAACTAATCGAGTTCCTCTAGTTCACCAGTCTTGTTTCGGTATCCAAAGTGATCAGGTGTGTGTATTGAACCGGTCAGTGCGATATCGACTGATAAAAACTTATCTGCAAAATGGCGATTATAAATAAAGACAACATTCCTCCTGATAGGGGGAAAAATAGGTTAAATAACGATGAAGGCAATTCAGTTAGGCAAATGGAAATAGGAAATGAAAATAGTAGCCAGTAAAACGCAGAAGAAATCGGGAATACAAGTAAAAAAACCAAGATTATCAGATCATGAGGTAAAAAATTCAGAAAAAAAAACTACAGAACAACAGGTAAGAGTTAAAAATTATTATTCTGCAAGAGATCAAGGGCCGTATTATGTATTTGTTCAAAATAGTGAAGGCAATATAGGTAAGCTCCATAAAATAGGCACAGCCCGACTTATACTAGATGCAGTACCAGAAATTCAAAACAATATATTAAATATTTCAGTAATAGGAATAAATAAAATTAAAGTGGAATTGAATTCTTTCGAAAGTGCTAATAAACTTATAGATTCACAGGTTCTAAATGATAAAAAATACGAAGTTTTTGTCCCACTATTTTTTACTCAAAAAAAAGGTGTAATAAAACAAATATACTTAGATTTATCGGAACAAGAATTATTGCAAATAATAAAACCGAAATTAGGATATACATTTGAAATTACCAGCATAAAATGAATGTTAAAAAAACCGACGATGTCCTAGTTCCAACATCTACTATCATAGTTTCGTTTAAAGGTCAGGTAATTCCTAAACAAGTAATAATAGAAAGAATGATAAACAATGTTGAACCGTATATACCGCGAGTCTTACAATGCTTGAAATGTTTAAGGTACGGTCATAAGAGTGTACAATGTAGAGGCACTACGGGATGTAAAAAATGTGGTGAGGGACATAATATTGAGGACTGTGATACGACTACATATCCTAAATGCGTGCTTTGTGGAGGAAGTCATTTGGCTACAGAAAGGAAAAAATGTGAGGAGTTCGAAAAACAAAAATCAGTTAAACAAATGATGGTAACCGAAAATATAACATATATTGAAGCTAAAAACAAATTTGAACAAAGTTATTCGCAAGTAACCAAAAAAAAAGAATCAAATCATTATACAGCCACGATTAAGAAAAAAAGAATAGATACAAATAATAAAACAAATCAATCTCCATATTCACAACAACATTTGGATATACTGGAAATACCAAAAATTCCTTCTACTTCATATGAAACTTTTAGAAATGTACCTAATTTCCATAATACACAAAAAAAACAAAACTATGCTAATAATAATATACAAATTATGTGCGATACTGTTTTATATTTAATTAGAGAAAACATAGAACAAAACATAGCAGACCCAAATAATTTTTACGAATCTTTAAAACATAGACTAATGCAACTCTTTTATAATCAAATTCAGGGTGTTACAAGTCAATTTTAGATCGATAATACATAATAAAGGTTTGTTAGAAAAATATCTATTTGATCAAAATATTCAAGCGGTTTTAGTTAGCGAAACCTGGCTGAAACCTCATTTTAATATTAATTTTAGTGGTTATAACATTTTTAGATTAGACAGAGATGATGGATATGGTGGGGTAGCTATATTAATTAAAAATAAACTACAATACTCAAATACCCAATGCTTCCATAATATAAATGGGGTTATGTGTATTTTTAAAACAATAAAAGTTAGTAATGATAAGAAAATTAATTTCTATTCTTTTTATGCAAAACCTTCGTTAAACATTTCCACAAGACAATGGACAATGTTTTTTGATAGCTTAGAAAAATCATTTATTGTAGGGGGGATTTTAACTGTCATCATATTGCTTTCGGATGTGATTTAACTCATATTAAGGGTATAAACTTATTGGCTGCTCTAGAAGATCTCAATTTAACATTCTAAAACACGGGGCAAGAAACATTAATACGTACACCTAATCAAATACATAAATCGGCTATTGATTTGTCTATATGTTCTGGAACGTCCAAAAATTTTCTTCAGGTTCAAATCACTTTCCCATAATTTTTAATTTAAATGTATATAATCCAGAAAATATTAACAATTCAGGGCAAGTTGATTGGAACCTAAATAAAGCGGATTGGTCGAGTTTTTCTAGAAAATTAGAACTTTCGTTAAAAAAAAATCGTGAAGTTAGTAATTATGACGACTTTATAAGAAATCTAAATTCAGTTGCGAAAGAAACGATTCCTAAAAAGAAAAAAACGATCAATCCAAAATTTAATAAAAAGTGGTGGAACTTAGATTGTTCAATAGCAATTCAAGCTCAAAAAGAATCTCTCTTGCGTTACCTTAGACAGTCAAATTTTGAAAATTATTTAGAATATAAAAAAAATGTAGCAATAACTAAAAGGAAACAATTTTGTCTAAAACTCAATAGAAGTACACCTATACAAGAAATCTGGATGGAGGTGAAGAAATTAAAATAAACCTATGTAGAACCTACAAACAAAATAGTAACAGGAGAATGGACATCCAAATTACTTATAATGAATTAGCAAATGGTTTAAAATCTCACAAAAATACTGCTCCTGGACTTGACAGAATTCATTATCCGATGATTTTTAATCTACCACCAGAATATAAGAAAAAGTTGGTTACAATTCTAAACAATATTTGGATCTCAAACCAGTATTCAGATAGTTGGAAAGATTATGCAGTCTTACCAATACTGAAACCGGGTAGAGTCCCAGAACAGCCAGAATCCTATAGAGGTATATCCTTAGCTTCATGTGTCCTGAAGACCTTTAGAATATTGGATAGAAAGTTAAAAGAAATTGTCACCACACCAATTCGGGTTCAGAAAGAGCAAGTCAACAATAGAAAATCTAGCCCATCTGACAACAGACATAAACATATTGTTCGCAAGAAAAAAATCTGCGGTTGCACTATTTGTCGACATTTAAGGAGCATACGATAACGTAAATTTGAATATACTGCAAAAGCAAATGTTGAAAGAAAACATACATCCAAAGTTTGTTTATAGAGTCATAAAATTATATGAAAATAGAAATATTTTTCTGAAAGTAGGCAAGGATATCTTAGGACCTAGAAGAGTTAACATTGGTATTCCATAGGGCAGCATATTAAGCCCCTTATTGTACCTAATATATACAAACGATTTAGAAAATCTGTCCAAAAAATATCCTAAGATTAAGTTATTACAATTTGCTGATGATATCTGCATATATATATATATATATATATATATATATATATATATATATATATATATATATATATATATATATATATATATATGTTCTGCTTAAGGTTTCCACGGGCATCGTATGTATTGCTGGGTTTCCGGGTTTGGCTCCGTGTTGTCAATGGTTGGTTCTCATAAGAACCATTAAACTGACGACGTTTCGGCACAATCTCATATGCCATCTTCAGGTCTTTCTAAGTTGGGCTGCTGTTCTGCTTCTGGTTACTCGAATTGAATTGATTTCTCTTGGCGCTGTGAGGGGTTTATGTACTTGTTTGATGTTCCGGTTTGACGCACACAGGTCTGTTGTTGGTGGGATTCGAGCGGGCTTTGGATTTGGCGGTAACGCAAGTTTCCATGTAGCGGGAAGTCTCTGTGTGTCATCCCTGGTATTTAAGTTGGCGGGTCGTTTTTCAATTTCGATACTCTCTCTTATTATTCGTTTCGTCTTATGCTCAAGGTTGGCTATAACTTTCGTGTTGTCAAAATCTATCTCGTGAGAGGTTTTTCTGACGTGTTCTGCCAATGAGGACGTAGTTTCTTGTTTTCTTACGGCGTTACGATGTTCCTCACGTCGAACGTTTATTCTTCTGTTGGTTTGTCCTATATAGCTTCCCTCACAATCCTTGCACGGAATTTCGTAAATGCCTTGAGCTTCTAGTTGGATTTTAGTTTTAGCATTCGGAAGTATCTGACCAATTTTCCTTGCTGTACTGAAAGATGTTTCGATGTTGTGTTTTTTGAGGACTTTACATATCTTTTCTGTTGTTCCTTTTATGTATGGGAGATACGCTTTAGCTATAGGTTGTTCATTATCCTGTGTGTTCGAGTCCTTTTGTTGGCGTGGTCTTAGTGCCTTCTTTATGTCTCTTTTTAAGAATCCATTTTGTTCAAGTGTTGACTGAATCTTTTGCCGCTCTTCTTTTCTGCTTTCTTCATCGCTTAGTCGCTCAGATCTTGTAACGAGGGTTTTCACCACTGACTGCAGTTGTGCTGGGTGGTGATGTGACTTAGCATTCAAGTAGCGGTCTGTGTGGGTTGGTTTACGGTACACAGTATATCCAAGTTTACCATCTTGTTTCTTGCTTACGAGGACGTCTAGAAAAGGCAACTGATTGTTTTCTTCGGTTTCCATTGTGAATTTGATTTTATTGTGGATTCCGTTTAGGTGTTTCAAGAATTTTCCTAGTTCATATGCTCCGTGGGTCCAGACGACAAATGTATCGTCGATGTAGCGTATCCACACTTTGGGTTTGAGAGCCGCGGTTTCGATGGCTTTTGTTTCGAGCTCTTCCATAAATAAGTTAGCTACTACTGGAGATAACGATGAACCCATAGGCGCTCCCTCGACTTGCTTATATCTTTGGTTGTTATATATAAAGTAAGTATTCTTCAGGCAGTGTTTGGTTAGCTCAACAGAAAAGATATGTAAAGTCCTCAAAAAACACAACATCGAAACATCTTTCAGTACAGCAAGGAAAATTGGTCAGATACTTCCGAATGCTAAAACTAAAATCCAACTAGAAGCTCAAGGCATTTACGAAATTCCGTGCAAGGATTGTGAGGGAAGCTATATAGGACAAACCAACAGAAGAATAAACGTTCGACGTGAGGAACATCGTAACGCCGTAAGAAAACAAGAAACTACGTCCTCATTGGCAGAACACGTCAGAAAAACCTCTCACGAGATAGATTTTGACAACACGAAAGTTATAGCCAACCTTGAGCATAAGACGAAACGAATAATAAGAGAGAGTATCGAAATTGAAAAACGACCCGCCAACTTAAATACCAGGGATGACACACAGAGACTTCCCGCTACATGGAAACTTGCGTTACCGCCAAATCCAAAGCCCGCTCGAATCCCACCAACAACAGACCTGTGTGCGTCAAACCGGAACATCAAACAAGTACATAAACCCCTCACAGCGCCAAGAGAAATCAATTCAATTCGAGTAACCAGAAGCAGAACAGCAGCCCAACTTAGAAAGACCTGAAGATGGCATATGAGATTGTGCCGAAACGTCGTCAGTTTAATGGTTCTTATGAGAACCAACCATTGACAACACGGAGCCAAACCCGGAAACCCAGCAATACATACGATGCCCGTGGAAACCTTAAGCAGAACATAACTCTACTCTACGGGGAGAAGACTACAAAACAATCGAAGATACTTGAAAAACTTCGATCCAAGCGCAGCAAGTTACTCTGCACCCTAACCTTTCTCGAGCGCTGTAGAGAGGAAAATATCATACCAAAGAGCATGAAAATCAAGTTTCATAAGAACAACACAAAAATAAATAACATCCTGAGAAGAACCAGCTTTGCTCTCATTCGAGAAGCCATCCAGGACACAAGGAAGACTTTAGATGACATCAACAGACAACTTCTTCAACTGCATCTACAATTAAGTAATCACTTACACCCATTGTTATGGGACAAAGTCGACCAATTAGCCGATTTTAGATCACAAAATGATGCCGAATGGACCACCAATAGACAGAAAAAGAAGTTCGAAGAACTAAGAAAGGCACAAAAACCCGACAACATCCAACCATTAGACATTAAAAAACTGGTCTACAACTTATCTAATCTTCCATTGGACGATGCTGAACAAAGCGTCTTAGCAAAAGGTTTCAATTACGCAGTAGCACCTACAAAAATTCCAGTCGAAGATATCATTTGCGAAGTAGAAGCTTCTATAACAAATATACCTTCCACGTCTGCTGAAACTATACGACAAGATGTAGTACGCATTTTAAAAAGTTCCAAGCCTCCCAAAAAGAACCTATCACGAGAAGAACACATTGCTCTGAAAAAACTCCAAGAAAACAACAATATTATCATTCTACCAGCAGACAAAGGGAACGCAACTGTAATAATGGATACTCAAGAATATGACATGAAAATACAAACTTTGCTACAAGACAATGCATACCAACCCATAAATACAGATCCAACAACGTATCTGGAAAAAACCACCAAGTCGAAGATCAAGGCAAGTAAAATTAATAAAGAAGAACATCTAAGGCTAATCCCAAGAGAGAAATCGTCGAAATGCCCGAAGCTTTATGGCCTACCAAAAATACACAAAGAAGGAGCTCCATTAAGACCTATCGTTAGCTCGATTGGTTCTCCACTCCAGGGGCTCGCGAAGTTTCTAGCGAATACGCTGCAACCATACGCCGAAGAAGCCGAATCTTACGTGAAGAACGCAAGCGACTTCATCGAGCGCATAAAAGACTTAACGCTAGACCCAGGACATATGCTAGTCAGTTTCGACGTCGTATCACTTTTTACCAATGTCCCAGTCGATGAGACAATCGAAATAATAAAAAGAAAGTACAACGTAAGAGACGACATCATTGAGCTAACCAAACACTGCCTGAAGAATACTTACTTTATATATAACAACCAAAGATATAAGCAAGTCGAGGGAGCGCCTATGGGTTCATCGTTATCTCCAGTAGTAGCTAACTTATTTATGGAAGAGCTCGAAACAAAAGCCATCGAAACCGCGGCTCTCAAACCCAAAGTGTGGATACGCTACATCGACGATACATTTGTCGTCTGGACCCACGGAGCATATGAACTAGGAAAATTCTTGAAACACCTAAACGGAATCCACAATAAAATCAAATTCACAATGGAAACCGAAGAAAACAATCAGTTGCCTTTTCTAGACGTCCTCGTAAGCAAGAAACAAGATGGTAAACTTGGATATACTGTGTACCGTAAACCAACCCACACAGACCGCTACTTGAATGCTAAGTCACATCACCACCCAGCACAACTGCAGTCAGTGGTGAAAACCCTCGTTACAAGATCTGAGCGACTAAGCGATGAAGAAAGCAGAAAAGAAGAGCGGCAAAAGATTCAGTCAACACTTGAACAAAATGGATTCTTAAAAAGAGACATAAAGAAGGCACTAAGACCACGCCAACAAAAGGACTCGAACACACAGGATAATGAACAACCTATAGCTAAAGCGTATCTCCCATACATAAAAGGAACAACAGAAAAGATATGTAAAGTCCTCAAAAAACACAACATCGAAACATCTTTCAGTACAGCAAGGAAAATTGGTCAGATACTTCCGAATGCTAAAACTAAAATCCAACTAGAAGCTCAAGGCATTTACGAAATTCCGTGCAAGGATTGTGAGGGAAGCTATATAGGACAAACCAACAGAAGAATAAACGTTCGACGTGAGGAACATCGTAACGCCGTAAGAAAACAAGAAACTACGTCCTCATTGGCAGAACACGTCAGAAAAACCTCTCACGAGATAGATTTTGACAACACGAAAGTTATAGCCAACCTTGAGCATAAGACGAAACGAATAATAAGAGAGAGTATCGAAATTGAAAAACGACCCGCCAACTTAAATACCAGGGATGACACACAGAGACTTCCCGCTACATGGAAACTTGCGTTACCGCCAAATCCAAAGCCCGCTCGAATCCCACCAACAACAGACCTGTGTGCGTCAAACCGGAACATCAAACAAGTACATAAACCCCTCACAGCGCCAAGAGAAATCAATTCAATTCGAGTAACCAGAAGCAGAACAGCAGCCCAACTTAGAAAGACCTGAAGATGGCATATGAGATTGTGCCGAAACGTCGTCAGTTTAATGGTTCTTATGAGAACCAACCATTGACAACACGGAGCCAAACCCGGAAACCCAGCAATACATATATATATATATATATATATATATATATATATATATATATATATATATATATATATATATATATATATATATATATATAGATAATATTGAAATAAGCCAGGGATTCGAAATACTACATAATTTTCTAAAAGTTTTTACAGATTGGTGTTTTAACAAGGGTCTAAATATGTCCTTAAATAAAACTAAACTATGTGTCTTCTCAAGAAAAAGGAATAAATATTCTAAAAGCAGTTAGCAATTGTAATTGCGGGAGCTGAACCAAGTATTTCATTATTGTTATATAAATCGTATATAAGATCAATTATGGATTATGGATCAATTTTCTACTCACAAGCCTCCAATACTCATCTCCAGAAATTGGAATGCATTATTACTAAATCCTTAAGAATAGCGATAGGAGCTTTACGAACTACACCGAATTCAAATTTATATGTTGATTGCTCAGAGATGCCTTTGGTATATAGAAGGAATTTATTATGTTGTAAATTTTTATGTAAAACTCTTTCCAAGGATAATACATTATCATTGAAAATTAGTGAAATGTTTACTTTAGATCTTACTAATGCCTTTTGGGTTAAAAAGAAATCCTTGGAAATAGTAAAAGCTTATGAAACATACTTGGATTATAAGGAATATATACATCATTCTCAATTATATACTAGTTTTCTAATAGACCTCAACCAATTAATAAAAATCCAGGTATTCATTTTAAGGGATTATTCAGTCTTTCCTAAATTAGTAAGAAACTTAATGTTTAATGCAGATTTGAATGAAAAGTTTCCAAATTTCTATCAAATATACACAGACGCGTCAAAAAAAGAAAAAGAAGTAGGATGTGCCCTCTGGGACTCCTATAAGGGGGACAAACGACTAATTAAATTAAATTCTAACTTTTCTATCTATTCAGCTGAACAAATAGCAATTCTGGAAGCATTACATTACATAGAGAATATTCAATCACAAGATAATTTTATTATAATTTCAGATAGCCTTAACTCATTAAAAAAGATATCTCAAATAAATCCACTTAGTGAAGTGACATATATAATAACCGAAATATATAAAAAATATATAGGCCTTAGCTCGAAAGGAAAATCAATAAAATTAGTTTGGGTAAAAGCACATTGTGGTATAACAAATAATGAAACAGTTGACAACTTTGCAAAAAAATCTTTAGCCATAAAAAATATTTCTCCTTACAGGTGTGTCCCTGAGGATATAATTGTCAGTATAAAACATCAAATAATAAATACTTGGGAAATTAATTATAAAAATTGTAATAAAGGAAAATTTTATAGATGCATACAACCTAAAATTAATAAGCAACCGTGGTTTAATGATAAAAATTAGGGAAAAGAAATAACTCGTATAATATGCAGAATGAGATTTAATCACGCCTTAGTTCCATCACATTTATATAAAATTAATTTAATAGATTCGCCCTTATGCGAATGTGGGGAAGAAGGAACGATAGAACATGTAATTTTAGAATATAATAGAAATCAGGAACATAATAAAAAGTGATGGATAAATTATACAGCGTTAAAGAATTAAAAAAACCTTTTAATTTAACACAAATAAAATCGAGTGAAAATAGTAATATATATATATATATATATATATATATATATATATATATATATATATATATATATATATATATATTCATCAAACGTTCGAACGATATCGCAAAATTTGTAATTGCCACAATTATACATAAAAAAAAAAAAAAATGTAAACCAATAATAATTTGTATGAACTAACATTTAATTTAAAACCCATAATAGATAGCAGATATAACAGAAAAACACGGTTAGGCTAATGGTTTTCATTGAAGTCCGCAGTCAATACGTTGAAATCCCCCCCTCTCTAGTTCAGACTCGAGTGGATACAATAATTACAAACGCGATAAAAGATCAAAAAGAAACAAAAACAATCGGGTCCAACCTAATGATGTACACAATAGTTCACCATATCTACAAGTTGCACACGTTATACGCCACCTCCTTCTGAATCATTAGATACAATTCCTCGATTAGAAAATATGGTGAAAAATCTTATTGAAAATCAAGTCGAGAATCAACCAAATCATCAAAAAAATTATAGTTAAACCAGAATATATACCTGAATTGTAAGTTCCTGTAAGTGGATTGAGAAAATTGAATAGTTCGCTGCGATCAATCATTGGGATGAACCATCTGCAGTATTTCATATGCAAATAACTGGCTTGGCTTGGCGGGAAAATAGTACAATAATTTGTCATCATATCAATTTAATTATTTTCTCAGGGTCAGTTCAATTAAATTTAAAATGTATTGCACTAATAAATCGACTTTAATATCTTTCACACTCTTTTTCTACCAACAAGCATCGTAAAGGAAGAATTTCACAAATTCATTATAATGATCAAAATATTTTTTTTTTGGGGAATTTTGACCAAAAATGCCAAATCTGTTATTTTTTTTCTCTGGTTTACAAAAAAATACTAGGCCAAAAATAAAAAAAAAACTTATCTTATCATCTTCAATTTTGATAAATAAATATTTGATTCCATAAATCACCCTTCTTCAATCTTGCTTCTTCAATTCTTTCTAGTCCCCTTGATACATCCAATATCTCTCTCTCTCTCTCTCAACCATTGTATTCTCTTTTATACTTTTTATGTTTATATATCCATTTTTTAAAACTTTATATTCTTCTCTCAAATTCTAATAGATTTTTATTTTTCTTTCTATTACTTTTCAACCTTTTTTATTTGAATATTACTTAAATATTTTTTTTTTAATTTTTATGTTTTATTTTTTGTATATATCTCTTGCCAATAATAATGATCATTCAGCAACAACCTTTTTCAATTTTTTTTACACCCACTTTGCTTTTTTGTCAAAACAAAATAAAGTCTATACTCAACTATCATGCATAAACACCTTAAATTTTATTTTTATAACCTTATTTTCATTTTTTACCTCTCGCCCTTCAGATAAGAGAGGTATAGGAATCATGCTAAAAATTGGGTAGTGAGTTTTCAATGGATAAACACGTTTTGGGGTCCCTAGAATACGATTTTAATATTTTCGCGATGATGTCTGTGTGTGTGTGTTAGTGTGTGTGTGTGTTAGTGTGTGTGTGTTAGTGTGTGTGTGTGTGTGTGTGTGTGTGTGTGTGTGTGTGTGTGTGTGTGTGTGTTAGTGTGTGTGTGTGTGTTTGGATGGATGTTGTAGTAACGATAACTCAAAAACTACTGAATAAAAAAATTTGAAATTTTGCATACAGGATTCTGATACCCTAGATTAGATCTGATTAGATTTTGGTGCCAATCGCACAACCGGAAGTGGCAGTTGCTATGGGTGATGACGCCATTATTATACAAAACGGCAATAAAGTTTTACACATATATTTTGTATACCCTATAGTTTATTTTCATCTCATTAAAATTTTCGAAACTTTTGCCATTGTTGCCAGATTTACAAAAATATAATTTTTTTTCATACTTTTTTGTGTCAACCTGTAAATTTTTGATTCAAAAATGGCGAGAGGTCATGTGCTGGCCACATCAGATTTTTATTCCTGTCATACTTACATATATAATACATAAAACAGCACCAAAATTATACATAAGAACAAACCATTTTAGTATATATAAATTACCTAATGAATCATAAATATTATTTCGATAAAATGGAGCTACCTAGTACCTGGTAGAGAAGATTATAGTATATAGTATTATTATAGTGTTTTTCTTATTTCTTCCTAGTTTTTCTATTTTTTATTATTTCTTCCCGTTTTTCCCTTTTTGTTCGTATTTGTCATTATTACCTATCTTTTTCATATTTTTACTATTTTTCCTTATTTTCCCTTATACTTACCTATTTTCACGATTTTTCTATATTTATCTCTAATTTCTCTAACTGTCTTTTTCAAATTTTTTCTTATTTTTCCAAACATTTCCCTATTTTTCCATGTTTTTTTCCGATTTTTCACTATTTGTTAATATTAATTGCAAATTTTTCTATTTTTCTCTATTCACTATCTCTTTTCACATTTTTTCTATTGTTTTGAATTTTTCCTGTTTTCCATTATTTTATTCTATTTGTACCTATTTTTCCCAATTTTTCTCTTTTTTTCACTTTTTTTCTCATATGTTTCCCTATTTATTCTCCAATTTTCCTATTTTTGGGGTTTTTTTTATTTTTTTATTTTTCCATATTTTTATTTTTTTCATGTTTGTCACTATTTTTCCTATATTTCCCTACTCTTCCTTATTTTGCCCTCCATTTTTTCACTATTCTTCCCCAAATTTTCCCCATTGGTTTCTAGTTTTCCTTATTTTTCTTCATTTATTTCCATATTTTTCCCAATTTTTCACTATTTTCACTATTGTTCCTATTGTTTACATATTTTCCCTATCTTTCTTGTTTTTTGTTTTCAATTAGGTTTTTCTATTTGTCCTTATTTGTACTGATTTTTCCCTGTTTTTCTCTATCTGTTCTATATTTTCCCCTATTTCTCAGTATTTTCTTTATTTTTTCTATTTTTGCTATATCTTTCTTTTTTCCTGTTTTCCATTATATTTTATATTTTCTTCATTTTTCTTTGTTTTTCAGTATTTATCCGTATTTGTACTTAGTTTTTCCTATTTTGTCTTATTTTCATAATTTTTTTCTCATGTTTCTTTATTTTCCTTATTGTTTCCCTATTTTTAACTATTTTCCATATTATTCCCGGCTGGAAACAAATACGCGAGTGACTCCATCTTTCGGCGGTGGTTTACAACTGGTACGAATTCTACTCCAGTGCCGTGCGCGATTTAATTTATATATTTTAATTATTACGGAAGAAGAAACTTTGTTACAATATATTAGTAGCGTGTGTGAGTTGGACGAACATGGAAATATTTTCAGACGAAACAAGATTACCTCCTCCCCTCGGTTTCGAGGATGCTGAGCACGTTGGCGGCGTCACAATTTTTCTTTGGGGTTGCGCAACCCTCAAAACGCGCTTCAAGAGATTTTCCTGCAGAGAAACACAATTTTTCCCCGTTTTCCAGTATTCTGAGCACAGTGGCGGTGTTGAACATCGGTTTCGACCATTTTCAACCCCTAGACCGACCAATACTTGCCCCCGAGAGGGTGACTTTTTTGTTTCATTTCAGCACCAAATATATTTCTCTCCAATTTCGAGAATTCTGTGTATGGGAAAAATAATTATATTTCTCTTTTTGGTTGTAAGGGTCTTTCTTGACCGTCCAGCTGCAAAAATATCATCATATACCGATAGCAGGTCTATTCAATACATATACATTTGCCGCGGATATATTAAAAAAGTCACCCTCTCGGAGGCGAGTATATGTCGGTGGAGGGATTGACAGGGATCAGACGCGATATCCAACACCACCACTGTGCTCAGCATCCTCGAAAGCAGGGAGTAATGTTTCCAGCTGATATTTAAAAAGATTTAAAAAATCACCCCTTTAGGAGGCGAATATTGGTCGGTGGCGGGGCTAAAAGGGGTCTGAACCGATATTCAACATCACTACCATGCTCAGCATCCTGGAAGACGTGGGGAATTGTGTTTCTCTGCAGAAAAACCTCTTGAAGTGCGTTTAACCCCCTTAGGGGGTGGTTTTTTGCCGTTTTGACGGGTACGCAACCCCAAAGAGAAATTCTAACTCCTCCATCGTGTTCAACATCATCGAAAATGGGGGAAGGAGGCACTCTTGTTCCGGCTGAAAATATTTCCATATTTTAACTTGACTCACTCACGCTACTATATCTGTATTCATTCTTGGCCGAAAATATCTTGATGAGATTAATTGTCGTGTGGAAATTGTACCAGAATGACTAATATTATGAAGTTTATTAAAAATAAATTTACAAAAACACTTAGTAATAAATGGTCTGATTTTTTCTAGTGAAACCTCACATCAACTTTTAAAATTTGTAAACGGAATTTCAACCTTACAAAGTTATGTTTAAAATTATTCTTTTGGAAAACGTTTTGTAATTCGTGATTATTTATCTGACTCTCTGATATCAAGATGTTGACAATTAATCTCAGATATTTCTGAAATGTCATTAAGTCTACCTAACCTTAATGTGACGTATGTCTGATGTAAAATGTGCAATAAAATCTAAATGTCGCTTTTATCTATGTGAACGTTCTCTTTTGTGTATAAAGCTTTTATTCATATACGAACGGAGTTGGAATGAAAAAGGGGTATAGTGAAACAGTTATCTTTAGAATATGAAGTAGGAGAAAGTACAATCTTTAAACTGAGCAAGAAGGAAATTCTGCAGCTGGTTTACCTACCCAAAGAAAGTGTTCAGTAAACATGATAGAAAATCTGTTTTGATCGAGAAAAAGGGAATTATGTTTTGGAGACACCGTTATGTACCTGATATCAGAAGGTATCGTAAATTAGGTTACAATATTTTATTTCTTGATGTGACATGGGTCAAAAATCCTATCATTGAAGGACCTGATTTTGTTATGTTGCACTTATGAAACAGGGTAGAATTGGTTAATAGTGTTATCGTTATTAACCAAATCTAGTCTTTACTAAACAAAATACTAAACTTATTTCGATTAGTAATATATCTACATCGTTTGGGTTCTCCTGTTGATATTTCGTTTTATTTTAAAAATATATTCCAAAATATCTATCATCGGCCTCTGGAATCAGTAAATCGTTTTAGTTAACAAAAAAAATTTAGTGTCTGCATAAAAATGATTTACGTGTATAAGGCATTTTTTGGGGTAGAGGGTATTAATACCACTTTTGAAATAAACTTGGTAAACCATGGGAATAGCCAAGACTGGGTTACTCAATGTTGAACCAAGCTTGGGTAGCCATCAAAGGGCCGAGGTTACGCTATCCAGCATTGAACCAATTTTTGGTAACCATTGGACTGGGTTATCCAATATTGAAACCAAGCTTAGGTTGCCATCAAAGGGCTGATGTTAGGCTACCCAGTGATGAACCAAGCTTGGGTAAGCATTGAAATAGTCAAGACTGGGTTACCCAAAATTGGAGCAAGCTTGAGTAGCCATCAAAGAGCCGAGGTTAGGCTACCCAGCATTGAACCTATCTTGGGTAACCATTGGAATGTCCAACACTGGGTTAACCAGTGTTGAACCAAGCTTAGGCAATCATTGGTATGGCCAAGACTGGGTTACCCAACGTTAAACCAAGCTTCGGTTGACATCAAAGGTCCGAGGTTAGGCTACCCAGCATTGATACAAGCTTGGGTAACCATAGGAATGGATAAGACTGGGTTATACAGTGTTAAACTAATCTTGGGTAACCATTGAAATTGCCAAGACTGGGTTACCCAACGTTGAACCAAGCTTGGGCTGCCATCAAAGGGCAGAGGTTAGGCTACCCAGCATTAAACCAAGCTTGAATAACTATTGAAAAGGCCAAAACTGTGTTACCCAGTGTTGAACCAAACTTGGGTAACCATTTTAATGAGCAAGACTGGATTACCAAAGTTGAACCAAGCTTGGGTTGCCATCAAAGGGCCGAGGTTAGGCTACCCAGCATTGAACCAAGCTTGGGTAAGCATTGGAATGGTCAAGGCTGGGTTAACCAGTGTTGACCAAGCTTGGGTAACCATTGGAATGGTCAAGGTGAGGTTATCCAGTATTGATCCGAGTTTGGGCCAATATTGGTACACCAAAGCTGGGTTTTTCAGTACTGGCCCAACCTTGGCCCTGTCGTCTAAGCCTGGGGCTCCTATGCTCCTATATGGGTTATTTCGCCTAGTTATTTTGGAGATATCTAAAAACAATTCTTTGATGCTAAATAATCTATGGTTTTTAACTAAATTTGTTTAAAAGATGTTCATTTTGGAAACTTGAACACCTTACATTTTGAAAACTGGTCATCAAAATATGTTGATTTTTAGAGGATATATTTGAGCTCATATTTTCCACCTAGACAAAAAATACGGTATTTCACTGACAACTTTTGAAATACAAGATGTTTTTAAAATAATGCAATTTTACACAATATTTTCCATGTTACAACTATTACAACATGTTGTAGATATATTAAGTATTTTTTTATTTTAGCTAGAAAGTTTATAAATGAATACATTGACATATAACAAAATATACAAATTGTGTCACTAAATAATGATCATGCACATTTCATTACTCTTGACTCACCTTGTATACAAGCTATATGTTATGACAGATTATTGTTAAATGGTAGTTGTTTTTATTTAGTATACAAAAATATTACTATTCATAAATTCAAAAGGTTATCCATTAACTCAAATGTGGTCTACTGAATAGTAATGAAACTCAAAGTCGAGTACCACAAAAATTTTATATTGTAAAACAAAAGATAGGCGACTAGTTTCGGCTACAAGCCATCATCAAGCCTAGAATATAAGTAGAAAGGTAGGAAAAAGAACTTTAAAGAATTATAAACTATTAGACTTACCCAATTAAAATTATAATAAATGATATTTTTTGAAAATTGACAACACAATTGTCAATTAAAAGATAAACTATATGGAGGTTGCATGTGAGCACTAGGGAGGTAGAGGTGAAGGGGAGATTGTGGTACAGGATTAAAATTTAAATTAAAAATAGAAATTAGAGGAGGCACATATTAACGGTAATAACGGTAATATGTGCCTCCTCTAATTTCTATTTTTAATTTTAATTTTAATCCTGTACCACAATCTCTCCTTCACCTCTACCTCCCTAGTGCTCACATGCAACCTCCATATAGTTTATATTTTAATTGACAATTGTGTGGATCATTTAAATACAATATATTATGAAGTACAGCACAACTAATAATAACAGATGCAACTGTGTCTAGTTTTACCCTAACCATATATTGCAAAATTGAAAACCTTCTTTTCAGTTGACTAAAGGACCTTTCAATGATGACTCTTTCTTTTTTGAAAAGTGTGTTAAACGTAATTTCTTCACGAGTTTCAAGATTTCTGTATGGCGTCATCAGCCAGCGACTGATTCCATAACCAGAATGAGCTAATAACACCATATTATTATGCCGCATAGTATTCATGTGGACATAAATTGCAGAATTCTTTAGTATTCTACTGTCGTGTACTGACCCAGGGTACTGGACGTCTATGGAAGTGAATTATTCTTTTCCACTATATGTTGCCTGTACATTTATGGAAAAGTAACCTTTTCTGTTATAGTATTCGTCTCCATACTCAGATGGTTTCGGAATTCTTATATGTGTACAATCTATAGCACCAAATGGACAAGGAAACTGATACTTAGCACTCCACTCTTGTGCATTTTCTATCTGGAATTTAATGGTCCTCCCTTTATTTCTCCAGTGTCTTCAAGTGAATATTCTGCTAACCACTCAACATTAATTCTAAAAAATCGATAGAAACTCTGATGGTCCTGATCCCGAAACCCAATTCGTTAAGAATAATATTTTCGACATCTGTGTTCATAAATTGAGCCATTTTTAAACGTATTCGATTGAAGTTCTACACAAGACTAATTTGTAAGCTGCACATTAGCTGGTTTGAAAAATTCAAAGTTATTTCTTAAAAATCGTAGTAAATGCTGTATTTTATTCACATTTAAATAAGCATTTACATTTCACCGAAAGCCACTTTCCATAAGAAAAGTGTGGAGTCCTTTAGACAATAGAAATCTACCTTCACCTGTGGACCCTGCGGACACGAATTTTTTTACTTGTTTATTAATTAGATACCACAAGTTAAACTTATTAGATCTTAAAATTGGATAAATGTCAAAAAAAGATACGTGTTTAAAATAATAGAAGACCCCAATAGGCAAAACATCTCGAAACTTGTTTGTTTCTCTGGTCAGGTTGGTAATCTTTTAACATTTTGTAGTTTGCCGCAAATCAGAGCCGAATATTCTACAAAACTAATATAGAGTCTCTCTTATTTTTAAATTCATATTTCAGAAAGAAGTATTATATTCGCCTTTAGACATAGTGAAAGAAAATTAGATACTGCGATAGGTGTTATTTTCTTATTTTATGTCCGTATTTTTACACTGCAAAACTGAAAATTCCCTACAGGGATGATATATTAATAGAAGTTTTCAGTTACAAAAAGTAATAAATGAATTCTTCTGAGGCCATGTCGTTATAGCTTATCTTTCTTTTATTATTAGATGGCGTAAAATGTAACAGAAATTTTCTATTTTAGTAGAGAACATAGACACACAAAATAAAATATAAGTTGTATACTTTTACTCTGATCATATTATTCTGTTGTAATTTGTGAACTAAAATATTATTTTTTTAAACATAATTAAAGATTTCCCAGAGTCTGTCCAAACCATTGAAAATATTCCCCTTTGTTTGAGAATAACCACCACAGATTGATTTTACCAATTCCATAATTAGTTTTCGAACAAAGGCAATGGTACCAAGGTATCTTTTAGTGTTTTTTACTGAATATCCATGTATCCATAAGGCCCTATTATTATGATAGCATCGATCGACATCATTAAAAGTTGGATCTAGGAATAGGTCTCTCATTACATGTCAAAATCGCAAAGAATCTAAAGAAGTAGCTGCAACATTTTCTAAAAATGGAGTAGTTCCGTTTTACACGGGTGTAATGACCGAAAGTACTTAGAAACTGGAAAAAGTTGTTGATTACGTAATATCCAAATCGTACATCGCGGCTTCTGAAGCAAAGACAGCTAAAGAACAATGGATTGCTGAGTCTGAAAAATATCCATGGGTAAAATACTCTTAAACCCTTTATGCCTGTGTTATCTACTGAAGATTTTTTTTATCTCCCCTTTTTCTATAGGGGTTTTTGGTCTTTTCCTGCTATTTGTAACGTCAGAGTCGGTTGTTTTTCTTCTGGACGGTCAAGTTTGAATGGTCCAAGAAGTCTTTTTTTTTCTGGACAACTGAAGACGGGACAGCATGAAATGGGACAGTTTACATTTATAACAACAATACCCTCAACCTACCTTAAAGAAGCTAAGATTTATTTTATTGAAAAAAAAAAGAAAAATCTCTGATTTATCGTTAAATAAACAAATATTAGGTTTCATTTGAGTTTATTTTCCTTAATCCCAAAAAAAAGAAAGGACGGATTTTGAAATATAGCATAGTTTTTTTGTCAATTGTTTCTAATCACATCAAAAAATCAACTAACTGGCGTCCAAGTTTTTTTTTATTTAATATTTTACTTCTGATATATTTCAAATTCTATTTGTGGAACGAACCCATAACATAATTTGAGCTTAATCACATTAATTCTTTTTAACAACTTAAAGTATCGTTTCACCATTACTTAAAATAACTTTTTAAGGTATTTTGATTAGAGGAACTATTACTCCTGTGCATAATCAATGTAATTGAAGTTAATGGGATCTTAGTTTAGAATTGCCACGTATAAATTATTTGTGTTTATGCTTTATTTTCGTTTAAAGGCCTAAGAATTGATTATATTTGATATTGTTATAATTTATTGACCATAGAATATATTTATACCATGGCTTATCCGAGCTTTGTAGAAGCAGCCCTAGGTAAAAATCCAAATAGAATTATACTTCGGGCAATTAGGCTATGGCAATTCATATACTTTTACTCCTATAAAAATCATTTCTCTGAGTGAATTTTAAAATATGCAATAATTAGAAAAGTATTCATAAAGTACACACTCGACATGTATATAAACGCAAGGAATGTGATAAACATTGATCTAATTAGACGGGTTAGACTAAAAGCTAAATTTGATAACCTTTTAGATCCGTATGAGGTGTAACTATTAATGTAATATTGCTTTAGATATGGAATAAAGCTGTTTAGGTTTCTTTTACTAGAATTGTCACCTAACACAAAGTCATGTATATCATGTAATACTTTCTGTCAGTAGATAGAACGTTCTTTAACTTTAACGGTTCTGTAACTAATGACAATGACGTTTAGATTGTGACAATTGTATAAGAAATCAACTTGTAAAGTTTTATTCTAAACGTCTTTGCCTTTAATTATTGAGTCTTTAAAGTTAAAGGACGTTCTATCTACTGACAGTTTGTTTAATAAAACTCTTTAAACATCTACATTTGAACATTGAGAACAAGGCGTGAAATATAATTATAAGATCAAACGAACTTGCCTTAACTAAAGTTTCATCTTAATTATATGAAAGGCCTTGTTCGATTAGTCCCGTCCCTACCCAGTTTATGGATATCCATTATATGGGTTCAGAATTTACTTTCACTTCCCATGATCATCTTAGTTGAGACCAACACTTTTAAGAATGAGGTTTCACGAACTAGAGAGGGAACTACTATACAGCTATAGAAATGGGAGACGCTTCGTCGTTATTTTGGAACTACGTCTGATTAATTTTAGCTTTAAAAATTGCATGCTTACTCACGGGAAACAGGGGTTACTACATTTGATCGTCTCGAACAAGACGTTTCATCTTAAGGTCAGTTCGTTTGATCTTATAATAAAGAGTTTTTGCAAAATTCTATTTATTTATCACGCTTTACTAATTATGAAATAACTTTAAACCATAATGGTCAAAAAATTTATTATTGAAAAAGGTTCTACAGCACTTCATTTAAAGTTTTGAATTATGTAAATAAACATGTTGTGAAAAGAGATGTTTTTTTATAAACATTTAGAATTAGTTGGAAACTATTCATGTCAGTGAAATAAAATTTGCTGGATTCGAATGGCTATGGCGTCATGCTCAAATTTCGTCCGCGTGCGATATGGCCATCATTGCCTTATTAAAAAAACTGCTTATCTTAGTAACATACGGTATTTCTAATTTAACGATGTCGATCAAGGTAAAACACGTGTAGTTCTAAATAAATTTTGGTAAATCATTCAAGAACTCCAAATAAGTAGATAAGGAAAGTTACTGTAGAAGTAATAATGAATGTACTGAGATTTTTTTTATTATACATACATGTTATGTTGCCATTATTTGTTTTCAATGTGGCATATGTTTGCATATATTGAGAACAATCCAACAATTCTGCTTGCAACTTTTTCTGTTATAAGGTTTGACACTTGCTCAGCATTCGGAAAACTTGGAGTTGCGACTTCCAGCCTAATGTCATTTTAAACAACATTTTAGAATATAGCTTAACCAAAGTAAAACGTCAACATTTAGAAGTAAACGTTCTAACAATACAGTGAAATTTGGGCATTATGTGTCTTATTTTACTGATAGATAATAATAAAGAAATTTGCGTAAATAAATTACGTTCAGTTTTTTTTAAGTATGACATTATTACAATTATTCATTAGGTCTGCTGAGGTGCCTGAGACTAAGGACTTATTTTTTATCTAAATGTACTACCCTACTGCATTAAGAGTAATGTTTATTCACCTAGACAATAACATATTTTTATTTGATTGATCTGAGCACAGGTAGAAATAGTAGAGGATCCGGCTTAAAAAAATACCCCCTTATTCTTTTCCATGATGAAATAATTTTTTTTTATAATAAAATATAGGTATAAGGTGATTGACACCCTATGTTTTGACAAGGCTATTTTTAATTAAAAGTTATTTAATTTTTTTTTACCGGTTACGATCATTCTTTTCGTTGATAAAATTTATCTCAATCGAAAAAAAAAATATATAGAAAATGCCACAGCATCGTTGACTACCTTTTTCCATGCAACAGTACCTGTCTACCAGATGTAAACAGATAAACTAATATAGTAATCTACCCTCATTCTTTTTGCAAAAAAATGAAATACGTAAATACCTATATTTTTATTCAGAATCCAATGGTAACAATTGTCAGTTTAAAAGTGAAAATTGTCAGTTTAAAAGTGACTATTGTCAGTTTTCAAGTGACAATTGTCAGTTTGAAAATGGCTATTGTCAGATTAAACGTGACATGGTTGACTTTTCAAATCATGGCAAGACTAGTGATTGACACGATTTAAAGTTTCAATAATTTTATTTTGCCTGTAGAACGTTGTCAACTTGTAAAGGCGTTGGATCTCCATGGAACTCTATTGGCTTTAATAATTTATCATCTATGTACCATCCGCAATCTTCAGGTTGTTGTTTAGCAGAGCAATTCAGCCACATAGCATTCACGTATATTGTGCGTAAAATTTTTTGTTTTAATTATTTGCAGCAAGGTGAAATTACGATGGAATCAAAAATTCTAATTTTTGTTCAAAAATTGTTCATTACTTTTATTGGGTGCATAATTTCTTTGGAAAACTCTTGTGCATTTTTTTATGCCGTACATAACTACAATAAATTCTTGAATCACCTCAATTTTTTCGTCAATGAAAATGTCGGCATGATCTTTTAATGATGCAAACGTATTTTGATAAATTGCATTTTTTGAAATTATTTAAAAGGTCGGTTTCAGACGAGTTCACTAAAATTTTTAAAGTCTGTAGAACTTTGCTAATGTGAAACATAATTCGCGTATCCGCTTCTTCATGGTAACATTCATAATTGAAACTTTAAATCGTGTCAATCAATAGTTTTGCCACGATTTGAAAAGTCAACCATATATATACCATTGGATTCGCAGTAAAAATATCTATATTTACATATTTCATTTTTTTTTTTTTAAATGAGGATAAATTACTATACATGCTTATCTATTTACACCTGGTAGACAGGTATTGTTGCATGGAAAAAGGTAGTCAACGATGTTGTGGCATTTTCTGTATATATTTTTTTTTTCGATTGAGACGGACGAATTTTATGAAGGAAAATAATGATCGTAACTAATAAAAAATTAATTAAATAATTTTTAATAAAAAATAGCCTCGCTAAAATATAGGCTGTCAATCATCCCGATTTGTATTTATTTATATATTTTATTATATTCATGGAAAAGACTGAGGGGGTATTTTTTAAACCGGATCTTAAGGTTATAAATAATGGCCATAATAAAAGACTTGTAAGCCGGTACTGAAAATGGTATCAAAAATACGAATTTTTGGAATTGTAAAAGGTTATCCATATCACGAATGTTGTCTAGTGTTTAATAAGTGAAATGAAACTCAAAATCATGTATCAAAAAAATTTTTAATCAACGGCAGCTAGTTTTGGATAAAGAGCCATCTTCTAAAATATTAACAGCGTTCGAAAAATTGATGACTAATTTTAATTAACCATATATAAAAGATAACAAATGCTAAAAATTTATATTAAAGGAGCATAAATCTGGTAAATAACTAAGTAGTAGATGGAGGAGGAAATTAAGAGGATCATAATACTGATGGTACATAAAATTAATTATTAAAATTATTAAATTTATATTATAGAAAAACTTCAAACGTGTTGAAGTTTTAATTAGGTAGATGTAGACAATAAGGAATAAAACCCGGGAAGGTGCATCCATCCAGAACATAGGCTATGTCGCGGACCTGTGAGGAGCCCCATCCTTATAGCAAGTGTAGTAACCCCTTTGATTTAAAAATAACGTTGCTCCAAGTGCTACCTCGCAGAAAAGGAAAAGTGTCCAATTTTTGTACTCATCAATTTTTCGAATACCGTTAACCTTTTAGGGTTGAAGATGACTATTTAGTCGAAACCAGTTGCCATTAATTAAAAAAAATTGTGGTACATGATTTCGAGATACCATAGATACCAGCCCTTTATTTATTTTTTGAATTTAGTCTTAAAATTAAATATATGCGACAAATTATTTAAGCGATAACCTTTAATATACTTTTACCTCATACAGTATTATTAAAATCTGAAACGGTTTCAGAATACAAACAGTGATTAATTTAATGAGCAGCTAAATTGTGTAGAAAATATCACTTTACCAAGACAAGCCGTGAATTAGTGTTTTCACATCCAATAAGGCAATATAATACGATACCCTTTTCCCTTTGTACATAACTAACGAAATTATCTCTGGATCCACATTCTCCAAACAATATCTGATTATCTTTATAATGTGTATAATCATTTATTAGAAAATAGTTGTTGGTTAATTCATTATAGATTTGTCAAAAGAGAATACGGTGAGGACCTTGACCTGGTTAAGTAACGCCTCTTCAAAAGGTTAGATTGTACGACCTTTGATTTATGCCCTTAATTAGTAGCGCAGGTCAGACGATGCAGTGTTTCATATCTACTGATGTTATAAAGTCATAATTTTAAGAAGAAAATCGTTCAATTAGTAATGGAAATAATTTATTAGTCGTTTCCGTTTATTAAAAACTTAAATTTTATGCAAGTTGGAGACGTAGTTAAATATGTTCAAGCTTTAAAAAATATACATACTTATTTTTAATATCAAATTTAATGAATAAATTTCAAATAAATGAACTTATGTCAGTCCAGAATTCAGATTGCCTCGGACACCATCTTCCGTTTATAGTGTAAAGGTCACTTTTATTGGACAGCATCAATAATACCTCAGGGGTCGTTATGACATCGACATAATCCTTGTCGGTCAGAATTCGGTGTTTACCTGTTTGCTAAATATTAAAAATAAAATTCATTAAATCAAAATCATTGCTTTTATTGATTAGAAATAAACTATGGCCAGCAAGAAGAGGTGACAAGTCGGACTTACCGTCCGACAGCCTAGAAGACGTCTTCCAGACTGCCGTGGCGGTTGTATTGACGAATATTTTGAAATATTTTATTCAAGTTTATATTGCATAAAAGATGTCTTAAAAAACAGATAACCTCCACTCCCCAATAAAAGAGTCGCACGTCATTATAATTTTATTATTTAAAGATTATTATCCCCTATGCCACACCCATGAATGAAAATTTTTATAATGTCGTAAAAAATTTAGTAGACTCGTATTCTGAACTTGATTTTATTAAATATAGCAATATCTTATTCGCTGTGTGCAACTTGCCATGTGGCGACACCTGTAGGCTGAAATGTAAAACTTTGACCCGTACAGCAAAATTAATTGGAGGCATTTTGATATTTAAAAGATGAATATAATATTAAGAACTGGTTTTGAAGAAATAACGCATGATATAAAATTCAAACAAAATGCCCCAAAAAACGGTGCAAAACTGGCATTTCGTCACATATGCTCAGTGGAGGAGAAAATTCAACAAAAAATAAAACAACTGCGAAATGCGTGCCAACAACGTCGCAGAAGAAGTTTATAAAGTTTTGTTAAACGTAAATATATTGCGCTTTGAAGTATATATTTTTATATGTTTATTATTATTTAATATTCACAATATGTAATATGTTTATTAAAACGAACCGTTAGCTTTCTTTTGAACTGACTCAGATTGAAAATTTTGTTCCGAAAATTAAACTCCTTGGAGTGATTGTATGACAATTAAAATTTTATTGCCATTAGCTGACGACATAAACCGGGTTGTAACGAAACCAAAATTTTAAAATATGACTTAGTTTAAGTGCTAAAAATTAAAATTAATATTAATATATCGGTACGTAATTTAAAAGACTATATTTTTGCTTTGGTTCGATGGTTATGCGGTTTAAGACACCGATTTGAAAGCAAATGGTCGTCGGTTCGAATCCTCCAAATGCTTAATTTTTTTTTTCAACAAGTAACTTTTTTATTTTTTTATTCTAATTTTAATTCAGAA
Source organism: Neocrepidodera transversa (assembly GCA_963243735.1). Classification (NCBI taxonomy): domain Eukaryota; kingdom Metazoa; phylum Arthropoda; class Insecta; order Coleoptera; family Chrysomelidae; genus Neocrepidodera; species Neocrepidodera transversa. Next base: position 25,108,670 of record OY725342.1, on the reverse strand, counting down.
AACCTAAAAAAAATCTGTTTTTCATTTTGAATGAAATATTAATCTAAGCGAACCTTAGCTAAAAATTTTGTTTGTCGTGAATCGGATTAAAAACTTGTCCGCGAAATTCAACTGCTTCAAGTGATTCTGAATAAAAATTATCCACAATTATAAGAAAAAAATAAAAAAGTTATTTGTTGAAAAAAAATTAACAGCGTTGATGATTCGAACCGACAACCTTTTGGTTTCACATCTGTGTTATAAACTGCATAACCATCGAACCAAATCAAAAATGTTGTCTTTAATTTAATATAACTATACAGGGTGGGCCACGCTCAACGGGACGGAGCTTACTCGGAAAAACGTAAAATGTTATGAAAAAGTTATTTGCTTTAGATATTGGTATAGGGAACCTTGTAGTAATTTGAAAGGGAATTGTTTTACCCTTTTATTACAATAACAAAATACAGGGTGTCCCATTTAGAATAACGCAGTAATCGTATAAAATATTGTATTGTCATCAAACTCTCAATTAACAACACCCTGCAAATAAACTTTACATTACAATAATTCGTATCGATGGCCTCCCTAATCGGCAGTTAATAAACAAAAATGCGTTAGTTAATTTTTATGCGACGGTGTAATGAATGTATTTAAACCATATTGATTTCGCAAAAAAGGTCATTTAAATCGAAAACTATCAAGAATGGGTATAGGGAGCCCTTAATAAAGTAATATTATTTTGTTCAATATACTTCAAAAATAAAATAAAATACATGGTGTTTCATTAAAAAAACATAACTTTGATATATCACGCTTTTTTGGAACACCCTGTATATGTCAGCTAACGGCAGTAAAATTTTCGTACCTAATAATTGTCAATCTTATGTATTGTTGTCATGACATCTTGTTTATTATTAGTAATATTTATTGTTTTTTTTGTACTTATTGACGGTTTTTTGTTTTCTACATTATTATTACTGAGGCACAAAAGTCTCAGTATTAGTTTCGTGATGGAGAAAAAAATTTCTTACCCTCACTTTTTATCACTTTTCTCGACATTTCCGAGCTACCTGAGTCCGAAAATGCAAAAAAACCTGTCCGGATGTCTGTCTGTGTGTCTGGATATAAACACTTCAACTTTTGAACGAGAGCTCTGATCGAGTTCCGGTTTTCACTATACCCAGTTTGTTTTGTCCAAGGAAGAACCCTATTGAATTTGAGCAGGTTCGGACCGGCCCTTCCGGTCCCCACCATACAAATTAAAGCGGTTTGAAGCGAAAAACTTATTTCCCATTCAAATTTTTAAAAGTTTTCCACTTTACATCATGTATGTGAAAAGTTTTGCCAGTATCGCTCAAACCATTCCGGTACTCACATCACAACGATCCATAAAAATCAAGTTCTCAAGGGATAAACTTTTTTACACTGCAAATTAAAAAATAATTACTTCAGATCATGTATAATAGTGTTCTACATGTATTTGAGAATTTTATCTAGGATCGCATAAGTAGCCTAAGTAGAGCCAATGCTTCACAGCATAAAAAGTGTTCACTCAATGGGCCAAAGTCCCAAAACAGTGCATCACCGTTTGAGCGTCTCTAGAATTGTTCTTTTGTTTACGGTTATAGTTAGTATTATTAATTGCGTACTAAAATCGAGGAAATTGTTATGTGTGAAAATTTCATGAATTCATGGAGAAGAAAGACCTACTCTTAATATTGGTACTAGACACCATTCTATTAATTGCAGTCTATCCATAAATCAAATGTTGAAAGAAATAGAAAATAATCAAACTTGTCTAAGACTAAGTTCTAAAATGCTACTTGTTTTGTTTGCGATGCAGTTAATGACATTCATAAAATTTCTACAGAAAATTTTTCTCAAACAAATTTTTATATTTCTGAAGACGTAAAATTATGTCAGGAACATTTGTAAGATAAAGGACAAATTTTAAAGATGCTTCTTCCTGGTTTGTGTTGTGTAAATAAACATTGCATTCTTAAAAGAACTAAGATCCAAATTTGTTTACAACAATTGTGAATATCTGTAAATACAGTTTCTGAAAATAGGTACCATGATGAAGATTTTTCTTACATTTTTATGAAATATGTGACATGGTCTATCTGATGATTTTTTCGGATTGTTTTTCAGTATTCCACAAGATAGAATACCAGTCCAATTATATCCTTAATACAGGATAGCATTAATGCAAAGGTTGCAATTTTGCTTTTAACAAAATAAGAAGAGAGCAGTATGTGCAAAATCATGTAATAATTTTTGCAAATATACTATATAAGTCTGAGCCTAATAACAAAAACAGAATTATGTATGCTAATGGTACTTACACGTTTATTACGACATGTAGTAACTTTATAGTTTTAACTCAGTCGTATAGCAAACATAAAGGACGATATCTATTAAATCCGGTATTAATTGTAGTTCTAGATGGATTTATTTTGGATATACAATTTCAGACAGCTCTAATAATGAATTACTACGAAATGAATACGAAAGAGACCACGCAGACTTGCTCCGTTGGTTTAATCAGGGCCATATTTTTATAATAGATTGGGATATCGTGACGCAATAGTCTTTATGGAATGGAATGGATTCTTATGTAAAACGTCTCTACTTTTAAGGTGGTCAGCACCAATTCACTAGTGAAGAAGCTAATACATCCATGTTGATTACCAAAACCAGGTAGATAGCGGAAGCTTGAAATAGACACCTAAAATCCATGTTCAAGTTTTTGGCCGACACTATTCCTCTACAATATGTTGTACATATTGGCGTCTTTTTTTGGATAGTATATGACTTTTGTTTCTGTTGGCGTATGATAAAATAAAATAAATCGTTTATTATAACTATTATTAAGTCAGTCAAGGACAAGTGGAAACATATTTTCCTGATAAAAACTTTTGTCATAGGTATCATTGGCCTATTGCGAAGTAAGATGCCAATAAAGAATTGGCTGAGCACATGATTACCCAAGCACAAGAAGATTGTAGTCCAAGCAAGGGCAGAATTTGAGGAACTTATAAGAAGAAATGTCAAGTTAAATCAAAATCATTTGCAGTAATTTTGCCTCCTTACTTTGAAATACTTAACTCTCGGTGAGAATTTTACTTCTTTCTAACCCGTTATGGATTTTAATTTTTTATATTTTTTATAATTCACACAATGTTATGTAAATAATTGATTTTAGGTGTGTATCAAGTTGAACTAGCTCCATCCTACATTCAGAATAAGTTTCAGAGAGATGACGCAGAAACTATTTAAGTAGATGAACATTTTAATGAACATGGATTTATTAGAATGGATATTTATTCAAGATTCATCAGGCTTCACCAGCTATGGATTGCTTTTAACCCTAATATATAAGATGAAAAGGAGGATGAGCCAATTTTTGGGTATTACTGAATTTGGGCTCACGTTAACATGTGGCACTTCCTGTTTTTGGGATGAAATACGGTTTTGTTCTTTTACGGGAATACGGAATTACGTTTGGTGTAATATCAACTTATTGTAATTGTACTGTTTTGATAAATTACGATTATATTGGGTTACTGGTTTGAGAAAATTACGTTCTTATACATGTACGGGTTTGAAATTGTTCTTTAGTGTAAAAATACATTTGTATGGTTTTCTGTTTTGTTCAAGTACGTTTCGGATGAAAACTTATTATATTTTTGTATGATTATATGATTTTTCGATTTTGCTAAATAACAGTTTTGACGAAATAAATTCGGATACATTGTGTGGTACCCGTGTGCTATAGTTCTCGGGATTTGCAGGTCATGACATAAATGTTAGATAACTATGGACCACTCTATTAGATGTAGTTATGAATTCCGTCAACAAGCCTGCACAAATTGATTTAAATCTACCATCACCTCTAATTAACATTATTGATGTCTAACTTTTGGTTGGCCGGTATCTCCATCACCGAAAATTTAGTTTTTATGCCTTTAAGAATTCAGGGAATATTGGACTTTATATCAATAATCGATAAATATTAATAATATAAACCAAATTATAATTTGGTTTTGACCGAATTTTAGTATGAAAATGTACAAAATTATGATTATTGAAGTGAGCCAGCAATTAGTATTTTTTTTGTTTCTTGTAAGTATAGGTTTTTATAAAAAATAATATGTGACATAAAAGAAAATAAAGCATTTAAAAATATTGTTTCGGTCTTTAAAAACAAATGAACAATATATTGTGAATGTAACCTCCTGTAGGTGAAAAACTGTTCATTTATGTGGTGATTGGCACGTCATTAATTTTTGATCACACTCAAATGGACTATAACTAAAAAGTCACCATAATCCACCGATATTTTGAGCTTATTAAAACCTTCCATAAGATTTTTAAAAAAATAGTCTATTATGTGTAAAGTCTAAATGTACCACCGTCTAGCAGAAAAACTGTTCATTTTTGGTGATTGGCACCGTATTAATTTTTGGTCAAAATTAAAAGGACGATATCATACCAAAAATTCAGCAAGATCTACCGATATTTTGAGTTTATTAAAACATTCCCTTTTGAAGTGAGTCTGCAATTAATATTTTTTTATTTCTATAAATAGGCAGGGTGGGGGTATAATTTTTTTTTAGAAAACTGTTATTCAATATAAACTTAAATAACATATTTCCAAATTTTTTGCCTGTCTTCAAAAATAAATAGTCCTTTATGAGCAATATGTTAATTTAACCGCACTCCCCTAGCAGAAAAACTGCTCATATTTGGGGACTGGTGTAATGTTAACATATGTTCAAAATTTCATAGACTACATCATATCAAAAATTAAAACAAATCCACCGAGACCCAATTTCCATAAGAATTTTGCGTTTAGGAATTTTACGATAAAATTTAAATCAGTGACATTTTATATAATATACTGTTACTGGTTTGGATAAATTTCACTGGAATATTATCCAGAATTTAAAAAACAAATTTATATTTCCTTTAAGTCTAATAAGATTCATTTTTCGATTTATACTTTAGGCCAGTACACCATTCCATAATCAAAAAATAGATTTAAACTTAAATTTATATCATTTCTGTTACTCTGCATTTTGCGTTAGCAAATAAACAGCTTGTAAAAAATAATTCACTCTATCCCTCTGTTTCTAAGGATACCTGTCTCTATTTAAGCGATAAAATATTAATAACGACAATTGCAGTTGTAACTCTGATCACCGGGCGAGTCGATTTTCATAATAGAAAGAAAATAAAACCGTTATAACTCCTACTTATAAATAATCTTTTGGCGCTAGAAATAGCTCCAGATCACATGTCACATTGAAATAAAATGTCTCCATATTATAAAAAAAGCGGTTGCTTTATAAAAATAATAAATTTTAAAAAAATGTAAAAATTAATGAATTTGTTTAACAATAAACTGATGAATAAATCGCCCTTACAGTTAACTTAAATGATTTATTTGTTGAATATACTAAATACTGATACGCTGTATTAAGGTTGGTCCTTCGATCTGATGATGGTTGATGTCAACACGTCTACCGTCGAGTAATTATTCCAAGCTTATATCGATTCGTAATTATACTTGTTGATGGTTTACAATTTAAAATAATAAAATACATTTTTATATTCCAACAAACTAAATTGATAATGATGAAATTTTTACATTATGCAATAGCGGTTATACCATATATTACTCCCAAATAGACAACCCAAGTTAGTTGAGATTAAAACTTATTATGCCTGGAAATAAAGGAATTAGTAATTGTACGATTATTAGAACTTCCTGTTTGAATGAAAAAAAAAATAATTGTAATAAATTTGATTTTATTTATAATCCACATAACGTATATATTAGCAATATTTGTAAAAATAAAGAGATATGTTGTTTAAAAAAGCTGATAACTATTTTTGTTTCAGTTTTCGTAAATTCCGGTAATGGAGTAAAAATAAATCGGTTAGAGGTACCAGAAGTGATAAAACCTGGTAGTCCTGTAATACTAGATTGTGACTTTAGTCTAGATGATATTGATGAAGATTTGGTGCTGAAGTGGTATTTCAATCAGTCGCTTATCTATCAGTGGATTCCTGGTAAGTTAAACTTTATTTATAATTTAAGTTTTAATGGTTAGCATTAAAACACTTAGCCCCGATTGTACAGGGTGGCCAACTAAGAATGCGAGGTACTGTATCTGGGAACCTAGCCATCGTAGAGGGTTGCGGTTGAAAAGAGCTATTCTTGGACTACAAATGTTATAATAATTAGAGTTTTGCTAGTTTTACATGTCGCCGCTAGAGCGCTTTTTTCGACATTCCGACAGAAATTGTAAATTTTCTCAAAAAAAATAAATGCATTGGTATTTTTTTCATGAAAAAGTAGCTAAATGATGCTTAAACAAGCTCGCGAAAACCGCATCTCGATATCTTATTCCTAACCTAAAATTTAGGCCAAAGAAAATTTTATACGGAAATCCCTTACATTTTATTTTTTTTTAATGTAATTTTTCTGGAATTTCTTTTTATTATTCAGTTGTGGCCCTAAAAAGGACCGATTTAAAAAGAAATATGTTTTTAATGTTTCCGTAAATGCTGACAATCATGCTCTATGCATTCTTGAAGCCTCATATAGGTAGACAAAACTGCAGCTTCAATTTCGGCTCTCGGTATGTTACGAATTATGCGAATCCGGTTTTCATATCTTCTCTCGTCGTAGGTTGAGTCTGAAACACGATGTCCTTTAACCGTCCCCATAAATAAAAATCTAGACAAGTTAAGTCTGGTGATCGCGGAGGCCATGCAAACAGCTTTCCTCTTCCAATCCACCGCTGTTGAAATACTGCATTAATATGCTCTCGTACAATAATTGAAAAATGTGCTGGGCAACCATCCAACTGCAAAAACAAGTTTTACCGTGTTTCCAGTAGCACATCTTCCAACAACAACGGTAATTGATTGTCCAAAAAGTCAAGAAAGACCATGCCATTTAGAGATTGCTCGAAAAAATGTGGCCCAATAATTCTGCCATCCAGTATGCCACACCACACATTTAAACTCCAACGCCCTTGGTGCTGAACTTCACGCAACCAATGCGGATTTTCTGTAGACCAATAATGCATATTATGCAGATTAACTCGCCCGTTACTATTAAAGGTGGCTTCATCGGTCCAAAGAATTTGAAATAAAAAATCTCTTTTTTCGCGTATCATGCCTAACATCCAATGGCAATAGTCCAACCTCCGATCAAAGTCTTTCTCTTTCAAGGCCTGATTCAAAACGACATGAAATGGGTGCATTCTAAAAGTAATAAAAAAAGGTAAATTCAAATAAATCTCTATATTTTGAAGGCCATTAGAACTTATCTATGGTCCTTCAAAATATTTTGAACCGTTGTTCGTGATATGCCCAACTCAAGGGATAATGCTCTTGTGCTAACATGGGGATTTCCTTCAATATATCCCAGTACGTGGTTAATATTTTCTTGTGTTCTTACAATTCTTTGCCGTTGAAACGAAGGCCGAAAACTACCATTGGCTCATAAGCTCGCCACTAATCGGGGAAAAAATCTCACATCGCAAAGACGCCATTTGGATATCGAGCCGCGTAAACTCTTTTTGCCACTGCGGCATTCTGAAGACATTCAAAATAAACTGCACTCATATCAACAGCTTCATCGTTCGTTAAACGCATTTTGTAAGCACAAAAATTGCTCAAAGTAACGCAAAACTATTGACAGTTATTATTTATTTATTATTTATTATTTATTTTTGAATAGGTATTTGTTTTGTTGTATTCCATGGCCTGCTCCTATTAATTGTCTTTTTCGTATATACCCATTAGTGAATATGCATTTAAACAAAAAATATGCCTTTATTATCAGCATTACTTACTTCCCTTTTAGCGCTATTTTGCAGTATTTTCAAAAAAGGTGATTTTATTCTGAATTCCAGAAAAAAGTTAAAAAAAAATAAAAATGTAAGGGATTTCCGTATAAAATTTTCTTTGACCTAAATTTTAGGTTAGGAACAAGATATCGAGATGCGGTTTTCGCGAGCTTGTTTAAGCATAATTTAGCTACTTTTTCGTGAAAAAAAAATTATACCAATGCATTTATTTTTTTTGAGAAAATTAACCATTTCTGTCGGAATGTCGAAAAAAGCCCTCTAGCGACGACATGTATAACTAGCAAAACTCTAATTATTATGACATGTGTAGTCCAAGAATAGCTCTTTTAAACCAACCCAAGTTGGTTAAAATCGGCTCAGCCCTTTTGAAGATACATGGTGTTTTTTACGGAAACTTTTGAATACCCCCCACCAGTTTATTTTTAGAGATACAGCAAAAATTGTCAAACAAAAAAGATTCAGATTATCCTCGACTTTAAAGATCAAGTATTTTTTGTTAGGTTAATATAGCGGATTTCACAGAAACATAACTTTTTTAGATTCAAGATTGCAGTTACGCCCCCTAGCGGCCATTTCCATTTCAGAAACTTGAAAATATTTTCCAGGTTTTTCTCTTGGCCGTTTTAGTCATAACTTTTTTTGCCGCAACCCTCTACGATGGCTATGTTCCCAGATACAGTACCTCGCATTCTCAGTTGGCCACCCTGTACAATGTGAGTTGAACCTGGGTTCAACGTAAACCTGGTTCATAACGTTGTACAATACTAGTTCAGTTCCTAAACCAAGTTCAGATGCATTTTTTGATAGTAGATTGATACCACTATGCTATCATTGGTCATTGGCTATTTATCCTTCCTCCAGAGTTTTGAGTTTTGTTTTTTTTGTGGGAAAAATTGAAAAGTATATAATTAATTATAGAAAAAGAATAAGTTTTATCCGCGTTATTTCTATTTTTTAAAATGGAAGAAATGTCTGAAGAGTGTGATTCAAATTGTCAATTTCAAGACGTATTATGTCGTTGGCCAGGATCAACTCATGATTCAATAATTTTTTTTTCAAACTGTTTATTGAGGGCAAAATTTAAACGTGGGGATTTTAATGACAATTTATTAGTAGAGGATGGCAGCTGTAACTTAATTTCAAGATGAAAAGCCGTAGATACCTAACAGCTTTGTGAAAAACGACCCATATATAATCGCCTTACTCATCTGACATAACCTCATAAAATAATATTTGTGCGACCCAAAACCAAATAAAGATAAGAAGAAAATAGTATTTTATTTACATTCTTTATTCTCTAATAAGAGAAACAAAGATGTCCTTACATTTTTATTTTTCAGTGTACGTTTAAATAATTTGTTTTTTTCCATTTATTAAACGAAGGGTGTCGTCCGTTACCTAAAGTGAGATTTTAATATATTTTCGACTTTGTTTTCTTAAGTATCTACAATTCTTAATTGTATTTGTGAGAATATCTACGAATTTTATTGTTGCTAGTTCTGGATTCAGTTCCCTAAATACAGTTAACCAAGATGTTTTTCTAATTTGTTTAGGGTTTTTATAATTTAATTGTTTAGTGCACCTATTAATATATACATTGGTAAGTAGTTCTCTAAATATTATTTGTAACCGTACAGTGAAGTGATCAGTTATGTCATTTTCTAATATTATAGGCAAAATCTTTTCTGTGTCAGATGGAAGTTTCATAAACATATAATCTAGATATGTTCTGCTATTATTTTATATTCTGGTGGCTTTATTTATTGTTGATATATACCTACCCAACATCATTCATAATATTAAGATAATCAATTTTATTTTGCGTATCTTCGAGCAAATTTATATTAACCTTCCATTAGTCGCGTCCGCTCTGTGAGACCGACCAGAAACTTTATTTATCAATATTCTAAAAGTCTGGCTTGGAGCGACCTCCCACTCCATGTATCTTCTCATTGGGTCGTGACCAAACAGTAGTGCTATTGTGAGAGCTGAAAGTGGTAGTTTTGCCGAAATATTCCGTCCTACGGTGTGAGAGACCGACGCGACTTATCACGTTTTATTTTTGAAATTGTGTTATTTCGATTGTGAGGTAATTTTTTCGTCTTTTTAATGTGTAATAGAAGGTAATGTTATAATTTTTTAGCCATGTACTCTTACGAAAGTGCAAGAAATGCAAGAAATTTTAGAACTTTTAAGCGACGATGAGGAACAAGGGATTGGATACGACGAACATTCAGATATAGATCAGTCAGATGAAGAAGAGTTGGATAATGTAGAAGAGTAGCTTGGCAACAGTGACTCTGGGCAAGATATTTCTGATGATGATTAAATGGTAGAAGAAAGTCACAGCAATACATTATAGTTTATAGGCAAGGATAAAGTCACGCGTTGGAGGAAAGTAGCTTCACAACCTAGAACTACTAAAACACGGCAGAAAAATATCGTCAAACGATTGCCAGATTCCTCATTAGCAACCAGAAACTTGTCAGAACCACTGGAAATATGGGAGTATGTTTTCAACGACGAGATAATCAATATTGTTGTGGAATGCACCAACGCATATATTGAATTTGTTGCTAACAATTTTGCCCGAAAATGAGATGCAACCCCAAATAATCGAATTGAAATCCGTGCTTTCTTTGGAATCATTTATATTGGCGGGTATCCATCATGCAAATCGTCTCAATGCTGACGACTTATGGAATACTGATGGGTCTGGTGTAGAGACTTTTCACCTTACCATGCGCTTGAAAATATTTAGATTCCTTATTCGTTTTCTATGATTTGACAACAAAGAGACTTGAGCAATGCGAAGAGAAACAGATAAATTAGCACCGATTCGGGATTTTTTTGACTGTTTTGTTGCTAATTGTCAGAATGGCTACCATCACTCAGAATTTGTAACCGTGGACGAGATACTTGCAGAATTTCGAGGAAAGTGTGGCTTTCGTCAATATATCCCCCGAAGCCCTACATATACGGCTTAAAAATTCTAGCATTGTGTGATGCCAAATTGTTCTACACGAGTTAGATGGAAATGTACGTCTAAACACAACCTGAAGGGCCATATAGTTTCAAATAGTCCTTTCGATGTTGTTCTGCGACTCTGCGAACATATTTTTGGATCTAATCATAATGTTACGATGAACAATTAGTTTACCTCTGTACCTCTCGTAAAGAGGCTACAAGACCATAACCTTAAAGTAATTGGAACCATCAGAAAAAATAAGAGTGAATTGCCATTAGAGTTTTCTAAACAGGCTGAGCGACCGGAACATACCAGTATGTTTGGATTTTCGAAATCGGGCACTCTTGTCTCCTATATTCCCAAAAAGAAGAAAAATGTGCTGTTGCTTTCTAGTATGCATGATAATGAAGAAATAGGCGCAGAAGATACTAATGATAAACCAGTTATTATTATAGACTACACCAGTTATTATTCTAGACTACACCAGTACTAAAGAAGACGTAGATACTGTAGATAAGTTGACTGCAATTGTTCCAGAAACACGCGCAGATGGCCCATGGTACTTTTGTACAATATTATGAACATAGCTGGCATCAATTCACAAGTGGTCTACGCTTCAAACAACCCTGCCAAAAAAAAATTTGAAAAGGCATTTTTTAAGACAATTGGCCAATGATTTGATCAAATTCCATTTGCAAGTATGTTCCGCTCTAATCACTATTCTTCGAAGCCTAAGGTTAAGACTGCTAGAAATGTCTAGCTCGAATATTGAACCTGATATACCGAAACCCTTACCAGGAAGATGTGCCTACTATAATTTAAAACAAAATCGCAAAACCCGGTTACATTGTTATAAGTGCAATAAATATATGTGCTTAGAGCATATTATTGCTATTTGTCAGGAGTGCCGAAAAAATGCCCGTTGCCAGGACGGTGGAGAAAATGCCCTTCACTGACTTGAAATATGTTTGTCCTAACATTTTTTTAATTGTAAAAGAGTTAATGTTTTTGTTCCTTTTAGTTTTTGTGTTTTTCAATTTTGTTTTTTTGTATAGTGTTTGAACAAAGTGCAGTATTTACAAAAAAACACGTTTTTTTTTTAATTCCGTGGCATTTGAAAAAATTAGTAATTTTTACTGCATTTTCCTTTTCTTAGTCATTTATTTTGTCAGTAGATAGAACGTTCATTAACTTTAACGGTTCTGTAACTAATGACAATGACGTTTAGATTGTGACAATTGTACAAGAAATCAACTTGTAAAGTTTTATTCTAAACGTCATCGCGTTTACTTATTGAATCTTTAATGTTAATGGACGTTCTATCTACTGACAGATTGTGTTGTTTAAATGTCCTCACATGAATTTTTTGAAAAGTACGTACCGCTAACATTTGGGGGTTAATTAGTTTGCACGGTCTGTGAGACCAACGCATTGTATGCCTTTTCATATCCTACATAACTGGAAAAGTACTCCTGAAGAGCACTCAGATATTCATTTACTGGAAATCCTGCCGGTCTAGAACTTGCAGTAATGGATATTTCTGTCTCGCGGAATTTCAGTTTAACTAACAAAAAATTGAAATTACCATTCAGGATCACTTTAGAAGAAAATTCATATTCACTCTTAATATAAACCACGACGCCACATGTTGATTATATTTACCCTCATTATATATGATGTTGTATCCAGGTAGCTGGTGCGCATTGAAGTTCAAGAGTTGCCGGGTCTCAGATAAAACAATACAGTCAGAGCCGCAGTTCAAACTGTTCAAAAAAGTCGAAATTCATCCAAATTTTTACCAATACTTCTTATGTTATTAAGTATGATCTTAAAGTTATAGTTCTGTTGATTGACTTGTATAACCTCTATACATTCTGTTTCACTACTGAGATTAAATGTTTCCACCATCGTTAAATCAAAATCTCTTACATATTGTTCCATGTCTATGAAGTCACTTGTGCAATTAATATTAAAAAACTAACCAAATTAAGAAAATGTGTGTAGCTAAAATTTGGAGATTATTTTTCGAACTGATGGTTAAAGCTTAAAAATAAAGAAAGTTATGCACATACATTAATAAAATGACAACGGTTAGTGAAAATAACTTTTGTTATTTTTGTATTTTCTGCAGTTGTTTTCGAGTTTCCCCTATTTTTGTTACACTCTCTTTGGTGGTTTTCTTCTCCTTTTCTTTTTCTCCAGGTATAGTTTGCTCGTTCAAACGTGTCTGTATCTTTATTGTTTTTTCATTTTTTTCACTTTCTGATCCTTCATTATTTGATTCCCCGTTTACTTCGTTTACCAGATGTTTTTGGTCTTCCATATCCTCAACAGTATATTTTTCTCCTTGAATGCTTTCTATCCGTTTCCTCTTGTTTTAAATGAGTTCGTAGTATTTTTTGTCTAGTGTAATCCTGTATTCAGTTTGTAGTTGTCAAATTCGACTAGGACAGGGCGATTTATCTTTTCATTTATCTTTTCGATACTATGGAAATCGCATGCATTTATATTTAGGTTAGTTTAGAGGATGTTCAAGAAGTTATGTGTGTCGTATATTTCATCTTCTTCTTCCTTGATGCCATTTAGAACTAAATTGTTATTTCTTATTTTTCGCTCGGTGTTAATAAGCGCTTATTGATGTTGAAGTACTCAGTACAGTTGACTTGCTCCCCATATAATTTTGTAGCAAAAGTTCAGAGTTTCGTTTTGGAAATTAGCGTTCTACTATGTATTTCTTTTATATAACATTGATTCGATAATATTTTGGCGTACCTTTAATTACTTGTGTTGTCTTTGAATATGTCACTTCACTTTTTATAATATTAAACTATTTATAAAAATGCTAATTCAATCTGCTAATCGTGATCGGAGCAGATTATAACAGTGTTGTAGATAACAAGTATATTATTATCGAGGGTAAGATGCCTACGTCATCTTAGCCTTAAGTCAGTGCGTAATTTTAACCTATTTAAGGTTAGTTTACAAAATATTTGATTTAAAAATATTTACGCATACAATATATAAACAGTAGATACTCACAAATGAATGTACTTTGCATGCTTATTCATTACAATTATATTTAGAAACAATTTAAATAGGTTACCTTCTTTGCAACTGGTCAATGAAATTACATCAATTCACACGTATTCACACTTTGGCTGCTCATCACATACTACTCTTCAAGACCGTTTAACTGGCATTTGGCTGTAAGCGGTGGGTATGAGATGAGGGCGCGAAACTTGAATTAAGAAGAGTATAGTGTTACACTAACCAAAAAGTAAAAGTGCGTCATGTTAGCAGCTGCGCCATCTTCAACTGATCTCCCTTATATAGCGCAATTCCGTGCCTTATAGTTCAGAACATTTTTCATGGAGGTATCCACTTTTTGATAATTTTTGTTCAGTATATTGTAATAGTATAAATAAAAATAAACCATTATAAATCGCTAACAAAAGTAGACTTGCTGCTTATTGGAGTGCAAAGTTTGATCCTTATTCGTGCCGTTATGATTTTAAAAAATACTGATTAATATTAATTATTTTTAATAATCAACTTATAAAATTATTATTTTTTAGATATAAAGAATGGACCACAAACTCAAGGAATTTTCAAGAGTCTTCTTAACCTTCAATACACTGCAAGCAAAAATGAAAAGACCATGTACAGAGCGTTGCACATTCTCAAAGTCGTTCCTGATATCTCTGGAGAATACACTTGCTCGGTATCCACTATGCAAAGTGAAGATATACAGACTAAAAGCATGCAGGTTTTAGGTAAGTGCAATAAAGATAATTTGTATTAGAATTTGAACTTTAAAATTTGGGAATTTGTTATAAAAAACCTGTATATAAAAATTTAAAAAATAAAAATATACTGAAAAAACTTAAGTATCATATAACGTTGATTACAAGAAAATTTAATTTAAAGTTTATATACTTAAAATAATATATGATAATGTATGAAAATACTTAATTAATATTAGTGTTAATAATGTAATGTTAAAGAAATAATCCATTTGAAAATTATGAATGTTAAAGTTAATGATTAATAAATAATTTAAATTAATTGTTACATAAGGTTTGGAATTTTAAAGAAGGCAGCATTTTGTGATGGGAATCGAAAATTATTTCTAAATTATATAAAGAATATAAATTGGGAGGAAAATCTTTATAAAAATTTTAAAGTTAAGTTAAATCATGAAAATTTTAAAAATTTATAAGTAAAAAAAAGTAATAGATGAATGTTTACTAGATATAGTAATAGGTATTATTAGTTTTTATAAAAAAACCTAGTGGTCGGAAAATTTGAAGGGGGAAAAAATAACAAATTAATAAGACAATTCATTTTTAAATGTCCAGAATTTGTTAATTTACAATATTTAATTGATTATATTACTCATAATGTAATAATGTCCTATGATTAATAATCGATAATCATTCACCATATACTGACTAATAACTGATAATCACACTTGGTACTTTTAATGCTAAAAATCTAGTAGGTATTCTGTCATCTTTATCATTGCTTTTGTACTGTAAATGTAAATTATTAAGCTGTCAAATTTTTAAAATGTCATTAATTCGTGATATAATCTAATGAATACAACTCGTGGTATCGTGTCTATCGATAATCCCATAAGTTAATGCACTCAACGTGACAACACGTTTCGTGAAATAACTTATGGGATTATCGATAGTCAAGATGTCACTCGTTGTATTATATATTATAATGAAATACTCTGTATGAGTCATTTTTATAAGTTAATTATTAGTTATTTGTTAAAAAGTTTGAATAACATAAATATTTGTGAATTTTGAATTTTATAAACAGAGTTTATCGTTAGAAGTTTAATTTTAAAGCATTTATTGAGAGTAATTGGTGTATAAAATATTTAAAATCAACAATTGTGGAGTATAAAAAAAATCTTGTTTGTATTATCATATCATTATTATAATATGAATGATTATTATTTGTATAATAATTTAATAGAGAAAGTTAAAATTTGGAAAGAATATTAAAGTAAATTTTTGCTGTATAATTAAAAAGTAAATGGCAAGTTTGTCAAAAGTGATTAAAAAAAATTTTATTCATGAATCAAGTAACAAAAAAAAATTTTAATTTTGGGGAGACGACAGTTGAATAAAAAATAATAAACAAGTCAAATATTTTTACGAGAAAGAAAAAATGGTTGTTTTGGTCAGAATGTTAATTAATGGTTTTTGTAAGAGTATTTAGGAAGATGGAAAAATAAAAATATTTATACACTGATGAAATTACAAAATTTTATTAAAAAAAAAAATAATAAAATAAGAGACAAATTCAGGTTTGTGAGCTAAATAAGAAAGCAACTAACAGAAAGGACGAATAGTAAAAGAACGTAAGGAGGAGTATAGAGGTTTAATAATTGGAAAGCTGAGATTAGGAAGTCAGGTTAAGAAGAGGTATTTAGAAGAAGTAATTGGTCAAGGTAGGAGATAAAATAGGTGCAGAAGATTGGAGTGATAGGCGAACAGAAGGACTTTTATTAATTCAGTTTTCTTTATTTTTTGTAATGTTTATTATTTTTTTTTATAGAACTCACCCCAAATTGAGATCATTATAAATTCATTACAATATGCAAACTTATTTTGAATAGTGGATATTTATGTTAAGACGAAAAAAAAAAACAAAAAATCCAATTAAGAACAAGTTATATAATAAAGAATTAAATTGTTAACACCCGGAAAAATACAGATTTAAAAATAAAAAATAAATAAATTTACGATACCTAGAATAGTGTTTTCCTAAATTTTCTAAAAAATCAAGAAAAACACTTTCTTCAACTATTTTTTGTGACATAATTTATTTTGCTCAAATAAACATCGACAAATGGCTCCGCACGGAACATATGGAAGCTGGCCCTCGGTTAAAATATTTAATACTCGGAGATATTATCCCAATATCGATGTTAATAAAAGTCTCAACGGGCGCGAAGTCCGAAAAAAAAAATCGAACAAAACATTAATATTATTTCAAATTCCAAAGCTACATTTATTTGTGTGAAGAATGCCCTCTATCTGAGATACAGGAATTTTTTAAAACGCTTCGGATACGTAAACGCAGATGCCACTAATTGTTAGTCAACGGACTGTTCAACGTTGCCGGTTCGATGTTAATACTTGTCGCATTTTTTAGCATAATAATTAACTTATAAAAGCTCTTTATCTTTATCTACAAATCGCGGCAGCACTCCGATTTTTTATTAAAAACTTAAAAAACTTTTTTTATTTATACCTTTCAACTTACTTATACTATTAGACAGTAACTCGGACAAAAACATTTCTAATCTTATAAAATGTAAATGTGGCAATGCCGCAGAACAAGAATTTTTCTAAGAACACACCATCTAGAGAGCATTAGCGAAAGATTTTCGGATCTAGAAGTTATGTCAACAGTTTCCTGTATGACTAAAAGTTAAACGACATGTCTCGTAGAATCCTCTTGCGTACAAAAAAACATAATAAATTTAGGTCCACTCAAACATTAAGTCACGAATATCAATACAAGAAAAGAAAGTACCAAATCCGATAATTTTACGGAATTAAGCGGATAGGAAAGAAGAAGTTTGAAGAAGTAGAGCTACCGGAAAATAGTGTTATAAAAATTATTTAAGAGTGATTTAATACTGTAACGAAGTTACTTTTTCTGTAATAATTAAAGTATGTAAATTAAATTGCGCACGACACTGGATTAAGAATTATCTTAAAATTATGTTGAACCTCCGCCCGACAGATGGAATCACTCGAGTAGGTACTTGTTTTGCATACTCAGCTGACCTTATGGTACACGGCGTACACGTGTTGCGTTTTCATAGTTTAGAATTTAAGTTTAGCAGCGGTTAATAATAAATGTTTTATTAAATTGGTTGTAGTTCCAGCGGATTTAATGTCATTCTTGCAAACTCTGCACATTCCTCCGAATTTTGGTTTTATAAAGAAATTCCATACATCTGTGCTTGGCTTTGTTTTCTCGTGGCATTTCTTAATTGAATCACAAATAAATCACGAAGCAAAACAATTTTAATTAATTTATATCGGAGAATGGCCTAAATTAAATAAAAATGTTACACTTTTCATTCCTACACTCTGCCATCTCTTATGTTCGAACGAAAACACACGTCTTTATTTCCTCCACAGAAAACTGTAAAGGCCCCCATACACTACGGGTAAACATGACGGTTTTAACCGACGTGTGAAACTGTTGGAACGAACCGGACACAAAACCTGGCAAAAACGATCGTGATTGACAGGCGTTCCAAAATGTCGGATGTGTTTGTTTTTTGACAGGGTTCGTGATCTCAGTTTTATCAAACACGAGGTGTGTGTACTAAATCCGTCGTGATTCCTCAGTAGCGTCGTACGTGGTATTGTGGGCAAGTATTCATAGCATTTATTGTTGTAAAACAATTATTATTTATTATAATAATGAGTGATCTTCATCAGGTAAATAAGCAATTTATGACTGAATTCATCGATCTATATAGAAGTTTCTCAGCTCTATGAAAAGTTAAATCAAAGGAATATAGCGATAAAATACAAAAAAATAAAAGCTACTAAAAATTAACTGTTAAAGTGGAAATAGGTGGATGATGAAGCAACAATAACTCCAATTAAGAAAAAATTCGTTTCAATCAGAGGAAGTCTCAGAAAGGAAATAAAGAAAGTTAAATCTTCGTCTAAATCCGACGAAGGGATGGAGGAAATCCAGCTGTGGTATTACGATCAATTAATATTTTTGGTCAAACAAGAGACTCCCAGAGTAAGAGTTAACAACGTCGTTGGCGAGGCCGTGGAGGAGTTTTTAAATCAGATTTGTGTAAAGAAATACAATTGCTATTCTATTTTTTGAGTGATGACGTCATCAACAGTTTTTTCAAATAGAACTCAATAAATATTTCTGGATCATTATCCCTATCATAGAAAATCAAGTCTAATAGTTCAAAAATATTTAGGGTGCTCTATTTCAAATACTCTCAATGACATCATAGAGTTTGAATAACACTGTGCACTGTAATCTGAATTATTACATTTATAGTTTCACTCCTTAATCTTTAATCTTTTTAATTTTAAGTCATCTACTTACCTTGAAACCACAACAATTTTAATTATTATAATGCTTGAAAAAGAGAAACCGGTTAGGTATTAGGTACTTTTAAGGTAATTTAACTAGTTGCCAACCTCCATCTTTAATAAATTTATGTAGAACTAGACATTGAATTTTTATTTCTTAATTTAAAATTAATTAAATCATATAAATTTAAACCTACTTTCATATATTCCCCTTTCAAAACAGGGATAATGGTTTGGAAAGTTTGTGAAATAGTTTATCCTAGTGCTTGGGCAGAAATAACTGTTGTATATTTCAAATTTTCGTCGCTTCTACCAGTTGCCAAAAATCGCAAAGTGGCAGTTAAACGTTCATGTGGACTGATAGATAGCCGTAAATGAGAATCACATTTTTTTATTAATGGCGTTATGAGGTTCAGTTGTACAACTAACGTAGCCGCCACTGCTAGTAGGCACGTTTGGTTCATCGGGATTAAATATCGTAGTCTGTGGGTTTGATCCGACTTTCTTCATACTTCCAAAAGTTTTATACTTCGGTTAAAACCGTCGTGTTTACCCGTAGAAATATATCGATACACGGTATTGGTACTGACCTAAGTATCGATACTAACTATCGAATATCGTCAGAAACTATATCGATACTGTAAGGTATCGATATGTATCGAACATCGCTAGAAGGAGTCACTCATTGAGTTGCTGTGGCAGACCCAATTATAGTGGTAGCCTAGAACTGTGTGGCTGTACCGTCCATACCGTGTTATACACCTTTCTCCGGATTTAGATTTTGTAATTAATTAAATGGTTTCTATTTACTTGGCAGTAGTTACTTCGGAACTCAGTCCAGGGGGCATGTGAAGTCTACCCTACTGGCCGACATGGGATTGATTGAGGACATAACGACCCCTGGAGTAATTCTTTCTCCACTGAAGCTGCCTGAGCAAGTTGCCTTCAAACTTTAAATGGAAGGTGGCGCCCGAGGCAATTCTAAACCTGGACTAAGGCGCCAAAATACCGCTTGACGACGCAAAGAGCGTTAGAATACTTGTAAAATGTAATTGTTATTTTCTGATTTTACATAACCTGACCGAATGAAGATCTTATTACCGGAATTAATGTAACAATATATTAAGTTTTTTAATTATGATGCTCACTTAATTGGTGCTTTTGTAGTTATCTTAACAAATATACATATTTAATTTATTAGTTTTCTAATTAGCACTTATACGAGATGTTTTCGTGATACCTATATTGCAAATATATGTTTTGCTAAAAATATCTCTTTTTAAATATTTGTTTATTGATTTTAGTCAGAACGTGAGAGATGTAAAAGTGATCCAGTTGCTTTTTAAATTTATTTAATTAATATCATTTCCCAGAGATTGTTTATAAATAATCCAGATTAAATGTATTTTATACACACTAATAAAACTTGTTCTACATATCTTCATATAGTTAAAATATTCTAAAGCCGGTCCTTAAGACACACACGACGTATATTGTTTAAAGGGTAACTTCATATTACGGCAAAAGTTGTTTCATAATTTACCTCCGGTGAGGCGAACTCGAATGATATATGATTCTTTTGTCGAAGCGTTTCTGACAAATACATGCTCCGTTTGACATAATAAAATATAAATCTAAAACGAGAAAATGAGATAAATTTTCTTTTTGTTATAAAGAATAAATGGGCGCGAGAACTGAAAACCCTATGAATTTTTTATTATTTGCTTGAATTATATAATACTTTCGGAATTTTTCTTTCATATTACTCCGGTGTTTTTTAAATTCTGCGTCTTGTATTTTTATTATAGATTATTGTCAGTTCTAGTCATAGTTGGGCACGAGTAAATAAAATATATCAGTACGACCTACGAGTACGATTACTCAAAAAATGTATTGGCAAGCATTTCATTCATAAGTAATTTTATAGAGACAGTTTACGGTTAAGAGTAGTAATTGTAGAAGTACGAGTAAAGAGTACGAATAATTTAACAAAATGGGGGGAGCTCAAAAAAGAATTGAATTAAAAAAAAATGTCAAAAACAAAAACAGTAAGTTTTTGAAAATATACATTCTGACCAGTAACAAACATGATTCATCCTTATAGGAATCATCAGTGGCACTTTGTCGGAATTCATAGTTTCAAAAACCTACTCTGTATACCCCAAGTATTTCTATGTACTATCAAAGTGATAGATGGTCAAGACATCTCTCGTATGGTTGATGGGTACCAATCGGGAAAGCCGTTTAATAGGATAAACGCGACTAAAAGTATAACTTGGTTGCCGACAGGTAAAGGAACCCATTCGCCATCATAATGCCTTTTGATAGTACGTAGAAATATACAGAATTAATTTTTGAAACTATGCATTCCGACAAAGTACCACTGATGATTCCTATAAGGATGAAACATGTATGGTAATGGCAGGAATGTATAGTTTCAAAAACTTACTCTATTTGTTTTTGATTTTATTGCGAGGTGCCCGCTCCCCCCTAAGACATTATGATGGCGGATGGGTTTCTCCACCTGTCAGCAACCAAGTTGTACTTGATTAGTCGCTTTTACAGGATTAGAGGATTTTATTCTATTAAACGGCTTGCCCGGTTGATACGCATCAACCATACGATGGATGTCGTGACTAACATTTTGATAAAAAATAATGTCTTTACTTATCTCAGTAATAAATATAGATACAAAACATTGAGAACATATATTTATAATAGTGTACACTAAAACACTGAACGAATTTATTTTCACCATCATTCACCCACATCTTAAATCGACAACACGTTGAATTCCCTATAGTGGTGGTCGGAACCCCGTAGACTATCTACTGATGTCTAAAAATCCTGGTGGATCTACTGATTTCATTTTGTTTAGAACTTTTTGGGAGTACCACCTGTTGAGTTTAATAGAACTTACCATAATTTTGTAAGATGGCGCTGTATAAAATTGTAACGATACTTTTCGTCAAATGGGGCCGCTCTGTATTTTGTGTGGACAATATAAAGCTGCAGATTCGAGCATTCGTCTGTATTCAGTACCTTGAATATAAATACACTCTGTGTAATCTGTGCTTACAGTTTACTATGAGCGATGTATGCGCCATCTGAAATTTCTACTCTTAAACTTTAGTAATCGATCAAAATTAGTCAAAATCAAGTAGGTACAAATCTCCCAGTTTGACCCAAACTTTACTTCGCATTTTTTTGCTTTGTATTATACATTGTTGGTTAATGCGGCGTCATAGTGAAACCAAAGATTAGGTATATTGAGATTGAACAGTCAGACAAGGCGAATAAAATATGTGAGAGAGAGAGAGAGAGGGAATTTCCTGGAAAGTACTCCGAAAGCATTCCGAAAATATCAAGATATAAGCCGAGGCATAGGCGCCGTCGGTACAGTATTCCTTAGTGTTGATATAGTAATATCGAAACATATTAGTGATTTATTGTATTGTAAGTTTACATATTTTTACAATTTTGTTGTATTCTAATGTAACGACACTTCGGTTGCTACGTGTCACTTTGGCGCCTTAGTCCAGGATTCGGAAGGCCTCGGGCGCCACCTTCCATTTAGAGTGTAAAGGCCACTGCACGGGCAGCGTCAGTGGAGAAATTAAATACTCCAGGGGTCGTTATGGACTCGATAAATCTCGTATCGGCCGGTAGGGCAGATTTTACTTGCCCTCTTGGGCTAAATTCCGGAGTATCTGCTGCTACGATGCTAACGCTCAGATAGGATTATGAAAAAAAAAAGAAAAAAAATAAACTATACATATATATAGAAAAACCAGTATGTTAAGTGCAGGCGGAAATAGGGGAAGTGTGCAACGAATTCTATTAATAAAAGCGAAATCTACGACGATGGGAAAAGCGGAAGTTAAGCGGGGCGTGCAAGTTACCAAACAAATGAATTATGACGGATATGTGCGGCGGTAATGAATAAGCAGCGATACTACGCATGCAGATTAAAGCTAAGCGTACACGAAAGTTTTGCAACGTTTGTCAAAGTTCTATCTCTATATTATTGCAATCACTTATACTAACGGTTCGTCGGAAAGTACAATGTCATCGAGCCACAGAGAGTACCTGCCGACGATTATTCTCTCTCGGTGTCTCACAAAAATGAATCACGGCGACGGAAGGCACAATGTTAACGAGCCACAGAATATACCTGCCGTCTTTAACACGTCGACGTTAAGTACAATGTAATCGAGCCGCAGAGAGTACTCGACACCGGTTATTTCGCGTCGACGGAAGGTACAATGTAAACGAGCCACAGAGTGTACCTGCCGACGATTACTACTTACGGTATATTAAAATCATAGTTAAGTCGCTATTTTAATACGGCGACGGAAGGCACAATGTAAAAGAGCCACAGAATGTACCTGCCGTCGGTTGTTGTTTACGGTCTATCAAAATTAAAATCAATTCGATATGTTAACACGCCGACGGAAAGTACAATGTAAACGAGCCACAGAGAGTATTTGCCGTCGATTATTTCCCACGGTAGAACGGATTGACAGTCAATCGGCTACTTTAAACCCATCGACGGAAAGCACAATGTAAACGAGCCACAGAGTGTACTTGCCGACGATTACTTATTGTCGGTATATCTAAGATGACTCTGAAGTAGAACTTTGATGATAAATGCAATAAAATCTATCAACAATACCATGTATGTCTCACCGGTATTCTTACGGATGGTTCTAACTGCGTTCTGGACTGTTGGCTGGTTCGGTTAAAACTAAAAATTAAAATTGCGAGGGAACTAACCAATATTATTTCCCTACTAGTCAGATTCGGAGGGAGTCAGACCTGCGCGGAATGCCTATCAGACTTAGAATAATTTTGAAATTTAATATTATACTTAGAAAATTTCTACTAATATTTATTTACTAATTGATATTATCTTACGGGTCTACTGGTGTCGTCGGAGCTCTCTAGTAGTCAACTGCTGCTTGCACTGAATCGGATTCAACTGAATTCTGTTTCTCGATCGACTACTGTCTGGCCCGGCGATAGCGGTCCCCGCTCTTAGAGTAGGAAATACGCGAGTTTTCTGAGTTTCTCTATATCGCGGTTCATACGAGACTAATTAAATATTAATAAACGGATTTTTCAAATTAAAAATAACAGGGTAAACAAATAAAATATAACAAAAACCGGGGTAAAGAAATGAAAAATGCTACTATTTTAGTGACTTCGTTCCACTAGTGTAAACTATCTCAATCAAAAACATAATTTTCCCTTCTAACCGCTCGATTGTAGGCCGATGGTAAGAGCTTATAATTGAACGTGCAGGCAATATGCAGCGGTGCTAATACGTATTTACTGATTTTGCTAGGTTATCATTACCAATATTTGAAACCTTTCGACAGATTCTCTAATTTAGGGTTGAATGGTTTCTAAGTAGACTAGTTTTTATTTTTAACACCGCCTGTACAGATAGCATTACTAGATTTTTGCTACTGCTTTACAATGTAATGTTAAAGAATAAGTGTTTATTTTAAACTCACCCCGTAGAAATGTTTAATAAAATATTTCGTTTGAAGGTCACCAGACTTTAAGTTGAAACATCAAAGAAATTACGCCGGGTATCCTATCTTATATCTAATCTTTGGCGAAACGCTTATCCAAGAAAACTTTGCTGATCGGTATGTTTTAATGCCAATGCAGAGGTATTTAATTAGAAACAAATTTTTGCCGAATAAATTATTGAGATACTTGTACACAAATTAAAAAACATAAAAACTATATGATTACAACAAATTAAAATAATTTATATAAATGCAAAATGGATATCAATGTTAGATTACATAGTACATTATACTTAAATTTTTCTTAAAATTATTATGAATATCTAAATAATTTTATTTACATCCCCAAAAATTGAAGATACTACAACATTTACCAAAAAAAAAAAATTTTAAAACCTCTGATATTCCAAAGACCACGACCTAGTTTCATGTCAACCCTTCTTTTTGTGAGAGAATCCAAACACTAAAAAATAACTAATGACAAAGATCCGTAACAAACTCCGGTCCAAAAACAACTATAAACCCTCAAAAACCATTCACAGGGATCTACAAAGTCGTAGTTATCTAAGTTGTTACATAATCATAATTTCCCCTCAGCTTGTTATCTCGCTCAGGTGGATATTTTGTCTTCCATTCGGTCGCCCGCAAATTGAAACAGATCAAAGAAGGATATGGAGGAAAGTGCGCTTTGATTAGAAAGGGAAATGAACAAGCTGAGGCCATGTCCATTGATTACAGACCTTTTACTTGGCGGTTTTGTGCTAGTCGGCGTTTACGACCACCTTAGAGGTGTGGAGAAATAGGGAGATGGGAGATGAGAGAAGTTCGTGTGTTGTTAACATATGGAGTTGATTAGAATGACTAAGTAGTTACATAAGAGTTATAAAATATTTAAATATTTGCATATAGATAGAAACAGAAACTGATTTTGTTCACTGTTTTTATTCGAATAGAAAACAATATTGTCTCCTTCAAAATAACGTCTTTGGCTTCACAAAGACAGAGTGGCACTAGTGGAAATTTTTTAATCTCGGGATGAGGAAAAAGTCATTAGAACTCAAGTAATGCGAAAAAGGAAGCTAAGGAACCAAAGGAATATTTTACTCCCAAGTGATTGGATTATTTCTTGATAATAAAATAATTAAAAAAGTATGGGTACATAAGTACTTAAAAAGTGAACGAGCCGAAGAAAAAATAGGAGAATAAATATATTTTCCTATTTTTTTCTATTTTCCCTGTTTTTTACTAATTTTTTTCCTATTTTCCTGTTTTTTAATAATTTTTCCTGTTTTTTCTTATATTTTCCTGTTTTTTCCAATTTTTTATTGTTTTTTCCCCCATTTTCTCCTATTTCTTCATATCTATTCCTACATTCCCCATTTTTACATATTTTTCTTTATTTTTCCTATTTTCTCCTATTTTTTCTATTTTTTCCAATTTCGTCACTTTGCTTATTTTTCATTATTCTTCCATGTTTTCCTGTTGCTTTCTATTTTTCCTGTTTTTCCTATTATTTTGCTGTTGTTTCTTATTTTTTCCTATTTTTCCTGTTTGAATGTAAAACTTTCCTTATCTTCAGATGCCAATATACACACACCCACTATTTCAGTTTGATAATTACCATCCTCAACAATTATGAGAAAAACCGGAAATCCTATTTTAAGTAATTTATATGTAGCATCCACTGCGAGATATTCTGGAAAAGCCTTCATTGTATTTTTCATGGTTGGACTTTGAATTAATAGTCCTCTGAAAACATTGTCTTCATCTCGCAAAACAGCTGCATGAGTACCTAAAAACAGTAGATATTGAGACCAATAAAATGATATTATATCAAATATGTTTTTCAGTTTACTTTATTTAGCTTTAAGTATATTTAAGCAGTGATCTAAGTTTTTCTTCTTCTTTAATTGATCATATTTCCTCAGAAAACTTTTTGGGTGCGGTTAATTAAGCATTTTTTTATTAACTGAAGAAACTTTTTTGCTCTATAGAATGCGACTGCCTCTGTTCACAGTTGGGATGCGAGAGTGCGATTGCGCTCTGAATTTTAACGGAGAGTAGGGTTGATGGTTTTTTATTGGCAGGGGACAAATGACGTGGTATGTACATAGCCTTGAATTAAGCATCGTAGCGGGAAGAAAAATATCTATATTTTTTGTCTCTTATAATGATGGGATAATATGAGAGAAAGATAAGCTTGCATAGCTACAGTCGCTTAAGTATTGTTAACAGTATTTTGCAAGTACACAGAAAAGGTCTGAGAGAAAGACGGAATAATATTGTGTTGATTTTAAATCTATTTTTACATTATAAAATATTAAAATATGCAATAATAGACATCAGTATGAACTGGAAGATTAATATTATCAATTTGAAAAGAAATTTTCTATTTTTTGGATAATATTCCAGTGAAATTTATCCGCTTCATGTTGCTGGAAAGTCTTCTTTGGGTGGGGGTATGTGCATGTAGGACCTACAAAATATATCTGTTATTATAATAATACTGATAAACAACAGTTCTGAATTCTTTATCTCAACTGCTCTGTAAACTTACCTTTGAAGTAACAGCGCTTTTCCATCAGTCGATGCCTTGAATCTCACATGTACTGGACAATCTTCTTTAAATGTCGAAGACTGTCGAATTTTCTTCCCACTGCTCTTAAAGTTTTTTCCATCATGATTACACGCATATATATTATATTAGACTGGCTATTATGAAACTCTTATTCTCTTATAGGGTTCGGTTCCTTCAAAAAAAATAATAAACATTACAAACAAAAATTTTTTTTTTAAATTTCTAAATTTTGGGCGCCTTAAAACTTTTTTTTTTTTTTTGGTTGGGTTCTTCTCTCTACTGTGTCTTCCTTTAATCAGTTCTTTCTTCTCTTCTTCTGTATCACCTCCTAATGAATTTCCTCTTCTGTAACCTGTATTCTTTGATCTCCCCCCCTGTCTGCCTTTCCGTCTAGTCACAAATGTACCACTTCGTTTTCTTGTACACCAATATGTCTTCTTTAATCTAATTTTTTTTTTTTTTTTATTCTTGTAATATTTTCCTTTCTATTAATAAACCTTTTTTAACATATAATTTTTTTTTATTCTTCTAGAAAACAACTTCTATGATATTCATAACAATTCTTTTTTTAAACATATTCTATTTATCACATTACTTTCTTTATCTATCAAAAACCAAAAACTGTTTATTATTTTCTCTTTCATTTGTTTTTTTCTCCCCCTAACTAGATATATTTTTTTTTTTATCTGTAAATTTAAATGACTAACAACACTAAGATTTTTCGTTTTACCTGTAACACAATTGTTGTGAACTCATTATTAAATTCAATGAAAAATAATCCTCTAACAAACATTCTTAAATAAATCTTACATATTTACATACATTCACACGCACCTTAAACTTTTTATCATAACCTCATTTTCATTGTCAAACTTACATTTGACAATAACCTTCCACCTTTCATTCACAGTCAACCACAATACATACAAAAAACAGAACTAAAACTACTCATATAACTAAAAAAAACCATATCAATATATAATAATATATCAAACATAATAATATATCAAACAGCTTTCTCTCACAATTTTACTGCTTGCAATAGTACGACAATCTCTATTCCAAAACGGTGTGTACGTGTTTTCACCAAGCTCCTCAATAGCTTTCTTTGCATCAGCAAATGAGTAAACCTGTCTCCAACTTTCAGCATTTTAATACCTAACTTATGAGTGTATGTGGGTATAACTTAACAATCAGAAAACTAGCTGAAATACTTACCCCAGTCTACAAAAATATTATTAAGTATCGAGATTCACACTCTATTTGCAACTAATATAGCAGTTAACACAAATAATAACACTTCAAACCCTTTTATTATACAATGTATAACACGGAAATGGCCTAACTAACTATAATGCTTACTATCGAGCAGTGTCGGGGAAATCCCTATTAATTTCGAGAAATCCCCTAATTCCGATTCGCTGGTCGATATACATAAAGATCGCCATATTGTTAGGCAATTCTATGTACACAGAACTGCTTTAAAAGTAGTATAACTCTGCCGTAAATAAAATAATTCTTTTTGTAGAAAATATATTTATTTGATTTTAAATGATTTCATATTTTTATATATCATACATTCAGGGTAGCTATTAGTATTATAAAATATACATCCATTCCGTTTACCACTGAATTATCAGAAATTATCCGAAAAATTATTCAATTCGAAAATTGTCCGATGGTAGACGAAATTATCCGAAAATCGGATAATTATCCGGATATTTGCAGAGCTAGAATCCGTTTTAATAGTAAAGAACCAATTTACGTCATAGATAACTCGATGAGCAGAAACATAATTTTACCTTGTTTACTTCCGTCACTTAGCGACGATGATGTCAGTGGCGCGCGGATAATTAGCTGCAATAATGTATGTTTTAATTTTTTTATTTAATATTTTTTTATGTCCTAATTTAGGTATTAATAAATTAATATTTCGTCCACCTATATCACTCCGGTACCTTCTAAATGATTTGTTACTCTAAATTTTATGACCATCTTGCAGTTTCTGATAATAAAAACAATAGATCGGCAAATCCCTTACGATTTTTAGTTTAGGACTAATATTCGACGGGTTGATTTTTGTTATAGTTCGGATTTGTGATTTAAGTACGTTAACTTTTCTTTTCTTCATTGTACGATTGTTTTTGTTTAATTCGAAAAATATTTTACATCACACACATTCACACAATGAATAATCATTATCTATACACCATTTTTGATAATTAAACAATAATTTAGACAATCTTATTCTTTTTAGTAGGTAGGTATTTATCTTAATTCGTGGTAATAATATTAAAATCGCCACATCACTGCAACTTGCAATTTTCATTATGGCTGTTGTTATGACGTCACGTTCGCGCATCTAACCGTGACGCGAATGGGTTCTTTACTATTGAAACGGATTCTACCGGCATTATACACGACTATCGAATAAAAGCCGTCAGACGCGTCACTTCAGTGACGTCATATCTAATAACGACATTTTATTAGGCTACCGTTTGACGGCAGTTTAAGTACAGCGTTGTTTATTTAGTTTGTATGACTTTTGTTTATCAAAAATGTTGTTTATTTTGTGGTATAATATATTACCACGTTTCGTATGATTTAGTTGTTTCAATTAATGCAATGTGGTATAATAATTTACTTCCCTATAAAAGCAATGAATTTACTTTTTTCACGTTTTTAAGGTTATTCACTACTATATTATATACAACTGAACATTAATTGATCCTATAAAGGGTTAAGCATTGTAACGTGTCATTTTGGCGCCTTAGTCCAGGTTTCGGATTTCCTCGGGCGCCATCTTCCGTTTAGAGTGTGAAGGCCACTTGCTCAGGCAGCTTTAGTGGAGAAAGAAATACTCCAGGAGTCGATATGGTCTCGACCAATCCCGTGTCGGTCCGTAGGGCAGACTTTATTTGCCCTCCTGGGATGCGTTCCGGAGTATCCGCTGCTATAAGGTTAACGTATGAACAGAAAAATAAAAATCAATTAGTTCAATATACCAATTTTGTAACTGGCGTAAATCCACCCTGTAACTGGCGGTGATAAGTTTTCCGGTGCAAAATGAAATCACAAGAATTAAGCCAAAAATGCTAAATTAAAAAAAATGCGGGAGGGGGTGAGAGACG
Organism: Neocrepidodera transversa; assembly: GCA_963243735.1. Classification (NCBI taxonomy): domain Eukaryota; kingdom Metazoa; phylum Arthropoda; class Insecta; order Coleoptera; family Chrysomelidae; genus Neocrepidodera; species Neocrepidodera transversa. The sequence continues at coordinate 25,078,474 of OY725342.1, read as the reverse complement.
GTGAAATAATGCGGGTGCCCAATGAAGTGTTTGCAATTTTACAGGTTGGAGAGTATATTTATTTTAAAGCTATTATTCATCCAATCCTGACATATGAAATGACTATGAATTAATCCCCGGTACATGAATTCTTATAATCAAAAGTGTCCAAGAAAGTAAATCGGGAAAACTCGCCTGAAATACTACCTATCCCTGACCCCCGGTACAACAATAATTTTTCCCCTGAATATAAATTAAATTAACTAACAACTTCAAAACAAATAATACTCTAAATTTCCTGTATTATACCATCTACAAATTTCTCACCGGTAATACTCTTCTTTTACGGCATTGGACTGCTGGGCACTGGTACGGCTTGTCACTGGAACGGCTTTGGCTACGGCTCTGGTTTCTATATACTTGAGTATCTATCCAGGACGGTCGTTCTTGTTTCAATCTCTAATTGAACTCCGCTGAACTCAACTGCCCTCCTGAAGCCGTGCTATACCATGCGATCGTTTGGGTACGTGTCGCGAGGCGAAGTCTGCTTGTGGGGGTTCCATCTTCCGGACGACGTGTGAACTTTGTGCAATCGCGTTTGACAAATTCGAACGGAGATCGCGGTGCTTTACATTTCACGGTGCATTTTGGTTTTAGCTATTTATGGTCTATTGCCGGTCGCACTAATTATAACAAGTATTAGGGCAAAATTAATAAGTAAAAATAATACGATCGGAGATTAGGGAATTAAAACATTGGCAAATTCGTAACTTCGTTATAGCATATACACAATTATTGCTCAGTAGTAATGCACCTTCTCATGTTTGTATCTTGTTTTGTCAAATCACTGCTTACTTTGTCCAACAGTTCTTCAAATGTTGACACTGACATTCGAAAGAAATTATACAATTTTTGTTCATTCCTAACTGACACATAAGTTTGTGGAAAGCTCCGAAATTATATCTTTGCCTAACGATAGGATGTTCCCAATATCTTCTATTTCGTCGTTTTCGGCTTTTACGATACCAGTACATTATAGCAAACTTATTAGAGAGTTATTGCACGACACCAAATTTTTACACCATATACCTTATAAAAGTAACTCATTTTTTTTTTTCGCAAGACATGAAAGACATTTTAGATGTGCTGATTATTGGTGAACATATGAAGATGTGGAACAAATCCTTTTAATTGCATCAAACCCTGTTAATCCCTTGTTAAATATACCTGATTTTTAAATGGTTAGGTTAAACGTCAGTGATTAACCATAAAACATTTTATTTATCAGCAAAATACATCAACAGAACAAAAAATTCCCATAACGTATAAAGTTTAACGTTTAACCTTATTCCTAAGAAATAGTGCATGACCTTATACCTTATAAAAAATTGTTTAGGTCTGCGCATGCTTAGATGTCAACGTATATTTCAGATGTCGTGCAATAACTCTCTATTAACATCCATTTTTCACCGCAGCTAGAAACCAACTAGTGCTCTGGGCTTTAGATACTCGATACAAAACAATCAATTTAATACGATTTTTATATCGTTTCGTCTAAATTATCGTATCGTGTGAATGAATGTTTCGATTCCATTAAAAAAATGTTTCGGCCAAATTAAAGTATCGTGCATACCGTCTGAACGGAGTGAAGGGGACGTGGAAATGAATATTAATAGCGATTAATAGCAATAGCGATTAATAATTTAGTCTAAATTATAATTTTTAATTAAAAAACTAGTGTTTTAAATTAGCAGACTAACTTAATTCTGTACTATATATTAAATGTTAGAATGTGGGAATGCTATTCTGGAATGTACCGTACAAACTCCTGTTTTGGAATCTGTATGTCTGTCTGTCAGTGAATTTTTTTTTTATAAGTAGTAGGTGCTTATTAGTTGTGGTCCCATTTCAATATCTATTGTTACGATATTATAAAATCTCCAGTACCAAAACGTAAATATTTGGTATTTAATATTGTAATTTAATTTCATAACTTTATTCAAAATTTAAAAACAAATGGAAACTTTTTTAATTATTAAACAAAGTAATCGGGTCGAGGGTAAAGAATTGAATGTATAAAATGGTAAGTAAATTGTTATGTTTTAAGCAATATCACTCTGGGGGCTAATTCTTCATAATTACCCCAATAAATAAAACCTCGAGCAGTCAAATTGATTCCAAAGATGCATTTTTATTACTTTTTTTTTGCTTTTACTTTAAAATAATGTTAATTCATAAATTATAAATATTATCTATTTAATTTTAAATAATTTTGCTGAATTTGCTTTGGAATTGAACTAGTAAGAATCTGTTATATTTTGCATAATTATTTGTATTTACCCGAGATTTTTAACATAGCCGAATTAACAGATATTATTTCTGTATGCAGTAAAATGGAAAGTAAAATAATATTGCTATAGAATTTTCAATATCATTAAAAAATAAAACGGAAAGCTTTGGTTGGCTAGAAATTAACGACAAATTCCCAAAATAAATAAATTTTTTTTTTTGTCAAATAGGACAAGTTAGTTAATTAATGTGGTAATTTTTATTTTGGTTATATATAAAAGTGTGATTTGGGACTTTCTGGAAAAGTATGACAATTGGTTTTAGTAAAAAATAATATATTTTTTATATAAATATATGAGGTGAAAAATTGCGTTAATTTAATCAAATCGATTTATAATTATTTATCTCAATTTTAAATTTTGATTTTTTTTCTCTTTTTGATAAGAAAAATTTGGGTGATACTGTTTTATGGAATTATAGATGTTTTAAATGGAATATATGTAGTTTATCCTTTAAATAAATTTAATTAAAATTTTAATAAAAAAAAAGGTTATATTAAAAGAGGGTTAAAGATTTTCATTAATAAAAGATAATTTTGAAGCAAAAAAAATAATAGAGACTGAGTAAATAAGGGTTAAAGGAAAAATCATAATAAGTAAAGACAATTTTGGTTAAAAATCGTAAAATATAGAATTTGCTTGAACAAGTATTTATAAGCATTAGTTTTGAACAATTTGATAAATATTGTAGTTAGTAGTTTTTTGACAAAGAAAATAAGATTATTCTGCAATAAATTTTTAAATAGATGGAGTTATAAAGTATTTTAGGGATGGTTTTACGGTTAAGAGGTTGTAAGAAGTACAATTTATTAATGATTATATGCAGGGTTAACTATATGCAGTTAGTTAGACGAGACTTGATATTAGGATAATTAATATGTTACAAATGAGATATATAAGGGTTTTAAAGAAGTACACATGTCACTAGGGACAAATTAAAAGGATAGAATTCGCCAAGAAGTGAAAATTTGTGTATGATGAAGTTATATGAGATGATGTTTATGGAAAAGTATAGTACCGTTTAAAAGATATGATTTATGAACATTTTTAATTTTTTCCACCATTTTTTCGGTAACGGTTCGTTCGACATCAAAAATAAAAACACTTTATGTACATACTTTTTCATACTTAACAAGAATCTGAAGTTAGATTTAAAATATCTTGATGTTACACACACATACAGAATTATAGATTCCAATATTTAATTCCTTCGGAGTTTGTGAAAATAATTTTGCGCTTAAATCTGTTATGGTAACGCCTTTTTAACTAAAATTCGATTTACATTACAAATGTTACATACGTTTAAGAGCTTTGTCAATTATTTTACGACCACTGTAGGTATTCATTTAATTAAATTGCGGAGTATTCTTGTGAGATGTAAAATAACGGAAGTTCTCGGTTACGAAAGCAGCCTGAAGCAGAACAACAATGCAAATGAAATTGAGCTAAAAACAATTGGTCCATGCACAAGTTTATATACTACAGAAACCATTTACGGTAACTAGAGAAAGAGTGAGAGAGATTGTCATTTAATGTTTAGCTCCCATAAAGGCAAATGCAATTTCAGATTCTTGTTTCCTGTTTGCAGACTTACGCTATTCACTGGCACTATTATTCACAAGTTTACCCAACTCTCTACCTCGCAAATAAACTGAATTAGAATAAAGTGGAAGCCACTAACTATCAGATATACTGTCTAATTAGGCAAAGTGGAAATTATACGTTTGGATCTAGCGACCTCTATTGCTGGAATCGGATCCTTGGCTCTTTGTCTAAGTGGCTAATGAATGGAATAAGAAAACCTACTTTATACGTGGCATGTAGTTAAAAAAAATTGATATGAGAATCAAATATGCTTGTATAAATTAGTTTTAAAACAATTTTGTACTTTTACATTAAATAATCGTAATTTTAAGTCGTTTTACACAAATTATTGTGATAAATATATTTTTAGGATATCTTGTCGATTACATATTATTTTTTAAAGTTTTCTTTTTTTATCTTCCTACAACACTTTCTTGGTAGCATTTTTAGGAATTTCCATATTTTTAATTTCCATGAATTTAAGAATGTACCTTCTTTCTGTTGTTATTGGAAATTTTGTTATGTAGACGAGAATGATAGGAGGCATTGTCCCACATATAGGAATTTACGACGGGCCCAGCATAGACCCAGGCTTGGGCCATCTCTGTAGAACTTTGGCCCAAGCTCGCAAACCAGGATTGGCCCAGCATTGGTGAAAGTCTGGGATGATAACTGGCCCAGGCTTGATAGCCAAGACTGGCCCAGGCTTGATAGCCAAGACTAGCCCAGGCTTGAAGGCAAGACTGGCTCAGGCTTGAAGGCAAGACTGGCTCAGGCTTGATAGCCAAGACTGGTCTAAGCTTGATAGCCAAGTCTGGTCCATGTCTGATAGCCAACTCTGACCCAAGCGATAGCCAAGACTGGCCAAGGCAGTCTTAAATTGAATTTTAGTTTTCTGTCAAAGTTGGTATTAAATACAAAATTATTAAAATCAAAAGCAATAATATTGATATTATCTTTATTTTTGTAACACGTGACAATTTTTTTTTTCATTATAAATTATTAAAATAAATTTTTAATTATTATGATTGAATTTCATTATTTTTGTCTCGATTTACTCGGCCGCCGTCTCTGTCTTTGGCACCTGATAGAAACTATTTTTAATTTTTCATTGGCAGCATGATATTTTGACGTCAAAAATTCTGAAATCATAATTAAATGAGAAGTAATTACAACAATACATTTATTAGTGAATGATCAACTTAGTCTCCATGAGCTGAAACAATTTTGTTTCTTTAAAGCTTCGTTTTTCTACCCCTCTAACTTTTTTACCGCATCCACTGTATTGCATTTGAATATTTGCATTAATAATTTTCTTCATAATACCGGAAATATCATTTTCGTAATTATTAGATCCTGCGGTGACCAATCGGAATACACATGTCTGTAAATTTTAAAAAAAATAAAAAATATAACGATACAGAAAAGCAATCAAAAGTCACTTCATCTATATGTAAACATTAAATTCATACCAATGCATTCTGCAGCTGTTCATTTGTTTTTAAGTCATCATCAAATATTAAAAAATTTTCAATTTCTCCAAATGGTAAATCTGAGCCTAAAATTTTCCACGGTTGTGGCCAATCAGGTTCAACACGGTGATCCGAGATTTTTAATAAGATCTTGTTGACTTTTTGTTCCAAGCCATAAAGAATACTCCTCTTGGCACTATTGATTTCGTTTTTTATAAAATCTTTTAGGTCATTCATAACTCCTGTTAAATTAGAAATATTTTAAATTTAATAACAAAATAGAATTATATTGTTAAATAAAACGAAATTATTAAATATAAAAAATTATCACAGAATGACTCTTTCGATATACTAAAATCTGTTATTGCACGGTATACTACTTCGAATGATGAGAATATTCATGACTTTATATTTACAGTTAATTACTTACTAGCTTTAGAAATAATTTTTATCGGAAACTATGTCCACATAGCACTTGGATAACGTCCATTTTCCACCCATTTCTCGACTTTCAGCAGATCTTTTTAAGGAGCAAAAGTTTCTTTATCTTTCAACCAAGAAATTGGGATCAACTCCACTGCCTTTTTACCATTAATTAACTCATCAAACTCGACGATCACAAACGACGCGTCAGGGCCCGCCATAATTAAAAATTATTTTAGCTGACTGCTGAATTGGACAATTTTTTAGATAAATGTGAAAGTGTAGACTCTTTCAGACGACGCGCGCACAAAAAACTGATTTCACTTGCAGGTGCATCAATGTTGCCAAGTTTGTGAAAAATCACCACTGACCTATTTATAAATTTATATTTAGAAAACACGAATGTGTTTTTATTCTTTATTATTAACAATTTTTCTTTGGATTTTATTTACATTACCGCACAGAAGCGCAAGTATGGAAAGACGATTTTTTGAAATAATTTAAACGAAATTGCCAAATAGATTAGGTTCCTATCCAAAACATTAAGTGGAATTCTACATAAATTCCTACTAAAAGTTTAATTTCGCTAAATAACAGTTGTTTTAACTTACCTGTAATTACAGATATTATTAATAATCACAATTAATAGTAGTAAGTATGTATAAAAAATTTTGATATTATAGAGGTACATGTACATATTTTTTTTTAATATCAAGAACTTCGTTTTAGTTATTTTTTTATATAGAACTTTGTTTTAGTTTTTAGCCTGTAATGTTTTAAAACAATATATTTAGTTTGATTTTAATTATTGTATGTATCTCGTGTAAAATTTCGATTTTTGGTGATTTTTTGCAAAATCTAGAAGTATCTGCAAGTTTCTGGTCATTTTCAGTTTTTGACCTGGCAACATTGTGGCCCATGCACTATCTTGTACATAGAGATATTATAAGATATTAGGACAGACAATCGACTACGTCTTAACATGCACATAAGAGACAAGGATGGCATAATAGAAGAGATGCCTAGATGTAATTTTTTGAAATAGAATAAATCGAATGTTGAAATAAAACGAAGTTTTAAAATAAATCAAAAAATTTGGAAATGCAATAAAATTTTTAAATAAATGTTTCACACTAACCAGCAAATATATTTGTGAAATTAAAACAAATTTTAAAAATAAAAATTATATTAGATTTTTAAAACAAACGTAATAAAATGAACTTTCCAATGGTTACCAGTGTTGAACCAAGCTTAGGTAACTATTGGCATGGCCAAGACTGGGTTACCCAACGTTGAACCAAGCTTGGGCTGCCATCAAAAGGCCGAGGTTAGGCTACCCAGCATTGAACCAAGCTTGAGTAACCATTGGAATAGCCAAGGCTGGGTTAACCAGTGTTGAACCAAGCTTGGGTAACCATTGGAATGGCCAACACTGGTTTACCCAACGTTGAACCAAGCTTGGGTTGCCATCAAATGCTACCCAGCTTTGAACCAAGCTTGGGTAACCATTGGAATGGCCAAGACTGGGTTACTTAACGTTGAACCAAGCTTGGGTAACCATTGGAATGGCCAAGACTGGTTTAACCAACGTTAAACCAAGCTTGGGTTTCCATCAAAGGGCCCAGGTTAGGCTACCAAGCATTGAACCAAGCTTGGGTAACCATTGGAATGGCAAATGCAGGGTTAACCAGTGTTGAACCAGGCTTGGGTAACCATTGGAATGGCCAAGACTGGTTTACCCAACGTTGAACTAAGCTTGGGTTGCCATAAAATGGCCGAGGTTAGGCTACCCAGCATTGAACCAATCTTGGGTAACCATTGGAATGGCCAAGGCTGGATTAACCAGTGTTAAACCAAGCTTGGATAACCATTGGAATGGCCAAGACTGGTTACCCAACGTTGAACCAAGCTTGGGCTGCGATGAGTAACCATTGGAATGGCCAAGGCTGGGTTAACCAGCATTGAACCAAGCTTGAGTAACCATTGGAATGGCCAAGATGAGGTTACCCAGTATTGATCCCAGTTTGGGCCAATATGGGTACGCCAAAGCTGGGTTTTCCAGTACTGGCCCAACCTTGGCCCTGTTGTCTAAGCCTGGGGGCTCCTATATGGGCCATAACAAACAGAATTTGGAGCAAGATTTGGCAGCAAATGTTTATTAAACCACTTTTCAAATAGATTGGTGGTCATATCTTGATAATAGTCTGACTGTTTTATATTTTTAGCTGACAATATAAGAGCATTAGTAACAAAACCCTTATTATTGCCTGCGTGTAGAAAGATAACTTGTTTACCACGAGAAGTAGGCCCATTTAGAGAGTATTTATTACCATAATCCACCCAACCATATTTAACAACATCATCTGTGTCGAACCAAGTTTCATCAAGGTACACTATCTTTCTTTTTGATTAGCGGTATTCCTTAATTTTTCGTAAATACTCCTGCCGCCAAATTACGATGCGAGACCATTCTTTTATTCAATTGTCCGTACCTAAAGCCACAATCTAGCAAAATATTACGCAATGTGTCTAGAGATTTATATTCATAATCGGGATAATTACGTAACTTGTTACGAACTATTTCTAAAGTTGGACCCTTGTTTTCTTCGTATTCAAGTGTGCGTATAACTTCTTTGTTGTGAAACAAATTAAGAAAATTGAAAAAACAATGGAATTGTGAAAATTTAACCTCAAAAAAGGCACTAAAAATCGCTATGAAAACTATTTCAGAAACTAGATTATTTTCCCATTAGAGACGGTACATTTTTTCCTTTCATTTACAAGTCTTATATGTTCAAGAATTTATAATTTGAACCATAGATCATCACCAAAAATACATCAGAGACCTGTTATTCTGGCAATTTTACAATTCACGTACTTTTTTACATAATTATTTTGGGGTATATAGTTCATATCTACGTAATGCAATGTTGCCGTCATATTTTTAAGTAGCAGAAAAAAGGAAATTCGATATTTTATTAGAAAATTTGTCTTTCTTCCAATATTTTTAAAATGCTGTTAAAATTGCAATTTTAGTATAATACCTAATGAAAACTAAGTTTCTTTTATAATTAAAATTATGGTGACAAGTTCGAAATTCGGGACGCTATTTTTAATATTTTTTTAGAAATAAGAAATAAAACAAAAAAAAACAATAAACTGGAAAAAATTAAGAGAGAAATTAGAAAATTTTGGGAAAAAAATGAAAAATAAAATTGTAAAATACGAAAAAAATGAATAAATCAAAGAAACGCTAAAAATCGCAAAAAAAATTAAAAAAAAAGCCTCAAAAAAGTCAAGAAACAGAAAAATATCACAAAAATCGAAAAACAATCAAACAACAAAATCACAAAAAAATTACAAAAAAGTCGCAAATTATCACAAAAAATCAATGAAATAAAAAAAAATGAGAAAAATTAGAAAACAAAAAAAAAAGAATTGAAAAGAACAATGTGAAAAATATGAGGAAAGATTAGAAAAAATTGAAAAAAATATAAAAAAAAAACAAAAAGAATAAAAATGGAAAAAAACGAGAAAAAATTAAAACGATCAATAAAATTTGAAAAAAATCAGAAAAAATCGGAAAAAAATACTAAAAAAACGAAAAAAATTGAGACAGAAATCAGAAAATTTTGGGAAAAAATTAAAAATAAAATTTTAAAATAAAGAAAAAACGGAAGAAATCGAAAAATGTCACAAAAATCGCAAAGCAATCGCAAAAAACATCAACAAAATCACAAAAAAAACTGAAAAAAAAATGGAAAACATAAAGAATAAAAAAACAGAACAATGAGAAAAATATGAGGAAAGATTAGAGAAAATTGAAAAAAAAAACAAAAAATGAGGGGTATTCCCACCCAACTTTCCGAATACTCCTAGTAAATTAATTGTTTAATGGATTATTTTAATTTGTTGGCATCAAAATATATTAATAAAATTAGTTCACAAAAATTTAAATAAACTACTAAATTTTTTGTAAAATTTTTTATAACTTTTTATAATTTTGTATAATTTCTACAAGTATTATTTTAAAATTATGAAATATTTCACACATAATGTACTTTTTGATCACTTTCGGATTTACCATTTTCGATAACACAAAAGGACAAAAAAATTTATTATTTTTTTATTTTGGTTATAATAATTACAATGTTAAATTCGAAGAGATTAAAATATTTTCTAAATTTAGAATTTAATATTACCTATCGAATGGTATCAATCCCATTTTAATACATTTAATATTTTTAAGGTTATTCAATTTTTTTTAAACATATAAAATTTCAAAAAAAAATTATGAATGCTACAATTTTTTGAATAAAATTTAAAAAAATCACAATTATAGAGTTTTTTACTACAAATTTAATGGTATTTTTTTTAATTTTTAATATTAATATTAATGTCTAGCCAATTTTTAAAAAATTTCACAATTTTTGTAATAAAATTAAAAAAATATATAATTATATTATAAAAGAAATTATTACAAATTTAAAGATATTTTTTAAAAAAATTTAATATTAAAATTTAACTTAAAAATAATAATTTAATACAGATAAAAATTGCTTAAAAATTATAATAAAAACTATCCGGAACTCGAAAAAAAAGTGAAGACAAAATTTGTAGAAAATTTTATGTTCTACAATTTTGATTCTCTGTAATTTTTCATAAAATCCATAATTTTGTCTCAAAATCTAAAAAAAGTCGCAAATGTCTATATAAATTTTTTTCACGCCCTCTAGCGGCGAAACTATGAGAAAATGTTATGTCCTACAATTTTCACATCCTGTAATTTTTCATAAAAATGCATTATTTTGGTTATTTAAGAAAAATATGAAAAAAAAATCTGGCAACAATGGCAAAAGTTTTTGAAAATTTTAATGATTCGAAATTAATTTATAACGTATAAAAAATATATGTGTATACAGTTCGTATCGTTGCTACCCTAAATATGTATATAAAATTTAATCTACATCGGTTCAGCCGTTTAGACGCTATCGTGTTCACACACCCACACACACAGACACACACACACACACACAGACAACACAGACAGACATCATGCTAAAAATGGTATAAATGGATTCAGGTGACCTCAAAACGTAAAGATCCTTTAAAATCTGGGTATGGCCAAAAAATCATGATCGCAAAAAAACAAAAAAAAATGAAAGAATCAAAAAAATCTGAAAAAAATCTGAAAAAAATTTGAAAAAATTGGAAAAATAATAAAAGAACAAAAAACATTAAAAAAAAAAGAAAAAAACTGAATTTAGAAAATTTTGGGAAAAAATACAAAATATATTTTAAAATACGGAAAAAACGGACGAAATCGAAAAATATCACAAACAATCAATGAAATGAAAAATGAGAAAAAATGCAAAACAAAAAAAAAGAATAGAAAAACAGAACCATGAGAAAAATATGAGGAATGATTATAAAAAATTGAAAAAAATAAAAAAAAAATAGAAAATCATAAAAATGGAAAAAAAATGAGAAAAAATTTAGAAGAATCGAAAAAATCTGAAAAAAATTAGAACAAATCGGAAAAAATAATAAAAAACAAAACATATTGAAAAAACGAAAAAAATTGAGAAACAAATTAAAAAATAATGGGAAAAAATGAAAAATAAAATTGTAAAATACAGAAAAAACGCAAGATATCGAAAGATATTACAGGAAATCGTAAAACAGTCGCAAAAAAACCGCAATAAAATCAGAAAAAAAATGACAAAAAAAACGCAAATTATCATAAAAAATCAAAGGAATAAGAAAATATGAGAATAAATTAGAAAACAAAAAAAATTAAAATGATACAGAACAATGAGAAAATAATTGAGGATAAATTAAAAAAAATTGGGACAAATGAAAAAAAAAACAACGGAAAAATAATCCGAAAATCGAGGAAAAGCGAGAAAATCGAAAAACATCGCAAAAAACAAAGAACAACCAAAAAACCGGAAACAACTGTAACCATAAAAAATGAAAAAATTCGTAAAAATTAAAATAAATTGCAAAAAATCGCTAAGAAATGCCAAAAAAGTCACAAATAATTACAAAAAAACAGAATAAGAAAAAATTAAGAAAAAATTGAAAAACAACAGAAAAAAATAGAAAAATAAAAACAGAACATTGATAAAAAATTAGAATAAAAAAATCACAAACAAAAAACAGAAAAACGAAAAAGTAGAAAAATATCAAAAATCCACAAAAAAACAGAAAAACACAAAAAATCAGAAAAATGAAAAAAAAAACTAGAAAAAATAAAAAAAAACCTCCCTATAATATAATTACAAATTATATACAGTGCGGTGGAATAAGTGCTACCCCCCCCCTCCTCCCTATTAACTACTCTATTTTTATATCTTAAGAAAAAAGCTCAAACAGGTCAATTACTTTCCAGACCCACCTCCTAGAAGGGAAAGTATTGTGAACGAGTTAAAAAAAAATTCGAGATAAAAACGGAAATATCCATTTTCGGGTCCCCTGAGACGATTAAGACCATTTCCAGATGGAAGTCTGTCTGTCGGTCTTTGTGTGTGTGTGTATTCTTCCACGATAGCGGCCACACATTTAATCCGATTAACCTGAAATTTGGTATAGGGGTTGGTTACCCGTCGGAAGAACCCATTAGTTTTTGTACGACATCTGTCAAACGGAAGTACCACTATCAAATAATGACAGATGCAATATGTCACGGAATTGGACATGCAATATGTCATTTGAAAGCCCTAGAAAAACTCTATTCAGAACACTCAAAATTATTTCTCCAACTGTCACATGTGAAAAATAAAAAATGTCAAAATTTGAAACTTCAGCATTAAATATCTGAAGAAGTATTAATCGGATTGAGCTGAAATTTAGTATATTTATTTGAGTTATCTGTCGGAAGGACCCATTAGTTTTTGTACGAGATCTGTCAAACGGAAGTATCACTATCAAAAAATGACAGATGCAATATGTCACGGAATTCGACATGCAATATGTCGTTTGAAAGCCCTTGAAAAACTCTATTCAGAACAGTCAAAATTATTTCTCCAACTGTCACCTGTCAAAAATAAAAAATGTCAAAAGTGGAAACTGTAACATTAAATATCTGAAAAAGTATTCGTGGATACTCATCGGGAAAGTTTTGTGGCGACACAATCGATTTTTTTTTATGTTAAACGTAGTATGTTATGACATAAAAGTTTCGAACCTACCATAATCCCTCTTCATGGGGGTGTCACCCCTTCGATTTTTTTAAATGAGAAGAGAAAGTGCATCATGCGATGTCAAGAAGTAAATGGGGAACATTTTGAACACCTTTTACGTTAAAAATTATTTAGTTTCAGTTACTGTTAAAGTTTAAAATTTATTTAGTTTTCAGTACACCCTTAGTTGTTACTTGTAATTTATTACATTAAATGATTAAATTCAGTTACCAACATTTACAATGTAGGAAAGATTTATTTAAAGACAAAACACTTCCAACCCTCCAATGAAAAAACCTACCGTCAAGCCAACAGAATTCATTGAATTCTTGCAAGGTAAGATTAAAACTCTCGAATAACTCAGACTCCGTTAATTTTTGAACCAAAGTGTTATACATTTTTGAAATCAGTGTTTCAATAGGTTTCAAATGAGGTGTCGCATGATGCACTTTCTCATTTAAAAAAATCGAAGGGGTGACACCCCCATGAAGAGGGATTATGTCAGGTTCGAAACTTTTATGTCATAACATACTACTACGTTTAATATAAAAATTGACCTGTTTGAGCTTTTTTCTTAAGATATAAAAATAGAGTTCTAATAGGGGGAGGGGGTAACACTTATCCCACCGCACTGTATAAAAAAATTCTAAATAAGAAAAAAATCATACTGTAGAAAAATAATGAGTAAGAGAAAAAGAGGAAAGGAGAAATACAGAGAGTTCAATTTAAAATAATATAAATATGGTTCAGATCTTTTATTGAGGCAACCGGTATAAATTAAAATAATTTAAAATTGTACCTTCACTAAACGTATTTTACACAATCTTACCGTTTTCCATATAAAAACCAACGCGACGCGTTTATCGTGCTTCGCCCTGTATATGTCATTATAGGGTTTTAGATAAAAATTAACAAAATATAATTATTTTTTAAACATTTTTTTAATTTTGGTTGTTGTATGTATATCGATATTGAAGCTCAAAAGTAATCTATTCTTTCCGTATAAATGTGACATCCTGTAAAATAGTACTAAACCATTTTTATTAGGTGTACTTATTTTCTATATTGGGTTTATTCATTTTTTTAGTTCGTTTTTCTTGTTTCAGCTCAGAAATACAAATAAATTAAACTTAGTATCATTCCGAATTACCAGAACAGGATTAATTTTAACACTCTGTAGAGACAAAAGCAGTCGTCGTAGAAATTTAAAGTTGACAATTTTTTTGTATATAAAGTATAAATTTATTTACCCATGAAGCATTTATACTGGATATAACACCATAATAACAATAATATAAAATACTTTTTGGAAAAAATAATATTAAAAATAGCGTTCCGAGTTTTGAACTTTAAAATCTGGTCACCTAGTTAAAATCAGAATAAATTGAAAAATTGGGAAAGTAAGTAAATAATTTTAAAACAAAATTTTTAATTTCTTTAACCCTTTTTGGAGTCTTCTAGTACTAAAAAAAATCATTATAATATAAATAAAACCAAGGTTATTTATTTGGAGAAAAAAAATTAAAAAAAATTATTTACTATACAAATCAGGTATAGATTTAGATAAAAATATTGAAAAAGAATATTAAAAGATACCTAACATTCACAGGCGAGTTTATATATCGAGTTAAAGTATTATAGGTCAGTAGTTTTTGGCCAGGCGTATTTAATGGTGTCATAATAGTCTTCTATTTAGGTACCTGATATCACTAAAATCCCAATTTAACTCAAAATTAAAACCAGGCAATCGTAACGTCTGGCAACTTAGCAAGTATTATTGGAGGATAATAAACATTTAAATTTTTACGCAAAAGTACATCTAATCGCCATCTATCGAACATTTAGTTAATTAAAACTTTTTGTTATAAAAATCATGGGGTGCTTCATTAAGTGACATTTATGGTCTAACTTACACACGTAATGAATTAGTAAGAATTCATTAGGATTCATTCTAAGTTTATTTTGAATTAAATTTCTTACGTAATTTCTAAAATTAGTTAGGTTATTACAAATTTTTTTTTTAGCTTTTTCTATTCCGATATATTAAAAAATGAATTTAATGTTATCAGTGATTAACCTACCTAAATCAAGAGTAGATAAGTGAAAAATAGGAAAACGACGACTAATTAACTTAACCGAAAAAAAAGTTTAATTAACTTTTTGCTTCACATTTAAATGTATGTAATAATAAACTCTAATACAATGTAATTACTTTTTACACGATGAAATACAACAATGTAAGTTGTTTAAATCTTCATTATATTGTTTAAATCTTCATTATCATCAACTAAAAGCCTCATCTATTCAATTAATTACTTTTTGTTAAAAATTTTATACAAGCAAAAAAAATGTCCCTTGTTAAACAGAAAGAGATTCCTTTTAACTGCCATTTCAAAAAGTTTTAAATAAAACACTTACAATTTTTTTCTAATATTTCAGTAAAAGAAGATAGTATCCTAGACTCTAAAAGAGCGTATAAAATGATAAAGATCCTTATTATAAAACCCATTAATGCATCCACTTTTCTACGTTTACTTATATCTACTGAAATTTAGAGACGTTCCCATAAAATTGGTAGTTTATTGTCCCTTTTCCTGGAGATATTTTCACTTAATATGCACCTCAAGCATAGCCATTTTAGTTGTTTCTGTTTAAAGTCCTTTTATAAAGTGTGTTTGTTCTCCATAAAACATTTCTTTTTCGCTTTTTCCTGTTCGTCGTGAAGCATTGCTCGATTATGCTTTGAATACTCTATCGAACATCGTTTCTTATTCTGTATTTGTATTTTGATGGAATTCACTAATGTTGTAAGAGAACTATCGAATAAAGAGAGATAAAATTTATTTAAAACGTAAAGTTTCAAAAAATAACTAGTAAAAGGAATAATCTCTGCGTGATTTTTCAAGACTACGGTCCGTTTCTGTCAACTGAAGAAAGTCCAAATCGAAAAAATTATAATTTTGCTAATAATTTTTTTCTTCAGCCTTCCTTTTTTGAATAAAAACCGATAGTCGAAAGAATTTTGCTGATCGGCCGTACCATTCTCGAGTTATCGTGCGCACAGACATCCACACATCCAGAAATCCACACAGACACTTTTTTTTTAAATTATCGAATTTATCTTTTGGCACATCAATATTTCTATGAGAGTCATTAATTATGTTAAATCCTTGAAAAGATGATACCACACTTTATTTTTTTCCTGTGTACCTATTCTTGAAAATCAGGGAGTAGAAATTAAAATAGAAATGGGCGTGGCTCCCTGAAATGTAAAATAACCCTATTCTTGAAATATTTCGATGGAAATATGTGGGAATTTTATTCTCCCAGGGAGTATAAAATTTCTATTGGTCATTAGAGAGTGAACTTTGTAGGGAGTAGAAATTTATTTGAAACATTAACCTAACTATTTAATCTGTCGGTCCGATTTATTTTGTTTATATTTCGTGTCTTTATTTTTACGAGTTTTGCTGGAAAGTTTACTAATATAAAGGATAATATTAATGAATTATTGATATGAAATAATCTCACGAATGACGATGTGGAGGAATCTCTGGAGGAGGTTGAAATAGGACGAGTTCATAATACTTTCCTCCAAGCTTCCCAGGTTTTATTGGCTCTCTCAGGCACATAATTTAAAATTGTGGCCAGCTCAGACCAGAGGGCTTGGCACTGAGCCCGGTGAATGTGGGGGTAAATGTGCCCGAATACATCTGTGGTCGTTGCGAAATGTAATCGACCAGCATTTCTCTTTGTGTTTTTTAATGTTTTTTTTTTTAATACGACACCGGTCTATACCTAATACATTACAATTATGTCAAAGAATACGATAGGCATTCTTTGGTTATGTCACATGGCTGTCAGACATTGCTGCGATTGGATAAAATTGAATTTCAACACTTGGCAACTATGTGTGTATTTTCACTCACTCCTTTTTTTCAAGAATAAGGTATTTTTGTACCGAGAGAAAAAGCTAGGAGTAGAAATAGTAGGGAGCTACTTTGGGAGTAACTTTTCTCTTGATTTCAAGAATAGGTACACTGTTGGAAATGGCATCAGTCCTTTTGCATTCAATTTTAATAAAATATTTTTTGACATCTCTTCCGTAGCAGAAAAATTAGGAGACCTTGTTTTTTCTCTTTGATTTACTTTTCCATTTCCGAAACCGGCAATATACTCCCAGTTTTTATAGGGAGACAACTAGAAACTACCAAAAAGTTTGATATAACTGAACTGGCTAATTAAAATAAAACCATTGTTAAACAAACAGTTAATACAATTTTTATACAACTCGCTCTACAGTATTATTATGATTTACAATAACACTAGTAAAACTAGCACAACTCAAAGGAAGCACAGTTTTTTAATAAAAAAAAAACAAATTCTTGAGATGCAGTTGTTGCCAAAATAATCTAAGATGAATATACCAAACTTACTGGTATTCAAATTATAGGAAAAAGAACAACAAAAGACTTTTAAGTAAGTTTTAATTATGTAGAGTGTTATACACAATCTTCTATTGATTATTTGTTAATTTAATACAAATGCTTTGACAGCTTTTCAGAATAATTTAACACAAACTTATCAAAAGTTTATTTTAGGGAAAATATTTATCCTGGTATGTACATAAATTATCTTTTCATTGAACCATATCTCTATCCTAATGCATAAATTTGTATTCGATAATTCTACGCCGCTGTTTATTCGAGGAGCTATGTTCCCGAAACTAAACTTATATTAATCTTTCTTTCATAATTAAATGCAAAGTTTGTTGAAGTTGAAGTCAACAGGCTAAGAGATTAGTGACTCCAAATGAGATTTTATGATCCTAATATTGGGCTCATGCTGAAATTAATAAAAACTGAATTTTATTTCTTTTCTTTTTGTTAAAGTACTTCCTGGGTTTTACCTTTCGCGCAGCAATTTGCGTTATAAAGTATAAAAAAACTTATTTAGAGCAATTAGGAATTTTATTAAAAGTTACTAACTTATCACATAAACTAGGATATATCATATTTCTCGTTGCATAAAAGAGAGTGTGAAAGTAATATTAGTAGTAAGTAAAATTTTTGTGCTTTTTACCTCTCGCCCTTCAGATAAGAGAGGTATAGGAATCATGCTAAAAATTGGGTAGTGAGTTTTCAATGGATAAACACGTTTTGGGGTCCCAAGAATACGATTTTGATATTTTCGCGATGATGTCTGTGTGTGTGTTAGTGTGTGTTAGTGTGTGTGTGTGTGTGTGTGTGTGTGTGTGTGTGTGTGGGTCTTGGGTATCTTGCGAGGTAAATCGTCCACTACGCATCGAAGCTGTGAGGTCTTTTTTTGTTACGAGGTCCAAAACTTGGACCTCACAAGAAACGAACCTTACAGCAGTATTCTACGTAATGCGGTGATTATTTCTATACCTACAACAACTGTATTTTAAAATTACCCCATAACCACCCTCTGTGGTTTTTTTCTAGTTCTCGGTATTTACGACTGGGGGCGTAGGAACCACACGTACTCCAACATTAAATATTTTTATGAGGTCTGCTGTTATACACACCAAGACCTCGGAGAGTCTCCTGAAAGTGCCCTACTAATACAATGTGTATTTAAAGGCCCTCTTACGATCTCGGAACTACGGAGTACTGTGTATAGAGCACCCCTTTAAATGGCAAATGACATTCCGTCTTTGCTGAATTTTGCATATGTTAAAGATCTCGATGTCTTAAGTAAAAGCTTCCATGCACTAACAAAAAATAATGATAAGTTTCTGAGATACAGGGTGTTGAAAAATCGATTTTTCATAATTTTAAGATTTTAATAAATTGCAATAACTCGCATATGTTTGAATTAATAATCAATTACCA
Organism: Neocrepidodera transversa; assembly: GCA_963243735.1. Lineage (NCBI taxonomy): Eukaryota > Metazoa > Arthropoda > Insecta > Coleoptera > Chrysomelidae > Neocrepidodera > Neocrepidodera transversa. Next base: position 25,059,629 of record OY725342.1, on the reverse strand, counting down.
ACAAATTTTGTTTAGAGTACGTATATAAGAGTTTGAAAATATATAAACAAGAATTTTAAATTGCTACTGTACAGGGTGAGTTGTGTTGAAAATAAAAGACACAATTTGAACGGTGTAAAATATTGTATAGTTTTATTAATAAGAATCGAAAAGAAACTAAACTTTATGATTGTAATGTGTTGGTTAAGGAGTATTAAAAAAATAAAAAATGCGTTAATACAGGGTACGTCAAAAAGTTGGATAGATGGCTGTCGAACTTTTTTAACATACCCCGTATTTTGTGATACCTAAAGACCAACTACAAAATCCCATTTCCAAAAATGTATTATACATATATCCTTTACAGTGTATACAGAAAGATATAAGAGGCAGAACTTAGAGAGAAAAAATGCTAATTTAAAAAAATACTGGGTCTAACAAAAAATCGACGGTCAAATTGTCTTTTTTTACTATTTGGAAATACATTTGCAAAAAGTGGTCTAAAACAAATGAAATTTTGTATGCATATTTAGGGTAGCAAAGTATAGATTTTGGTATTAATCGGACAACTGAAAGGGTGTCGTGTCATTTCGTACTGTCCCATTTCGTACTGTCCAAAAATTTTACCTGTTTTAGTTTCAACTGGTACCGTTGCTTATAAAATAAATATGAACAGTTGCATTTGGTACCGCATTACCCTTCCTTATACCTGCCAAAGATTTTTTGTAATCCATATTTTGGATAATCCCATATGATAAAAATACAAAATATAAGTTGGCAAAATAGAGATATGTAAATTTAATTTGGAATCTAATTCCATTCCTTAGAGAAAAACACCGAACCACCAACAGTTTAGAAGCATGGCATAGTAAATTGAACAGAGTAATTGGCAAATATAATCCTAATTTACTGGAATTTGTCAAGTCATTGAGAGAAAATTCCATACATGCCGGTTTTCTTAAACAACGGGCTGATTTGCATTTGACTCCTTCAAAAAGAAGAAAGATGTACAAGCACAGCTAATAAATCCAATATTATCTATAGTATAATGTTATTAATAGTTTTATTACATTCGATCGTATTTGAACGGTCCTATTGGTCGTTTATATCAGTAAGGTTCTAATTATGTTTATTCTGTTCGTTAATCGGCCTTGTATGTAGCAGGCACGAGTTGAATAAACAAAATAGACTGTTTTTTATTTAGTTCATAATTACGAGGGGGTTGTAAATTGTAACGAAGTTACTTTTTATTTTTTTTTTTTTTGGGACATCCTGTACTATATTCTTTAAATAATTTTGAATTAATAATTTTGAATTAGTTGCTTAAATTTAATTTTAATAACAAGTTTACACCCCTCTTAATTTATTAACCTGTATACAAATTTATTGGACGTCTATGGATTTTTTTTTTTTTAATTTTGTAAACTGATAAGACAAATAGCATAAATCGATTCGCGCATATTTTGATTTAAGTGGGGCTAAGGAAATTAATAAAAAGGCCGGGAGCCGCTAAAATCTGCCTCTTCTATCTGACTTATTAGCCTTCTCCGGAACAAAAGTAATATACCGACCGACCGAAGATTGATTTGTGCTGTGTTGTGCTTTATCAAAGGTAAAAATATTCTTTTCTTTTGTACAAATTTGTTTTTATTATTATAACGTTTGATCAATAATAAATATCATTTGACTGCACTGAATTATTAATTGACATAGGATTTCCTGCGTATTTGTGAAAATAAAATATTTCATACTGTTTTTTTTTTTAAACTAATACAGTTTTAAACAAATAAAATTCTAATTTCTGACAGAAAGTCCGTTTAGTTCGAAGATTTTGAAGTAACGTCCCTTGTGTCCGCCGTAGTCCGGGGACACAAAAGGCTGTTTATTCAAAACACTTCGGATTAAGAACGGAAAACTGATTTTTGGGGATTAGACTCAGAAGTTCGGGAATTTCGCCCTAGTGATCGCCGTAGCCCGGGGTCATAGGGGGCCTCTTATTCAGAGAGCACTGAGTCAAATCTAGAAAATCAGGAATTTTCTTTTTTTTTTCAAATACCGTTTAAACATTTTATTTAATTAATTAAATCTTTTAATCAAGAAGTATAATCACACCGTTTTAAAGTTAATTTAATTAATTTTGATTTATTTATTATTTTAACACCGGCATATTTGCGTTGAAGAAGCAAATACAACAGAAAACCTATGTCATTTTGCCTTATAACGCTTTCCTGAGTAGATATCATTTTCACCGTCACTGCAAATTATTTTCACACGCTTTTTCCTAGAATTTCACGCTATCATGCGTTGCTTTTAATTAATTACTGCTTACCGGTATATAGTTTTTTTTAAGAAGTTGATCTGTATTTTTTTATTGTTGCTTAAAACACCGTAAATTTTAATATAGCTTTCCGTAGTTGACAAGAATTAATAGTTATAAAAATAATTACTTATTTGCAATTTTTCATTATCTTAACAAAAGCAACCGGTAAATTCAGGTTTGGCACTGTGAAACAATTAAAGCCCGTTTTACACCGTGCTCCCCTATTCAGTCTACGACAACAGACCCCTGGAATTACTGTAACCTCCATCTGTTGCTACCCTGGTACTCTTGAGGCCGTAGATCGAGAGTTAGTGGAGTAAACCATTCCAAAAATCTGGCGCCCGAGACAATCTAGTTATATACCGAAACCGAGGGTGTCATAGTGACGATAGGGCTCTTTTAAAGGAAAAGAAAAGGCACGTCACAAAATGGCGCCCGAGCAGGGACCGTTGTTTTAAAAAATACCGCTGTTTGAATAATAACCTATTAGCCTGTAAAAGTGTGTATAAGAAGCAGAGACCGTCTACTGACCGCTGTGAAAAAGAAAAATTGATATCGTGAAAACTGCAAGAAAAGAACCGTAAAAAGGTCCAAGAGACCATTGAAAAGAGCACAAGACCGAGAGACAAACCGTACAAACCGCTAAAAATTAAAGAAAACTGTTGTTGGAAAACCCAGACCGCTGTTTTGTTTTGGAAAATTTGAAAATAAGAAAACGTGCAAAAGAGCACCGACTGTATCTTTTAGATAAAATAACCGCCAGAAGAAAACATCTAGTCAAAAATTCGAGAATTAAATCCGTAAAATCAAAGTGATAAATCTAGACCGAAAACACTCAGTATATGTTTTATTTAAAATAAAATAATGATTTTACATGTATTGCAAATCTATTCGATTTAAAGCCGTTTTTCAATTTCTGAACTCCTGCTAAAAGATAAGAAAACCAGTTTTTTTTGATAACGACATTTGTGACTTTTATTTTAAAATAGCAGATTTTACCGGTGATTTTAAATAGCTTTATTTCAGATCGAAATAAACAATAAAATTTTACATGTGATTGGAAATAAATATTTTAATATTTATTATACCGGCTGTCCCTTGAATATTTTATTCGCATTGTGGTTTTGAACTTTAAAATTTTTTTTATTCTTCTGGATATTTGACTTGAATTTACGATACGGAATACTTGTGATACCGAATAAACAATTTTTTTTTAGTTGTTTAAATCTGGCATAATACTTTGAAAACTTTTCGTTAATTTGTTTTATAAAGAAAATTTTAATTTCAATCTGAACCGACAGTGGAAAATATTGCATTAATTATTTTATTGTACCGGACTTGTTTTGTTTGAAATACTTCATTTGCAAATCGTTTGATTTTTTTTTTTTTGAAAATCAGTTTCAAAAGTCTGAATTTTTTTTTTAGGAATTTATTTGAAAAGGTTTTACATGTATTATTAAATCTATTCGCGTTAACACCTAAAAGTTTAAGGCCTAAACACCTGCTAAGCAGATAAGGAAACTCGTTTTTTTTGGTTCATTTATTTGTTGCTTTTATTTATAGATAGCAGATTTCTTTTTGCGTGGTTTTTAATTGGATTTATTTGGAACCGAAATAAACGAAATAAATTTTACCTGTGACTGAAAATAAAGATTTTAATATTTACTATACCGATTGTCCTCTGAATATTTTTTTTTATTCGTGTTTAACAAGTACTATTTTGAATTAAAAGAGACTTTAATATACCAGCTGAAATTGATTAAGGTTGATAACGCACCGACTTTGGTTTTGTAAATTTGGAATTTTTTTTTTTTTTTTTGTCGTTACTTCTAGGTATAATAAGTTAAACAAATATTATCTTTAAAATTTCTTGAAAAGATTTTATATTGAGTGGTACCGGTTATCCTATTGAAGTAAATTATTGTCTAGGAAAGTAGTTTGTGTAAAAAAAAAAGGAAATCAGTTCATTGTTAATAGCAAATTATTGATTGAGGTTTATCTAGACCGAGTATACTTCAAAATTATTTTAGAAAATTTTGATCCTATCTAAAATTGATTTTTTTTTTCCCCTTGATTTAAAATTTTTTTTTTGTCGTTCAGTGCCGTTCGTTTTATTATTTTACAAGGATAAAACTTTACATTTTAGAATTTTATCGCAACGATTAGACATTTAAAATTTTGATTTTGAAATAAACTTCTAATTAATTACTACCGTGTTATACCAATTGGACTTAACTGTAGAAGAGTTTTTTATATATACCGAGTAATTTCCACCAATAATAAATCAATCCGAGGATTCATATACTGGAATTGATGTCAAACAGTGAAGATAGCGACACTCCTGTGAATACCGACGTACTAGTAAGCTGGGTTTACAAATTAAAGAAGGAGGGCCTTACTACCGAATTAATTAATCGACAGCTATCACCGTCTGGAGGCGTTAGGGAAAAACGCAGACGTTTAGTGGAGTTTCTCAAAAACTCCCCTAGAGTACAAAAGAGTACGTCCCCCGTTAAACCGAATTCTGTAACCACACCGAATCGTACCGCTACTCCTCCGGCCAGTACTGATAATAGCACGATAACAATGGCAACCTCACAGCCGATAAACGTCAATGATTGGAAAATATCTTTTGGAAATCGTGATGATCCGGCAAGTTTTCTAGAAAGACTAGACGAAATTTGTACTGCTAGGAACGTACAACAGGATCAGTTACTTCCAGTATTACCTGAATTACTAACTGGAGAACCAGCCTTGTGGTTCCGCAATAACCGTAGTCGATTTACAAACTGGGACGATTTTGAAAGAGACTTCCGTATATTCTTCTACCCAGTAAATTATGAGATTGATTTAGAGGCTGAAATTGGAAGACGATTGCAACGCCGTAATGAGCCTGTATCTTCCTATATTACCGATTTACAAACATTGATGCGACGTCATGGGAAACTAAGTTCCGAACAACAACTAGCCTGGTTGTACCGTAACCTGTTACCCGAATACCGGCAGCAGATCAGGAAAACTGATTTCAAAGATTTTACTTCTTTCTGTCAAGAGGTCAAAGAATACGAGTTACTTCGGAAAGAACTCCAAAATATTCCAAGCACCAGTGGATGGCAAAGAGGAACAAATCAACGTTTTCCATCTTCAAATACATCCAGGAACATACCGAATGTGAATACGAATCCACTTCCGTCCCGAGAACCAGTAGCTAGTACTAGTTCTCCTAGAACAAATGTACAAGTCCATCGAACGCCTGTAACTAGAAATTCTGAGACACTTTGTTGGCGTTGTGGTGAAAGAGGGCATCTCCGATCACAATGTACAAATCAACCGAAACTGTTCTGTTCCCGCTGTCGTAAGGAAGGAGTCCTTACAAGAGACTGTTCCTGTTCGAATCAGGAAAACTAATCCGAAGCTGTCCCGCAGAGAGGCCGCCGCAGCTTCCCCATCTCTTAGCCTCTCAAGAGCATCCGTCACACGAACCGTCAGATCCACGACCGCAAATTGATGTCCATATCGAAAACTTCAAGTTTAAAGCCTTGTTGGATACCGGAGCTGTCCGATCATATGTTGGAGATCAAATAGTGAAACACTTTTCCCATAGAAAGCGGACTGCAGTCTGGGAGACTTCGAAAGCACGTCTCGCTAACGGAAATTTGGTTTCTATCACCGACACATATGATCTAAAGTTGATGGTAAATGACATCATTATGGAAGAACCTCTGGAATATTTTCCAGGTCTGATCGCTGATTTGGTTTTGGGACTGGATATACTCAAGAAGTATAAATTTTGCTTAGAACTAGGAACAGGGAAGATCTACCAAGTAGGCAGACTCTTAGACTGTCAACTGCCAGATACACTGTCTGATACTATAGGAATTCTAGAAGTCGTAAGATCACCGCCAGAAGAGCACGACCCCGGACAGTCTTACGAACTGAATGTAACTGATACCGCTAGACGAAATCCGACTGTTAATACTGCAAAAGAGAATTTGGCTATTACTGATTCCGCTAGGACGATTTGTGAAAAGGTCAAAACTGATAGGATATTTACCGATAACTCCCAGTCAGGCTTGGAAGGAGTCCAAGATGATGTAAAGGGGTCTAGTACAAAATATCCTCTAGTAACTGCCGCTAGGACAATTTGTGAAAAGGTTAAAACTGATAGGATATTTACCGATAACTCCCAGTCAGGCTTGGAAGAAGTCCAAGATGATGTAAAGGGGTCTAGTACAGAATATCCTCTAGTAACCGCCGCTAGGACAACCTTGGAACATTTTGAAATGGCCAAAATTCCTGACCGCTGTGAATTGAATACTTTTATCGGAATTTCACGCTCTGATCTAGAATGTTACGAGGAAGAGGAAGGATTATCTGGTTTAGGATGTCCTGTAGAAACTATCGTGCCGCTGCAAGACCGAAAACTGACCGAAATACAAGAAGAAACTTTGAAAAGTTTCTTAGACAAGGAATTACCTAAGTTTGAGGAAATTCAGGGACCGACAGATCTAGTATATCACGAGATCCGTCTTCTAGACTCCACCCCGATTAAGCAAAGATACCGTCCACAAAATCCTAAGATGCAGGAGATCTGCAATGCAGAGGTGGATATGATGTTGAAAGAAGGGATAATAGAGCCCTCAAACAGTCCGTGGAGTTCACCCCTAGTAATCGTCAAGAAAAAGGATGGAAAGAATCGTTTCTGTATCGACTTTCGAAAAGTCAACGAGGTCACGATGAAGGACGCCTACCCTCTTCCATTTATAAACGCTATTCTGGACAAATTGCGTAGAGCAAAGTACATTTCCAGTTTAGATTTGAAGAGTGGTTACTGGCAAGTTCCCTTATCGCCTGACAGCAAGACTATAACTGCTTTTACCGTACCAGGACGAGGACTTTTCCATTTCACTGTCATGCCGTTTGGTCTACATTCAGCACCAGCCACTTTCCAGCGGCTGGTGGATCGAATTATCGGTCCAGATTTAGATCCGTACGCATTTGCATATCTCGACGATATTATCGTACTAGGGGACACTTTCGAAGAACATCTAGAAAATCTCGCTGAAGTTTTCCGTCGTCTCCGAGATGCCAAGTTGAGGCTGAATCCCGAAAAGTGCCATTTCTGTCTACCGTCTATGAAATACCTAGGCCATGTCATTACTGGTGATGGTATCAGTACCTATCCTGAAAAAGTAGAGAGCATCATAAAGTTTGCACCTCCTAGAAATATCCGAGAGCTACGAAGATTCTTGGGAGTAGCCTCGTGGTACCGCCGATTCGTACCTTCATTTTCACAGACAGTAGCTCCGCTGACGAAGTTACTTCGTAAAACACAGAGGTGGAAATGGACGGAGGAACAGGACACTGCTTTCGAGAAAATCAAAACTTGTTTGTCCGAAGCGCCCGTACTGAGCTGTCCTGATTTTAGCATACCATTCACACTGCAAACAGACGCTTCTGAACACGGATTAGGAGTGGCACTGACTCAAAATATAGATGGTAATGAACATGTAATAGCCTACGCTAGCCGCACGTTAAGTTCAGCTGAAAAAAATTATTCTGTGACCGAAAAAGAATGTCTAGCCATAGTATGGGGGATAGATAAGATGCGCCCCTATCTAGAAGGATACCACTTCACAGTTGTGACCGATCACCAATCCTTAAGATGGTTACATTCTATATCTAATCCGTCTGGCCGTCTAGCCCGTTGGAGTATTTTTCTTCAACAATATGACTTTGAAATTAAGTACCGTCGCGGCGCCCTGAATCGAGTAGCCGATGCACTGTTTAGAAACCCGTTACCATGCACGTCCGATCAACCGTCTGAACTGTGCCTAGCTGATGTTTCCGAGGAATGTTCTTGGTATCGGAACAAGAAGACTGAGGTATCTAAAGATCCAGAAAAGTTTCCGGACTATTGTATTAAAGAAGGACGACTGTACCGACATTTCTGGGATCTAAACGACTTAAGAGAATCCGAATTGTCTGACCCATGGAAGTTGTGTGTGACTAAGCCACAAAGAAACCGAATTTTGCAAGAAAATCATGATGTGCCGACTGCAGGACATTTAGGGATTGCAAAAACTATAGCACGAATTGCTAAGCTGTACTATTGGCCAGGAATGTTTAGGGACATCACGAAGTACGTACGTAGTTGTCTACAATGTTTGAAGTACAAGCAATCTCAACAACAACTAGCCGGAAAATGCAACCGACTTTCCGCCAGCTCCGATCGCCTCCGATTTACGTCGCAAAACACCCGTAATGTAGGCACTCGCTCCGTCGCCAGTCAGGCATGTTTTGTATCCCGCTCCCGTCAGGACAGGGGCGTGCAATGTAATATCTGCGACTGTTCCCGAAGAATTCCAGACGCTCCCGCTGATGCCCCTGTACGGTATTCCAGGATCCATACCACTACCGGACGAAGAAGTTTGGGTCACCGATCCAGATTCCCGTACCCGAGCGTACGCACCAGAATCGCTCGTCTCCCAGAGTAAGAAGCCTGGAACGACGCACCGTGGAATTTGATCTTTTAGTAATAATTCTTTATTTTCTTTTAGGGTGTATTTAAAAAAAAATGCAAGCTCCGCTTTCATTTTTTTTTACCGAAGTAAGAGGGGGATGTAACGAAGTTACTTTTTATTTTTTTTTTTTTTTGGGACATCCTGTACTATATTCTTTAAATAATTTTGAATTAATAATTTTGAATTAGTTGCTTAAATTTAATTTTAATAACAAGTTTACACCCCTCTTAATTTATTAACCTGTATACAAATTTATTGGACGTCTATGGATTTTTTTTTTTTTAATTTTGTAAACTGATAAGACAAATAGCATAAATCGATTCGCGCATATTTTGATTTAAGTGGGGCTAAGGAAATTAATAAAAAGGCCGGGAGCCGCTAAAATCTGCCTCTTCTATCTGACTTATTAGCCTTCTCCGGAACAAAAGTAATATACCGACCGACCGAAGATTGATTTGTGCTGTGTTGTGCTTTATCAAAGGTAAAAATATTCTTTTCTTTTGTACAAATTTGTTTTTATTATTATAACGTTTGATCAATAATAAATATCATTTGACTGCACTGAATTATTAATTGACATAGGATTTCCTGCGTATTTGTGAAAATAAAATATTTCATACTGTTTTTTTTTTTAAACTAATACAGTTTTAAACAAATAAAATTCTAATTTCTGACAGAAAGTCCGTTTAGTTCGAAGATTTTGAAGTAACGTCCCTTGTGTCCGCCGTAGTCCGGGGACACAAAAGGCTGTTTATTCAAAACACTTCGGATTAAGAACGGAAAACTGATTTTTGGGGATTAGACTCAGAAGTTCGGGAATTTCGCCCTAGTGATCGCCGTAGCCCGGGGTCATAGGGGGCCTCTTATTCAGAGAGCACTGAGTCAAATCTAGAAAATCAGGAATTTTCTTTTTTTTTTCAAATACCGTTTAAACATTTTATTTAATTAATTAAATCTTTTAATCAAGAAGTATAATCACACCGTTTTAAAGTTAATTTAATTAATTTTGATTTATTTATTATTTTAACACCGGCATATTTGCGTTGAAGAAGCAAATACAACAGAAAACCTATGTCATTTTGCCTTATAACGCTTTCCTGAGTAGATATCATTTTCACCGTCACTGCAAATTATTTTCACACGCTTTTTCCTAGAATTTCACGCTATCATGCGTTGCTTTTAATTAATTACTGCTTACCGGTATATAGTTTTTTTTAAGAAGTTGATCTGTATTTTTTTATTGTTGCTTAAAACACCGTAAATTTTAATATAGCTTTCCGTAGTTGACAAGAATTAATAGTTATAAAAATAATTACTTATTTGCAATTTTTCATTATCTTAACAAAAGCAACCGGTAAATTCAGGTTTGGCACTGTGAAACAATTAAAGCCCGTTTTACACCGTGCTCCCCTATTCAGTCTACGACAACAGACCCCTGGAATTACTGTAACCTCCATCTGTTGCTACCCTGGTACTCTTGAGGCCGTAGATCGAGAGTTAGTGGAGTAAACCATTCCAAAAATCTGGCGCCCGAGACAATCTAGTTATATACCGAAACCGAGGGTGTCATAGTGACGATAGGGCTCTTTTAAAGGAAAAGAAAAGGCACGTCACAAAATAGGGAATTATATGTTTGTATTAATACTTTTAAGGGGTTTTATTATTCTTTAAATGTATTATCGAGTTTACGGTGACTGGTAGTATCGCATGAACGAGGTACTCATCTTCTTTTCTAACGGATTTATTAGTGGTACAAGAATTTTGACTGCGCAATAGTGGAAACTGTCAGTGATTTTGTAGAAGGAAGAAAATCTGTTGGAGCGTGCTTGGAAAAATTACAGTATTTTGTAAAATTTGATTAAAATTTATACGTATTTCTGTAGGTATACCGGGTGACCACGAGTTAACGTACGCCTCCAATAGTTTGGTTATTTTTGCATTTAAAAATTAGGTTTTTTTACACAATAATTAGACAATAATGAGCTACTTTTAGCTTAACAAGAATAAAAATGTAACTTCCGATTGTACAGGAAGTGACATCAACTTTTTTTGTTAAATGGAATTACTATATTTTTTAGGGGTTTCTCTTATTAAGTATAAATTTCTAAGTGCAACAGTTTTCTCAGATTTAAAAAATTCCGAAAAATAAGTGAGACACAAACAATTTTTTCATTTATTTAAAATGGCCGCAGATAAACCCGATGTAAGAAAATTACTAAATGGGCTATGGAAATTTATTAGTAAGATTAGGTTATTGTCTGTATAAAAAGAATAGCACAGTTCCATTAAAAAAATCGATAGGACCCCTACGGAAATGAAAATGAAAATTAAATTCCGTATTTTGAAAAAATAACCTATCAGTAATTCAAAGAAGTATTTTATTCTCTATACAGACGAGTCTACAACCTTACTAATAATTTCCATAGCCTAGTTAGTAATTTTCTTACAACGCATTTATCTGACGCAGCCATAAATAAAAAATTTGTTTGTATCTCACTTATTTTTCGGAATTTTTTAAATCTAAGAAAACTGTTGCACTTAGAAATGTATGCTTAATGAGAAACCATCAAAAAATTAGATATAATCATTCCATTTAAGAAATAAAGTTGATGTCACTTCCGGTTCAACCGGAAATGATATTTTTATTCCTGTTAGTCTAAAACTAGCCCATTATTGTCTAATTGATGTGTGAAGAAAATCTAATTTTTAAATTCAAAAACAACCAAAATATTTGGGGCTTACATTGACTCGTGACCACCCCGTATATTTATGTAAATACATTTATTAATTACTCTTAAGATTGTTTTTTTATTGTAATAAACATATTTCTTACAAAATTAGGTATTCTTTATAAAATCAATACATAAATTTTCGACAAAAAATATATGTACCTAGAGGTATTTGAAATAATAATAATACGCGGTACGCGAAATGAAACTAGCCACAGGTATACATTTGGGATGCGGTACGAAGTGGCAAATTTAAAGGTAGCGGTACGACATGACACGGTACGAAATGGGCATAAGCCACTGAAAGTGACAGTTGCTATAAGTGATGACGTCATTACTAAACAAGATGGCAATACAGTTTTACACATATATTTTGTATAGAATTTAGTTTAATTTCACAACTTTTTAAACTTTTGCCATTGTTGCCAGATTTATCAAAAAGTAATTTTTTTCAAATTTTTTTAAATTGCTAAAATTACGTGTTTTAAAGAAAAATTACAGATTAACAAACTTGTAAAACAAAATTTTTTGCATATTTTATTGTAACTCTTTTTTTGCTAGAAGTGGTGAAAAAATTATGTATAGACTTTTGTACCTTTTTTTAGATTTTGAGTACAAATTATGCATTTTAATGAAAAATTAATGGATACCAAAGTTGTAGAAGATAAAATTTCCTACAAATTTTGTCTTCATTTTAGGTAGATTTCCATATATGGAATCTACCTATTGTAATTGATTCAACTGCGGGACCTAGACTCGGGAATATGGGCGCTACGCCGTTTATGACCTGGAGAACAAGAATCAGCAAAGAAAAAAAAATTATCGGTATATACCTATATATATATATGTATGTATGTATGTGTAGACATTCCGTTCCGGCACGATAAAGGTCGCAATTTTTTTCCAATCGACACCAAATTTGGTACAAAAATTCTTTGGGAGAGTAAATCATTGCGTATTGCAAATGGGCATTCTACCTCTAAGGTAGTGAAAACTGGAGGGGGTTGAAATTTGAAAAAAATCCTATCTCCGCCATTTTGAAAAATATTGAAACATATGATCAAGCTTTTTTTATGTCCCAATTTTTATAAAATTAATTTGTCTGAAACTTTTTTTTCATCCGACACACGGGGGTGGAATTGGAGGGGGTTGAAATTTGAAAAAAATTCATATCCGCCATTTTGAAAAATATTGAAACATGTATTTAAGCTTTTTTATGTTCTAATTATTATAAAATTAATTTATCCAAAAATTTTTTTCATCCGACCCACGGGGGTGGAACTGAAAGGGGTTGAAATTTCAAAAAATTCGTATCTCCGCCATTTTGAAAAATATTGAAACATGTCATTAAGCTTTTTTATGTTCTAATTATTATAAAATTAATTTATCCAAAAATTTTTTTCATCCGACCCACGGGGGTGGAACTGAAAGGGGTTGAAATTTCAAAAAATTCATATCTCCGCCATTTTGAAAAATATTGAAACATGTCATTAAGCTTTTTTTATGTTCTAATTCTTATAAAATTAATTTGTCTGAAACTTTTTTTCGTCCAACCCACGGGGGTGGAACTGGAGGGGGTGAAATTTCAAAAAATTCATATCATGGGGAAGGATGAAAAAGTCTCAAATTTAGACAACAGAAATCTACCTTCACCTGTCGACCCTACCGACAGGAATTTTTTTTTTCTAATTCCGCTAGTGTGCATTTTAATTTTTAAATGATTTTTATCTCAGCTAAATTTTATTATTACAAATTTAAAAAAATATCATTAAATTTGTAATAAAAAACTTTAAAATTATAAATTTTTTCTAATTTTTATGACAAAAATTGGAATTTTTAAAAAATTGTTCAAAAAAATTGATATTTTTACTAGTACTATATGTGCGAATTATTTCATAATTTTAAAATAATATTTGTAGAAGTTATAGCGAAAAATGAAAAAAGTTAGATAAGTTCAAAAGCTGTGATTATAATTTTTGACAGAAAATTAGATATTTTTAGTCTAACTTTATTTTGTTGCAGAGAAAAACTAAAAAAAAAAGATCTACTTTTCACAATTTTTCTCCAATTTCCCTATTTTTCTCTGTTTTGGCCTATTTTTTTCCATTTTTCCTAAATTTTCACTATTTTTCGATTTTAATGAAAAAATTGATATATTTTTAACTAACTTTATTAATTCATCTTGATCCAGAAAACCTGAAAAAAGGTCTGTTTCTCATTTTGCATAAAATGAAATGAAATATTAATTATTTATTGATTTTAAAATTATTCAAAAAAGTGTTTTAAATTTTTTTATAGTAAATACTAATTTAAAAAAATAACATTATTTTTAGATTTTGTGCCAAGAATTTGCATTTGTATGAAAAATTACAGTAAATAAAAATTGTAGAACATAAAATTTCCTACAAATTTTGTCTTTAACATTTTTTATAATTCCGCGTAATTTTACCGCTAGAGCGTAATTTCATCGCTAGAGGATGTGAAAAAAAAATATATAGACTTTCGTTCCCATTTTTTTTTAGAGAAAATTGAAAATATCATTTTAATAATGAAACAGGCAAAATTAAAAAAGTTCTTTTATCAGAAGAATAATTGATTATCAATTACTTTACTAGGAATGTTCGGAAAGTTAGGTGGGATTACCCCCTCTTTATTTATTTAATTATAGGATTTAAAAATATAAACCAAATAAAAGTTTAGTACAGAGGAATAATTATTTGGTATTCGTAATAACAATTAATTATTAAAAAAAAAACGTTTTCCCGAAGTTCGTACCATTCAATTTGTTTTCGGTTAGGGCGCCAAAAACCCTAGAACCGGCCCTGAGTTTGAGATAAACCGAGTTTTAAAACGCAATGCAATACATACAAAATATGTAGTCATCTAACATTTTGACACACACTTGCCCACCATTAAAACATTTTGAGAGGTTTTTCTCTGTCTTTTAAATTAACCTTGGGAGAATCTTTTTGCTTCTGACCGAATATGGGTAGAGTTTGTTTAACCATCCTTTGCCGTTGCGTCATACATTATCCATCTCTATCTCTCCATCATGAAATGGATGAGACGGAATTATGACGTCATTGACGTATTTCTCACTAATTTTTGAAAATACATCGTGTATTAATTATTTTGACTGTTTTTTTCAATTTATTAGTTTAAGAGCAAGCAGAGCTGGATTTAAATCGGTTATGTAACGGATCTTTATTTTTTATTTTTTTTTATTTGTTGGTTTTAAAATTTATAAAAATTATAGTTTCCAAAAATTTTTATAGTTTTTTATTTACTTATGTCCCATTTAAGCAGCGACGGCCCGAAAGGGGCGAACCCGTGCGCCGCACTTTGACTCCAAGTCTATAAAGATTTTAAAGGTAACGGAAGGTTACTTAGTGGTGTGTAGAGGGTTATTTGTTATAATTTGACCACAAAATTATTTCTATTATGCTTACAGATACAAAAAAAGTTTTATATAAAATTAAGATTCGGATAGCGCTTTTTTTGTCATAACCACAATATATACTTTTATAGGTCTAGTTTTTATACTTTCAAAAATAATGGACATAAATATCTACAAAAAGAGGTGACTGGGTGACTGTGCCTGTCAATAAAATTCAACAATTAAAGCATTATAGTATTAATTCATTATGAAATGCAAACCGATATCATACTTTCACAAATTATAAACAAATTAAATCAATTGCTCAAAATGACCGCCGTTAGTTTCAATACAAATGTCATGCCTTCTTAAATTTTCTATACTGTTTGAAATTACAATTTCAGCTTCAATTTATAAAATGTTTTGGTTAATTCCTATTAACGTTCTTCGCACTTCACATAAAAAAAATTTGACTTGTAAGTATTTAATTTTTAATTTTTTATTGTCACTATATTGTATATTTTACTAATTTTAGTTGTCCTGAAGATGGCCATCTCATGGCTAAAAGCGCTTGATATTCAGTTATATTTCAACTTGATTTGAAAGATATATATCTTTCTTTCTTGATTACACATGAACTTCAAATACGAATTTTATATTTTATTCTTCTGTATAAGGATTGCTGAAGTCGAATTTAGCAATTTGATGGTATGAAAGGACGCCACAGAAAAGTGGGGCGCAGTTCTAGCTTGGGTCGGCTCTGCATATACGCATCGCGGCGCGACTCAGCCTAGGGCGATGTCTAGCATAGGACAACACACATAAGAACAACTAAAAATGTACCAGGTCAAGCATTTCTAAGGTTCAATCGTTTTATACAAGGTCTTCATTTCTAAACTTGACAGACTAATAATAACAACTTCTCATTTTACGTTTTAAGTAAAAACAAAAACAAGTAAAATTTTATATCAAAAGTGATATCTTTTAACTCTGTAACTAACTACTGTCAAATGTTATCCCTCTTTCTCCACCTCTTTCCACCTTATAATTTATGTATGAAATATATGTAGCAAGTGTGGGACATTTTTGAAAAGATAATTTAGTCGGGAATTCAGCAGTAGGTACCAATTAGGTTATACAAAATTCTGTTTTTAGCGCTCTCTTAAGGGACAAATAATCATTACCTAATTCAAATTATGATACCTCATTTCAAAGCTATTTTTATTAGTAATTTAATGAATGAGTTTATCCCGGAATCATATTTAATAAGTAAAATCAATTAAAAAGCTAAAGTGTGATACTATTCGCCTGTTTTGTTTATTAGTTGATTTTACTTATTAAATGTGATTCCAGGATTATATCACTCATAATGTAATAATGTCCTATACTGTTATTTGATCAATATTCGATAATCAACCACCATGTAGTGACTATACTGATAATTTTTTACTAACTATAATAACCAATCAAATTACTTAATTTAGTGTCATGCGTCAAATTTCATCCAATCAGCTATGGATTACAGCAATAACACCCTGCATGTGGTGTTTTCAGGTTGGTGATTTCGACAAGTCGTTTTTGATTAAAAATTAATCAAACGTCAAACTGACAACTAGTTTAAAAATGTCACTAAGATTTGGTAATGCATCTGACGATGCAATTAATTATATTATATCAAGTAATATACCAAAAAATACAACCAAATCAAAAAAATATATATGGAAAATATTTCTCGAGTTTTGTGCGACCAGAGAATACGAACTGAATGATGAAACGAGTAAATATTAAACGTCAGATTGACAACCAATTTTTTGAAATCTACAAAGTAAAAAATTATCTTATCGAATACCACTCGGGCCTTAATAAATCCTCAAAATTTTGTCATAGAGAATCCTTCAAGAGTGTTGCTTAAGGATAATAGCCCTCGGCCTTCGGCCTCGAGCTATTATCAAGCAACACGCTTTCAGCATTCTCTATGACAAAATTATCAAGGCCCTAGGTGTATTACTACTGATAATCACACTTGGTACTTTTTAATGTCATTTTTGACATCATTATTCCATTATGAATTATTGAACTGTCAAATTTTTAAAATTAATTCGTGATATAATCTAATGAATACAACTCTTGGTACCGAGTCTACCGATAATCTCGTGAAGTTAATATTTGACAACACATTTCATGATATAACTTATGCGATTATCGATAGTCACGATACCACTAATTGTATTATATATGATAATCTTATTTATTGTAGTAAATTACGCTGAATAAAATGAGTCACTTAAAACTGTCGCTAGTTCCCGTAGTATTAGATTTTTACAATTACTAACTAATACAATTACGAGATTTTTACAATTTTTACGAAAAACAATACGATTTTAGTATTCAAAAAAACATAAAATAAAAATGCTTTTTATCTGCGACCGGGCGGTAAATTCCAGATTATTAATACATTTATCGGTCGTAAAGTGCAACTTTAGCGCCCTTGGACTACTTTAGCGTCCGTGGGCGATAATGTAAAAAAATAACTATGATTATTTCAATCATCTGCAAAACCATGCATTTCCGAGAATTTGATTGGACTATCACGTCCAATCAGATTGAATAAAATCGATTATTACATTCACCTGCAAAGCCATACATTTTCGAGAATTTGATTGAACTATCACATCCAATCAGATTGAATAAAATCGTTTATTGCCCTATTGGGAAATATTCATCTAAAATAGTCACTATGCGTAGCTTCAGAGCAGTCTACTACCAAAATATTAAACGTCAAATTTGACATTTAAAATGAATCGCTTCGGGAATATCTCGTTTTCCAATTGATTTACTAACAAAAACGTACTCCTATTTAAAGTCGACAAAATTAACGGTTTAGGAGAGATTTTTAGATCTACACAGAGGAACGCCATCGCTTGTTTCAGTGATAAAACCTCACAACATTATTTAAAAATGTAACACATTTTATTACGTCATAGGACCTCACATGTCCTCGTGAAATTGGATTGGACCTCGGAGCTATGCAATAATGTGGATACCTCACAACACCAGCGGGGTACTGATGAAAAAATTTTTTTTCGAGTGTTTACAGTGTGTATTAGGTTATTCGACAATAAATAGGTAAAAGATGGAGTGTTTGAAGATTTATTTCTCTCTAACATTATTTTTGAAGATGGACCTCGTACCATACCTCAGGGAGCAAAGACCTCTCAAGACCCCCGCGCCACGTATAGGTGTGTGTGTATGTGTGTGTGTGTGTGTGTGTGTTAGTGTGTGTGTGTGTGTGTGTTTGGATGGATGTTGTAGTAACGATAACTCAAAAACTACTGAATGAAAACATTTGAAATTTTGCATACAGGATTCTGATACCATAGATTAGATCTGATTAGATTTTGGTGCCAATCGGACAACCGGAAGTGGCAGTTGCTATGAGTGATGACGTCATTACTATACAAAAAGGCAATAAAGTTTTACACATTTATTTTGTATATACTACAGTTTATTTTCGTATTATTAAAGTTTTCAAAACTTTGGCCATTGTTGCCACATTTACAAAAAAGTAATTTTTTTTTCATACTTTTTTGTGTTAACCTGTAGATTTTTGATTCAAAAATGGCGAGAGGTCATGTGCTGGCCACATCAGATTTTTCTAATAGTTTGCCTCTTTGTATCTTGTATAAGCTAGTTTATTATTCAGGTTTCATTTCGGCGAAAATCTATAGGCGAGATCACTCTGGAAAAAATACCATAACCTTCAGAACGATAAGGAAAGTGGTTAGATTTTTTTTGTTAATGAGCAAGTGCTCTCAAGGTTATCGTCATAATAATGTGTTACAGCATTGCCAAACGTTATTCATAATACTTATTTACAATGTCAGCAGGTTAAAAAAATAATGACATAGCACACGGCATACATAGATATTATTTAAGAATAACTAAATCGAGAACAGCGATCAAATACGAAGTCTTCATTTCAATATAATCCATACTGACACATGCTCTGTTTTATTCGTAGAATGAAACTGAATATCATTTCTTCAGAAATTCCGAAAAATAATGAAACTGGCAACTCAGGAATTGCAATTATATATACTTATGACGTCATAAGGAGCGGCACTAACGCTTTTGTTTGAATGTCTCACTAAATTGGTCGATAAGTAACTTCGACCAGTACTCAAAACAATTCTACGTGACTGTGATATCATCTGTTGTCACCTTGCTGCCTCGGACCGTAGTCAAGTAATAAAAATCTGATGTGACCAGCACATGACCTCTCGCCATTTTTGAATCAAAAATTTACACGTTGGCACAAAAAAGTATGAAAAAAATTTACTTTTTTTAAAATCTGGCAACAATGGCAAAATTTTTGAAAATTTTAATGATACGAAAATACACTATGGTGTATACAAAATATATGTGTAAAACCTTATTGCCATTTTGTTTAGTATTGGCGTCATCACTCATAGCAACTGCCACTTCCGGTTGTCCGATTGGCACCAAAATCTAATCAGATCTAATCTAGGGTATCAGAATCCTGTATGTAAAATTTCAAATTTTTTAATTCAGTAGTTTTTGAGTTATCGTTACTACAACATCCATCTAAACACACACACACACACACACACACTAACACACACACACACACACACACACTAACACATACACACATACAGACATCATCGGGAAAATATCAAAATCGTATTCTAGGGACCCCAAAATGTGTTTATCCATTGAAAACTCACTACCCAATTTTTAGCATGATTCCTATACCTCTCTTATCTGAAGGGCGAGAGGTAAAAAGACTGGATCAGGAGTACACCTTAAGCAAATAAATGTGAATAGAGGAGTACATCAATATTTGTAAATACAAAAAATTAAGAAAATTGTTTTTAATAGAATTTGGCTGAGCGCTTTCGCAACGACCATCATCACTGCCTTCCTGAAATGGTTTGTTACATGAAATAAACTTATATAATAACAAGTAAAAACGACAATATTTTTGCCGTAATTTCAAGTTTTCGAAAATTTAATGTTAAGAAAAAAATTTCTATATAGGGATATACCTTATATACAACATATATGGTAAAAGTAGCGGGAAAGTAAAAGTAGGTCAAAGATTAATATTATTTTTGGGGTTTTCAATGATGCTGTATCGATTGATGTTGTCCGTCTATCTCTATCTCTCACCGTTCTCGAGTTGAATCAGGCTAACAGATGGACGGACGGCTTACGGATGGACAAAACCATCTTATAAGAGTTTTTTTTCTTCAAAAAGTCCAAAAAAGCGGTTGAACTTACTTCAATTTTATTGTAATGATACACCGATGTCTTTACCATTTTGTATTTTTTATGGGAGGTATCCCCATTGTGATGTAAGATCGCAAGCTTTTTACCTCTCGCCTTTTAGATAAGAGAGGTATAGTAATCATGGTGAGTTTTCACTGGATAAACACATAATACTATTTTGTGTGTGTATGTGTGATTAGTGTGTTAGTGTGTTAATGTGTATCTTAGGATGGATGTTGTAGTAACGATAACTCAAATACAACTGGATTAAAAAATTTTAAATTTTGCATACAAGATTCTGATATGCTAGATTAGATCTTAATAGATTTTGGTGTCAATTGGACAACTGGAAGTGGCAGTTTCTATGAGTGATGACGTAATTACTATACAAAATGGCAGATATATTTTGTATATACTATAGTTTATTTCCGTATCATTAAAATTTTTAAAACTTTGCAATTGTTGTCAAGATTTACAAAAAAGTCCATTTTTTCCATATTTTTTTGTGTTAATGTTTACATTTTTGATTAAAAAATTGCGAGTGGTCATGTGCTGGCCACATCAGATTTTTTTTAGTATAAAATTAGTTGCATAATGATTTTTTCTTTGATTTTTGGTTTTTTGTCCGTATAACTAATTTGATCCACTAATTTGAATAAATTCACCAATTATTCAATATGTGATGTACTACCCCGGGACCCTATCAGAATAATAAATTTTCACGTTTATATTTACTTAAATGTGACCGCGTTTTAATTTACCTTGTACGTTGCATTTATACGGAGTTTATGTAAGAGAAAAAGGATATTCAAAAACACCTGTTAAAAAACATAACATTTCGAAGCAACACCAAATGATTTTTTCGTAATCACTTTTAGCACTTTAAAACAAAATCCTGTTCAAGGTTAGAATTGTTCGCTATCAAATTATATTTAAAGAAAAGAACTAAGAAGTAACGCAGAAAAGGACAGGAATCCTATAAAAAGTCAGTTCAAATCGATACCACAGACATCATAAATAAATTAGGTTATGTTATTATATTCGGATTTCATGGTTATTCCGTTTACCAAAGAATACATATATACCAAGAAGCGAAGGCCGACGAAATTTCTTTGATGTTGGAAGGGCAAAAATTTTTGTGACAGGTGACGGATAACTAATATAAAAGCCGAGTTCGGCTTCGTTACTTTTTACCTCTCGCCCTTCAGATAAGAGAGGTATAGGAATCATGCTAAAAATTGGGTAGTGAGTTTTCAATGGACAAACACGTTTTGGGGTCCCTAGAATACGATTTTGATATTTTCGCGATGATGTCTGTGTGTGTGTGTGTTAGTGTGTGTGTGTGTGTGTGTGTTAGTGTGTGTGTGTGTGTTTTTATGGATGTTGTAGTAACGATAACTCAAAAACTGCTGAATGAAAAAATTTGAAATTTTGCATACAGGATTCTGATACACTAGATTAGATCTAATTAGATTTTGGTGCCAATCGGACAATCGGAAGTGGCAGTTGCTACGAGTGATGACGTCATTACTATACAAAAAGGCAATAAAGTTTTACACATTTATTTTGTATACACTATAGTTTATTCACGTATCATTAAAAACTTTCAAAACTTTTGCCATTGTTGCCAGATTTACAAAAAAGTAATTTTTGTCATACTTTTTTGTGCTAACCTGTAAATTTTTGATTCAGAAATGGCGAGAGGTCATGTTCTGGCCACATCAGATTTTTTCACTCGTTTTACCCCACTCTTGATCTCTCCGTTTGGGTACTGACAAAAATTCATTTAAATTTATTTTATATACAGGGTGTCCCACGACGTTTTGACAGTCCAAATTCTCGAAAACTGTTCATATGACATGTATGAAATTTGGCAGATATAAACAGTCGAAACTGATGCTTATATTTATTATAAAATGACTTCCGTTTTTAATGTCGTTTCGGGTCACGTGACCCCAACATAATTTTTTTAAATGGGACAACCGGTATAATATTACAATTTTGGATATATCATTCAAAAAAAAATTCAACGATACCATACTTGTCATCATGGGACACCCTGTATACGTATACAAAGCAATATTTACAGTAAAATAATATAAAATAAAGCAAATGAACAAACAATTCCCACTTTATTCAAAAATATAGTACCTTTAAACAGAATTGACATTGACGTACAACTAATATAATTCGCGCAAACGCGTCCAAATTTCGGTCCATGCAAATACCGTAGCCTTCGCTTCTTTATCGATAGGTATTCTTTGCGTTTACTAAAATATAGTTATTTTCCTAACAAGTGCGGAAAGTTATACTTTTCCGCACGCAATTGCAGTTGCCCGAACGACGCGAAGCAATTAAGTGGGGAAAAGATACTTTACGCAAGTGTTAGGAACAATATTTTTTCTACAAGCGCCTAGAATTAAAAAAAAAATCAGCAAGAAGTATTTTTTCTATAAGCGCATAGAATTAAAAAAAAAATAGCAAAAAGTATTTTTTTCTATAAGCGTGCGGAAAGTTACAACTTTCCGCACTAGTGCGGAAAAGTACAACTTTCCGCAGGCTTGTAGAAAATAGTAGTTTACCTAACAAGTGCGGAAAAGTCACTTTACGCACGTGTTAGGTACACTATTTTTTCTACTAGCGTGCGGAAAAAACACAAAAGCTAACATCAAGAAACATTTATTATTAAATACATCAACAAATTAATTATTATTAATATTAATATTAAATGTGCAATTTGTGGCATTTTGCAAATTAATTGCAGAGGCTAAAATGTTTTCTAACGAAGTCAGATTTCGGTTTGTTGCAACTGTGGCTATGGGAACTTGGCTGGAAGAGGTCATTCTAGAAGGCTTTTCTGGTGACAGCTGCTGACTAGTGGAAGGGCCAGCGACAGCGTCACTGAAGTTTAATATTTTATTTACTTTTCGCACTAGTGCGGAAAAAACTTTTTTCCGCACTAGTGCGGAAAAGTACAACTTTCCGCACTCAAATGCGTGCGGAAAAGTATACTTTTCCGCACGCTTGTAGAAAAAATATATAAACGTCAATTAAAAGATATTTACATGAGAACAATATGTAGTTATATATTTTAATATGAGATTGATGCAAACAAAGACAGTTGAATATGAGTTTACGTCAAGACCCCGGAAAAGTATAAATGATGGGATTTGAAGGTATGGTTTCATTATAACTGCTGGCAGTAACGTCTGGCCGCTACGCCTGGCAGTCAAGCTCCTGTCTTAAGAAAAATAATATTATGAGTTTTTGCTAGAGCGTCCGAGGCATCGCGGCTCAACAGCTGGCAGTTAGCTGCTGCGCCCTGACTGCTTCGAGACCAGTCTAGACGTGATGGCAGAACTGCTCGTACGTAAATTTTAATAATTTTATTCTATTGCATGAGTAGCAAAAATTTTTCTTCAGAGTATGATAAAATGCTGATTTCCGAAGACAATAAATATCGTTAGTTATACGATCATCAAGATAAAGATTACAAAAATTTGGAGCTTTTCTTGTGATGAAAGAGGAACTTTGATAGAATGGGTATAGGGTTTACTCAAATCTCCATTTACTAGGTCTAGGACAAAATTAGTGATTTTGATTTAATATAAAAAATTGCCTATAGTTTTCTTCATTATCGGTTAAATAAGATCTAAGTATGTTGAAAACACTTTCCTCTGACATCGTTTTATATATTCTGGATATACTGGCTCTTTTTCATATAACAAATCGTTTTCATTATCTTCCAAGAAAGTAAGAGCGAGCTTTTGGATACCAATGATATACCTACAAATACCATAGTAAGTCTGTTTTTCTCAACAGAAAAATATTGACTACCGATAGCTTTAAGCAGTTGCAGGGAAAACACGGGACCGTTATGGCTGGTCTTGACTACCGGAAGTCGTGGCCCAACGTTACTGCCAGCAGTTCTATTGAAGCCATACCTTCAGGCAAAGAAATCAGTAGCAGCCAAAGCCTATCTACAATAGACGTTTCACATAAATGACTCAAGGTTATATTGCTTTTGTGTTTTGGGATCAGAGCCCTAGATGTCTCGATAAGTATGAATAATTAAATTTAGGTTGGTTGCAATGATAACTAATTGAAATGTCTACAAAAACTAGAGAAACTGAAATGCTATTTCAAGCATATAATAAAAAGATTTCCGTATAAATTTGCAAGTATTTATATCGTATTTTTTACCAATACGAAGTGTAAACGTGCATTTTATTTAATAGTTTTAAGAATTTATACCCTAAGTAGCGAACGTAATTTATTATCAATTTTAAATCGTAAAAGAATGAACAAGAATCGTTTAATTCGTGCGTAATGTATGCTGCATATTATAAACTTATATCGTCCCGACATCATCCAAGAATCCCCGAAGTCATGTGTAATGTATGTTACATAACGATAAATAGAGCATGTTAAATTGTATCCCCACATATAAGGCGATTATTTAAAGTTGGCAGCATCCTTTGGAATTCATTTGATTTTTTACAGTTTCGTTTTCTTACACTTCCATCTCTTTCTACTTCTGACTCTTTAAATTATGTTTCATTAAAATCTAACGTTGTGTGGGTTTGCTCCATTGACGCTACGATAAATTGATATTACGTAAATATAGCTTTCTCCACGACCATTATTGAATGTATGAATTCCGAAATCATTTTTATTAATAGAATGTAAACATATTTATTCTAAAACACTTGCTTCTTATGTATTTTGCATGTATTTTCATTCTTTATCGAGGTAAAGAATGGATTTTCTGTAATCGAAATAAACGATATGGGATTGCCATGGATTTCAAAAGTGTCACTGTCAGATACAAAATGGCGACGATAATAATTATTTTCAAACAAGTTTTAATTTTAACAAAATAATGAGTGAAAAATCAAGTGAAGTAGATATAGAATTTAATAATATCTAAAATTGCAAAGGATGAAAAAACATCAATGCACCAGATTTTAATTTCGGTAAGTGTACCATAACACTATAAATATTACTACAATGTAATACAAATATGTCAACAAATAACTTGTGCTCAGATTTAATTTAATTTTGATTCATACTTTTTGATCGTGGAGAAAATATAGTCTGTTACTCGGTTAGAATGAAAAAATTCGACACTCGTGGTTCCTCACACTCGCTAACGCTCGCGTTCGGAATTTTCCACTCGTCGAATTTTTCATTCTAACCTTGTTACAGAATCTACTATTCTATTCTCCTACGTTTGTGTTATTATATTTTACTTTTTTGTTGTATTAATCATTTGGTGGTTTAGTCTTTTGATATTTTAGTAATTTGAGAAAATATCTAACTCTTTCTTTAACATTTGTTACATTACGTCCGATTTTTTATGGTTTTGATAAAATATCATTTTGCTATAATAAATGTTTGCTTTTTTAATAATTTAATATAATACACTTTTGCAAAAGTATGTGTTTGTTCTTTTAAATTTTACTACATTGTGCCGTCCCTTCATAAACTCCTATTTTCCCGTCACATAGATTATGGCTTTAACTATAAAAAAATTTAAAGGCCATGTAGTTCCCCTTCCTGCGCTATTATTTCCTTGTGGAATAATCCTTGCTTACTAGGTAAGTAATGTATCATCAGTTTTTAAATTTTTTAATATTGCGAAAAACTCAACAATCAATAGTTGATTCTCGTCCTCAATCTTCTAATTATTCTGTCACATCAAACCTGTTACTTATTTGAATGTTTATTTTTGAAAATTTTATTAATTTATAATTTCAATATTTAATAAAAATATTCCTAACAATATTGTAATTAATTTATGTTATTAGCTTAAAGCAATTGGAAGAAGTTCTTCAGGTGGTATAAGTTCTCTATAGTTTTTGTTTATAGTTTGGTTATGTCGTTTTTAATTAAATTTAAAATGTAATCCAAACAATTTGTAGTGCCTGCTTTTTTCGTTGGCGCATTTCTCTACGTGTTAACCTTAGTGTTTTGGTAATATTGTTTTTTTGACGTTAATAGTTATATCGTTCGATAATGATGATTGACAATTGGTCAAATTGACTTTTTAGGTTCGTTCGTTTTGTCATTTGTTCGCCAATGGTAATTGGCAGAATGACACTGTTTTTTAAGGGATTTCAGGATACAGAGTGATCCATTCAGCAGAGTCAAGATTCTTTAGGTTAAACCAAACAAAAAATCAAGAAGTCAAGAAAAACAAAAAAAAACAAGAGATCAACAACATCAACAAGAAAATCATTATTCTTTAAAAACTTTGTCAATTATACATATTTTACAAAATCCCTCATTTTCTGTTATAAAAAATAAATAAAAGACGTTATGCAATATCGTACGTTAATACTTTCATGGTAATTACTGGCAAGTTTTCGAGGTGGATCCAGGCAACTACCATACAATTGCTTATGCAAAATTCACCTTTGATCCCTCGTTCCATATGTCATGGACCCATTTCCTAGTTTTTCTTGTGTTGAAGAGGAGAGGCCAAGTTTACTTTATACATTCATTAAATACTAAATTTAACTTACTTGTCCTCATCTTCTGTCAACGCTAATAGTAGCACTTCTTTTTCATCAGAAGAGTACATCGCTTTCATCAGTACCAACAACTATCTCAGTTTACCGCCAAAATAACACTGTGCTGGTTTGAATAGCCTACCGGTATACAGTTATGGTACTATATCGCTACCGTACCGCTACCTGATTCCTGATTCTCCTGATTCAGGTGTTGGTTCAAGTATATAACAGGAAGTACATAAACAAGGTCAATAGACATCAGTAATCTTGTTAGGAAAATTTGAAGCTTTTATTTCTTGATCCTTCTCCTTTGATACTACGTTGTATCCAAATATTAAAACTATATTACATAATTTGGGGGTCACTCTATATAATTACTAGACAATCATAACGTGCCAAAACTAAACAAATAATGATAAGGAAATTCTTCCTTTTTCTAAAGATGACTCGGTTTGGGGTTAGAAAGTAACATAACATTCAGAAATGCGAAGCACCGAGGGATAATAAGTTGCGAGGCTAAGGAAAATCTTCTCGACCGTGGTTTATATACTATTTTTTCCACCACTAGAACATTTAATCATTTTTACAACGATATTTTTTGGTTTTTTTGGGTATATATTTGAAACGAATTTAATGGAAAAGAAGCAGTTTGTAAAAACAATTGAATGAGAATATTCAATAAATTAAATTGACATTTCATTATTTTAATTGCACTGTGAATTTTAAAACTTTCATGTAGCAATGAAGATATGAAGAATTCGTTTCATTTGGTACTTAGATTTGAAAAACTAATAAATTGATTTTTAGGTTACTTTTGGAATAGATATTATTGCATTAAGACAACCAATCAATATCAAAATATTTATTACATAACCTTTAACTATTTCAAACAAAAATATATCTGATTATTTCCATAGAGGTCATTTAATCGCGATTAAACGATGTCTAGCTTTGATTAAATGTCGCCTAGCTTTGACAAATATGCATGTTAATAAACAATAAAGATAAAATGTAAATACTACATTCCCAATTTTGGAAATAATCTTAACATATACCCCTCGATCTGTAAATTTAACCCCATAAACTGCGGCTAGTCAATTTTTTTCAAAATTTTGCCTTGTAGCAAATGTTTTTGACTGAATAATCCACCTAAAAAGCCCCCGACTTTCGGTCTCGGGCTTTTAATGGTGGATCATTCAGTCGCAAACATTTTCTAAGCAAAATTTTTCAAAAAAAGCTAGCCGCAGTTTATCTGGTTAAATTTGCTGTTCTCGGGATATAACCTGCGATAAAGAATTACTTACCCCTATTTTATTTGATTATTTCGAAAATTCACTTGAAATGATAGGAATTCAAAACAAAGTGTTTATTTGCTGTCGAATTTTTATACTAATTTTTAAAAAAACTCTTAACAAACGTAATGATAGTTGCGTACAATTAATTTGAAAGACTTTCTAAGGTCGCCTACCTCAGACATCACGTTTAGTCTTCAATTGTTTTTATTATCTACTTCTAGTCGATAATAAAAAATTATCAACTTATAGCAAAAAATTTAACTTCTCGACTCGAACACAGGATAAATAATGACGTCTTCTAATACTAGTAGTGGGTTTGAATTGGGAATTTAGAACCTTTGGTTTTCAACAGTGTTGAAGAATATCGTCACCACTAACGAAAACTACACTTTTTAAAACATTCTACGTACGTTTAGCTAACTATGTTAGAATCATCAGGAGTAATATTTAGTTTATCATCGACTCCTGATGATGCTAACATAATTGGCGAAATGTACGTAGAGTATTTTAAAAAGAATAGTTTTGGTTAGTGGTGACGATATTCTTAAACACTAGTAGTGGGAAAAAATTTATAATATTTTGAGTTCAAAAGAGGTAAAACACAGAATCCATATCTACTCTATTTAAATAAATGAAATAAAACTCGAAGTCATGTACATTGAACACTGGACTACATTTGAGATATATATTACTTTATGTATTTATTATATTTAATAACACACTAAAATAAAATTAAAACTTTCATAATTAATAATTTTATATGACGTGCCACACCAACATTTATAAATTTGCATAATTTTGTTTACCAAACACGCATTAGACAGTTTAATCAATTAAAAGGCTCAACGTGTGTTTTTCTTATCGAATGGCTATATTTTCCGAACGACTGCATTACAAACGTCATGTAAAACTTATCCGTTCGTGATCAGAACATTGTGTGCTGCATTTATTAGCAACAATATTATGGCGCGCCGTTTTGGTATTTAATAACATCGTTTAAAAATCAAGAAAAAAAAAAATCTTTCCTTCAAAAATTTTAATTCCGTAATTATTCTGTTAATGAATTAAAATTATGTATTTCATAATTTTAATACACGTATTTCCATTATGAAAAACATAATAGAAATTCAAGAATTAAAATTATGAAAAACATAATAGAAATTCAAGAATTAAAATTATGAAATACATAATAGAAATTCAATTACCATTATGTATTCAGGTTGCCTATACTGCTGGCGTGCATTTACCCGAAATAGGATAGTCAATCTTTTTCTGGCATCACTGTTTTAGTAGGAGAACGATGGATCTTTAGATGCTTTTTAAGGACCCTCTATAACACTCGCGAACAACCACCTAAAAAAAATATATTCTTATGTAAATCGACCTGGCGGATCCGATTTTGGAGTTCACCAGACAATTTGGAATCGCCAAATTGTCCAAAATCGACAATTTCCAAAAAATCTCATATTTTAGGGATTTTTTTAAATTTTTTAATTATCATCCTATATCTCTCTTAGTTTAAGTCCGATTGAATTGAAATTTTTAGGAGAACCAATTTAGACCTTTGTTATCACGACTTTCATGACAGAAATGCAAAAAAAATTACGTGTTACAAGTAATTTGTTTTTAAAAAGTTGGTGACAAGAAATTTGGTAAAAATGCAGCAACAAATACTCGATCGAGAAAACTTTTTTGTTTTTAAAGATAAATGTATATAGTAAGCGACAAAGTTGTAGCCAAAGAATCAAAGAAACTTTTTTATTTCGGTGATTTTTTTGATAACTTACTTACTTTTCTAGAAAACGGTGCTGCAATATATAGTACCGCCGCGTCGCGGCCCATGATAAAAAGTTAGGTTGGTCCGACGTATGGGAATCAAATAATGGGTAGTTGTGAATATCGCTTTATGTAACGATTAGTTATATTTTAATAAATGGACGGGAATAGTTATAGTCTGTGTGGTTTATGATACTTATTATTATTGAAAATTGATGAGTTTCAGCTCTAATAATAATAATTATTGCTTTATAGATAATAAGTGCATATTAAAGTAACGATAAGTCTCTTTTCCAGACATTTTAAACTAAATTAATATTTAATTAGAACAAAGAACAAATTTGAAGAACTATGACTTCCAAGTTAAACCTAGAGTTTAACGTTTTTAAATACATATTTTGCCAACAAAATAATGAATAAACTGTACTTACAGAATGTTACAGAAGAAGCACTATTTAAGCAGTTTCCATAAAGTCGGATGATAGAAATACTATACCGAAAAAATAGATTTATTTTTGTCAAAATGTCATGTCCATCATGCAATATGCAGAAGAAATTACACCCGAAAGGCTTATAAACAAAAAGCAGAAAGCACAGATGTGGCTAATATACTGGTGACAAAAGAAGTAAGACCGTTGAAAGCCCAAAATGTTGTATAATTTGCAATAAAATTAGAGATACTAAATGGTCTTGAAAATTAAGCAAGTAACAACATTTAATATGAAAAATAAAATTTGGACGAAAGCCAAGGAAACAAATGAACTTTAATATTAAATGAATTTTTTCTAAATGTGTTGACAAGGGTGGAATATGCATTGCTTATAACCAACTCTAAAAATTGCTATTTTTAATGAAGCACGTTAGAGCTGACTTATTTTGGATCTTCAAGTATGAATGGGTACCAAGTATCGAAAACTCTATGGACAAGTTTTAGAGCATTTTTTAAACATTTGTACGGCCCGCCAAATTTTATGAGAAATATGGACGAATTATGAGGGTATATTCCCAAATTGTAAAACTGACTTTAGGTGGGTAACATTAATTTCGATGTTTGTCTATGTTCTATAGATATATTAAATTTGAAACTTCTTGATCACGGAAGTGTATTCTTCATTATAATCGTTGGAATTTAATTTTAGAGATTTGTCTCCAATTAACAAAAGATGCATTTTTATTGCATGTGAAAAGGGCGTTTTTACAATGAACGATCTATAAGAGCGATAGTAAAATTCATCAACAAGATCCAAAACCTACAGATTGCGGCTATTACATCGAAAGCAATGTTCTTGTACCAAAGATGACACTAAAAGAAGAAAAGCTAAGCTTTTTAGAAATTACAGTCAACTGCAAGTGCAATTTTTTACTTGTACAAATAAATGTAAATGCCTTAAAGCGAATGTGCCTTGCAACATTTGTTGTTCGTGCCAAGGGAAATGTGGAACTCAATAGTATTAGATAAGAACCTTATAAATATAAAGTATCATCATCCCTTTTTACAAATGTGTTAACTATCTCTTAGATATTGTTGCTTCTATACGAGTAGAAGTTAAAAAATGTGAAAATGAAATGAGTATGTCTAAATTGCCTATTTCAAAATTGAAATCTTTTTTATATATTTTTCTCCTGTTTGAAAATTAAAATTTAATGAATAGACTTCGAAATAAACTCACGAATCGTAAATAGGTTTTAATTAATACAATACAAATCCTGGCGTTCTCACCGGCCGCTACCGGCATAGTTTTTTCTATATTGCCACATTGTGACACCGTTACATTAAAAAGCAAGCTAGTTATCAAAAAATCACTGAAATAAAAAAGTTTCTTTGATTCTTTGGCTACAACTTTGTCGCTTACTATATACATTTATCTTTAAAAACAAAAAAGTTTTCTCGATCGAGTATTTGTTGCTGCATTTTACCAAATTTCTTGTCACCAACTTTTTAAAAACAAATTACTTGTAACACGTAATTTTTTTTGCATTTCTGTCATGAAAGTCGTGATAACAAAGGTCTAAATTGGTTCTCCTAAAAATTTCAATTCAATCGGACTTAAACTAAGAGAGATATAGGATGATAATTAAAAAATTTAAAAAAATCCCTAAAATATGAGATTTTTTGGAAATTGTCGATTTTTGCCAATTTGGCGATTCCAAATTGTCTGGCGAACTCCAAAATCGGATCCGCCAGGTCGATTTACATAAGAATATATTTTTTTAAGTGGTTGTTCGCGAGTAAGTGAATCTTAGTAAATAAATAACAGTAAATACATGATATTTTTTCTAAACATCTAAGCTCTCGCGAAGTAGATATCGGTTAGCCGTGTTGCCAGTTATACACCCAGTTTCGCACTTTCGGGTAAATGCACGCCAGCAGTATAGGCAACCTCAATACATAATGGGAATTGAATTTCTATTATGTTTTTCATAATTTTAATTCTTGAATTTCTATTATGTATTTCATAATTTTAAATCGGTAATTTCTATTATGTTTTTCATAATAGAAATACGTGTATTAAAATTATGAAATACATAATAGAAATTCAAGAATTAAAATTATGAAAACATAATAGAAATTCAATAATTAAAATTATGAAATACATAATTGAAATTCAATTTTCATTAAGTATTTCGTAATTTTAATTCTTGAATTTCTATTATGTTTTTCATAATTTTAATACTTGAATTTCTATTATGTATTTCATAATTTTAATTATTGAATTTCTATTATGTATTTCATAATTTTAATACACGTATTTCCATTATGAAAAACATAATAGAAATTCAAGAATTAAAATTATGAAAAACATAATAGAAATTCAAGAATTAAAATTATGAAATACATAATAGAAATTCAATTACCATTATGTATTCAGGTTGCCTATACTGCTGGCGTGCATTTACCCGAAAGTGCGAAACTGGGTGTATAACTGGCAACACGGCTAACCGATATCTACTTCGCGAGAGCTTAGATGTTTAGAAAAAATATCATGTATTTACTGTTATATAGGTAGGTAATTACCTTTGTATAACCAGAACAAATATTCACAAATTCTTTGCTATCCTGTTGGAAGAGATTAACTTTTTGTTTTATAATTCTCTTAATTTCTAATTTGTCAACATGTATTTTTAGAAAAAAATCATTTAATATTAAAGTTCATTTGTATCCTTGGCTTTCGTCCAAATTTTATTTTTCATATTAAATGTTGTTACTTGCTTAATTTTCAAGACCATTTAGTATCTCTAATTTTATTGCAAATTATACAACATTTTGGGCTTTCAACGGTCTTACTTCTTTTGTCACCAGTATATTAGCCACATCTGTGCTTTCTGCTTTTTGTTTATAAGCCTTTCGGGTGTAATTTCTTCTGCATATTGCATGATGGACATGACATTTTGACAAAAATAAATCTATTTTTTCGGTATAGTATTTCTATCATCCGACTTTATGGAAACTGCTTAAATAGTGCTTCTTCTGTAACATTCTGTAAGTACAGTTTATTCATTATTTTGTTGGCAAAATATGTATTTAAAAACGTTAAACTCTAGGTTTAACTTGGAAGTCATAGTTCTTCAAATTTGTTCTTTGTTCTAATTAAATATTAATTTAGTTTAAAATGTCTGGAAAAGAGACTTATCGTTACTTTAATATGCACTTATTATCTATAAAGCAATAATTATTATTATTAGAGCTGAAACTCATCAATTTTCAATAATAATAAGTATCATAAACCACACAGACTATAACTATTCCCGTCCATTTATTAAAATATAACTAATCGTTACATAAAGCGATATTCACAACTACCCATTATTTGATTCCCATACGTCGGACCAACCTAACTTTTTATCATGGGCCGCGACGCGGCGGTACTATATATTGCAGCACCGTTTTCTAGAAAAGTAAGTAAGTTATCAAAAAAATCACCGAAATAAAAAAGTTTCTTTGATTCTTTGGCTACAACTTTGTCGCTTACTATATACATTTATCTTTAAAAACAAAAAAGTTTTCTCGATCGAGTATTTGTTGCTGCATTTTTACCAAATTTCTTGTCACCAACTTTTTAAAAACAAATTACTTGTAACACGTAATTTTTTTTGCATTTCTGTCATGAAAGTCGTGATAACAAAGGTCTAAATTGGTTCTCCTAAAAATTTCAATTCAATCGGACTTAAACTAAGAGAGATATAGGATGATAATTAAAAAATTTAAAAAAATCCCTAAAATATGAGATTTTTTGGAAATTGTCGATTTTGGACAATTTGGCGATTCCAAATTGTCTGGTGAACTCCAAAATCGGATCCGCCAGGTCGATTTACATAAGAATATATTTTTTTTAGGTGGTTGTTCGCGAGTGTTATAGAGGGTCCTTAAAAAGCATCTAAAGATCCATCGTTCTCCTACTAAAACAGTGATGCCAGAAAAAGATTGACTATCCTATTTCGGGTAAATGCACGCCAGCAGTATAGGCAACCTGAATACATAATGGTAATTGAATTTCTATTATGTATTTCATAATTTTAATTCTTGAATTTCTATTATGTTTTTCATAATTTTAATTCTTGAATTTCTATTATGTTTTTCATAATGGAAATACGTGTATTAAAATTATGAAATACATAATTTTAATTCATTAACAGAATAATTACGGAATTAAAATTTTTGAAGGAAAGATTATTTTTTTTTCTTGATTTTTAAACGATGTTATTAAATACCAAAACGGCGTGCCATACAATATTGTTTACCACTGGTAAACTAAAAATTAGGTTATTCGCTTTAAAAGAGAGTACGTTTGAGCACAATGGGGAGTTCAACAAAAATATAACCTCACGTGTTTTCTTTATTAACAGTTAGAATTAATCAAATAAAACCCATTGAGTTTAATAATTAATTAATTAATTTAAAAATTCAAATTTCTAATTATTTGAAAATGCCGCCATTACGATCGTGACGTCACTTATGTGCAATGAAGCTCCCGTCAAGCCATTAACCGCAAATGTGTAGAGAAGAGAATACGAATGCTTAACAGCTGTTAATTCTCACTTATACAGACAAAGATGGAGAACACCATTATATGATAATTGAATAAAGATGAAAACTTGGACCTATCCACTGTGAATTCACACTATTTTAACGAGATCAGATAATAATTTGCTGTTTGGTACATAAGAGCTGGGTAAGCATTCCTGATTAAGTGAAAACGTCTGCTGACTGTTTAGTTCACTGTCAGTGTTGTAGTTTCTACTCTGTAGAGCTGGTTGATGTTGATAATTTTCCGGGTTTATTTGTATTTGTTTTGTGTGATTTATGATTTCTTACTATTGTTGATGATGGCCCAGTTTGTAAAAAGAAACTCTAATAATTTGCCTCATATAGACATTTTTATGGTGCACGAGTTCCTTAAAAAGGATAATAGATCTGACAATAATAAAAGGTTCTATAAGGGCTTCTCAGTAAGTACTTATTTGTATAAACTACGATTATTTATGTTTTATATAATATTGCAAGTATTGGAATTAAATATATAAAACATTTTTCTTCTGAATTGGGGATGTCAGAATGTCTTTTTTAAAAGTTAAACTTGAGGTATCAAGTTTAAAAATTTTTTGTGTAAATTGGGTATTGTAAGATACACGCACATCTTTCACAGGCACTTCAGTTTGCTGATAATTATCGTTGATATCAGGCAAACATTATGTTCCCACACTAAACTTGGTATCTAATACCTATTCACTAGTTTTACTGGTGGATGGTTCACTTTTAGAACAGGTATCAAAACTTTTCTTTGTATTAGATACTTCTGGAAAATCGAAAATATGGGGTTCAACATTTTTTTTGATAATAATTTTGCCTTCCATCATTTTGAATTCCATATAATTCTCCATATCATTCTGAAACTAATACGATGTTTATGAATCAACACAATATTGAACTATGTAAGAAAGCATACATTATTTTATGTAAATGCATTTAAATGCTTACGTCAAAATGATCTTCGTAACAGAAATAAGTTGTATTTTTATTAAAATTAGTAAGTCTTACAACCTCAAATCAACGGCTTCGCCGGTCTTGAGTAATTGAAACCGTCACAAAATTTTTGTTAGGTGTTTTAATTATTTATGGGACAAAATAATTTTTATATCGTTTATCCATAACTTTTCCAATGTTTTTTACTATAGCAATCAAATTTATATCATCAAAAGATGCGTAAACAAGGGTAAAAGTAAACACAATTAAAAACACATTGACCAAACGACACTTTATAAGCAAACGTCATCTATATTTGAAAACGTAGGCGCACTACAAGTTGCATAGATGCAGTAATTTTTAAAACAATTTTTTCATGTTAAATTAAAGAAAAAAACAGAAAAAACGATGTTCTCAAATAATGCAAAAAAAAGGTGGACTAATATTTCAAGTTGAACTCCCCATTGTCAGTGGTAGAGTAGAAAAACTTTATACGTGTTATAATTTTACACAGAAATTGTTAGCTACAAGATCTGGGAAATTTACATTTAATATTTATTGTGTTTTTGGTCTAGTAAAAAAGGGTAATCGTCAGTTTAAAACAAAAGTGACTAACAGTATTGTTACCAAAATGATGACATAATCATATTACTAAGACCTTTCATGTGAGGCGTTGTTGACATTGAATGTGTCTTCTCTTCCACTGTATTTTTGTCGAACAGGGAACAATACCACTCTTCCTGTTCAATCTCTGTCATCGCCTCACTGGCACTTGAAGTGGAAGCCACATTCAGTAGTCGTTTTTTTGACACCACGGTGGACATTTCAATCTGAAGATTCCTATTGGCAGATGTTTGTCCCACTTGCAACATCCTTTTTTACTTTTTCTTGTTTCATGCTCACTTTTGGGTTTTCTTCCTTCCCCATTTTTGCCTTGAGTTCTTTGACCTTCTCAATCGCTAGTTTGTGTTCAGAAGTGATCTCAATTTGTAACGGTATAACCGTCCCTTTTCTAAAACCAAACGAACGACACAAGTAGTGTTCTTTGGGATAAGTCCACTTATTTTGTTTGATCCTATCAAATGTTTAATCTATAATTATTTAAAACATCACAGCTTAAAATATTTGTAAATTTATCCTATGAATAAATAAATCTTATTAGTAATGTGTGCACATTATTATTTTCAAGTTTTAATGAACTTATAACCTAACTTATTCTCGTGCAATTTGCAAAAGGCTGATGCTGATTTAAATAATTTTGATAATAACTGTATTTCAATTTTTTGTCGACTTCTCCAGAATACATTCACAACTGATTCAACCTTCCTTATTGTTGATTTTTTATGTAAATTCAACTTTTGCTTTGTACATTTTGATGTAATTTAACTACTGCGTAGTATTTTTTTTTGGTTGTTGATCAACCACATAATTTCTTTAATTTCTTATTAAAAGATATCTTTTACGAAAATCGTATTTAGTATAAGATTGCAAAATTTATTTTAAAATTTCTTATGTATAATTTTTAACAATTTTTATTAAGGTACTATACTTATAGTGTAAAATTTTGATTTAATTATTATACATTCTTTTGTAAAATATTCGTACAATATTTAGTAAAGTATTAATAAGTACCTGAATAGTTGTGTCTGTATATGGACCTGTGAAATTTATATTTAAATTTGTCTGTGAACTGATCCTGGTTTTTTTATCATTATTTCGAGGTACTAAGAAACCGAATGTTCTGACAAAACCCACATTAACACAGCAATTTCAGTACAGTCCTAGGTGTATAACAAACTTTTCTGAGGCAAATATGAAAAAACTAATTACAAATTGTACGGTCCAGAGGTAGTATATCTAATTGTTTATTCAGGCTTATCAGTATTGTGAATAATTTTATACTATTTTGTGTGATTTTGCCTTCAGCCCTATTAATTTTGGGAATATTTTTTTTTATTATTTGTGTGATTTAGCCTTCAGCCTCTATTATAATTTTTTTATAATAAATTTAAAATTTAGATTTTTATCTTTGATTTTCATACCCATTTATCTCTGTTAACAAGTAATAATCATCTTAAATTTACCATTAATTTTCTAACTCATTTTAATATTGAAATATTAATATTTCAGATCAATTTTCTAAAACTAAATAAGAATTATTTTTTTGTTTACAATATTGTTTTTTTATTATTTTTTTAAAGAAAAAAAATCAAAATTGTTGGCGCCCT
The DNA here is from genome assembly GCA_963243735.1 of Neocrepidodera transversa. NCBI lineage: Eukaryota > Metazoa > Arthropoda > Insecta > Coleoptera > Chrysomelidae > Neocrepidodera > Neocrepidodera transversa. The sequence continues at coordinate 25,021,633 of OY725342.1, read as the reverse complement.
TGGCAATCCAACACATCTGAGCACTTAAAAAAAGGAATAAGTTAAACCCAAAAAGGCATATCTGAATAAAAAACCTGTTTCTTTAAAATCTATCCTTACTCACACCCAATTGATGTAGTTGTGCGAAACACTGTCAACCCCCTATGAAATTTACTTCAAATCAGTAAGGAGTCGTGGCAAAGTTCGGATTTGTATGGGCTGCTTATCAAATACGATTGCATTTTGAATCCCATATCTATTCTTAGATTTTAATTAATGTCTCGAGGTCGGTGAGATTGATTCCATTGGCACGTTGAGCTTACTTTGCGAACTATGGCTCACTGTTTGTATATTAAGGTTTTTTGAAGGTTCACTTACACCAGTGTCTGAGATGGGTATCGCTGGTCATTCTATTTCAACTGATGACATGCCTTCAGGTTCTTAAGGTTTTGCAGTTTTCTGATTTTCATCATTTTCGGTTTGATTCAGGTTAACAGCTGCTACAAAATTGCTGTCCTTAAACACCAAACGGTCAGCTGGCCAGACTCCACTGATACGAAACCCGGTAGATATATTTTCAATAGTTGCTGCCTTTATATATATATAATCTACGCCGTCAGTTCATCGCCGCCGTTTCTATGCCGGGAAGGTTCTATACTGGTCATTTCTACGTCGGTCGTTTCTACGCCAACCATTTTTAGGAAATCCATCTACAAATTTCGAAAAAGTTGGTGATGCATACCTAATTCACAACGCAATCAACGACTGGCTGTCTCTGTATGATTATTGGTATGATCTTCTCTATCTATCGTTTTCTGGTATAAATTCTAAATTGTTGGATGAAACTTAGGTGGACGCCTAACATTTCTGCGTGGATTTAATCGAACATAGCTGTCAAACCAATTTAAAAGCGTCTAAATTTCTAATAGTAAATCATTTGCTAAAGCATCAATGTGTTCATCTAAATCAACTATTGGAACAAACGCTAATAAATTTTACCTGGTAATGCAAATTCATCATCATTATTGTATCAACGAATAACGACAATCTGAGCTAAAGCTTCCTCAAATTTGTAATAAATGGAAGAACCATCTTTTTACATCTACTTCTGGAAAGCAATCTTTCATAGCCATAAAAGCTGCATATTCATAACCACAAATGATAAATGCTGGACAAAAATTTGGCACTAGTGTTTTAATTAGTTCGAACATTCGGAAGTATGTAACACGCTGCTTGTTAGGTAACAGAGCATAGAATATAGGTTGCACTCCTCCATGTTGCGAAGGTTCTATCAGCGTATCATGTATTGGCATTATCTAAATGCTGGAACCAGCTCTTTTTTCCAAAAATTAAAATTCTATTTGCTCCTGCCTAGCAAAAAAGTTTATTCTATTCCTGGTTAAGACACTTATATCTTATATGTATTTGGCTATTTGGCAATACCAAATCGTGTAGCTATGCGGGATCAGCTAGTGTAGCAATAATTTTATTCCGTTCTGATCTGATTATTTTTTTCAAGGGCGGTAATAACGCTAAAACGTCGATTACATACTGATTTTTAACTACACTTGTGCTCTTCCATAGTTTCTTCTGCACGATGTTTCATTTGGGTGACAACAGTTGCTACTTTTATGACTGCTGGCGAGAAAGGGTAAGAATGATCACTGATGTCTTTGATCACTTCTCCAGCCCTCGTGTGAATTCTTCCTTTACAGCGACCCACTTCCTCGCACTGCCAAAATTGTTAACCCAACATTCCTTTTACTAACTTTGTCGAAAACGTCCAAATATCCTTTATAGGAATTCTTCTCGTTTCCTCTGTTGCTGAGAACTGCTTGTTCCATTATTAAGATAACTGGTTAACTGATTAAAGTAATAATTACTGTTTATCGAATAGACTTAAAATGATGTGTTAAGGGTTCTTACCCCGTATTTATACTAAATAATGTTAAATAGTTCTTAGAATTTTAATGTTAATGACAAGTTTATCACCTTCTATTCACATAATTCTTTCTTTTGAAATAATTTGGGTATTTCCATAATCAATAAAGTGAAAAATAATTCGCATAAAGGGTATTTCAATAAGAATATTTTAGTAAGAAAAAAGTACAATTAATTAGAATTAACAGAACTTTAATATTAACTATTATAACTTTAATAATAAATAATAATTATAAATTAGAATTTTACAAAATTCACAGATTGTTTCAGATGAACTATTTCTATCGATCAGTGTAGAAAAGGCCAGTTTAGAACCTCCCGGCGAAGAAACGGCGGCCACGAACTGGCGGCGAAGAATCGGCGGCGTAGAAACGTCACTTACCGGAGTCGCTATACATTTTGGTAATCATTTGAATAAAATATACCGTAATTATGTAAAAAACTTTTATTTTTACATTAGAAATACAGAAGAACTAAACGGATAGTAATATACAAGTAAATTAAAACATTTTTGGTTTATAGGTAAATAATCGTAAACAAATCCAAACAACATAAATAAATCTGCTCTAAGCAAAAAAATTTAAGTAATATCACCAACAAATTAAATTGCTAATAAGGTATTGGATATACAAATCAAGAAAACATGTTTGATTTACGGTAAATAAGCAAAAAATTCAAAACAATATATACAAGTTTGCTCAAGGCAAAAAATATATGCAAAACAAGACTTTATAAAAATACATAAAATTCAGGAATTCCAGGGCACTGTTTGAATTCAAACGTTATCTATTTCCTTATTTTCTTTTTTTGACGGGTTTAACATTCCGGATAAGTACATCATTACTTGGGGCTAACAGTTCTCTGATTACCACCAGTCGAAACTCATAAAAACGAAGACGATTACTACCAAAGTATTTTCTACGTAGATAATGCATTTATCAATCTCATTTGTAGAACATGAATGAAAAGTTTCTTCTACCATCTTACCATTTTAGGTAGATTTCCATATATGGAATCTACCTATTGTAATAGATTCAATGACGGGACCCAGAACCGGGAATAGGGGCGCTACGCCGTTTGTGACCTTCTGAATAAGAATCAGTAAAAAAATTTATCGGTATATACCTATATAAATGTATGTGTAGACATTCCGTTCCGGCACGATAGAGGTCGCAATTTTTGTCCAATCGACACCAAATTTGGTACAAAAATTCTTTGGGATAGTAATTCGTTGCGTATTGCAAATGGGCATTCTACCTCTAAGGGAGTGAGAATTGCAGGGGGTTGAAATCTTAAAAAATTCAGATCTCCGCCATTTTTGAAAATATTAAAAAAGACCATTAGACTTTTTTTATTCTCTGATTATTATGAAATTAATTTATCTGAAACTTTTTTTCATCTGACCCACGGGGGTTGAAATTTCAAAAAATTTATATCTCTGCCATTTTCAAAAATATTGAAACAGGTTACGGGACTTTTTTTGTGTTATAATTATTATAAAACTAATTTGTCTGAAACTTTTTTTCATCCGACCCACGGGGATGGAACTGAAGGGGGTTGAAATTTCAAAAAAATTATATCTGCCATTTTCAAAAATTTTGAAACAGGTCACAAGACTTTTTTTGTGTTCTAATTATTATAAAACTAATTTGTCTGAAACTTTTTTTCATCAAACCCACGGGGATGGAACTGAAGGGGGTTGAAATTTGCAAAAAAAATAATATCCGCTATTTTTAAAAATATTGAAACAGTTCATAAAATTTTTTTGTTCTAATTATTATCAAATTAATTTGTCTGAAACTTTTTTTGATGGGATCTAAGAGGATGGAACTGGAGGGGGTTGAAATTTCAAAAAATTCATATCTCCGCTATTTTTAAAAATATTGAAACAGGTCATTAGACTTTTTTCATGTCCTAATTATTATAAAATTTATTTGTTTGAAACTTTTTTCGATCTGACCATATCGTGGAGTGGGGAAGGATGCTCTAATTTAGACAATAGAAATCTACCTCCCCTGTCGACCCTACCGACAGGAATTTTTTTATTGCAAGAATATTAAGACATGATTTGATTCTGGGGATGAATTCCTGACATATATTTGTTAAAATTCAGAATGGCTTTATGTTTTAGAGTTTCTTTTCCATTTTGGTCTTAAAAATTCCAGTTTCATTCCCAAATTCAGTACTTACATAACTGACCTCTCGTTTGTCCTAGCATTTTCCTAAATTAATTCCATTAGAAAACCTAGATTCAATTGTCTTCTCATTTTAATTTCGTCTTCATGACTTCTTGTTGGTTGTGCTTCAGATCACTTCTCAGAGACCCGGTACAACAGGTGTCATTTTCCAGCAGCCTTGTAGCTAAATCAACATTGTTGTAGAAGTTTTCGAGGTATACTGCGTGTCCTTGACCTAACTTTTCTTGAAGTAAGTGTAGAACTACTCTGGCTGTATGTCCAGTCTCGCCATATTCATCTTATGAATCTTCATACTCCCGGAATTTCAGTATTAATCCATCAGGTTCTCTAAGCATGTAAAGCTTTATTCCATACTTGTGGCATTTATTTTGTATGTATTGTTTGAACTGTTAACGCCCCCGCCACAGCACAATAGACCAGTCTAACGATAATTCTTTTCCAGGATAATAGAGGTTGTTCAACTTCGCGTTGAAAAAGTCGATGACAGATCTGATTTTTCCTAAAAGATCGTTAGCTCTAGTCTTGGTAGATGTGATGTGTAGGAATCTCAAGATGAGAAGAAATCTATTTCTTGGCACATATTTGCAAAAAATTGGTATATTGAAGAGCAGGTCCGTTTTCCAGTAGTCATTTACTAGTGTATGTTGAATAGTACCTGAATGAAAGAGCAGACCTACAAATTTGTTATACGTGAATTTGTGGATGTTCCACTACCACGAAAAACTTGAATAGCGTAATTATTTGTCAGTTTTGCAATCTGGATTTTCACGGCCGTGCAAATTGTTTATTTAGTATTTAATTATGAATGACGAGAAACTAATTTAGTTGGTCCGTGGTTATCCCGTCCTGTATGATATGTGCAACTAAAAATACATGGGCTCTGATTTTAAGAATGCCACCTGGGACCCAATTCTTGAAATCGTAGGAATCGATTCTCATGAGAAATTTACGTCATTTCTCTAGATTTTGTAATATGTCTATTCTTGAAATATTTCGTAGGAAAAAATTCTCCAAAAATTATGAGAATTAATTCCTAATGTCATTTTCTGGGGAAACTTCAAATTCTCATGAGAATTTAAGAAATTAAGAGTGTGAATTGTACGTATTTGACGTGTTTTGTGGGAATTGAAATTGAACATTATTGTTTTTTGTTGTTACCGCCATAAATATTGTTAAAATGAATAATTTTTTACTCCAAGCTATCGTTTTAGATAATTTAGAAAGTTGTTTAGACAGCATTTTCGTCTATCTAAACAAGCCTTTGACGATCTAATGGAGTATATTGAGCTGTTTCTGCTACCAATAATCAGAGTTGGAGATTAACCAAAAGAGAAAAAGTTTTAGTAGGGATCTTTCCTCTAAAGCCCGTTTGTAATTATCAATGATTCATTACAAGTTTTAGTCAATTTTTTAGGATCCTAAATAATTGATAAATACATACACATTTTGTATCAATTTTTTTGTCAATTTTCAAATCATGAAAGCTTGTCCTATTTCTGTTCAATTTTAATTGACTGAGATATTTATAGAACCGGTCCTATTTTCTATCAATTAATTGACAGCTTAGAGCAAAAATATAGGGTAATATTTACTTTAACGTTCTTTATTTTTGCAGTTTTAAAGTGATTGGCATTATTCTATTGATTCTGCAACCTAACCTCTAGTCTCTATTCTTATCTATTTGTTTTCCATTTATATATTTCCACACCATATTTTATAAAAGTGAAAAGAAACAGCAATAAATCTAGAAATACTACTTTCATGAACTCTTGTTGCATACATAAGTGATCGAAAAGATTCCTTGGTTGTTAAGAATCGTAAAGTAATTTGTAACTTACCAAAATATAACTATGAAGAATTAAGGTAAAGTATGTACAATAAAAGCGATGTACCACCCTACTGCTTGCAGAAATAGTTTCTTGCATCAGAGAAAATTTTTTTATAAGAATCTACATCTTCTACTGCTAGTTCTTCATTTAGCATTTTAAGTGTTCCTATGCCTTTTTCTGTCCTTTTTTTTAACCATGGTTTCTGCATTACTCTCTTATTCTTAATAGGTTTTCTCTTTCTTGCAACATTTATTATTACTAAATTTATAACAGCTACATGTTAATAACAAAAATTCAACATCTATCTTTATATTTAGAACTGTAGACTGTATAAAAATACCTATAACTAACCTATACATTTAAAAGTTAAGGAGCTTCGCGCCAACTGCAGTGCGCTTGATCACATCCTAAAAAAACTATTAAAACTTTGAGTGTTGCATACACTTGATTTTATAGCTTCAATGTTTAGTGTCCTAAATTTAGGATCCTAAAAAAATGACTAAAACTTGTAATAAATCATTGATAATTACAAACGGGCTTTAGAAGCTCCTTATCATTTTCTAAGAATTCTACAAGGATTTTTTTTGCGCTTCACTCACGAAATTTCGTTTGGCCATCGCAAATAAAAAATGAACAAATAACAAATAACCCATAGGATAATAGGATAATAATTATGTAAATTGTTTCAATTTGTTTCCTCAAAAATGTAAAATGTCAAACATATGATTTCAATGGCAACTGATATTCATATCTGCGAACGTATTAAAATAATATTTGAGCACAGAACTAATAGTTCTGAGTATTTGATTGGTTGAGTTCATGAAATAGTAAAGACATACGTCTCTTTTTTTAATTCACTAGAATTTCAGTTCCGACTCATTCAAGAATGGGACTGGCGATTCTCAAGAGAATTTTTTTTGGGGAATCAATTCTCTGGAGAATTAATTCCTACGATTTCAAGAATTGGGTCCCTGGAGTAAAGTAGGAGCAGAAATGAAATTAGAAGGTGAGTAAAAATATATCAGTTGGTCTGACCACAGAATGAACACGAATCGTCACTATGCCATTTAAAGATATTAAATTTTTTATTTGCCTATTATAACAATATTGAAACTTATTCAAATAAAACTTGTATTGGCAACGCTCCTCTAGGTATAAATTTCTAATATCTGATATCCCTTATAACCTAGTACTCGTCACTGTCCTCCAAATTAACGAAGAGAAAACGATCACTCGTGGCATTTTTATTTATTATTTTTAAATTCTAGACACTGCAACTATATCACATAAAGTTTTTTAACAAATAAACTAATAAGGATGCCGTACATTCTGACGATTTTTATTTTTTACTTTTAAACGTACCAGACACGCCACTGCGGTAAGCAACACGATATTTTCTACGTTTTTTAAAAAGTTATTATATGAATTATTCAAAAAGATAAACAGTCATGCGATGCCTTTACATGCTTGTTACTAAGTACTTTATTATTATTTTTTGGTGTGTTGAAAATGTAAGATATTTATTTTCTATCTACAGTATATAACAAAACTAACTGAATACCCGTGCTTCTCTACGGAGTCTTTTTAAGATTATAACAGTAAATTGGTTTTGTGTAATAAAAAAATTCAGGTTATTTATGTTTTCTATTGATGTGACTAAACAATAATTTCTGAATATTTCCATAATTGCTAAAGAATAATGGTGGATGTAGACTTTATTAAAAAAAAAAGAAAGAAAAATGTAAAACCCTTTGGCTCTAATAGCGAAGCAAGTATGAAAGGCAAGGGCGCCAAGGTGAACCATATGAGAGTAGGTTTACATTTAATCTCATAAAATAAAACAGATAAGAAATATGGAGGAAAGTTGGGAAAATAATAAAAAATTGACTAGGAAAGAAAAAAATTAATAGTCCCTTTTTAAGCACCTCCCCTCAAATTCTAATCTGAAAAACGTGTTTCTTTAATTTTAAAAAATGGGTTAAACGATTGGTGTTTAAGCCATTCTTAACTCGTTGTTACATTAAATAATGAAAATATCCATTATTCACAAATGCATAATGATTTCATTTTTCACAAGTGAATGATGATAAGTAGCGTCAACTGCTTTATATACACTTAACGCACCCCTTCCTCAACAAACTTAAAGGTCCTATGTGTTCCCATTTGCCTAGCACAAGATCAAGGTCAAATTAATGTCAAGATCATGTAAAGGCAATATCAAGGTCATATAAAGGCCATTTAAAGATCATACCAATGTCATGTCAAGATCGTTTCAAGGTCATATTACCAAAGTCACGTCTATGTCGCATCAAGGCCATGTCAACAAAATCAAGTAATGGCCAGGTCAAGGTCAATGTTAATTTACTAATATAGGAGTACAAAAAGTATTTTATTAAAATAACTTAAAACATAGTTAAAATAAGATGTCTTGGACACCTCCAGATATGCAGGAAGTCTATTCACTTTGTAAATACATACATTACTATTAATTACAATGTTTTTTTTGAGTTATTTAATTATAGAGAAATATAAGATTTTGCATTACTTATTTAATAATAAAGGTTTATTGTGGTTTTAGCCAAAATTATTTAATAGTCGTGGATACAGTATAGTACTCTACTCGCATGTATTGGCTATTATTCAAGCGAGTGGTTTGCGTCACTCGCTTCAGTCGTGACGTAAACTCCAGTCTCGTGAATAATAGCCATCATTATTTTTCTACTGAATAATATAATGTTATGCACGTCCGGGCGATAAAGTCCAGATTATATATCCGCGGACAGTACCTAAAATAAATGTCTTCTTTTTTAATTTAAAAAATGAACATCTGGTTAGTAAAACTAACTTCTTTAATTATCATGGAATTATTTAGTAATATATTTAACAAAACATTAATTCAAGAAGTTATAAAGGACGGTTCTTATGGAAAAAGAGTCCAGTCGAATTGGCTGAAAATTTAGTATAATGTAGTTTATGATGCCGTGATTAAATGTCTTCATGGGCACTACGAGATCTAATGAACATTTTTTGAGATACAGGGTGTTAAATATGCGGAGGCAGTGTTGTTCTTTACCTTTAGAAAATAAATAGTGTGGCGATTACTTTGTTACAACAAGTTAAAGATAATAACTATAATATTAATATTATCGATACCAGTTGTAATAAGACTCAGTCTACAGGGTGAGTCTTTTTCTACTAGCCAGTTTTAAGATTTTTATGTAATTCTTTGAACAAACTATCATTTGATTTTAATACTGAATGATTTCAGGTTACTATTATACAGGGTCACTTAAAATTGTCTTCTTTAGTTGTATTTATTTTAATTTTTTTAGGACTATATACAGGGTGATTCACGACCGACGACACGGAGTTTTATGGCGAAATGGTATTTTATTTAGGTGGTGTCATGTAAGTCAATAAAGACTGCATTTTAAAAATATTTTGAAATCTACAGGGGGCTCCAAATAAAAGTGCCATACAGAAGTTATATTTTTTAAATGTAACACACTATATTTTTGCATATTTTTAGATTCGTCCTGAAAAGCTGATTTCAAAAACCTATTATAAAATGAATTATTTTTTCAACTCTAAATGGTTGCTACGGCCAAACGACATAAAATCGGATAAAACGGCTTACATTTTAAGTTCTACTTAGTCGCATAATAATGAAATGTATACAGGGTGATCAAAATTTTGGTATTTTGACTGACCCTGTATAATAGTAACTAGAAATCATCCAATTTTAAAATCAAATGATATTTACTTATTCTGCAAGTCTACGATCTTTTGCGTTTGACTGAGTTTATTTAAAGAATTACATAAAAAATCTTAAAATTGGCTAGTAGAAAAAAAATCACCCCATAGACAGAGTCTCATTACAATTGATATCGATAATAATATAATAACACCCTGTGCGGTGTCCTTTAACAACTCAAACATAAGATTCTTACACTTATAATTTTATATTAATAATACAATTTGAACAATTATGTACAGAAATTTTAGGATTTTTACCTCACCCCGTGGTAAGTTGTAATGAAGTTACTTTAATTTTCTTAATTTTCGTAATAATTAAAATACTGGATTAGAATTAACTTAAAATTGAATCTCCGCTCAACAGATGGAGACACTTGCGTTCATACTTCTTAGGTTATCGTAGGACGATTCAATCCATTGTAAGCAGTTCCAGTGGCAGTCCGAGTTGCAGCGGCAGTCACAGCTGCAGCGACAGGCCGAGTCCGAGTTTCAGAGATAGTCAGAGTTCCAGTGGGAGTCCCAGTAGTTCGTTCACTTCAGCGATATTTAGAAATAGGTCGAACTTTGTTGACCCTAAGCCAGCCAGTTGAAAGAGCGGAGTAGGACCATATACAGTTAAATTTAAGTTCAGTCCTACAACGAGCCGTAAATAGAGAGCATTAACATATACTCATGGACATGCCCAATGGTGAAAATTGTGCTATTTCGAGAGAAAGATGAAACGATTTTTCGGTCAATCTCTATCTCTCTCAAAACAGTATCGTATTAATAAAACACTTTTCGGCAAAAAATATTACTACGATATACGGGTTAATATTAAGAACCGCGTTACGTTACACACTTTTCTTCTTCCGTATTAGGAAATTAAATAAATGGATTTTATTTACTTGATTATTTTGTTGTGAATTTAAACCAGAGTGGTAAGTAAAGACTGACCTACCGACCGACACGAGATTGGTCGATAACATAACGACACCTGGAGTATTTCTTCTTCACTGAAGATGCCCGTGCAAGTGACCTTCACACTATAAACGGAAGGTGGCGCCCGAGGAAATCCGATACCTTTACTAATTCTCCAAAAAAACGTTTGACGACGCGAAGAGCCTTACAAACTTGCTACGAACTTCCTCTAACTCCGTTTAATTTGAGTTAGTGCTGGAAGGTGTATATACCTATAAATTAATTTAGAAATTCAGCTGTGCGACTAGTAGAACGTATATGAACATTGGCAATTTTTTTGTAATAGACCACAGGTGGAAAACCGTAAAGTAAGAGGAAAAAGTTATAGATTAATTAAAAATAAGAGGAAATTGGTAAAAGAAGAAGATAACCTATAAAATGACGAAGGAGATAAATGAAATAATTAGAAACGTAAATTTAGAAATAAATAATTTTGAGTGGGATGATAATAAATTCAATTTGGTGCTTTTCAAGTAATGATGTAAGAGTGAAATATTAAAATCGCACCGTGAATGTCTAGATTTCACAATATGATTAGCAAATCTTAAAATTTAATTCACTTTGATTATTTTATATTTCATATTTTAATCTAAAAATGCATGTATTTTGTATTAATATTTGTTTTATATTCTTTTTTTAAACAGAGACCACGAAATCTGGTTTTTTATAAGATTTTGGGCTTATATTTACCTTATGTGTACTTTTAGGATTTTTTTCTGGGACTTAACGTGTTTTTGAAACGAGCAAGTTTTTTTCTCCTTTAGGATCGAACGTTTTTATTTGGAACAAGTCCTTTTTTCTTTTGTAACAAGTTTTTCTTTGGAACGTGACATCTCTTACTGCCGGATCCAGGAAATTTTAAAAGAAACTCGAAGACAAGCCCAAAACCAACCTAAGTCACATTTTCTAAAGAAATAAAAGAAAAAGTCTCTTAAGGATTACTAAATTTTTTTCTAAAATATAACGTTTAATTTGAGTTTAATTTCCTTAACCCAAAAAAAAAGAGAAAGGACGGATTTTGAAATATTTCATAGTTTTTTAGTCAACTGTTTCTAACTACATCAAAAAATTAATTAGACTGGCAGAAATAATTTTTTTACACCCTTTATAAAAAGACATCATTTTGTACTAGAAGACCTTCAGCGAAAACTTGATTTCCGTCACAAGTGAAATTATCATAGCATTAAATTTTGTCTCTAGTGACGAAAGTTAAATTTATGTTTTCAATAATTTCCCGCCCTCATATCTACTGTTTTGATGAATTTAAATTATTAGTAAACAAAGACAGGAATCATTTCTATAATTGGAATGCATCTTTTTTACCTTTGTTTAATTAAAAAGTAAAAATACCGTGAAAATTAAAAACAATTTATATCTAGTTCCCTGGTTGCATTATAGTTTGACGTTCCTCGTTAAATGTTTAGACTTGTCAGTTTTGACACAAAACATTGTTAGTTTTTTATTTATCATGATTTGTGATTCAGACAGTGATAGTAATTTTCCAAATACAACACCAGATCGTGAACATTACCAACCTCGGCTGCGCCTCGGCTGGTAAACTGTTCTCTCGCTTCAAAAAATGTTACTTTCGTCACTCGTAAAACAATATACTATTTTTTACTTAATATTTTACTTTTTGATATATTTCAAATTCTATTCGTGGAACGAACCCATAATAAAAAGAATTGAGCTTAAATCACATTTATTACTAAATCACTTTTATCAACAAATAAAAATAACGCTTCAGGTCATGCATAAAACTTTGTGTATTTATTAAGAATGATCATTAGGACGGTCGTGCATATAGTTTTGTGTGTATTTCGGACGTGTACCTTACTCGGGCTCTTACTTATACGTTGAGGTCCATTATATTGCTCTTTACGTTTTCAAGCGGTCTTTTGACGTCTTAGTCCAGGTTTCGGAGTGCCTCGGGAACTACCTTTCGTTTATAGTGTGAAGCCCACTTGTACTGGCAGATTCAGTTGAGATAAAATACTCCAGGAGTCGATATAGTACCGACCAATGCCTTGGCGGTTAGAAGGATCAACTTTACTTGCCCTACTGGGTTGAGTATATAGGTATTTTCTGCAGCGATAAAGTAAAATTCGTTAGAGGAAATAACAATTTTAGCAAAATTCGGCCACAGTGAAAAGGACAGTAAATAGGAAAAGGTGTGCAACACGGTTCTTTATTGGTGATGTGTAGGACAGTACAGGCACGTCTTTCAGGCTGACGTGACGATGGCACTGACGGATTCGATACAATCGAAATTGGTTTCGCTCCTTTTAGCTTGACGTGTCTCTAAAGGTCTGGTTCTCGGCTCGAACTCGGACTGCCACTTGAACTCAGGCCGCCACTGCAACGGAAGACAACGGATTCAATTGTGAAACTTGATAAGAATTTCGGCTTCTAAGAAGCACGGACGTGAGTGTCTCCATCCGTCGGCCGGAGGTTGAACTGGTATGATTGACCTTATCGAAGGTCTTTTCCATAATAAGTTAATTCTAATGCAGTGCCGTGCGCGATATAATTTAAATATTATGGAAATTAAGTAACTTCGTTACACCATAAACGCTTATTTTACGGCCTTGATACATAAATAAGTATTATATATCTAAATTAAAAATAATCATTTATTTTTTTACGCTGCAGTATATACTGCGACTTTGTAAATAGTATTTATAAATCTGAAGCTGAAAATCATGATACATAATTAACTTTAGACTTTGTATTACTTTCTTGAAAAAGTTATAATCTCACTTTACCATACTTTCCGAAGTATTTCATTACATCTAAATCTAGCAATTAAAAAAACTTTGTCATAATAAAAGTTTATGTAATAAATACTTGAGTTGTACACGAGATATAATTAAATTCGAACCAAATTAAAAGGAAAACTTAATATTATGTATGTTTCATATTAGGCCTGAAAATAAATTATAGCATTTGGATATAGTAAAAATTATGGACGACACTAGATAAGACTTTTAACGTAATTAATGAAAAACTGGATTCTTTTGAACAAAATTCTAAAATAAAAAATTTAAGAATTATTGATATAGTTAAAGAGTAGAATCTATTTAGAAAAATGTTGAAATTGTTCTTTCAAACCGTAATTCATAATAAGTAGAAAATTTCGACCAGTGTTTTTTCAGACGTTCATAAACTCAATAAATGTGTTTGCGGTTCCATTAGAATTTTAGTTTTAAAAATTGATGGCCAGTTGCTACATGGCTAGTTTTTCATATGGTTTATTTTCATTAAAATATTTCACTCGTTCCCAGTAAACTCTTCACTTTATTCAGAAATTTTAATTTTATGTTTCTCAATTCATGAATTTCTTTATTTAAAGATTTTATACTTTTTTCCCATAATTGATTTTTTCCAGTAACATGTCTGTGAAGTTAAAATGGGATTTTCACTTTTTCTATACGAACTTACGTCAAAAATTTCACTCCATGGTTATATCCACCTGGAAACATAATGCATCATATTGTAACACTCTTTGGTCGTACCGGATCATTTTGATGGTTTTGTTTGTCTTAGATTGCCCCTGGCGCCACCTTCCGTATATATTGTGAAGGCCACTTGCACCACCCAGCGTCAGTGAAGAAATTAATAGTCCAGAGGTCGTTATGGTAGCGACAAATCCCTGATCTGACAGAAGAGCGGTCTTTACTTACTAAAAAGCACTCATTATCTCCAGCTATATCTACATCATCGTCGCATAACTGACTCTTATCATCAGAATCATCAAAATATAAATTTCTTATCCCCAGGTTTTATGGTAAGAGATCTTATAGTAGCTAGTTTTTTTCACTTTTCTCTTCTTTGTTTTTTCTCTTCATCTGTTAGACTTCATCTAAAAAAAAGTCTTATCCGTCTGTCTGTCCGTCCGTCTGTCCGTCCGCGCTATAATCAGGAACCACAACAGATAGAGACAAATGCACAACGGCAATGGACTCAGCATACCTTTAACATATGTAGAAGCGAGTTTCAAGTTTCTGCAACTTCCGGTTTCAAAACTGGAGAATTATAAGATGTATGATTTTTTAGAAGTCTCATTTCTTTTATTTCTAATAAACTTTTTAGTGTCGTGTGGATGTAACATTTCTGATTGTTTTTTGGTAGTATTACGTAAAATGTTGAATGTGGGCATATTCAGAATGTAGTGGTTGGGATTCAACAGTTTGATTATACATGGGATATATGTGTAAAGATTTGAAAAAAGAAATAAATACATTAAATACTTTGGGAATTTAGAATTTATTTATTGATTTTTACATAACAATTTTTTTTTACTATAATTTCAAGCACCTCAGTTTTGTTACATCTCTGGGTAAAATTATGATATTATACCCATTCATCCAATGTGTGTACATGGGTGTATCAAAAAAGTAGGTCAAAAATTCAACTACATATTCTGGGGTTAACAACAAATAGATTGAACATAACTTGCTTTTATGAAAATGTGCTCACGGCCTTTGGAAAAGTACAAAACGAAAATCAATTTTTTTCCAATATTTCATAAACTATTTAACATTTTATAATGAAATTGGATACATGGCTTGCTTATCATAAGAGAATCTTATTAATATAATACCACGAAATCTGTACAGCCCACAAAAAATTAGAGGAGGTAAATTTAAAAATAAGGAAATCATTAAACAACAATTAGACTAGGCACTGAAGCATTATGCTAGGAAATCTTTTAGCATTGGGCGGATCGGAATGCGGTTATTTGCATTCGCTTTCAAAAATTATTTATACCTTTAGTACCTAATTGGTACCTACCAAGAACCTGAAGTTACATTGCTGCAGCCAAAAATGCATTCAAAATATGCAGTATTTGAGAGGCCTTTTGGCAAATTGATTAACTTTGTAAATAAAAGTCAGAATTGGCCCCAGTCGGGTACCTAGGGGTTTTGTGGTCGCTGATCACGATTATAATGTTCAAATTAACCCCTCGAACACCTGGAGCTCAGGAACGCCGACGAACGTCATCTCCGTGGAACTCTCCCGAAATTCATGCGAGGAAGGAGAGAAACTTGGCGCCCGGGTGTTTTTTGGATCACTGAATTTAAATATGCCATCGGCGAATACCCCACGGACACCTGGTGCACCCTAACCTGGCCCTAAACGTCATCTTCGAGAATTTTCCTGGAAATATCGACAAAAAACGAACAGAAAATCATTATGGGGGCGTTTTGTGGGGCACTGAATCCGAATTTCATGTAGAAAACGACCCCCCAGGTTAAGGCACACCAGGTGTCCGTGGAGTGTTCGCCGATGGTTGAATTCAGCGACTCAAAATACCCCCGGGCGCCGAATTTCTCTCCTTCCTCGTATGAATTTCGGGAGAGATGACGTTCGTCAGCATTTCTGAGCTCCAGGTGTTCGAAGGGTCAATTTGAACATCGTAATCGTGATCAGCGATCTCAAAAACCCCTGGGTACCCAACTTAGGCCAATTCTGACTCTTATTTACAAAGTTATTAAATTTACCAAAAGGCCTCTTAAATAATGCATTTTTTGAGTGCAACTTCCGGTTCTTAGTAGGTACCAATCAGGTAATAATGATATAAATAATTTTTGGAAGCGAATGCAAAAAACCGCATTCCGATCCCTCCAATCCTAAAAGATTTCCTATCTTTGGCCTTTTTAGTGCTTCATTGCCTCGATTAAATATGAAAGTGGCTGTCCAACAGTTTTGACTGTTAAAAATATATTGAAAAATATATTAACATAAAAACAAATTTGTATTCAGTAAAAATTAAATTATTTATTCTTTTATCTAAAAAACTTAACCTTCAACATTATAAAAGTAGCGCCTTCTATGAATAGATAACTAGAAAATTGCATGTCTATTTAATACGAATGTTATTTAATTGGTTTAAACTATTTTTTAGATTTAACTTGTCTCAGCTTGTGTCGAGCTTTTTTTTCCTTTATTTTGTTTCAATATAATGTATGTACTCATTGACAATTCTCAATCAAAAAACGTTTTGCTTTCTTTGTTGATAAAAATTGAAGAAATATAATAAATTGTTTGCGTTTGGTTTATCGAATTAGCATCATGCGCACTTTCATGAATACTAATCCGAATCTTGACCAATTTTTTTAGTTCTGTTAGTAGATTATTTTGGGATTAATATTATTTATACAATATTACGTACCTACTAATCTGAATTTTGACTATGTATTAAAATATAATATTTATATCTAAGAAGGATTTTCAAGTCTATACATGACCGGAATTGCTCATTAACCCGTCAACGTCGGATGTGCAGATCGCTAAAGATACGGGAACGCCTGTATGTCCAGATGTGGTACGTGACCGGTATTGCTCATTAACCCGTCAACGTCGGATATGGTACGTGACCGGAATTGCAGATCGCTCAAGATACGGGAACACCTGTGATTCCAGATGTGGTACATGACCGGAATTGCTCATTAACCCGTTAACGTCGGATGTGGTACGTGACCGGAATTTCAGATCGCTAAAGATACGGGAACGCCTGTATGTCCAGATGTGGTACGTGACCGGAATTGCTCATTAACCCGTCAACGTCGGATATGGTACGTGACCGGAATTGCAGATCGCTCAAGATACGGGAACACCTGTGTATCCAGATGTGGTACATGACCGGAATTGCTCATTAACCCGTTAACGTCGGATGTGGTACGTGACCGGAATTGCAGATCGCTAAAGATACGGGAACGCCTGTATGTCCAGATGTGGTACGTGACCGGTATCGCTCATTAACCCGTCAACGTCGGATGTGGTACGTGACCGGAATTGCAAATTGCTCAAGATACGGAACACCTGTGTATACAGATGTGGTACATGACCGGAATTGCTCATTAACCCGTCAACGTCGGATGTGGTACGTGACCGGCATTGCAAATCGCTCAAGATACGAACACCTGCGTTTATAGATATGGTACGTGACCGGAAGATCACATTGTACACCGGTAAGGTACCCGAATTTTAATCTAAGCATTAGGTTTCTATCTGAGTTATCGATTTTGTGTTTTATGTTAACAAAACTTGTAAATACGAAGTGTAACTGACTACCTAAAAAAATAGGTAAATAATTAATAGAAATATCTATTAAATACAACAACAATCTCTATATCTGCGTCTTCCATAGCATTATTAATCTGAAATACATTAATCTCAACAAAATTAAATTAAAAAAAGTTTATTTATGTATCCAATCCATATAGTTTACCAGAAAGAATAAAAAAGACAAATAAAAATAAAACTTATTTTGAGGCTAGGAATATTGGTCAGAGTTAATCTAATATGAGTGTTCTTTACTAAAACTTTTACTAAGTTAGAATCTGACCTAAAAGTTAGGTCAGTTTAGTCTTAGAAAGTAACTTTCCAATTAGTTTAAAATAAGAAAATATTTGATAATTTTCTGTTCGCATTATTCCTTGAAAATACACATATCTAAGCCATATAACCCAAAGCCATTCTATAGAAAATTCAAAAGCTTCACCGACAAGAATATGAGATCTAGTTTTTAAAATGTCTTTCTTTCACGTTCAACGAATATCTCACCGCAAAGTATTACCACATTTCCAACAACACAATAACTATTCCAAGAAAGAGAAGCTATTTTAAAATACGTCTTTCCCGAAGCAAACCACAACAAAATACTGAAACGATAGGATCAGCATGAATGAATAACATGTAGAAAATGGTCTAGTAACTGTATAGAATGATATCTTTTGTACATAGACGTTACATTCATTTTGAAGTAAAATCAATATAACTGAATTATATTTACTATTACAATGGGAGAGGAAGAAAATAAATAACCGGCTGTCCCAGAAGTTTCTAACCCATATTAAATATAAATATCTCTGAAGCATTAGAAATGTGCGATTTTCACTGATAAATTCTTGTTACAAGAAGTACTTTTAATATATAAAAGGGCGCTATAAATGTACAATGTGTTGCAGCTAAATTGAAAAATGAATGAAATATTAAAAAAAAATCTCAATTTTTAGAATGTGTTAAAGTTTTTTTTTAATTTGTTTGATATGGTTCGTTCTACAAGAATACTTCTATTTCTTTCTGTACTGGCATGTTTATGTATTTTGTGGTGGGATCCCACTAATTTTAAACGATTGTTAATTATTATCGATCGTTACCCTTCTACCCCCCCCCCCCTCCCTATCTAATTTTATCAATTGTATAGAAGAATTTTTTGGTATCCTACTAATAACGCAGCTGGTAAATTTATTGTTAAAATACCGCGACTGCTGTGCCTGTCGTTAAAAATTTATCGATCGTTTGTATGTAACTTAACCTTTCTGTGAATGTAGTCAAATATCAAACAACCAAATCTTTCTTTGTGTATTATTGCAAAAATAAGTAAATAAATTATTTTGTATATAATTGATATGTTCGAAAAAGAAAATAAAAGAAGTTTCCGAGCACGGATGGAGCATAAGCTGCTAGTGCTTGAAAAGGCTAAAGAAAATCCGATATGAATTACTATGCAGTTTCCCCAACTTAATTCAAGAAGTAATTACATAAAATCTTGGGGTACGGTGAGTCCCAAGATAAATGGCGAAGGGTAGGTTATTGTTAACATACATCTTGATACAAAACGTAATATCTTAGTATCTTAGTTTAGGTTTCAATCGACCACAAATTCAAAATATTCGAAAATTAAAAGAGAATAAGAAAAAATAGGACGTAGAAAACATCCTAGAGTCGAATTAACCTCAATAGAAGAAAGGTTGTTAGCACTAAAAGGTTATTCACGTATTGCGAGAGAATCTTCTCCGAAAAACCTGGAAACCATAACCATTCATATCGAAAATGAAAATTTAGAAAATTCCGAAAGAATAAGTAAAACAAAAAAAGAGAAAAAGAACAATGCTTCTTGTACATAAAGTTTAAATGATATGCATGGGTCGATACTGTCAGAATTGAGGAATATCAGTAATGCTGTAAATATTACAACAAATTGTTTAGTTGATATCAGCAATATGCTGAAAAGCACTAATTGACTGGAAATGTAAAAGTATTTGAATTATAGACGTTTTTATATTTCAGAAAATAATTCTTGTGTATTAGGATATATATTTTATGTTTTTAACAGCCGTATTCACCAACAAAAGTTACCTCTCTATCGAGGGTTAAGTCGCTTATCAGTCAGTTAAAATATTTTTTGTATTCACCAACCATATTTTGCAGTTATCAAAGAGTTAATGTTAACAGCTAGAATTTGGGCAGTTCAGGAACTTAACTCACTTTTACCGATTGAAATTTTATATGCGCATGCGTTAAGTATGACTTGATAATTGTCATTTATTAACAATTATTTTATTTACTCCTTTCTCCATGATTATTTGTATTTGTTTTTTTAGTTGTTTTACAGTCTTGTTAAAGTTTAAAATAGTTAAAGACAAATATGGAATGAATAGACTTTCATAATTTATTATGGTCTTCATCAGAAAGTGAAGATTATATTCCACGGCGACCGAGAGTCTTAAAACCACGGAATAATCTTTTTGAACTAGACGACATTGAGTTTAAAAAAAGGTTAAGATTAAATAGAGATACTGTGAGAAGACTTATCGAATTAGTGTAAATAGAAGAACCACCGAACAATAAAAACCAGCAGCCGATATCAAAAACAAACCAGGTTTTAATTTGTTTGAGGTTCTATGCTACTGGAAGTTTTCAAATTAATGTTGGTGACCACTTTAATGTTTCCCAGCTAACAATATCAAGAATTGTGGGTAAAGTAACAAGATGTATAGCAGCATTGTGTCCATAATTTATTAAAATGCCCATGACAGACGAAGAAAAAAGGGAAACTATTTTAGATTTTTTTAATATTGGAGGAATGCCAGGAATAATTGAATCTCTCGATTGCTTCCATATTAAAATACAATCGCCTGGAGGAAATGTTCCAGAAGTTTACAGGAATAGAAAGGGTTGGTTTAGCATCAATACGTAAGTTGTTTGTGATGCTAACCTTAAAATCAATGATATAGTAGCTCGATGGGCCGGATCTGTTCATGATTCAACGACTTTTAACGATTCGCTTATAAGAAGACGGTTTGAGACTAATGAATTTTCCCCATTCAGTCTTGTTGGAGATGCAGGTTATGCGTGCAAGGTTTATGTAGCAACTTCACAGACTCTACCGGAGCAGCATTATAACAGAGCTCAAATTTTAAACAGAAATCAAGTGGAACGGTTATTTGGTATCTGCAAAAGAAGATTTCCCTGCTTATCAATAGGGATGAGAGTTGATAAAGAGCTGTAGGCCCCATAATAGTTGCAGTAGCTGTTTTACATAACCTGTGTTTAGAAGAAATGGACATTATTGACGACCATATGATTGAAGAATATGGTTTGGATGATATTGGAATTGCCCCTTACAATACCTTTTCATTGGCCCTATGCTGTTTAGCAAGCTTTTTCATCTGCTCAAAGAGGCTTTTTAATTGTGTGCCTGTTCTGACACTCATATTCAAGAACGATCCTATGCGTTCGCACAGTATGATAGAACCCACAGCGGACGAAATTTGCAACTACTTAATTGCACCTTTGGCCAAAGTTATTCATGAGCTACTTTTATGAACGCATAGTGTGTGTGTAATGTCAAATTCATAACCTCGAAATAATACTGATTATTTTATGAATAAAGTGTGTATTTGTTCTATTTTACATTATATATTTTAGTAAAAATGAGTAGTAGTGACGAAGAAACCGATAATTACTTGGACGATCAAGTGGTGCTCACTAACCAAACTGATAAGGAGTTCTTTTTCGCGTGAAGTTCGAGACTTAATGGAAAAGTAAAAAAGGTGACTTTATTAAAAGAAATTTTAAATAAAGTATCTTGTATTAAAATTTTTTACCCAATTTTATAGAGAGTTATTGCAGTGACATTCTTAGTTTAATACTTTATATTAACAATAACCTCTCGGAGAACAATAACACCGTCCTCATATTTAAGACAAAGACGTCTTTTATCTTTTCGATCATCATTAAGTAATTTTCCAGAAAATATCAGACAGGAACAGGTCAAATAAAAAGATTATTGGTTATGATTATTAATTAATAAAACATAACATATAGATTCATAACCTATAATATTAATTGTCTTCATTTATAATATCAAAAAAAAATTTAAAAATCAGCTGCAGATTTTCCGCCTAATGAGAATTGGACGCTGTTATGCGCTAAATGATCCAGTCTACATGAGAATATAATCCAAGTCGCTAGAATCAGTTTTGCTGATTGCACTATTATGTTTATTGTGGGTTGAATAACTATTATATTTTTAACAGGATCTAATACTAAAATGGACTATATAATATTTGCAAAACAAAAATAGTTCTATTTGAGACAGTTTTGACCAGCTAACTCATATTTTAGGATTTTGTGGATTGGAGCGTTTATGCATAACATCGTCCAATTCGTTTTTAGAAAAGAATATCAACAAAAAAATCCTAGACACAAAATCAACACACGGTTTATTTGACGTTAGTTATTTTTGACGATTGCCATTTGAAATGGCGCGTAGATAACAAACTGAAGTTAATTTGGAAACCGACCAATCAAAACGACGTATCTTTCCCTGTGCGTTCACCTAGTGAAGAAATACTTAAGTGTTGTGGATATCTCCGACACTGTGAGAAATCAGACACTTTGCAGTGAGAACGATTATACTTACCTAAGTGTGGTTCTTGAATACGGGTGTGAGACCACTCGTTTGAGTGGCATTGAATTCCCAGGCCAACTTTTCCCAGCATTTCTGCTTCTATTTATTAAAAACTGCGTTGGTTTTTTTGTTTTCTAAATATTTTATATATTTTTATTTAAGCGTTTATTTTTAATTTCCAGAATAATTATTTTTAGGTGTTCTTCTTTAGAAAATAATGTGAGGTTAGATAGGACAAAAGCCCGCTACAATCCATACAATTCTGCCGTGGTTTATCTGTCATCTAATCACGGTTGTTAAATTCCATTTATCTATGTTAAATTCCGAATATTGTCGAATAATTTATCAAAACGTCTGTAGAATCGCTAAAACTTATCACATTGATACGTTATATACTATTAACCGCTAACAATCGATAATATTTTTATTTAGTGGGATTCTCCCACAGGTGCTATCCTAACTAAGTGACCTATTACTTTTCTAACAACTTGACTCGCCTTAGACTTGTGTATTCCAGCGAAATCACCAAATGAAATTTGTTGCATTTCCGTTAATGTGTGATTTCTGAAATTTACCTTTTTTAAATATAAATCTTCATGTATTCGAATACACTCACCTTTGAGTTTTCGGAACAATTTCATGGCCAGTTCTTTCTTCTAATATCACAACTGTCTCTTTTCTGAGACGAAACCTAATTCAGAATTCTCCATCACTCCATCTTTAAAAATGTTCTAATCGAATTCTAAAATTTCCAGGATGTCTTCAACGAAATGTATTTTCATTAGAATCCGAAGAACTATCACTATCGCTATTGTCTCTCGAAAGTAATTTATTTCTTGTGGTCATTATTATAGTTTTACGAACCAAAATCAACTTAACAAATATTTAACTAATTTTGAGAATATATTTTTAAACTCAGATTGACAGTCAACAAACCTCTTCCTATGGTTGAGTCAAACACCGCCCAAGGGGCAGTTCAACCTCCAGTCTAATTCGACCCTTCGTTGATAGTTAACCGATAGACAACTAGGCTTTATAATACACCTAAGGGCCGGTTTATCAATGTGCTGTTAACACAACTTGACTGACAGCTATCGGCTAGCTGTCAATTAAAGTGTTTATCGATGTCAGTGTTACCCGTAACTGAAGGTTATCTTGGACTTTAGCTGACCGAGACTTGAAACCTCCTGTTTGCTACTTGACTGTAGGCTGAACTGATTGACACAAGCTCAATAGATTTTGTTCTTTTGTAGTTTTGTTATCAGGAAAAAGATAATCTATAATAATTTTCGTAATCTTTACTTAATTTTAATCGCGTGATTTATTACTATGGAGCTGGATGATCCATTTCAAGTAAGACATGAATTTAGTAATGATGACGAAGAAATAATACTATTTATTGACCATGAAAGAAGACCTTATATTATGAGAGAACGATCTTATTTTTTTGAAGATTATGACGAAGTCGATTTTTTCTTTAGATTCAGGTCGAAGAAACTACCGGTTTTAAGTATTTTAGAGCAAATAGAGGAACAAATTGAAACCCCGACAAACGGGTATTTATTAAAACTATATACATATAATAGGTGTACTTTTTTCAATCTGTAATATCCCCTTTTTAAGGAGTTGTTATAAATCGAGCCTTGTAAGAAATAATTAAATGGTACATTTTATAAGTATTGATTTTTTTAAGTTACTAATCAGATTTGTATCAACTAGTTAAAAATGAAAAAAGGACAGATATTAGATAAACAGAAATATTAAAACTATTATTGACAGACTAACAAAAATTTACAATTTTATCCCATAACAAACTCTTTGGACAAGAACATTTTCAGCCTTGTTTTCTGGAGAGGGAGGTCGTTTATAAGGATCTCCATCAGTGTCTCTGAGGTATGCCAAATGCTGGGAATGCCTTTGTTTTAACTCCTTTTTAATGGCTTTATATGTGTACTTTAATTGTTTAGATGTCCGTGCCTTAAAATAAATAAAACTACTCACTTATCTATCAAAAGCAAACTTAAGATACCGAATCTGTAGTGGAAGAATTAAACCACTCTTGTCTTTTTCCCACTATTATTCTTTCTCTCTCTCTAGGTTATGACGTCAATAATGTTTTTTTACAATCATTAAGAGCAGTGTTCTATACAAGGTGGACCAAAATTGTCGAGCAATACTTCTAGGGGTGATAGAACACCTAAAAATATGTAATGTTTGTCTAATGAACCTACGTCCAAAAACGCTTATTAAGGGTGCAACAACCCCTAGAAAGGGCTTAACGATAATTGGTTTTTCATGAATATCTTTAGAAAGGGGTTTTATATAATATTCAAATTTTAGGTAGTATGTAAGGATACTAAGATACGCTATTTATGTATTTTGTCTTGATTCTTCGAATTCACCAAGGGTAGTTTTCAAGGGGTGGGTTACCCTTTTTTAGGCAATTTTTTTTTGTTATCAACTGTTTTGGAAAATACATATTGAAATAATATTTTCTGAAGTTTTTTCTTGGATAAACTACTCTAGATGTATCGTCCAAATATTAATCGTTTTCGTGTAATTTGAGTTCAAAAATGGGCGTGCTCGATTTGTGAACAACATTCTAGGGACAAATATCAACCTGCGGTAAAAAACAGTAAAATTACAATTTAACTTTGTTATTGTTAATTAAATGAGTTAGATGAAAAATATTGTAAGTCTTCCTTTCTATGGTATACACAACTGAATTCTTCTTTAATTTTTTAATACTTGAGGATTGTTTTGGAGCTCAGCGAATTCATTAGGAATTATTTATCTTAGTTCCTCAATATTATTAATTTCGCATTGCTATATTTTAGATTTTAAATGCCCCCAAATGGTAAAATCCATGGGATTGAAATCCGGTGATCGACCTGGCTAATGGGTTATTAAATTAGAAATAGAGGTAACAGGTAATTATTCACTTTTAACTAAGTGTATGAATTTTCGAATAATTATCGGCGTAAGAACTGTCAAATAATCACAGACTACTTAGATGCAAAGCCGATATACTATTAATATGAATTTTTTGTTTTGCGTCAAGGAAACCGTAATTATTTTATTACTGGTGTTACAGTCTCGAAAGATGAACACGCATATCTTTGAACTCAAATTACACGAAAACGATTAATTTTTGGATGATACATCAAGAGTACCTTTATTCAAGAAAAAACTTCAGAAAATATTATTTTAATATGCATTTTCCAAAATAGTTGATAACAAAAAAAGTATGTCTAAAAAAGAGTAAGTCACCCCTTGAAAACTACCCTTAGTGAATTCAAAGAATCAAGACAAAATACGTAAATAGCGTAACTTGGTACCCTTAGGTCCAACCTAAAATTTGAATATTGTATGGTACCTCTTTCGAAAGTTATTCATCAAAAACCAATTATCGTTAAGCCCATTCTAGGGGTTGTCGCACCCTTAATAAGCGGTTTTCGACATAGGTTCATTAGTCAACCACTACTTATTTTTAGGTGTTCTATCACCCCTAGAAGTATTGCTCGACAATTTTGGTCCACCTTGTATAATGCTCTATAATTAGCCAATCTTTTTTTCTTCTCTTCCAAAGATTCCAATAACGATAAGGACTTCATCCGAAACACAACAAAAACAAAACTTCAACAGACACAACAAAAAAGGACGCTTGTTTGGAGTTTGGGCAGTTTTCATTTTTATTTTTATTAAACCTTTGTTGAGTTTTTACCGTGTAATTGAAATTGTCCAATTAAAAATTTTTGAGGAAATAGTCAAAACCTTCCAAAATTTAGTAATAGCTGGAAGTTATGTAGCTGTCAGTCAACAGAGTAATAGGAAACGCTTTCAAAGATAGCACATACTTTGACTATCAGTTAAGCCTAGCTGTTGGCTACGGAACAGGCAGATTTAACAGCACATTGATAAATTGGCTCTAACACTTTATAAGTGGCAGTGGCACCCTCAAGAAATATCTTCTGTCACTTATAAGCATCACTGGAACTCAGAAATTACAGTCTTTTCTGATACACATCTCGCTGTAAAAACGGATTTTAAAAGAATTTTTTAGTTTTGCTCTTCAGGCGGAGGCGTTACTGGTGGCTCACCTTGTGTTTAAAGACCCTGCCTGGCAGGTAAAATCCGCTAACAAGTTTGGAGTCTTTCTCTAACTCTCCGGTGCACTGATTTCAATAAGCTGGTTCGTAAGTTTATTGTCTTCGCTTTTGATGTGAATAATAATAGTTATTGAAGAAAAAATGCTTCACTTTTTTATTGTATTTATTCATCTGAGAATAACAAGCTACGCTAAATATTTACATATATTTACAATGGGGGACGTGTGATGCGGTAGCTACAGCAATTTCATTTGTAGTATATGAAAATCTGCATTTAAGGTCGCCGTTATATAGCCCCATTTTGTTTAGATGCTCTCTGGTGGGAAGGTGTCCCGTGGGGAGCCCTGGTACTCCCTTTGCTGGATCTGGACCAATTAATGGGGTGGACGACCCGTTTCTTGCGAGCTCGTCAGCCTTTTCGTTTCCAGCGATACCTTTGTGACCTGGTACAAACGATAAAGTTACTTTATTGTGGGTCGCCAGTTCCCTAAGTTCTTCGCCACATTAACATACCAGTCTAGATGTCACCTTTGGGCTCCTTATGGCCTTAAGGGCTGCTTGACTATCTGAGTAGATTATGATTCTTTTCCCATCGTGGGCTCTCATATTACTATTTCTTGCACATTCGAGTATTGCATAGACCTCTGCCCGGAATACAGAGGTATATTTTCCTAGAGAGTATATATTCTGTTCGCAGTATATACCAGCTCCAGTTCCCCCTTTGATTTTTGACCCGTCTGTGTACCAGGTAATTCCGTTATTGTTTGTCCTGAAATATGTGTTTGTATTCAACTCATTCCGATTCTTAATTATTATTCTCAGATCTCTGTTGAAGCTGTATTTAGCAGTCATGTGGTCTGACCTCATGCCAAGCATGTTGCCTCCCACATAATCTAGCTTAGTGTGTCCCAGTCTATAATTTCCTTCATAGAATGGTAAGTCCTCTAGCCGTCGTAGAGCCATTCAAGCCTCCCCCATTATAACGTATTGTAATGGTGGGAAGTCAAGAAGACTTTTCAAAGCAGCTGTGGGTGTTGTTTTTATGTTCCCCGCTATTCCCAAGCAGGCAAGTCTTTGTATCTTGCCCAATTTGGAGACAGCGGTCCGTTGTTTTATCTTTGGCCACCAGACCAGAGATGCATATGTTACCATGGGCAGCACTACCATATTGTACAACTAATGTACCATTTTTGGATTGAGCCCCCATGTTTTCCCATACGTGCGTCTAGCTATCATTAAAGTAGCAACTGTTTTCGTATGTATTTTATGAATCTGAAGGATCCAGGTAAGTTTCGGGTCTAGCATTACCCCAAGATATTTTACCCCTAAATTCCTTCTGTTGGTGAATGCTATTATATTGGACTTGGAGGGGCTGATTTTCAAACCCTCATGCTCTGTCCAGAGTGTAACTGCGTTTACGGCCATCTGAAGTCGTTCCCTAACCGTAGTGTTGAATTTTCCCTGCGATAATATGACAAGGTCATCTGCGTATCCCAGTGTTTTGTGTTCTTCTTGTTGAAGGATTCTCAGCAGTCCATCCATTACCAGATTCCATAGCAGAGGAGAGATTTTTACAAAGTATGGAAGTATGTTAGCGCATCTGCTTGATAAGTTTGATAATATTTCTATTACTTTATTTTTTTCGTAATGAGTGTAGTACATGGTTTCGGTGTAAAGGGCCGTAGTTTGATTCCCAGTACGGTCAACTTTTTTTACGTTTTATTTTTTTAGCCAAAAACTACATAAAAATAGTGATATATAACCGGTTTGATTTATACAGTAGAGTTTTTTTCTCCAAAATTAATGCTTATTAGATTTTGCTTTTTTAATTACTTAAAAACTACATAAAAATAGTGACTGGTAAAGAGTTTGATTTATACAGTAAAGCGTCTATTTTTTCTCAAGGTTCGAGATGTAAAAATTAGGTAGTTTATTATATTTTCCGATGTACGTCATAAACGAGTACATCTGATGTACTGCTAGTCACGGCGAAAATAAAAACGATTTTCTTCTTTTAACAATATTATCTTCTTTTAACAATATTATCAATTAATGTAGATATTTTTTAATTTTTTTTTAAAATATGATATAGGTTTTTAAAATGTTATAAATATTTTTATAGGTATATTTGATACCAGATTTTTAAGTGCTAATTTAAAAGTTTTACATAATACGTCCCCATTGTGCCTTTAGGCAAATACGTAAGATCGTTGGTAAAGCTCGCTGTATCTATAATTTTTAACTGTATATACAGATCTCTGGAGTACTATACTATTAACAACTAATTTACACTATTAACTTAAAACTATCTATATTCAATTTGACAACTCAGAAAAATAACTAGGAGTGGACTCGAATTAATCGTCAGAGGAAGAATATGGAATAGTTTTAGGGTTTAAAAAAAGGGACCAACGAGATGGTAAATACATATTTTTCCTATCCGTTACAGGGTAGAGGAAGCAATAAATCCACAACAAGGCAGGGACGGACTTACTTGTTAAAGTGCTTTCATCAACTTGTATAAGTGTAAAATTAGTTGTCATATTTGTCAATATTTAGAACTATTATTGAAATATTTGATAACTTTTAGTTGAAACTTGTTCATAATGTTAGTTTTCAGCTAGCATAAAATATAATTAAAAAATTAATCGACTTACCTGGAGGATGATTAATTGTAATTATATGAACAATCTCCTCCGAAATGATTACATAATGACACACATGTAGTTTCCATTACTCTATGTGTTCGAGTCCACAAATTTTAAAGATACACCTAAATTTTTGTTAAATACCCGCAACCCCGCCTATGTCTCGCCTAATACCTTATCTCTGCGTCAGCCTGCCGATGACAAATCCTCACTTTATTTTTTAGGGTATCTACATCTAAATAGCTTACCTACCTAATGGGGTCGACCTTCTGGGGAAGGGTGGAATGTAACCATTTCGGAGGAGATTGTTCATATAATTATAATTAATCATCCTTGAGGTAAGTAATTTTTTAATTATATTTCACAATCTCCTCCTCATGATTACATAATCACATACATGTAGATGTTGAAAGAATTTGAGCTATTTAGCAATATAAGTTCCTTTTTTTTACAAAATATATATCTTTTACCAGTGCCAAATTAAATACAAATTAATTCCTTTACACTCATACTCTTATGTTATTTTATGTATATTATAAAAAATATAACGCATAGATTAACAATTAGAAAGACAATGGCCATTTCTTAATCATTAGTTCCCGAAAAATTATTCTTATAGATGGTGGGCTTATAAAATTTGTTAATGGTCGTATTTATAGTCGAGACTTGAGCCCGAGCTCGAGCTTGAGAACGCCTTGAGACGAGAACGTATTTCATAGTCGAATCTCGAGACCCACAGCTTGAGAAAAGCTGCAACTGCGCATGTGCGAGTGGAGTCTTGCTCAAGACAGCCTTGAGACGCGGTTTCTGACATTTGTCTTGTTATTTGTGGTTAGATTGTGTTTGTAATAGAATAAAAATTTTAATAGTGGAAATTTTCAAGTAAGTTTTATTTTGAATAAGTATCTTGTGAAAATGATAAAACAAATGTTTTAGCTGGTCAGTGGAGATCTACGGAGCATAAGCCAGCCGACTGTTTCCTGCACAATAAAAAGGGTTTCAGAATGTATTTCTGAGTGGTTGCGAGAATTTATATATATATTGTTATGTTTTATTTATTTTGTTAATATTTTAATTCCCTCTTACAATTCTATTTCTTTGTAAATTTCAGGTTTTATCATTTGCTCGATTTTTGTTTGATAATATTTTGTTTTATTTTTAATTTTCCTTCGCTTGTCCTCGATATAATTATGACATTGTAGTTTCCATGAAACATACTCGTCAGCACGATTTTTTCTAGACTAAACAAAAAGATCCCGGTATCTCCGCTCCCTGTCGCATTCTACCCATTCCATTTTCGTGCTCGTCAGCCGCGGTTTAAAAAGTGTTAAGTGTTTTTGAAAGTTCAAAATGCCAAAACGGGGACATTTTTCTCCAGATCGAGGTAAAAATAGTGCAATGAAAAAGTTTAAAAAGCAGTTACGTGAAATGCAAGAACAATTAAACAGAATGCAGAGTAGTGAATCTAGTGCTAATGAAAGCTCAAAAGGTATGTTCTTTTTGTGTATACTTAGTTATAAACATTAACTATTATTCGTAAAGAAAAAAACGTGCATTATTTCTTCTGAATATTGGTTAATGAGATAAAAAAAAAAAAAAAAAAAAAAAGTAGATTCGGTTTTAATTAAATTTAATTCTTCATACGACGAATGCACTCATATTCTTATAATAATAACACACTGTAAGAAAAACAAACATTCAGGTCATAGGAGCCAGACATCGTTCGTACACTTAAATAAACATATATACAGAATAGTGTATTAATTATTAATTCTTTTTCGATCAGTAAAATAAACATTTGAATTAGTTTTGGTAAATATTCCAACACCGAGTAGTCGAAATATACAGAGTGTACTCCGTAAACTGTTTTTTATACCAACTTATAAATATCATTCCAAAGCGTAAAGTGAATAACGTGCGTTATTCCTTTACCTAATTATAAAAGCAATTTATTGAGTGTAAAGTGAATAACGTGCGTTATTGCTTTACCTGTTTTAAAAAAAATCATTGTACTGTGTGTAAAGTGAATAACGTGCGTTATTCCTTTAAATAATTATAAAAGCATTGTATTGTGCGTAAAGTGAATAACGTGCGTTATTCCTTTACCTAATTATAAAAGCTATTTATTGAGTGTAAAGTGAATAACGTGCGTTATTCCTTTACCTGTTTATAAAAACAATGTCTTGTGAGTAAAGTGAATAACGTGCGTTATTCCTTTACCTGTTTATAAAAAGCACTGTTTTGTGCGTAAAGTGAATAACGTGCGTTATTACTTTACGTATTTATAAAAGCAATGTCTTGTGTGTAAAGTAAATAACGTGCGTTATTCCTTTACCTGTTTATAAAAAGCATTGTATTGTGCGTAAAGTGAATAACGTGCGTTATTCCTTTACCTAATTATAAAAGCATAGTATTGTGTGTAAAGTGAATAACGTGCATTATTCCTTTACCTGTTTATAAAAGCAATGTCTTGTCTGTACAGTGAATAACGTGCGTTATTCCTTTACCTGTTTATAAAAAGCATTGTAATTGTGCCTAAAGTGAATAACGTGCGTTATTCCTTTACCTAAAAAAAAAAAATTGTTCGCAAAGTGACGCGTCCTTTGGGTTAAACTGCTCTATACCTACTTATAAACATCATTCTATTGTTCGGAGGGGGAATAACATGCGTTAATTCTTCTGAATACTTACTGGAATAAGATCTTGCGATCCTTTCAGTATTGTCACATACATTAGTAAACAGAATATACATATTAAAAGTACCGGGCGGTATTGTCTTTAATGGAGAGGAGATAAAATAGAACATGTCTTTTCTCTTTACAGACTCTTCAGACAGCGAATCACAGGGTTTTTAGAAACTTCGATCCAGCGCAGGCACCAGTAATTGAAACGCAGGCGCCTTTAGACTCGCATACAATAACAATCGAAGGAAACTGTGACCAACCGGCTGATGGTCTACCAGAACAAAATATTACTGTCTTGGGCGAAAAACCAGATGGCTATGAGACAGAAGGAAAGCCTATTCATGAAGAAATCCTTGTTCGTTGGAATTCATATTTGACAAAAGGCATAGCGAAGGAACAACGAAAGGAACTTTATACCAATTACAAAATTCCAACCAACTGTAGATCCTTAGTTCCTCCCCAGATTAATGGCGAAATTCACGCCTGCCTGCCAAAACCAGCGCAGGAACACGACAAATACATGATGGCACTACAACAACAACTAGCGCATGGACTATCAGCAGCGGGAATTGTTATGGATAAAATGCTATCCCCGAACATTCAGAAAATCTGAAGATTTTGGCGGATGCCTGCCAATTATTTAGCAATGTCCACTACGCCATATCAGCTCACAGAAAATATAAAATAATTCCACACTTAAATAACGATTGTCAAAAAGTCGCAAAGACGTTAAATATGGATGAATTTTTATTTAACAAAAACATCGCAGAAGCAGTAAAAAATGAACAGACTTTAAAAAAAAGCAAGCGCAGATTTTCAAAAGAAAACTTGGCAACCAGCTCTTCCCTTACCAGGACCTTCAGGTATACAATCAACGTATCACTTAAACTACCAGCGCCATCAGTACAAGGGGAGAATGAAGGACAAGAAAAAAGAAGAGAGACCGTCGGACCGTTACCCAGACCGTTACCGCAGGCAGAAGAGAGAAACCAAGAAGCACTACTATCGGAAGTAACTTCCACTCCTGAGGTAAGCCGCTATGCTGGGTGTCTTTCGGGTTTCAGAAAGACTTGGAAGAACTTGACACAGGACCGAGCGGTCTTAGCCTGGGTTAAAGGAATATCTATCCCATTTACCTTAAAACCCATACAAACAATCGAACCATCTGTTAAAATCCCAAAAAAATTAATTAAAAATTATGAACAGTCAGTTAAAAAATTATTAAAAATAGGAGCCATTGAAGAATGTTGTCCAGTAAAAGGACAATTTATATCCTCTTATTTTTTAATTAAAAAGCCAAATAAAAGCTACAGATTCATTTTAAACTTAAATCTTAATACCTTTATTCAAGCTCCTCATTTTAAATTGGAGGACTACAGAACTGTTCTGAAGCTTATGAATAAAAATTGTTTTCTTTCAAATATTGACCTAAAAGACGCATATTTTTTAGTCCCGGTGAAAGGGATATATAAAAAATACCTAAGGTTTAGATTTAATAATATCTTATTTCAATTTAATTGTTTACCTTTTGGTCTTAATATAGCCCCTTACATATTTACCAAACTCTTGAAGCCAGTAACGAAGAGCCTTCGACTTTCAGGTATACTTACAGTTTTTTACCTGGATGATATTCTAATAATAAATGAAACCAAGAAACAATGTTTAGGCTTTAACTACGATACCATAAATATGCGGATTTTTCTCCCCAGTGAAAAAATTAAGTTTATAAAAGAATTAATTAATAAATTTAAAAAGAAAAACAAAAAACACACTGTCAAAGATTTTGCTAGATTAATAGGTAAATTTGTATCTTCCTGTCCTGCTACAAGTTACGGTTTCACTCACATAAGACCTTTCCAGAGAATAAAACATGTTTCACTAGAAGGAGATTATCGTAATTACCATAGGAAAATTATCATTCCGAATTCATTATCAGAAGAATTAGAGTGGTGGCAGAAAAATGTTGGACTAGGCCAAGCTATAAAACCGCTATCCTTCTCGCGAGAAATATTTTCAGATGCTTCACAAACCGGTTGGGGGGCTTTTTCCAACGGAATTAAATGTCACGGTTTTTGGGATAATCATGAATCCAAAATGCACATTAACTCCTTAGAAATTAAAGCAGCATACTATGCCTTAAAATCCTTTGCTAAAAACGAAACAAATGTTCGCATATTATTGAAGACAGACAACCAAACTGCTATTTCTTGTATAAATCGAGGTGGAAGCATTAAATATTTAAATTTGAATAATATTGTTAAAAAGTTGTGGAAATGGTGTGAAGAAAGGCAGATCTTAGTTTTCGCCAGTTATATCTCTTCGATAGCAAACACAAATGCAGATAAGGAATCAAGGTCAATGGTCATAGACACAGAATATGAACTAAACGACAGAGTATTTAAGGAGATTGTAAACAACTTTGGCTATCCGGAAATAGATTTGTTTGCCACAAGAATAAACAAAAAATGTGAAAAATTTATTTATTGGTTTCCAGACCCCGAATCCTTTTCAGTGGATGCATTTACCCTAGACTGGTCAAGATATTACTTTTATGCTTTTCCTCCTTTTGCTATGATCACAAGAGTTTTAGAGAAAATAATACAGGAAAGGGCTTCAGGAATCCTGGTTGTCCCTTACTGGCCAACACAACCATGGTTTCCATTATTTAATAAATTGTTAACCAAAAAACACCTTAATTTCAAACCAGAAAAATTTGTACTTATTTCTCCTTTTAGGAAGAATCATCCACTCCACAACAAGATTTCCCTGGTGGCAGGGAGATTATTCGGAGGTCTTTCTTGAAAAAAGGTATTCCTGAGAGTGCAATCGAAGTAATGATAGCAGCTCTAACAGAAGGTACCCTAAAACAATATACAGCCTGTTTTATAAAATATTGGACATTTTGTATGAGTGAGCAACAAGACCCTAGTGTATATAAGTTACAGAATTATTTAAACTTTTTATTATAAAGTTTAAATAATGGAAATTCGTTTTCAGTTGTGAATTCATATAGATCAGCGCTAAATTTAATATTTAACCCACTAGAGCCCAATGATGATAAAATAATAAATAGATTTTTAAAAGGGGTGTCCAACATTCGTCCGTCAAGGCCAAAATACACTTCAACATGGAACCCCGATCCTGTTTTAAGACATCTGGAAAAATTTCATCCCTTAGAAACTCTGTGTTTAGAATACTTGACACACAAACTTGTTACTCTAATGGCTCTAACATCAGCCAGCAGAGTACAGACACTTTCTCTAATTAGACTTCAATATATCAACATATTATCAGAAAGAATAGAGATTAAAATTCCAGATACAATAAAGACAACTGCCTCAGGTAAAAGACAACCTCTTTTAATTTTCCCTTATTTTAAGAGTAAACCACAATTATGCGTGGCGTCAACTATCGAAGCATATATTAAGAAAACTCAATCGTGTCGTAAGGCAGAACAACATCTAATACTGACACATAAAAAACCAATCCATAAGGCGTCTTCACAGACGATAAGTCGTTGGATCAGAAAGACGCTAAATAAAGCTGGAATAGACACATCTATATTCTCTGCTCACAGTGTACGCCACGCATCAACTTCCGCTGCCTTTAGAGCAGGCGTAACTATTGACCAAATAAGGACTACAGCAGTTTGGACACCTTCTTCTAATATTCTTTAAAACAGTTTAAATTGTTAAAATTACCGCAACTTGGGAAAAACCGTAGAAATATTCTTTTTTCCAACTGTAAACGCCTCAAGAGCAACTGAATCCGGATCCTATCTAGAATATATACATTTTTTTTCCTTTTTGGAGTGTTGGCGAACAATGTCGCACTTATTATTTTATTTTAAACCCTTCATCGTTTTTAGTTCATACTCCGTTTCAATGTCTAAATATCTGGATTCCAAATCTGCTTCAAAATTGTGCTTCGTACTGATTTATGATTTGAAAATAAAAATTTTCGCACCACTTCCAGATATCCAGTGCTAATTTACTAAGATTTGGATATCTTGTTTATATACGCAATTTCCCTGGTATTGTCCATTCTTAACAGTACTCGACAGTTACTTTATATATATACTTTATATAAGAATTGATTTTAATCTGCTAAAGATCTAATTAGTGAATATTAAAAGATTTTTGTTATAAGCTTCAAAACCCACAATTTTTTTCCATGTAACAAACACTACCACAATCTTTCAAAAAGCATCAGAAAATATTTTAACAACAAAAAATCTTCACCTACTTTTCAGTGACCTTTTTGATTAAATGTTGATCCGGCCTAATGTTTGAGGTGGTTTATTTCTAAATTAAAATCTGTAACCTATAACCATATTTCAAATGTTAACATAATTTGTCATTTTTGATAAGTCGATTTAATATTTTTTAATCGACCAGCTGTAGTTACTTCTTATTATTTTTTTTCTGTCTCTAATTATTCCTCTCCAAATTTCTATTCCTTGCTTTCGGCCATGATTTCTCGTTCCCCGTCGCCTCTTTGTAGCGACTATTCCTCAAATGGCGCTTTGACTCATAGTAGTGCTTAATCCTTTTGCTCCTAATAAACTCAACTCAAAGTTCTTTATTTAAGATAGGAGCAAAAAAGTGAAGGGTAATTTTTATTGATTATACATTCTTCTAAAATATTTTGTCGAATTTCCTTTTTTAACTCCATGTTGGAACACCACTGTCCAATTATTATTAGTATCAATCTCTAACAAAACACGAATATTTTTATTTTTTGAGGACTTTAGATTTCTCTATCGCTCGACTCCAGACGATGGGGAACACGATGAAAATGATTCATCGGAACCTTAAAGCTTGCAATAATTAAATAAGTATACTTACGTTTTATTATTATTTTTAACAGTCAAAAATAAATTGGTGTTATTGAATTTTCCCCAACTTCTGTGAGTGGTTTTTTCTAATCAAATCGTTATATGAATGGTTGTAATGTCTCTTCAATACAATACATGTGTATTGTACGTAAACGAGATGTAATTGCTAATCATGTGATTAGGGCGATATACATGTGTATAATACATGTGTATAATACCGGTATTCTAAAATAAAAAAATTTAAACCTGAAACAAATGATAACTTACTCGTATTATCATATATTTTTCATATTTCGTTCTTTAATTTACCTAATTTTGTCTTAAATTCCAGTTTCTTTTTTAATTTATTTTACCACTAAAATACACAACTTTACCCGAACACACAAAGAAATGAAGTGAGGATTTATCATCGACAGGTTGACGCAGAAACAAGGTATTAGGCAGCTAGACATAGGTGGGGTTGTGAGTATTTAACAAAAATTTAGGTGTATCTTTAAACTTTGTGGACTCGAACACATAGAGTAATGGAAACTACATGTGTGTCATTATGTAATCATGAGGAGGAGATTGTGAAATATAATTTTAGTTAAAGACAAATTGAATAAAGTTCTAGGAGAATAACTATTAATTTACCTATAACAACTAATTTTTTTTTTTTAATTAGTTAAAGGTAAAACGAAAATAATAAAAATATCATGTGTCAAAAATCTAGCAATGTTTTAGTAAGTGAGATCACGTATACAAAGAGTACCTACTTTTATTTCGCAGTTTTGTTTCAAGTTCTATTATGTACAGTCAATGAGAGATCTACTGAATTCAATTCGATTCAACTTTAATAATTTTATACATCATACTTTTTTCTAATTGCCCTACCCTTTCTACTAAACGTATATTATTATTTTAAACCTATGCCGTTCTTAATAATTAATGTTTATATAGGCTAAAGAGCTTGTTTACTTATTCAGACTGTTGGAGCACTTCATGCAAATTTTCTGTATGGATGGTCATTTAGCTAACCGTGTAAGAAACGAGAGCAAAAAATCTAATCATTTAATTTATTTAGGTCTCGGTTGTCTAAAAGAGAAATTGGACGGTTTTAGCAGAGGCATTTAAAATGCGCCTTCAACAATTTGTTTTAATAAAGCTGAATTAACTTGTAAGAGAAATAACACGAAATAAAAAACGTAATTATTGCAAGGGAAGTAAAAATATGAATTAAAAAGATTCTGAGCAAAAGTTTTTTAATGAATACATTTTAATTAAAAAAAAACGCTGAATATCAAAAAAAAATTCAATCTTAATAAAATTATTTATTTAATTTTTACTTCAGAAAAAAAATTAAATAAAGAATATACAGTCAGTTAAAACAATTAAATCCAACATTAAAATTATAAGCATTGTAGACTGATAATCTTGGGTTATAATTTCTTCAAATACGATATGTTGGAAATATTACACTAATTTATTAAAAGTAAAATAAGCAACTCACCATACTTTTAAAATAAAATTTTTAGAAAAATTATCCTAGAGAAAAGAAACGATTTTGGTATGAGCGCTTATAAATTATTTAATTTAAATTCGTAATTCGGTTATTATGCATTTACTAAAAATTTATTAAGTCACATTTATTCATTTTTTAAACAAATTTTTATTATCCAATTTCATGTAGGAATGCCAAAAATGTTTTAATTTCTTATATAAATACTCAGTGCGCCAACTCGACTTTTTTATTGCTTTTATAGATTTGCTAATCACGTTGTCGGTTTGTGCCCAGCAATAGTAAACTTTGGATATTATGCAATATCAAGAATATGTATAATTTTCACATTCTTGTAGTAGGTTGTAATGGTTATATTTCTAACAAATCTCAATTTTGGGGTCCTTTCTATTAAAATATTAAAAAAATGCTAAACATTACAAAAAAAAACCAACTATAAAAAATAAATTTTAGATCCTGTCCACTTCCTCTTCTTTAGAATCATCCGACAAATTTACCTTTAAATCTTGTATCACTGTTCATTCTTCCAAACAGCTTCTTTTATTTATTTACTCTTCAAAATATATCCCAAATTGCTTCTTTTGACATTATTTTATTTTCATCATATTAATCAGCTCTTCCAAAAAATCTTCTTTTATAGTTTTGAATTTTTTTTTATGTTCTAAACTTTTTTCTTGTATTTTAATTTTAACAAAAGTTTTTTTTAAAGGTATAATTTCCTTTTTACAATTTTTTTTTTTATAATTAACAACTTTCGATAAATTCTTGTGACATTTCTTTAAAATTTTTCTTTTTATTATTTTTTTCTTTCAACTGTTTTTTTTTTCGCAAAACAAAAAAATTTCTTACTTGGTTAATAAAAAAAATTTCTTCCTATCTTGCCGTTTACTTATTACTTAAATTTTCTTTTATTATAATTTCCTATGTTTTATTTTCGTAATAATAGTAATAATAATAATAATAATAATAATGATGTGCAGAAAATAAGAATAATATTCTTTATATTTTACAATGGATAATTTTAGCATTTATTTTTAAATTGATATTTGTATATTGTTCATGGCTACTGACGTCACCGGTCTAGTCTCGCGCACAGGTACCGTTTTCCATCCTCTCGCCAATCGCTGATTTTAAAATGCTTATACCGGACGTAAATATTAATATTTTGAGCTCAAATTTTTTTTGATCGTTTTTAAATAACAAAATCTCTCGATTTCAGTTAAAAAACAAAAATGTCGAACCTGCCTATTCGTTCGATGTGGATGAGGTAATATCTCAGTTAATTTTATTTCTATTTTGTTTTCTAAAAACTTTAAAAATTTTAAATAATTTGCTGTATTTTTGACATAGTCTTTATTTTGTTGTATACTGTTAGTTAAATTGTCAGATTTTATTTTTAGTCTATTAAATTCGTCTATTACATTAGTTAAGTCGTAATAATAAATTATTGAATGATAGAAGTC
The DNA here is from genome assembly GCA_963243735.1 of Neocrepidodera transversa. NCBI lineage: Eukaryota > Metazoa > Arthropoda > Insecta > Coleoptera > Chrysomelidae > Neocrepidodera > Neocrepidodera transversa. The sequence continues at coordinate 24,982,027 of OY725342.1, read as the reverse complement.
TGTTACTTTGACATTGCCAAGTTTTAATGGTAAAAGTCCAGGGTTGTCTTTAAGATTTTTCGTAGTTATAATATCCGAGAGTCCCATAATACCGGGTAATCTGAAATAATAAATTTAATTATCAAAGGAGTAAAGTCTTTTGAGAGGACGTTTTATATTACTCATATGTATTTTACCGTGTTTTGCTGTAGTTATCATTTTACGTTTTCTGTTAACAGTTTTAATTGCAATAGGTTTTTGAAATTTGAAATTTATTAGCAGCTTTTTGTCGTTTTTTATTGGATAAGGTTCAAATATTTTGGGGTCTTCACGATTTTCATTAATTTTTTCAATATAGTCTTGTTTTTGGTTTTGTAATTTTTCATTTATTTGAGAATAAAGTAATTTTGATTTTTGTCTATGTTGATGTACGTAATCGTTCAATACTAATTTGTCCATGTCTATGTTAAAAGGTTCATTGTCTGTAATATGACCATTTACAATGTCAACTGGTTTTAATTTTGTCGCTGAGTGAATTGAATTATTATATGCTAATATGGCATACATCATTTTGCTTTTTATTGGATTTTCCGAAAATCCTTGATTATTTAATAAGCGTAAATGTTCGCCAATGGTTGAATGAAATCTTTCTACAATTCCGTTAGATTGAGGTTGATCTGGTGAACAAAAATTAATTTTTATTTTATGAAGTGCCAAAAGTTCTGTTACTACTGAATTTTTAAATTCAGTTCCATTATCTAATATTATTTTTCTAGGTATACCGTGATGTGAAAAGAATTTTACTAATTTATCGGCTACTTCTGTACCGGTTACAGCATTTAAATAATATGCTTGGGCGTATTTTGAAAAACTATCTACTATTGTTATAAATTTTGCTTTTTCAAAAGTAAAAGTGTCAATATGTATTAGTTCAAAGGGTTTCGTTGCCGTAGGGGTTATATTCACTTGAATTTTTACAGGGTGTCTATCATATTTACATTGTTGACAAATTTCACAATCGTTTATGTATGATTGTATGGATTTTTTCATGTTTGGCCAATAGTATTTATCTTTAATTCTATTTAAGGTTTCATCTATACCTCTGTGATTTGTTTTGCTTTCGTGATAATTTTTAATTGTTTCTAGTATGTCCGTTTTGTCAATTACGTCTATGAGTTTATTAGTACATCTTTTGAATTTAATTAAAGAATATTTAAAATGTTTTTGTAAATAAATTGAGAATGTTTCATACAATTGTGGATCTTCAAAAAATAAATAATATTGTACGTCTGGGGCGATATATTCTTTTATAAAATTTACAATATCAGTTTCGGTTTCATTTTTTGAAATTTGAACATAAAATCTTTGTTTGTTGCCAAATAAAATTTTAATTTTTGGTTTGGCTGGGGAATGTAACACGGAGCTAATAATTATTTGATTTTTACCATGATTTACAGCACTTTCAACTATAGGAATACCTATTATTGGATTTTCGTCAGAGGAATGTATAGTATTATTACTACTGGGTGTTTTTTGATTATTATCTACAGAAATATTTTCCTTTGCTTGTTCATCCACGTTTATGGGATTATCTAAATTAACTATCATTGATAAGTCATCTAATTCAGATTGTCTTGGGTTTTCAGGATTTAATTCAGGAATGTAAGAAGTAGAAGGAATTGGAGTATTGAGTTCTCGGTGAGGAGAAGGATAATTAAAGGTAACTGGTTGCTGATATTTTTCTTCTTCATTTAAAATTTCATCTAAACTATTCCAAAATGAATCAGTTTCTTTAGTGTGAATTTCAACTCGCGATAAGGCATCTGCATTTGTGTTTGTTTTGCCCTTCCGATATATAATTTGATAGTGGTACTCTTCTAATTTAATTCTCCAGCGTAAAAGTTTTGAACTAGGATCTTTTAGCGAAAAAAGCCATTGTAAAGGTTTGTGATCGGTTATTATATTAAATTTACGACCATAAATGTAAGGGCGAAAATATTTAACTGCCCATACTATTGCCAATAATTCTTTTTCAATAGTAGAATAATTTTGTTCAGATGCGTTTAAAGTTCGTGAAGCGAATGCTATTGGTAGGTGTTGACCTATCGTACCTTGTGATAAATATTGCGCCTAGAGCTACATTTGATGCGTCTGTCGTGACATTAAAAGTTTTAGAGAAGTCGGGATATTGAAGAATTGGTTCATTAATAAGGATTTTTTTACAAGTTTCAAAACATGTGACATATTCGTCATTTAATTCAATTTTGGCTCACTTTTTAGTCAAAGGTTTAGTTAATTTTGCAAAATCTTTTATAAATCGTCTATAATAGCCAAGTAAACCGAGGAAACCTTTAATCTGTTTCGTGGTTTTTGGTATAGGAAATTTTTGAATTGCTTTTATTTTATCTAGGTTAGGTTTAATACCTTCGGGTGTCACTAAGTGCCCTAAATAAGCTACTTCTTTTCTAAGAAACTCCGATTTTTTTAGCTGTACTTTAAAGTTAAATTCTCTTAATCTTTCGAATACTACTTTTAATTTTTCGACGTGCTCTTGAAGAGAGGTTGAGTATATAATGATGTCATCGAGATACACTAAACAGGTTTCGTCTTGAATACCTCTAAAAATATTATTTACTATTTTTTGAAAAGTTGCTGGTGCCCCCTTTAATCCGAATGGCATACGAAGAAATTCGTAGTGACCATTTTCCGTAATAAATGCCGTTTTTTCTATATCGTTTTCATCCATTTCAATTTGATGGTACCCACTAGCTAAATCTAAGGTTGAAAAATATTGGAATTTGACTAATTTATCTAATAAGTCTGTTATGTTTGGTAATGGATATTTATCATCTATAGGTTTTTCATTAAGCTCTATAGTGTTGTTCACCTAAATTATTTAATTTTTTTGGAATTACCCAAATATTCGATCGCCAAGGGCTGTGACTATGTCTAATAATATTTGAATCTAGCATATTTTGAATGTGTTTATTAACTTCTTGTTTATATATAAATGCATACCTATAGGTTATACAATAAACTGGTATATCATCAGTTGTCCTAATTCTATGTTTTATTTTATTTACAAAAGTTAAAGGTTCTCCTTCTTTATAAAAAATATCTTGATATTCTTTACATAAGTTTAAAATTTTATTTTTCTCTTCTTGATTCATGTGGTTTGTTCTAATTTGTGACAAATCTAACGGCGTATTATTCAATGATTCTATATTATTTATCTCAAAATTTTGAATCTATTTTTCGTCAAATTTCTCTACTATAATAGGTTCTGAAAAATTTAAGGATACGTCACTGGTAGAATTATTTAGAATTGTTGTGAGTGCAAAACCATTTTTTGCAGTGGATAAACTTTCAGGTATTTCACAGTTTTAAATTTTTTGATAAGGAATAATAATGTCTCCATTTAGTATTGAAGTTTTTATCTTTACTAATTGCTGAGTTCTGGGTTCAATGCATACAAGATTATTAATTTGATAATAAGACAAAGGTATTTTTGTATGAGGCGTAATTAAATATCCTTCTTGAAAATTAATGCTGGCTTGTAATAATTTTAGATTATCTAATCCTATTAAGCCATTAAAAACATCGTGAAATTTAAATAAATAAAATTTTAATAAAATGTTTATTAAAAATTAAAGTTACAATTTGGATTATTTTTACACGTATAAAAATTGAACGAAGAATAACTAAGACCGACTAAATAAGACTAAATAAGACTCGAACAAACTCAACAGACTAAAGCAGACTGACTTCCTAACGCTAGAAACTACTTTTATATAATGCAATAAATTGATAAAAATGGTGCTTATTCTATATATTTAGCTGATATAATTCGTATTAAAAAAAAATCATTTTTTAAAAGTGTATTTGGGGTATGTTTTGTTTTGTAACAGAATCGATATGATTAAGATTAAGTGTCGGTATATTAAAAAACCCAAAAATCTTAATTACTAAAATCGTCCATTGTTGATGTCGGATATACCTTATTGTTAATAAGTTCTTTAAAATTTCATATTTTTTTCATACTAAAATTATATTTATAAAATCAAAAACTGATAAAAATTATTTTATTACAAATTCCCAAATTGACATTTTAAATTTTCCATTTATGGGAAATTTTAAATGATAATTTCCTAACTTTTTTGCTATATTATAACTATTATGGTTATTAAAAAAAATTGCTTTAGCACAATTAAATTTTAGTAATATTTTGAGTAATAATAATCATTGGTTATTGTGAGAAATCACCGCCTGATGATGGCATTAGTATGCCGAAACTAGTTGCCAACCCCCAACTTCATCATTAAAAAATATTTGTGGTACCAGACATTGGATTTTTATTTCTTTATAACAAGTATTCTAGCCATTTATTTCCATTTCAAGATAATAGTATGGTAGATGAACTTTCCGACATTAGCGAGTGCAACGAGCGATTGTGGACTCATCTAAGTGAATAATAGCCATTCTACGCAAGTATAATACTATATATTCTCCATGTCTATGCGATTTATGCAAACAATTATATACATAATTCATAGTTCTTAACACAAATGTTTAATTGACACTTAAAATTTTAAAATTTAACGTTAGTGATATTTCAAATAAAATGGCGACTTATTATGAGGTTGCTATTGGTTATTTATTTTCATTTTGATATTAGCGTGAATTCTTAAAATCAATGGATGTGATTGGATAATTTATCGTAAAACCTTAGTAAGAATTCACAGTGTGAAAAAATTTATACTATTATTCAATTAAATATGCAACAAAAATGAGCATATTATTGAATAGTCGCAAAGAAAACTATATACGAGGGAGCAACAATAATTTTATCTAAAAACACAACAAAAAACAAAAAATAATACTGAATTATAAAAAATAGAAATTACTGAAACCTAACAATATATAAACATTTTATACTATAATAATTGTGGTATATGTATCGAGAAAGTAATTTATAAAAATTAAAAAAATAAATCTATTCAAATTTTGAAATATTTTTTTATTTTCAGTATCTGGAAAGGAACTAAAAGTGCATAGATTAAGTGCAGAAGAAGGTCTAATTAAGGTTCAATGTTTAGCAGATGAAGTATATCCCATGCCAATAATACTTCTTAATTCACATTTACGGTAAGTTTTAGTTTTTACCTCTCGCCCTTCAGATAAGAGAGGTATAGGAATCATGCTAAAAATTGGGTAGTGAGTTTTCAATTGATAAACACGTTTTGGGGTCCCTAGAATACGATTTTAATATTTTCGCGATGATGTCTGTGTGTGTGTGTGTTAGTGTGTGTGTGTGTGTGTGTGTTAGTGTGTGTGTGTGTGTGTTAGTGTGTGTGTTTGGATGGATGTTGTAGTAACGATAACTCAAAAACTACTGAATAAAAAAATTTGAAATTTTGCATACAGGATTCTGATACCCTAGATTAGATCTGATTAGATTTTGGTGCCAATCGCACAACCGGAAGTGGCAGTTGCTATGGGTGATGACGCCATTATTATACAAAACGGCAATAAAGTTTTACACATATATTTTGTATACCCTATAGTTTATTTTCATCTCATTAAAATTTTCGAAACATTTGCCATTGTTGCCAGATTTACAAAAATATAATTTTTTTTCATACTTTTTTGTGTCAACCTGTAAATTTTTGATTCAAAAATGGCGAGAGGTCATGTGCTGGCCACATCAGATTTTTTTATTCATGCTCACACTAGAAAAGTAAAAAAACAGCACTTCGAAAATGAGTATGTACGTATGTAAGCACCTCAAATTGGTTTTGAAGAAATAACGAATGATATAAAATTCAGGTAAAATACGCTAAAAAACGGTGAAAATCTGGCATTTTGTCACATATGTTCGCTGGAGGAGAAAATTCAACAGAAAATAAAAATAATAATTGCAAAATGCGTGCGAACAATATCGCAGTCAAAAAAAGATTATAAAGTTTCATTAAAGGTAAATATACTTACTTCGATGTGAAATACATACGGTAATATTATTTAACATTAATAATATGTAAAATATTTATTAAAGGGAACCGTGTAAGGTTCCTTTGCCCTGATTCGGGTTAAAAATTTATTCCGAAAATTAAAATGATTTAAGTGTTTCTATGAACATGAAAATTTTACTGCAATTAACTGAGCACCTAAACCGGGTTGTGACGAAGCAAAAATTTTAAAATTTGACTTAGTTTAACCGCTAAATATTAAAATTTGTAATATATAGGTACGTTAGTTATATTAAATTAAAGAATACATTTATATTGGTTCGATGCGCTTTAAGACACGGATTTGAAAGCGCAAGGTCTTAGTTTGAATCCCAATGCTGTTAATTTTTTTTAACAAATAACTTATTTATTATAATCTTGGATAATTTTGATTCCGAAAACCTAAAAGAAATATCTGTGTTTGTTGTAACTCGAATAAAAAACACTGTACGCGAATCCGCTGAAATATTATTTTTTATCTGTTGATAAAAGTGATTTAGTAATAAATGTGATTTAAGCTCAATTATTTTTATTATGGGTTCGTTCCACGAATAGAATTTGAAATATATCAAAAAGTAAAATAATATATAAAAAAAGTTTTTGGACGCCAGTCTAATTGATTTTTTGATGTATTTAGAAACAATTAACAAAAGAACTATGATATATGTCAAAATCCGTCCTTTCTTTCTTTTTCTGGGTTTAAGGAAATTAAACTTAAATTAAACGTGATATTTGTTTTATTTTAGATGGAAATTTAATAATCTTTCAGAGATTTTTTTTTTTCAAAAACCAAAGACAGTAAGTTTTTGAAACTATGCACTCCGACCATTACCATACATGTTTCATCCTTTCGGAATCTTCAGTGGCACTTTGTCGGAATGCATAATTTCAAAAACTCACTCTGTCTGAATACCCCAAGTATTTATATGTATTCCCCCATCATCCATCATAATGCCCCCTAGGCCCTCTAGGCAGATGGCGTAACCCATCATCCATCATAATGCCCCCTAGGCATTATGATGGATGATGGGCAACGCCATCTGCTGGCTACCAAGTTGTACTTGGATAGACCCCTTTACAGAATTGTATTCTGATAAACGGCTTGCCTAGTGGGTACCCATCAACCATACGATAGATGGCGTGACTATCTATTTATGTAACCCACCCCAAAAATGATAATTTTTCAAATTATATAATATTAAAGATGTTTCTAACTCTTACCAAGAATCTAAATAAGTAAACTGGAAGTAGATTTAACTATACAGGAAGTCGTTTTATTTTATTATTTTTGGTGTAGAAAAATGATTTAGGAAGTCAAGATATTATAGAATTTATTCATCACATCGAGTTAAATAGAGATATGAATAACCTAACCTAACCTAACGGGTACAAAAAGATTCGCCACAATTACAATTGATCAGTAATGATTTAGCGATTTTAGTGATCATATCATTTATCAGAAAAAGAAAAAAAGAAATTTATTTTTTAATGAACAAATTTTTACCAAGAATAGTTAAGTTTAACGCATTTTTTCTTTTTTTTTTCATAGTTTTAATTTTAAATATTAAGTAAGAAAATATGTTTAATCTTTTTTGTATAAGTTTGGATAGAAGTATTACGTTAAACTATTAGAAAAAATAAAAAAATTTGGAATTTAGCAAAAATTTGTAAGCAGTTAACACTTGGTAATTTAAAGAAATACCCATTTTATAACAAAAAATAACATATTTCCACATTCAATACCCCAACTTTCTGTTTTTATAATAGAAAACCCAAACATTTCCTCTTCTTTAATCTTAAATTTTTCGGTTACGAAACATAAAGCAACGCTGCTCCATAAAAGTATTCGCTTACTAACAAAAAGATAAATAAATTTCAGTTAGGGGCGTAGGGCCATTGTTCGGCTGTTTCTGTATGTATACAGAAACAACATATACTTTTTCTTTTCGTTCTCGCAATTCGGAATTCATCGACTCATAAAAGCCACGCAATAATACATACTGTTCTCGCAGAAAAATCCGAAGAGCCCTTAAAGGAGGACAGCAAGAGTAATGTGATCTAGAAATTATGGCCTATTATGTTCTAGAGGGATATTCCTTAAATTTTTCCATTCATATTACATTTATTGGCCACTTTTCTAAAAATTTACAAGAAGAAATTCAATAAAAATAATCCATACTATATAAAATATTGGGTGTTTAAAAAATCGAACCAAATTAGAGCCAAATTAAAAAGTACTACTTGTAATAAAGACTAAAGAAACACAGAGAAATTTAGGAATAAAAACATAAATTTTTTAATTTAAAATTTTAAATTATTAATTTAATAATAATAACTAGAAAGGCAAATCGAGGTCAGATCGTGGAACTCAATGTATGATATTTAATCCACAGGATATAACAAAGTTCTTTATTTCTAAACAAAGTCATATTATGTCGCAATTTGTAAAACATATCAAGTTGAATTTCGTTACTGAGTACGAACGGCTACTAGGCAAAAAATTCGCTGCGCCAGCGAAAAAAAAAGGTTACGAAAAAGTATGACGACTCATTCCGCTTGTGGTACTACGTTAAATCCATGGCCAATGGGAAAACGGGAGGGCGCGGCCATGATATCTCTGAATGCGATAACTGGCCACGAATGTGCAACTCGACGTGGTCACAAAAAAAATTTAACGCGGCAGTGAGAATCGAGTACCACTTCGCAGCGGTCGAAATAGGTACCGCCGCGGCGTAGCATTTCCCCGGCGCAATCATTTTTTTTGTGTGTGTTAACTCGCAAACGGATAGTGAGCAATAAAGAGAAAAATTTTGTTTTGAGTGTGACAACTATAGCGCGTCAAGAATTAATTGAGAGAACTCAGCTCGTGGTAAGCGAAGTTTAATTCTTTTACTAACACTGTCAAATATTGAAACATTTTGGTTTTTTTTTTGATATAAAAAGGTGCCTCAGGAAAAAATGAGGAAAAGCTCTCTGGGTTTCTGGTCTTAATTTATTACAGTTAAGGGGATAAATAGAATAAAGAGAATTTAAAATCAGGGACATTGCCCTCCCATTAAGTAAGAGAGTAAGCCACTAATTTTTTTTACTATTATTATTTGAGCACATCTCGGGGAGCTGTCAAATTTGTAGAATTATCTGCTATAATTTTTTTAGTCAATTTTTTTTTAAGAAAAAAATATTATTCACAGAAAAAAAATCTTCTTAAGTTCAGTTACCGTTAGTGTACTACTGTACCATTTGTCAGATTTATCTTTTTGACATCTAAGGGTCGTATATATTTTGTTTGTAATTACTTAATTTTTTTTGTATTAAGTCAGTAAGACCAGAATCCGCGGGCAATAAGTCCCAAATATTTTGGTGCTATCTGCAGTATATGTTTTTTTTTTGTATATCTTATTACTGAGGGGATCGTGATATTCGCGATAAGTTTTGTTCACATTATAATTATCAGTTTTTCGCGTTGTAAGTTTTTTTTTTGTAAATTCAGTCAGTCAGTTTTAGTTGTTTTTTTCCTTTTCTATTTTTTTTTATATAGATGTTTTTTTATGTTATTAAACTTCTTAAAATTAATCAATATATAGATGTTTTTTTATGTTGTTAAACTTCTCATAGTCTTGTTTTTTTAAAATAAAAACAGTAAAATTTCATTAGCGTTTTTTAATTTTTTTTTCTTTCCTAAGGGGGTTGTAAGGGAAAATATAAAGAAAGAGTAACTACTTAAAATTAATCAAAGAATCAAATATTTAGGAACAAAAAGTGAAACTCTCCCCATCCCCCCCAAAGTCCTGTCTGTAAGGTAAAGACTCTCCAACATCGTGAGAGCACTGGTGTATTTTTTTATTAGTGGTTTATCATATGTATCAAAATAGTTTGTCGACTACTTAAATTAAATTTGTTGAATAGCCCTACAGAAAGTATTTTCCTTGACAAAAAGGTCAAAAAAGAGGCATTACCATCATCTTCAAATAACTATAATAGTAGATAAACTAAGAGAGCACGAGAACATCGGACCTCCGCGGGTGTAGCGGGGACGGGGGAAAGTATGAAGAGGTATACCTCCGTTATTAGTAGTCAGATTTAAATGGGACAAACGGCATTGTATTATAAATGTGACGTCGAATAAATACGTAAACAAAAATCATGCGCAGAAACAAAGACTTAAGGGCCTTAAGGTCAAACTTCGTTATTATTAGTCAGATTTAAACGGGACAAATAGCATAATATTATAAATGTGACTTAGAATAAAAGTCATGCGCAGAAGTAAATACTAAAGGGCCTTAAGGTCAAACTTCAGTAGAGAGACTTAGAAAGAGCTGGATAATTTACAGAAATGACCGCTAGATGGCGCTGCAAACAAAGTTGAAGTATGCAACGCACTGCCATTTTTAATCCACAATCATAAGCATTCAATTTCGTTATTAGTAGTCAGATTTAAACGGGACAAACGACATTGTATTACAAATGTAACTATTGAAATTATCAAATGTACCTATTTTATAATTTATCACATTTATTTTATTAAATTTTACACAGTACAAGGTAAGTTATTTAATTTGACATTTCGCAAATCTTTAAGGTAGTATTATTTATATACAGAGTTCAAAAAAAAATTTTTTTTATTGTGGTTTGAATTTATTTTCATTTCATTGATTACTTTCCCGACCCACCTCCTAGAAGGGAAAGTATTGTGAACGAGCTAAAAAAAATTCGAGATAAAAACGGAAATATCCATTGTCGGGTCCCCTGAGATGATTAAGACCATTTCCAGATGGAAGTCTGTCTGTCTGTCTGTGTGTATGTATCTGTGTGTGTATGTATGTGTGTATTCATCCACGATAGAGGCCACACGTTTAATCCGATTGAGCTGAAATTTGGTATAGGGGTTTAGGTTACCCGTCCATTAGTTTTTGTAAGACATCTGTCAAACGGAAGTACCACTATCAAGAAATGACAGATGCAATATGTCACGGAATTGGACATGCAATTTGTCGTTTGAAAGCCCTTGAAAAATTCTATTCAGAACGGTCAAAATTTTTTCTCCAACTGTCACCTGTTAAAAATAAAAAAATGTCAAAATTTGAAATTTCAGCATTAAATATTTGAAAAAGTATTCATCCGATTGAGCTGAAATTCGGTATATGGGTTTGGGTTATCTGTCGGAAGAACTCATTAATTTTTGTACGAGATCTGTCAAACGAAAGTATCACTATCAAAAAATGACAGATGCAATATCACGGAATACAATACGTCGTTTGAAAGGCCTTGAAAAATTCTATTCAGAATCTATTCAAAATTATTTCTCCAACTGTCGCCTGTCAAAAATAAAAGAATGTCAAAAGTTGAAACTTTAACATTAAATATCTGAAAAAGTATTCGTGGATACTCGTCGGGAAAGTTTTGGGGCGACACAACCGATTTTTTTTTATCATGGTTAGAATTTATTTTTATTACAATACATAGGCGTGTCTTATAATAGCAGGATATACGAACTGCCAAGTAACTAATATATTGAATAAATAGTCAGAAATAGCCAAAAGAAAGGTAAGGGTACGTTATTAAATAACGAAATGTAAGTGCGTTGAAAATTTTTAAGTATAAATTTGTGTAAATATAAACAGTGGCTTAATCAAAAAATTAAAACCTTTTAAATCGGTACTCTACTGATTCAGTGGCACATCTGGGTACGTCTCACCTCACCTTACCGTTCTCCACAAACACCAAACAAAATGTACAGAATGCTACATCTAGGAAAGCCTTAATGGTCTAAGCTGGTAAAGTAAACCTTTAATATAGTCTAGTCAGTAAGTGTTGTTTGGGTCAAACTTTTTTCTCCAACTCCGAAAAATATGAATCAGGTGTCATTCTATTGGGAATAGCGTGTAGATGATTTTTTAAAAATTCAAGAGCCGCTTGCAAAAATTGTAGAAGTTATGAACAATTAACTGAAAAAAATGGGGTTCTATTTTTTGAAAATTTGTCAAAAACTATTTGACATTTTGCAAATTTGAAAACAGATTCAAGAAGAGGAGGAAATTTCACAAGAAAAATTTTAACTCCCGGAACTGTAGGACCAATATTTATAATTTTCCCAGAGGGTTGAAAATACGGCCGAAAACGGAGACTCTGGCTTGCGTAAGCGCCGCACTCTTTACACCTTTGTTATCAAAGAGCAAGATAAATTATGATTAAAAAAAATGGTTCATTAATAATAATTACAGATGATAGAAAAAAATTGTTAATTAACAAATACGTTTTTAAGCAATAAAAAAAATTTTAAGGAACGATTTAACAAAAAAATAATTTACATCAAAGATTATGTTTCCAAAAATCAAATTTTAAATTATCTTATAAACAACGCATTTGTTTATAACAATTTTTTTAAACAATAATAAAAAAAATTAAAAATCAGTTTCATGTGATTTATGCTCATAAAAAATAAATCAATACCAATATAAAAAAAAATATTTTTTTCAATGATTAATCAAGATTTTTAAATTTTAGCCTAAGTAAATTGTTAATAACAAAGTGAAAAGTAACAATTTTTTTATATTTCCAATCTCTTCTGAGACCTTTCACAATATGTCGAAAATAGGAAAAAAAAATGTTGATCGCGGATTATTGTACATAAATCAATCCAGTGGATACCTGATATTTTTCAGTTCTTAATTATCATATTTAATAAGTTTAAATAATATTTATTCATTAAAGGTCCAAAATGGGCGGCGCTTACGCAAGCCAGAGTCCCCGTTTTCGGCCCTATTTTCAACCCTCTGGTTCTACTGTTCTAGGAGGTACAATTTTTTTTAGTAAATTTCCTCCTTTTTTGAATCCTTTTTCAAATTTGAAAAATGTCCAATGGTTTTCGAGATATTTTCAAAAAACCAAAGCCCATTTTTTTTCAGTTAATGGGGACGTATTATGTATTTTTTTTAAATTAGGTCCTTAAAAGTATGTTATCAAATATGCCTACAAAAGTATTTTTAATTTTTTTAAACCTGTATTATATTTAAAAAAAATTAAATTAAAAATATCTACATTAATTGATAATACTGTTAAGAGATGTCAGTATATACGAATTGAATTCCTTATTGAATAGAGGCCAGATGTAAATATGGGAAAAGAAGAAAATTGCATTGTTTTTATTTTCGCCGTGACTAGCAGTACATCGGATGTGCTTATTTATATTGTACATCGGAAAATAAAATAAATTACCTAATTTTTACATCTCGAACTTTGAGAAAAAAAGACACTTTACTGTATAAATCTAGTTACCATGTCACTATCTTTATGTAGATTTTAAGAAGTTAAAGCGTGAAATCTAATAATCATTAATTTTTTTAGAAAAAAACTCTACTATACAAATCAAACCAGTTAACAATCACTATTTTTGAAGCTAAAAAAATATTAAAACATAAAAAAATGGCCGTACTAGGATGAAACTGCGGCCCTTTTAAGGCATGTTCATGCTCATACGAATTTCGCAAAATTTATGCGAATAAAATGGCGCCTGAAAATTTCGCAATAAAGTTGAAATATTTGAACTTTTTTGCAGATTCGGATGATGACGTGTCACAGAATGTGACAGATATCATTAGTGGTAAATGTTCGTAATATAATCTATAAAAGTTCAATATGTTTAGTTTTGTTTCTGTTTCTGAATCCATTATTTTTTATAGTTAAGTTTGTTTACAAAATTCACGAACAGAACACCATAATTTCACATATTTTGACTTATCTGACTTGACCGTTGGCAGAAACCGTCAAATTATATCGCCCAAGTATGAACATCAAATTTTGGGGAGGGCAAAACATTTTCCGATTCGCATAAATTTTGCGAAATTCGTATGAGCATGAAGATACCTTTACACCGAAACCATATACTATACAACGACGTTACAGAAATAATATCAAACTTATCAAGGAAATGCGCCAACATACTTCTATACTTTGTAAACCTTAAAACGCAATGAACGGCCGAAGTACAAAATAAATGTGTACATCCGATGTACTGCTAGGCACAACGTTTTATTTTTGACTTTTCATTGTAATATATAACCTTTTATTTTTAAGGCTATTTGGTTTAGTAATGCTCCACAGATAACTGTAAAATATTACTTGTCATGCCATCTACATTATTTTAAACAAATTAATGTAGGTGACGTCACTTGGAAATTTTGAAAATTTATTTCTTAGTAATCGTAGTGTTTCAAAATTAACCAAGCTTATTTTTATGAATAATTTTAAGTAGATTTTCATATACTACAAATGAATTTGCTGTAGCTACCGCACCACACGTCCCCTTTGTTTATAACATTTGCAATTTTTGCAAGCGTATCTTAATTTTTTTCAAAAATCATCTACATGCTAGTTTGACCCAAAAAGCACTTGTTGACTGGATAGATTTATATAGGATTATAAGGATAAACCGTCATAATTACTACGCTGTTTCTATGATTTAAATAATTTAATTTGAAAATAATGAGACTTGTCGCATCTTCGGTTTTCATTCCATAATTATTATGAAAAACAGAATCAGAAACTAATTATGAAATTTTATCTTAATTAAGTAATATTTATAAAAATTACAATTTTTTCATTATATAATAAAATCATTTTATTAATTTTACAGTGCCATCAACGGTCACATTTTATTTTCCCTATGCCCATTCGAGTTTCTATATTTGTTTTGTGTCCAATATAAGGGCAATAAAAATAAACCATCGTCGTCATCGTGCCGCAAAATACACAACAAAATCAACTCGTGTCGCAGTAATTGTACTGTTTTTGGGATTTAACTTTTATTACTTTTTCGTTATATCTTGATGAAGAGCCTAATAAAAAGATTGAAAATAGCAACTAACGATTATTACTTTCGTTATTCCTGTTTCTTTTTTTAATTTCTATTCGAAAGAAAAAAAGTAATCAATTTTGTTCCATCTTTTTCTCGTGTTTAGGTAACGAAGTTAAAAATAAATAAAATTGACGTTTTGTTAAAATAAGTTAAAAAAAAATGTTTCGATTTTTGTGGGATTAGGTACAAAATTAAAAAGTATTTATTTGACTTATAAATATTATTCTTGGAATTTTTTATTTCCGTTCTGTTATGCTGTGTTTTTCTTTGCTTATTACTTCCAACCGTTTCGGCTGCAACTACGGCAGCCACCTTCAGTGGCGTGGACGAAGAATTCTTCGCGACGTATCAACGGAAACTGCAGCCTCCTTCGCTTTTTGTATGAAAACTATTGTCCTGAGTTATGGAGGAGGGAATCTTGTAAAGACACCTCACGCTTGGTTCTATGTGTGAGGTAGCGGACTCTCCCCTGATCGCTCTGCTCCCTGATCCTCGGTAATTTGTCCTTTTTTGGGTGTGTTTTTTTGTACCCTGCTGTAGGAGCCACTTATATGTGGGTCTGCGCTAGCTTTTTTGGTGCGACTTTTATATAGCGGTTTTATTTTCTCGTTCGTTAGTACTGTGTGCCAGATACTAGGTAATATTGTTGTTTCTTCTTTTCTTTTCAAATTCTCTTTGGGTTTGTATATTTCTATTGCTTCTACGTTTAAGCTGGCAAAATAATGTCTTCATATTGCTGATAGGTCGGTGTTTTCAGAAAGGATCTTTTGTTTTCCGTCGGATAATATGTGTTTCGGCGATTACAGACTATTCGGTTTGTCCTAAACTACAGCTTCGTTTGTGTTCTGTTATTCGTGTGCTAATGACGCTTCGTTTGACCTATGTAGTGATTTCCTTTTTCCTTAAAATTTTTCCAATCCGGTCAGTGGCACCTTCTATGTATGATAGATAGACAGTTCCTTGGTATTGGCATGTAACACCAAGGGAAAATATAACCAATCGTGATGAAGAACAATACCAAGGAACTGTCTATCTACCATACATTGTGATATGGAATTAAAAAGAATTCAATTTTTTTAATATAAAATTTAAAAATCATAAAACCATTAAAATAAAATTTTTGTTAAAAGTAAAGAAATAAAACCCTGTACATAAATTACCCTATCTTAATGGTAAACTGCTACCTTAATATTTTGGTTCAAAATAAGCAATGTAAAAAATTTAAGTATCACCACAGAACATAGGATCAACCAGAAGCGAATGTAAGGCCTTTTGACACATCATTTTTATTCGTATGCGTGGCAACTCCCTCTACAAGTGGTGCATAAGTCAAAGTGATCCATTCCTATCTTTTGCCTTCAAATTAATAGGATACTTTGACAAGTGTTAAATTAATGTGGATTAAACAAAGACAGTTTTCAAAATTCAAAAAGAAAGTGAGGTATAGAAACTAAACATATTTTTGATGCGTCTATCAACTGTTAAGAAATTTAGTGGATAACGATAATTTCAATTTTATAAATTATAATTTCTAGTTGTTAGTTTCCCAAGTTTGCCTTCGCTATTGCTATTTTGTTGTATTTAAAGTGACTGCTTTTATTTGTATGACATTTGTAGTTTTTATATACTTTTATATTAAGAACTATTTTTGTGTAAATGTGTCTGGTCAGGGACAAATTCATTGTATATTTCGTGGATGTTTTCAGAAACCGGAGGCATAAAAAGTATTTTCACCCTGGTTAAGATCCGGTGGTTAAAAAATAATAAAATTAAATGCCATCGTTTTTCACAAACTGTGTTTACTTTAAAAATAAGAATATACTTTTAATGAAAATTATTCCAATATTCTAAAACCTTTGTTACCTGATCAGAAAATTGTTATGTATCTAAATTTTTTTAAGGTAAAAAAACTTTGTGCATATATTTGGTTAATAAATGTATCTAATTTTATTTTATTTTTGTTTCTTAACATCATAGTTATTTTTATTTTTTTAATACTATCAAACTATAATTAATAGCTAATTGAGTTCACGTTAGTGTTTATTGTCAAGATGATTTTTTTTATTATTGAAAATAAAAAAAAACTGCTATAGTTCTTTTTAAACCAACTGATTTCAAAATAAAAAATAGATAAACACGAAAAGCTATAGAGCCCTATTTTTAAAAATTTGTACTTGTAATAGATACAAAATATGGTTGTAATATTAAGTACAATTTTAGACGTAAAGCTATGTCAAGTACGATTTTAGACGTGTTAGTTTTTTTTAGTGTAGTTTAAAGTGTCTTAGTTTTTTCAGAGTATCTGCAAGTGGTGCAAGGTCACCAGATTTTGACCCCACTACATCAAAGGTGCCGACGCTAGATTTCGCGTCTGGTTAATCCTAGGTTCTGTGGTATCACAAATGGTGGTAATTAAAAATGAAAAACTTACCTATTAATGGAGCATTTCGAATAAAAAGTAGTTTGGAAATTTTTAAATAATCCTAGGAAGTAAATTTAATACAAAATGATAATAAACTCTCCAAATAAATTAAATTTAATGTTTAAAAATCGAAATTTTCAGGCAGTTTATAATAAAGCAGATTGATTGGTCCATTAAAATAATTTTCCATCAAACTGCTACTGCTACTTTGTTCCTCCCAAAATAGATAAATGTTTCTTTAAAATAAATTTAATATAAACCAATATTCTACTAAAAATGTAAAATTATGTATATAAAATAAATAGTGAATAAAATTCAAACAACGTACAATGAAGAAAAACTTTGGCCAGCCTCTACGTAGAAAGAAGATATAAACTTTGTACATTTCAGTGAAGGTAATCAGAAGTCTTTCCCACAAAAAATTAAATAATAAAAAAATAAACATTTTTCTAAAGTTATCAAACATTTAAATAAAATATAAAATTAAAATAATTTTTTGTAAATATTAGAATAGTTTGTAAAAATTCGTTTTAAAAGAAACTCACCAGGTGAAAGGATTCTTCTTAAAAGTTTCAGCCATTTTCTACTCATCAGCTATGCTGAGTTCAAAAAGTACGCTCCGATAGATCATTTTCATTCCATGGTGTAACGTTTATGCGATTCGGTTGTCTCGCTCGTGTGACTTCTTTTCGAACGGGTACTGTTGTGTTCGGTTAAAGCCAAAAGTCAAGTAAACTAATCTAGGAACGAAAGCAGGAAAAGTAAACAAAAACAATCAAGATAGATAGCGTAATAATACAAGAGTCGGTAATCTGTTAACAGCATACACAATTTTAGCAATAACAAACACAAAACCACTACAAAGTCTATAATCGTTGCTGGAAATCAAAAACCAACTAATACAAACTACTTCTTTCAAACTGTAAATGAAGTAGAGCGAAGAATTTCAAGGTTGTTACTCTTGTCAGTCAAAAGTGTCAAATGTGCATATCGGGTGAATCTCAACCTGCTAAATTATCAGTTGGAAAAAACCTTAGACCGTTTGCTATTAGACATGCCTTGTTTACATTTTTATATGCAATATTTTGAAGTCGATACATCTTGTCTCTTTCTATGACATTTCTCCTGGTGAGGGGTATCCGGTTTGTGCGGGGAAGTGTTTACAAACTTCAATAGAAGTGGCGTACGCCCATGGAACTTACCACAAGTATCGTTTACAATTTAAGTAACTCAATAAAACTGTAGAAAATAGCTCGGACATTTATTTAAACCCTCGATGAGTTACTTGCGATACTGTTTGTTTACGTGTTTGTATACAAACTAACTGTCATATCACAACCTGCTATGCTTAGATATCGACTTCAAGAGAAGGATGGAAAATTGATGTCTAATAGTAAATGGTCTAAGAGAACGTATTTTTCGAACTGTACAGTAGGTTACTAGAATCTAGAGACAGAAATTCTACTTTGATTTCTGTCATCAGTGCCCCAAGTAGCAAAGCGACGTCCGCCCGACGTTGTCCTACACAACTTTGACGTTGGGTGACAACGTTGTGGCGATCACGCGGCGACCCTGATCTGGCACAGTTTGGTGAATCATTTTTGAGTCGTGCCGACGTGTTGCGCGACCAAAAACCAACGTTGTGACGGCGTTGTTTTGACGACCGTACCGACGTCGGCTCGACTTCGTACACGACCAAAATCCAACGTTGCAGGTGTTGCTGTTTGTATGTTCTTTTAATAGTGTTGGTGAATAAAACTTTACTAACTCGGAGATGCACGATGTATCGAACGATGTGAAAACAAACACGATGAAAGCAAATTGATATGATTAATAACATTATGGCTTCCACGTACTTAGTAAATAATTAAGGATTTATTCGTTTGAACCTCCGTCTACAAAGAATTCTCAAACCCCGTGAATTTTATTGATAAATATGTTGATGCTACCTCCAAATATTCTCAAGCGCCCCTTTTATTTTGTGTTTTTGAAAAATATTTTTTAATTTATTTAATAAACAAAATTATCAAAATTATTAAATTGAGCTTGGAAGCACTTATAAAAGTTTTCCGAGATTATGTACGGCTAAGAATTATAATTTTATATTTAATATTACACGTAAAATATTATCAAATCTCTTTTTTTCACTTGGAATAGAAACTAACCTACAAAATTTTTATTCTTAACATGGCGGAGATAAGGTGAACTTTTTTGACCAATAAGAGAAGCGTCTAGGGAGAACTTGACAAGAGAATATGTTTCGGATTAAAAAGGCAGTGAATACGTAGCCGTAGCCGATCCTTTTGTCAAAATTTTAAGAATTTTTAATAACCATATTTTTACGTAAGCTTAAGCGCACGTCGTTTTATAATTATAAAATGGATAACCCAAACATAGGAGCTAAATCGGTGCGATCAACTGAATCACAGCTAATAAATTATGTCTACCGACTAGTAGTAGTAGTCGGCCGGTATCAGCAACGTATTCACTGCGAAATATACATAACCTATAATACTTCGACATAAAAGTACAACGATAGGATCTTCCACTGATTCTTTTGATGAGCAATCTTCTGAAGCTAATTACAAATGAAAAAAAATAAAGCCATTTTTTTGGCTATCATGATTGTCACCATTAAGTAATGAAATAAACTTTAACAACCGACCTACCCAAATTAGGAGAATAGCTCGGCCCACTTTGCTTTCGGAGTTTCAGTTTTCGGTAAAATGTTGTTAAGTACTTAAATTTCTTCCGTTTGTTTGGCATAGTTATAAAAACAAATTAGTAAGGTTATACCAATAGAGTAAGGTTATATTTTATAATTTCAAAACACGGATGTCGGATACAATACAATCAAATAAGTAAATTATAACCTCAAATACAACTGTCAATTGTCATGATGGGACCTTTTTCGGATACGATTTTCGGATAAATGAGACTTGGATTTTATTTTTATCCGAAATTCAGTTTTTATCGGATATCGGATCGACGGAAAACGGACGCATGAGACTCCGGCTTAATTCGCGAAGTCGTAAAATATGACGTCCGGCCGACGTTGGGCACTGTGATAAATCCGACTATCTAAGAGTTGGTGCAGCATCCAACGTCAGTCCAACGTCGCGATGTTCATGTAAAACAACGTCGTAAATAGGTGAAGTAGCCGACGTTGGCACGACGTTCTCAAAGTGCAAATTATTAGACATTGGAATCTCAACGTCGGGAATACGGCGATCCGACGTTGTACAATGGTATAAATGATTTTAGTCGCCATACAACCAATTGCCGACGTTGTGATTGGTGCAGAATAAGTCGGGTAGTCAGCAAATTGCTACTTGGGGCGGTTAAGGTTAACTTGAAAGTTTGATTATTTATCATTGTGTGGAATGTAGATGGGGGAAACGGCGATTTTTATATTACTGTGAGAACAATTGCGATCGGTTGACAATCATTGTTCTTTTTAGCAGTGATTATATCACTCTTCAATTCACAATGCTAACAAACCGTATTACACTAAAAACTATATGTTTATGTTACTCATTTAATTTAGCAGTGAACCACTGAATTGATCTAACGTTACGTTAGTCGCTTGCGGATGAACATGGACATCTCACACATTACTTTTTCGGTTGCGTTTGATGTAAAATAAAATAAAATATACATAATTTCACAACAAAATTTTATACTATTATACTAAAATACAAATATATTTACATAAGTAGGTCAGAAAAACAATACCAAGACAAAACAATAAATAAAATATAGGTACCTACATAAAGAAAATAAAATTTTTCGAAATCTTATTTAAAAAGAAAACAAAAAAATTGATTTCAGCTGAAATCGAAACAACCCTAAACTAAAAATAGCATGGATATATTCAAGATCTAATGTTCATTGAAAATGATGCATGCTGACATTTTAGATATTATAAATCGAGAAAAATTTATGATTGTTCAAATTATTTTCAAGAATTAGATAAATTATCCTAAGATTCCGTTTTACAACCCAACTACCTGTATAGTACTAAAACATATCGGAGATGAGTTAAAGTTTAATAATTTGTAAGTACATATTAATACTATTACAATTTTTGATTAAAAAAATTATTGAAGAAACAACAGCTCAGTTATTATGGACCAACTATTCTTAAATTTTATTTATATACTACACATAAAATTGCAATTGGAGATTTTGTTGTGGCTCATCAAACCACAGTGTCAAAGAGTTGTTAAAAAAGTATCCCATGTGTTTACATACTTGAGGGTCTACGCCATTTTTTAATATTATGGCACGTTTTCCTTTTCGTTGCAGCTAGCAATTAAATTTTTTAATTGAAATAGCAAATGTACTTATTGCCAAAGGACCCCGCAAAATCCTTATGGAAATTGGGTCTCGGTGGATTTATTTTAATTTTTGATATGATGTAGTCCATGGAATTCTGAACATATATTAACATTGCGCCAATGAACAGTTTTTCTACTGTCCATAATGGACTATTTATTTTTGAAGACTGGAAAAATATCTTGAAATATTTTATTCTAATTTATATTGCATAACAGTGTTCTTAAAAAAATATATAACCCCCACCCCACATATTTAACCCCTACCCCTATATAAAGAAATAAAAAAATATTAATTGCTGACTCACTTCAAAAATTATAAGGGAATGTTTTAATAAGTTAAAAATATCGGTGGATTTTGCTGAATTTTTAGTATGACATAGTCCATTTGATTTTGACCAAAAATTCATTGGATGCGAATCATCAAAAATGAACGGTTTTTCTGCTACAGGGGGTTACATTCACACTATACTCATATTTGTAAAGACGGCAACAAATTTTTTAAATGTTCTATTCTAATTTATATTCAATAATTATTTTTTGTAAAAAAATTATACCCCTCCGCTACCCTCTCTCATATTTAAATAAATAAAAAATAGTAATTGCTGGGTTCCTTCAAAAATCATAAGGAAGTTTTTAATAAACTCAAAATATCGGTGGATTATGAAAACGAGTCTAGTCAATTTTTACCAGGCTCGTAAAACACTAGATTTGGCCTGCCTTTAACCGGGACATTATAATTAAAAAAATATTTAAGACAAAACTATGAATTTGACCCCCTACTGAAAAAAATGTTTTATTAGGGAGGTGGTGTAAGAGAGAGTTTATATTTTTTTTATCTAAAATGCGCAATATGTGACATAAAACCGAATGAACCATTTTAAAATATTGTTCCAGCCTTAAAAAATAAATGGTCCATTGTGAGCAAAGTGTGAATGTAACCCTCTATAGCACAAAAACCGTTCATTTTTGATGATTTTCACCCATTCAATTTTTGTTCAGAATCAAATGGACTATATCATACTAAACATTCCGCAAAATCCACCGATATTTTTAACTTATTAAAACCATTCCCTTATAATTTTTAAAGTGAGTCAGAAATTAATATTTTTTTATTTCTTTATATAGGGGTTGTTGTTAAATATGTGGGGTGGGGGTTATATATTTTTTTAAGAACACTGTTATAAACTAGAATAAAATATTTGAAAATATTTTTCCGTCTTCAAAAATAAATATTCCCTTACGGGCAATACGTGAATTTAAGCCCCCCCTTGAAGAAAAACTGTTCATATTTGGGGGTTGGCGCAATGGTAACATATGTTCAGAATTCCATGGACTACATCATATCAAGAATTTAAAAAAATTCACCGAGACCCAATTGCCATAAGGATTTTGCGGGGTCCTTTGTCTATCTTTTGGCGAACCACTTACACAGTTGACAATATACAAGTTTTGTCATTTTCTTTTATATTTTGACTCACCAGTTATTTGAAGAATCCGTTTATTCATTAAAATTATATTCAATTCATAATTTCAATACATATCAATAAATATGTAGAATGTGTCACTGACCAGATTGGAAAAATCTTAAAGAAAAAGAAAATCATCACTAGCTACAAACCAACAATGAAAATAGGATATTATTCATAACAGTAAAAGACAGCAGAGATCCGCTTACAGCATTAGTCTATACAATTCCAAGCACTTGAGGAAAAGTGTACGTAGGACAAACCAAGAGACGCATTAGCATACGAATAATAAAACACAACCGAAGCTGTCGTTTGGGACAAATCAAAAATGCTGCAGGTGCCGAACACATATTATCCAACGGAGAACACAAGATCCTTTTTGACAAGACCGATCTATTAGTAATATCAAGACCAGATTAAACTTAGAAGCAATAGAATTATACAAACACAAAAAGAATTTCATTAAAAAAGAAGAAAAAATAATATTACCTAGGATCTGGTACACAGTACTAACGAGTGCGAAAATAAATCAGCTAAATACCAGTCGCGCCAAAAAATCGTTCGCAGACACACATATAAATGGCACAGTCGAAGCGAAGGAGGTGTAACGAAGTTTTCGTTACCAAACGGTTTTCTTGATCAATTTCAATTTTTTACACCTTGTTTTTTATTTTTTATTAAGATCCGCGAAACATTTTATGTAAATAATAATACCGCTAACGGAGCCATCGAGTCCTCCCCTCTCTACACCGTATGTAGAAACGATCGATCGAGAATCAATCGCGATATTGAATCAGCGGTCAGTTAGTTCGCAGACACCGCCAGAGCCAGTCGACTACCCAGCAGCTGCCGTAGGATACGATATACTGGGTGAGCTATTCTAAGTATAAATTAATATTATTTCGTGAAATTTTCTAAGTCCGTATTTTTGAATTAAAATAAATTTAAGTGAAATCTACCAAGTCCGTGATTCCGATTACACGCAAGCGCGAATTAGGAGTGGGTAACTTGAAGGAAAAATCGCGAAATAAAATTCAGTTGTGTCTACCGCTTGGGCCAGAGCAGTCGAAGGAATCATTAGCTCCGTCGAGAAAGGTACTATTTACTATTAATATAATTTTGGTTTTGAAAATATTCTAAGTTTTAATCCGTAGTTAAGTAAAAATTCGGAAAATATTCTAAGTCTTTAGTTTTGAAATTCGTGAAAATATTCTAAGTTTTAATCCGTAATTAATCAAAAATTCGAGAAATATTCTAAGTCATTACTTTCCGGTATCGCGCATGTGCTGATCCCCTCCTCGTCCGTCGCAAAGGAGTGGGATATAGAGAGAATCGGTCGTTCTGGTTTTCAGAGATTAAAAGTCAGTCTTCTTCGAGCCGCTAGCAGGATCAACACGCTGACCAGGGAAACCATCCAGGATAGGACCGGTGAGACATAGTATCTATTAAGTATTTAATGTTAATTGTTAGATTAATTCTTCGTTATCATTTTGCTACGATCCGCGTTAAGTTAGGACAACCGACAGAAAGTGCTTCCTGTGTCTTTTGGTACGCTGCACTATCCGTCGCCGTGTTAAAATTAGGAAAACCGACAGAAAGTGCTTCCTGTGTCTTTTGGTACGCTGCACTATCCGTCGCCGTGTTAAAATTAGGAAATCCGACAGAAAGTGCTTCCTGTGTCTTCTGGTACGCTGCACTATCCGTCGCCGCGTTAAGTAGGAAAACCGACAGAAAGTGCTTCCTGTGTCTTCTGGTACGCTGCACTATCCGTCGCCGCGTTAAGTAGGAAAACCGACAGAAAGTGCTTCCTGTGTCTTCTGGTACGCTGCACTATCCGTCACCGCGTTAAGTAGGAAAACCGACAGAAAGTGCTTCCTGTGTCTTCTGGTACGCTGCACTATCCGTCGCCGCGTTAAGTAGGAAAACCGACAGAAAGTGCTTCCTGTGTCTTCTGGTACGCTGCACTATCCGTCGCCGCGTTAAAATTAGGAAAACCGACAGAAAGTGCGTCCTGTTTCTTTTGGTACGCTGCACTATCCGTCGCCGCGTTAAAATTAGAAAAACCGGCAGAAAGTGCTTCCTGTGTCGTTTGGTATGCTGCACTATCCGTCAGCGCGTTTAAATTAGGAAAACCGGCAGAAAGTGCTTCCTATGTCTTTTGGTACGCTGCACTATCCGTCGGCGCGTTTAAATTAGGAAAACCGGCAGAAAGTGCTTCCTGTGTCTTTTGGTACGCTGCACTATCCGTCGTTGCGTTGAGAAGGAAAACTGACAGAAAGTGCTTCCTGTGTCTTTTGGTACGCTGCACTATCCGTCACCGCGTACTAACCGTCAAGGGACGATAGGGAAATTCTAAAAACACAATTTTTATTTAAATCGGTCGCATATCGTGGTTCAGTGCGCTTACGATTGGTCTCGTCTTTCCATTATACTTTAAACCGTGACTTTACGCTTGATTTGCTTTAGTTTGCATATAACCTGCTTGACTCGCTTGAATAACCTGTACGTAGTCCCCGCAATTAATGCTTTGGTATTGAAACTTGTTGCACGCCCTCCTTTTCCCTGTTTTCCGACTCCTGTGTTATTTTTTTAATAAAGCTGTTTACAGTACCACTTGGATTTTTATTTATTTACTTTTTGTTATTATTCTTACTTCTTTTTCATATTTACGAGTATCACCAGCAACGCAGCGAATACCCAGGTCCTCAACCCAGTGGAGCAAGTAAAGCCCGCCCTACTGGCCTAAAACACATTGGTCAATACCACAAATGACCCCTGGAGTATTCTTTCTCCACTGACGCTGCCCGTGCAAGTGGCCTTCACACTCAAAACGGAAGGTGGCGCCAGAGGAAACCCGAAACCTGGACAAAAGGCGCCAAACCACCGCTTGACGACGCAAAGAGCGTTACAGAGGTTTAAGTTTTAGTTGATACGTCGAAAAGAGTAATTCGACTATGCCACTGAAGATGGCTGCCACTATTACAGCCGATACGTATGGAGGAAATAACCAAAGAAGATCACGACATAACAGATCGGAAATAAACAATTTAATTGACATCGGCCTTGAAATCCTACATTCGTACAATATTAATCTTATTAGAAACCTAATTTTAATATACTTGCTGTTAGAAATAATGATACTTTTGTCGTTACGTATTGTTGTGTAATATTTCCAACTGACTTATGATTTGTTTATGGTAATTTTACCTTATCTGTAATTTTTTTTGGCCCCGTTGCATTAGCATAAACGGGGTTTTCAATTCACTACAAAATACTGTTTCAAAATTGGTACTTTAAATCTGACCAAATGGTTAGCAAAATTACTCAAAAAAAGTAAAAGTAATAATTTCGCTATATATCCCATAGGGCTCACTGGCTCACTTATGAATTTACTTTCACCCGCAAAATCTCTAGAACTACCAATCGGATTGAAGTGTTTAAAAGGCATAGATAATTGATGGAAATTTTATTTTACAAATGAATTTGAAAAATAGCCAAATTCATATCGTAAATTGCGTCAGAAAATTTCATATATATTATTTTAGTTTTCAATTCACTACACAACAGGGCTTATCATTGGTATTTTAAATATGACAGCATGGTTAGCTAAAGCATTAAAAAAAGTATCAGTTTGAGTTACCATTTCGCCTTACATCCCATATTAAAGGCACCACGCCCACTTTTGTCAATTTACTCCCACTCGCATTATCTCTAAATTTACTCGAAGTTTTTGATAGCTCATTTAAAAAGTTTTGATAAAAAAAAATTTATTCCATAAAAATTTTTTAAAACGGCCTCCTTCATACCGGAAATTGAGTCAGAAAATTTCAAAAAAAATATTAAAAATACATTAACTTTTATCATTAAGCATAAACATATTTGAATTCACCGCGGCGTTGTCTGAATAAAGAATAGTCTTTCAACCTCATGAGTAAAACAGAAAAGTAAAAGATGAGACGGATATATATATATCGGTACGTGGCGACACACCAGATTTATGGCGGCAATATTTGCAACTTCTCAGGTAGATTATTTTTTCTTTCTAGTAAACACTAGAAGGCTCTCTAGCAAGTAATTCGTAAAACAAAAAAATACCGCAAGATGTCTTACTCTGATAAGGTTTCTATACAATGCTTGAGGTATTTGTGATGTTAGAACATTGTTTGAAAAAACTTTCACTTTTTAAACTTAATTTTTTTTGCAAGAGGAAAAAATCTGTATATAGTTGGAATTGAATATGTATACAAAAACGAAATAACAAAAAAATCTAGTGAGCTGAATGCGCTTCAGATATTATTCATCCAAAAATAAGTTTATAATTAAATATAAACTTTGCGAATAATTTTTCAATTCTTAAAATATTTTTAACATATACAGTTTTCAAAATAACAGAAAACGCTTTATTGGTGGTGGTAAATTTTAGACTTCTAAACTCAAAGTTTATAGAGAGAAGTCTTATAATACTGTCTGGTCTGTCTGTCCGCGTTTATAACTCAAAACCGAAAAGAGAAAAAGACAAACGGTCAAGATAATAAACTCAGCATACCTTGAATAGCTCCCAAATAGATTTTCAGATTTTTATGACTTCCGGTTTCAAAACTGCTCAAGGTTTTACAAACCAGAACCGGAAGTGATAATACCGGTTTCAAAAATAGCATTCAGACGTGAATCGATATTTGAAAACAGATTTGAGATATATTCATGGTTCCTGCGAGATAATGCGCTTTAGATCATATCTACGCTATGCTAGAAGCGGCATATAGGTTCCCTAACAAGGCCGGATATCCTAGAGGTATGTCCTTTTTATGTACTGTGGTACAAGGACATGATTGGGACATCCAGTGGATGACCCATCTGGTATATCCATAGGTTGTCCCTTTCATGTCCGTGATTTTTCTGATATCCATTTACATAAGAAATATCGAAACTCATTAATTCAAGTTTTAAAGTTGATATTTTTGTTTAAAAATCTTGTTTTCTTTTTATCAAGAAATTGAAAAAAATTGTTCAAGAATTTCTGGGATGTGACTGTTTCGCATGAGCAAATATTGTTAATGCATAATCTGAATCTCCAAGGGTGATACAAATTATACACAAATCTCAATGAAATTTCGTTTTATTTTCGTTTCTGTGATTTTATCCTCAAGGCTTAAAAGGAAAAGTAAACTAAAACCAGTGATTTTATATTTGCAGTAAAGTTGTTTTGTATTGAACATCTTTGGATTTATTTATTTTCCACATTTTCCATGAAATATTTCATGAAAAAAAAAACAGAACATTCGAGGAAGTCCTCATATATCCCAGTGATGTCCCTGGAACATCCCTAGAGTGTCCCTTTGATGTCCTTTGTTGGAACTTGGTACATCCCTGGGACGTACCAGAAAAACATCCCAATGTGTCCTTTTTTTGGAAAGTTTAGATATCCCTTGGATGTACTTAGTACGTACCATGTCCCAATGAAGGATATCCCAATAGCAAATGATGGACGTCCCTGGGATGTACTTATATTATTATAGTTACTTGTTTGGTAGGTCCCGGAGGGGGGGTCTACCAATGAGAAATCAGAATCCACGTATTTTGACCAATGGCAAATCAGTACCCGACTCAGAGTACATATATGATCCAGGCTAATGGTTGTTGAGAACGTTACGTGCCTGCTACGCGTAGGTGCTTCTGACTTGTTTTAATTTAGAATCAAGTACATAAACAAGTCAAACAGAAGCTCCTGCGCGTTAGCAGGCACTTGTAAACAAAAATGCGATTATCTAATGAAGCATAAAAGTTGTCTAAAATCTTTTCAAATATCGATTCAGCGTTAAATTTCACGTCATATAATGCTGTTTTTGAAACCGGTAGTATCACTTCCGGTTCTGGTTTGTAAAACCAGTTTTGAAACCGGAAGTTAGAAAAATCTGAAAATCCATTTGGGAGCTAATCAAGGTATGCTGAGGTTAATACCATTTACCGTTGGTCCTCTATCTCTTTTCGTTAACGAGTTATAAATGCGGGCAGACGGACAGACAGAGCCGTATTATAAGACTTCTCCTTTAGGGTTTAGAGTCTAAAAGTAAGGTATGGGGATCAGGATCAAAAACGTAAAGAGCAAAAATATTTTGTTAAATGAGCAGGCAAAAAAAAATAATAAAAAACTAGTAAAAGGATAATCTCTGCGCGATTTTTCAAGACTACGGCCCGTTTCCATCAGTGGAAGAAAATCCGATTCGAAAAAAATGGAATTTTTCCAATATTATCGAGATATCTCGGATAGAAGTTTCACTTAAGGCGGGACCGGGATCGTTGGACCCGAAATTGCTCATCTTCTGAGTCTTTCTTTTTTGAATAAAAACCGATGGCCGAAAGAATTTTCCGGATCGGCCGTACCGTTCTCGAGTTATCGTGTGCACAGACATCGTCACATCCACACATCCACACAGGCAGACTTTTTTTTCGCGGAAAATCAATTTTTTCCACGTTTCATGACATTTTAAGTCATTTGGAGCAAAAAAAATTTTTGAGATTTTTGCACGATTTCAATACTACACGGTTTGCCGCCCAAGGTATTGGGTATTGGCGGCCGTGGTAAAAACAAACTCAAGTGGTAAAACTACGAAATAATTATAAATAGAAAGGAGATAAATCAGATAAAATGAGAAGTATTGGAAGAATCACACGTAACAGAAAAAAAAACAAAAACCTAAAAAATCAGAAAAAAGACAGAAAAAATCGGAAAAAATGAGAAAATTTCAGAAGGATCAGAAGAAATCAGAAAAAATAATAAATAAAAAAGCTGGAAGTAGAATTTTTTGTTTAAAAATTAGCCTCGAAATTACCTACCACATTTTGTTTGTTTGGGTGAATATAATTTCAGTAAATTGAGGCCGATAATTTATTAAATTATCTAAAATATATATGCAGACTCTAAAAACTAAAAATCATGTTTGTTTACAAAATCTGTAGATACCAATTTTTTTGTTAATTTATTTATCTTTTAAAAACAAAAACGAGGTAGCAAGGTTGTCAACTCTCATCTGTCAAATTCAATGTTTTTTTTAACAAAATCTTTAAAATCCTCACAAAACAGTTTTAAATTTAATTTTATTAGATCCTGTATAGATGCAAATGTAAAATGAAAATTTCTCATATATATTACCTACAAAGTCTCATTTATTTAACGTCTTCTCGTTTGTAAAAAATTGCCCAATTTCACAGATAATCCAAATAAAATGGGAATTTTTTTATATTTTGGCAACCTTGTTAGTCATCAGAAAACAGCCAGCCAACCAACCCAATGCTAAAAATTGTCTCGAAAACAGTTTTCTTCTTTTTAAATTTGAGCGAAAACAGTTTTCTTAAATTTCATCAAAAACACCAGCGGGCAGCGCCATCTGAACATTTGGTCCAAAACTTGTGTTTGCCATCTATACGTTTGGTCCAACACTACAAAAAAGTGTTAAATTTTTAGTCCATAAGGTTACAAGACTATTCTTTATTCAGACAACGACCACGGGTTTTTATCTCAGAGTAAATATATATAGAGAGGGCATTCTATCCTTTTTTATTAAGCCAACATCTAGTTGACTTTTGTTGACATCGTCCTCTAGAAATTCCATAAGCTTACTTTCTAGCAGGATAATTTAAAATCATACATTAAATAGTTTACAGTTTGTGAGTTGATTTTAAGTGATTTTCTTGAGAGGTTGTTAATCATGAGAGAGAAATGTGAAAAATGTGGTGCTTTTCTCAAGTCATTAGATAATCAATCTTACACTTCACAAGTAAGGAAAGTAGTTTTTGAAAAATTTAAAATATATTTTCATTATTATAGAGGTTTCCTGTTGATGAATCAAGACGAGTACAGTGGTGTGTAATGCTCTGAATTTGGACCAATATAAGTTGATAAGATTTGATAAATTTTTATTTTGCTTCCTTTCTTTTTTATGTTATATACCATTCACATTTTTTTATGTTATTCGCATTTACTCCTTACTGTAAACAAGGTTTTAGAAGCAATAAAAAATCTTATTTATTTGATTCCATTATTAAATACGTACATTAATATAAATTTACAAGCATTTGCTATGTTTTATTGTTAATATTTATCAGTATTACAGAAAATGCAACTTTATCGATATTATAACTTACGACATATTTAATTCAAATGTGATATATTAATAACAAGTAAAATACCCAATTTTAATTTTCTTTTTTTTGCTAAAATAAGTAAAAAGTTATAATTCTTCGCGTCGCCACTGTCTAATACATCACGTCAATTTTTATTGTTGATTTCGTCCTCTGCACGAGATTTTTCTGCCCGTCTCACGTCCCTCGCCCACAAACTTTGCCCAGAGAGAGGGCTAGATGTTGGCTTAAATTTTGTAAATGACATTAGATATACAGGGCATATCTAGTAGTTCCTTTATCTGAGGTTTTTATCAATCAAAAACCAAAATAATTTCATTATAATATTCTCATTAGTAATAAAATTCTTAGATGCATAGAATACAAATCTTACCCCAACGTATTATGTACAATTATATTATGGTACGTTGAAGTGGTGTTTGAATTGTATGCATATAGGCACTTCACCACAGAGGAGTCCTGGAAGGACGAAACAAAGTACTGCAGAATCAAATAATTATTTAATTAGGCTTGTCCCAAAAATTTGTTTAGATTCAAATTGTTTAAAGTGCTGTTAGAAAAACCTTTGGTTAAATATTAAAAAAAAGTATTGTTGAAATTAAAAATTTTAGAACTATACATGCACCGTATTTGAAATAAATTTGATCTGTGAATATTGATTAATTTGATAATATAAATTATTTGTTTTGTTTATAGAAATATCACGGAAACAGATATAATCTCAAAAAGACGGGGGCAATTATTCGATGTATCAGCTACAGTGACCTTACCTGCCCTTGAAGTGCCTGAAATATTTTCCTGCAAGCTTCATATACCACAAGCCAATTATACCACTCGGAGGGAAACAGTTTTTTATCCAGGTATGTAATTAGATTTTTTATTTCTTTAAGACATTATATTTAACGTCTAGTTAAACATATTAAATATCTTATATTTTTGTATCTATAAATTGATTCTTTATATACATATATCTGAAACTAAAAACGAGTAAAAGAAACCGACCAAAAAAGATATTTAACAATACTTTAAGCATTGTAGAATCAACATTTCATATTGGAAAATAAATGAAACAGGCATTCTTTTCTTGTTATACAGTGAGCACCATAAATGTTTACCCCCTTATCTAACTCGTTACTGGAGTCTTATTAGATAAACAAATTGACCTTTGATTTCTGTAGTGTACAGTTTTCTATGAATAATTTACCCTTAATTTCATCCCTTACTGGAGCGAGCAACCATTTCGAAAAGTAGCAGGGGTGGTAAGTGATAGCTCATTTGAAAGGGGTTTTATTCTCTAATCAACCGTGCAAAGGAATTGAAATTAGCTCATTTAATTCTCGAGTGATTATTGTTTCAGAATAAAGAAAATTAACGAAGTGCACGTGAGATAAATGTAAAATTCGAAGCGATTGTTATTTTTGGTGAGGCTCATCGCCAATATCATGAGACTGTACGAATGTTCAATGAACATTTTCCAGAACACCCTATTGATAGACATTATTTCAAATGCCGATGATATGTGGAATATTCTCCAAGATCACCAGATTTAACCCCTTAAGATTTTTTTTCTCTGGGGTTAACTAAAATCGAAGG
This sequence comes from Neocrepidodera transversa, assembly GCA_963243735.1. Classification (NCBI taxonomy): domain Eukaryota; kingdom Metazoa; phylum Arthropoda; class Insecta; order Coleoptera; family Chrysomelidae; genus Neocrepidodera; species Neocrepidodera transversa. The sequence continues at coordinate 24,949,229 of OY725342.1, read as the reverse complement.
TATACGAGACTCTATTCAGGAGTTGCGAGCGCGGATTACGAAAGTGTATTGAATGGAGAATAAAACCCTCTTATATCCAGTAAGGGATGAAATTAGGGCTATGTATACAAAAATGTAGATTGTAGAAATCAAAGGTCGATTTTCCTAACAAGAGTCCAGTAAGGAGTTAGATAATGAGATAACACTTATGATGTTCACTGTATAAGTAGCTAATTTAACCTTTTGGTATAGCCTATACGAAGTCAATCCTAGCAGCTAAAAAAACCTCCAATATAAAACTAATGATTAGACCTCGTGTGAATTTCTTATCACTCACTCAAAGTCGGCCCGCTATATCAAGTCGAACAATTTATATATTTATATAATAAAACGAGAAATTTTGTATGAGTAGACCCCAAATCGACAGAATGAATTTGTGAAATTATTTGACCGTGGTAGTGTCGCTTGGAGTTGGTCGAATATTACTTCGGTTTAAGCTTGGAGCTAGCTGGCCGGGTGCTAACATCACCGACGTAAAAAAAACAGAGGAATAAGAAAAAAATTAAAAACAAAAATAGAAAAAATATTACTCAATGACCGTAATGGACTGTTCCGCTTTGGCGAATTGACTTGTACAAAACCAGATACCTTTGTATAGTAAATGTACATTCCTATCCATAACTCACTATAGTGAGTTATGGGGAGTCATAACTCACGCTGTTTGTTTATGGTTACTATTAATTGATCAAAATCAGTTGGATAATTAATATATAACTTAATAGGAGTAGATAAAAAAAATTTAAAATTAAGGTGCGGTGAATGGGTGAGAGACAGAAAGAAGAAGACGTTATCAAAGTCATTGGAGTACCAGAAGGATGTAGGGAGATTAGAAGAAAAGAAGAAGAGGAATGATAGGTGACAAGTAGCTAAGAGGACAAGGAGTTTGTGACAAAGGGAAATTTGGGAGTGGCTACACATCACAGACTCAGAGATTCTTGAACAAAGGTTTGAATATATTAACATTTAGGTAGATTGATTTGTGTATTAACACAAGACGAAGGAGGTTTGTTTAATTCACGAAGGATCTCAAGGTCCTTAAGTAAATCCAGTTTAAAATTACAATTAAAAATATTGTGAACGATTTTTAACGTTTTCAATAGGGGTGAAATTATGATTGTTAAAATTTAAGTGATGGCCAAAAGTAGACTTGTCGACAAATCACATTGCCTATTAACAGGTAGGTACGTTTAATAGAAATTTGAGTGGAATAGTACTCGATTATATGTTTCAATTTGGCAATTCCTTTTAACAATAACAATTCTTTCTCTTTATTAAAATTAGTGGAACGCACTTAACATTTTCCATTTTTTACTTTTATTGTTTATCATAAAAAACTCCTCAACACAGTATTCTTCCTTATTTTTGGTGTTACTATTAAAAAAACGTACCAAATTAATGACATATATTTCTATTTTTTATCAAATATACCGTATTTCAGGTTAACTAACAGTTTATAAATTGATTAAAGAGCACTTTGCCGAAATGGCTCTTTAAGATAGATTATTAAATTGAATGATGTCAACAGGATACTTTGGCTTAAAATCCCCTTTCAGTAAAGTCTACTTTGGCGCTCGAATATGAAATTGGCCGTTAAGACGTTAAAGAAGAAGCTTTAGATTTAGTATTTTTTAACTTGTTTCAAATACTTTTCTATTACGTTTTTCCCCAAAACGTTTAAGGCATTTAAATTATTATTCAATAAAATTTGGAAAACTCATCAACATTTTGATTTAAAATAATATAAATTTTTATTACCACTATCTAGTTAAAAGACCCTTTTTATTTAACGAGCGAACATTAACTTATTTCACGATAACGTATTTATATAAGTTCCTTACAGGAAATGAATCAAAATTTTAAAGGTGATTTAGTTCTAGTTAATTCAACCAAGCTAAATGACAAAATGCTTAGCGTATACTAAAAATGTACTATAAGGGAAATCAGAGTATCTGTTTGTAGCAGATAAGTGAAGGATCTTCAATTCTAATCGACTTGGAGAAAAGTTAAATTGGAACTTCTTTTAACTTTGACCCTATATACAAATAATGTTAAAATAAATGGCCATTTCTACCATTAGTTAAATCGTTTATTATAGATACAAAAAGTGTCTTTAAAAGTCATTAAAATGTATATGTAGAAGAAGAAGGTAACTGTATGGAATAGACTTGTGGATAAATTGACATCTTCATCGAGCCTTTAAAATATTTTATATTATTTTTTTAACAAGTTCCTTTTGTTTAGTTTTGTTTTTTAATAAATAAAAACAAACACTGGTGCCAGATACGTTGATGGCCAGAAGATCGGCCTTTACTTGCTTCACTGGATTGAGTACTCCATATAATAAAAACAAAAAATATAAATAATTCCCTATTCAGAAACCAAATTACCAAATTCGTATAATGGTATGTCACGTGGTTCTTACTGTATCGGTCGTGTCAGACCCTCTTCAGGTCGCTGATGGCTGAAGAAGTACTGGATCGGGCTCGAGCCCCAACTATTACGGCTACTGGAACTCGGACTGCCACTGCAATCCGAACTGCTACTGCAACTGATGATAACGGATTAAATCGTACCATATGGTAAGGATTTCGGCGTCTAAGAAGCACGGACGCGAGTGTCTCCACTAGTACGACTGACTGTATCGAAGGATGATGCTAACATAGTAAGCGAAACGTATGTAGAGTGTTAAAAAAGTGTAGTTTTGGTTAGTGGTGACAATAACACAGGTTTACAAAAAAAAAGTCTGGACTATTTGACCAGACCATTTGACCAGACCATGGTATTCCTAGGTATTTTGGCGTCCTGAATCCCGATCAGTTTTACCCCATCACGTCAGAAAAACCAGATTTCAAGGTTATATAGAGGTTAAAATGGTGATTTTTTTGCAACTGGCCCGGGGACAATTTCTCAAGCGATCTGTCAAGTTGAGGGATAACTGTGTAGGTCTTGAATACCATTCAAACATTCGACAGGTGCCATGAATCTCGACCAGGACTAGAGCAGAGACAACCCAGTTCAAGGTATTCGAGCTCGTGAATTTGGCTTCCCTTGCCAACACGTAGAATTTTGGCGATTGAGTTATCGTCAGTTAATGCCAGCACTTCTTAAAGTGCTCCTAGAACATGGTCCCAAAATTGGGTCAATCTGAGTATACTGTCCGGGACAAACTAAGGTTGCAAAAAATGGCCCGAAGATCCCAATCCGCAACTTCAGAGTTTGCCACCTTTGTTCTGCTGAGGCAGGCCATTGGAAGTCAATCCTTCTGATAAGACGTCACATTACACCAAGTGAATTGCTGTGGCTATCATACAATCTTTGCGACTATGACTTAGAATCCGCTGGTAAACTCAGTTCTGCTATTAGCATTACCCAGAAACAATGATAGGGACGTTACAGATACTATTCCCTTCGGGGTGCTTGTTTACAGGTTATAGTGAATTTCGGGAGCGGGATTCCTGACAGTGGCCCATTGTACGTATATTCGTTGTCGAGAATTCTACACCTTGAGTTAGCTCTGGCGGGAGAAGTAGCTGATCGATTCGATGTTCTGGCAAGGTTCTATAGGTTCTGAGATCAGTGCTGAGTGGACCGCCGTTCGACCAAAGCAAATTTATCGTCAAATTCTCGCTTCTTGGCGAGGAACTTGAAATTCGTAACTTAGTAATTATGGGGCCACTTCCTACCCACTGGGCCGGACCTACGCAGCACACGTATCATGAGACAAACATTTTGGCAAGATTCTGGTCATTAAGGTTAATGCTGGGTGGACGATTATGAACTCACAGCAAATGCATCGTCGCAATCGACGCTTGGCAGGGGAATAGAAAGTCACCAGTTAGTAACCCCCTGGGCCAGTTCTCCACGATGGGACAGACCTGAGCAGGACACGAAGCATAACTATAATGTTCTGGCAAGGTTTTAGGGCCATTTGGGTCAGTTCTGGACACTTTGGCAGAGAGATCGAAATTCGCGAGATACAACGATCATGGTAAAATTTTATCCACTGGTCTGTCCCTGCGCTGGCCTTGGTCGGTCGAAATTCATGGCCCCTGTCGAATGTGTAGAAGGTATTCAAGACCTACACAGTTACCCCTCAACTTAACAGATCGCTTGAGAAATGGTTCGGGGGCCAGTTCCAAAAAAATTACCATTTTAACCTCTAAATGACCTTGAAATCTGACCCCGGGATCGGATTCAGGACGCCAAAATACCTAGGAATACCATAGTCCGGTCAAATAGTCTGTAATAAGTAATCTGGTCACCTAATGCATAAAAAGCTCAAGCGGCTGAGCTACCTCTGGGAAGAGAACCAACATCCGGGAAAAATGTGGTCATCTTGCTTTACTATCATCAAATTATTAATATGGAGAAGTGTATGAAATTTTTCCCATTTACTTGTAGATTGCAAGTTACTGATGTAGTCAGTAGCCCTTAAGTACTATCGTGGGGTATTTCGTTACCCCAGCTCTTGTTTTTTTTCATTTTATTCGTTTGATTTTTAATTTCAATTTTTCTTATTTCAGGTATTCTCCTATATCATAAAGATTAACTTAGTGGTGTATCAAAAGACTTGCTAATTTTTTTTGGTCGAAGTTATATAAATTTGGGGTATTGAAATACCTCTCGATAGTCTTTGTGTTACAGACTTAAGTGTAGTTAAAAAATGGAAAAAAAAGGCGAAGAACTTAGGGAACTAGCGACCCACAATAAAGTACCTTTATCGTAGGTACCAGGTCACGAAAAGCATCGCTGGGAACGAAAAGGCTGACGAGTTCGCAAGAAGCGGATCGTCAACCCAATTAATTGGTCCAGAGTCAGCGATTTGAGTACCAAAACATACGTTCAGGAACCATAAAAAAGTTTATAAAAGATCTGTAAAACAACGTAACTGAAGAACTTCCAATGAGTAGGAATCAACTACGAATTACCACAGGGCTCCTCACGGGATATCTTTTTACCAGAGAGCATCTAAACAAAATGGTGCAATACAATGGCAACCTTAAATACAGACAATGCAATATAAAGATCGATATTGTACTCCACATACTATGCAACTGTGAGGCACTGGATCATAGAAGGCAAAGAATATATGGAAAACAGAAACTGGATGCAGGACACTAATCCAAAGAACCTATACAAACTAGTACAGGAAACAAGGTAGATAGACTGGATGCAGTATACGAAGAGGCGAGAAATAACGTAATAAGTGCAAGGAATCTAGTTATAAAGAACGGCCTTGGGAGAAAAAACAACCTACAAGAATAAATCTAAGTGGGTAAGATCCGATAATCTCGCTAACCACTCTATGGGTCCACGTCGCCAAATTCATCCTACGGAAAAACTGTAATCTGAGACGAAACGCCCTTTGGCAGGAAAATTTTGTCTTGATGAAAATCTTGAGGTATTTTCGCCATTTCATTTTTTTTTAATAAGTATTGGGTATACCAGATAATTACCCAATATACTTGCGTATATGTTTAACTTCTTGGAAATTGGGAATAGAATTCACGAAACAACCTGTGATTTTTATTAGATCAGTCCTAACATTTTGATGGTAAACATATCCATTCAAAAGAAATGTAGCGTCATCGATAAAGCAAATATGTTTCAAATAATTAGGATTTTGTATAAAAATTATTTTCGCAATATTTAGTTCGTAGATTACCTTTGGTCAGTTCGTAAACTATTTCAGTTTATACATATGGAAGTTTATTCCTTTTACGTATTTTCAGAACTATTTTTTGACTTCACAATCGTCAGCTACATTTCTGCTTGATTCTACAGATTCACAACAAATTTTGATAACACATTTACCTTTTCGACTTCTGTAGTGTTTTCATCTACCACAACGTTTCTTATTTTGACTTTACAAGAAACGCTGTTGGTAATTCCTAAATAAAATTCTTTACCTGTCACCGAGTCGTATGTGTTGAATACATCGTGTTCCCGTTTCCATCCCAAAATTTAAACGTGTAGAGTTTTCCACTGATTCTTCTACTAAATAGACTTTTTGTAGTTTATTGCTGTTCTCTTGAAAGGTGTTTTGAATCTACCATTCCTGTAATAACAATATCTATACCCAGGTATTTATTTTTAAGGTAAATTTTACATTGCGCCACTGGATAGGTCGTGACATGCATTTGGTGGACGTTTACTGAACTCAGGCACTTGGTCTGTCCGTCCAAATTTTCGATTGAACTAGAAAGCGACGTTGAATATGAGTATTTATTTATATTGAAAATCATAATTTTGTGTGAAGTATTTGTTCGTTTTTGTAGAATAATTAAAATTAAAAACACTAATTGGGAATTAAATCACTCTTTAGATAAAAATTATATTTTAATTTTTAAGACGTCTAATAAGATACGATTTGCTCCAAAATATGCTTTTTAATAAATTTATGTTTTATTTACTAAAAACAACCTTTAAATTAAAACCCTATATTATATTAATTTACCGAATCGCATTTTTATGAAAAAAATTGAATGTAACTTTCCCTAAACCCTAACCTCTACCATACATTTTATTTTATTTAATAAAGGTGAAAGTTCCAAGCTTTCAAAACCATTGAAAAGTAGCTTTTCAATTTTTTTTTACATCTGGCTACCAATTCTATTCATCCTGCATTTATTTTGGTCGGAGATGTGCTTTTTTCACGCCTAAGAAAACTACGATCCCTTTCGACGTAATCTGTTTGCCCCCGAAATACCAGACACTCAATATCGGCGGTCGCTTTTCCAATCTTTGTCATTTCGTATACATGTAGCTCGATATTCAATAAACATTTCCATGCAAAAACCACAGATATATCTCAGAAAAATATTGACGTTGTCAAAGTAAATAGTCTTTTCTCGTTGAAAGCTGAAACAGCTGAAATATGTGGAACCTAGTAGAAGTACGTTTTATCCTAAGAAAATATCCACGGTTTTTTGTTAAATATCAAATGAAAGTGAAGTAAAATAATAAAAGTTAGAAATGGCAATTTCAGTATTCGCTGGGTACAGAGTGCATAGTGGGGACAACTGAAACGATCCCAGCGCTCATAGTGGTCTAAATTCTGTGAAATCATGCTCTTGTCATAATTAAACACGTCAAAATTAAATATTAAAATGGTTCATAAAGTCCATCCATTTAGTTTACACCGGTATTCAATTAAGAGGAATAGAACTCAGACATGACCTAATAGAAGTCTGTCACTGCCTGTCTCATTTTGAACAAGAAAAAATAAACGAGAATAAGTAGTTCGCAGCTTATTTCAGTTCTTAATTGAATATCAGTGTAAACTAAATGAGTGGACTTTAATAGTTGTGTTGTTAATTGCAAAAATACAGGGAGAAATAACAAGTGCAAATTTTACACATTTTCAAGAGCCAGTTGGAAATTAGAGAAAAGAAAGAACTGGATAAATGCAGTTAGGAGAAAAAGTAAGTAATGTATAACCTACTGTAGCATGATTACTTAGACGAATTTGTGTTTTATTCTACAATTATTAGATGTGATTAAATAACTTTTGCCACTACGTCTCAATTCATTTTTTCAATTTTTTTTCCAACTTGTTAGAAACAACCTTTACCACTATTTTTTGTACTTATTTTATTTTGACTGTTTTAAGTTGGCAACAGCTGAACACGAAGTTCCGCCAACTTATTAGAGTAAAAGGTGGTCTAGATTGAAAAGTCGATCTAAAGGCACGTCTTTTGTAACGTGAATCTGTTTTGTTAAAATCATCTTTTTATTAACTAAGTTCTGCCATCTGGGCATCTTAAACTGAAAGCCTGGCTTTTTGTACATACTCTATAAATTGAAAATAGTGTAAATAAAAGTGAAACTAACGTGCAGTGTTTTTCTGTCAACGCCATTTGCCGAAGCCTACCAACGAATCCATAAAATCATGCAGTCCACTTTCAAACTCCGATAATGTCTCTCACACAACTCAAGTCACATCAGTATACACGGAATTCAATTAATTAAAAAAAGATCGGTATTGAATCTCCCCAATCTCATATTCCACAGCACGCGCCTTAACGCAAACTGATACCATCGAATTTGATATACGTAGTAATTAATTGGTATATTTCGGCCATATACTCAACGTGAAAGAGAGAAAATACTGTGACGTCATCGCCACCAGGTCATCACTGTTTTATCCGTAAGAACGATTAAGATTTCAGTCAATGGAGAATAAAAAAACTTGCTAAAAACATTTATTTATAATTGTGTTATTGTGAGGTCGCTATTTTATCTGATCTTATTTACTATGAATACAATAATTCTGTACTTTACGTCGCCAGTTTACTCTAAATGCATCTGTTGTTTTATTATTTCTAATCTTGTTTATTTGCTAAAAACATTTTTACTTTCCCGGACCCATCAAAGGGAAAGTAAGGTGAACGAGCCAAAAAAAAAAAATATCGAGATATCGATGGATTTATCCATTTTGAAGTCCCCCAAGATGATTGAAACCATTTCCAGCGCATGGTCTGTCTATGTGTCTGTGTGTAATCTTCCACGATAACTGCCGAACCGGTTGACCAATCAAGCTGAAATTTGGTATGGAGGGTCGGTGTGTGACTAGAATGCGACCATTAGATTTTGGTTTCAATTGGTACAGTAGAAGGTCCTCAAGACCGACATTGATTAAATACACATGTAACAATTGTTTACTTTTTTTAAATTTTAAGGACAAACAATACACTTTACTGCAAAATATTTTAGTACAAAGTTTTAGAGCATAAAATTCCCTATAACTTTTGTTTCAAACTTTTTCCAGAATTTTCAATGGTTGCGCCACTAGAGGGCGCGTAAAAAATGTGCATGTAGGTTTTATCTAGTTTTTCTTGATTTTGAGGACAAATAATTCACTTTAGTGCAAAATATTCTAGTACAAAATTTTGGAGCATAAAATTCCCTACAACTTTCCAATAGTTGCGCCACTAGAGGCCGCGTAAATATGTGCATGTATGTTTTCTCTAGTTTTTTTTTTGATTTTGAAGATAAACGATACATTTTAGTGCAAAATTTTCTTGTGCAAAGTTGTAATGAATCAAATTCTCTTTAACTTTTATCTTTAACTTTTTATCGAATTCGTTAAAGTTTTGCCGCTAGATGGCGAGAAAAATACACATTTAAGATTTTCCATTTTTTTAAAATGGGAGGTAAATTATGCTCTTTAGTACAAAATCTTTCAGTGCAAAGTTGTAAAGCATAAAACTCCCTACAACTATTGAATGAAAAATTTTCCCAAATTCTCAATAGTTTTCACACATCATTTTAGGAGATCCTAGATCCTAATTGTAGCAGTGTGATATACAACGTGCGCATGCGCAGATTATGTCATTATCAACATTGAAATATCAATTCGGTAGACGTATTACCCACCGGCTCGCCATTTTTAATGTGTTCCATAAATTAATGTAATGCTTAGTGTTTTGTAATTAAAATAATAATAATAAATAACAATTTCTTTACGGTCGAGCCCGGAAAGTTCTGGGGTGACACAGCCGATTTTTTATAATTGCTTTAGGGTGAGGTCACAATTTTTATGTGACCTTATTTACTCTGAATACAATGATTCTGTAATTTATGTCGCCAGTTTACTCTAAATGCATCTGTTTTTTTATTGTTTATAATCTTGTTTATTTCAACACACATTTAACAACATAATAAAACATTTCTTAGAATTGTGGTATCAGCATTTTTTATATTGTTTTAATTGCCTCTTGCAGTCATTTCAAAGCTACTAAAACGTTTAAAACAATTTCAAACATTTCCAACTCCTTAATCACGGATTGAATTAGTAATTTAGAATATGGAGAATACTAAAATAAAATGGATGCACAGTAGCAGCATCAAAAGGTACTAACTTCTATTTCCGTTTCTATTGGTCCTTGTTAAAAAAAGAAACGCCGTTATATTTAGGATACCTCGTACATTAAATATTTCTATTAACTACAGAGTAGCAATAGCCAACGGGCACTAGCGTCTAACTCGGTGCTTTTCGTTTAATTTTAGCAGGAGGAACGGCATTAGAATAGAAGTAAAATAGGGATACAAAAACATATGCAGTTACCATTGACATAATGGATTAACATTACCTCAGAATATTTTAATACGTAACTGAGTGCACACCTAAAATTATTCTATCAATTTGAACTTAATCTTATGAGAACTTTATAAAATTTCCTTGAAGACATGATCATAACTGCTTATTAAACCTATACAAATTTATTGTTAGGTCAAAATTAGACTATAATTCTGTATCATTCTTCAGCAAAGGAAATAATTATATTTTAAGTTAAAGTCATCCAAAATATGGTTTTAAACATAATTGCTTGAGTCTTTTATATTGTATTTTTTAACAAATATAAAAAAATATAAAATTTTTCTTTAATTTTTCATCGAAACGCAAAACTCCATAGAGAAAATCATTGATTACTCCATCAAAATTCATAAAAAACAAATTTCAACTTAGAAAACTTTTAGAATAAAATCCTCAAGAATTTACATAAGAACAAATTTCAAATCAACTGGGAATTTTCCACATCAAGCATTTTCCGTTCATACCAGTTAACGTCCAACGTAATTATTTTTCGTTGTCTTACGTATTTGCAGCAAAAATAAATTAAATTTCACAACTTTTACACTTTTAGTACCAAACAATTCCTAATTATAAATTCTCTTTAGCAAAGTGACGAGCAAATTGTATGAGAATCAGCAAACTTTTGATAATTTATGTGCATTTTAATGATCCTTTTTTATTATTAAAGATAAAAAGATAAGAATCATGCACACCATGCTATAGTCTGCTATAATAAGTGTCACATAATTTCGGTAGTATTAAAACTAGAAAACATTCATTATCCTATCTCGGTTATTAACAATCCTACTGACTTTATTCTTTTTGGAAAAATCTTCTCTATTATACTCTACACATCCGTTTCATCCTCTCCGATGCATCGTGTTATTTCTCCCTTAAGAATGCGTGTCCCGCGATTAGTTATGTAGATGGCGACACTGTCTTTTTTCGTTTATCATGGACATTTTAAAGAGTATCCTATATAAAAAAGGTCAAAAATAGAACTGTTTAGTTACAATTCCATACTTGAGAAGGATATATTTTATTACTTTTTCAGTAACTCCTAAAACATAATTTTTGATCTTGAACATCGATTCATTTCTACGTTTAAATTTATAAGTATAAAATATTTAGGGAAGTAAAATAGTGTCATGCCCTTCTTGAAAAACGTACTTATCAATTTGTATGTATACTGATTGCATCTAATGCTTGCCTTAAATTTGAATTCTCGTTGCAATAAAATCGAGAAATATTGGCGCGAATAAATATCGATAAATTCAGCTGCTATTACGCAGGTCATGTCTATTTAAAACTTCATACCCTGACCGCTAGAGGTAGAAGTAAATTAGTTGTTGCTCCATTTCCGATCCAAAAAGTCTATTTAAATTGACCCTGGCAAGGTCATTTTTCATTCTATTGAAAGAGTGGCGGTAAGTTACTCGATGGTTTGTTTTGTAGGATAGATGCTGGTATATATGAAATTCCCGGTTTTGAAGCTGGCAATAGTTGATATTGATAGCGGTCAGTTATGATATGATTTTATTAACAATTTTACACAGGTTTAAAAACCACCGTTGAAAAATTGCTATATCTTAAATTTTTTATATACAGGGATTGTGTTCCTAATAAATATATCAATTGCTAATAGATTAATAATAAAATAACATTCGACATGATTCGACTTCTTCAGTTCAAGAATGACGATAGTGAAATCTGTCGTTCAGTGGAAAAAATGTGGTAAACTATGATAGTAAACTGTATTAATGGTAAGATTTAGTGCTGAAAATATACTTTTATTGTTGAATAGCGACACTTCATAATAAAGTGGAGAAATTTGTAACATTTTGAGTCACACGCCTTCATAAACCGCACCGCTAACAGAGCTGTTGTGTCCCCACTCTAGACTTAAAATAGTTGGAGCACGATCGATCAGGAATCAAAACGGCCTGCGAACACTACCACATACGTCACCAGTTGAACCGAGTTAAGATATTATGCAACTCTAGTAATCCGATTCTGTGCACCCTTGTATTTCTCCATTTCCAATTGTAAGTAGGTGTAAAGGGAAAAGAGAATGAGCTCTCTCACTAGTCAAGACACAACAGGAAATTCGACAACCACACCCTAGAAGCAGTTATACCAAGCATCGCCAGTCCGATCGAAAAACCAACACAAACCGACACAAGCCGAAGTGCTATAATAGAATACCGGTGAGACTTTGTAATTAGTAAGTTTTCATGTTGAAACTCTTCGTGCTTCTTCCATCTGTTGAACCGTATTATATTCCTTTAATTCCCTCTTACATTTTAGAACTCGTTATATAGTTTTTCTACATAGGAAGGTTGATGGTCAATATTTTTTGTTAATGTTTTCAGTAAAGAAGATTTTGATGTACATAGTAATTTTTACTCCGAACGTTATCATCAAAGTAGCTACAGGTACTTTATCCAGCAAGGCAATCCTGAGCGCTGGGGGACTTATTGATACAATCACAGTTTGCGGCTCTCGTAGAACTAAATTTTAACTATGCCTTGAGTGAGAAACAATTCTCCAAATTCCCACTCTTAGTGTATGGAAACAACGGGGACCATCGTCCCTCGACCATAGTACCCTGGACCCTTGCCCAGCTCCTCGCTCCGACCCACGTGTACTAGTGGTCACATCGAGGCTCTGAGCACCGCACTTTTGCACCAGTGAAGCGAGAATGATCATTTCATAAACATGGATTTTTCGGCATCTTCTTCAGGTGAAGAAGATATTATTCTGAATTCAAGTGCCAAAAAGTGGGTCCTGTATAAAGACTGTCAAAATCTATTTAAAGATTTAATTTCCTTCCACAATTTATTTAAAATTATACAGTTGTTATGATTATTGTCTCTTTTATGCCAAATATTCTCGCGAACAAACACCAGCCCGATTAACTTTTCTTTATCCATGATAGTAGCGATTTAATGCGATGTACTCAGGTAGATGATCCAAAAAATACTAAGCTCGGTTTTACCCTGGTACCATATGTGAGGCCTTAACTCCAAAGTATGCGCGGAGCGATGTTGTCACACAAATCTTATATTGTAAGCGCGTTCGGCAAATATATCTGGAGCGATCAGATCGATCCGTATCGTTCGCTTATTAGATCTAGATGTAGGGGAGGTAAAAATATTCGTTCGTTAATTAAATCTAGATGCCTCAGATCAAGCTCGATTCGCTCGAACCTATTCGCTGGACGAAAGAGATTAATCTGAAATTGTAGGGTTATGTTCTAAGATTTAAAAAAAATAAACAGTTCGTTTTTGTCTTAAAAAATAAAAATGAAGGAAGTTCAAATTTTTGATTCTGAAAAGAAAACTTATTATAAGTTTAAGATTTCAGACGATGAATATAATGAAATTTATAAACAAGGGAGTAAGAATAATGTATTTTATATTTTATTTAAATAACACACTGCTTATATAAGCAAACTGCATGTAGCATATTATATTTTAGATTTAGTTTTGGCTACAACTCTTTTACAAAGAGAGCAGGAAAAAGAAAATTTTCTGGCTGCACACCGTTTACTTAATGTACATGAACAATTGCCTAAAAAACCCCTTTCATCTCCTTCGACCTCAAGTCATGTTGATGTACAAGAAATAACAAATACTGCAGGTTTACAGCACACAAATTTAGGTAGGTCACGTTACTCGTACTTTTTTAATGGCTTTTATTATATGAGTCATTTAGTTTCGAAATCTGCTACATTCATTTTTCAAAAATTAACCAAGCTCAGATTCTGAGAGTTTTAACTAGTATTTTTATTGTTTAAATATCATTGTTTTTCTTTATGAAGTTATGTTTTAAGTGTACATTATACTCTAATAGTAATATGTTGCTAATTATTAGTAATTTTTAGTTTTGTTTTTGTTGTTAGGTCACACATTAATTTTATAAAATGGCCTAGAAAGTAAAGAGTTTTTTTTTATCAAAAAAAATTTGTTTGGTGTTTGTGATTTAGCTGGTTTTTAAAACAAAAGACTAATATACGAGTAAAAAAACAGTATCTTTGATGCATTTAGCTTTAAGATCAAATAAGAGCTACCATGCAGGATGTACGCAAAATAATGGTAATGATGTTTTCAGAGAATTCAAAAAGTTGGAGTGATGAAGCTATTAATCTGCTCATTTCTTTATGCAAAAAATATGATACAGAATTTGAAACAAAAGTAAAAAAATATTTGTGGATCAAAATAGCCAAAGAATTGACAGAAAAATGTGGTCAACTATTCACATTTCAGCAGTGTGACACCAAATTTAAAGGATTAAAAATAATGTACAAACAAGTTAAAAACCATAATGAGAAGTCTGGAAGCAACATTAAAGTTTGGAAATTTTATGACATTATGGATGAAATATTATTTTCAAAGCCAGAAATAAATGCAAAGGCAACTGGTTCCAGTAAAAGAGGACTTATTGTTGAGGGTACAACATTTTCAAGGTACAGAAGCTGATAATTTTTATTTTTAATTGGTCCTAACTTCAAAAAAATATTTGACAGTTGATATGCAACCTTTATCTAATGTAATATTGTTATTTATGGAAAATATGGAAGACCAATCAAATAATTCTGCCACTGAAATCAGTTGTTCTATAGAAACGTCTCCCAGGACTCCCAGCTTCAATTCCAACTTTATGCGAAAAAGAAAAACAACTGAAAATGCTGTAGAAAGGCGTCATAAGGAGAAGATGTTAAGAACTAAAAGATTTTTAAATATTCTTGACCGACTGACTACGGCTGTAGAAAAGACCAAGAGGTAGATTTGGTAATTCCAAAGCGGTCACCAACTGACCTAAAAAAAAGAAACATCAGCCATTACCAATGATACAATACTAAATAAGAAAACTCTCCATATTGGCCAAACACCACTATATAACCATGGCTTGTTTTTCGATAGATATTTCTGGTTTGCCAACAACTACTCTTTTATCTGATACAGCATGTAATTTTCGTAAAAAGTCTTCAAAAGTTTCCAAACCGAGGTACAGTTTCTTCCGCAAAATTGTCAATTTTTTCTAAACAAACAATTTCTTCATCATCACTCTCATCAAATACTATCTGGTATGCCTGATGAACAACTGCCAATATAGCTTTCTCAGCAGTTTGAAGGAAATTCATATTTTTAAAATAATGAGAGAGAACACAAAAAGTAAGTAAAATGTAAACAAAAAAGTTAGGTTATATATTTATATCTATTCCGTTCGTTTATTGCCAATTGCTCGTTCTCATCTGTAGTCACATGATCAAAAATCGATCTGAATCTAGATATAATTGCCGAACGCGCTTGTGTTATTTTTTTTGGTGCGATGCTATGGTCGGAGCGATGGTCGGCGCTCCGTTGTATCCATACCCTTGCTCTCCTGGAAGAAGTCGGTCATGCGCGTTACCGAAACCTCGGACGTAATTTTTCTCAAATACAAAATAATACTTGTGAAAAATTCTGTCTTTCTTGACGGTGCTTATGATATTATCGACTATTCGGTTCCAAACTGTAGACACTAATTTCGCGTTTGTGCCTTCAATTACCCTCTCTTATTTACTTATTTACTCGTGCGTACAGCTGATGAAATGAAATTTAACGAAATTTTTTTTGAATTATACTTAGAATAGCTCACCAATATATCGTGTAACACCCTGTATTTTTATTTTATTTTTTATTTCATTTAATAAAACTCGAGTGTTAATATATTAATTTTGTGACCAGCAAGCAAAATGTTATTAGAGATAACGGACATGTAAACGTCGTCCTAATCATGCCGTTAGACGAATTTTTGTTCAGACATAGATAACTACTGTACTAAACGAAATTTTATAAAAGAGGGTAATTCGAAATGTTCCAGAATATCCCAACAGTTATATTAGGGGAAGCGCTACTGGCACAGCAAAATCAAGCCTTGTTTCATGAAAACCAGGCAAGAAGTCAGAATAAACAGGTATTTTATAATGCATGCGGATTCAGAAAAAAGCAATAAGAGAGAATTTACAATCTATGTTAGAAAAAAAGCAGCTACAAGTAGAAAACATGCAGAAACAAGTAAATACTTTAAATTAAAAATTAATAGAACAAGGCTTTCTAAAGGATGCTCAACAGAATAATCCATATGTCTCAACACATTACGAGACAGACGAAGTAGATCTTACAAAGTAAGTAGGCTAGATAACAGAGCCACCAGCCAAAAAAAATAAAAAGAAAAGCTAACATTTCACCGGACTCATCCCCAGAGCAAGAATGGAGCATCAAAGACCTACAACATAATAAAGAAAAATAAAAATTAACCTAAACTTCCACTGATCATAGTGAGCAACGTTACAAATTACGACACTCTGTATATGACACTAAAAAAACAAGAAATACTGTTTAAAGCTACAGGTCTGAATAGTGATCAAATTAAAATTAATGCTAATGAAAGACACGCTTTCAAAAACGCCCCAAATGGTCTTAATGAGATTGAGCTGTAGTGCCATTCATAACAAGACAAACAGACACGACATATAAGAATGATGGCTAGATAATTACCTCCAACTTCAGACCCGAAAAAAAATGTTGATGTGCTGACACAACGTAACTTATTATACACAGAAGCTACAAACATGATGAAAAGGAGAGAACTGAAACAAGAAAAGGAGTTATTGATATATTGAAAAAAAACACTTACGCTATTTATGCTACCATTTAAATATAAAGAAGAAAAGCAAAATTAATACCAGAATGTAAGCAATGTTAACTATTCGGACACATCAAAAAATTCTGCAATAGACAACTAAGATGTGTAAATTGTTGCAGGTAAACATCTCACCAGGGAATACAAAAAAAACATCAGAACAAAAATCAAAATGTGCAAACTATAATCTAGAGCACCCAGCTAACTATAGAGGCTGTGATGTAGCAAATACATTACAGGATGGAAGAGATAAAGTTACTCAAACTAAGTCATAGTAAGAAAATCAACTAAAAGCAACAAAGACATATGCGCAAGTTAGTAGTGAAAGAACATGCGCACAAAGATTAAATAGAATAGAACCCCACACTGCATCAGACATGGAACCACAGACAGCAGCGCAGATGAAGGAAAATCCACTAACGTGCTTATTAATACTAATAGCCAAGATGGATTCATTCTCCGAAAGGCTCATCTCAGAGACTCGCCTAACGAGGCAATCTTACATCACATTTGAGGTTATACCTATTACCACACTATTCATCCATCAAATGCATTATGAAGAATTGAATATGGAGCTAGAGGAAAACCAAGTAACAGAAATAATTATTAATACTAGTAGAGGAAATAATACGATAGTATCAATATGCTGCCTACCTCGACATAATAAAAAAAAAAAGAAAATCATTTGAATGTTTTAAATCAAGTAGGAAACAAATTTATAATTGGTGGTGACTCACAACCAAGAGGAAGGAATTACGGAGCTTGTATGTTGTTACCATTCAACAGGTAAACCCACGTATTGGCCAACCGATCCCAGAAAGATCCCTGATTTGCTGGACTTCTTTATATCCAGAAAGATCCCTCCAAACTACATGCTAGTTGAAGAAGATTTTGATTTAGATTCCAATCACTATCCAGTGAAAATATTATTAAGAAAAGTATAATCCAGCTTTGGTAAATAGAAGGACAGATTGGGAACGATTCCAAGACGAGTAATCTAATAAGATACAATTACTCTTTCCGCTAAAGTCTAAATAACAGTTAAATCAAGAAGCTGAAACAGTTTTAAATCAAGTACAACAGGCGGCCTGGAAAAATACACCTGAAACTAGGAGATTAACGAACGATAATTACTCTATGGAAATTAAAAAATTAGTCGCCGAAAAAACAAAACAAATGAGAAAGTGGCAGCAAACAAGAGCAACAAACGACAAAACCAGAGTAAACAGAGCTACTCAAAAACTATGAAGAGATATTATAAAACCAAAAAATGAATCTATAAACAATTATTTACTGGAGCTAACAGATGATAAGGAAACAGACTTTTCTTTTTGGAAACTCACAATCAAAAAAAGCAGAAATATTTGTTAATCATTTAAAACAAATCTTTCAGCCAAACCAAAAACAATTTGTTGAAGAATGTCCACAAGCTGAATGCCAGGACACCATAAATATTGATTTAGTAATTCCTAAAGAACCAGCAGAAGAAATTAAAACTAACATCAATGTAAAAAGTGTTCCAGGATACGATCTTATGACTGGAGAAATTCATAAAAAACTACCCATAAAAGCTTTGGTTAAACTTACTTACCTAATAAATGCAGCATTTCGCCTAAAACATGTGCCTGATGTCTGGAAAATGGCTGAGCTAATTATGATTGCTAAACCGAGTAAACCCCTGAAAGAAGTCTCATCATACAGACTAATTTCGCTCAATGGTGTCAAAATTATGTAAAGAATTTCATTGAAAGCAAAAATCTACTCACTACCCACCAATTTGGATTTAGTAAGTATTCCACAATAGATCAGGTTCATCGAATAATAATAATAATAATAATACTCGCCCTACATTTTACCCCCTTACGAGTGATAATTAATATATAATTAAGCTCAAATTATAATATGGGTTCGTTCCACGAATAGAATTTGAAATATATCAGAAATAAAATATTAAATAAAAAAAAAATTTGGACGCCAGTCAGTTGATTTTTTGGTGTAATTAGACACAATTGACAAAAAAACTAAGATATATTTCAAAATCCGTCCTTTCTTTTTTTTGGGTTAAGGAAATTAAACTCAAATGAAACGTTAGATTTGTTTATTTCACGATAGTTATTCAGAGATTTTTCTTTTTTTTCAAATAAAACTTAGCTCCATTTATCTAGAGGGTCTTGGGATTGTAGGCGCAAGCTGTCCTTTTCCTAGCTGTCCCGTCTCAGTTGTCCAGAAAAACTTGTTGGACTCAGCAGACTTGACTGTCAGACGTGGGAACCAGCGGAAATTGACAATCACCAAGAAAACCCCTAAAAGGAATAGGATAAATATAAGATTAAAATCTTATAAATTATCAGATTTCGTGGTCTCTGTTATTGAAAAAGAGTATAAAACGATGATCTATCAAAATAAAAACATGAATTTTAAATCAAAATATGAAATACAAAAATATTTAAAATGAATTAAATTTTAAGACAATCTGTAAATACAAATTAAAAATTAGATTCTCTTTTTCGTATATAGACACACAAAAATCAATAATTGATAATATAGATAAGACATGAACTTTTAAGTAAACAAATAAATAAAAAAAAATACCGGGATTTATAGAAAAAAATAAAATTACAAGCGTTGAATTAATTAATAACGATCTCAAAGAATTATAGTGAAAATATAATACAATATAACAAAACTTACCCTATAACTTAAGGGAAGACAAGAAAGAAATCTTCAGTACAAAACACTGGCAATACAAAGATATACAAAGTCTATTTTTGATATTAAATTGATAAATGGCAGATTCTTAGCACAGGAAGACAATTTATATAAAAATGCCGAGAGAAGAAGGGGGGAACATGATGCGGATAAATAGGAAAGGGAAAATCAAGCCAACATGAAACTATAAAATATACAGAGGAGAGGAAGAATGAAAATACAGGGTGGCGCAAGAAAACGTAACACGTGGCGATCCGGGGCGACTTACACGAACCCACATTGGATCTGGCATCTGAACAGACATAAATGAATATGACCGATAGCCAACGATCTGTGCCACCGAGACCGACGGACATCATTTAAAATGCATACGAAGAAAAAAAATCTGCTCAACCATATTCTTAGGCGTAGCCCAGGCGTTTAACAAAGTCTGGGATGATGGACTGGTGCACAAGCTGGAGATTATGTTGCCAAAACAATATGCTGAAATATTAAACTCGTACGTCTCTGATCGAATTTTTCGTGTTAAATTAGAGGAAGATGTCGCAATAGGAACTGGCAAATGGTAATGATAACATAGATACTGCTGCTAAACTATAAGCGTCATATAACCAAGTAACAGAATGGACTAGAAGATGGAAAACAAGAATCAATGAGAGTAAATAGGCACATATTGACTTTGCCTATAAACAAAATAAACAGTTTCCTATAACAATAAATAGTGCCAACATTCCATATTGCGATACTGCAAAATACCTAGGAATGAATCTGGATGTCCATCTTCTATTGAAAGAACACATAAAGAAAAAAGGAACTATTTGACTGTAAATATAAAAAAATGTACTGACTAATGGGAAGAAAATCACAACTGTCGGTGCATAATAAGTTACTTTGGAATAAACAAATTTTAAAATCAATCTGGACCTACGGAATTCAGCTTTGGGGATTTACATTAAAAAGCAACACAGACAAGATTCAAGTCTTTCAAAACAAAGTGTTCCGTGGTATTGTCAATGCTCCATGGTACCACCGGAATGATCACCTTCACTGAGATCTAAATATTTCAGCAGTCAAAGAAGGCATACAAAAGAAGCATGAAAGAAGACTCCACGCCCAAGATATCATCGGACAATGCAAACCTGAAGAGAAGACTTAAAAGTGTTAAATCTTTTGAACTTGTGTAGTGTAAAAAATAGTGCAAAAGCATAGCATAGTATAGTGTGTCTAATTGTAACACGTTACAATTGTGTTTCATATTAGGAACTAAGAGACACCAATAAGTATATCTTAGATAAGTACCCAGTTTTAATAATTATAGATTCAAACTATATGTAAGTCGCTGTTACTAGTAAAGCTATAAATAAGAAGAAAAAATTTTTTTTTATTAGAATTAGCTACTATTACTTTTGTGGTATTATTCAAAAGAATGGAATGTGGTCTAAATAAAAATCGAGTAAGGTGTTAACTTGATTTGTCATTATTACAATTATTTTTGACATCTAATCTATGGGTACGGCCAAATCAGTGACTTTGTGGTTGCGACTAAAACGCCGCGTCTTAGTCGCAGCTATGTAACAAACAATTAAACAGGCCTGGCTATATCTAGCGTTTCATATGCAGCGACAGCAGTTCTGTCGCGAACGAAAGAAACTTTCTGTGGCGGCGACAAAGACGCTCTCCGTTGTTTTAAATGCAAGTGGCCAGATTAGCGTCGGCTACACGTTGCGTCTTACATAAATATTCAGTATTAGTTTGTATTTCAAAGCAGAAAAATGTTTGAAACCGAACAGTTTATTTCGGAAATCGAATCCCGGCCTGCATTATATGAATTAAAAGATAGTGACTATTCAAACAGAGATGTAAAAATGAAGTTATGGCTAGAGGTAGCCACTAAAGTACCTCCAGGATTTGAAGCTTTTTTCTCTTCATATTTATAGGATGAACCGCAAATCGTTTCATTTTCATTTTCTTTCGCCTGAGATATCTTGCAACTGCGTCTTCTTCCGTGTCCATTGTGAACTAACTGCAAAGTCTTTTGATTTGGCCAGAGTCATATATACCGGTGGCAATAAAATTCGTCGCGGCGTTTCAGTCGCAGCGACAAAGTCGCTGATTTGGCCGTACCCTATAAGTGCAAAATACGTGTTTTAATTTTAATAATTTTCAGAATAGTCATTATTTACAGTCGGTAGCTACTCGGGATTCGATTTGTTCTTATGGTGCTTGCAATGTAACTGACTGTCGCTTCAATAGAGCGTAGAGATGTGTTGTGATTGTATGACCTGTGATTTTATTACTGCGACTGTTCATAGCAGTTAGTACCTATTTTTCACTTGCACTTGCAGCTTCAGTGGCATCGACAAAACCCTTAGCGGCCTAGCGGCCAGAAGGGAGGTCTTTACTTGTACTACTGGGTTAAGTACCTGAGTATTTCGCTCCTGGGATGTTAAAACTCACAAATCATTAGAAACAAAAAGTAGAAATAATTATTTTTTTAAAAACATACCAAATTACCAAATCCGGAGGAAAGTGTGTAACACGGTTTTTACTGCAACGTGTTGGTCAGACTGTAAAGGCACGTCTTCCAGGCTGGCGTTGACAGTTGGACTAACGGATCGGTGACCAATGGAACTTAGCTTCTCTCCTTTCAGCTTAACCTGTCTCTGAAGGTCGAGGGACTGCCACAGTAACTCGGATTTCGGGTTGCTACTGCAGCTACCGACAACTGATTGAATCGTCTCGATAAGAACATCGGCGTCTAAGATGCACGGACGCAAGTCTCTGGATCTGTCGGGCGGAGGTTCAACGGGTACAGCTGGCCTCTCTCATTATTTAGTTAGAAGTTATTTCTAAATCCATTGCCGTGAGCGATTTAATTTAAATATTTTAATTATCACAGTAACTTCGTTACAAAACTGATAAGTGATTTGTCGGAACGCCGCTTTCAGAAAATGTGACTATTTCTATACGTGTTATAAGTTTCAAGACTGAAAGTAATTCTAGTTTCATCCAAAGTCTCGCTCAGGATCACAGTTCAGCAAATTAGTCTGCTGTTTGGTGTTTCGCAGTTTGTCATTTTCGATTATCATCTGGCACGGACTCATACAGTCGTATATTAATAATAGGACCGTAATGGTAATTTATTGTTATGGAAAGATAATGGTGTTTTATTTTTAAGATAGAGAAGAGGGACCTTTATAATAAAACTCGTTTAATATTTAAATTATATATTTTATTAAATACTGTACTAAGAAATTATTCGTATTTTTTTAATATCGGCATATGCGTATATACACACAAAAAGCGTTCTTATTGGTCAGTTGGATACAACTGATTTCGTTCTGGAATCTTGGATGGATATCCAAGCGATATCTCGATTTTGAAAAATATTGATAAAGTTGGTTTTGCGGCTGAGTTCCTTAACTACTATATTGATTAATAACCGTTATTTATTTATTTAACAGCATTTATTAAAGCGTTGAATATAATAGGATTAACTTGAGTTATTGTTTAATTGTGGTAAGTAAAATATTTTTTCCACTACTAGTATTAGAAGATGTCATTTATGCTGCGTTTGAGCCGAGAAGTTAAATTTCTCTCCTACAAGCAGATAATTTTGTATTATCTACTAGTAGTAGATAATAAAAACAATTCAAGACTAAACGTGATGTCACAGGTAGGCGACCTTAGGAAATCTTTCAAATTAATTAAACGCAACTGTCATTACGCTTGTCAAAAGAGTTGTTTATTAAATCATTATAAAAAATTCGACAGCAAATAAGTTCTTGCTATTGAATTCCTGTATTTTTAAAGTGAATTTTCGACTTAATCAAATAAAAAAGGGGTCAGTAATTCGGCTGAGAAAAATTACTTCTCGACCTTGGTGTATAATATACTATAATACTTTCTAAGGCGATTAATTTGTAGTTACTAATGGTTACTGTTTTCTATTTATTATTAAAGTATTTAATTACCCTAAGTTAACTAACTATAAGCTTTTAACTGGTATATTTAAATTCTTAATGATGCTGAATAAACTTTTTTCTCCGTGCAGATGAGGAAATATACACTCTTACACAAAATAAAATACAAAAGTTTTGCGAAATTACTGCAAAGACGAAGGCAAAATAGTATTAAGGTAATATTGTCAGTTAAAGTTTTTTAGTCAAAAATAAAGACATTTCAAAAGTTTCGTAAAATATGTCAGCACCGCCAAGATAACAAACTTCCTGAAATACACTCTGAAAGTTTTGAAATAAGAACACCGTTTCTTATTTCCTTGTCTTTTTGTTGATGAGTTTTGTAAAAGTTGCACGAACAATATTGTCGCTAAATTAGTTAATTCAATTTAAGTCTTTAGTTAACCGGAGAAAATATGATTTATACTGATCGACTTTGAGTCTTTTCTAAAAGTTGGCTACCTGTGTGTGGTTAGCTTAATGGTTTGTTTAAAACTTTTATAGTCTCCGAAATATAAGTCGAAAATTCATAGAAAACTTTTATAACATTTTAATACCCGTAAATACGAATTATGCTTTATTTGTAAAATTAGTAACGATAGCTATAAACTTCATAATCGTTTAAAGTTGATAAGTTATGCAGGTAGGATAAAATGAAAAGCATCTTTGTATTATTTAATGATTATTGACGTAAAAACAATCACTAATCAATATTAAAAAAAAGTGATACAAAGGTCAATAAAAATAAATATACAAGATTGATAAAAGGACATGGATTCATGAAAGTGAAAAATATTTTTGCCGTAATTTCGAGCTTTCGAAAATTTTAAGTTACGAAAATAAATGTTTATATAGATATACACCTTATATACTACAGTGTATATGGGTAGCGGGAAAGTCAAAATAGGTCAAAGACTGATACCTGTTATTTAAGTGGATTTTAACTAATCAATTGCCGTTGTCGGTTTGTCTCTATCTCTCACCGTTCTTGAGTTGAATCAGACAGACGGATGGACGGACAAAACCGTTTTATAACAGTATTTTTCTACGAAAATTCTAAAAGGTAAACTAATAGAATTTTACTGAAGGTTATGAATAATGGAACTGAAAGTAAAAGTACGTTCTTTACTTTTGTAATTTAACTATAGATTAAGTTCAAAGGCTTTTACCTTATGAGTTCCTGGACTTGACAGAAACGTAATTAATTTTTTATAATTTTATAGTAACGATAATTTAAAAAGTAAAGGCGGCTTTTAGATATTTATTTAATTAAATAAATACAAAAACCGGTAAAATAAAAATCAATTTTCTTTCATTTAAATGCCAGTTTAAATGTAGCTTCTATTTGGCGAATAAATTAATGAAGGAATAAAAATCAAATTCTAGTACCATAAAACTCTTTAACATTTAAAGTTTGAAGGAAAACTAGAAACTGGTTTTAGTATACAAATGCCATCATCAAGCCTATAATACAAATGATGCAATGAATTAGGAGAAAGCACACAGTATAAATGAGACTTACCAACTAATATTACAAAGAGAAAACATGTTGGTGTGAACTAAACATGAATAAATACATTTTAGGATAGGAGGTGGTGGAAACACCGAGCATGCGCTGGTATCAGGTAAAGAATTTTTAGGATGGGGTGGACGTACTTCTCGCCGGAAACAGTATATTCGGGCGACTATATGGGCGGCCACAAATCAAAATACAAATTAATAATTGTAAAGCATATTAAGAAAGCTAACTCACGAGTTATCAATACGGCGTAACTCTGCATATATTGCGACGACGCTTCGGTCGTTGCGGGTCACTTTGGCGCCTTAGTCCAGGTTTCGGATTGCCTCGGGCGCCACCTTCCGTTTAGAGTGTGAAGGCCACTGCACGGGCAGCGTCAGTGGAGAAAGAAATACTCCAGGGGTCGTTATGGTATCGACCAAAATCACTGGCGGCCAGAAGGGCGGTCTTTACTTGCCCTGCTGGGTTTGAGTACCTGGGTATTAGCTGCTGGGATGTTAAACTGAAAACAAATATTAATAAATCAAAACCTTTATTTTTACCAATAAAATCCGGCGGAGAAAAGGTGTGTAACGGACGATTGGCTTGGCGGCGTGGTGTAGTCGGGACTGACCGGTTCTGGACTCCGGTACAACTTGAACTTGGCTTCAGCTTGACCTATCTCTAAAGGTCGACGGACTGCACTGCTGTTCCAATTGGGACGGCCACAGCAAGTCTGGCTCCTCGCTGCCCCTGCAGCTGCCGACAACGGTTTGAATTGCCCTACTCGATACGAACTTCGGCGTCTAAGAAGCAGAGACGAGAGTGTCTCCATCTGCCTGGCGACGGTTTAACTGGTACGACTGGCCTTTTATTCACAATGTTAAGTTAATTTTACTCCAGTGCCGTGCGCGAATTAATTTCATATATTTTAAATAATACGGAAAAAGTAACTTTGTTACAATATGTTATATATCAAAATTGATAAATGACATTTGACAAATTTTTAAAAAAAATAAAAATACAACAATAGTAAAGCCTGAAGGGCAATTTAATATAAAAATTATCAGTAAAAAAATAGTAAAAATTTAATTTAAATGTTAAAATTATGGGCTTAGTAAAATAAATAAAGTGGCGGAATACAAGTGTAGGTAATGAAAAACAAAATTAAAGAATTATAAAGGAGAGGCCGGAAAAGAAGAAATGTAATAAGACGGCCAAAAAAAAAGAAGGGAAATGACATTTAAAAAACTAGATTAGAGACTGAAAACGAAGTTGTTTACTAATGAAAAGAGATTAAAAAATTCAAGAAAAGTAACAATATTAGAAAACAATTCGGTTAAAGGAAAGGAAAATGGGAGTTAGTAGACCAAGAGATTTGAACAAGCAACCGTTGTACCCACCCCATACTACATCGTTGCACCACCTCCCTACTTATCCTTTCCATCTACTCCTTCTCATCTGTATTTGACCAATTCTATCCCCCAGTCTACCCCTTTCAGAATTACTTCTACTCCTCCCCTACACCGAACATATCCTACCGCCTCCGTCTGTCTGGGAAATACCGTGGATCGTACTAAGACAAACCAGCAGACACCCAGCAACCCCAACCACACGTGGATCGACCGAAAGGCGTTGTGGCCAGACGCAACTTGTGAGGAGCCAATGTAGAGAGACGCCCCTGAACTTTTGCTCTAGCTACCCTTGTCTGGGTCAGAAGAACCACTAGAACGCTGTAACGAAATGAGACCTGTGTAGCAATGGACTTAAGATGCCGTATGAAGACAGTCACCATTTGCCCATCGACATGCTAAGTGGCACCAGTGATTACGTTATGGAAAATGATGCTGCGATTTCCTATATAGAAAATCGGATAGCCGAACAATGGAAGTACCGAGGAGAACCGAACGGTCCCGTTGGCAGAAATTCTGCCAGATTTGTGGTGGATTGGCATTCATCACATAGCATCTCGTTTTAAATTTTACTTTTGTTCAAATAATATTTTGCGTTATTATATGTTAATGTCACATTTTTAGGTTATTTGGTACATTACGCATTTTAACATCTGACAGTGTTTTGATCGCCTACCGAGTAATTTATCCTAGATGACGGTTAGCATAGATCAACTACAGATACCGAGGGTGGAAGTACAGAAGAAAACACCACCGTCAGAAGCCGGATCGACTCTTCCCGAAGACAAATCCCTGCCGACGCTGCCAGTGCACCTACTCCGACCAGCATCGGACCTGCCCAGACTGTGGATGTTCACACCCCTCCGAGCGAAAATATAAACACCAGCCGTAGAGGTTTTTTTAGTTTTAATTAACCTTGTAACAGGCGTACCTACCCCGAATATAGGGTTCGACCACTACAGGTATAGGCATCTGATAGAATTCGTTTTACTTTATTGCTTTTTCCAGATATCTAGTTAAGGTATAAAAAAATGCCATAATTATTTTGTGTGAAGTACGAAGAGCGTGTAACGAATTTATTTTTCTCTGTCGCAACAGTTGTAACCTCCGCCGAAAGATGGAGTCACTCGCGTACTTGTTTCGCATACCCAGCTGGCCATATAGTATACGGCAGCAGGAGTCGATTAGTTAGTTGCTGTGGCCGTCCCAACATTACTCGGCCAGATTGAACTTGGAAGCAATAGAAATATATAAAGACAAAGACAAAAATAGCGCGCAGACACGCATATAAATGGCACATTCGAAGCAAAGAAGGTTTCAGTTTCAGTCGAAACATTTGAAGGTAATAAACAAAGAACACCACGACATAACAGCCTGGAAATAAACAATTTCCACAATATATTTTTATAATAACAGTGCTCTGTTCTTAGATTTTATATATATGATGCGTTCACTTGTCAAACAAGGAAATGACCAATAACATCGATCGATCATCGATTTATTAATGTTGGTGTAATTTAAAATTACACTAATGTTAAATGGACAAACAAATCACTTGTAGCTATTATTCAAACAGTCAATTTTAATACAAAAGTGGAATTGATTTATAGTATAGTCGATACATACTATAGTCGATACATCTTGTCTCTTTCTATGACATTTCTCATAGTGAGGGGTATCCGGTGTGTGCGGGGAAGTGTTTACAAACTTCAATAGAAGTGGCGTATGCCCATGGAACTTACCACAAATATTGTTTACAATTTAAATAACTCAATAAAACTTTAGAAAATGGCTCGGACATTTATTTAAACCCTCGATGAGTTACTTGCAATACTGTTTGTTCACGTGTTTATGTACAAAAAAACTGTCATATCACAACATGCTGTGCTTAGATATCGACTTCAAGAGAAGGATAGAAAATTGATGTTTAATAGTAAATGGTCTAATTTCCAAACAAACTTCTGTCAAAGTCAAAGTTAGCAGCTCCAGCCATATTAAGATAATAACTAAATTATTTTGCCTGAGAAATAAACATTCAAACAACCAAACACAATCTAATAAACAAAGCATCAACAGAGAAAATTCTCAAATTCTTTGTTTGGGCTCAGATTTTGACAAAAATGACATTTGTGATGACACACTTTCCTCGTCTATTAAAACTGGGAAAATCGTATATTATAACTACCGTATATACATCACTATACTGTGTTTTTGCGGTGACGTGAATCTCAACTTTGTTTTCCGTACTGGATTCAAAATAGAACAGAGAGATAAAAAACAAGGGAAGAGGACAAAAACAACACTACACAGAGGGTGCGTCACGACGAATTAAATCTATCTGTATGTGCAAAACTGCAACACGAATTTCTGCATCGTTCCGAAACAGTTTTGAGATCGTTCTCGTGGCATTTTGTAAGCATGCGCGAACTTCGGATAGTTTCGTGACGGTACAAAAGTATTTAAACGTTGGATCGGTTTATGTACGATTTATCATAACCTAATAAATTGAATATAAACAGTATATATGTACTTGTTTTTACCTAAATAATTTTAATATTTTACTCTTGTAAACAAATCAAATGAGTAACAGCAGCAGAATCTTTGATAGATAGAAGATGAGATGAAGCATCTCAAAAACCGCTGACAAGATGCTAAATGCGTACGTCAATCCATACAGTCTCCAATTTTTAGCATGTACCGAAATTATCATCCTGAAACCGTAACAAACACGATCACAAGTTTGGTTGGAACACAAAGGGGATCGTCAGATTACCGTCACCTCTCGGTTGGAACAGCTTTTTTCTACGGCACATGCGCGTGACCGTACGGTGACGGTCTATTAATGTGTCATATCTGAAAAATAGTAACTTACGTCAAAAGTCCGGAAAATACTGTTTGGAAAAAATGCATTCGTAAGTAAACAAAGCTTCCAAACAAAAGAATGAAAAAGAATCCCGGCGGTCTCATGAAGTTTACCCCCCCCCCCCCGCCCCGGAATCTTGCATTTATTTTTGGATTTATTTCTCCAAAAGAAAAATATTTTTATGGAATATTTGTCTCCAAATTGCGAGTACTTTCCGCCCAATAGGAATTTGTGCAGAATTCTGTCCGAGGATCCTTACGTCGGCCAATAAAAAACGTCTACGTTATCCCATGATGGTTGTTCGTTGTTATCATCATTCTTGTATAGCATACAAGTGAAAATTTTAAAAGTGATTTATTTCATTAAAATAAGTTTCTGCCAAGTTTTTTTTTTATTTTTAAGCTTCCAGAGACGTATACCTACTTTCATATAAACCAAAAATTTTAGTAACCCACGGATTCACTATAAACTGCACTTATACCTACTGTTTTTTTGGACAAGTACACAAAGTTCCAGGACGAGCCGTAAGTGAGTCCTAGAAGTCTGCGAGTCCAAAAAAATGATTTTGAACGTGTTGCGTACACTATTTTTTCGGCAACCGTGTAAAATAACAAATTAATGAGACATATTTCTTTATTACATTAGTTTATTGCTATAATTGCGACCAAAAACCATGAAAACTTTCAAAAATCAAAATTTCAACTAATTTCATGTCAAATAGCTGTCAATCGTTATTTCACAGCTATAGTAATAATAGAGAGATTTTAAGCCCTTTAATTATTCGCTTTTCTTCCGTTATCGTTATTGTGAGCATGCGCAATGGAAGTTTGCCGTTCCTTTAACTTTAATAACGATAACCGATTTCGTTACTTACGGAAAATTAAAGATAGATAGTGGTTATGGCTATCATTATGAGTAACAAAGCACCGTTGCCACACGTTTCAGATTTTCGAGCATATCAGATAATTTTGAAAAAAGAGATTCATGTGGATTAAATATTTAACATTAAACTATTTAAAGAAAATATCTGTTTCTTTAACCTACGGAGTATTTGTTATATTTTTTCTTTATATCGTAATAATATTGTTCAATGTTCAAATATCATGTTTAATTTTTTTGCAATGTCATGATTGTAAAATTTAAATTGAGTATCTGACAACGCGCAAAAGTGATATTAGATTCTTGAGAAAAACATAACCTAACTATTTAGAGTTCTGTCAGATTTGACGTTGGCCTGCGAAAACATATTTTAATTGTGTATACTTTGTGGATATTTTTTAGGTATGTGAATAGTCCTGATCTTGTCCTAATATTATTAGGAATTCGAAGAACCCTTGCTAATCTAAATATTTCCGGCCTTTCGAACCTGAAATATAGTTTCACAAACTTATACTCTATAGCATTAAGATCAAATACTGGGATTTCCACTATCCCAATCTCAGGCACATGGAAAATATCTCTAAATATAGCCGCATTACGATCTCTTCTATTGTTAATATTTTCCAAAACATTCTCCATTTCAAAATTAAATATATATGTATATTCTTTCAATTTTAATGAACAACAAAACACCAGAAATTCTGAGGTAAGAAAAACCAAAAGAAAATAACTATCGCCTGTCACCTGTCACTTTGTGAAGTTTAAAGTTGGGGTTTAAAATGTTTTAATTTCATTGCCGTGCTTATTGTTATGGTTAGCAAAAATAACCAAAACAACGCCAAAATAAGGAGATTTTTTAAAGGGCTTAAAATCTCTCTAATCAACTGCATTTATCAAAACCATATGTACAAGATTTTCATATTTACAATCACAAAAACGATGTGATTCTTTCCGGCCTAGACCGGGAAGTACGTACTTCCCGGACTCGGCCGGAAAAATGCTCCTTTCACAAAAAAATAGCGTCTCGGACGGTTGCCGAACTGGTACATTGTGTACCTAGTAGTAAAAACAATACATTCCTGGGCGACAATGTATTGAAGTCTGGGAATGTGCTTTTACTACAAGGTACATATACTATTTTTTCTGAAATCGCAATTATCATAAATTGAGGAATTTTTATAAATGCTTAACAATGTTTTGTTTAGCATTGCCTATGAAATCGTTTCCTTGACAACCACTATTCGATTATTGTTGTGACAAAAGTCAGAGGTTCACTGCTTATTTCATATTTAAAATGGATAGTGCTGATGATGTCCAGGTATACGGGATACCACCAGAGTTAGTAAATGCTACCGAAAATATCATTTTAAACGTATTGCAAAATAAATCCAAGGCAAAATATGAATACACTTACAAACGTTTCATGGATTATTGCCAAGAAAGAAAAACGATCTCCCGATCTGAAAATATCATGATTGCATACTTTTCCGATTTATCTACACGGAAAAAAAATCCGATACTTAGTATACGAAATTCATATACTTATTAGCTGAATGTCATATACCCGGCGTGACAGAAGAATGCACTTCTAAAACAATCCGACGGAGTCACCTGTTCCAAATATGCTTTGGTATCCTAGAACTAAACTACTTTCATATATTCCCAAACAACCAGGCTAGAGGATCAGATACTCTTGGCAAATTAAGCTAAAAACCCCGTTCTACTAATTTAGTAACCTGGGCATGTGAAAATAAAAATCTTGTCATATAAAGCTTATAATCTCGTCATATTATTCTAGTAGCCTCGTCGTATAAAGCTCGCAGTCTCGTCATATGAAACTAGTAATCTTGTTATATAAAGCTAGCAATCTTGTCATATGAGGCTAGTGATCTCGTTTATCTGGCCGAAATTGATCTGCTCTTATAAATACAGAGTGATTATGGGGGAACGGACCAAAATCTAATAAGTATATTCTACACATAAAAATAATTAAAAAAAAGAATTTAACATTGTAATCATAAGTTTTTTAAATTATTTTCATGTGTATAGAATGTACTCATAGAGTTTGGTCAATTCCTCCCGATTCACCCTGTATATAGAAACATATATAGGTAAGTACATAAATATAGCAGATGAATGTAACAAAAAAGAATTTGATCTTTAAAAATATTTATTGAACGATAAATTCTTTGAAATAATCCATTATTGTTGATGAAATTAAATCAAAAATAAAACAAAAATAAAACAAACATAATACTTTTTTCAGTAACATAAACATATCTGTAAAAGAATGCTGAACCTACCTAATATTTTATTAAACAGGCGTTTCTTTTTTTTAACAAATAAAGAACTTAAAAAGAAAGTATATATAGATAGTATCAGTATTGTTATTGTCATTAAAGGGTAGATACATTAGATCTATTCGGAGAACTGATGGAAAAATTGATTATTTACGATGTGATCTTCCTTCCTAGTTTTTGAGAGTGCAGCGTTATCAAGTCTACTTGACACTGGCATCAACCTCGATATATAAATTGAACACCTCGTACATTTGCAGATTTTCAAAATGTCTATTTGATTTTGCAGCTTCCATCAATTGATTTTTTCAAATAATCTTCGAAATCCTACAAAAAATAAAACATATTTGTTAACATTCTGAAATTACTCACTTTGGGAAAAAGTAACTCCCTATTTTTCTCCCTTAACTCCCTTCTGTTCGGAAAAATGTTAATTTTTTGGCCAGAATTTCTTCACAGAATATTTTGTAAAGGAAGTTATTACAAATTTTGTAAAGAAATTTAGTTCAGATTATGCGACAACGAGGAATTGAACTGGGATAATATTATATTGTGCTGTACTTACCCAAAAAACCCGTTAAACGTATTCTTCGTCTAAATTCAATGTCTCAAAAACTTTTCCATTTTCAACGCTTTAGGGAATATAACGTAATGTTCATAACATATCACTCTCCGAACACTACCAATTAACAAATGATTCCAATTGTGGAAATGAGGCGTTGACCCGACTCGTATTTGATTCGTACATCACCGTGCGCGTTCGGCACAAGAAAATTCAGAAAGGAGTCTGTTTTAGAACACCAGAAGATAACCTTAAATTGCTGTGAATCTTCCATTCATCTGACGAGAATATAATGAGTATGCGAAATTTCCTGTAGGACTGAGCATATAATGCGTATACAATGTATTTTTAAGTTGATATGCCAAAACTCTGCCTTTAGACAACGATTTCTAGTAAGATTTATTTCTTTATCAGTATCTGACAGGGGTTCTGTTTCAATGAAACATTATATAGAGAATATTGGAATTTTATATACCCAGTATATGATACAGTTTTAAAGGATCGTCGTTCTGAGTCATTTTTTTCCGTGTACAAAGTTGAAGGCATCTACGTTATGGTAAAATTACTTCATTCTTGAAGCTACACTTAGTACAAAAGAAAATATTGATATTACAAAACATTCAAAATTATATGCTCTCCCGAAACGTAAAAGTAACAAATATAGGCTAAAGAAGTCAAAAGTTTTGTAAGATCTACAAATTGAAATGTTTATTATTCAAGTGCCAGATTACATATACTTAGTGAATAAGGTATGTTTTGAATGTAAAAATTTTAATATAAATGTTCCATATATTCAATAATTTATTTCGGTCCGGGAAAATTCGTTGCTAAGCATCAAGCTGAAATACTAGATTAGCCTATTTTGCCGTCTGAATTTGCTGGGAAAATAGGCCTTCTAGGGTAATTTCAGATAAGCCTATTTTCAACTTTCTGTCTATTCAGTGTGTTCCGAACGTAACGATCAACTTTGGTATTTTAAATGAAACACCCTTTATTTTTTTACATTTTTAGATTACATCTAAACTAAATATTTAAAGTTACAGATAATTGAAATCGCATTTTTTTAAGTTTAAGTCTATTTTTAAGTGATACTTGGTAGCCCATGAGAAAAATTTATACAAGGTTATCAGACGTACGCAAACTTTGATTACTGTGTATACATTTTGTTCTTATGTCACCAAGTAAAACTCACTCAAAAAGTTAAGATAGAGACATGTAAGTCGTTTT
The DNA here is from genome assembly GCA_963243735.1 of Neocrepidodera transversa. NCBI lineage: Eukaryota > Metazoa > Arthropoda > Insecta > Coleoptera > Chrysomelidae > Neocrepidodera > Neocrepidodera transversa. The sequence continues at coordinate 24,915,016 of OY725342.1, read as the reverse complement.
ATCCGATTTTATGTCGTTTTGTTTTGTTGTTTGAAAAAATGGGATTTTCAATTGTCCATAACTTCAAAACTATTTATTTTATAATATAGATATTAACTTTTTGAAATCAGTTTCTCAGGACAAATCTAAGAAGATAAAAAAATACAGGATGTTCCATTTCAAATAACTTAACTTTCGGAACAGCCCGTATAGACAGAAAGTTGAAGATATGATTTATAATGTGATACAATCCCAAACCCTTGTACATAAATTTTCATAGCAGTTTTCAATATACAGATGGTCGTTACACACCCTGTGTAAAAATTTTGTTTTACCTAAGACATAATCATTTTTTTTATTTTTTAAAATAACGTTTAATGGAAATATTGTAATAAATTAATATTAACTCCTTTTTTGTGACCTTCACATATAATTTTTATTTTTAGTCTTAACAAAATTAAATTTTTAGTGAATTTGATATTTTCCATATATTTTTTATTTATTTCTTATTTTTTATTGAAATAACCATATATAATTAAATATGTTTTTATATTAAATAAATATTAAGACATTTTTTCAAATTCTATTAAATCAAATATTTAAAGGGCTTATAAATGCTAATATTACATAGGGCAAGCGAGAGTGTCCATCTATCACTGCTGGAAATAATAGGTGTTTCCCAGGAGTAATAAGCGAGACTCTAGAGATTTATAACGGCCAAGGGCTCTAACTTTGAGGTCGGTTTTGCCTGCTAAGTAGCTCTTCGTCCGTATTAAAACCCCAAACCTGATTTGAGACAAATTCATTTATGTCAGTGTAAAACATTTTAGATTCTGATAAATAACTTTTTCCACGACTAGCTTCTAAGCTAAGAGTATTGACTTCATTTGTGTCTTGATAAAGTGTAATACCTTTTTTAGGTTATTTGTCAGTAGACACAAACGTTCTTTAATTTTAAAGGTTCTATAAAATGACAATGACGTTTATATTGTGACAATTGTACCAGAAATCAACTTTTAAAGTTTTATTCTAAACGTCATCGCCTTTACTTATCTTTAAAGTTAAAGGACGTTGTATCTACTGACAGTAAGTCAAAAAGAAATAAACCTGTTAAACATTTCTATAGTTTGTTTAATCATCCTCTGCCGTTACGTCATAATCGGTGACGTATTCTGCTGTTTTACGTTTGTCATATATTGGGTCCTATGATTAAACGTTTACGTTAATTTTAACACAAATCTGTTATGTTATGTTAACAGGGAGTAGATAACGTGTAAAATAACAGTAGATGTCATATCGGTATGATTGAAGGAGTCGATAACAGCAGATGTTAAGTCGGCTGTTACGAATGGAAGAAAGTATTTATTTGCGTTTTTGCGCGTGCGCACAACTTCACTTCATGTGAATGTCAAAAATGAGTGATGAATGTAAGTAAAAACAACAACAAACAGGTTATGGTGAAGAGATTAGGGAAAACAACTTCTAAACAATATGAAGAACTTCTTAACTTTGTTAGGAAAAATAACACCATTCATACGGGCAAAACCAATATTTTAAATCAAAAAAAAAATGCAAACCTTTGGTTTTCATTTACAAATCATATAAATGCCCTGGGTGTTCGACCCCAAAAAACTGCCGATCAGTGGAAACATGTAAGTATAATATAGATATTTTATAAATCGCTAAAATTATCAATGTTAGACATTTACTATTTTATTAATATTTATTAAAGGTATTTAATGAATGGAAAACTAATACCAGAAGAAAAAGTAGGGAGATCATGAAATACCAGCAAGGCACAGGAGGTGGGCCCCATACACCAAAAACGTTGACTGAGCTTGAAGAACAATTGCTTGCTTTGTTAAGCAAAATCCACCTAGGAGATATGGAAATAAAAGATTCCCTTGATTACCAAATAGGTATATATTATTTTGGGTCCAGTTTTATTAAGAAAAAGTTTTTAAAATTTTCTAATTATTATTGTTGTTAATAAGTATTTTTATAAACTGTTAATTCATTATTTTAGCCTCCACTTCTGCACAAACCCAATCTGAAATATAGCATCACTAGAACCTATATAAATTAATAAAAACCAGATTCAAACATATTAAGAATTCAGATTATAGCAATATTGGTATTAGACCTTCAGTTCAATTGGAATGGACGTAATCCTTGGTCTTCGGGGATTATTAAAATGGTGTTTCATTCTTGTTATTAAAAACCGCACTGATTCTTTTGGAAGCCTATAATATAGTAAGAAAACCTCATCAGGAGTTTCAAACGGATTACTGTGGTCTCTAATGTGCCTTCTTTGAATATTCAATTCAGTCCTTAAATAGAAAATTATTATGCAATAGTTTTGTACCTCATAATACATTAATATAAAATAGTAATAAAGTTATACCTAATATACTTACCTCCTTATTTCATTTTCTAATTCTTCTATTAAATGTAAATTAATTAACCCCTCCATTTAATTGAATCTCTAAAGAAATTGTAAACAAATAAACTAGTAACATTGACGTTTTGCACTTAACGGCATGTTATTCGAGGCTGTTGAGGCGATATGTTAAATGGAACATAACAGGCGGAAAATAACAGTAATGCGTTATGAAAAACTTTCCATCATATGAATTTGTCTCGTTGCTGTTAAAAATCTGCCTAACATGTACGTTACAGATAACGTAAACGTTCAATCATAGGACCCATTATTTGAATGTTATTTTATACATAACCTCAAAATTAAAATATAATCAATGACATATGTTAAGGATTTTTTTAATGACGCATGTTAAGGTGTGTTTGTGTGAATACATTGGTAATGCCAAAAATTGTATTTTGCTTTATACGTTGCGTACCTTTTTACATAATTTAGTATTTTTTTAAACTTAAAACGTCCGGTATTTTAACTGATTTATTTCAAGTTTCTAGCTTGTTGATGTTTAACGTCCCTAAGCATGATTTTTGACTAAATTAAAAAAAAATAATGATGATCGAATCGTCATTAAATGGCGAAAAAAATGTGATATACGATTATATTTTTGGGGCGAACCCCAACGTTGTACACTGCACTTAACGGTAAAAGCGGTATTCCAGCATCTGTTTCTCTTGAAACGTAATTAATCAATTTTAAAATTAAACTTCGCTCTTTCTCATTATACTGGGAAGGCATTTTGACAATGAAAAATTAATTGAAGTGTCAAAAGTAATAAATAACATTTACGTAAAATTAGTTAAGAAATGCATTAATGACGTCATAATTCGGTCTCATCAATTTCATGATTTATATATCAAGTTTGACAATGTATGACGTAACAGCATAGGATGGTTAAACAAACTCTAATAGAAATTGGTTATTTTATTTAATATTTGTATTAATAATAGCTTATATTATTACTATTTTATAATTAAATATACGAATAATAAATAATAATAAAAATAAAATAATATGTTCATTGCAAATTTTTTGAATCATAATTTTTGAAATTTTTGACATGCCAAAAATTTTTAATACGTATTTAAGGTCCCTAAAAACATGAATATTTAATATAATCGGAAGACCGAAAATTTTATAATTACAATACTTTTACAATACCCATATGTATACCATATATTTTATGCACAATTTACTGAATAAATATGTAGGCAATATCAGTCTACTGAACAGATATAATTTCATTATATAATGGATATGTAATCCACCAACCAAAATTCATGTTTAGTATTCCGCCAGATACCCTTTTTCAAAAGTTTAAATAACCAGTGTAAATAGCTGGCTTTTTACCTCTCGCCCTTCAGATAAGAGAGGTATAGGAATCATGCTAAAAATTGGGTAGTGAGTTTTCAATGAACAAACACGTTTTAGGGTCCCTAGAATGCGATTTTAATATTTTCGCGATGATGTCTGTGTGTGTGTGTTAGTGTGTTAGTGTGTGTGTGTGTGTGTGTGTGTTTGGATGGATGTTGTAGTAACGATAACTCAAAAACTACTGGATAAAAAAATTTGAAATTTTGCATACAGCATTCTGATACCCTAGATTAGATCTGATTAGATTTTGGTGCCAATCGCACAACCGGAAGTAGCAGTTGCTATGGGTAATGACTCCATTGTTATACAAAACGGCAATAAAGTTTTACACATATATTTTGTATACCATATAGTTTATTATCATCTTATTAAAATTTTCGAAATTTTTGCCATTGTTGCCAGATTTACAAAAAAATTATTTTTTTTCATACTTTTTTGTGTCACCTAACCTAACCTGTAAATTTTTGATTCAAAAATGGCGAGAGGTCATGTGCTGGCCACATCAGATTTTTTTAGTGAGTCTTAGAAAAAATATAATGTCCAACTTTTGTGAATTGCCCCCCCTATGCAAAACACGCTTTTCTATACAAATTGTTATACGCAAAGCACGCCTTTTCTTAATTCCTTTGGTATCCGTTGAGAAAAGTAATAAATTAGAGTGCGAAAAGTACATGCTATGTCACTTTTCCCCACGGAAATATCCAATACAGCTTTGCGCACTTATCGAACAAACTACTAATTCTTACGGTCAAACCAGTGGGAAATGGTTCATTTCCCACGAGTAAGACAACTAGACAGGCATTCACTCATATAAAATGTTTGTATGCTTTTATTTTGCAAATAAGAAATATGTAATCGTAGAAAATGGTAGTTTGTACAACAAGTGCGCAAACCGTTACTTTTTCCACGAGCTCAGAAGTTTGTGGCACGAGCCCTTAAGGCGAGTGACGCAAATCTAGCAAGTGGAAAAAGTGCTTTGCGTACAAGTTGCACACAATATTTTTTCTACAGCCACGTTTATTAATGAAGTAAAACAGTAAGTAACTTGTCAAAAAAATTCATAGCTGTATTTGACATTTCCGTGGGGAAAGTGCCATAGCGTGTACTTTTCGCATTCTAAATTATTACTTTTCCAACGGATATCAAAGAAATTAAGAAAAGCCCTGCTTTGCGCATAAAAATTTGTTTAGAAAAGTTTATTTTGCATAGCGGTTGTAGAAAAAGTATAGTGTACAACTGTAGCGAAATATGCATTTCCCTCCTACTTGTTAAGTCTTGAAGTTTGTAGAATACTTTACTCGTGGGAAATGCATATCATTTCGCGCTTGTTATACAATATGCTATTGCGCACATGTTGCATACAATACTTTTTCTAGGATCACGATTTTTAAATAATTAAAAATAAAAAAACTTATTTCAAATATGTAACTATTTTTGGGAATATAAATAATTTTAAATACAAAAGGTTATCTATATCCCAAATGTGGTCCAGTGTTCAATAAATGAAATGAAACTAAAACGTTATAATTTATTTGTTAATAAAAGTGATTTAATAATAAAAATATTAAATAAAAAAAATTGATTTTTTGATGAAAAATTTGTGATATATTTCAAAATCCGTCCTTTCATTCTTTTTGTTATATTTGTTTTATTGAAGAAAGAAATTTAGCTAATACTACTTCGGAAATTTTTTTTATTTTTCGGAAAAATGGAACTTCATTCACTATTATCAAGTTCCTTCCAAAAAATTCCTGGATCCGGCGGCAAAGAAAAAATGTCACCCCAAAATCAGGTTCTCATCTAGTATAAAGAAACTCGTTAAAAAAGGAACTCATACCAAAATACTTACTAGTTCCAAGAAAAAACTTGTTCTCAAAAAAGACTTGTTCCAAAGAAAGAACGATCAGTCCAAAAAAAAAATAAAAAATACAATTTTAACATGAAATACATGAATTTTTTGATCAAAATATGAAATATAAAATAATCAAAGTGAATTAAATTTCAAGACAATCTGTAAAAACAAATTAAAAATAGATTGTCTTTTACTAATTGAGGTTTAAGAGCACCACAAATATTAAATAATGTATATTGTTATAAAATATTAGATATAAACTTTTAAGTAAATGTAAAAAAATAATACCGGCATAAAAAAAAAATAAAAATAACAGTAAATAAATGTTAAATCGTTGAAATAAGTAATAATGATAACAAAGGAAATAAGTGGAAAAAAAATATAATATAATAAAAACTTACCCTATATGTCGAGGGGAAGAAAAGAAATTTTCAGTAAATGATATAAATTATTATAAGTTGATTTTTCTGACTAATGAGATAAAGAGAAGAATTGTTAAGATGGGAAAGATATTTTATAGTCCGTATTAAAAAGAGAGAATTCAAGATAAGTTTAGAAGTGACATGACGAGAGGAAATTAAGAAGGGACATCAAGCGAAATTGAAATATACTGAGCAGAGGAATAATGGAAATACAGGGTGGCACAGGTAAAAAACGTAACAAAACTCAAAATCATGTACAACAATGAATTTTAATACAGATGTAAACGGCAACTAGTTTCCACTAATTAGCCACTATCGGGCCTAAAAGTATTACATTGTTCGAAAATTACAATAAAAATTACAAAAAAAGAAATACATATATAAAATAATTTAATTTAATAGATTAACAAAGATTCAAAAGCATAACGTTGATGCACGTCAATAGTGGATAGTGGAAGATTTAAAGGGAATGATACGGGAGTGATGATTATGAGTACATGAATTGGTAATACGAAAAAAAAAAATTTAAAGGTAATTAATTAATTAAAGTGCAAAGCATATTTCAACAAAGTTAAAATTAGGTACACCAAATATCCCTCCTGGAACTGACGAAAAATGGTAAAAAAAACCGATCAGTAACTTAAAAACAAGTTAGTTAAAAATATCAGTGTGAAACAACGCAACCACATTGAAGGATGTCACATCACAAGATTGTGGAACTAAGACCTTGATAAAATAGATATGATAGAAATGAATCAGGGAGAGGAACGGGTATAAACATAGGAAAATTAACAGTAGTAATAATTAAACTTTAAATTGACCTAATACAGGCTGAGTCATGAAGAACTATACATACTCCTACCTCGAATTAAGGCCCCTATGGGGAATATCAAATGATTATTAAAAGGTGTCTGCTCCCATTGTTTAATAATATACAGGGGTGGTTGTGAATTTTGACTGAAATTTTTTTCCTAATAACTTTTGATTTGTCTCAAATTTTCTCAAAACGTTACACTACTACCACCTAATTAACTGATTTATTCACGCTAGAAAAAAATCAGGTTCGATCTTAAAAAAATAGTTCGTTTTGTTCATATAAAAATTTCACCCTGCATATGATTTTTGAAAACTGTAATAAGTATTTTACAAAGTACACCTGAACCTCATAGGTGTATCAGAAGGTTCCCTATGTAGGAAATGTGAGGAAGAGGACGAAACTCCTCTTCATGTATTATGCTATTGCCGGGACCTGAAGAGGGAAAGGGAATGGCACTTTGGGGTACAGTATCCTGAACCCGAAGAGGTAGCGAAAGCTAACATCAGGACTATTCTTTGACTTTGTTAAGAGTACGGGACTGATGTGAAAACTGGGGCACAATAGGCCTAGAGTCTCAGTGCAGGTGGGACCTCCCACGCCCGATCCAGAAAAAAAAAATGGGATATTTATGTTTTTCCCTATACGATTAGTTAAGTTCTAATAAAAACATCAAATTTGACTTTGAATTAAAAGTTTAGCAAAATGAACTATAGATTTCGCCAATACAACCTTTTTTGAAAAAATTAAATTTTTTGTACAAAAATTTAATTTTTAATTACGTACAACCACAGCTTGTGCTACATTTTTAATAATACAACCGTTTTAGTTAACTTCCAGAAGCACTTTCAAAAAGTACAAGCTGTTTTGAATAATACCAAAACATCGCCAGTTTTAGTATTATTTAAAACAGATTGAACCTTTTGAAAGCCATTCTGGAAATTAACTAAAACGGTTGTATTATTAAAAATGCCCACGAGTTGTGGTGGTACTTAATTAAAATTTAAATTTTTGTACAAAAATTAAATTTTATCAAGAAAAGCTTTATTTTTTTTAAATCTATAATTAATTTTGCTAAACTTTTAATTTATTGTCAAATTTGATGTTTTTATTAGAAATTGAGTAATCGTATGGGGGAAAAATAAATACGTTATTTTTGTTGTCTATTTGTGTACTTTGTAAAATACTTATTAAAATTTTCAAAAACCATATACAGGGTGAAATTTTTTATATGAAAAAAAAAGAACTAATTTTTTAAGACCGGTCCTGATTTTTTCTAGCTTGAATAAATCAGTTAATTAGGTGGTAGTAGTGTAACGTTTTACCAAAATATGAGACAAATCGAAATAGCCGTTCAAAAGTTATAAACAAAAAAAAATTTCAGTCAAAATTCACAACTCCTCCTGTATATTATTAATCAATGGGAGCAGACACCTTTTAATAGTCATTTGATATTTCCCATTTCCCTCAATACGAGGTAGGAGTATGTACAGTTCCTCATGACTCACCCTGTATATATGACCCGATAAAATTATTTTCTAATTATTCAAAATTAGTATCTAGAATTGGTAAATTTGAACCTAATAACAGAACTAAATAAATGTAAATTTAAATGAAGTAACTAAAATATGGGCCAAAGGACGTATATTATAAAGAAGAAGAATTGACAATGAAATATTACAGTAATGAAAAAGAAGAATGACAATGACATATTACAGTAAAGAAAAAGAAGAATGATAATCACATTTACAGTAATGAAAAAGAAAAATGAAAGTTGAGGTTAAGTCGAACAAACCAAAACAAAGGAATATTAGGTAAACAGATCTCCTAATATAAATGTTAATGAATTTATAAGCAACTTCAATCTCTACTTAGAAAATACAGGTAAAACTAAGTTAGATTACCATTTAATAAATGGAGATATAAATATTAATATTTTGTCACCCAATGATGATACGGTCAATGAATATCTGGATATACTGAGTGCATATAACTTCATCTCTACTATAAATGTACCAACTAGAGTAATAGGTCATAGTAAGACGTGTGTTGATCACATTCATGTAAAAAGTAATGATTTTGATTTAAATGAAATATTGCCATATGGAATAAAAAATAGTATAACCGATCACTATTGCCTATTTTTAATTCCACTAACTGTCAGTAGATAGAACGTCCTTTAACTTTAAAGACTCAATAAGTAAAGGCAATGACGTTTAGAATAAAACTTTACAAGTTGATTTCTTATACAATTGTCACAATCTAAACGTCATTGTCATTAGTTATAGAACCGTTAAAGTTAAAGAACGTTCTATCTACTGACAGTTAGAGTATATATGAGTGTTTGGCTAAAAAAATTAATATGAAAAAACTAAAATATGATTTGAATAAAATAGAATGGAATAAGCTCTATAGCATAAACGATGTCGAACAGGCGACGACATACTTCATGGAAAATTTTACAACTTGTATAAGTAAAAATACTGCTGCCTACAAACGAAATAGAAATGAAAAAAAAACGGAATGAGTGGATAACAAACGGCTTAATTAAATCAATTAACAAAAGAGACATTATGTAGAAAAATTATAAAAAAAATTTACACGACCTAAAAATTAAACAAGAATTTTTAACATATAGAACTTATTTAAATAATTTAAAAAAAAATACAAAAATCACTTACTACAAAAATCAACTTGAAAAAAATAGTAATTCCGCAAAGCATATTGGGAAAACAGTATAAACAATGACATCGAATGTAGAGGAAACAACAGCATTATATCTGATGAATTAGAAATTGCAAATACATTTAATAATTATTATTCAACTGTAGGAAAAACATATGCTTCTAAAATAACCAAACCTTTAACTACTCCTCCTCCTAAAAAATACGTAGAGGATAGTACCTTTTTAGTTCCAGCTGATAAAAATGAGATTACCAGAATTATCAACTCCCTAAAAAATAATAAAGTCCCTGGTGTAGATGATATAACAGCGGAAATGCTAAAAGAAGTTTGTGCTGAAGTAAGTGAACCCTTGACATACCTTATAAATCTAATATTTCAAAATGGTACCTGTCCCACTGTATTCAAATCTGCAAAAATAACACCAATATTTAAAAGTGGAGACCGACTATATGTAGCAAACTATCGACCCATATCTTTGATTTCTAATGTTGCAAAAGTGTTTGAAATGGCACTAAAAGAAAGACTATCAAAATTTTTGAATAAATTTAATATACTTACCGTATGTTCCGTATATCACCGAATATTACCGGTGCGGTTAAAGCGGTTATTAGCGTTTTCAGGACGGTTTCCTTTTTGGTTATTGGTTAGTCAAATATTTACGGAACGCTTGTAAATGTCAAATGTCAGTTATGTCAAGTCATGAAAATGAATCGCATTTTTGCTGTGGTATGTTTTAGTTAGACAGAAAATCCTCCTAATTTTAGAATTTAGATTTCTTTTGTTCTTTGTGTTATTATGCTGTAGATGCTTTATGCACAACAACGCTTTTAATAACTAATATTAGATACATACATATAATACAGCTTTAGATTTTAAAAATGCAGGGTCTCGTAGAGGTATGTTGAAAATTATTATCAAATATTTAATTTTTATGTAAATTTCTTTGTAGGATAACTCAGTTTTTCTATGCAATCATTGTTATGTCATGCTAGGTACATTAACAGTTATAATTGAAAATGATATCGCTGCGAAGCACCGATGTTTTAAATCTGCTTCCAATGTGACATTGGATTTCGAAAAAAAAAGAATCTGTGTTAGTGACATTCAAGTAGAAGAAAATAACAAAACAGAGGTAGAGGAAAGTGAGAAAACTGAACAACCTCAGATTGAAGCTCCAGAACAATCTTTTGTTGAAGAGGAAAAAAGTTTTTGGACAGATGAAGAAACTAAATTATTGATAGAAAAATATAAAGAACACAAAGAAAAATTTCAAACTTGCCCAAAAAAGAAAATATGGTTAAGAATAAGTAGTGACATGTTAAAATATAATGTTCATAAAGATGCTACAAAATGCGATGAGAAATGGAGAAATTTAAAATAAAAATATGATAAAGTCAGAACAGAAAATGATACTTCAGGAAATGCTACTGTCAGTTGGAAATATTATGAGGATTTACAGGAAATTTATGAAAAAGATCCGAGATTTTCAGCAGCATGTACATCTTCAACTAGTGGACACTTAAAAAGGCCGTTAAACAAAGAAAGCTTAGAAGAAATTAAGAAAAGCAAATTTTCTCCTGATGAAAAAAAAAGTAAACGCAATGTCAGGGACATGTTGGAATGGTTTAAAAAAATTACAAGTCTGATACCTAGTTTTAATCCTTTGAGGAAATTTGTAGTTCATATTGTTTATTTTTTAAAGTGTTTTATCAGAATTTATTTTATTTTCTATTTTAAAATATTAATGCAAATGTTTGTTTAAAAAATATATGTTTAATTCTATATAAAAGAGAGACGTTAAAAATGTATTGAATTACTGAAATAAAAAAAAACAGTTCTAATTTTTATTTTTCAATCATCATCAAATAAAATATGTCAAAAATATAGAAGCTTGTATTATTGATGGTTAATAACCTGACATAATCTATTTCTTTTTGCTCTTCCCAACAGTAATCTTTGTCTGATATATCCTGCATTCCTCTGTACTTCCTCTTCATCACCATGTGGATTATTATTTTCTTCAAAATTGACCATATCATTTTGATCAATACATATATTGTGCAATACACAGATTGCAATGATGTATTTTGATATCCATTCTAATTTTCTGACATCCAGACAATCCTTTAGACACCTAAATCTATTCTGCAGTAACCCAAATGTTCTTTCTATAGTTATTCTACTTCTGGATAACAAAAAATTAAACTGTTTCTGTTCATTAGTCAAGAAACCATTGTCTTTATAGGGAGTTATCAATTCGGGGAGGCAAGGATAAGCCTTGTCCCCCAACAAATGTGTGTCATTGGGAAATTTTATTACATTTTCTTCATTAATAAATGCCCATATTTCACTCCTTTTCAATACTGTGCTGTCATGATTTCCACCTACTTCACCAGCATAACAATGTGTAAATTTATGTTTAAGATCACAGATCCCCTAAAAAGAAAATACCTACATTAAATATTGCCTTTTTAGATTTTTCATCTAATAAAAATTATGTACCTGTAATATTACACTGGCAAACTTTTTCCTATTAATATAAGACTGTCCATATAGCCTAGGTTTGGGAATTTTAATATGCATTCCATCAATACATCCTATTGTATTTGGCATTCCCATTTCCTGAAAACCATTTTTTACTTCCTCCAAATAGTCTCCTATGGGCCAACGAATTATTTCAGGGCTGATTGAAATTAAAGCATTGGTGACCCTTCGTACTGTCCGAAGACCTGTAGCCTTTCCAATGTTAAATCGACCACAAATAGATCTGAAAGTTTTATTGTGAATTAAATTATTAATAATAGAAGTAATAAAAGTATATTTTAGTTATTCCTTTTACTAATTTTGAATTTTGTACTTCATCTTACAAATAAATTGACCTTTTTTTTTAAAGTTACCTACTAATTCATATACATAGGTATATCGCTTACCGATATGAGTCAGGTGTTCCAAAATACCATAATGCCACCAATAATTGGGCTTTTGGAGATATAGTATGCCTGCCTCTGTCCAAAATATGAGTGCTAATCTCATCTTTAATTGTATTAAAAATGAATTCAAATGTTGTTCTACTCATTCGAAAATTTTCCATGAATTCTATTTCATTATAATCATCTACAACATTATCGATATAATTTTCGACCCTTGGTCGCTTCTCTAAAACAAAACATTTTTGTAATATTTTATGAAGCAGTATATTATAAATCTAAACCATTGGACCCCTTACAAGTAACAGAAGATTCTCATCTTCATCACTTGAATCCGACATGAATTCATTAAAAAAAAGGCATTCATTTTTGATCATCCACCACAACCTGAAATAGATAGATATTTGTTTTTGGTGTTTTTTTATGTTTATATATTCCTTTTACTTTCAAGAAATTCCCAAAACTGATCACAAATGTCAACGTCAACCATAACAACCGATAAAAAAGAATGGTCACTCTGGTGACAGCTGGTCCAAACCGAATTTCAGGAACATTGTCCCGTAAATCTACAATTTTCAGGAATCGGCTATTTACGGAACGCGATTTTACTAACCAGGTTAACCAAGGTGATATACGGAACATAAGGTTATTGTCAGTAGATAGAACTTTCTTTAACATTAACGGTTCTGTAACTAACGACAATGACGTTTAGATTGTGACAATTGTACAAGAAATCAACTTGTTAAATTTTATTCTAAACGTCATCGCCTTTAGTTATTGAATCTTTAAAGTTAAAGGACGTTCTATGTACTGACAGTTGTGTCAATAGATAGAACGTCCATTAACTTTGAAGTTTCAGTAAGTAAAGGCGATGACGTTTAGAATAAAACTTTACCAGTAGATTTATTTTTAATTGTCACAATCTAAACGTCATTGTCATTAGTTACAGAACCGTTAAAGTTAACGAACGTTCTATCTACTGACAATTAGTGACATACAATTTGGGTTCAGGGGGAAGTTCAGTACGAAAGACGCAATTGCTTTACTATTTGGGGAAATATATAAAAACTTAGATAACAGTGCTGCAACGCGATGTGTATTCCTCGATCTTGAAAAGGCATTCGACACTGTGAGGTGCTGGACACTCTGCAGGATGTTGGAATACGAGGAACACCGATGAAACTCTTTGAAAGCTATCTCACAAATCGGAAACAATTTGTCAAAATAAGTAAAAGCATCAGTAGAGAAAATTCGGTAGAGTATGGCGTTCCACAAGGCACGGTCTTAGGAGCAATAATATTTTCTATATATTTAAAAAATCTATTCCTAGTAAACTCTGTGGGAAGAATTATATCATTTGCTGATGATACTGCAATTTTATATGATGCACAAAGTTGGAAAGAAGCTCGAGAAATTGCAGAGGCGGGTTTATTAAAAATTGTTAATTGGTTTTCATATAATGTATTAACAGTTAATTACAAAAAAACTATTTATTCCCTTTACTTGTAACAAAAGTACATTAGCGGACTTCAACATATTAAGTATTAGTAACACAAATTGTATAATACATAGTGATTGAGTTATATACGAATATTGGAATTCTAGGACCTACCAATTTGCGAATCGTTCTTTCTATGTAGCTACTTGCCAATCATCCATTTCATAGCAAAATCACAATCGACAGACACGAGTTTTGTTTTTTATGACCATGCTTACTCGGCGATTCGATAGGCACTATTTTCACCTAGGTATCCAATATTTATCGCGACAGGTATCGAAAGTATTTAAATTAATATTAGGGCCACAAATAGACAACCAAAAATACACGAATATTAAAAAAATAAAAATAGTAATTAATATATTTTCCAATAAAATTTAAAACCCAAACACATAGAACGAAAAAAATAAAATATTTAGGGGTAGTCATCGATCAACATGGGATGATCATGTAACTAATTTAGCTAATTCCTTAAGATCAATCTTACATAAAATAAAATACCGTTCTAAGATACTCTCATTACAACAACTGAAAATGATCTACTATGCACTTGTAGAAAGTCGACTCTCTTATGGTATTCTAGTATGGGGAGGAGTAGCTCAATATTATCTGAAAAAACTAGAAGTTATCCAAAAGTGTTTTTTAAAAATAATATTTAAAAACCCACTTATCCGTCTTCTGCACTATATAAGGATAATAAGGTCTTGGATATTAGGCAAATGTGTTTTTTTAGAGTAGTAAGTTATAAATTCAAAAATTCCACCAACTATTATTATGTAGAACATAATTACTCTACTAGATACAAACGTCATCAAAATTTGAAAACGGAATTTTCAAGAAAAACTTTTGGTCAGAGAACTTATGTTCACTTGGTGTCCAGATTGTTTAATGCCTTGCCATCTGAAATTAAATTTGGCATTAACTCAATAAACTTATATAAAAAAAAAGTTAAAAATTTCTTACTTGCTACGGACCGAAAAGAAATTAGAATTCTAATAGATCCACAGTAGTAGAAATTCAAAATTATTATTTTCTTTTACACTATTTTGCTTTATTTATTTTCTCTTCTTCGTTATCTATCTTTAAGTTAACCATCTTTGTTTGTTTTATCTTCTGTTTTTTTTTAATTATCATATGGGAACATATTTTGTTTTTAGGGAGCACATATTAACATTAATGTTATATCTACATTTTGTTAAGTACAAAAAAAAATAAGAACTTGCCACGAGCAGTTTATAACTTTGTGGTGTATTCTATATTTATTTACGTACTGGTATAGTATTTGTGCATTGTGCATTTTTTTCATTTGGTAAATAAAAATTATTATTATTATTATAAACTAGGAGGAGAAAGTGAGACAGGAACGATAACAAGGGTGAGAGGAATAATAGCGAAAAGAAGGTATGAGAGGGTCAGGTGACGGTAGAGTTTCTCAGAGAACTGATCAAATATAAAGATGTGGTTCTCCTTCGGTCTTAATTGTTCATTGATAAGTTACGTTCGTGAAGCAAGAGTGTATCTCCAACAGATTTCATCTATCGCTTTTATGACAGTCATGTAGGAGAACAACATCTGACCTTGAGAAGGAATGGTTATATGTAAGGATATGATTGGCGAAGAAAGATGGGGTATTAGTGAAGTCCATATTTTTAAATTTATCCATGTATCTAACATGTTCTTTGATTCTAGTTTCCTGACTGACCGATGTTAACTGAATTACAATCTGAACAACATAATTTATATACACCGGTTTTATGAGAAATTATGTCTTTAGTATTCACCAAAAGAAAGATTCTGATTAGTCTTGAAAGCAACAGTGACATTGTGTTTTGGAAAAATTTTTGATAATTTATAGGAAATGAACCAGTGAAAGTTTTTACTTCTTGTGATATTACGAAAACTTGTGGTAGATTTAATTTAAATTCAGTAAAAGATTTAGTGTAAATTTTTTACTTTCCCGGACCCATCAAAGGGTTTACTTTCCCGGACCCATCAAAGGGAAAGAAAGGTGAACGAGCAAAAAAAAATCAAGATATCGATGGAAATATCGATTTTGGGGTCCCCCAAGAAGATTGAAATCATTTCCAGCGTATGGTCTGTCTGTGTATCTGTGTGTCTGTCTGTGTGCCTGTGTGTCTGTGTGTTTGTGTATCTGTGTGTCTGTGCGTCTTCTACGATAACTGCCGAACCATTTGACCAATCAAGCGGAAATTTGGTATGAAGCGTCGGTGTGTGCCTAATGCGACCATTAGTTTTTGCTTTAAATTGGTACAGTAGAAGGTCCTTAAGACCGACATTGATTAAATACACATGTAACAATTTTTTACTTTTTTTAAATTTTAAGGAAAAAAAATACACTTTAGTGCAAAATGTTGTAGTACATGTAGGTTTTCTCTAGTTTTTCTTGATTTTGAGGAAAAACAATACACTTTAGTGCAAAATATTGTAGTACAGTTTTAGAGCGCCACTAGAGGTCACGTAAAAAATGTGCATGTAGGTTTTCTCTAGTTTTTCTTAATTTTGAGGTGTAGGGGGACGTTATTGTTAATCGCTAATTATTTGATAATATTCAGTTAAGTAACAAAGGCAGAGTGAAATATAGGGATCGAAAATAATCTATTGAAAACTTCTTGTTCAAGTTCTTGAAACAAAAGGAAGTAATCATTCACATAACGAGCATAAAAAAATTTTATTCAAAATTGGGTTGGTTATGGTAAATATATTCTAAATTATTCATGAACATTTCGGCTGGAAGAGGTAAGAGGTTGGAGCTCATCGCTAACCCTGAAATTTGCCTGATTTTTTCCAAGAAATAAGTGATACCGTATCCCATTGGTAGATGGCGTCAGCTGTCTACCTAAGAACAACATCCTTTTAACCCTTTTACCAGTTTGTACTGACGTTATTACATAGATCGAAGACTGAATTATGAACGAGTACAGCACCATCAAAAATTTGTTCTAATGATTGATTTGTTTGTGGAGATAATATTGATTTCCAGCCATTATTGCATAAAACAGTACGAAATTTTTTAACTACCGCTTGTCACATAATGAGAAGGCCTATTGCTTATGAAATATTATTAATAATATGATGTATCCAGTTCACCAAAAATTTATAATTATATTTGTTGTTTCTAATAGTTATTAAAAACAAAATAAAACATAAAAAATTTAATAACAACTTTTTGCATTAAATAAAACAAAAAAAAATGTACTGGGAATCGAACCCAAGTCTTCTGGACAGACATATTAAATTCAGATATAAGCTCAAAGTTATTTATAAAAAATCTTTAAAAAACAATAGAAGTTCATTAATTACTTAGAAATATATCCTATCCTATCTTTAGTTTTTTTCCCCTAATGTCTTACTCTAAATACACCAAATTTGATAAAACCCTATAATCTATTTAATCTTGTCCTTTTTGGGATTACGTATCTCTGAGACAAATGACCCGGAAATAAAAAAGTGTCCGCCATGTTGGCTGAATTAGCTATTGATGTATGTGATTCACAATGCAGAAAATTGTCCTTTTTCGGCTAAATAACGGGCCAGATTTTACGCAGTGTTTTGGTTCTACCGATAACAAAATTCCTGAAGCTTGAAAAATCAGGATTCGGATATAAATGGTAAAATAAAAAAATATTTCTTTTTTCCCCTGCATGAATTTTACAAAATCGCAAAAAAGAGAAAAAATCCATGGCAGCTGATCTGACCTCAGTTATACAGGAAAAACAAAAAAAAATTATAATCAATTATGTTTCAAAGGAAAATAAATATATAACTAGAAACTCAAAAAAATACTTCTATAAATTTATTTTTATTTCATATAACACTCCGTAATTAGATGCAATAATTTGCAACTCTGCAATCTGAAACTATGACATATTTTGTTAAATATGTATTTTTCTACGCCTATTTCAGTAAATGTTAAAAATCGCACTGTCAATATTTCTTGTAAGTGAAATTCAATAATAACATGCACATTATGAGATCTCGTAACGCACATGTACGTTTTGATAAGATAACTTAAATTTGATGATTTATTCAAGTTGCAGTCTAATTATTACTTATCTATTAAGTTATCTAGTCTATTTACATGATTGTAGTAAAAACCGAAAACAATGTATTTTTATAAAAAAAAGTTTGAATTGAAAGCATGTTCCCCCTAAATGTAGGCAATACTTTTACGATGTCTGATTTGAATAAATTATGTTGCTCCTAAATGTAGGCAGCACTTTTTACGCTAAAAATAAAATGTAAGTAGTAGCTTTAAGTTTTATTTAACGGCGTAGATAAAGTATGGTACGTAACTCGAGTTGTAAGTCCATTACCCACACGCCGCTACGCGGCTTCGTCTGTAAACTTTTTCACTTCGTGCGTAATGGTCTACTTACAACTCTTGTTACGTAATATACTATTCCAAACTTCATGTAATACTTACAGCTATTCAATATTTCAGTTGGCAAAATAAAACCAATTATTTATTCAAAGTTCAATCTTTGTTTACTTTATAGAATCTACGTTGTGTTATATTGTTCGGGCCCAATGGGTCCAGCATGTATTTTATATAGTGGCCCACGGTAATTCGACGTATAAAAATATGGTTGACTCCTGGTGGCGTGCTATTTAAATATATATGGTTGGCAGGGAACATACTAATACAGGGCTTTAGACCGCTCGGTCATGCTACCTGTACATAAAATTGTCTAATTGTTGATATACATAATAAATGTTTTATTCTATTTAATTTAGTGAATTATAACATATATTATACAGGGTTATGACGTTGATGGTCTATTTAAATCTATTTTTAGAATTTCCTGATTATCCTTGCTACCTTGGCTTGTCATACTGTTATCCATTAGTTCTTCGCCAGTTATTTTTCGCATCTTGCCGGCCTCTTCAATAAATTTATTGTCGGTGAATTTGTTTCTATCTATGGGGTAGATGCCAGTTACTCGGAAGCCGTTGATTGAGATCTGAGCAGTCTGACACTTGATGTATGCTTTTCCAAACAATTCCATTACATCAAAAGCACTTACAGTGCGATCATTATGACGCAGCCACTGTCTTATCTCTTCACTGTAATATGTCTTCAGAGGACCCCTTTATGCGAAGAATGCGGCTGGAGCGAGAGAACGGTGATATGGTTTCTTCTTGCAAAGTCGATCAAATCGATATTTTGTGTGTGACTATAATGGCCGTCCAGAAGTAGCGGCACCGGTTTCTCCTCGGTGGACTTAACAAACTCTATGAAATGTTGAAAACACAGGGTAAAAAAGTTGGTTTGGATCCATCCTGAGGGGTGAGCAGTAAAAATTGTTCCAGCTGGAGCTCCTTTCTGCAGTTGGAGATTCATATTTTTTCTAGGAAAGATCACGAGAGGAGGGACAAATGTTCCTGCAGCATTCATGTATACAACAATGGTAATTAATGACCCACGCTCGGCAGATGTTAAAGACACGATTTGCCTTTTACCTCGGACGCCAACTACTCTTGCCACTTTTGAGTGCACAATTGAGATCCCACTCTCGTCGACGTTGAATATTCTATCCGAAGTATATTTTCCCTTCTCGTAGAAGCCCGTAAGATGATTGAAGAAGACTTCCACGTTTTCTTTGCTAAACCCCAACGCTCTAGAATAAGATGTTCCGGTAGGCTTTCTTTTAGAGAGATTTGCTTGGTGGCGTTTAAGGAACAGCTTGACCCACTTTCTTCCAGCCATATCGTCACCAAAAGGATGTTTGAGATTGTTTCTTACGGCCAGCTGTAAAGCCATTCTTCGCAGGTGTGTACGTGTTTGTCCAAAAAACGATGCCTCCATAGCAAGACAATATTCGACCAACTCATTTTCCAGCGCTTCATTTAAAATCGTGGGCCTTCCAATATTTGTACGCGAAGCTCCTACAGGGCTACCGCATTTTGCCTTTGCCAGTCTTTGAAGAGTCGATCTGGGCCATTAAATGTTTTGCTTGCTTTTTTAGGACGATTGTTTTTCGCTCTAAGAGCTTCAATGGCTTTGGCCGTGTTATCTGATGACCAAATTCTTGATTTCTTTGTTTTTGCCATGTTTTCTCCTATCAGTCTGCAAGAGAGATCGGAAAAATGTAATTTGTGATAATTTACAGGTTTTTTCTATAAAAAGAACAAAGGGCCCACATAAAAAACCGAAAAATAAAGGGCCCGTTTTAGGAACAATCGTTTTTGTTTATTTTGGGGTTATAGTTTTCTTTTCGAGCAACCAAGCAAACCTTCCATATTATAAACTGATCAGTCATTCCATGCACTTCAAAAATACAAATAATTTGAATTACTTACCGGTTAAACTACGCCAATAATAAAACAAACACAAAGGCACGATAAAGTTTTCCACAAGGGCAAGAATTCGTTTGGACTGACGATTATTAACTGTGAAAGATTAAAAGCGACGGTGGAGACATCTATTAGGGAGTATCCAAAACTATAACATGCAGGTCATTTTGCGAGTATAGAGATCTACATATGAAAATAAAAAGGAGGGCCTGCTTAAAGACAGAGGCCCGACTTTGGTGACGTTCCTCTACTAAGCAGCCAATAAATTACAAAAGATCTTCAAAATTTTGTCCATTTAAATTTAAACATAATCTGCAATATTTTCGGCGTTGAAAATCGGATATGTTGGAAATAATCGCTATTGTCAGAAATAATTTCTGTAGCTTGCTATCAGTTCCTCTTCCAGTTTTACTATGCTATCGTGGACAGGGGGCTTCATGTAACGCCAGAAAGAAATCGATTCGATTCAAATCCAGTGACCTTGCAGGCCACATATTCGGTCCACCTCGCCCTGTCCAGGTGTTTCCGTATTTTTGGGTTATAAGTTGTCTGGCCGCTAGAGAATACTGTACAAATGTCCCATCGTGTTGAAACGATACATTATTCATACTTGGCCTAATATGTAATGGTACAATATCGTTTAATAAATCAGGCAAGTTTTCTCTTAAAAAATTATAATAAATATTAACGTTGAGTTTATTA
Organism: Neocrepidodera transversa; assembly: GCA_963243735.1. NCBI lineage: Eukaryota > Metazoa > Arthropoda > Insecta > Coleoptera > Chrysomelidae > Neocrepidodera > Neocrepidodera transversa. The sequence goes on along the minus strand of OY725342.1, from coordinate 24,894,014 downwards.
GGTAATAAATATGGATCCACTATACGATCTCCAACACCGAGAACTTTTCCTAAAATCTGCGTTGTCGAATGACATATTGATTTTTTTCATTCCAGATATGGCTATTCCTTGAGTTGAAAATTTCTTCACCTGTGAATTTGGATTCATCAGTAAATAAAATAAATTCAACAAAGTTCCTATTTGCTAAACATTTTTGCTTGTACCAATGGGGAGTTCAACTTGAAATATTAGTCCATCTTTTTTTGCATTATTTGAGAAAAAAATGAATTTCTTTTTATGAAAAAATCGTTTTTTCTATTTTTTTCTTTAATTTAACATGAAAAAATTGATATTTAAAAATTACTGCATCATGCAACTTGTAGTGACCTACGTCACTTATGTGCAATAGTTGCAGCATAATATTAACATGGGCCAGTTTCTCTAAATAAAATTGACACTTTCAAATATAGATGACGTTTGCTTATAAAGTGTCGTTTGGTCAATATGTTTTTAATTGTGTTTACTTTTACCTTTGTTTACGTATCTTTACAAATACAAATAATTACGGAAAATTATCAACATCAACCAGCTCTACAGAGTACAATCTACAACAGTGACGGTGAAATATGCAGTAAGCAGACGCGGACGCGACCTTTCACTTAATCAGGAATGCTTGCGCCCAGCACTTATGTACCAAACAGCAAAGAATTACCTGATCTCGTTAAAATAGTCGTTTTCTTTATCTAACAGCGGAATCTAATATATATTTATCTCTCTCGATTTTGAATGCGAATTTACAGTGGATAGGTCCAAGTTTTCATCTTTATCCAATTATCATATAATAGTTTTCTCCATTTTTGTCTGTATAAATAAGATTTAACAGCTGTTACTCATTCGCATTCTCTTCTTTACACAATTGCAGTTAATGGCTTGACGGTAACTTCATTGCACATAAGTGACGTCACGATCGTAATGGCGGCATATTCAAATAATTAGAAATTTGAATTTTTAAATTAATTTATTCAAAAATCTAGCTCAAATTACGGTAGATTATTAAACTCAATGGGTTTTATTTGATTAATTCTAACTATTAATAAAGAAAAAACGTGAGGTTATATTTTTGTTGAACTCCCCATTGGCAAATTCCACTCTTTCAGTATAATCTTTTGGTTTTAGGGCAACATTTAAAGGTTTGCCAATGGTTCGAGTGCTTAAATCGTGCCTGTTTTCAGTGCGGCTTAAAATAGCCTGCTCTAATTGAATAGTTCTTACAGTTCGGTTTCTACCGGTACCTCAATTTTCCAAATCTGTCAATTTGAGCAAATGTTGTGTGACATGGAAATCTAAGTCAATTTGAATATTTTTCTCTATACAAGCGCTCGGAATGTGTATACCATTCTTTCTGGCTTTCCCGTAAATTAGCTGCATATCAGCCATTTCTTCCCGGTTCTCGCCATCTTAGTGCAACTGTTACGGTAGAATATCTATTATCAAGTAACTTATGCTTACATTTTGATTCAAAACTATTTTTTCTACAAGCGTGCGGAAAAGTATACTGTTCCGCACGAATTTGAGTGCGAAAAGTAACTTTTCCGCACTAGTGCCGAAAAGTTACTTTTCGCACTGATTTTATAAATGCTAAAATGATTAAAAAATTAATTCTTGCTTGGTTACTATCATTACTTTCAGCCTAATGTTTTATTTATTAAGAAAGCACTAAGAAAATTTTTGTTTAATGACAAAAAAATATTTTTGCTAAAATTTTTTTTTAATTCTTGGCGCTTGTAGAAAAAATATCGTTCCTAACACTTGCGTAAAGTATCTTTTCCCCACTTAATTGAATGCCCGAACTCCGCTTCGCGTCGTTCGGGCAACTGCAATTGCGTGCGGAAAAGCATAACTTTCCGCACATGTTAGGAAATTGAATCTCTAAGCACTCTTTATGGATTTTCTCTGCGTCTTATTCTTCATCATCTAATTTTTTTTTAATTAAAATATCTTTCGTAATTTTAATCACTTTTTGGTCTTCTTCAATATTTATGTTATACATTTTATTAATATCTCGATTTGTTTTAATTTCTAAGCGCTCTTTGTTGATTTTCTTTGCGTCTTGTTCTTCACTATCTCATTTTCAACTACATTTAATGTCGTTACTTCTCTAACTTCTCATGCTCCTTATTGTTTAGTATTGATCTGCTTTTTATTTTTCTCAGTCATTATTACAGTTCATGTTTTTTTCGAAAAATTGTAGTAGTTACGTTAATTTTCTTGACTGCCGATAACTTTTGAAACATCTTTCTGTGTTTCTGTGGAAATTAAAGTTGTTTCCTGACTATTTGACCTGTCTAGAATTTTTGGATCGTCTTCATCTATGGAAATTAAAATTATTTCATTACTAGTTGACTTATCTATAATTTATGGATCGTCTACATGCACTTCTGTGGAAATTGAAGTTTATTTCCTCGTTATCTTCTAGCATTTCATTAAAATTTTCATAATCTGTACCCATAAATTCAGAAAAATCAAATTATTTTCAACGAAAAATATCGATGAATTTTGATATCTGAGCCAAACATCAAAAAGATATGCTGCTTTCACGTCCTGTCGATATTTTGACTGAAATTTTTAAATTCTTCAAGCCAGGAAGGTTCAATTTTCTATTCCAGGTATTCAAGATGGCTTTTCTCATTTAAAGAAGAAGCAGGCATTGTGTTATCTGAAGCATTGTTTGATTCATCCTCTGTAGTCATGTTTTGAACACATTTATCGTAATTCACAGAAACACTATCAAAGGGAAAAAGACTACATCTTTTGAATCTTGTTTTAATATTTTTAGCCGCTGCTGCATAACTCAGAATATCACTTAAAATAATAGGAACATCTTGTTTTTGACCTCTCGAATTTTTTCAAACTGTTTCGCCAATATTTTTCTATTTGACCAAAGTGGCTGTATTAAGTACGTAGCGTTCGGTGAAAGACATACAATGGTAATTTGTTTTTCTCGACAAAATTCACTTAAAGTCAGAAATATCAAGGCTTTTTCCATATAATACTTTAAAATGTTGAATGTTTACTTATGTTGTTAAGTTATCTGTATTACTATTTATAGACGTTCTGTAAACGCTTTTGCTTTTTTACAATAACCACAGACCCCTCCTGGTTCAAAAAGAATACGCTTTCATCCATATTCTATACTCTGGCAGGATATTGCAGAATATCAACGTTTTCTTCTAATCACTTTTTGTCAAACCATTTTTTGACGATTTATTGTTGCTCGAACCTTTCCTAGATATTCGGATTTCTGGATTGGTGTGTTTTGTTTAAAGGGAGTTGTCATTTTTGCTTTATTTAAAATTAGTTTTACGGAGTATATAAGCCCATCTTTATTCCATATTAGTCAATATCTTGGAAATATTTTACTTAAGTTTGGAAGATTTTCAACTTTTAATTTGCCTCTAATAGTTGTTCTGGAAACGTTAAATTTTTAAGATGCTGTTTTTATTTTCATACCTTGACTTTTAATAATAAACATGGCGTGCATCTTTTAGATCCTTTTCTTGACATTGGAATAACTTTCTTTTTTGCTATTTTGTGCAGGTTTTGCCCGAAGTCTGCGTACGTATTTTCTAAAATGTATTTAAAATTATGTAACGCGCTTTCTTTCTGCAAAGGTATTTCTTACTGAAAGACGTTGCAATTAACACCCGAAACAGTTTCGGTGTTGCCTCGAGCGCCAACCCTCTCTTAACGTGGAGGATACACGTACGTTACTTAAATAAATAACGTGCCTAGGTAGCCACAGTGAAGAAAAAGAATAACCAGGAGTCGATATTGAAAGTACCCTAAAAGATGGTAGTAATGGTAAGCACTACACGCCATTTATTCTGGTATTCGGTGGCGACTTTATTTATTAAAATATTTATGATTTTAATAAATGTTCTTTATTTTCTATAGCTTATTGTATTTTTGTATAACGGTATTTTACTGAAATAATTTTCTGTCTAAGAATATTTTCTCTTAAATTCTAAATGAATCACTCTGTATTTGAGTCCATTTAATTTATTAGGAAGTTTACAAGGAAATAAAAAGAGTTAATTTAATTTAAACAAAATATAGACGTATATTGTCAGAATATAAATATAATAAGATTTTTAATTTAATAAAAATATCTCAATGCCCACCCTCGGTGGTAAGTTTCGGTGTTCGGTAAACGGTATGACTTGTTTTGATCGCTTTTTGTCTTTAATACTTCGTTTATTAAAATGTCGATTCTTTTAATAATAATTAAATATTTATGTGGGTAAAACTAGTGCAACATTCGTATTAAAGATTCGTATATTAAATTTTAGAAAAGTCAACGACAATATATTTATTTATATAAAAAAATTAAATAACAACGGAATTTCGGTTATATCTTGGAAAGTAAAAGTCTGTCACAAAGCGTATTCACTACTACTGAGGACAACCTTTTAATTTTCCTTAAGAAAGACCAAAGAAATAACGTAATTCACTTACACTGTTCCTTTTAATTTTTCTATTAGATATAATATTCAATTTACGCGACTTTAATTTAGAAAATCAATCAATTACTTAAATTTAACGCAAATTGTCGTTTCGGTTTCTTTATTTTTAATTAAACGGTGATAAAAACGGTGATAATTAATTCAGATTTAGATTCGGAGGTACTAGCGGTGTTTCAATTATCAGCTATCGGTAGGAGTCTCTGTAGAGAAGTGATTTTAACTTTACAAATTCTGTCTAAGGTAAAGATATTCTCATCCTCCAATCTATTAAAACAAGAGTGGGATATATGCGCGGCCCTTTTGAGCACAAACAAAGCAACAGCAATGCATGACCTGTTTACTGAAATAAATCGCGAAAATTTGAATTATTATAATAAAATATTAAATTGAATAATAAAATTCATTTTGATCAACCCAGACAACTCCAATTATAATTTATGTTGAATAAATTATGAAAAGATTACTAAAAAATGAAAAGCAATAGTAAATCCAATTACATCTGGAGCTGTATATAAAAAAACTTCATTACAATTAGGTGGCGATACTTTGCATTTAGCTTAAATTAGCTCTCTCCATTTCGTGGCGAAAACCAGTCTTCAACATACATCAGTTGTCGCAATTAAAGTGGCGAAAGCCGAATTTTTAATTATTTTGATACTCTGTTCTCACCAACTTCAATTTGAGTAAAAATGTATGTTAAACTTTAAAAATCAGTAAATATCTCGAATTTTAACTATCTTAAATAAGTAAACATTAAATAATCAACAGAGTGAAGAATGGTTTATTAACACAGCACTAAAACTTACCGCTGTTTCTTAAGATGATTACAGCACGCTTTGTAATTTTCGGACAAGGATATCTCAAAAAGCAATTGTGTTAAAAAATTCAAATTTTGGCAAAATATATTAGGTAGTGTTATCTAGGAATTTTTGCTTTTTTAAATTTTAATTCCTTTCAGTTTACAAGAAAAAGAATCAAGGAGCGGTAAATTACAAAATGTGATAATGCAAAAGCATGAATCCATCTGTAGCACTATTTTGAATATAATAGCCAAATTTAGCTCTTAAGGCGGCTCTACCGCTTTTCATTCCACCAAAGTTGAGAGGTCCCTCATCCATTTCATAAAATATCCTTACACGTAACACTCACTTTGTTCGTATACAGACAGTTGTACGTATAATAGTTTTCTCTCCTTTTACCGCGTAGTTAAATAGGACGTCTACCTTTCTCGGTGTTTATCTATACCGAACACACGGACCGGCCAAAATTGTCTGCATATTACATTCATTCTGAAAGTTTAGTTTATTACTTTTAGTACAATTACGCCGCTTCGAAAAAATGGTTGTTTTCTTTCTGTGTTTTATTAATTAATGTTTTTTGTGGGGTTCATCTTATGGATGTATTTTTTTTATAAATGGATAACAAGATTTAATTTAAATATTTATTTACATTCTAAAGTAAAAGATTTTCTGAAATTAAATAAAATGAAAAATACCTATATAAACTGAATATCCTTGGATATATTATAAAATTTTAGGTACTTATATTATTGATGCTACCTATTTCTTCTATTTAAACATTACTAGCGTCATTGTTATTATTAATATTTTTAGTATTATTAAATAATAAATAAGTTTTTGAAAACTGTTTTATCGTACATTAACTCAACAGCAAAAATGATAATGTAGAAATGGGTCGAAATAAATAATTTTAAATCAAAATAGGTAGTATATAATGCAACGTAGTCTAGTCGAGAATTGAGCTTTCTGCAAAAAATAGTTAGAAGAGTAAGAAAAATATGAGCGATGGCTCATTCGACGCGGATTGCAATTCAGAGAAATATGTCATGTTGATTTTTTTCTGCAAATATAAATTGTAATTGTTATTAACAAAAAACGAAAAAAAAGCCGCTTTATTTTTTGATGATAACTCAAAAACTATACAAGATAGCGGGAATTTCAAAAAAGAACCTTAAAGAGGGAGGAAATTTCCAAAAAAAAACTAACTCCTGGATCTCTAGCTCTAATATTTATAATTTCAATTTGTTGCTGAAAACAGGTCTCCGCGCGACCGTTTCGGGATGAGTAAGTACGCCTTCTATAGCGAGTACCGCATCTAAAATAAGCACCAAATATAATTTAAAATTTAAAAATTATGTAATCATTTCAACACTTGATCAAAGAAAGTCCCGTTGGAAAAAAAATTTAAATTCATTTTTCAAAAAGCTAGCCTATTGTTAATTAACTATTTTCTTTCATACCTCTGTCTTCATTGAAATCAGCCGACAACAGAGAGAGCGCTACTACCGGTACATTTTATTAATTGAAACAATTATTAATTTTTCCTATTTATTCATAAAGATAAAAATAATTAAAAAATATTAAAAAGTCAAAAATAAATAGTCCATCGTGCGAAATATTTATTTATTTCGATTTTTTTTTTAATTTTTTCAATTTTAATTTTTTACTCAAAAAACAGATGGAAATTTAAAAATCTAGCACGATCAGCCTTTAGTCATTTTCATTCACAATTTGTTTCTGAAAATATTTTTCTAATAAAATCAAATTTAAAGGCTAACTTTTAATAACAACAATTTACGTTGCGGTAGAGCCGCCTTAAGTAAATAAATATTTCTTAGGTGTCTAAAGGCTATCGCTACTACAATCCTATATAACATGTTCACTGACCTTTGCGTTAAATTAAGATCTAGATAAGTACCACATCATACTAGTTTATAGCAGCGCTAACAAAACCACAGAAAACCCTACATAGGAACAAATCAGTTTGCAAAAAAACATAAGTGAGCTGGATTCATTGTTCTTATTTATATTTTCATATTTATTGATAAGAAAATTTCAAATAAATGGGTCAGATGTCACGGGAATTTCAAAAAAGATCGTTAAAGAGGGAGAAAATTTCCAAAAAAAAAACTAGCTCTAATATTTATAATTTCAATTTGTTGTTGAAAACGGGTCTCCGCGCCACCGTTTCGGGATGAGTACGCCTTATATAGCGAGTACCGCATCTAAAATAAGCACCAAATATTGATTTAAAATTTAAAAATTATATAATCATTTCAACACTTGAACAAAGAAAGTCCCGTTGGAAAAATATTTTTAAATTCATTTTTCAAAAAGCTAGCCTATTGTTAATTATCTATTTTCTTTCATACCTCTGTCTTCATTGAAAGCTGAATAATTGTTTAAATAATCACAATAAAATTTTTTCACCCTTTGGAGTATTTTCTATGAGTGTACTCAATAAGATGACGCTATAAAGTTATTTAAAATTAGGTGATATTGTTTATAACGAGTTTTCTAAGTTAACAAAAAATGAAAAATCGGAAAATTGTTGTTACATTTTTTTTCTCATATACTATGGTATAGCTGTTTTTATATTAGAAATAAAGAGTAAATTATTGTAAGATTTTTTAACGCCATTTGTTTATAAATTGTATATAAACAAATAGTTTACTAGTCTTTGTAATGATTTTTTAAAATTGGCTAAAATTAATGATTAAAATGCCTCGTTAAGTACTGCCTCCTGTGCACCTATTCTTGAAAATCAGGGAGTAGAAATTAAAATAGAAATAGGCGTGGCTCCCTGAAATGTATCATAACCCTATTCTTGAAATATTTTGATGGAAATATGTGGGACTTTAATTCTCCCAGGGAGTATAAAATTTCTCTTGGTCATTAGTGAGTGAAATTTGTAGGGAGTAGAAATTAATTTGAAACATTAACCTAACTATTAAATCTGTCTGTCCGATTTATTTTGTTTGTATTTCGTGTCTTTATTTTTACGAGTTTTGCTGGAAGTTTACTAATATAAAGGATAATATTAATGAATTATTAATATGAAATAATCTCATTAATGACGATGTGGAGGAAGCTCTGGAGGAGGTTGAAATAAGAAGAGTTCATAATACTTTCCTCTAAGCTTCCCAGGTTTTATTGGCTCCCTCAGACCTACAATTTAAAATTGTGGCCAGCTCAGACCAAAGGGCTTGGCGCTGAGTCCGGTGAAGGTGGGGGTAAATTTGCCCGAATACATCTGTGGTCGTTGCGAAATGTAATCGACCAGCATTTCATTTTCTGTTTTGTTAATGTTTTTTTTTAATACGACACCGGTCCATATCTAATACATTACAGTTATGTCAAAAAAAACGATAGGTATTCTTTGGTTATGACACATGGCTGTCAGAAATTTAACTGCTGCGATTGGATAAAATTGAATTTCAGCGCTTGGCAACTATGTGTGTATTTTCACTCACTCCTTGTTTTCAAGAATAAGGTATTTTTGTACCGAGAGAAAAAGCTGGGAGTAGAAAAAGTAGGGAGCTACTTTGGGAGTAACTTTTCTCTTGATTTCAAGAATAGGTACACTGGTGTAATGGGCTTGTAATTATCTATCGTACACGCCTTATTACCCGTGATAGTTTTTAATCTACGTCAGCATTACAAAGGCCCTGGTTCATCTCTTTTCCAACTATCTTCCGAAGTTGAATTCACAGCTAGTTGTTGTACTCACCTTAACAGTTTTTTAAGAAACGCTGTGAAACAACCAGTTGTTGCACACATGGAAGGTCAAATTGGAACTGAAGTGGTGGAAACCAACTTAGGCATGTCTGAGCTTTATTCGGAGCCCATGAAATTGTAAAAAATCGGTTGTGTCGCCCCAAAACTTTCCCGACGAGTATCCAGGAATACTTTTTCAAATATTTAGTGTTAAAGTTTCAACTTTTGACATTTTTTTATTTTTGACAGGTGACAGTTGGAATAATAATTTTGACTGTTCTGAACAGAGTTATTCAAGGGCTTTTAAACGACATATTGCATGTCCAATTCCGTGACATATTGCATCTGTCATTTTTTGATAGTGATACTTTCGTTAGACAGATCTCGTACAAAAACTAATGGGTTCTTCCGACGGATAACCCAAACCCATATACCAAATTTCAGCTCCATCGGATTAATACTTCTTCAGATATTTAATGCTGAAGTTTCAAATTTTGACATTTTTTTATTTTTGACGGGTGACAGTTGAAGAAATAATTTTGACTGTTCTGAATAGAGTTTTTCTAGGGCTTTCAAATGACATTTTGCATGTCCAATTCCGTGACATATTGCATCTGTCATTATTTGATAGTGGTACTTCCGTTTGACAGATATCATACAAAAACTAATTGGTTCTTTCAACGGGTAATCCAAACCCCTATACCAAATTTCAGCTCAATCGGATTAAACGTTTGGCCTCTATCGTGGAAGAATACACACACACAGACCGACAGACAGACTTCCATCTGAAAAGGTCTTAATCGTCTCAGGGGACCCATAAATGGATATTTCCGTTTTTATCTCGAATTTTTTTTTAGCTCGTTCACAATACTTTCCCTTCTAGGAGGTGGGTCGGGAAAGTAAAAGAGATGGACGATGGTTATAAGCTGTTTAATTTTAAAGTGGCGAGAATAGGTGTGCTGGCTGGAACCGGGTTGTTCACCCTAATCCGTTACAAAAAGTGAATTAAACTTGCATAAACAAATTTAATTTCAAATAATTTATTTTGCTTTTGACGTTAAACAGAATGAAATTTACCATTTCATCATTGACATCATACAGACTATTAGTTTACTATAATAAAAGTAAAAAGTGACCTTGCAAACATCATAAAAACATTAAATATCTTGAAAGTTTTTTGATATGTAAAGGTTATTCTTTTTTTACGTGAAAAACATTGCACAATACAAAAAATAAATAAAAATAGATTCAAACGCCAGGGCGTAAAAATGGTAGGAAAAAGGTGATATATTCTTCCAAGTGCACACCACTGTATCAAGAATAGAAATACGTTTTTCATTAAAATATGCCCTTTTATATTTAAAATAAACCTGCTAGATTTGAAATCAATATATTCATCCGTTTTAAATTCATGAAAGAAAATCATTTAATTTTTTGTAACTTTAACACCCTGTATTTCAAAAAGTAAATATGTTGGACCACTCATTCATTATATCATTTTGTCCAATTTTATGAGAGGTACCTACTGTAAGCGTCTTTTGCAAACACACTGTATATAAATTTTAGCTATTCTGCACTCCTCTATATAAACTTTATAAGTATTTTAGAACTACTGAATATAAAGTTTATTTATAAATTTTAATCGTTTTAATTACATTAATATTTAAATATATTTCCTTATCCTTGTGCGTAGGGTGAATCTCGATTTGTGTTCAAATAATACGATCCTCTTGCACTAAAAAAGGAAACAATTAACAAAAATAAAAAATAAATTATTATAGATTAGGTAAGGGATACCAAAAATTAAGAAATATTTTTTTCTTAATTTGTTATAGTTAAACGAAAATGTTTTTATGTTTAAGCATCTTATTTACAATAATTTTAAATTTAAAACTTCCTTGTTTTTAAATTTTTTAATTTTTATCATATATGACCTTTAGAGAAAAAATCTGATGTGGCCAGCACATGACCTCTCGCCATTTTTGAATCAAAAATTTACAGGTTGACACAAAAAAGTATGAAAAAAATTTACTTTTTTGTAAATCTGGCAACAATGGCAAAAGTTTCGAAAATTTTAATGCGATGAAAATAAACTATAGGGTATACAAAATATATGTGTAAAATTTTATTGCCGTTTTGTATAATAATGGCGTCATCACCCATAGCAACTGCCTCTTCCGGTTGTCCGATTGACACCAAAATCTAATCAGATCTAAACTAGGGTATAAGAATCGTGTATGCAAAATTTCAAGTTTTTTAATTCAGTAGTTTTTGAGTTATCGTTACTACAACATCCATCCAAACACACACACTAACACACACACACACACACACACACACACTAACACACACACACACACAGACATCATCGCGAAAATATTAAAATCGTATTCTAGGGACCCTAAAACGTGTTTATTCATTGAAAACTCACTACCCAATTTTTAGCATGATTCCTATACCTCTCTTATCTGAAGGGCGAGAGGTAAAAATTAGCTTAACAATTTGTTACAAAAAATAATTATCATTTACTAAAAGTAAAGTATTAAATTATCTTACCTGTAGTCGGATTCAAACCTTCCCATTACTGATGATTCTCCATTAGTACAACGTCCTTTATCATAATCTGTAATACTATCACATTTCTTTGCAACAAAACGATTAGTGTTCAAACTTTCTGCGTAATAATAATAGGCCCGGGAATGCGCACAAGAACCAGTTAAGTCCACTCCACAACCAGGTTGAGAACGTCCTCCATTTGGAAAATAATCAGCGTGACCCATGGGGACTCCAAAGCCTAAAGTGCCTCCATTAGTGTGAATGATTTGAACAAATTTAGCGTCTGATTCATCTAAACGGTTATCTGTGTCTTTAACAGTAAACAATGGTCCTGCTGGGTCCAAACCTACTATTCTATCTACTCTACCTTGTAGAGCAGCGCCTAAAATAAAAAAAAACACTTTATTTAATTCAATAATACGGGCAACTGGCGAATTTAAATATATGTTACACTATCAAGATAGCGATTCAAGATAATTATAAGAAATATATTGAAAGAGTAGTAGTAGCATTGAAATAAAACCAATAGAAGATAAAAGCTTCAAATAAAATAAACGTAGTAGAGAAAGTTATATTATGAAAATAAAAAATATGTATTTCACATACTCTACAAAGTTATTACAAAATATACAGAAAAGCCGAAAGTGGCAGGTATGATTCATATTTCCACAAATGGCTCCAAAACAAAACAAGGTTCAAGGCGCGTGATATACTCTAGATCCTTAAATCTAAACAGAAAATGGACTATGGGAAAAGTGCCAGCGTAGCTCAAATGGAGCTCACTGGCATCTTAATAGCAGCAAAAGAAATCACCAGAAATAACATCACTGGAAGAAATATGCTCATCTATACAGATAGCACCTGGACAGGCCACGAATTTGATCATTAGTTAAGGAGGCAGCCAACAAAAAACTATTTGGATCTGGCTCCTTCATTAAATAAACGACATCGGTAGAATTCTGACAGGTCACTGTCCAGTACGAAAACACCTAAACAACATGGTATTATCAGACACGGCACTCTGCACTCTGAACAAAAAGACGAGACAATCGAGTACATCCTCTTTGATTGCCCGACACTCTCATCAATTAGGGAAAATGTGGCGAGTGTTTGCTAACACCAGCCAACATAAGAGAGGCACCTCTTGGTGACGTTGTAAACTACAAAACTGTATGCTTGATGACGAGCTAAGTCATCACTTAGGATGTACAATGTCACAGCCTCCTATAATTACAAGCCGTGAAGCATAAGATTTTGCAACGTGGCAGGTAGTCCGATTATCGTCATTATTTACTGGTGCTGTTTAATAGGAGCTTATATGTTTTTTAATTTTTATGTTGCACTGTGTTGATTAAAACTATATAGACTATTGTAAAAAAATCTAATAACATCGTTTATTTCAAGTATTTAAATGGAAAAAAGGTAAGAATACTGAATAATATAAATCTGATAACAAATTAAAACATAGCTTATGTTACCAATTGCCTCGCCAATTGCTTTATATTTTATTTTTATTGCAGATGCCCGACGTTGCTATGTACTTGGATGTAAATCCAATTACGCAAGTACTTTAAAAACCGAATCATCAAAAAGTACTTTTGCCTTTCCGAAGAATGCAGAACTTCTACAAATTTGGCTTAGAGCTATACACGAAGAAAACTACTCTTACTAAACATTCAGTTGTTTGTAGTTTACATTTTGGGGACAGTGAAATCATAACTACTGAAGTTTATAGAGATAGTCGAGGCAATACACACGAAGTTGCTCTAACTTATCCTCGTTGAAAAGAAACCGCCGTTCCTAATATATTTCCCAATCAACCAAAGTATCTTTCTACACCTAAACCACCACCACGACGTGATCCTGAAGAAATAAGGCTAAATGTGTTACAGAAAGAAGAAAGTGATATTGAATAGTTTCTATCTAGTGATATTATATCAAGTTTTGAAGATTTAGTGCAATCTGTTTAAAAAAAGATGTGCCTTGAAAAGTGGAACTACAATCATGAGTTAACGTCCAACAATTTAGAGTGGATTTTATCTGATGGTAAGTCATTAAGTAGGTGCTAGCAACTAGAGAATATGTTATGGTATTGTTTTTATCAAAATGGTACGATTGGCACTGATTTGTTTTTAGAAAAAGCCCAACATAATGTAAAAAATGCTTTAGAATCTCTAGATGATGAAACTGTAACTGAGGCAACAGTCACACTGGAATTAATACATGATCAACTTAAGTTATTAACTAAGAAAAGGAAACATTATAGTTTATCCACTTTATTGTTTTCTTTAACTGTATTAAATCAGTCTTCTTCAATTTACGGTATAATAAGAAAATACCTTATCTTACCTTATAAAAAGACATTTACAGTCAATCTCTTCTTCATTAAACTTTTCGCCTGAAAATATTTTAAAAAATCAACATTATCTCTCATATTTGTCCTCTACCTTAGTTGACTTAGAAAAAAGTATGTGTTTAATTGTTGACGAGATATATATTAAGGGTTAATTTACTTATAAATCTAATAATGTTACAGGTTATGCTGTTAATGAAGTTCTATTGTAAGCTAAAACAGTGCAGGCATTTATGATAGTTTCTGCATTTGGGCATTTTAAAGAAGTTGTTCGTTTAATGCCTGTCATTGGTATGAAAGGCAATGAACTTCATCGGGCTGTTTTAGAAACTATAAACAATATAGAGGAGTTTGGGTTTAAAATTATATGTGTTATTACTGATGATAATAGGACTAATCAAAATATGTTTAAACAGTTTACAAAATCATGCACATTTATCAATAATCCAAATTACCCAGAGGATAAAATATTTTTTATGTTCAATTTCGTTCACATATTTAAAAATATTAGTAACAATTGGATTAATCATAAAGACTCTAGCCAAACCACTATATATCCTGACTTTAACAAAGTGACAGTTAAAAAAAAGGCTTCTTTTGATGATTTGTCTAATTTTTATAATCTTGAAATCAATCAAGTAACCAAAAGAGCTTATAAATTAAATTATAAAACGCTCTATCCTAATAACTTTGAAAGACAGAATGTAATGTCGGTTGAAAATGTGTTTCATGACTCAACATTTGCTGCCCTAAAGTATTCTGAGAGTTATGAAGGTACATCACACTTCCTAGAATGTATTAAAAATTGGTGGAACATTATTAACGTAAAAAGTAAATTTAAAGAAAAAATTAAACGTAACAACTTTTGCACCCCTATAGAATCAATGACAGATGATAAAATTGAATATTTAAAAAAAATTGTTGTATTGCTAGGTCTTATCCTAGATACATACAAAGCCACGAAACAAACCACAATAGTTTTAGTTGAATTAATAAATTATTCTTTTACAAGATTTAAAATAGATTATATTCTCCCTGGGAAATTTCAAAGTGATAACTTGGAGAAAAGGTTTGGACGCAATAGAAATTTATCAGGTTGTAGTTACAATGTTTCTTTTAGTAAAGTTATTGAATTAGAAAAGAAAATTAGAATTCAGAATTTGTTAAAAAATAGTGATTTAAGTAAATTGAAGCTATGTCTTTCTGATTATGGATGTAAAGATGATGGTGTAGATATCAATGAGTTTCTGTTTATTTTTAATATAAATTATTTAGAAGCTTATAAACTAGATGAATCCACTCAAAAATATATTTGTGGTTATATAGCTCATATCATACACAAAAGAAGAAATATTAAATGCTGTAAATGTAAAGCATTGACTGTTAAAACAGTAGGAAATGATGTCGGTGATGATAATTTTTCTTTTTTGCAAAGAGGTGGTCTTTGTACTGCTACAAATAAAATTAATTATATTTATTTTCATCTGTGTGCCATTTTTGATTTTATTCTTAATTCAAAAGAATTGGAATCAAAATTTTTAATGAGCAACAATCACCACAACATGTTAGCTTCTTTAGAAATGGCAAGTATAGAAAATGACAGTCTTTTTATTGATTTTAGTGGTGTTGGTACCTGTGGTACGGTATATCGGAAAATATATCACGCATACATTATTTTCTACAAGATATTAAAAGGAACCCTTAAAAATAATATTTAGCAGACTGTGCAATAGTACTACCTTTGACAGGAAATGCGCCGTTGCCATTGTTACTTCATGGCTTGTAATTATAGAAATCTGTGACAACGGGCGTAATGATGCCTAAGTGCTGTGGGACAGCATACCTGTGAAATAACCCACCCTCCCTACCTTTCAGATACAGATATGTAAACAGGGATGTATTTAATGGAATATTACGTTTGAATGTCCAACATAAATGTTTAGTATTTAAGTTTTCAAACAGATGTCATTTAATAAACGAAAAAAAAAATTCCAACGCATACTTACCCCATATCTAAAAATTAATATTTTTTACCTGCATTTCCACTTATATGAGCCCCCAAAGAGTGACCAACAAATTTAACTTGGCTTAAACTTAGTCCCACTTCCTGCTTTACTTTTAATATAAACTCTGCTATATATTGTCCGACCCTGACGACTGCGTTTTTAGCCGAAATATAATTTTGTCCAGCCATTTTGCTCCAGTCAACGACGAAAACGTTAATGTTATGAGTTTTTAAAATGGTTTCTCTAATTTCATTATTAACTGTTGACTCATTGTCATTTTTCCAACCATGTATAATAAAAAGTGTATCTCTATTTGATCTAAAATCGCTATTTCTTAACTCAGATACAGATGTGATTCTCACTTTGAAGCCATTTTTTGGATCCCTTTGGCTAAAAAAATGGTAAACCAAATCTGTTGATAATCCTAAAGGACCTGTTTCGTTTAAATTAGGGTGTTCGACTTCTGAAGATAATTCATTTATTTCTGAAACAAAAAAAGACAAATTTTTTTAATCGAGCTTTTAAAAATATTTCCTGATTAAAATTTAGCACTCTATTTTATGAATAATATTTTAGGATTTTTATTTAATTTTTGTCCAATTTCATATATTATTAACAAAAATGAGTCAAGAGTGAGTCGGGCTCGGATCATAAAATTATTAACAAAGTCGTTCAATTAATTTTAAGGTATATAATGAAACGCCCTGTATCCTCATAATATTGCGATCGTTTCTCTCATGAAAATTCACGAAATTTTATCAAAAAATTATAAATATTTAATAAACGTTTTGGGTCGGTCACGATTTCGGTGCCAAACTATCTGCGTCATTTAATCTCTTGCACCATTTCGGCTCCGTGCTAACGGATTAGGACTAATGACTTATCGGGTTGAGATAAAAGAACGGTTTGTATTAGGCTCAGTTTATACTTTTCAAAGACGAATGTAAATTTGTCATTCTAGACAATTGAACCGAAACCCTTAACTAATTTGATATAAAGAAATTTGATCTAAAATTTGGCATACTTAAAAAAAACTATACTTTGGTTTCCGATGGCTAAATTCCATTAATTGATAAAGAATATTCGAGAAATTCAATTACGTTACTCCAACTAATTATTTAATTGAAAATTTTACACCGCCATTTTTAAGCCAATCAGTCTATTTTTTTGTTTGGTTACCATGGTAACCCAAAACATTTCCGGAAATTTTCATCCTCCAGGGTACCCTGGACGAAATTAATAAGTGGAAATTTTTATGTCAAAATAATGACACTTGTAATGGGCTTGATTCATATAAGACTTTTTGTTTACTTTTTGTGCAAATCAAAATTAAACAATTACTACTTAACTTTTAACATACCAACAAACACTCATGACTAACTAGACCAAAACTAGTATTTCCTTTTAATCTTAATGTCAAATAAATAATTAATTACTTTTAAATTTTTTAGGTGTGAAATTTTCTTACCGAATCCCCCCCTCTAGGGAGATTACTAGTGACAATAATAATGCTATAACCAGTTAATTTTTCAAAAACAATTTTTAACTGGTTATAGTATTGTTGCTTTGAAGATGAGGCTAAGAGAACTTTATCTAAAAAACCAAAACAAAAATTAAGGCATTTCAAAACATACATATTTCTCTGCATTTCTTAAACCAAAAACCAAATACAAGAGTTATAGAGTAGCTTTGGGAACATCTTCCGGTGCGTAGTTGATCCCAACTGTGTGGATCCGGACTGGTCTTGAACCCAACTTTAATATAGGCCGAGCTGCGATACCGTGACTCAAGGTAGACGAAACCTCACGATTCGTTCGATAGCTCATTTTTCTTGCCACCCCAAGGTGACTCTAATGAACCATTGCACGTGGCTAGATTCACTATAGTAGTAGTATAGCCAGACTAAGACATCTAAAAACCCTTGTGTATAGATTGTCCAACTACTAAACGGACACCTACAGAGTCCCCACCTAAAATTTCTCTCTTCCGGTTTCCTACACTCGTTTATCGCCGAACAGTGAACAGTGGCGTCGTCAACTTTGAACTGCTTCCTGTATCGTTTACTTTGGCGGCAAAATTAAAATATCTGATCTTTTAAAGGTGTATATAAACGTTAAAATGAATATATCCAACTTTAAACAAAGAAGTTGATTTAAATTGATGAATACGTTTAAATATAGGAATTATTTTAAATAGAGGATAATTATAATTATGGTTTTTTGCCGATTTTAGAAAATGTTTTTAAATGTGTTCATCCTCCAGTTATCCCAAGGAGAAAATGAGGGACGATTACCTGTTTCAATTTCTTCTGTCTCTTTAAAAAATTTTTGAAAAGTTTCTTTTTAATTCCTGTTGCTGCTAATACTTTGTTGTGTTTGGTCAGAATACTTACCATTTGACAATAATCAATAACCTACTTAGTCTATGTCAATAACAACTTTAGGCACGACACTGGTATCTGCCAGTTTGCCATGTACTTTACGTTTGCCCATGCGCAACCGATTTCGGAGATCCTCGGGCCTCGTTCCCTACTTCTCTAATTTTTAACGTAGCGGTCGGTTTAGTAGTTGGACAATCTATATCTACTGTTCGATTTTGCTTCGGACTTTTTGGGAGTATCACCTGTTGCGTTCAATAGAACTTACCAGAATTCTGTAAGATGGCGCTGTTTAGAATCATTCGAGTCCTCGCTGAGTTTGTCAAATTTTGGGTGGACATTGTAAAGCTGCAGAATCGAGCATTCGTCTGTATTCAGTACCAGATTGTGATCTGTGAGTACAGTTTACTATGACCGATATATGCGCCATCTGGAATTTCTAAAGTGAAACTCTAGTAATCTCCATAAAATTAGTGAATATCAAGTTGGTTGAGATCTCCCAGTTTGACCCAAACTTTTCAGGTATAAGTGGAAACACCAGGGTTTTTAGACATCTTAAGCCAGACCCAAAGAGTATCTGCCAGAGCACTTTTGGTGCCAAAAACGTATTCTGATACAAAAATATCGACGTTTTGAGATACTCTCAAAAACTATGCCTTTTCTCGAAATTCTAAAACCGCGGTAACTTTTGGCTTGGTCCAAAACTTATAAAAAAAGTCAAAATTTTGCAAAATCCTGAGTTTTTCGGATTCTACAGATTCTAAGGAATCCGAAAAAACCGTTATTTGCAAATATCGGTGGATTCTCTCTGCCAATAAAAATCTTGAAAAGTTCAACTTTTGCATTTTCGTCCCCAGGTCTCTCGAAATACGGGCATTTTTGGAAAAATCTTAAACCGTGGTGCCCTCGGGAATGTTCTAAACTAAAAGGATTATGTTAGAACGAATTTAAAAAAAAAATAAAAAAAAGTTGAGTAAAATATAAGCTCAAATTAGGCCCAATTTTCCCATCAGGTTTTTTTCCAAAATGTATGAGGTCTCTCGAGTGGATAACATCATTCGATTCGACTTGACCAGTAGAGTAAGAATCCGCTTTCATTAAATAAATTAGTGGGTTGTCAAAGGACTTACGGGCTAAAATATAGTCAAAATCGAGGAAAATCCAAAATTTGGCTGAATTTTCGCCTATTTTGCGCATTTTCAGAAAATATATAAGGTCTCTCGAGCAGACTAAGACGCTATTTTATTTGAATTAATGAGTAAAGAGGAATCTGCTATTAAATGAAGAAAATAATAGGTTGTTAAGGGGTTTAAGTGCCAAAGTCGAGGAAAATCCCTTTGGCTGGAGATACTTCTCCTTGACAATATAGCCTGAGATTTCTTTGAAATCGCTATATTTCTACTAAAATACTTTTTATAAGCTTTTTTTTTAATTTTATAAACATAGTTTATTGTTAAAAAGTTTTAGTTTAAACACAATGTATTGATAGTAATTGGTAAGAATCTTATTTTTATTTTTTGGCACATCAATATTTTTATTATTATTATTATTATGAAAATGAAAAAAAAATAATAAACAGAAAAGTCATTTTGTATACATAAAAAGAATTTTGAAAAAAACTCAAGCTTTAAAAGATAATTAAGAGAAGAAATTTGTAAGAGATATTATAAAAACGTAGGAACGTAAAATTATATTACAAAAAAAAAATTATGGACTTTTATTAATAAAAGCAAAAATTTAATAAAATAAACTGCAATCGGAATCAATGTATTATAAAGAAATAAACGAAATAAGAAGAGATATACAAAATGAAGAAAATATACTAGAAAAATTTTAAAGAAGTAATTATTTTGTTTTTGTAATTTCTTTTATTATTTTTCTAGAGTAAACCACCAAATTGAGATCACAAATCATTACAATATATTAAAATATTATTGTAATTCAACAAGTTTGTTAATTTAGTTTTTGTAATTAACTGTGTCGACTTGTGCTTAAGAGGCGCCAATACAATATGTTATCTTGCCTGAAATTATAATATTCTTTTAAGATTTTACTTGTTCCGTTTCTGACAAAGCAACAAACTGTTGTAATTGGCGATTTGCTCCAACAAAATTACCAGCATTGTCAGAATATATTTCGTAACACAAACCTCGTCTTGCAATGAACCTCTTTAACAAATAAAAATACATATATAAGATTTTATATATTTTCTATCTCTGAACTTGCTGTCTTTAATTAAGTATGGTCCCGCATAATCTATACCTATTTTGGAAAATACACAAGAAATATTAACTCTTTCAAATGGTAAGTCGCCCATTTTTTGAATAAAATTCAAAGGTTTTGTTTTAAAACAAACTATACATTTACTTAATATCAATCTAACAGTACGTCGACCACCAAGTGGCCAAAATTCTGATCTAATTGTGTTTAAGACCTGCTGAGGACCAGCATGTAAATTTTTCAGATAAGCATTTAAAATTACGAGTTTAGTAAAATTACCTTTAGCAGGAAGAACCATGGGAAATTGGGCATCAAAAGAAACATTTAAATTAGAAAGTCTTCCTCCTACTCTTATTATACCTAATTTGTCTAAATAGGAATTTAAGCATTTTAGTTTGCTTCCATCGGGAACTAATTTATTTTTAAATTTAAAAGGTTATCCATTATCTCAAATGTGGTCTACTGAATAGTAATAATACTCAAAGTCGAGTACCACAAAATTTTTATTGTAAAACAAAAGATAGGCGACTAGTTTCGGCTACAAGCCATCATCAAGCCTAGAATATAAGTACAAAGGTAGGAAAAAGAACTTATAAGAATTTTAAACTATTAGACACCAAGAAAAAATATAATAGATGATATTTGTTGAAAATTGACAACACAATTGTCAGTTAAAAGAAAACTTTATGGAGGTTGCATGTGTGTAGTAGGTGAGGTAAAGGTGAAGGGGAGATTGTGGTATAGGAGATTAAAATTAAATTTAAAATAGTAAATACAGGAATCGCATATTAGCGATGAAATAACAACGTATCCTTAAGTTGGAGGTAGAAGGGAAATTAGCGGTAATTTAAAAGGTTTAATGTAGGAGGTGAGGGGACATTAGGGATAGTAGCACGAGGCAACAATTTAGGATTAAACCAGAGAAAGACTGGAACGTATAAAACAGTTATAGGTGGATGTCCGAGAACTCCAACCATGTAGTTAAAGTGGCCTATTGTGGTAGATTTAAGGTAATCATGGCCAAGCAAATCCAGAAGGGGCAACGGCCCTTCGTGATCAACTCCACGTGAGTGGGTGAAAGCGATCCAAAAAATGGTAATCATTAAGAGGCTTAAATTACACCAAAAAGGTTTTGACCCCTTTGGTGGACAGCCCAGAAGGTTTTCAACAAATATCATCGAAAACGAACAATTAATGAACTCACAGTCAAATAGTACCATGTAGTAACACAATTATAAAATGGTTGTTAAACTTGACATGACAATGAACAACGTTAGTGACATTTGACCGTCAAACGAAAAATTATTTTAACATTTTAAAAAACAATTGATAATAATTATATACAGAATTAGAGACAATCTAAATAATAAGGTGGAACGTGAAGAATAGTATAATTGTAAGAGACTGGGTGTGGAGTTTCTGTATTTATCAATGTACCTGATGTGTTCTTTAATTCTAGTTTCAAGTATTCTACCTGATTGACCAATGTAAACAGCGTTACAATCATGATAGTTCAGTTTATAAACACCCATTTTGTGAAGAAAACCGATGACATCTTTAGTGTTGACTAGAAAGGAGCCGGTATTGGAGCTGGTTTTGAAGGAAACATTGACGTTATGTTTCCTAAACGCTTTAGCTATTTTATATGAAATATTACCTATGTAATTGATAGAACCGTAAAAGGACGGAACTTCTTGTGTGTTAAAGGAGATATGTGGAGAATTTAATCTAAACTTAATAACGAATTTAGTATAAAGTTTGTTGACAGTTTCTAACGGGTAATTATTATTAATCGCAAATTGTTTAATAATAATGATTTCAGCAATGAAAGCAGTTTGAGTTAGAGGAATAGAGAAAGCTCTGTGTAAGAAACTATTGAAGGCAGCAAGTTTATGTGACATAGGATGATTAGAATGGAAGTTTATTATTGGGTCGGTAGTAGTAGGTTTTCGATAAATTTCAAATTCTAAACAATCATGAGGTATGTTTTTAGAAATGAGGAAGTCCAGAAAGGGAAGTTTATTAGAGGATTCAAACTCTATTGTAAATTGGATGCGATGGTGCCAGGTGTTAAGATAAGTAAGGAAGTCTAGCGCTTCATTCTGAAGACCTTGGAACAAAAGTAAGCAGTCATCTACGTAGCGGGCATAGAATAGAATTTTGTGTTTAAATGAAGGATGGTTTACATATGTAAGTTCTAGGTGGTTCATGAAGATTTCAGCCAGTAGGGGTGAAAGATTAGAGCCCATAGCTAGGCCTGAAATTTGTATATAAAAGGAGTTATCAAACTGGAAGAAGTTTTGTTCGAGGGCTAGAGAAAGTAATGAACAGAGGTCTTGGGAAATGGTAGGGTTATTATTGTTATTTCGCAGTAGGATGTGAACCAATTGAATACAATGGGGATGCTACGAAAAAGGTTGGAAACATCCAAGGAGAGTAAAATTGAATCTGGAGGGACTTTAATGTGTGATAATTTGTCTGTTACGTCTCGAGAATTTTTAACTGAAAATTCATTTTCGAATTTAGTCACTTTATTAAGGAACGAAGAAAGTGTTGAAGATGGAGAGTTGATGAAACTGACGACTGGTCTGATCGGGATGTTGGCTTTATGTATTTTGGGGAGACCATATAACAGAGGAGTTTTCGGAGCCATAGGGCACAAGAGGAAGTGATTAGAGTCGAAAAGGGTGAGGGTGTCATTGTAAAGTTTAAGTTTAGATTTGAAATGATTGTAAAAGGGTACTGTAGGGTTGGACGTTAAACGAGTGAAAGTTTAAAATTCTTATAAGTTCTTTTTTCTACCTTTGTACTTATATTCTAGGCTTGATGATGGCTTGTAGCCGAAACTAGTCGCCTATCTTTTGTTTTACAATAAAAATTTTGTGGTACTCGACTTTCATTACTAATTGAGTTTCATTACTAATTTATTTTTACTTAAATATTTCAATTGAATTATTTTCACTAAAACAATTTTACTGTTGTCTAGTTCTTTAATGAGACAAGTACCAATAATTATATTCTCCTTATTTATTCATTTAATACGAGAATTATAGCAAAAACGCCACAAATAAGCGACTATATGAATTAAACGGTTATATGATGAGTATGTTTTTTCACTACTAGTATTGGAAGATGTCATTATTTATGCTGTGTTCGAGTCATGAAGTTAAATTTCTCTCCTACAAGTAGATAATTTTTGATTATCTAGTAGTAGTAAATAATAAAAACAAGCAACTAACCACAAGGGTGTAGTAAATGCGACGACTAGGAACCCCCTACCCCGTTTTCCGCCTAGACATTTTTGCACACATGTTGAAACGTCGTCCACTATGCTTATATTTTTCTTATCGAACTATTAAAGACTGACATTTCCTGAAATAATTCGAAAATGAAACTAGTAATTTTGGTCAATTTTCCAAATATCTAAAATCCTATCAAAATTAAAGGAAAATGTATAAAGCTTTTTATAGGATCTTTGTATGTACAGCAAAAAAGTATTCTTCACATTTTTGGATATTATCAGTCGTTTCCGAAATTTTCGGAATTTAATTTCGAAAAATATCTTTTTTTCATATTTTATTTTTTTTCTCAACTTTCTTGACATTATTCTGGAAAATGTTTCATATAAGACTTGTTGACCTATTTAATTCCTACATTTCATTATTTTTTAATTTTGAATACCTTTCACGGCTTCCTAGATAACGATTTTTTAAAATAATAACATTTTCGGAAAAACAACCCGGTATAACTCGCAATATTTTCCTTTTTTTTTATATTTTTCATAATTTTTTTCCATTTTTGTCATTATTTTTTTCCATATTTTTCATTATTTTTTATACTTTTCATTATTTTTATCCATATTTTTCATTATTTTTTCCCAAATTTTTCATTATTTTTTCTATTATTCATTATTTTTTTCCATATTTTTCATTATTTTTTTCCCTACATTTTTCCAATTTTTCATTATTATTTTTCATTATTTTTTCCCCATTTTCCAATATTTTTTTCCCTATTTTCCAATATTTTTTTCCCTATTTTTCATTATTTTTTCCCATTTTTTTTCCCCATTTTTCATTATTTATTTCCCTGTTTTTTTCCATTTTCAAATATTTTTTCCCTATTTTTCCTTATTTTCTTCCCTATTTTTCATAAGTTGCCGTAATTTTTCAGGTTTTCAAAAATTAAAGTAACGAAAACAAAATTCTGTACATATGCTTGACTCTGTTAGTTTTTCTTTTGAAAAATAAAATGGAAAAAATAGAGTAAAATAGGAAAAAGGGAAAATATAATGAAAAATCGGGAAAACTAGGAAAATATAGGCAAATGCTCTACAAATGGAGATAAATAGAAAAGAACTGAAAGAATAGATAAAAATTGGAAAAAATAGGAAAAAATAGATAGGTAAAAATAGAAAAAACAGAAAATGGCCAAAAATAGAAAATAGGGAAATATATGCAAAAATATGAAAAAAAAATCATAAAAAAATCGTAAAAAACATAGAAAAGCCAAAAAAAAAATAGGGAAAAATGGGAAAAAATGAAACAATATAGAAAAAGAAAAAGGAAAAACAAGAAAAAATAGTAATAAATAGGAAAGAAAAAAAAGTAGGGAAAAGTAGGAAAAAATATGAAAATATAGTCAAAAATAGGAAAATGGGGAAAAATAAAAAAAATTTGGAAAAATAAACAAAAGAAAAAGGTTTAGGCATAAATTTAAAATAATGACATTTTCGGAAAAACAACCCGGTATAATTCACAATATTTTAATTATTTTTTTTCATATTTTTTTCCATTTTTTTCCATATTTTTCATTATTTTTTTGTTCATATTTTTTTTTTCATTTTTTCCTTTTTTTTCATATTTATTATTTTTTTCATTTTTCATAATTTTTTTTACATCTTTTTCATTATTTTTTTATCCATATTTTTCAATATTTTTTCCCATTATTTTCATTATTTTTTTCCATGTTTTTCATTATTATTTTCCATATTTTTTATTATTTTTTCCCAATTTCCAATATTTTTTTCTCTATTTTCCAATTTTTTCCCCCATTTTTCACTATTTTTTCCCTTTTTTTTTCATTATTTTGTTACAATTTTTCATTTTTCCCTTTTTTTCATTTTATTTTCTATTTTCCAATATTTTTTCCTTATTTTCCTTACTTTTCCCTATTTTTCATACTTTTTTTCATTTACAGCAAAAAAGTACTAACATTTTTCGATACTCCCCCCCCCCCCGTTTCCGAGATTTTCCGCATTTTATTTTCAAAAATTTCTTTTTTTTTTTTATTTTTTTCCAAAACATTTTCAACAAATTTCGGAAAAATACTTCAAATAATACTTTTTGAGCTATTTAAGACCTACATTTTCGTATTTTTCTTTTTTGAATATCTTTCGCGGTTTCAGAGATATCGTTATTTTAAAATGATGAAATTTTCGGAAAAACGTTCCGGGAAACCCAAAAAAAAATTTTCCGATTATTCCGATTTTCAATAGGCTTCCTAACAGTACTTTAAGGTATCTTTTTCCCAAATTTGAAGCGATTTGCTCCAAAATTACGACCTTCAGCGTGTTTCCTGTGAAACTAGAAAAAAGTGGGAAAAACCAGGAAAACCCCGTTTATTCATTTACCAATTTCAGTCATTTTCTACTCAAATATAGTACTCGCGGGTTTTAAAAAATGGTGAAAATTTCAAGTCCATACATTAAAGCAGTCAAAAGTTATGGCATTTTTACACTTTGCGGACGACAACCAGATATACAGACGGACAGATAGACATACAGACAGACAGACAGACAGACATACAGACCACAGAAAAAAATTAAGTTATTCAGAATTCGATGGGGATCTTTTCTCCCGAAGATACTATAGCTCGTTTTCGCTTAGTTACGAAGATTTCATATGGGTCGTCGCTAACAATTGAAGACTAAACGTGATGTCACAGGCAGGCGATCTTAGGAAATCTTTCAAATTAATTATACGCATCTGTCATTGCGTGTGTCAAAAGATTTTTTTTAAATTATTATAAAAAATTCGACAGCAAATAAGCACTTTCTATTGAATTCCTATAATTTAAAGTGATTTTTCGACCTAATCAAATGAAATAGAGGTAAGCAATTCTTTTTTAAATATATTTTCATTTGAAAAAATTTAAGGTTATGTAATAAATATTTTGATATTGATTAGTGCTATTTATGCAATAATACCTATTCTAAAAGTAACCTAAAAATCAATTTAATAGTTTTTCAAATCTAAGTATCAAATGAAACAAATTCTTCATGTCTTCATCGCTATTTGAAAGTTTTAAAATTCACAGTGCAATTGACATAATGAAATGTCAATTTAATTTATTGAATATTCTCATTCAATTGTTTTCACAAACTGCTTCTTTTCCATTAAATTCTCTTCAAATAGATACTCAAAAAATCCAAAAAATATCATTGTAAAAATGATTAAATGTTCTAGTAGTGGAAAAAATAGTATATAAACCACGGTAGAGAAGATTTTTCTACCTTAGTGTATAATATACTATTCTCCACGACCATTACTGAATGTATGAATTCTGAAATCATTTTTAATAACAGAATGTAAACATTCACCCTCTAGAGTCTGAATATTTATTCTATAATACTTGCCTCTTATGCATTTTGCATGTATTTTCATTCTTTATCAAGGTAAAGAATCGATTTTCTGTAATCGAAATAAACGATATGGGATTGCCCTGGATTTCAAAAGTGTCACTGTCAGATATAAAATGGCGACGGTAATAATTATTTTCAAACAAGTTTTAATTTAAGCAAAATAATGAGTGAAAAATCAAGTGAAGTAGATATAGAATTTAATAATATCTGTAATTGCAAATTATGAAAAAACACCAATACAGCAGATTTTAATATCGGTAAGTGTACCACAGCACTATAAATATTAATACAATGTAATACAAATATGTCAACAAATAACTTGGGTTCAGATTTAATTTAATTTTGATTTATACTTTTTGATCGTGGAGAAAATATAGTCTGTTACTCGGTCAGAATAAAAAAATTCGACACTCGTGGTTCCTCACACTCGCTTTCGCTCGACTTCGGCATTTTCTACTCTTGTCGAATTTTTCATTCTAACCTTGTTACAGAATCTACTATTCTATTATAATATCGTCAACTAAAGTAACTAATGAAGTTAATTTAATTTGTTTATGTAAAATCCGATTTGGGAAAAAATTCATTATCAAGTTTTAAAAAATAAGGACCATTCCACTATAAATTGTTATCTTTTAATTGATTATGATTAACACCACGGGAAATTAAATCAATTTGGTTGGTACGTGAGACCAAGTGTACAATTTTGTTATTTCTATTTGCTACGAAAATGTTAAGTCTATTAGGCTCCATCTTAAGCCAAGCTAAAGCTGTTGTTGAGTCTGTCCAAAACCAACAATTTGAAATTATATTTTTTAAAAATGAAATGACTCGTTCATATAAAACAAAAGAGCACCACAAAGCTCTAAGCGCGGCAGCGTTACCGTTTTTAAAGAAGCCACTCTACTTGTCGAATAAGCGAGATGAACTAAAACTCCGTTAGAATTATTAGATTTTAAATACATACAAGCTCCAAAACCCTTAGTAGATGCTTCTCAAAAACCATGTAATTCCACTACATTGTAGTTGCTTAAAAGAAATTGTCGAGGAATATTTATGTGATTTATTTCTTTTTCCTACGACCACCTATGAAAACTACAAATAGCACAACTGTTTTGATATTTGGAAAAGTGTCTCTTATCAACATAGACGCATACCAGCCGTGTGTTATAATACCACGCTGCGTGTTATTATAACGCACACTTGAATGAATTATTAAAAACAGGACGAAATATGCTACTTATGTACATACATAATAAATTTTACTAACCATTTTAAAACTGATCTAATAGTTGCTTGTTATTTTCCTAATAACTAAAATGTTTTTGAAATATTATTTTAAGGTTATAACTGTCCATATTAATTATGAAACAACTTCAGTGTAAACGAATGTATGCAACAGATAAGACGTTTGGGTATTGTGTGTTGCATACATCTTGTTACCCGATTCTTAAATTTATTAATAGTTTGTAATTCAAAATTAATTTTAGGTTTAAAATTGCAAATTTTACAAGTTATTAAAGTAAAAAATGTATAAAAATTATTTAAAATGTTTTTTTTTATTGGCTTGGTGCTAAGGTTATTTTTTTATAAAAATGAAATATAATAAAGTAGGCTTATGTCAAAATTTTAAAGAAATTACTGTTTCTATGTTTTGTGAATTCTGAACAGAATAATTAGGTACTTTTATAATAGATATTTTTAAAGTTTAAATTATTCTACTTTATAGCAAATAAACAAAAAATTTAAATTTCGATTTCTTAAATAAAAAACGGAAGTTGATAGTGATAGCGAATGTGAATGTACACCTCCCGAAATAATCGTGTCATATGAGAAAACCAAATAGACTACTTTTAAAATATTGTTGGTCGTAGGAAAAATAGTGTACAAAACTCGTGGGAAAGTGGATGTCCCGCACTCTGGATACATTATTTTATTTTCAATAGCCAGCTGTTTTAGATATCTTGTTGCCAAAAATGAAGCAGGACCTATTCCACACGTTACAGTATTTAGTTTGTAACAGCCGTATTCACCTACAAAAGTTAGCTCTCTATCAGAGGGTTAAGTCGCTTATCAGTCAGTTAAAATATTTTTTTGTATTCACCAATCATATTTTGCGGTTATCAAAGAGTTAAAGTTAACAGCTAGAATCTGGGCAGTTAAGGAACTTAACTCACTGTTACCGATTGAAGCTCTATATGCGCATGCGTCAAGGATGACATGATAATTGTCATTTATTAATAATTATTTTATTTATTCCTTTCTCTATGAATATTTGTATTTTTAGTTGTTTTACAGTCTTGTTAAAGTTTAAAGTAGTTAAAGACAAATATGGAAAGAACAGATTTTCATAATTTATTATAGTTTTCGTCAGAAAGTGAAGATGATATTCCACGGCGAAGTTGTAAAACCACGGAATAATCTTTTTGAATTATACGACATTGAATTTAAAAAAAGGTTTAGATTAAATAAAGATACTATGCGAAGACTTATCGAATCAGTGCAAATAGAAGAACCACCAAACAATAAAAACCAGCCGATATCAAAAACAAACCAGGTTTTAATCTGTTTGAGTTTCTATGCTACTGAAAGTTTTCAAATTAATGTTGGTGACCACTTTAATGTTTCCCAGCCAACAATATCAAGAATTGTGGGCAAAGTAACAAGATGTATAGCAGCATTGTGTCCACAATTTGTTAAAATGCCCATGACAGACGAAGAAAAAAGGGAAACTGTTTTAAATTTTTTTAATATTAGAGGAATGCCAGGAATAATTGGAGCTCTCCATATCTCCCATATTAAAATACAATCGCCTGGAGGAAATGTTCCAGAAGTTTACAGGAATAGAAAGGGTTGGTTTAGCATCAATACACAAGTTGTTTGTGACGCTAACCTTAAAATCAATGATATAGTAGCTCGATGGCCCGGATCTGTTCATGATTCAACGATTTTTAACGATTCGCTCATAAGAAGACGATTTGAGAATAATGAATTTTTCCCATTCAGTCTTGTTGGAGATGGAGGATATGCGTGCAAGGTTTATTTGCTTACCCCTTTAGCAACTCCACGGACTCTACCGGAGCAGCGTTATAATAGAGCTCAAATTTTAACCAGAAATCCAGTGGAACGGTTATTTATTGTTTGGAAAAGAAGATTTCCCTGCTTATCAATAGGGATGAGAGTTGATTAAGAGCTGGTAGGCCCCATAATAGTTGCAGTAGCTGTTTTACATAACCTGTGTTTAGAAGAAAGGGATATTATTGACAACCATATGATTGAAGAATATGGTTTGGATGATATTGGAATTGCCTATTACAATATATTGTTATGAAATTTGTTATACCCTGTATTTTTGGGTAATTGTTACAAAATTTGTATAAGATTTGTTGTAAAATAGTATAGTAAGTAAGGATTAAATTAACAGTACTCTTTATTTTTAACATTGAAGAGAAAAATCTAAATTAAAAAGAAATTTTGGGTAACTGGTATTAAAACTATAAATTAATTTTTTTTGTAATCTGAATAGGGCTTAAGACATTTGAAATTTGAAATTCCTGTGACAGGTTGGATGGCATTTCTTAGCAGGTGAAATGATTTGTCATTGGGTTGGTGTCAAATCAAAATTTCAGTTTAAAATTATATAAAAAAAAATAGTATGTAAAAGTTGTGGTTAAAAAAAAAATTTGAAGGGAGAATAATAATAAATAAAAAGTCAGAAGGTTGTCAAAAATTTGAAGAAAAACTGAAAAAGAAATAATTCTAAAAAATGTAATATTTTTTATAAAGGAATGTTTTATATGTAATAAAAAAATGATTATTGAATGAAGAAATAAAAGTAAAGAAAAAAGTAAGCAAAATTATTTATCCAAGTTGAGGAACAAAATTTAAAAAAAAAAATAATTGGTGACTAGTTAAAAGACGCAAACAAACAATTTCAAAAGTGAATAAGGAGCAGTAGTAAAAAGAAGGTGCAGAGTCAACAAAAATTATTAGGAGAGCTGAAGAAGTAGAAGAGGAAGGAAATAAAAAGAAGATCATTAATTTTATTAATTTTCATTATAATTTGTAATTTTTTTATTTAGGCGTTTTGAACCCAGCCCATTGAGAAGGAGTTCTCCAATTTGGAAATGTAAGCCACCCAGTATCCCGAGGATTTTGCATTTCAAATGGCGCCCAACGTGGGGCACTAATAAAAACAACTTGGGCACATTTTAAAAAATGAGGGGGTAATCCCACCCAACTTTCCGAACACTCCTAGTAAAGTAATTGTTTAATCGATTTTAGTTTTTCTGCATTAAAATACATTAATTATATTACCTATCGAATGGTATAAATCCCATTTTAATATTTTTGAAGTTATTCAATTTCTTATATTAAATTTCAAAAAAAAAATTTGGAATTCTACAATTTTTTGAATGAAATTTTGAAAAAAATCACAATTATTTTTTACTACAAATTTAAGGGTAATTTTTTAAAAATTTTTAATAATAATTTTAACCTTAAAAAAAATAAAACCTATTTTTGAATAATTTTAAAATCAATAAATAATTAATATCTCATTCAATTTTATTCAAAATGGGAAGCAGACCTTTTTTTTAGGTTTTTGGATCAAAATACATTAATAAAGTAAGTTTAAAAAACTAAAAAAAAATCAAATTTTTTTTCAAAAATTCATGGGTAAATCCATTGAATTGTTTTAACTTTTTTTATTTTTTGCTATAACTTTTACAAATACTATGTTAAAATTATGAAATAATTTACACACATAGTACTTTTGGATCCCTTTCGGATACGCTATTTACTTTTTTCATTTATTTTATACTTATTGATAAAACGAAATTACAAAAAAATTTAAAGAAATTCTTAATTTTGGCTATAATAATTACAATTCTAAATTTTAAGAAACTAAAATACATTTAAAATTTGGAGTTTTATATTATCTTTCGAATGATGAAAATCACATTTCAATAACTTTAATATTTTTGAAGTTATTCAATTTAGTTTAAAATCGTAATATAATCTTAAGTTTTTTAGCCAATTTTTTAAAAATTCCAAAATTGTTGTAATAAAATTTTGAAAAAAATTATAATTATAAAATTAATTATTACAAATTTAAAGATATTTTTTTTAATATAAAAATTTAACTAAAAAATAATAATTTAATAAAGATAAAAATTAAAATAAAAACTAGCGGCGAAACTATGCGCAACTTGAAAAAATAGTCAAGACAAAATTTATAGAAAATTTTATGTTCTACATTTATGATACCATGTAATTTTTCATAAAAATCCATAATTTCGTTTTAAAATCTAAAAAAGTCACAAAAATGTCTATATAAATTTTTTTCACGCCCTCTAGCGGCGAAACTATGAGGAATTCAAAAAACCGGTAATGACAAAATGTTTAGAAAATTTTATGTTCTACAACTTTCATATCCTGTAATTTTTCATAAAAATGCATTATTTTGGTTATTTAAGAAAAATATGAAAAAAAATACTTTTGATAAATCTGGCAACAATGGCAAAAGTTTTTAAAAAATTTAATCATTCGAAATTAAACTATAACGTATAGAAAATATATGTGTAAAACTTTATTGCCATCTTGTTTAGTAATGACGTCATCACTTATAGCAACTGTCACTTCCGGTTGTCCGATTAACTCCAAAATCTATACAGGTCGTCTCCTTATTACCCTAAATATGTATATAAAATTTCATCTAAATCGGTTCAGCCGTTTAGACGCTATCGTGTTCACACACACACACACACACACACACACACACACACACACACACACACACACACACACACACACACACACACACACACACACACACACACACACACACACACACACACACACACACACACACACACACACACACACACACACACACACACACACACACACACACACACACACACACACACACACACACACACACACACACACACACACACACACACACACACACACACACACACACACACACACACACACACACACACACACACACACACACACACACACACACACACACACACACACACACACACACACACACACACACACACACACACACACACACACACACACACACACACACACACACACACACACACACACACACACACACACACACACACACACACACACACACACACACACACACACACACACACACACACACACACACACACACACACACACACACACACACACACACACACACACACACACACACACACACACACACACACACACACACACACACACACACACACACACACACACACACACACACACACACACACACACACACACACACACACACACACACACACACACACACACACACACACACACACACACACACACACACACACACACACACACACACACACACACACACACACACACACACACACACACACACACACACACACACACACACACACACACACACACACACACACACACACACACACACACACACACACACACACACACACACACACACACACACACACACACACACACACACACACACACACACACACACACACACACACACACACACACACACACACACACACACACACACACACACACACACACACACACACACACACACACACACACACACACACACACACACACACACACACACACACACACACACACACACACACACACACACACACACACACACACACACACACACACACACACACACACACACACACACACACACACACACACACACACACACACACACACACACACACACACACACACACACACACACACACACACACACACACACACACACACACACACACACACACACACACACACACACACACACACACACACACACACACACACACACACACACACACACACACACACACACACACACACACACACACACACACACACACACACACACACACACACACACACACACACACACACACACACACACACACACACACACACACACACACACACACACACACACACACACACACACACACACACACACACACACACACACACACACACACACACACACACACACACACACACACACACACACACACACACACACACACACACACACACACACACACACACACACACACACACACACACACACACACACACACACACACACACACACACACACACAGACACACAGACAGACATCATGCTAAAAATGGTATAAATGGATTCAGGTGATCTCAAAACGTAAAGATCCGTTAAAAACTGGGTATGGTCAAAATATCATGATCGCAATACTTTCCTTCTATACAACTCTGTTGTTCGGAAAGTAAAAACAGCTTGGACCAATTTGATCGGTCAAAAAATTTATTAAATTTTAAAACCAGGAGCGGTAAGAATTTTTTTTTAATTTATATTTTTCTTTATCAAAGGAGAACTGTTAATTTTGATTAATATAGAATAAATTTAGAACAAAATATAATAGGGTTCATAAAACAAAATTAAAACTAAAATTCATAACAGCATTGACAATAACTTTTACAATAAATAACGACTAAATAAAAATATTATAACAAAGTGGAATATTAAGTAATATACTGTGTGAAATATTGGTAGTAAAATAAAAGGTGTTGTATAGTGAATAAATTAGTATGGATTTGAGAGGTGGAAAAAAGATTGGACAAATTGAAGAAGAGGAAGAGTTGGAAGTAGGACAAGGAGATATTGAATATATGCAGGAACAAAATGTAGATGAAATTCAAGAAAGAAATGAACAACCAAGACAGGAAGAACACAAGCAAGATAAACTAGAGATCATGATGCAAATGATTATTCAGAAAATGGATGAAAATAGTAAAAAATTTGAAAAAACAATGCAAGATATTAGAAAGGAAGATAAAGAAGAACGCTTAAGAGAAATACAAGATATGGGAAAGAAATTGGACATTAATCAAAAACAAATGCAAGAAATGGGTAAAGATATAAAAAAGGATATTAAACAAGAAATTAAAGAAAATAAAATTGAAATGATACAGAAAATTGAAGAATTAAGAGAATATACTGATAATAAAATAAAAGATACAAAAAAAGAGATAAGAATAGAAATGATAGGAAGAATAGTAGAAGTTGAGAAATTACAAGATGAAAAATTTAATATACTTCAAAGAAAAGAGCAAAATTTGCAGAAAATAGAAAAAGAAATAGAGAAAGTAAAATTAGTGGAACAAGATAATGCAGAAAGAATGACAACTTTGGAAAATAAGTGGTTAAATACTATTACCGGAATAGAAGGGCAATTAGAAGAGAATATAAAGGAGGTAGAAGACAAGATTATGGAAAACACTGAAAAAAAAATAGGGGAAAATTTAGAAAGATTTAAAAGTGAAATAAAAATAATAAGTGATGAAATAAATAAAATAAAAAAACAAGCAAATATAAATAACATTAATAATTGGAAAAAAGAAGGATTTGACCAAGAACTGGACACAATGAAGAAGAAAATTAAACAATTACAAGAAGATTATCAAAGAGAAATGGAATTATTCATAAAAAAAGGAAGCTGAAAAAACAGAAACAAATGTTGTGAATAATTACATGATGACACATGGAGAACATAAATTTGAAGGAAATATAAGAAGAATTCATCCGAAAGTATTTATTAAAATTATAAAGAATAAAATAAGAAATATAAAAAATGTAGATGATATGAAGGAGATGATAAGATAGAATTTAAACAATCAAGCATTAATTTGGTTTGATAGTGTTGAGGAAGATATAAAAAATTTTGAAGAATTTGAAGAATTATTTATGAAATATTTCTAAGGTGAAAGTGCTCAAAATAATGTTCGAGAAAAACTTTATTTTGGAAAATTTAATGAAGAAAAGGGAAACAATTTAAATAGTTATGCATTAAAAATATATACCACAGCTAAATATCTTCATCCCAAGATGCAAGAAGAAGAAATAGTGATGTTTATTTCTAGAAATTATAAAATAGAGATAGCAGAGACAATTGCACTACAGAATATTAAAACTTTAGAACAATTGAGTAATTATTTGAAAAGAATAGAAATTATGAAACATTACAGTAACAATTATAATCCTAATACATTAACACGACAAAATTCAACAAAATTTGACAGAACTCCGCGATATAGACAAAATAATTGGGAAAATAATAATTATGAAGAGTTAATTAATAGACAAAATCAGAGACAAGATAATAGTGAATATAATAATAATAATTTTAGGAATTTTAACAGTGACAGTAGAAGAAATAATAATAGATATGATAATTCTAATAATTTTAGAAACAATAATACTTATTATAATGCACAAAACAATAAGAGGTCTACTAGTGATAATTATAGAAAGAATTACAGTAATGACAGAAATAATAATAATAATTATAGAAGTAATAATAATAAAGGGTCGTATGAAAATAATAAGCAGGATATGGAAGGTAATAATAGAGAAGACAATAGACTTAGATCAAATTCAAGAAATAGGAACAGACAGATTAATTATGTATCAGTAGAGGAACAAAATAACCCCACATGTAGTAGTTTTACTAATGCAAGGGTAGATAAAGAACTACTAATTGAAAATGGGGAACAGTCTCAGATTTTTCATTAGATTGCACTTTAGACAGGAATCTGTATATTTGTATATATGAACATCCTCGGGAATTTATTAAATTAGATGATTATATAGCACAGGATAAAAATTTGGGGTTAATCATGTTTGAAACTGAAATCAGTAAATTAAAAGTAAAAATAATTGTAGATACAGGTTCAGAAATATCTATTGTAAATCAAAAATTAATAGATAAATTGCCTAAAGTGCATAAAGATATAATTAGAATTGAAAAATTAGTTTTGATAGGAGCAAATAGAAAAAAATTATGTGAGGTTAATAAAGGTATAAATTTAGATTTAGAAATAAATAGGAAAAGTATAAAATTTGAATTAATAATTGTAGTGTAACAAAGTTACTAAATCCGGATAATTTTTAAAATCAGAAAAAGCATTAATTATTCTATCTCCGTTATTAATAATCGTACGACCTCCATTCTTTTTTCAAAAATCTCCTTTTAATATAATCTATACATTTGTTTAACCCTTTTTGACGCGTAGACACCCATTTCACCCTTAAAACTATACCGCTATCGGAACCATCGAGTCCTCCCCTCTACACCGTATGTAGCAACGGTCGATTAAAAATCAATACCGCTATTGAACGCGATATTGAATCGGCGTTCAGTCAGTTCTGTGACAGACACCGTGAGAGCCAGTCGACTGATATTAGCAGCTGCCGTATACCGGGTGAGACATTGTTACTTATAATTAAATGTAAATTTCAAGAATTTTTCTAAGTCCGGATAAAGTATATAATATTAGATATAAATTTTTACGAGCCGTACTAAGTCCGATATATCGCTTCCGCGCACGCTTAAGCCCCCTCCGAATCCGATCAAGAGCAAAGAGTGGGAAACGGCAGGTTGGGTACTCACTCTAAGCTTAAAATAAATTTAGTTGTGCCAGCATCGCCGAGAAGATCACCACGCCAGAGAACCGACACCGATAGCCTGCTCGAGATCTCCGACGATATCCGAAGTGCTCCGAGGGAATACCGGTGAGACATATCGAGTCTATTAATAGAATTTTCTTGTATATTTATTTTTCAGAGTTCAATTTCGACAACTACTCGAGAAGACCAGTTAGGTTCGCCTTAGGCCCTCGCAGACAACGATACTGTTAGTCGAGAAATCACACTGTATCGTTGGATGGTATATAACTGTTTATACTAAGACGGAGTGCCCATAGTCGAGAAATCACAGGGTACGTGTCGTCATTGTGTAACTGTTATGTATAGGTAAAGGGGACCCCGGAAAGTACTGATAGTCGAGAAATCACACCGTACTCAATCCGGCGACATAATTCAGAGAATCAGGGTGGGAACCGACAAGGGTAGCGACTTAACCCATAAGGAAAATTGAACTTTGTCCAGCTTATATTTCGATTTATCTCACTCACCGCTTAACACCGACGTCTCGCCGCATTCTTTCATTTCTCGCTGTCATCATACCGCGTTCACGCTTGGAAGCCCGCAGCTTCCCGATTCTTAGCTTATTCCCTATTGTTAATACCCCGTCATACCCGTTTTGCTTTTCATCGTTCACCGCTGCTAAATCGTATTCCGCAAGTCCCGCTTCAGCTTTTTGAACCCGTTGCACACCCTTTCCTCTTACCGGCTGTGTAAAAATTATTTGTCAATCGTGGTGGTCAATAAATGGTTTATTTTCATTTGGTAATTTTATTTATTTTTCTGTTCACATAAACTAACATCCTAGCGGCAGATACTCCGGCACTCATCCCAGGTGGGCAAGTAAAGTCTGCCCTTCCGGCTGTCAAGAGGTTGGTCGAGGCCATAACGACCCCTGGAGTATTAATTCTTCACTGACGCTGCCCGGTGCAAGTGGCCTTCACACTTAAAACGGAAGGTGGCGCCCGAGGAAACCCGAAACCTGGACTAAGGCGCCAAAGTGACCCGTAACGACCGAAGGGCCGTTACAAATTTGGCGCCCGAGCAGGGACCGTTTTTATGGTGTACCAAGACCGCTGATTACCGAATTTGTGGAAAAAGCTGATTCCGAGGCCAAAAATTGAACCGACAGTCAGAGAGAGCCGAAACCACCGTAGAACGCTTCAGAGAACCGAAATATACCAGAATCCGTCAAAATCCGCAGACCTGTCATTTTGACAGATTGTCCAGATTTGCTCGAAGAGAGCCCGAATCGCTTCTAATCACGTCCAGAGGCCAAAATCTAGCGAAATCCGTTGAAAACCTCCGACCTGTCATTTTGACAGACTGAAAAGGATACCGTGTGACCCCTCGTTTGGTAGGTTTTCGAGGACGGAGAATCGATTGGTAAAATCCGTTTGCTGATCCACGAAGCCGTTCTCGAGATACCAAGGAAAAAATCGTAATTTCGAGCCAGACAGACTTCCGAGTGCGCAGAAGCACTGACCCCCACCTGACTACCGTTGTTGAAGACATTTCTGTACATTAGGAGAAGGGAGTTGAAATCCGACACCCGACCGAGCAAGACGTGCGAATCATAAATTTGGTGCAGAAGTGAACCGAGTGAAAACCGTTGAAATACCGAGAAGATGCCGAACAATCAAGGAGGATTACAAGTCACCGTAACGACTGCCGCAGGGTCTGCAGGAACCCAGAATCCGCCAAGTCCAGGCCCGAGCAATGACCCTATTGATACCCGAGTAGGATGGGTGTATTTACTAAAGAAAGACGAGATGGATGCGGAGCTAGGAAAATTCAACTTGGACCCCGCCGGAAACATGGATGATAAGCGGAAACGGTTGGTAAAATTTCTGAGAGAAGGCCGCACCGCTACCCCGACAATAAGCCTTCCGACAGTAACCGCCATCACTACCGCGACGACGACCACAGCATCTACCACCCGGCCAACGACACCAACCGTCACCGTAGCTAGTGCAGGAACCGCTACGATGACAAGTATGCTAAGTGGAACGTTAATTGGAGTCGAGACCGCACAACCGCATCCTGCGCCATCGAGTACCGTAATGCCGCCAATAAGAGTGAAGGACTGGCATGTCTCCTTTGACGGGACCGGTGACCCTGCGACATTCCTTGAAAGGCTCGAGGAGATTCGTGAATCCCAGGGAATTACTGCCGACCG
This sequence comes from Neocrepidodera transversa, assembly GCA_963243735.1. Taxonomy (NCBI): domain Eukaryota; kingdom Metazoa; phylum Arthropoda; class Insecta; order Coleoptera; family Chrysomelidae; genus Neocrepidodera; species Neocrepidodera transversa. The sequence continues at coordinate 24,854,116 of OY725342.1, read as the reverse complement.
TCTTTTGCAAGCTATGCCTGAATTATTGCAAGGAATGCCGGCGCTATGGTTTAGGAACAACCGACGTTTTTGGACCAACTGGGGACAGTTCTGCGCTGCTTTTCAAGACTTCTTCTTCCCTGTGAATTACCGGATTGACTTGGAGGCCGCTATTAGTAGAAGGGTACACAACTTGCAGGAGGATACCGCCTCATATATTACCGATCTACAGACCCTTATTCGCCGGCATGGAGGAATTACGCCTGACCAAGAACTAAATTGGCTGTACCGAAACCTGCACCCGGAGTTTCGACGCCAGATTCGAAGAACCGACTTCACGGACGCCAATGAATTCGCTAAGGCTGTCCGTGAGTATGAGCTGCTACGCATGGAAATCGAACTCTCCCAGACCCCAATCCCATCTACCCCGCTACCCCCGTTGAGAAATATTCCGTCAACCCCGTATCGTTATAATCCACCTCCACTTTCCTCTTACCAGGACGTCCCGCCTAGTCAACCATCCCAGCACAGAAACATCAAATCCAATCCCCCTATCCCATACAGAACTAACCCGACCCCTCAACCTTCCCCTTACAGAAACACTCCTCCCCCTCCGTCAAGACCCTCTCCTTCCGCCGCCGTCATACCGAGAAATACCGTGGATCAGATCAGGACAACCCCGCAGATACCAGCTATACCGACCACGAGCCGAAACGCTGAAGCAAACCGAGAATGTTGGCGCTGTGGCCAAACAGGACACATAAGGAGCCAGTGTAGAGAGGCTCCCAAGATATTCTGCTCCAGATGCAAGAGAGATGGAATCCTATCCCGCGACTGTCCCTGTCCGCGGCCGGAAAACCGATAGGACGCTGCAACGAGATGAGGCCTGTGCAGCAACGTCCTAATGAAGCCTCACCCGCCGTACCATATGAAGATTGCCGCCCCCATATACCCGTAAATGTACCTGGTGGAAAATGCCGAGCTCTGATAGATACTGGAGCTGTGATGTCTTATGTAGGAGACCGGATAGCTAAACAATTTGAATCACTAGGTGTACCGAAGACTACCGCCGCCACAAGTTCTGCCAGATTGGCGAACGGAGAAACAGTAACCGTATCAGACATATACCGTATAGAAATTCAGCTGGAAGACCACCGTTTCGCCGCAACTTTCGGATATCTACCAGGACTATCTTCAGATTTGGTCTTTGGAATGGACATTCTCCGGAAAAACCGATTCTCAATCGACCTAGCGAGTGGGCAAATTTTGGTGGACAATCGCCCCGTGATCGAGGAAACAAGGCCCATACCATGCTTCCCCGTTGGAACCACCGAAGTAGGACCAGCCCTGACTCTCACTCCGGAAAAAGAAGACCGATTAAACGCCTTCCTGCAAGATGAATTACCGTTGTTTGAAAACATACGAGGGGTAACGCCGTTGGTGGAACATAGGATCCGTCTCCTAAATCCAGAACCGATTAAGCAACGTTACCGACCTCAGAATCCGCGAATGCAGGAAGTAATAAATACCGAAGTGGATAGGATGTTGGAGGAAGACATAATAGAACCCTCAGAGAGCCCCTGGAGCTCACCTGTAGTCATCGTGCGGAAAAGAGATGGCAAACCAAGGTTCTGCATTGATTTTCAGAAAGTCAATTCTGTCTCTGAGAAGGACGCTTATCCGCTACCTTTCATAAATGCCGTCCTGGATAAACTCCGTCGTGCCCGTTACATTTCCAGCATCGACCTGCGCCAAGGTTATTGGCAGGTAGCACTCACGGAAGATAGTAAACCGATCACCGCATTCACCGTTCCCGGTCGAGGACTCTACCAGTTCCGCGTGATGCCATTTGGCTTACATGCCGCCCCCGCCACATTTCAACGATTAATGGATAGGATCATTGGGCCGGAGATGGAACCCTACTGCTTCGCATATCTAGATGATATAATTGTGCTGGGACGCACCTTCGAGGAGCATTTGGGCAATCTACAGGAAGTATTCCGTCGTCTCCGAGACGCCAACCTGCGTATCAACCCCGAAAAATGCCAGTTCGGAAGAAGATCCCTGAAATATCTTGGCCATTTAGTGACATCAGAAGGTATCCGCACCGACCCAGATAAAGTGGCCTCAATTGTGGAATTGGCCGCACCAACCCGTGTACGTGGCCTGAGACGTTTCCTAGGAATGGCCTCGTGGTACCGCCGCTTTGTTCCCTCCTTTTCTGAAGTAGCAGCACCCCTACACCGCCTGCTAAAGAAAAACCGTCGCTGGCACTGGGGTCCAGAGCAAGAAGAAGCTTTCCAGAAGCTCAAAACATGCCTAACAGAGGCACCAGTTCTTGCCTGTCCCGACTTTGACAAACCTTTCACGCTGCAGACGGATGCATCCGACCAAGGCCTAGGAGCCGTACTGACCCAAACTGGAGAAAACGGAGAACACGTGATTGCATACGCAAGTCGATCACTGTCGGCTGCCGAGAAGGCCTATTCTGTGACAGAAAAGGAATGCCTGGCCATCGTTTGGGGAATCGAGAAACTACGACCATACCTGGAAGGATATCATTTCACCGTCATCACCGACCACCAGTCTCTCAAGTGGCTCCATTCCATCAAGAGCCCTGCCGGCCGACTTGCCCGTTGGAGCATGTTCCTACAACAGTATGACTTTGAAGTCAAGTATCGACGCGGTGGACTGAATAAAGTAGCCGATGCTTTATCCCGAGAACCGCAAGGCGAGACCGAGGAACATACTGAAGAACTAGCCGCCATAGAACCGTTTATCGAATGCCCCTGGTACCAGAAAAAGAAAGAAGAAGTCCGACAAAATCCTGATGCTTTTCCTGACTACTGTATCCGAGACGACCGTTTGTACCGTCATTTCTGGGATTCAAGTGATTTGACCGAACCAGACCTAGCCGATCCATGGAAGCTGTGTGTCCCAAAGCCAACCCGGCTCAATGTGCTGAAAGAGATGCACGATGCACCGACAGCTGGACACATGGGTATCGCCAAGACGATCGCAAGAATTGCGGCCCGCTACTACTGGCCTGGAATGTTCCGTGACATCTCCAAGTACGTCCGTAGCTGCGATTCATGTCAAAGATTCAAGTCATCTCAGATGAAACCCGCAGGAAAAATGCAACCCTCGCATAACCGTCTACCATGGGAGTGTGTAAGCACTGACCTAGTAGGTCCGCTGCCCCGGTCTTCCAAAGGAAACACCTTTTTAGTAGTATTCCAGGACCGATTTACCAAGTGGGTACAATGTCGACCAATCCGGAACGCGACAGCAAAGGCCGTTACGCAAGCCCTATATGAAGAAATAGTCACCCGTTTTGGATGCCCGAAAGTGGTCCTTAGTGACAACGGAACCCAGTTTACTGGACACCTGTTCGAGGACATGCTGAAGGAACTTGGGATCACGCACCGCCGAACACCACCGTATACACCACAGGCTAATCCCGTCGAAAGGGCTAACAAAACCTTGAAGACCATGATAGCCCAGTTCTGCGACCAGGATCACCGCAAATGGGATGTGCATTTACCGGAGTTGTCTTTTGCAATCAACACCGCCCGTCAGGAGTCCACCGGATATACTCCCGCATTTCTGAATTTCGGCCGAGAATTAGAAGTGCCGGGGGCCGTCTATCGTACCCCATCGCCAACCGAGCCAGACGAAACCAGAGAAACCGAACAAGCCGAGGCCGTCGAGCATTCCGAAAGGATGCGGCGTTTGCAAGCGACCTTTGAACTAGTCCGGGTGAATCTCGCCAGAGCCTTCACCACCCAGAGCCGACATTATAACCTGAGACGCCGAGATTGGCGTTGTCACATAGGTGACCAGGTGATGAAACGCGAACATCACTTATCTTCCGCCGAAAAGGGTTTCGCCGCGAAATTAGCTACTAAGTACTCCGGACCGTATACCGTTACCCGTGTGATATCACCAGTAGTTTATGACATTAAAACCGCGACCGGTAAACGCATTCAAAGGGTACACGTCAAAGATCTACGTCCCGCTCATGTAGCCGACGTTGCCCGATAATCGTTTCAGACCAGATGACCAAAGGATGTCCAGGAGATCCGGCATATGACCTGTCCGGACTGTGGATGGTCAAGCCTTTTCAACCGTGGACACTAGACGGAGTAACCGTAGAAGTTTCTTTTATTTAGCTATTTTGTAACAGGCGTACCTACCCCGAATATAGGGTTCGACCGCTACAGGGGTAGGCACCTGATAGGGTTTATTATTTTTTATTTTCAGGTTTTAAGTTAAAATGTTAAAAAAAATGTATGTAATAATTTTTTTTTTCCCGAAGTAGGGAGGGTGTGTAACAAAGTTACTAAATCCGGATAATTTTTAAAATCAGAAAAAGCATTAATTATTCTATCTCCGTTATTAATAATCGTACGACCTCCATTCTTTTTTCAAAAATCTCCTTTTAATATAATCTATACATTTGTTTAACCCTTTTTGACGCGTAGACACCCATTTCACCCTTAAAACTATACCGCTATCGGAACCATCGAGTCCTCCCCTCTACACCGTATGTAGCAACGGTCGATTAAAAATCAATACCGCTATTGAACGCGATATTGAATCGGCGTTCAGTCAGTTCTGTAACAGACACCGTGAGAGCCAGTCGACTGATATTAGCAGCTGCCGTATACCGGGTGAGACATTGTTACTTATAATTAAATGTAAATTTCAAGAATTTTTCTAAGTCCGGATAAAGTATATAATATTAGATATAAATTTTTACGAGCCGTACTAAGTCCGATATATCGCTTCCGCGCACGCTTAAGCCCCCTCCGAATCCGATCAAGAGCAAAGAGTGGGAAACGGCAGGTTGGGTACTCACTCTAAGCTTAAAATAAATTTAGTTGTGCCAGCATCGCCGAGAAGATCACCACGCCAGAGAACCGACACCGATAGCCTGCTCGAGATCTCCGACGATATCCGAAGTGCTCCGAGGGAATACCGGTGAGACATATCGAGTCTATTAATAGAATTTTCTTGTATATTTATTTTTCAGAGTTCAATTTCGACAACTACTCGAGAAGACCAGTTAGGTTCGCCTTAGGCCCTCGCAGACAACGATACTGTTAGTCGAGAAATCACACTGTATCGTTGGATGGTATATAACTGTTTATACTAAGACGGAGTGCCCATAGTCGAGAAATCACAGGGTACGTGTCGTCATTGTGTAACTGTTATGTATAGGTAAAGGGGACCCCGGAAAGTACTGATAGTCGAGAAATCACACCGTACTCAATCCGGCGACATAATTCAGAGAATCAGGGTGGGAACCGACAAGGGTAGCGACTTAACCCATAAGGAAAATTGAACTTTGTCCAGCTTATATTTCGATTTATCTCACTCACCGCTTAACACCGACGTCTCGCCGCATTCTTTCATTTCTCGCTGTCATCATACCGCGTTCACGCTTGGAAGCCCGCAGCTTCCCGATTCTTAGCTTATTCCCTATTGTTAATACCCCGTCATACCCGTTTTGCTTTTCATCGTTCACCGCTGCTAAATCGTATTCCGCAAGTCCCGCTTCAGCTTTTTGAACCCGTTGCACACCCTTTCCTCTTACCGGCTGTGTAAAAATTATTTGTCAATCGTGGTGGTCAATAAATGGTTTATTTTCATTTGGTAATTTTATTTATTTTTCTGTTCACATAAACTAACATCCTAGCGGCAGATACTCCGGCACTCATCCCAGGTGGGCAAGTAAAGTCTGCCCTTCCGGCTGTCAAGAGGTTGGTCGAGGCCATAACGACCCCTGGAGTATTAATTCTTCACTGACGCTGCCCGGTGCAAGTGGCCTTCACACTTAAAACGGAAGGTGGCGCCCGAGGAAACCCGAAACCTGGACTAAGGCGCCAAAGTGACCCGTAACGACCGAAGGGCCGTTACAGTAGAGAATATAGAACCAGATATAGTATTGGGCAGTGATCAGTTACAAAAATATAATGCCATCATTAATTATGAAACTGGTAAATTAAGAATAGATGAAAATTGGATAGAATTAAAGTGGGGAAATTTAGATGAAAATGATATTAGTCAAGAGAATGTAATTACTATGAATATGTTTTGTAAAGAAAATAATGATAATATTAATAATAAGGATAATAGTGATGAATTTAATAATAATATTATTATTGATTGCCAGGAAAAATATTTAAATATTGTTAATCAATTGGTAAAAAAATATGAAAAGTTGAGTTCAAAGGAATCAAGGGTAGCTAAAGAATATGTGCATAAAATAAAATTGAAAGATGAAAATAATTTTAGAATTAAAACATATCCAATTCCATATAAATATAAAAATGAAGTAAATCAGGAAATAAATAAATTAATTAACGATGGTATTATAGAATGTAGTGATACACAATTTATTAATCCTATTGTAGTGGTAAAAAAAAAATGGGGAAATAAGATTATGCTTAGATGCTAGGACAATTAATAAAGTTACAATACCCCAATATGAAGCTCCCATGTCAACAGAAGCAATTTTAGGTAGAATTACACATACAAAAATTTTTACAAAATTAGATTTAAAACATAGCTTTTGGCTTATACCATTACACCCAGATTGTCGAAAATATACGGGGATTTCAATAGATGGTGTAGTATATAGATTTTTTGTCGTGCCATTTGGACTGCAAAGTGCATGTGCAGCATTAGTAAGAGCACTTCATAAGATTTTAAATAGATATGAAGAATTTGTTTTACATTATATAGATGATATTTTAATTTTTTCTAAAACGATTGAAGCACATCAAGAACATTTGGAAATAGTGATGAAGGTATTGGATGAAGCAGGTTTGAAACTAAATATTAATAAATGTCAATTCTATAAAGAAGAGGTAATATATTTGGGATATAAAATAGATCAAGAAGGAGTGGAAATGGATCCAGAAAGAATTAAGATTATAAAGGAATATAAAAGACCAAGTAATTTGAGAACTTTAAGAGGATTTTTAGGTATGTTAAATTATTTTAAGAGGTTAATACCTGATATTACACAGAAAGAACTTCCTTTAATAGATTTATTAAAAAAAGGAGTAAAATGGAAATGGACAGAAGAAAGGGAACAAGCATTTCAACAAATTAAAGAAAGTTTTGGAAAAAAGATTAGAATATACCATCCAGATTATAATAGTAAATTTATTTTGAGAACAGATGCTTCAATACAAAGATTGGCTGGAGTATTGGTTCAAGAACAGAACAATGGAGAAGTTCCTATATGTTTTGTATCTAGGACTACAAAAAAACATGAAAGAAATTATACTGTTGGAGAATTAGAGTTAGCTAGTATTATTTTTTGTATTAATAAATTGAGATTCTATCTACTAGGAAATAAGTTTATAATAGAACAGATAATATGGGAATAGTATTTATATTGAATAATAAATTTGGAAATAGTAGAATTCATCGATGGGCCATATTAATGCAAGAATATGATTTTTAAATTCGACATATATCTGGAAAATTAAACGTAATCGCAGATGCCATCACAAGAATGGATGATAAAAATAGTGGTGATAAAAAAAAAGTTCAAATAGGAATTAACTGGTTGAAAGAACAAGAAGGGGTATTTTCACGAAAGCATATTTTTGAAGATCAAAAGGAATTACCTAACACAGAAAGAAAAAGAAAGGGCAAAATATAATGAAATCGAGAAGGTATGGTATAAAGGAGGTGAAGGGGAAGAAATGTATCTAATTTCAACCAAACTAACTGAGAAGGTAATAAAAGAAATACATGAAAGATATGGACATCCAGGAATGCGGAAGACCTGGTTAATTTTTAGAGAAAATTATATTTCAACAAAGGATTATCAAATAGTGAAAAACATTATAAGAAAATGCTCTACAGTAAAAATTTTCATAATGAAGGGATTCCAAAGTCAATAGTAGCAGAGAAACCATTGGATATGATAGCAATTGATTTTATGTCAAATTTAATAAAGAGTTATCAAGGTAATAAACATATTTTGGTGATAGTGGATATTTTTTCAAAATTTATTAGTGTATATCCATGCAGTAAAACCAATACAAAGACAGTAATTAAGAAGTTACAAATTTATTTTGAAGAAAAAGGAAGACCAGGAAAATGTATTTTGGATAATGCAACATATTTTAATAATAATAGATTAAAGAATTATTTTATAAAAAATAATGTAGAACCTAGATATATTAGTATTCAACATCCAGCTGCAAATCCTACAGAGCGATATATTCGAGAAATAATTAAATATCTAAGAATGCTGACACATAATGAACATAGGAATTGGGAAAATAAATTGGAAGAAATTAGTATTTATATGAATGAATTACCAAATGTAAGTACACTGGAAATTCCTGTTAGATTAATGGAAAATAAAATGCCTAATCGACCCTGGATTAAGGAGAAGAACGAAACATATGACGAAATTATAGAAAAAGTTAATAAGAGAATAAAAAGAAATGCAGAAAATTATATTAAAAAAAAGAAAACGAAAATTAAATCACTGAGATTTAATAAAGGAGAATTAGTACTGGTTAGAGCATTACAAATTCCAAATAAAAAAAAAATCAATGTGCAAAGTTGCAATTACCATTTGAAGGTCCGTATATAATCGACAATGATAAGGGTAATACTAGTTATATTTTAAAAGATCCATATACAAATATAATAAGGGGAATTTTTCATATTAACCAAATATATAGATTTCTGACAGAAGAATCTTAAAGTTTATATTAACAGTTTAATTTTGAGTTTTAGTTATGTTGTAGTAGATTAGGAAAATGTAACATTTTAAATTTTACCACAATATGGAAAATTTTAAATGAAAATTTTGGGAAATTGTTATGAAATTTGTTATACCCTGTATTTTTGGGTAATTGTTAGAAAATTTGTATAAGATTTGTTGTAAAATAGTATAGTAAGTAAGGGTTAAATTAACAGTACCCTTTATTTTTAACATTGAAGAGAAAAATCTAAATTAAAAAGAAATTTTGGGTAACTGGTATTAAAACTATAAATTAATTTTTTTTGTAATCTGAATAGGGCTTATTACATTTGAAATTTGAAATTCCTGTGACAGGTTGGATGGCATTTCTTAGCAGGTGAAATGATTTGTCATTGGGTTGGTGTCAAATCAAAATTTCAGTTTAAAATTATATAAAAAAAAATAGTATGTAAAAGTTGTGGTTAAAAAAAAAATTTGAAGGGAGAATAATAATAAATAAAAAGTCAGAAGGTTGTCAAAAATTTGAAGAAAAACTGAAAAAGAAATAATTCTAAAAAATGTAATAATATTTTTTATAAAGGAATGTTTTATATGTAATAAAAAAATGATTATTGAATGAAGAAATAAGAGTAAAGAAAAAAGTAAGCAAAATTATTTATCCAAGTTGAGGAACAAAATTTAAAAAAAAAAAAATAATTGGTGACTAGTTAAAAGACGCAAACAAACAATTTCAAAAGTGAATAAGGAGCAGTAGTAAAAAGAAGGTGCAGAGTCAACAAAAATTATTAGGAGAGCTGAAGAAGTAGAAGAGGAAGAAAATAAAAAGAAGATCATTAATTTTATTAATTTCCATTATATTTTGTAATTTTTTTTTTTAGGCGTTTTGAACCCAGCCCATTGAGAAGGAGTTCTCCAATTTGGAAATGTAAGCCACCCAGTATAACGAGGATTTTGCATTTCAATATATCATTTTCCAAATCAGGAAAATACATCAACCAGAGATACTCTTTTAAATACAGTTTTTTCATAAAGTTTTAGGTACGCAGGACATTATTTTTTGTTTAGTTTTTACTTTGTATTATGCTACTTTTATATTGTAACATTCATTAAAATATTCTACTTTTTATAGGCTTTTCTATTTTTCATAGTTAAATTTACAGATTCGCTAAAAATTTTTTTAAAGGTTATATGAAATTTTTGTTTATTTAAATCATTAATTAATTAGGCAGCTATTTTATAGAAAACGTATCTTCTTTTAGCTTAGCTACTGCCTGTCCTCCTTAAATGTGTAAAAATAATGAAATCTAAAACTGTATAAAATAGAAAAAAAAAGATAATCTACAAAAAAACTTCACATTATTTGAACTATAAAACTAAAAACTAATCACAAACAGGTAGTATATACATTAAAAGTAGTAGATAAATATTAAATACTCATTTCTCTTAACTGAATTTTCAATTCGATCAGCTCCTTTTCTTTAATAATTTCTTTTATATCGTTGTCAATTTTTTTTCCTCTTAAATTTTCTTTTTCTGATTCTTCTACAATACTTAGTATTTTTAATTTTTTTTCGCAGATTTCCAACCTTTTTCGTATTATTGTAGGTACAGACTTTTTTTGTTGTATTTTTGTCTGTTTTTCCACAGGTTCCTCTGTTTTTCCTTTTTTTTGAATGGGTTCTTATATATGTCTTTTTACGGTTTGTTTTATTTCTATTTTCTCTTTGCTCCGATTTGTTGTATTTTTTTTGTGACTGTGTTCTTGATTTTCATCCTCATAAATGAAGAGGATATTGTCAGAGATGGTATCTTCTGCTTGATTTTGATTTTCTATTCAACAACATCCAACATCACATGTTGCTGTATATTGCTTGGCCCAGCCACATTTTCCTCATTATTTGAATCGAAACGGTTACCTAATGTAAAAAAATTTTCTTCGATCATACTCAAAATTTTCCCGTCCTGCACTGTTACTTTTGATGAAACTGGCAGGCCTCCTCCAGTTTTAAAAACTTCAAGCTAAAATAACATTCAAGCATCAAAAATAAAAAGTGCAAAACAAAATGTAAGCTACCAAATATCTTTTCATCGGCCCTATGCTGTTTAGCAAGCTTTTTCATCTGCTCAAACAGGCTTTTTAATTGTGTGCCTGTTCTTAGACCACTCGTTTGACTGGCATTGAATTCCCAGGCCAACTTTTCCCAGCATTCCTGCTTCTGTTTATTAAAACTGCGTTGGTTTTTTTGTTTTCTAAATATTTTATATATTTTTTCACTAATGATAACAGCAAGTCCTTTTCACGTATTGTAACATTGGCACGTGATTACTTCTATTTAAACTTAAAACCGTACTTTTTGATTTTGATATAAACTAAATTTGAAACTAGGTAAAGGAATCACTCAAAAAAAAATAATAAAAACGAAGTTAGCGTCAAGTTGTTACCAACATAAAAACCAGTTACTTTTTATTAACCTACTGTTAATAAACAGAAGTATTATATTTCATGGTGAATACGGAAAATGACTAACAGATAGATAATTCTTAACTCACTGTTAGCTATCAGAGAGTTATTGTAAAAATGGTGAATACAGCCGTAAAATAAGTGCAAAAAGGTTCCAACGAATTAAAACGCCATAAAATACATTGTAAATTTCGCTGATCAGGATGTATTAAAACTTGTCTATACATATTTGCAATGTCGGCTGTAAATGCAATAACATGCGTTTTAAAACGCAATAAAATTGACAAAATATCGTTTTGAATGCTAGGACCGACTTTGACAACATCATTTAATGAAAATCCGCTATTGGATTTTGCTAATGCATCAAATACCACTCTTAATTTGGTAGTAAGTGACGTTTCCTTTCGTACACAGTGATGAGGTAAATAAAATAAAAATAATTCATAATCGGGTCATTCTATCAAAGACATATGTTTCATATCAATATATTCTTTAATAAATATTTTTGTTTTAATTGTGTGTAATTAGAAAATCTTTTCTCTAATAAGTTTTGAAATATTTTTAAATCTATATCTTTATAACAACCGAGATTAAAAAAATTATCTATAATAGGTAGTTTTATTATAAATCGACCAGATTAATTTCGAGGAAATGTTTGCAAAAAATCTTGTTCGCATTCTAATTCTTCTCTGCTTTTTAATTGAAACCTCCTTTAACGGGTCTATGACAAATCGCCGAAAGTCTGGTCAAACCGCCGAAACTAGTCTTTGGACAAATCGCCGAAACTGGTCAAAACGCCGAATGGACAAATCGCCGAACGTGGACAAATTGCCGAATCCTATAAGACGACGCTGTATAGATCTGCTTAGTGGTGCCGAAGCCGAAGTCACAATTTTGATTAAGATACTCTGATCAAAATTTCAACTTGATCAAAACGCCAAAACTATTATTTGAGCAAATCGTCGAACGTGGACAAATTGCCGAATGGACAAATCGCGGAATGGACAAATCGCCAAATAGACAAATCGCCGAATGGACAAATCACCGAATGGACAAATCGCCGAATGGACAAGTCGCCGAAAGGCTGGTCAAAACGCCGAAAATAAGAGTCTTTTGTAGAAATACTTTTAAGTATTTTATGAAATGTAGGTGGTATAAATGAGATATTTAGAAATTGAAGATATGCTTTAGAATCTAGGAACTGAGAGTTAGTAGTTATATCTGTAGATTGTATATTATATTAAAAATTTATATATCTCCTTCAGTCGATTATTGTGAGTTAAAGATTTCGCTTTCTAAATTGTCTTGTATAAAAAAGTAAACCAAATCTGAGGTGTTGTACACATTCTTGTTTTTACAAGGATATAAATAAATTTGTGTATAAGTGTGTACATTTTTTAATGGATTGAATCCAACCTCTTTAAACACCATCAGTATTTAGAGCTATCGGCCTATAAAGGCATTGTATAAATTAAATTAAATTATTACTCTTTATACAATGATAAAGGTGCAAAAAAATGTGCAACTCAAGAATTTGAGACAAACGAAAAAATTATTTAAATTATTCATTTTGAAATTTTTTGCTAAAATTTTAATTTTAAAGTACGCTCCAGCCAGTGTTGACAGGTGGGAAAAATTTTCAGTACCACAACATCCATGAAAATGTACCAAGTTTTACCTCAATGTACCACTTTTTAATATTCTGATTGTAACATCATATGTGGCCTTTTCGATATCAAATGGTGGCTGATAAATACTGCGCGTGAACTTTATGGTAACTTCATTTTTGACTGAAAGACACAGCGTTACTTATTTTTAGTTAAGAAAAATTGAATTTTATTATATTATTTTCTTTGAATATGGTTTATGTTCATTCAATATGGATTATGTTACCCTCGACATGACTGGTGACTGCGATCATCATCCTTTGGCTGACTCATCAGCCATGGAATAACCACGAACCCCCGACATACTCAGCATTGACGGCTACTAAATCTGAATTCGCCTTTTCGATAATTTTATTAGCCATGTCGGGTATAGTCACTATAGACCGGAGCATAACAAAAAAATTCGGAAAGCAAAGTTAGAATCTTAGAGAAAGTTCTGTAACGAAGTTAAAAACACTTCTAAAAGAAAAAGAATTCAAAAAATTCTAACCAGAAATTCAGATGAACTGACGGGAACCATCGTAAAATCCGATAGCAACTTTACTTCTTCGGGTTTACATCTTCAAACTCATTTTTCAGAATCCACCGTAGTTACTTCTGAAAGCACAAACTGACTAAACCTGATTGCGTTCCATAACGGAGCAAAAAAGATAAGCTGGGAACTAGCTCAGAAAGTGGTAACTCATGGTGGAATAAAATGGGCTGTCAACGAAGAAGGCAATTCCAATCCATATGATAGAAAATACACATTATTCGATATATATATTTGCTACTAGCCGAAGAAGCGGCCCAACGTGCAGAAGACACCATAGAGAATCTAACCGGAAAATGACACTTCTAGTACAAATTTTTTGGAAGCATGCGTCTTTCTCTTTTGACAGTCATCTGCGATGAACATTTTGATTTCTGGTTTGTAAAAATAGATAAAATGTTGATATTTTTCATTGTACCCAGAAACTAATTGAGGTACCACATTTATCAAAGGAGTACCACCGTACATTTTGACGATCAAGGGTACCACATGTGGTACTATAGTACCACTTTGACTCCAGAATGTTTAAATCCAACATGGCAACGTCATCAAACCGAGAAACGTGAAGTCTAAATGTCAACTTTTAGAGTTTTCGATGGTTTTGTCAGTCCGTCCGTACATACGTCTGTTAGCCTGATTCATCTCGAGAACGGTGAGAGATAGAGACAAACAGACACAACGTAAAACAGTATAAATTCAATAACATAACAAAATGCAAAAGTAAATAATCTTTGGAGGTTAGGAATTTTCTCAGCTGGCAGCTATAAGGGAAATCAATTCACCTTAAATTCTTACCGTAATCGACCGCAATTAACGGAAGGCAGTATTTTATTAAGGATCCCTTATTAAAAAAGAATTTCTGCGTAGCTGTCATTATAAGGTCTATCTCAATAAAGGAAAGTTCTCATAATGTGTTCAATAACTCCCTATTATCTGGAGTTAATTTGTAATATTTATTTTTTAATTTAGAAAAAAAAATACAGATACCGTCATAGCGCATTCGTTAAGACCGCTGACCTAGCAGTGTACGTACTCCGTGAGTCTTTTTATGTTATTTTTTTTACTTAGGTCAATATTACTAAAAAATGCAACATTTGAAAATCAATGCATTAAAAGAAAAGGGACTTTGATTTTGATTTCAATAAAAAACGAATTTATAATTTTAAAAAACAATTATAAATAACAATTAATGAAAAGAAATTTAAATTTGACAGTTCCGTACAAAGGTAAATTACCGTAAAAGAATAATAGAAAGAAACTCAAAGTCATACCACATAAAATATTATTATTTTATGTGGTATGACTTTGAGTTTGTTTCTATTATTCTTTGAATAATTTTACCACATTTGAGAATGTTTTTGAATAATTAAAAAGTTGACATTTAGACTTCACGTTTCCCGGTTTATTGATGTTGCCATGTTAGATTTAAATATTCTGGGGCGTACTTTAGATCTATAGACATAACTAGTAATTCTCAGTTCCTGGATTCTAAAGCATATCTTCTATATTTAAATATATCATTTATGTCACCTATATTTCATATAATACTGTGTAAAAGTATTTCTTCAAAAGACTATTATTTTCGGCGTTTTGACCAGCCTTTCGGCGATTTGTCCATTCGGCGATTCGTCCGGATCCCCCTCCAACCGCCAAAAAGATTCCAACTGTTCTAGGATATCAATATTTTTAAAAAACAAGATAAGACCTTTCAAATGATTAATGGGACCTGACACGATCCACCCTAATTTAGTTTATTTGAATAAAGAATGATTATTGTTCATATTAATTTGATTAGGCATAAGTAACTCATAATAGTATATTATACACCAAGGTCAAGAAGTAATTTTTCTTAGCTGAGCATTATTATTATCCCGAGATGCGAAGCATCGAGGGATAATAAGTTGCGAGGCTGAGAAAAATCTTCTCTGCCGCGGTTTATATACTATTTTTTCCACTACTAGAACATTTAATCATTTTAAAATGATATTTATTGGATTTTTTGGGTATATATTTGAAAGGAATTTAATGTAAAAGAAGTAGTTTCTAAAAACAATTGAATGAGAATACTCAATATATTAAATTGACATTTCATTATGTTAATTGCACTTTGAATTTTAAAACTTTCAAGTAGCGATGAAGACATGAAGAATTCCTTTCATTTAACACTTAGATTTAAAAAACTATTAATTGATTTTTAAGTTAATTTCAGAATAGGTATTATTGCATAAATAGCACTTATCTATATCAAAATATTTATTACATAACCTAAATCTATTTCAAACGAAAATATATCTAATAAAGAATTACTTACCCCTATTTAATATGATTAGGTTAAAAATTCACTTTTAATTGATATAAATTTAATAGAAAGAGCTTATTTGCTGTCGATTTTTTTGCAATAACTTAAAAAAAATGTCTTTTGACAAACGGAATGACAGTTGCGTATAATTAATTTGAAAGATTTCCTAAGATCGCCTACCTTTGACATCACGTTTAGTCTTCAATTGTTTTCATTACCTACTACTTGTAGATAAAAAGTATCTACTTGTAATAGAGAAATTTAATTTCTCGACTCGAACGCAGCATAAATAATGACATCTTCTAATACTAGTTGTGGAAAATGGTATATTATACACCAAGGTCGAGAAGTAATTTTTCTCAGCCGAGCATTATTATTATTCCGAGATGCGAAGCATCGAGGGATAATAAGTTGCGAGGCTGAGAAAAATCTTCTCTACCGTGGTTTATATACTATTTTTCCACTACTAGAACATTTAATCATTTTTACATGGATATTTTTTGGATTTTTTTGGTATGTATTTGAAAATAATTTAATAGCAGAGAAGCAGTTTGTGAAAACAATTGAATGAGAATATTCAATAAATTAAATTGACATTTCATTATGTTAATTACACTGTGAATTTTAAAACTTTCAAGTAGCGATGAAAACATGAAGAATTCATTTCATTTGACACTTATATTTGAAAAACTATTAAATTAATTTTTAGATTAATTTTAGAATAGGTATTATTGCATATAACACTAATTAATATCAAAATATTTATTACATAACCTTAAACTATTTCAAACGAAAATATATCTGATAAAGAATTACTTACCCCTATTTTATTTGATTGGGTCGAAAATGTTTTTTAGAAATATAGAAATTTAATAGAAAGAGCTTATTTGCTGTCGAATTTTTTATTATAATTCAAAAAAAAATCTTTTGACAAACGCAATGACAGTTGTGTATAATCAATTTGAAAGATTTCCTAAGACCGCCTACCTCTGACATCACGTTTAGTCTTCAATTGTTTTTATTATCTACTACTAGTAGATAATTAAAAATTATCTACTTGTAGGAGAGAAATTTAACTTCTCGACTAGAACGCAGCATAAATAATGACATCTTCTAATACTAGTAGTGGAAAAAATATATTGACACCTAATAACAAATCCATTTGAAAAGCCTGAAAATGTGGCACCATGTCAGTTATTTTATCTAAGACCAAAAATGAAAGAAAAAATTTGAAATTAGAGTTAATCGATTTTATTTTTGCATGAGTGCCCTTGTTTACTTGAACACCGCTTGCTTCATTTATCCCTACGATTGGAAATTTTGTTTTGTGATATTTCAGATTAAATAAATCACTACTAATAAATGATGACTGACTTCCAGAATCAAAAAGTGCTCTGCATTTAATATGATTTTTGCTGGAATCAAAAATATAAATTATAGCTGTGGATAAAATAACAACATCATCGTAAGTTTTTAACCTGAGCACGGAATGAATTTGATGTCGCGGTAGATTGTAAATCTGTAACTGTTTTAGATACATTATCCTGAATATCTTGGATCGGATTTGAATTTGTTTTTTTGTTTATAGCACCTGAACCCTGACCTAAATGCAAAAGAGTATGATGCCTTTTATGACACAATTTACAACTACCTGTACGACAATCAAGAGCGAAATGAAATTTTTTAAGACAGTGCAAGCTCGTAATTTTCTAATTTCATGTAGCCTAGAACTGACTCCTTGCACTGATTTATGTAATGACCTTCTTTTCAAAATGTACATGAAATGGACGGATTAGAAAAATTAGTAGCAATATGAGATTGCTTGATAGAAGTAGTTTTATTAAAAGAATAATCAGCCTTAGTGGTTTTGTCAGGTTTCTATTAGTAGGACGTTTATTAAGAGTTTTCCAGCGATCATTTAAAAACACCATAAGATCATCAACAGATTCTAAATCATATCCACTTGCTCTAGATTCCCAATCTCTGTTAGTATTTGCATCTAATTGTAATTCTAACAAAAGCAACAAAAATGAATTCCAGTTCTCAGCGAACTCTTCTAAATTATTTAAAGCTCTAATACTCTTATGGAAAGAATCCTTTATTAAAGAAGGTAAATCAAGAATACTTTTCAAATGTGTATTAATTCTTTTCCTTTTATTTTCGTAACGTTTTACTAACAAATCCCATGCAATATAGTAATTATCATCGGTTAATTCCAACTCATCAATAATTTCTGCAGCTTCACCTTTTAAAGAAGATTGCAAATAATATAGTTTTTGGACAATAGTTAATAATTTATTCTCATGTATTAGACTTTTAAATAAATCATGAAAAGTAGTCCACTTGTCATAAGCCCCAAAAAATTCTGGCAAATAAATTGTAGGTAATTTAACATTCATATTGGAAACATTGTTTAAATTTTGATATGAACGATCATTGTTAGACCCGTTACTAGAAGCATTGTCATGTATTTTATTTTGAGCTGGAATAGGTTGAATTATTCCTTAAAATAAATCTACTACTCTAAAGTACTCATTTTTAAAATATACTCGCTTTAAATCATATTTTATAAGATTTTCTGGATTTAAATCTGACGCTTCAATTTCATTTTGACAATTATCAAATTCGATATAAGTATTTTGTATTTCTCCCCTTTTAATACATTACATTTTTTATCTATCGAATTAAACCAATTAATATTACGGGTTAGAATTGCTATCGCGCGGCCTACTTAAATTACTAGTCACTGTTAGATTGATGTTCAACCTATTAAAGAAAAAATATTATAGAATTTTTAATACAAATCCCGATGCACGTCACAAGTGATGTCATTCTTTCATTATAGTACTACCAACTCATTAAAATTTCCCTAAATATGTAAAATAATCCGAAACCAACGAATATTCACGAGTATCCTAGTTACACTACTAAAAACAGAAAAATGCAATTGTTATTAGTTTGACAATTTTAGAATGATCTCAATTATATTAGCTTATTCACATCTTATTCTTGATAATAAAAAGTTTATAAAATATTATTATATGTGCAGTACTCAGAAAACCATATCTTTTTATTAAATAATTTTGACATTTTGTACGCCAATGAAACTCGTATTTAGAGAGAAGAAATGACATTTTAGTAATTGATAAGTCTTAATGCGCTGTTGTCAATTGTAAATTGAAAATTTTCACCTAGTGAGAACTGATTTAGGTTATGTCAACAAGTTGATTGAGTTTTCTCCACGCTTTCGTAATTTTATAATATTGTCTTTATTTTTGTGCTTTGCCAGTTATACTCATAAAAAAACTGTTTTTTTTCAATGATTAATGTCGTGTATTTCTACATACAAACAAAATACCAAAAAACTAAATAGTCGCTGTAAGGAGCTTGTATCTTCGTTAATACAGTACTTTGATCGGGAGCGATATAATAATGGATCACTTTTACCCTTAACTGCGGTCAGAGAGGTAAGTTAGAAAGATTATATAAATGTCTAGAAATATGAAATTGGTTTCTTGTCTGTTTTAGCGTGTTGCAGCAGCCCTAGACTTAAATATTTCTACTGTCAGTAGTATTTCGCAAGCAGTCACTAATAATGAATTATTAAAATCGCCACCCAAAAAACGTTCATGCAAAAAAACAGTCACTAACACAATAACATTGGATACGAGTGGAATACGAAACGTTATTTATAACATGTATGATAGAAGTGAGTTCATTAACAAATGTAAATATCCAATAAAAGTTTATATTTTTATGTACTAATATCGATACATATAGATACAAAAGAAATATCAAAAAATGTCAAAATGTTATGTTTTAGAATATAAGTGATGTTGGCATTATATGATAAAAAAACAGCAAGTAGAAATAAAATATATTCTTTTTTTCAGACACAAACTCCTAAAATATTTATAGTAGATAATTTAGCAGAACAATATGAACATAAAGTGTTACGTCTTCCTCCATATCATTGCGTTTTTAACCCTATAGAACTTATTTGGGGACTTTCCAAACAATATTATAATAAACATATTGGCAGAGATGGTAACAAAGAACAAGATTGTTTAAATATGTGACCTGAAGCTCTTAGAACAATTACTCCCGAAGTATGGAAAAATTCTATTAAAACATACAGAAAAAGAAATACAAAAATTGTACGAAAGAGAAAGAGTTTTTGATAGAATGGAAATTAATTCCATTATAATTAATCCTAAGAGCGATGACAGTGATTCAAGTGATTTCGATTTTAATTAGGAGAAAAGATTTATTTTTTGTAGGAATTACGAATATTAGTAGTTGAATTGTTTCTTTTAAGTAAAAATATATGTTCTATAAACAAAACATTGTTTTATTTTAAAAAAAATAAACAGTTAGCTACCTTTTTTATATGTTTCTTTTTTATTTATTTCAAAATAATTGAATATAATATATACATTTAAAATAATAACAAAGCCAAACAACATAACCTTAAATTTTCGAAAATTCCTACGTTCATCGACTATTCTGACGAGCAGGCAACACTGCAGGGTCCTGACATCATAAATGATCTATGACGTGCATCGGGATTTGTATTAAAAATTATATATCTAAGAATTACCTACTATTATACTATTGAAAAACACGTGTAAATTTTACAGATAAAGATCAATGTAAATGCAGAAAATAGTTGTCTAATTCACAGATCACAATCAATACAAATGAAAACAACAAAATGATAAATAATAGATCTACAGATAAAAATCAATGTAAAGTGCCGTACGTTAACTGAATTATTTTAAAAGTAATTAATGTCATTGCTATGTATATTGTAATGAAATACTCTGTATGAGTTATTTTTTATAAGTTAATTATTATTTATTTAAGAACGAAAGATTATCCATAGCTCAAATGTGGTCAATTATTCAACGAATGTGGTATGACTTTGAGAGTTTTTTTTATTCGTATTATTTATTTGTTAAGAGGTTTGAATAACATAAATATTTTGTGATTTTTGAATTTTATAAACAGAGTTTATAGTTAGAAGTTTAATTTTAAAGCATTTATTGAGAGTAATTGGTGTATAAAATATTTAAAATCAACAATTGTGGAGTAAAAAAAAAACTTATTCGTATTATCATATTATTATTATTATAATATGAATGATTATTATTTGTATAATAATTTCATAGAAAAAGTTAAATTTTGGAAAGAATATTAACGTAAATTTTTGCTATATAATTAAAAAGTAAATGGCAAGTTTGTCATTAATGATTAAAAAAAGTTTTATTCATTATTCAAGTAACAAAAAAAATTTAATTTTGGGAGACGACAGTTGAAAAAGAGATAATAAACAAATCAATTTTTGACGAGATAAAAAAAAAGTCAGTAAATTTTTATAAAAACTGGAAAAACGCCGATTTTCACAAATCATCTAGAGCATATAAATATCACTTTCCAAAAAAAATAAATTGCCGCAACCAACATTTAACACCTTTTTTCTTAATTTTAAATTTCGATTTTTTTGAAGTTTGGATTAAAATTATGACACATTTGACGCTTCGAATTGATTTAAGAGTAAAATTATGACACATTTGTTGTTTCGAATTGATTCTGTCTTAACCATTCAAACATAAAATTGTCATTTACACATGCGTTGTTAACTTCTCATCATTGTCATTCCAGAACCAAGAAAGCGATGTTGCCATATATAAATAATGAAAATGATGTATTTAAAAAACCACTTAACTATAACTCAAAGCTGACCAGTTACTGGACTAATTTAACTACCTAAGACCTATCCAATTTTTAATATGCCCAACAAGGATTAAGGATGTAAATACAACATTTTTTCTAAAGACAGCATTTGTAGCACTGTATTCTAGATTTGTCTAAAGACAGCGAATCAAACACTGTTATTACATATTTTTGTGTTCTTTTTTCACCAACTGGCCCAATGAACCTATTTTTTTCTTAATTTAATTCAAAAATTACATCTGCTTCCCCACCAACTGACACAGATCAAAGAATATTATTGCGTTCTTATCAGCTTAATATCAATCGCACCATTTTTATATTTTAAAAAAAAATTAAATATATTGTCCAATAAAAACCAGTCAATAAAAATAAAAAAAAAGCTGATTTAAGATATTTTACACAACTTGGCAACATCATGTAAGTCATTGTCATGTATCTAAACAAAACTAACCTTAAAAATAATATATTTATAAAAATGGAAAAAGGGTCTTTAGTAGTGGTTGAAGGCAGAAAATTTATTTTAGAAAGTGATATTTACACTATGTAGATGATTTATACCAATTTTTATGAAAATCAGAGAGTTTCGTAATTGCTCAACATTTACCAAATATAGTTTGAATAAAAAAATTTGTAAATTAATGAAGAAATAAATAAAATTTATAATGGAAATCGTAGAAGAAATCAAATATTAGTAGTAAAGAAATTCTGGCAAAGCATCGATAAATTGGGAAACAGTGAAGTAGTAGAAGAATAGAGAGGGAGACCAGAGTTTGGAACTAATTATCCATAAGAAAGGCCAAGAAGAAGTGTAGCAGGACATACATAAATTTATATTTTTTTTTATAATTTTTGTAATGTTTATTATTTTTTTTATATAGAACTCACCCCAAAAATTTGAGATCCGATTATATCATTACAATATACATATATAAAAATAGTAAAGTATAGCTCTCACACATAATTACCAAACTATAGACTAGTCACAGAAAATAGTGGGATGAACATATCCGCTTCTTCAGCAGATCAGTTCCTAATTTTCACATGCAGCTTACTGAAAAACTAGTTCCATTATCCGGCTTCGATATAACCATTATGTGAAATCTAAAGATACTCTTATATTATATTTGTGAAGATCAGGATTATTATCAATCACATTTTAATTTTTTATGGACAATATATATCTGACAAAACAATTATTAAATATAAAAAATCTACAGTGAAGGGTTAGCCACACTGTACTTAATAAACAGGACTGGATTCAACAATGGTCTCGGTATCGGCTAAATGATTTTCAAAAAGGTCTCGTCTCGCTCTCGTCTCGGTTTTACGAGACAAGACGGGACGAGACGAGACAAGTATCGTTCTCGCCCTATTCCTGGATACCTTTTTGCTGTTTCTCGTATAATAAGTCGGTACATTCATCAACAGTATATAAGTACTACTTATGAATTAATCTAAATTAAAGGAAATAATTGAACCTTTGTATAATTTCGACGAGTATTCGTTAGAATTCAGATATAGGTTACAAGTTACATTAGATGATGCAAAACAAATAGTAGATTCTGTAACAACATTCTAACCGAGTAACAGACTATATTTTCTCCACGATCAAAAAGTATGAATCAAAATTAAATTAAATCTGAACACAAGTTATTTGTTGACACATTTGTATTACCTTGTAGTAATATTTATATAGTCCAGTCTGTAGGGAGAAAAATGGGTCTTTTACGACGTAAATTTGCTACAGGATGAAAAGTATACTAAGTTGTAGGCAGAGATAAAACTAGCATGCCTATATACTTTCACACACGAAAAAAACTTGCATAAACAAATTAGGAAGGTCCAAAGTTAGTGAAAACATGTTTTTCGCTTCTACAAGCAACAATACTGATTTTAGCGAAATAAGTATTCAATACTTTTTTTTCGGCATTAACAATACCTTTAATTCGATCCATTCCGCGATTTATTTCGTCAATTAGTTTATTAAAAAATAGCGAAAAACCGTCAAAAATGTCGTTTTTTGCAATGATAATAATTATTACAAAAGTTTTTTTCATATTATTATTGTTTTCAAAGCAAGGTTTTTTGATTCTGAATCAAACAAGACATTGCAAGACTGAATTGGTTAATTTGTTGCTGAGATATTTGATATTGTTTGTCCCAACACCGTAAATGTTTATTGCTCTAACTTTTTTTTCTATGAACATTTTAACTTCTATAAGGGCTCATTCTCTTCATTGAGACTTATATTTTTAATATTTTTTTGAACCAAATAAAAAAAGTAACATTTAACCCTTTGTTTGTTGCTTTAAAACGAGGATACTTTTTTTTTGTTATAAACAATTAGAGCTGGTGCGCGCCCTGTACATCGTATCATTTTTTAACTTACAAATACCAAAAGCTGATTTCAAAACGAAAAATTTGAAAACAAAAAGAATACCCCACGACCAAGAGGGACCGAATTAACAATTAAAAAAAAAACACAGTTATATTGTCTATAACTATTAAGAAATAAATTTTACGGCCTTCGATAGTCAAGTACTTATATTTTTCGAAGTGTATATTTAAAATTTAAAAAAATTGTTTTTAATTACTAAAAACATTGTGTAAATTCGTCGATTTTCTCGGGCGGTAGTCAAAAAGTGGTCTTTTTTTTAATCTGAGGTAACACGGAAAGTTATGAACAATGGTATTATGTTTGTAAATGATAATAAAAAGTCATAAGAATTATAAAAAAATTATTAAGTGCGAATTTTACAATTTTTTATCTCAGTAAATAAGCATTTTAAGGGAAATTCGCAAAAAAATTGTTAATTCGGTCCCTATTAGTCGTGGGGTATTCTTTTTATTTTCAAATTTTTCGTTTTGAAATCAGCTTTTGGTATTTGTAAGCTCTAATTGTTTATAACAAAAAAAGTATCCTCCTTTTAAAGCAATAAACAAAGGGTTAAATGTTACTTTTTTTATTTGGTTCAAAAAAATCTTAAAAATATAAGTCTCAATGAAGAGAATGAGCCCTTATAGAAGTTAAAATGTTCATAGAAAAAAAGTTAGAGCAATAAACATTTACGGTGTTGGGACAAACAATATCAAATATCTCAGCAACAAATTAACCAATTGAGTCTTGCAATGGCTTGTTTGATTCAGAATCAAAAACCTTGGCTTTTAAAGCCATAATAATATGAAAAAAACTTTTTTTGTAATAATTATTATCATTGCAAAAAACGACATTTTTGACGGTTTTTCGCTATTTTTTAATAAACTAATTGACGAAATAAATCTCGGAATGGATCAAATTAAAGGTATTGTTAATGCCGAAAAAAAGTATTGAGTTTTTATTTCGCTAAAATTAGGATTGTTTCTTGTAGAAGCTAAAAACATGTTTTCACTAACTTTAGACCTTTGTAATTTGTTTATGCAAGTTTTTTTCCTGTGTAAAAGTATATAGGCATGCTAGTTTTATCTCTGCCTACAACTTAGTATACTTTTCATCCTGTAGCAAATTTACGTCATGAAATTTCCCTACATCCTGGCCGAATAGTGTTATGGCACACTTACCGAGATTAAAATCTGGTGCATTGATGTTTTTTCATAATTTGAAATTTTAGATATTATTAAATTCTATGTCTACTTCACTTGATTTTTCACTCATTATTTTGTTTAAATTAAAACTTGTTTGAAAATAATTATTATCGTCGCTATTTTGTATCTGACAGTGACACTTTTGAAATCCATGGCAATCCCATATCGTTTATTTCGAATTCAGAAAATCCATTCTATACCTTGATAAAGAATTAAAATACATGCAAAATACATAAGAAGCAAGTGTTTTAGAATAAATATTCAGACTCTAGAGGGTGAATGTTTACATTCTATTATTAAAAATGATTTCGGAATTCATACATTCAATAAAGGTCGAGGAGAAATAAGTTATAAATTAAGCGACAATGTTTTGCTTCATGATGAGACCAATACTAAGTTAGAACCAATTTACAAAGGTCCATATAAAATATTAGAAAATAGGGTAGAAAATGTAGTTATTGATGTAGAATCTAAAAAATTAGAAGTACACAAAAATATGATTAAAAAAATAAAATTTGAGTTTTTTTTCTCTTTACCTTAAAATTATTTATTTAATAGGTTAAGTTTGTTATTAATATTTGTTAGATGTTAAAAAATCGTTATCAAAATTAGTTTATATTTATATTTATAATGTATACATATACAAAATAAGTAGTACGTATAAACTTTTGATTAAAAATAAGAGAATAAAATTACTCTAAATCAAACAAATTGCCTTTGTTTCTAATAACCATTCAATAAGATTTAAAATAATAATAAAGTCACAATGCAAAAATAAGCTTTGAAAGAAAGCCATTTTCCATTTAAAAAGTGTTGTGTTGGATCAGCAGTGGGAGTTTAAAACTGGTAATATTTTTACCATAAAGTCGATTTTTCTAAAGATATAGGGTGCCAAATTTTAAAAATCAAAATATTAAACAATATTAGTTCATACTAAATTTTCTTATTTGGACTTTATAATATTTCAAAACATTTTTCTAATTAATGTAATGCTTCAATGAAAATCTGTACCTTCAATGCAATTTACAACTGAAAAATAAAACAATATAATCACGAATCGCATCATTTTTTAAATGTTTTTCACACTACTGAATAACATCTGCTTTAATGTTCAATTTATATGAATGATAAAATGTGTAGAAAATCAACAAGATTATCAATAATCCGATTAGAATTATAAGGATCAGTAGTAATGACAAATATTTATTGTTTAGTAAATCATTGAAATTATTTATGATTAAAATTATCACCAATTTATAATAAAATTTAAAAATAATGATAATGGTTTTAATTGTTATGATCATTATAATTCCTATACAAAAAAAATCATAATAATAAAATCAATAAGTGCATTGGTAATCTTCTTTGGACCGATATAGAACTTTTTATCTAGGGAGTGCTAAGTGGACACTGGCATCTTATTCTGCTTTTTTTAAACTTTACATTATTATTTAAATTATTCGTGATTCAATGGATTCAATCCCAAATAAGACCACAAACGATCAACAAGCAAATTTTAGTGGTCATTTTATAAATAAAAATCCGTTTGATTAATCAAAATCATTTCATGTCTACCGATTTGACCTATCCCAGTAAATAATTTTACATCCTTTGTACATACAATGGACTTCCTTTTACAGAACCTACACATGCGTAGCATGTGCGAATTTAACATTCAGTATCTACTAAGAATGTGACAAAAATGTGGAAATGTCCCGACGGAGTAAGTGGCATATTCTTTTCACATGTAAATCACATTATTAGGAATTATAAATAGTACATATTATGTACATTCTAGGCAGATACTATTTAATTAAAAGTATAAGCCATTCAAATGAATAGCATGTACCTTACGACTGGTGCTATGGATGTACCTTACATGCATCTAGCATATATGTAGTACATATTATGTACATTCTAGACAGATGATTTTTGATTAAAAGTAGAAGCCATTCAAATGAATAGCATGTACCTTACGACTGGTGCTATGGATGTACCTTCCATATACTTCAATGTTACGCTGCTCACTAAAAATTATTATTTTACATTAATTTAATTAGTTTTTATTTTACTTTAATCAGTCTTTAAATTGTTTCAGTCATTTTTACCAAAGTCTCAATCTTTAAAATTCTTTCATTAAATATTAAATTGGCAGTTTAATTATGAATCAAATGATATGCATATTGTTAGTATGGTTTTTGAAAAACATTGGGAAATTTAATAAAAACAAAATATGCATATCATTTGATTTGTAATTTAAGCGTTAATTTAATGAACGAATTTAAAAAAATATTAGTTTTCTATAAAAATGACTGGGGAACAATTTAAAGACTAATAAAGTAAAATAAAAACTTATTAAATTAATGAAAAATAATAATTTCTAGTGGGCAGTGGAACAATACACAGTATATGGAAGGTACATCCATAGCACCAGTCACCAGCAATTTAAATACAAAATGAAAACTATTTGAATATTTATAAAAATTAATTATTTTTAGTTGCTCCTAGTCACCCTCTTAGGCACTCAGTATATATCATTATAGAATGTTTCAATTTGATTAAAAGAGAAATTTTATAGTTGCTCCTAGTCACCCTCTGAGGCACTCAGTATATATCATTATAGAATGTTTCAATTTGATTAAAAGAGAAATGTGTAAACCACTTTTAACTCAAATACAAAAATAATTTATAAAAACTCAAACTTTAGATCTTTTATTAATGACACTTCATATTATATATATTTTGTTTATATAATTAATTTATATTGTTCCACTCACTACTCGCCCTGTTCTTCTGGCAAGTTCTGAAAATATTAAATTTACATGTATATTCTAAACTTAGCAAGATACTATTCTTATATTTCATATGTTCTTTAGCTTTTACTAGCCAGGCTTTTATAACAAAGAGTATTTCATTTTCGGTCACTTGTTTGTAGGAATGCTTGATAGCATCTGAAACAGATTTACAATAATTCCTTCACAAATCGTTATTTTGATAAAGATGACTATATATATTTGTCATTATTATATTACTTTAGCAATGTAAACATTCTTAATTACAAGGAATGAAAATTTCATGTTGATCTAATAAAATAAAATCACCCAATAAAACCGTTCCTAACGTCAAGCTTTTAAAAGTTTGCTTTTGTTTGAGGCCATCCCATGAGTAAATGTTTGCAACTTCATTGGTTAGTATTCTATATAGAATTTTCCTTTTAGTTTGCGCCATTGAATTGCGGCCAATGCGATTTAACTCCATGATCTAAAAAGAATGATTATAAAAAACAAAATATAAACTATTATAAACACTTGCTGTCAGTAGATAGAACGTTCTTTAACTTTAACGGTTCTATAACTAATGACAATGACGTTTAGAATGTGACAATTGTATAAGAAATCAACTCGTAAAGTTTTATTCTAAACGGCATCGCCTTTACTTATTGAGTCTTTAAAGTTAAAGGACGTTCTATCTACTGACAGTTACTGTTATTATATAATTTTCTTTTTCACCTAACCAATTCTCGATATCCTCAATATCACCTTCTTTTTTAATTGGCATTTTTGCAAAAAATTCTTCTGAGCTTTTTCTAGTGAAATTAGCATCAAATTCCATATTCCTATTGCCTAATTTGACATTCTCAATTAAGATGTCAATTTCCAAGTTTAAATGGGATAACTCATCCAAGACTGCAATTTTAAAATCTAAAATGACAAGCTATAGTTATATATTTGTAACGTATATAAACAATTTTAAACTTACCGATGTCGCTTAAACCTTTTCTTATATTACAGAGCGTTCTACTAATTCCCAAATTACCTTTAATGAAAACTTAAGTTAAATGACGATTTATTAAAAACCAACACAATTTAAATAGGTATATATTTATTTTCTATCTAAAACATACCTGTTGCATGCTTTTGAAAAAGTCGGAATGAAGTTGTATCTGTTTCATCTTGAAAATTCATTTTTGTTTTAGAAGTAGGTTTTGAAGGCACATCTTCATTAACTATATTTGTAGAAGTAAAACTTGGAGCTAAAATACAAAAAAATAATATTAATTGAAAATATAAAATTAGCAGTTAAATTGTGGGGAATGGTACTAATCGTATCTTTAGGTAATTGGTCATCAGCTTCAAATTCAACTTTTGTAATCTCAGTATTTACATTTGATGAGGCTATTAAAGCAGACACAGCTGATGTTCTCTGCTTGTCTAAACGCCTCAATTGCTTCGGTCTGTAATGGTAACCTTTTTTGGTGGGTTTTATACGAAATTTATGCGTAATTCAGTTAGGATTGTTTTTACAGTAACATACATATAAAATAAAATTATACTTAACTATCATTTCATCATCTATCTTCACCAGTTCACAACTACAATACTTTT
Organism: Neocrepidodera transversa; assembly: GCA_963243735.1. Classification (NCBI taxonomy): domain Eukaryota; kingdom Metazoa; phylum Arthropoda; class Insecta; order Coleoptera; family Chrysomelidae; genus Neocrepidodera; species Neocrepidodera transversa. Next base: position 24,824,732 of record OY725342.1, on the reverse strand, counting down.
TACTAAATCTATCAACTTAACCTCACTTTGTTATTTCTGCCTCCTTCATCTCGTCCTGCATAAACGCAACCGCAGTGCATTGCACCGTTACAGAGCAGAATAGCCAACCCAAAAAAATAATAAGTAAATCAAATACATAATACCAACTTATTCAAAATGTTTTATAATTATAAAAATTCTATTAACTATATTAATTTCAATATTTTTTATACTAAATAAATATTTTAATAATTGTTCTTCATAAACGTAACGTTACGGTTTATTCTGCAAAAAATATACATTATTTCATTATTTTATATATTCAAATACAAATATCTATAAATGATTTTTAAAGAAATACCTACAAAGAACATGCGATGAATATGCTCAAATTAAAACTTGGAATGTCCTTTTACAAATATCCTTTGCACATCCTGACAGGTTCATATTAAAATGATACATTCCATGTATATTCTTAGTATTTACTTGAAAGAATGTACCGTTTCGCACTTAAATTGTACAATGTGGTAATTAATTTCAGTTGCCAAGGATATGTTAAGGATATACTGTATAGGATGTGCTAATGTGTTCCTTAAAAGCACGTACAAAGGATGTCCAGGTACCGTTAGTGTTATTTGGGATGGATGTGGACTGAACTGTCACTGTCAGATTGATTGTGATAGTTTCTGCAATTAATTTCAAATTGTCAGTTCATTTTTATTTTTTTGAAAACTGTTCAAAATGTCATATTTATTTTGATCGTAGAAAAAATGTTGTGTGGAACACGTGCAAAAAGTGCATATTTGTTGCACGAAGCATGATTGCAGCTCTCGACTTTTTGCACTAGTTATACAAATAACTATTTTGCACACCCATTGCCAACTTTTGCACACTATTGTACTCGGAATTAGACGGATGTCAAAGTTACAACTTAGTACCACCCACTGCTCTTTTTGAAATATTTTTTACGGTATCTGAAAGTAATCTTTTTGTACAGTTTTACACACACATTGCCAACTTTTGCACACTCTCGTACTCGGAATTATATGGATATCAGTTACAAATTAGCACCCCGCACTGCTTTTTTCAAATTTTATTTGCAGATTCTGAAAGTACTATTGCACACCTTAGCACACCCATTACCAACTTTTGCACACTCTCGTACTTGGAATTTTACGTATATCAAAGTTACAAATAAGCACCCCCACTGTTTTATTTAAGTTTCCCGACAAATCTCCAAGAAGGGAAAGTATTGTGAATGAACTAAAAAAAAATTTCGGGATAAAGATGGAAATACCTGTTTTGAAGTCATTTGAGATGATTAAGACCATTTCCAGATGGAAGTATGCTGTCTGTGTGTATTGGGTTATCCGCCTGAAGAATCCATTAGTTTTTGTACAACATCTGTCAAACGGAGGTGTCACTATCAAAAAATGACAGATACAATATGTCACGGAACAATATTTTTCTGAAATTTTTGTATTTTTCACTGATTTGCCTATTTTCCCAATTTTGTCTATTTTCCGCTATTTTTTCAATTTCTTCCTTATATTCCCCTATTTTTCAATATTTTTCCCAAAGTTTCCTATTTGTCACTATTTTCACGATTTTTCTCTATTTTTTCCCTTTTTTCCTCTATTATTCAATTCCTAAATTTTCATTTTTTTCAACTTTCCCTATTTTTACCAACTTTCCATATTTTTCACTATTTCCTCGATTTTCTCCAAGTTTCGCTTTTTTTTCAATATTTCTCACTGTTTTTCTTATTTTTCACCATTTTGCCTTATTTTTCCAATTTTTTCACTATTTTTCACTAGTTTTCTCTATTTTCACTATTTTCTCCATTTTCACTATTTTACGCTTTTTTTCTAGTTTTCCTGTTTTTTTCAATTTTTTTTATTTCTTTCCATTTTCCCTACTTTCCCTATTTTTTCCTATTTTCTCTATTTTTCCCTATCCTTATTACATATTTTCGTTGAGTTTGCTTTTTGTTTGTTTGTATCGGTTGTAACGCTTTTTTTGTGTTGTTAATAAAAAAATTTGAAAACTTAGTGTGTTCGATATGGTGTCTAGGTGTGCAGAAAATCAATTTTGAGTTTTAAATAGAAGATGGCGGACGAGATTTATGATTATAGACCGATTTTATTCAAAATTGGGATGTGGGAGTTTTTGGGGATGGAGATTTTGAATTTTTTGCCAAAATAAAAAAAAAATCAAGACGGCGACTTCAAGATGGCGGACGATTTTTATAATTTTAGACTGATTTTATTGAAAATTGGCATGGGGGACTTTTGGGGTGATTTTTTTATCAAAATTAATAAAATTAAGATGGCGACTCCAAGATGGCGGACAATATTTATGATTATTTACAGACTCTATTCAAAATTCTTATGTGGGGGTTTATGGAGTCATAGATTTTGAATATTTTGTCAAAATTAATAAAATCAAGATTGCGACATCAAGATGGAGGACGAGGTTTATAATTATAGACCGATTTTATTCAAAATTGGCATGTGCAGATTTTTGGGATCGGAGATTATGAATTTTTTGTCAAAATTCATAAAATCAAGATGGCGACTCCAAGATGGCAGACAATATTTATGACTATTTATCAACTCTATTAAAAATTGGTATGTGGGTGTGTATGGGGTTAGAGAATATAATTTTTTTGTCAAGATTAATAAAATTAAGATGGCGAACGATATTTATGATTATTTACCGATTTCATTCGAAATTGGTATGTATGGGTGTTTGGGGTCAGAGTTTATGAATTTTTTGTCAAAATTAATAATATGTATTACATTGTTGTTGAAAAAATTTGAAAATGTTAAAAGTTTTTTCGTTATAGTATCTAGATGTATAGGAAACCCATTTTCAAGTTTTTTAACCATATCATGTAACATACATAAACGATAACAGGCGGCCTCGTTCGAGGTAGCTTTTAATATTCTTATCTAATTTTCCTACTTCTAATATCCTTTCGAGTAAGTGCATCAACATATAGATATTCTTATTCTTTATAAGCTACCGTTTTTCACCCTTTTCTAACCCATAAAATTAAAATTTCACAAAATCTTTTTTTAGTGGGTGCCTATGTTATGAACAGAACATATTCTCTAAATTTTAACTCTCTTCCTTGATTCTATGTCAATTAGGCAGTCAGTCAATTAGTCAAAATATTCCCATAAAGAAATATTAAAATGAAATATTTAAATCTCGCCTTGTGCAGTTTATTGGTTCATTGGTTCACTGAACGCGTTTGTTTAGTTAATGTAGAAACGTGTTAGAACTGCACAAGGCTAATACATGAATCGCGGAATAATAATATTATATATAAATAAGAACAGGCGTTCTTCTGAGAAAAAAGGAAGAAGTCAGTCAAGAAATAGTATATTATACACCAAGGTCGAGAAGTAATTTTTGTCAGCCGAGCATTATTATTATCCCGAGATGCGAAGCATCGAGGGATAATAAGTTGCGAGGCTTTCACGGCAGGAAAAGCCTTCTGCCTCTCATCCCCTATTGGTCCATCAGAAGACATTGATATGTTGTATAGTTGTGGTTGTGGACATTTGTGAAGTTTTTTGTATTTTATGATTAAGAAATTTGAAGCCGAAATTTGTAGAAAAAATAATTCTTATTTATGATTAATTTATTAACTTATATTTTTTATTTAAACAAATTTCGTCTTCCTAGTTTGTAGTACATTGATTTTTACGCTGGGGGCCAGCGTTCGTAGGCGAGGGAGATATGTCACAGGGAATATTTTCCCAAATTATTCCCATAAAGAAATATTAAAATTAAATATTTAAATCTCGCCTTGTGTAGTTCATTAGTTCAATGGTTCACTGAACGTGTTTGTTTATTTAATATAGAAACGTATTAGAACTGCACAAGGATAATACCTGAATGGCGGAATAACAATATGATATATAAATACGAACAGGTATTGTTCTGGAAAAGTCAGTCAAGAAAAAGTCTTTGGACTTTACTTTTGGCTGTCGGCACTCTGCCGACGGTTTAAATAACCGATCCAAGTGACATGTCTCCTTAATGTCTTCGTTAGTGTAGTGTTAAGTTAGTATGGTAAGAATATTTATTTGAATATATTAGTTAGATATTTATTTGAGCGTTTGGTTGGTTTGTTATCTTATTGTTGTTATGAAGTTTATTACTAATTAAATATTGATTGCTCTACCATCTATTCAATTTAACCACCCCATGATCCATATGACATTATTTTTGGTGTTAGAAGAAATAATATTGTGTTTAAGGCTGGAGTTGAGTATTGCAAATTTTTCTGAGTTGAAGGAGGATTGAAACAGGTTACACGCTGTTATGCCAAATTCCACTTATGCATAATATTGTTAGATTCGGGCAAAAATTGAAGACGCCGCCACTGCCTAAGCGAGACCTGCTGGATGCGACCGAAGGGTGAAGGAGACACTGATGGTCGAGGTTGGGTTCTGAGAAGCACGTGCAACGCTCGTTTTCAAACCATCTTAGCTTTTACCCTTTTTACATTTTCGTTTAATTATTTCGTAGTTTGTTAATATATTTTACAAACAGTGATTAGGTGTTTGATTTGATAAAATCAGTGGCTTTTGAATAAATAATAATAGTAATTATCCTGACAAAGTCGAATTAAATCTTAAAATATGTTTCTTACAACTCTCATTATCTAATATACTGTAACGGCCCTTCGGTCGTTACGGGTCACTTTGGCGCCTTAGTCCAGGTTTCGGGTTTCCTCGGGCGCCACCTTCCGTTTTAAGTGTGAAGGCCACTTGCTCCGGGCAGCGTCAGTGAAGAATTAATACTCCAGGGGTCGTTATGGCCTCGACCAACCTCTGGACAGCCGGAAGGGCAGACTTTACTTGCCCACCTGGGATGAGTGCCGGAGTATCTGCCGCTAGGATGTTAGTTTATGTGAACAGAAAAATAAATAAAATTACCAAATGAAAATAAACCATTTATTGACCACCACAGCCGGTAAGAAGAAAGGGTGTGCAACGGGTTCAAAAAGCTGAAGCGGGTCTTGCGGAATACGATTTAGCAGCGGTGAATGATGAAAAGCAAAACGGGTATGACGGGGTATTAACAATAGGGAATAAGCTAAGAATCGGGAAGCTGCGGGCTTCCAAGCGTGAATGCGGTATGATGACAGCGAGAAATGAAAGAATGCGGCGAGACGTCGGTGTTAAGCGGTGAATGAGATAAATCGAAATTTTAGCTGGACAAAGTTCAATTTCCCTTATAAGTTAAGTCGTTACCCTTGTCGGATCCCACCCTGATTCTCTGAATTATGTCGCCGGATTAAGTACGGTGTGATTTCTCGACTATCAGTACTTTCCGGGGTCCCCTTTACCTATATATAACAGTTACACAATGACGACACGTACCCTGTGATTTCTCGACTATGGGCACTCCGTCTCAGTATAAACAGTTATATACCATCCAACGATACAGTGTGATTTCTCGACTAACAGTATCGTTGTCTGCGAGGGCCTAAGGCGAACCTAACTGTACCCGATATGTTTGTGTCAGTCGGTCGTGTCTCCCTAAATTAGTAATCAATCCCTATTACGGTGAAATTATGTCGCCGGAGTAAGTACAGTGTGATTTCTCGACTATCAGTACTTTCCGGGGTCCCCTTTACCTATATATAACAGTTACACAATGACGACACGTACCCTGTGATTTCTCGACTATGGGCACTCCGTCTCAGTATAAACAGTTATATACCATCCAACGATACAGTGTGATTTCTCGACTATCAGTATCGTTGTCTGCGAGGGCCTAAGGCGAACCTAACTGGTCTACTCGAGTAGTTGTCGAAATTGAACTCTGAAAAATAAATATACAAGAAAATTCTATTAATAGACTCGATATGTCTCACCGGTATTCCCTCGGAGCACTTCGGATATCGTCGGAGATCTCGAGCAGGCTATCGGTGTCGGTTCTCTGGCGTGGTGATCTTCTCGGCGATGCTGGCACAACTGAATTTATTTTAAGCTTAGAGTGAGTACCCAACCTGCCGTTTCCCACTCTTTGCTCTTGATCGGATTCGGAGGGGGCTTAAGCGTGCGCGGAAGCGATATATCGGACTTAGTACGGCTCGTAAAAATTTATATCTAATATTATATACTTTATCCGGACTTAGAAAAATTCTTGAAATTTACATTTAATTATAAGTAACAATGTCTCACCCGGTATACGGCAGCTGCTAATATCAGTCGACTGGCTCTCACGGTGTCTGTCACAGAACTGACTGAACGCCGATTCAATATCGCGTTCAATAGCGGTATTGATTTTTAATCGACCGTTGCTACATACGGTGTAGAGGGGAGGACTCGATGGTTCCGATAGCGGTATAGTTTTAAGGGTGAAAGGGGTGTCGACGCGTCAAAAAGGATTAAACAAATGTATAGATGATATTAAAAGCAGATTTTTGAAAAAAGAATGGAGGTCGTACGATTATTAATAACGGAGATAGAATAATTAATGCTTTTCTGATTTTAAAAATTATCCGGATTTAGTAACTTTGTTACACACCCTCCCTACTTCGGGAAAAAAAAATTATTACATACATTTTTTTTTAACATTTTAACTTAAAACCTGAAAATAAAAAAATAATAAACCCTATCAGGTGCCTACCCCTGTAGCGGTCGAACCCTATATTCGGGGTAGGTACGCCTGTTACAAAATAGCTAAATAAAAAAACTTCTACGGTGACTTCGACTCATGGTTGAAAAGTCTTGACCATCCACAGTCCGGACAGGTCATATGCCGGTTCTCCTGGACATCCTTTGGTTATCTGGTCTGAAACGATTATCGGGCAACGTCGGCTACATGAGCGGGACGTAGATCTTTCACGTGTACCCGTTGAATGCGTTTACCGGTCGCGGTTTTAATGTCATAAACTACTGGTGATATCACACGGGTAACGGTATACGGTCCGGAGTACTTAGGAGCTAATTTCGCTGCGAAACCCTTTTCGGCGGACGATAAGCTATGTTCGCGTTTCATCACCTGGTCACCTATGTGACAACGCCAATCTCGGCGTCTCAGGTTATAATGTCGGCTCTGGGTGGTGAACGCTCTGGCGAGATTCACTCGGACTAGCTCAAAGGTTGCTTGTAAACGCCGCATCCTCTCGGAATGCTCGACGGCCTCGGCTTGTTCGTTGTTCGGTTTCTGTGGTTTCGTCTGGATCGGTTGGCGATGGGGTACGGTAGACGGCCCCCGGCACTTCTAATTCTCGGCCGAAATTCAGAAATGCGGGAGTGTATCCGGTTGACTCCTGACGGGCGGTGTTGATTGCAAAAGACAACTCCGGTAAATGCACATCCCATTTGCGGTGATCCTGGTCGCAGAACTGGGCTATCATGGTCTTCAAGGTTTTGTTAGCCCTTTCGACGGGATTAGCCTGTGGTGTATACGGTGGTGTTCGGCGGTGCGTGATCCCAAGTTCCTTCAGCATATCCTCGAACAGGTGTCCAGTAAACTGGGTTCCGTTGTCACTAAGGACCACTTTCGGGCATCCAAAGCGGGTGACTATTTCTTCATATAGGGCTTGCGTAACGGCCTTTGCTGTCGCGTTCCGGATTGGTCGACATTGTACCCACTTTGTAAATCGGTCCTGGAATACTACTAAAAAGGTGTTTCCTTTGGAAGACCGGGGCAGCGGACCTACTAGGTCAGTGCTTACACACTCCCATGGTAGACGGTTATGCGAGGGTTGCATTTTTCCTGCGGGTTTCATCTGAGATGACTTGAATCGTTGACATGAATCGCAGCTACGGACGTACTTGGAGATGTCACGGAACATTCCAGGCCAGTAGTAGCGGGCCGCAATTCTTGCGATCGTCTTGGCGATACCCATGTGTCCAGCTGTCGGTGCATCGTGCATCTCTTTCAGCACATTGAGCCGGGTTGGCTTCTGGACACACAGCTTCCATGGATCGGCTAGGTCTGGTTCGGTCAAATCACTTGAATCCCAGAAATGACGGTACAAACGGTCGTCTCGGATACAGTAGTCAGGAAAAGCATCAGGATTTTGTCGGACTTCTTCTTTCTTTTTCTGGTACCAGGGGCATTCGATAAACGGTTCTATGGCGGCTAGTTCTTCAGTATGTTCCTCGGTCTCGCCTTGCGGTTCTCGGGATAAAGCATCGGCTACTTTATTCAGTCCACCGCGTCGATAATTGACTTCAAAGTCATACTGTTGTAGGAACATGCTCCAACGGGCAAGTCGGCCGGCAGGGCTCTTGATGGAATGGAGCCACTTGAGAGACTGGTGGTCGGTGATGACGGTGAAATGATATCCTTCCAGGTATGGTCGTAGTTTCTCGATTCCCCAAACGATGGCCAGGCATTCCTTTTCTGTCACAGAGTAGGCCTTCTCGGCAGCCGACAGTGATCGACTTGCGTATGCAATCACGTGTTCTCCGTTTTCTCCAGTTTGGGTCAGTACGGCTCCTAGGCCTTGGTCGGATGCATCAGTCTGCAGCGTGAAAGGTTTATCAAAGTCGGGACAGGCAAGAACCGGTGCCTCTGTTAGGCATGTTTTGAGTTTCTGGAAAGCTTCTTCTTGCTCTGGACCCCAGTGCCAGCGACGGTTTTTCTTTAGCAGGCGGTGTAGGGGTGCTGCTACTTCAGAAAAGGAGGGAACAAAGCGGCGGTACCACGAGGCCATTCCTAGGAAACGTCTCAGGCCACGTACACGGGTTGGTGCGGCCAATTCCACAATTGAGGCCACTTTATCTGGGTCGGTGCGGATACCTTCTGATGTCACTAAATGGCCAAGATATTTCAGGGATCTTCTTCCGAACTGGCATTTCTCGGGGTTGATACGCAGGTTGGCGTCTCGGAGACGACGGAATACTTCCTGTAGGTTGCCCAAATGCTCCTCGAAGGTGCGTCCTAGCACAATTATATCGTCTAGATATGCGAAGCAGTAGGGTTCCATCTCCGGCCCAATGATCCTATCCATTAATCGTTGAAATGTAGCGGGGGCGGCATGTAAGCCAAATGGCATCACGCGGAACTGGTAAAGTCCTCGACCGGGAACGGTGAATGCGGTGATCGGTTTACTATCTTCCGTGAGTGCTACCTGCCAATAACCTTGGCGCAGGTCGATGCTGGAAATATAACGGGCACGACGGAGTTTATCCAGGACGGCATTTATGAAAGGTAGCGGATAGGCGTCCTTCTCAGAGACAGAATTGACTTTCTGAAAATCAATGCAGAACCTTGGTTTGCCATCTCTTTTCCGCACGATGACTACAGGTGAGCTCCAGGGGCTCTCTGAGGGTTCTATTATGTCTTCCTCCAACATCCTATCCACTTCGGTATTTATTACTTCCTGCATTCGCGGATTCTGAGGTCGGTAACGTTGCTTAATCGGTTCTGGATTTAGGAGACGGATCCTATGTTCCACCAACGGTGTTACCCCTCGTATGTTTTCGAACAACGGTAATTCATCTTGCAGGAAGGCGTTTAATCGGTCTTCTTTTTCCGGAGTGAGAGTCAGGGCTGGTCCTACTTCGGCGGTTCCAACGGGGAAGCATGGTACGGGCCTTGTTTCCTCGATCACGGGGTGATTCTCCACCAAAATTTGCCCACTCCCTAGGTCGAGTGAGAATCGGTTTTTCCGGAGAATGTCCATTCCAAAGACCAAATCTGAAGAAAGTCCTGGTAGATATCCGAAAGTTGCGTCGAAACGGTGGTCTTCCAACTGAATTTCTATACGGTATATGTCCGATACGGTAACTGTTTCTCCGTTCGCCAATCTGGCAGAACTTGTGGCGGCGGTGGTCTTCGGTACACCTAGTGATTCAAATTGTTTAGCTATCCGGTCTCCTACATAAGATATCACAGCTCCAGTATCTATCAGAGCTCGGCATTTTCCACCAGGTACATTTACGGGTATATGGGGGCGGCAATCTTCATATGGTACGGCGGGTGAGGCTTCATTAGGACGTTGCTGCACAGGCCTCATCTCGTTGCAGCGTCCTATCGGTTTTCCGGCCGCGAACAGGGACAGTCGCGGGATAGGATTCCATCTCTCTTGCATCTGGAGCAGAATATCTTGGGAGCCTCTCTACACTGGCTCCTTATGTGTCCTGTTTGGCCACAGCGCCAACATTCTCGGTTTGCTTCAGCGTTTCGGCTCGTGGTCGGTATAGCTGGTGTCTGCGTGGTTGTCCTGATCTGATCGACGGTATTTCTCGGTATGACGGCGGCGGAAGGAGAGGGTCTTGACGGAGGGGGAGGAGTGTTTCTGTAAGGGGAAGGTTGAGGGGTCGGGTTAGTTCTGTATGGGATAGGGGGATTGGATGGGATGTTTCTGTGCTGGGATGGTTGAGTAGGCGGGATATTTCTAAAAGGGGAAGATGCAGGTGGATGGTTGTGATACAGGGCAGACGGAGTATTTTTGTAATGGGGTAGCGGGGTAGATGGGATTGGGGTCTGGGAGAGTTCGATTTCCATGCGTAGCAGCTCATACTCTCGGACAGCCTTAGCGAATTCATTAGCGTCCGTGAAGTCGGTTCTTCGAATCTGGCGTCGAAATTCCGGGTGCAGGTTTCGGTACAGCCAATTTAGTTCTTGGTCAGGCGTAATTCCTCCATGCCGGCGAATAAGGGTCTGTAGATCGGTAATATATGAGGCGGTATCCTCCTGCAAGTTGTGTACCCTTCTACTAATAGCGGCCTCCAAGTCAATCCGGTAATTCACAGGGAAGAAGAAGTCTTGAAAAGCAGCGCAGAACTGTCCCCAGTTGGTCCAAAAACGTCGGTTGTTCCTAAACCATAGCGCCGGCATTCCTTGCAATAATTCAGGCATAGCTTGAAAAAGACGGTCGGCAGTAATTCCCTGGGATTCACGAATCTCCTCGAGCCTTTCAAGGAATGTCGCGGGGTCACCGGTCCCGTCAAAGGAGACATGCCAGTCCTTCACTCTTATTGGCGGCATTACGGTACTCGATGGCGCAGGTTGCGGTTGTGCGGTCTGGACTCCAATTAACGTTCCACTCAGCATACTTGTCATCGTAGCGGTTCCTGCACTAGCTACGGTGACGGTTGGTATCGTTGGGCGGGTGGTAGATGCTGTGGTCGTCGTCGCGGTAGTGATGGCGGTTACTGTCGGAAGGCTTATTGTCGGGGTAGCGGTGCGGCCTTCTCTCAAAAATTTTACCAACCGTTTCCGCTTATCATCCATGTTTCCGGCGGGGTCCAAGTTGAATTTTCCTAGATCCGCATCCATCTCGTCTTTCTTTAGTAAATACACCCATCCTACTCGGGTATCAATAGGGTCATTCCTCGGGCCTGGACTTGGCGGATTCTGGGTTCCTGCAGACCCTGCGGCAGTCGTTACGGTGACTTGTAATCCTCCTTGATTGTTCGGCATCTTCTCGGTATTTCAACGGTTTTCACTCGGTTCACTTCTGCACCAAATTTATGATTCGCACGTCTTGCTCGGTCGGGTGTCGGATTTCAACTCCCTTCTCCTAATGTACAGAAATGTCTTCAACAACGGTAGTCAGGTGGGGGTCAGTGCTTCTGCGCACTCGGAAGTCTGTCTGGCTCGAAATTACGATTTTTTCCTTGGTATCTCGAGAACGGCTTCGTGGATCAGCAAACGGATTTTACCAATCGATTCTCCGTCCTCGAAAACCTACCAAACGAGGGGTCACACGGTATCCTTTTCAGTCTGTCAAAATGACAGGTCGGAGGTTTTCAACGGATTTTGGCCTCTGGACGTGATTAGAAGCGATTCGGGCTCTCTTCGAGCAAATCTGGACAATCTGTCAAAATGACAGGTCTGCGGATTTTGACGGATTCTGGTATATTTCGGTTCTCTGAAGCGTTCTACGGTGGTTTCAGCTCTCTCTGACGGTCGGTTCAATTTTTGGCCTCGGAATCAGCTTTTTCCACAAATTCGGAAATCAGCGGTCTTGGTACACCATAAAAACGGTCCCTGCTCGGGCGCCAAATTTGTAACGGCCCTTCGGTCGTTACGGGTCACTTTGGCGCCTTAGTCCAGGTTTCGGGTTTCCTCGGGCGCCACCTTCCGTTTTAAGTGTGAAGGCCACTTGCTCCGGGCAGCGTCAGTGAAGAATTAATACTCCAGGGGTCGTTATGGCCTCGACCAACCTCTGGACAGCCGGAAGGGCAGACTTTACTTGCCCACCTGGGATGAGTGCCGGAGTATCTGCCGCTAGGATGTTAGTTTATGTGAACAGAAAAATAAATAAAATTACCAAATGAAAATAAACCATTTATTGACCACCACAGCCGGTAAGAAGAAAGGGTGTGCAACGGGTTCAAAAAGCTGAAGCGGGTCTTGCGGAATACGATTTAGCAGCGGTGAATGATGAAAAGCAAAACGGGTATGACGGGGTATTAACAATAGGGAATAAGCTAAGAATCGGGAAGCTGCGGGCTTCCAAGCGTGAATGCGGTATGATGACAGCGAGAAATGAAAGAATGCGGCGAGACGTCGGTGTTAAGCGGTGAATGAGATAAATCGAAATTTTAGCTGGACAAAGTTCAATTTCCCTTATAAGTTAAGTCGTTACCCTTGTCGGATCCCACCCTGATTCTCTGAATTATGTCGCCGGATTAAGTACGGTGTGATTTCTCGACTATCAGTACTTTCCGGGGTCCCCTTTACCTATATATAACAGTTACACAATGACGACACGTACCCTGTGATTTCTCGACTATGGGCACTCCGTCTCAGTATAAACAGTTATATACCATCCAACGATACAGTGTGATTTCTCGACTAACAGTATCGTTGTCTGCGAGGGCCTAAGGCGAACCTAACTGTACCCGATATGTTTGTGTCAGTCGGTCGTGTCTCCCTAAATTAGTAATCAATCCCTATTACGGTGAAATTATGTCGCCGGAGTAAGTACAGTGTGATTTCTCGACTATCAGTACTTTCCGGGGTCCCCTTTACCTATATATAACAGTTACACAATGACGACACGTACCCTGTGATTTCTCGACTATGGGCACTCCGTCTCAGTATAAACAGTTATATACCATCCAACGATACAGTGTGATTTCTCGACTATCAGTATCGTTGTCTGCGAGGGCCTAAGGCGAACCTAACTGGTCTACTCGAGTAGTTGTCGAAATTGAACTCTGAAAAATAAATATACAAGAAAATTCTATTAATAGACTCGATATGTCTCACCGGTATTCCCTCGGAGCACTTCGGATATCGTCGGAGATCTCGAGCAGGCTATCGGTGTCGGTTCTCTGGCGTGGTGATCTTCTCGGCGATGCTGGCACAACTGAATTTATTTTAAGCTTAGAGTGAGTACCCAACCTGCCGTTTCCCACTCTTTGCTCTTGATCGGATTCGGAGGGGGCTTAAGCGTGCGCGGAAGCGATATATCGGACTTAGTACGGCTCGTAAAAATTTATATCTAATATTATATACTTTATCCGGACTTAGAAAAATTCTTGAAATTTACATTTAATTATAAGTAACAATGTCTCACCCGGTATACGGCAGCTGCTAATATCAGTCGACTGGCTCTCACGGTGTCTGTCACAGAACTGACTGAACGCCGATTCAATATCGCGTTCAATAGCGGTATTGATTTTTAATCGACCGTTGCTACATACGGTGTAGAGGGGAGGACTCGATGGTTCCGATAGCGGTATAGTTTTAAGGGTGAAAGGGGTGTCGACGCGTCAAAAAGGATTAAACAAATGTATAGATGATATTAAAAGCAGATTTTTGAAAAAAGAATGGAGGTCGTACGATTATTAATAACGGAGATAGAATAATTAATGCTTTTCTGATTTTAAAAATTATCCGGATTTAGTAACTTTGTTACAATACTATTAACCCAATAAATCAGTTTTACTAAATTATATAAAATAACTTGCAAATGAAGTGGACTAAGAAAACATTGAAGCCTAACTTGTAAAATTTATGTAACGCAAATATATTAAAGCTTTACCATACTTACTCTAAAAGCCATGTTTTGACAATGCCGCCGTCGCTATTAACGTTCTCACAGTGTTGAAGCGCTATCTTACTCATCGACACGTCCATATAATATAGGAATTAGTAAGCAGATTAAACCTATTAGGAAGGGGACTAAACTATTAGTCTATGTAAGAAGCCTCCATTTTCAGTAATGATTTCGTACAAGAGGTTACCACTGGTATCTTAACCCGGCATCACCCAGGTAAAAATTTTATGCATCATCAACCATCCTCTGATAGACCCTGACTTTAAGGTTATAAAAAAATACGTTTTTTTATTTTTTATTGATATTTTTGTGCAAAAGTGTTATTTTATACTTATAACTTAAAAGAAAAATACGCGAACCTTATAAAAATTATTATAAAATTATTACAATATTTTCAAAAAATAAAATATATCAAAATTATGCTCGGTAAAAGCCACACAAAATGTGCAAAATATTGAGCAACTAAAAAATTATTCATAAAAATAAAAAAAAAATAAAAATACTAATAAAAATGTTCACTCTAAAATAAATTAAATTCGTCTGGTAGACCGAAGAAATATATTAAAACTAGCCGTCAGACAATTAACTGTAATTTTGATAAAAAATGCATGTGTCCTAAACACAAAAATATTTCGCTCTGTTCACAGCAATATTTTGATTTTCCATCTTTGTTTCTGGGGCTCTCCTGACATCTACCGCATCCTGTTCTTTGTATTTTAGGTGGAGGAGGTTGTGTTTCACCTAGATTAGATTAGATTAGAAAAGAAGGGACTTTGGGTACCAATACCTCTTCCACCGCTACCTTTTCTGATATATTGTGGTTGTGCTCTCAATTATAGAACCTTATCTAGACTTTTCCTAGTTATCAGACTCCATAATCTAGTAAGAAGTTCTCCTGTATAGCATTTCGCTGTAGGCTTTTCTTCGCCATATAAAGAAACCTTAGCCTACATAGCCCTTCACAGTAACAAAGTATATGTACTGGGAGTTTCCTCTTCTTCCTGACAACCTGCATATGGCTTCCTCTGTTAGTCCTATTGTATTCATATGTTTATTGAGCCTACAGTGCCTTGTATGAAGACCTACTATTATTCTAGTAATTCTTTTGTTCTGACTTAGCAGGTACTCTGCGTTTTGGCGATGATCCTATGATGAACTCTTTGGCTTGTCTCTGCCCTGGTGAGTTCTTTAACCACTCTTGAAACATATTTAGCTTCCATCGATTGATGAATGCCCTGACTATTATCTTTGCAATTCCGTAAATTGGATAGATTAGAGATTGTGTTGCCCCTTTTCGTGCCAGTTTATCTGCTTCCTCGTTGCTCCGACTGCCCCTCATGTCTAGGTATCCAGCCTATTATTAGTCTTTTTCGACTACCAAGCTCTGTTAGGACCTCCAAGCAGTCCCATATAAGTTTTGATTTACCTTGCGTGGAGCATAATGCTGCTTGGCTGTCTGAGTATATGGCTATTGCTTTTGATATAACTTGTTGCCTTAATATCCCTTTTGCACTATGTTGTATAGCAATTAATACTGCCTGAAACACTGTTGCGTGGTTGCATAGACTTAGTGTGTTAGCATTGTAAATGCCCGCTCCAACTCCTTTGTTGGGTTTGGAGCCATCTGTATACCAGACCATTTCCGCTTGGATGGGGTTTCCCTCTTTCCAACCGCATCAATTTGATATGTGTACTTTAAAAGGTTTTCCCAACTATATTTAGGAAGCATTTTATCTGATGGTATCCCTATTACTGGGTCATTTTATAACTCTCTCTGTCAGTAGATAGAACGTCCATTAACTTTAAAGACTCAGTAAGTAAAGGCAATGACGTTTAGAATAAAACTTTACAAGTTGATTTCTTGTACAATTGTCACAGTCTAAACGTCATTGTCATTAGTTACAGAACCGTTAAAGTTAAAGAACGGTCTATCTACTGAGTATCTACGTAATATTTCATAATTACCACCATGCTTACTAATTATGAACTGCTGTCCTTTTATGCGTCTACATGTGAACATGTAAGGGTGGTAGGTGATACACATGCGAGCTTGCCTTTGCATTCCACTGAGCACTTGGACAGCTATAGGCTGTTGTGTCTTCGGCCACTATGCCACCAGACCGTAGGATAACATGGGTCTTATTACCCTAGTATAACATCCATACTATCATCTTTGGTTGTAGCCCCCAGTTTTTGCAACATATCCTTCTACTTATACTAAGGCATACTGTGGCTTTTTGGGCCAATTTTTGAAAATGATGATTCCATATAAGCCTAAGATAACTCATAGGTATTTTACCTCTTGGGCAAATGGAACTGCAACTCCGTTGAGTATTAGGCTTTTAAGTCCTAACAGTTTTCTGGTCTTTGTAAAGTTGACAACTGTGGATTTGTGAGAGTATACTTGTAGTTCTTCCCTTTTACACCATTTGCCAACAACATATAGAGCGTTTTGTGAACATTCTGATATAATCTTAGCGGATCTTCCTCTGACTAGGATTGCTATATCATCTGCTTATCCTAAGCAATAAATGCCTTTGGATGTTATCCTTACCAATAAGTCATCAACTAGGATTGTCCATAGTAGTAGTGATAAGACTCCTCCTTGCGTACAACCCGTTCCTGCTTTAGCTACGAGTTTAATGTCATCTAAAATAGATATTATTATCCTGTTTTCTATATTTTTCTTGGCCCACTGGCATAGAACGGCTGGTACTCCATGTCCTGATAAGGCATCAGTCATGGAGCTTGGTGACGCATTTTTAAAGGCTCCTTCATTATCAATGAATGTAACTATTACCATACCTTTATCTTCTATTGATTTTGACAGTAGCCTATTAAGATCATCTAGGGCTGGTTCAGTTGATTTTAATGGCTGGTATGCGTATTGACGTTCACTGAGAGGATTCTCCTTTATTATCTCATCTATTATGTATCTATCAATTAATCGTTCCAGTGTTTTTAACAATATAGATGTAGTATTTTTTTTGTCACCTAACATGCTAGCTGTTTTCGATCGAAGTTCTCTCAGTCAGGTATTATTTTTCTAAGTTACATAATAGGTTCTACCAAAGCCAGACCTAGCTCCTCTAAAAAAATTCGACGTTTTTTAAATTGCCGTTAGTGTTAGCCCTGCAAATGAGTGACGGTTAATTCCTGCTGTATCCATTATATAAAGAAATATTCTCAAGGTCCATCTTCTGTAATTCCGAGTGACACAGTAACTTCTTGACAATTCATCGACGATATATACGCCTCCCTTGGTTAAATTGTAAAAGATCACAATTTCTGGTAGGTTTCTATCACCTGTCGATTCATTGATCTTGTCATCATGATGAAGAGAATAAAGTACCATTATAATATGTTTCTGGAATCCAAACATTAAACTTTTAGATTGTCTTTGCTTTACATCTAACAGCATTATCGGCATCTCTCGCTTATTATTTTTAATAAGTGTTCCTACACGCCGACTTACAATAGTTCGTACTACGTTATTGCTACAATACTTGAGCCATTTTGTAATAGCGTCCTTACCCATAAAAGATTTGCCTTTATGATCATTACTTCTTGCTCAGATACTTCTTCGGTATCATTGTCTATCATTTCACTATCAGAATAATAACTGTTGATACTTAAATAATCTTTTTCATCGTCATCATCGTCTGGAAATTCCTTATCGTCATCCTTGCATTCCTCCCGAAGCGCCATAAGTTTTGCTTGTTTTTTTTTTTGTAATAGGACATACTGTAAATTATATTATATTGTTGTAAATTGTATATTTCTAATTTATTTTAACGTAACCACTCATATTATTATGTAAACTTGCAGTTTTTCAACGAAACCCATTGATTTCAAAATTTTAACACTATATACGTTACAACCCAGGTGGATAACTCAACACGGCCTGGATTGGTCTTCATATACATATTTTAGGAAGCTATAGGCAACCTGATGTAAAACAAAAGTTACAACATAACTAAGTTTACGGGTGGTGCGGTAGACCCCACCTGGGTGATGCAGCAGGACAAAATGAAGTTTTTTTCTTTGTATTACAACTATTGTCCTGAGTTGTGGAGGCGGGAATCTTTTAAAGACACCTCATGCTAGATTCTATGCGTGAGGTAGTGCTGGACTCTCCCTTGATCGCACTGCAAGCAGAGTCAGGCGCATACCTGCTAAACCCACCTGGGTTGTTTGTCTTGGTGTTGTCCTATTCCTTGTACCCAACTGTAGGAGTGATTAGTCCTTTTCAAGGGAGGATGTTGTCTGGAAGGAAAATTTATTAGAAGTAGGATATTTAATGCGAATAATTGGTTGGATACGTACGAGCCTCTCGGGATGGGAGGCTCAGCGCGAGTTGTGGGATCCGTGGACGTCAGTGGTGGGGATCAGCTCATCTAATGTCTAGAGGTGCATCCTCGAGATCTTTTAGCTCGTCTGGAACATACTTCGTTTCGTTTAGAATCCTAAGATTCGGCTGATTGAATTTCTTCTATGGTTTCTTGGAGAATACTCTTCTGTTCCTTTCATCTGTCCATTTTGTTCGTAGAGTGTCCTGGGCGTAGGTGTTGGGAGCTATCCAGTCTTCCCCTGACGTGTTTTCGCTGCAGTGTTTTTAACATGGAAACAATTGTTGGAATGTTAGTGTGCTCATAGATTTGGTCTGAGGGCAATCGAAATTGGAGTTAGGAACATTTCCTAAGAAGGATCTTCCTTTCGGATACACTAACGGCGTGCAAGAGAGGAAGGGGGAGGGTGGAGAAGTTAAGGGCTCTGTAGTCGATTATGTGATGGATGTAGATCTTGTATGTGTGTAGCAACGTTCGAGGATTACATCAGCCAATTTGACCACCCAGTGCTCCGATGAGAGCGGTTCGCTTCCTTACTCTGTCCAGAGTTCTTTAGACTTCAGTAGAACAATTAAAGTTGCGCATAAAGCACACTCCCAGGTAGGTGATCTTATCCTAGAGAACGAGTCTCTTCCTCAGAGCCTGAGGGATTGGTTAGCTTTTTGGGAGTAACTAGGATATTTGAAAATGATCAGTTGGGTTTCTTGCCAGTTTAGTGTAATCCTCCAGTTGCTACACCATTGGGAGAAATGGTTAAGGAGTTGCTGGATTTTGGTATTTAGGGCTCTCGTGGAAGGTGCAGTAGCGGATATTTGTGTGTCGTCTGCGTAAAGCTGGAGGTCCTGGGTAGGAAAGGGAAGGTGAGGGATATCGTGCGTGTAGATGACTTACAGCACGGGGGCAAGCATTGAGCGTTAAGGAACTCCTGCGAGAGGAGTGAAGGGATCGGATAGGGAGTTTCCGACTTTGACCCGAATGGAGCGGTTTCTGAGGTAGGAGTGGATGAGTTTTATGAGAGGGATAAGGAGTCTGATGTTAGAAAGCTTCCGAACGAGTCCGGCGTACCAGACCTGGTCGAAAGCCTTCTGGACACCAAACAGGACAGCCGATGTACAGTTAACGAGGTTAAAGGATTTGGCGGATAGGGTGTAGAGTCTCACGAGCGCATCTTGGGTGGAGTATTCAGGTCTAAAACCGTGTTGGAATTGGGGGATCGTTCAGCTTCAGAAAGTCCCAGATAAGATCTTTGTGTAATATTTCAAAGAGCTTATTTAGAACATCCGTTAAGGATATAGGCCTGTAGGAGTTTGGAGAAGTAGGGTCTTTGTGGGGTTTGGGGATAACGATGGTGTGAGCGGATTTCCAGCACGTTGGAAAGTGGGAGTTCTGAAGGCACGCATTCATGAGAATGTTAAATATGGAGAGAATGGTAGCAGGTAGGTTTTTCAGGGCCTGACGTTTGATGTGGTCAGGGCCTGGGGCTGAGTTTTTACCCTGCTGACAGGACGTAGCTACGTCCTCAGGGGTGAAAGAATCGAGGATAGGGTCTTTGGTAGGGGGGTTTTGGGTGAGGATTATGTTTTGCAGGAGGATATGGCTATCGTTCTGTAATCTAGGATTGAAGTTAGGATTAGGTGGATTTATTAGGGAGTTTTGGAGGTGAGATTTGAATGCAGTTGCTTTCTGCTTGGGAGTGTGGAGGATTTGTCCATTCACCTAAAGGTTGGAGGAGGACTTGGTCTTTTGACCAATAAGAACGGCGAGCTTGTTCCAGAACCTGGATCTGTCCATGTGGTCGAAGTTGGATGTTGCCTCTGTCCATTTTTCCTGTCTGTGGTTGTTAACTGGGAGGCGGGTAAGGGCGTTTAACCGATTCCATTCGGTTTTGAGGGGAGGATCTCGAATTCTGGTGAATAGGAGGTAAATTTGGCGTTTCCGTCGGATATTGGAGAGGATATTAGGAGCGGTTTCAGGTCAGTGCGGATGGTAATTTGGGGGACAGCAACATCAAGGGCCTGAGAGATGATGTTGCTGATGAAGTTTGCCAGGTTGTCGATATCCAGGTTCGATTCGACAACAGGATCTGCTGCAGGTTTCCAGAGATGGTTCTCAAGTTTACAAAGTAGAACACTGAATATAAAGCTTTTGTATCTGTTATGTAGATGGCGTTTCTTCACTTGTAGTTTTTGTTAGTTACAAGGAGAACTTGATTTCTTGATATATGTATAGACATATAAGGGAGTTAGACTGTTTTCAAAGAGGTGTAATATTATTTTGTATAAATAATTAAATCAGATTGAATTCATAACTATCTAAATAACATATCTAAAAGCCAATGTTTCCTCATATACTATAAATTCCGTGTTATAATCGACGGAATATTATTCCTAATCCTGATCCTGTGTTTATTCCTGCATATTAAATTATATATTCCTATGATGCTCCCTTCGAGTCAGCGAAGATCTGTGATTAATTTAATGTTTACATTCAATAATGAATTTCGTGTTTATCCAGCCTGCGGTGTCGGTGTTTATTGCCTTTAAAATTAAGGAGGGAGTTTGCTAGGGATTAGCTGTTTTACATAATATTACGTACTGTACATATTACGTAAGGATGTTAGTGAAGATGAAACCGGCAAACTCTGTATGGAGATTGTCGACGAAGGGACGCAAGGATAAGGATTTCTCTCTGAAAATTGGAATATATGAAAGAATCAAGTCGTTAGTTAAGAAAATGGCTTTATTTAGGTTAGGTCTAATTTAAAAGAATATTAAACAAACACACTTTGAGCATTTTGTGTAGTTATCCTAAATTATATTTGCGTCATTAGCCTGGGCTTCAGAAAAATAAATTTTAATTGGTTAAATTCATTTATTACGTAATGTATAAGTACATATTGTAGAAAACCATTCAAAACCAATCTATATACCAGGTGTAAATGGATCATGGGCCATCCCTATAACTTCTAAATCTATTTATAGAGTATTTTTAGATTTTTTTAATTAAATCTCTTTTACCAGTGGCGTTTTAGTTGGGTATGGCCGAATACTTTGCTCCAAGTTTTTCTACGCCACTGCATAAATTTTCAAAATTGTTTGATTTTTCAATAACTTGTTTAAGTGATACAGGCAGAATGTTTTAGTGAAGCGCGGGCCAGCATTTTTGTCTCTTCTACCTTTTTTAACATGTGTTTTAGATATCGCCTATTCAATAATATGCTAAAATGATTTGGAATACAGAACAGAAACGAATGGTATATTAAAAACGAATGGTATATTAAGTGTTAAAGTTTCACATTTTGACATTTTTTTTATTTTTGACAGGGGGAGTTGGAGAAATAATCTTGACTGTTCTGAATTGATTTTTTCGAGGGCTTTCAAACGGCATATTGCAAGTTAAATTTCATGACATCTAGCTTTTGTCATTTTTAGACAGTCACACTTCTATTTGACAAATGTCGGACAAAAACTAATGGGTTCTTTCGACGATTAATCAAAACCCATTTTACCAAAATTAGTTCAAATCCATAAAGTACTTTTTAAATATTTACTAATATTTAAGTTTCAAACTTTTTACATTTTTTTATTTGTGATAGGTAACAGTTAGAGAAATAATTTTGCAAGTCAAATTCATAATGCTTTTGTAATTTTTTGACAGATATCGTAAAGAAATGAATGGGTTCTTACGACGAATAATCGAAACCCATATACGAAATTTTAGCTCAATTTGATTAAACGGGTAGCCCCTATCATGGAAGAATACACACATAGACACACCTACCGACACACACGCAGATATACACACAGACAGACAGGCAGACAGGCAGGCGTCCATCTGCAAATACTGTTAAAAATGGATATTTCCATCTTTAGCTCAAAAAAATTTTTAGCTCTTTCACAATACTTTCCCATTGTGAGAAGTCGGGAAAGTAATAAAGAAGAAAATATACTACAAAAATGAACATCTAGACACCATAATAAACAAATTTTTTAAACAACAAAACAAATCACTATAATCGTAGACGTCGGTAAAGTATTACCGTTACTTTGTCGACCAGTTATGTCAATTTTCCAGAAAAAAACGAATTTTATGTGGCAGCACGAAAACATAATTTTTCGCACTTTAACAGCGGCGTGCATATAAGCACTGACTTTCATGTTTTTAAACAAAAAATTCCGTTTAATTAGAAAGATAAGTGCTATCTTTAGGTTTTCCTGCGATTATTAAGGATAAATTAGACACATTACGAAATGAAAAGCTCCCTTTCGGCATAACCTAAGAGCCTAGGTAGATTTCCAAATTCAGGCTACCCATCAATACTCAATGAAAATTCTGTGATCTTTCTTGTCCAATTCATTGACATTTGGCCTACTTTTGGGGTTTGTTCCCTTCAAAAACGAAGTTTGTCTTACAGTAGAACCTCAGTAGTCCTCAAAATGCTCTATTACTATGGAATCTCTATGTAAAATACATTTACATAAATGTCAATTTGTTTTTTTAACATATCCCGAAATTTGTGCATTTTTGACCAAACTTAAGACTTTAGCGACTTTAGCTACAACCAGAGTCTACTATCATTTGATACGGTTAGCCATCTCTTAGGCTGGCGTTATATGCATCCATTATCCGATGACACGATGTCTGAAAGTATTCAAAATTTCATATGAGTATTTTTTCTTGATTTACATTAATTCGATTATCGTATCCGAACTCTACTAGAATTGACTAAATTCTAATTAACCTCTAACCTACAAACTACAAAAGCAGAAGTGATAAAAGCAAAACATTATTGATATTACGTTTTCTTTGCCATTGGAATGAGATATACTGGTACAAATTCATAGTTTTTCTAGTCGGTAACTTTACACACATACAATGCAAAAAAAGTGAGGTTAAAGTTTATCCGACATCGGAAGAAATAGAAAATATGTACGATATCGTATTAAAGTTAAATATGGCGCGCCGTTTTGGTATTTAATAACATCGTTTAAAAATCAAGAAAAAAAAATCTTTCCTTCAAAAATTTTAATTCCGTAATTATTCTGTTAATGAATTAAAATTACGTATTTAATAATTTTAATATACGTATTTACATTATGAAAAACATAATAGAAATTCAAGAATTAAAATTATGAAATACATAATAGAAATTCAATTACCATTATGTATTGAGGTTGCCTATACTACTGAAATACATGTACCTGAAATAGGATAGTCAATCTTTTTCTGGCAACACTGTTTTAGTACGAGAACGAGGGATATCTAAGATGCATTTTAAGGACCCTCTATAACACTCGCGAACAACCACCTAAAAAAATATATTCTTATGTAAATCGACCTGGCGGATCCGATTTTGTAGTTCGCCAGACAATTTGGAATCGCCAAATTGGCCAAAATCGACAATTTCCAAAAAATCTCATATTTTAGGGATTTTTTTAAATTTTTTAATTTTCATCCTATATCTCTCTTAGTTTAAGTCCGATTGAATTGAAATTTTTAGGAGAACCAATCTAGACCTTTGTTATCACGACTTTTATGACAGAAATTAAAAAAAAATTACGTGTCACAAGTAATTTGTTTTTAAAAAGTTGGTGACAAGAAATTTGGAAAAAATGCAGCAACAAATACTCGATCGAGAAAACTTTTTTGTTTTTAAAGATAGATGTATATAGTAAGCGACAAAGTTGTAGCCAAAGAATCAAAGAAACTTTTTTAATTCGGTGATTTTTTTGATAACTTCTTACTTTTCTAGAAAACGGTGCTGCAATATATAGGACTGCCGCGTCGCGACCCAAGATAAAACTTAGGTTGGTCCGACGTATGGGAATCAAATAAAGGGTAGTTGTGAATATTGCTTTATGTAACGTTTAGTTATATTTTAATAAACGGACGGGAATAGTTATCGTCTGTGTGGTTTATGATACTTATTATTATTGAAAATTGATGAATTTCAGCTCTAATAATAATAATTATTGCTTTATAGATAATAAGTGCATATTAAAGTAACGAAGTCTCTTTTCCAGACATTTTAAACTAGATTAATATTTAATTAGAACCAAGAACAAATTTGAAGAAATTTTTTTCTCCAGTAGTTTTGTGCGCGTTTTTAACTTTTGACTATGACTTCCTAGTTAAACCTAGAGTTTAACTTTTTAAAATACATACCTAAAAATACATGTTGACAAATTAGAAATTAAGAGAATTATAAAACAAAAAGTTAATCTCTTCCAACAGGATAGCAAAGAATTTGTGAATATTTGTTCTGATTATACAAAGGTAATTACCTATATGAAAGCGAAGCAAAAATGTTGAGAAATTTGCATTTTACGAGAGAGTTGGATGAAGACACGAAAATTAGGGTTGATTTTAAAATTATAATTGCAGCACCTTTAATAATTTGTTTTTAAAATATTTTAATTTGATATTAAACTTAAAACCTACAAATTTACATTTTATTGTGCGTGGGTCGGAGATTGTTTTATGATTTTGAAAACATCTTAAATCCACCTATTAGTTATGAAGTTCAAGGTGATTTGAAGATCCTGGATTGGAAAAAATTTATTGCAAACCCTAACAATAAGAAAAAGCTGTTGGCATATTTTGTTAAGAAATTACTAAATGACCATCACACCTTACCAGAAGGTGTAAATGTATTATTAGCTGGCATGTCAAAAGAAAACAGCAAAACAATGATATGCTTCAAATTTGATACTAATGTAGCCACAGAATTAGAATTTACAGAACATGAGGAATCTGATACTAGAATGCTATTATTGATCATTTTAAAAACCAGTATAAACGATTTTTAATCTAGTCTTATTCAATTCAATCACTATAGCCAATATCTATCAGAAGAATGCTAAAAACTTGGCTGGAATTTTATTAGCAGTATATTGCTTAAGTGGGTGCGATTCGGTGAGTTTCCCATTCCGAAAGCGCAAAAGAAAAGCTCTAAAAATTGCTATTTTTAATGAAGAACGTTTAGAGCTGACTTATTTTGGATCTTCAAGTATGAATGGGTACCAAGTATGGGAATCTCTATGGACAAGTTTTAGAGCATTTTTTAAACATTTGTACGGCTCGCCAAATTTTATGAGAAATATGGACGAATTATGAGGGTATATATTCCCAAATTGTAAAACTGACATTAGGTGGGTAACATTAATTTCGATGTTTGTCTATGTTCTATAGATATATTAAATTTGAAACTTCTTGATCACGGAAGTGTATTCTTCATTATAATGGTTGGAATTTCATTTTAGAGATTTGTCTCCAACAGAAGATGAATTTTTATTTGATGTGAAAAGGGCGTTTTTACAATAAACGATCTATAAGAGCACTAGTAAAATTCATCAACAAGATCCAAAACCTACAGATTGCGGCTATTACATCGAAAGCAATGTTCTTGTACCAAAGATGATACTAAAAGAAGCAAAGCCAAGCTTTTTAGAAATTACAGCCAACTGCAAGTGCAAGTTTTTACTTGTACAAATAAATGTAAATGCCTTAAAGCGAATGTGCTTTGCAACATTTGTTGTTCGTGCCAAGGGAAATGTGGAACTCAATAGTATTAGATAAGAACCTTATAGTTATAAAGTATCATCCTCCCTTTTTACAAATGTGTTAACTATCTCTTAGATATTGTTGCTTCTATACGAGTAGAAGTTAAAAAATATGAAAATGAAATGAGTATGTCTAAATTGCCCATATCAAAATTGAAATCTTTATTTTATATATTTTTCTCCTTCTTGAAAATTAAAATTTAATGAATAGACTTCGAAATAAACTCACGGATCGTAAATATGTTTTAATTAATACAATACAAATCCTGGCGTTCTCAAGTTATAGATTGTCCAACAACTAAAACGACACCTCCAGCGTCCCTACTTCTCTAATTTTCCCTTTGTTATTTCGTTACCCACTTCTCACATTTTTGACGAAGCGGTCGATTTAGTAGTTGGACAAAGTTTACGTATGGCGATACCTTGTAAAGTACGGACCGGCCGCGACCGGCATAGTTTTTTCTATATTGCCACATTGTGACACCTTTATATTAAAAAGCAAGCTAGTTATCAAAAAATCACCGAAATAAAAAGTTTCTTTGATTCTGTGGCTACAACTTTGTCGCTTACTATATACATCTATCTTTAAAAACAAAAAAGTTTTCTCGATCGAGTATTTGTTGCTGCATTTTTACCAAATTTCTTGTCACCAACTTTTTAAAAACAAATTACTTGTGACACGTAATTTTTTTGCATTTCTGTCATGAAAGACGTGATAACAAAGGTCTAGATTGGTTCTCCTAAAAATTTCAATTCAATCGGATTTAAACTAAGAGAGATATAGGATGATAATTAAAAAAATTAAAAAATCCCTAAAATATGAGATTTTTTGGAAATTGTCGATTTTGGCCAAATTGGCGATTAGAAATTGTCAGGCGAACTCCAAAATCGGATCCACCAGGTCGATTTACATAAGAATATATTTTTTTAGGTGGTTGTTCGCGAGTTTTATTTGAAGTGAATCTTGGTTAAATAACATCTGAGCTCTCGCGTAGTAGATATCGGTTATCCGTGTTGCCAGTTATACACCCAGTTTCGCACTTTTGGGTAAATGCATTACAGCAGTATAGGCAACCTCAATACATAATGGGAATTGAATTTCTATTATGTATTTCATAATTTTAATTCTTTAATTTCTATTATATATTTCATAATTTTATTTATTGAATTTCTATTATGTATTTCATAATAGAAATTCAAGAATTAAAATTATGAAATACATAATTGAAGTTCAATTTTCATTAAGTATTTCGTAATTTTAATTCTTGAAGTTCTATTATGTTTTTCATAATTTTAATTCTTGAATTTCTATTATATATTTCATAATTTTATTTATTGAATTTCTATTATGTATTTCATAATTTTAATACACGTATTTCCATTATGAAAAACATAATAGAAATTACCGATTTAAAATTATGAAATACATAATAGAAATTGAAGAATTAAAATTATGAAATACATAATAGAAATTCAATTTCCATTAAATATTATATACACTATACACTTTTGAATTTCTATTATGTATTTCGTAATTTTAATTATTGAATTTCTATTATGTATTTCAAAATTTTAATTCTTGAATTTCTATTATGTTTTTTATAATGGACATACGTGTATTAAAATTATGAAATACATAATAGAAATTCAATAATTAAAATTACGAAATACATAATAGAAATTCAATTTCCATTAAATATTATATACACTATACACTTTTGAATTTCTATTATGTATTTCGTAATTTTAATTATTGAATTTCTATTATGTATTTCAAAATTTTAATTCTTGAATTTCTATTATGTTTTTTATAATGGACATACGTGTATTAAAATTATGAAATACATAATAGAAATTCAAGAATTAAAATTACGAAATACATAATAGAAATTCAATTTCCATTAAATATTATATACACTATACACTTTTGAATTTCTATTATGTATTTCGTAATTTTAATTATTGAATTTCTATTATGTATTTCAAAATTTTAATTCTTGAATTTCTATTATGTTTTTTATAATGGACATACGTGTATTAAAATTATGAAATACATAATAGAAATTCAATAATTAAAATTACGAAATACATAATAGAAATTCAATTTCCATTAAATATTATATACACTATACACTTTTGAATTTCTATTATGTATTTCGTAATTTTAATTATTGAATTTCTATTATGTATTTCAAAATTTTAATTCTTGAATTTCTATTATGTTTTTTATAATGGACATACGTGTATTAAAATTATGAAATACATAATTTTAATTCTTTAACAGAATAATTACGGAATTAAAATTTTTGAACGAAAGATTATTTTTTTTTCTTGCTTTTTAAACGATGTTAATAAATACCAAAACGGCACGCCATAGTTAAAAACCATCGGAAGTAAAATGACATTTGAATTTTCTGACCAATAAGGTTCATTTCGGATCATCTTATCATCGGATAACGGATGCATGTAACACCAGCCTTACTCGTGCAGTTTTTCGAAGATATAGGTATCAGAGACAATTCCTTAAAACTTTTTGCAAGGTATATGTCAGAAAGGTACTAATCTGTGAGAGTACGATGTTACCAGTGACTCCTACCGCTGATTATGTCGTGCCTCGAGGAACAGTTCTGAAACACACAATATTTAATATATACGTAAATGGCCTCTTTTCATTCAAAAGTTTGAATTATATAATTGGTTTTGCAGACGACACTGCAATTCATTGTCAATCAGATACATGGGAAGAATTGAAATTAAAAGTCTAAAATGATTTCTATCAAATAAAAAAATGGCTAAAAATGAACATTCTTATGACTAATTACATAACCTTCTCTTGCAATTCTTCTACTCGCCCAACTTTCAACCGATTGTGGATAAACACCGATCAGTCTTTTGAAATATTGCCTGTAAATAGAATGAAATACCTAGGCGTGGTTATTGACCCGCATATGAAGTAAAATTTACACATCACATCCATAATAACCAAACTAAGGATCATATTATATAAATTTAAACAGCTTAAAATATATTACCAGAAAAAAATTTATACTATGCCTCATTCGAAAATCAACATAATTATGGAATCTTAATATCGGAAAGAGCGCTATAAACACATTTATATCCACTTGAAGTTATACAGCGACGCTTCATAAAACTTATTTATTCTAAACATTCCCGCTATCCAACTGATGCACTGTACGCTGAATCAAAAATCATGGACATTCGACAAATCTATTTTTTTGTTTGTGATATTAAACATCACAATAACAAACAATCAACACAACAAACCCTACATATTTACAACACCCGCCAACTATATATTGAAATAATAAATCCAGGGAATGAGTGGTGGGTTACATTTCTCATTTAGAGAACTTCTTCTCACTGGGCTGGGTTCAACAACACCTATTTGTTATTATTCGTGCACCACGTTGGGCACCATTTAAAAGGATATCGAGTGACCTCTCGTTTAATAGTTTTGACTGGACGTAGAATCGAAATCGATTCATGATATCCGTTTTCTAATCCGAGAACGTTCAAGATACAAGAACCAAAGCAGTCATTTTGACCTAAAAAGAGAAACGGCGAAGAATTCCGAGTATTACCGATCCAGACAAAATTCTGAGTGCACAGATGCACAAATATTCACCTGATGACAGCTGTTAGGCACATTTTTGTGCCTTGAGAGAAAGTTCAAACGAGTCAGAATTGAAGATTACTGAAGATCCCGCCGGATTTTTTTAGAAGACTAGAGAAGAGTAGAGGAAATTCAGGAGTACCCGAGCTACTACAAGGGACGCTCGCCATGTGGTTTAGGAACAATGGGCGATATTGGTCCACCTGGGAAGATCTTTGCAAAGCCTTCCAAAATTACTTTTTCCGCATTGACTTAGAAGTCGCCATCAGTAGGAGGACATAGCATCTGCAAGAAACCGCTACCTCCTATATCATCGACCTGCGGACGCTTATTCCCTGACATAGGGGCATAACTCCAGATCAAAAACTGAATTGGCCCTACCGAAACCAAGATCCAGAATTTCAGATTTATATTAGCAGAACCGACTTTAGTGAGGTGAAGGGACTTTTCAAAGCCATTCGAGAGTATGAGTTACTCCGGTCAGAGATCGAACTAGCCCAGGCGTTCGTTCTACCCACCCCATACCGCCTCGTTTCACCACCTCCGCCTATTCCGTATATGACCAATACTACCCCTCAGCATTACCCGTTCACAAATAATTCTAACCGTCTACCCCGAAATTTTCCCACCGCCTCCATAACTCTGGGAAATACTGTGGACCGTACTGAGACGCCAACAACCCCAACCATACTCGGATCTACCAAAAGGAATGAAGAGTGTTGGCGTTGTGACCAGACGCGACAATTGAGAAGCAATTGTAAAGAGGCGGCCCGGACCTTTTGCTCTAGATGCAATAGATTAGGAATCGTGTATAGCAATTGCCCTTGTCCGCGGTCGGAAAACCGCTAGAGCGCTGTCACGAGATGAGTTCTATGCAGCAACGCTCTTAGGATTCCGCAGCAATTATATCGAATGAAGACAGCCAGCCCCATTTCTTCTCCACGTTGGCTGCCCGTGCAGCGGCCTTCATAATATAAACGGAAGGTGGTGGACGAGACAATTCGAAACCCGAACTAAGACACCAAAATACTGCTTGACGACGCAGTCTTACCTAAAAATGTCAGATGTACCTACCCAATTGACATTTGGGACAAGTTGTTTTATTACAAAATTGTATCCTTCTATAAATATATTCATGTTCTCGGACAATATAAATGTTTTTGTTATCGAAACAATAAACCTATAGCTACATTTGTTGTTTACAAATCATTATTGTCATCGATCGATATAATAAAATACAACCGAAAGTATTTTCAATTGTTTACACTTAACTTGTTTAAGCTGAAAACAGGGTTTTTACAATTTTTAGAATTTATAACTAGTTTTGTCACAGGATTTTTTTGGAATCAAAGTTTGTATTAATTTATTGACTCTTTCAAACTAAACACTTTTTATAGATATAACAATCTCGTTTACATTGTTGGTTTTTAAGTTAAAATAATCTATATGTCAATATTAATGAACTATTTTCTTGCAGGATTTTCCAAAAGACCTTACATATCCTAGAAATTGTTATATAGCATAATAATATATTTTTGCAAAAGTAAGTTACAGACAACTTAAAATCCATGAAATTTAATCAAATATTGTTCTTTTAGGTTTCGTTTTCGTAAGCCCATGACAGCGAAATACAAAAAATCATCATTGTATTTATGAAAAAATAATAATAAAAGAAACGGTCAAAGGCAGCATTCACCTTTGAAGTCTGTTTTTATTTACTTATTTCATCTTTCTACCTAAGGATATTCTTTAAATTTATTTTTATTAAAAAGCCATTTTAATACTAGGATATGTTTGACTTCAAAGAAGATTTGAATAAAGCTGGGTTATTCAAACAATATTTATTATTCTTTACTTTAGCTAAACACGAGCATTTTATACGAAAATTTAATTTTAAATAATGGACTAAAATATGAAGAATTTTTCAGAAATACGGGTATTATAATCGATTCAAAATAATATTTAATACATTATACAATAAAATGTATACTATACAATTACGGGTTCCACCCTAACCCCATGTTAACCTTCCTACGAGCACAGATCTTAGACCATTTACTATTAGACATACCTTGTTTACATTTTTCTACATAATGTTTTGAAGTCGATACATCTTGTTTCTTTCTCGTGACATTTCTCATGGTGCAGGGGTATCCGGTGTGTGCGGGGAAGTGTTTACAAACATCAATAAAAGTGGCGTTCGCCCATGGAACTTACCACAAGTATCGTTTACAATTTAAATAACTCAATAAAATTTTAGAAAATAGCTCCGCCATTTATTAAACCGTCGAAGAGTTACTTACGCTACTGTTTGTTTACGTGTTTGTATACAAACAAACAACATGCTGTGCTTAGATATCGACTTCAAGAGAAGGATGGAAAATTGATGTGTAATAGTAAATTGTCTAAGGCACAGATTTACCCCGCAGATGTTCTGCACAGAATTTGTGTGCAGAGAACGGAAATGTGTTATTCTCGGTTCTTGAGATCATGGGATCTATGAAAAGAAAAGAAATCGAAAAAAATAGCAAAAAATAGCAAAAAAATCGCTAACAAATTTCAAAAAATTAAGAACAGCCAAACAACTCGAAAGGTAGAAAGGATTGTAATTTGTTTAAAAAAAAAATAAGAAATATCAAAAAAAACACAAAAAAAGCAAAAAAATCTCAACAAATTGAAACAAAATATCAAAAAAATTGCAAGAAAAAACGCTAAACGCAGAAAGTAAAAAAAAGTCGGAAAAAAATTCACAAAAAATTGCAAATGCAAATAATCGCATAAAATCGGAAAAAAAATTGCAAAAAAATTGCAAAAATAGCAGCACAAAAACGCAAAAAAAAAACGAAAAACAACGAAAAACCGAACATATTTGTGTTACCATCTAAAAAATATTTAAAAAATTCGAAAGAATTGAAATAAATCAGAGCCATAAAAAAATGAGAAAAAATGAGAAAAAATCAAAAAATAAAAAAAACGCAAAAAAGCCGAAAAAAGATCTCAAAAAATCATAAAAAAACACAAGAATCCCAGAAAATAGTAACAATTATAGCAAAAGTTTTTAAAAAATCGCAAAAAAATCGGAAAAAATTACAAATGCAAATAATCGCAAAAAATCGGAAGAACAAAACAAAGAAAACAAATTGCAAAAATGGCAAAAAATAGGAAAAAAAACCGGAAAATGAACAACCAAAAAAACGAAAACAATTGTAACCGTCAAAACAAAATTAAAAAATTGGAAAGAAGAAGAAGAGAAAAAAATCAGAGAAATAAGAAAAAAATGAAGGGAATAAGATAAAAAAGAGAAAAAAGTAGAAAGCCCCAAAACAATTGAAAAAAATCTCAAATCTCTAAAAAAAAAATTATAAAACTCGCAAAACTAAGAAAATCACAAAAAATTTCAAATGCACAAAATCGGAATAAAATTGCAAAAAATTGCAAAAAATTGCAAAAAATTGCAAAAAATTGCAAAAAATTGCAAAAAATTGCAAAAAATTGCAAAAAATTGCAAAAAAAGCAAAAATCAACCAAAAAAAAAACCGAAAACAATTGTAACCATATAAGTTACAATATAATATAATAAATCGAAAAAAATCAGAGGAATAAGAAAAAAAATTAAAAAATCAGAAAACAAAAGAGAGAAATAGAAAAAAAACACAATGTTCTTTATTGCTGAATTCAAGTGCCATTTTAAACATAGGTTCTTAAAACTATAATTTTGCACACATGTTAGTTTTGAACATTGATTCTGTACTAGGCTTGTTCCCGAAGCGAGTTCCTAACTTGTTATGAACATACTGAGTTGCGCAGTATAAAAATAATGTATCAGGAGTTTGCGCAGTACAACATAATGGAAGAGTTATTTTATACTGCGCAACTCAGTATGTTCATAAAAAATTAGAAACTTGATTCGGAAATAAACCTACTGTTTGGCAAATATAACTGAAACCCCGAGCTCAATGTGCGCAGTAGTCTGCTAGAAATAGTGGACGGACCTCAGAATGCTAATATCCTATTTTAATATTGAAGTAGTGTGACGCTGCCAAATGAATAATGCGAATAAAAAATAGAATTTTAAGCGCACAAGCACGGAAAATAATTTATTCTATTTTAAAGTTCACTAAAGAAGAACGTGATAATAAAGCACTGACCAATGTATATATCATCTTTTTTCCTGCTTATATATGAGCATATTTGGTTAAAATGTAATGCATATTTTTCCGGTCTCTATGCACATAAATTATTATTACTAAAAAAATATATCTGTAACAGCATGAAATCTTATTGATAATAATGTTTAAAGTGAAGGATATAAATTACTGAATACATTTTTTTCAATAGCCTATGTTTTGTAAAGCAAAATTTTTTAAAGGATTTGGCAACATACTCGAAACATTCGTAAGCTTTTGTAGGTATAGCACATTCAAAGCATCCCCTCCCGTTCTTGTAGACTTTCACACCAAAGTAGCATGCAACGATCAACTTTCTGCCAGGAAGCAGGAAGCATGATGCTTATTTTAACACATTGACGGACAGACCTGCTACAGCCGTCAGGTATGCTGTGACAGACCTGCTGTAGTCGTCAAAAAATAATTCTATGAACTTTGTTCTCATGACGGATATGTGTTGAATATAAACATTTATAAAGGTCAGGGAGAAAACGAGCCGGACAATAATATGACAATTTTGGAACGTGTCGTTATGAAACTAATGCAGCCATATGTAAATAAGGGATACCACCTTTTTATGGATAATTACTATAACAGTATCACACTTGCTAACAGATTATTGCAGAATCAGACACATGTAACAGGTACCCTTTACTCTAATAGACGAGAAAACCCAAAAGTAGTTGTGAATAAATGTCTTCGAAAAGGGCACCACATCTGGAAACGTCAAGGAAAGATTTACGTTTCAAAGTGGAAGGACAAGAGAGATGTTCTTTGTCTAACAACTGCGCATCATCCTACTTTAGTTGAGGCCAGAAATTGCTACAATCAAATACGTATAAAACCATTAGACATTTTTGAATATAATAAATTTATGTCTGGGATTGGTCGCTCCAACCAAATGGTATCATATTATTCGTGTCCTCAAAAAATGATTTACTGGTATAAAAAAGTTATTTTTCATTTATTGGATCTGACAGTTTGGAATTCCTATTTTTTGTACAGAAAAGTGTCACAAAACAAGAAAATAAAGACAAATATATAATACAGAGAAGCTCTTATTAGATCACTATTAGGTATCGATAACAACCTGAAGGATGGTCACTTTCTTGTCAAGTTGAATCCAATACACCAACCTACTAGTCCAAGACCTCATTCTGCTACTGGTGTACCATCCCAACATTTCCAAGAACTTATACCAAGGCCAGACAACTATAGTAGAAAGTTTTATTACCTACAATGTAAACAGTGTTCAAAAGAGAAAAAGAGGACAGAAACCCATAGGAGATGTAAGACGTGCCAGGACATTCCACCCCTTTGCGCTGGACCGTGTTTTGCGACGCGCGACTCAAATATAAAACAGGTCGTACAATTCGTTACTTTGCCACGCGTTTCCAACCCGCGTAGAAATTGTTTAACTTGGTTAGTGGCCGAGTTAATAAATTAATTTTTTAATTTTTTCGCGATATATACATAGTAGAAATGTACGCAGTTTGTTAGCGCTAATGAATTGCTACATTCAGGCGCGCCTCGAAGACTATTTCTAATGTGTTTACTTTTAAGTTTACTAATATGTTCGGTACTGGGTTGGCCATCTATAGGGTTGCCTCCCTTTGGTGTACTGTCCAAATTAAATTGGTTGCATCCACACGTGCCGCACTTTGTCGGGTACTACTCATCCTATGACGCTCCATATCTTCACTTATGTTTGATGTGGCTATTAAGCAACAACATGGGGTTTAGACCCCACTCAAACTTCCTCAATTTTTTACCTTTATAAAATCCCCTTTTATCGTTTCCTAGTACCACTTAACCCTTATTTTTCCTATTTGTACCTGTGCGCACTCAATGTAATTCAATTTTTATTTTTATTTCTACGCTAACTCGTATTATAACTCATTGTTCGGTTCATTTATAATTAGTTTGGCTTGATGATGGCATATTGCCAAAACCAGTCGCCGCCCCCTCATTTTCATTAAATGTAACTATAAACCCCCTTTTAAAAAGAATTGCGACGTGCTTCCTGCTTTCTGGCAGCAAGTCACAATTTGCATGCTACTTTGGTGTGAAATCCCACTTTTAAGTTGGCGCATGTCGCGGTTTCAGTTATATTTGCCAAACTGTACAATGTTAAATTATTCTCCTATTTTCTAGCAGTATTGTAATAAGGATTAATTTTTCTAAGTATCCAAATTTCGTACTTTTCAAAAACATTTTTTTTGCTTTAATTGCAGCACTACAACATTAACAACATTAAAAACTTAAAAGTAAAATACATATCTAGTTAGAGAGAGATTAAATTTGTTCATTTTCATTCGCTATTTCCTGTTTACATTTCTATTTCTATACGACTGTTTAATAATACGTTCATTCTTGTTGCATATTAAACTGAATAATAACAAACGTTTTTCAAACCTTGATTTCTTACTAAGAATTGACGCTAAATTAGCCAATCACATCTTTTGTTTTCTAGAATTCAACAAATTACTTTGCTTTGAAAATAACTAACCGAGCGAATCTTAGCTATCTTCTAGTAAGTCGCCATTATTTGTAATGTCTAATACACTAACGTCAAAGTATAATATTTTAAGTGCCAATTAATGATTAGTATTAAAACTATGATTTGAGTATATAATTTCTTGCATCGACGAGCCAGGAGTTGATAACTGTGCAGTTTGTATTGATTTTAAACGTTCCATTGGAACAATCAACCGTAACATCCTACTTCAAAAGTTAAAAAAATATGGATTTAGGTGAGCTGTATATGATTGGTTAAATAATTATTTATTAAATAAATATCAAGTGACTTAAATTAATAATCAAATGCCAAATCCAGAATTAAATATTTTGGAGTACCCCAAGGGAGCATGCTCGGACCCTTCATAATGGGGATAATTTTGTTGAAGTTGTTAAGACTGTTAACCATGAATTGGGGTTTATGATTATTGGTAACAAATTTTTATATAATAGATTTTTAAATTTAAATATCAAAATAAATGACGAAGTAGTAGAAATGGTTCATGAAATAAAATATTTAGTAATTATGTCGGATAGAGAACTTAAATGTAATAAAAATACTGTATATATATCTCTAAAAAAAAATAGGGAAAAAATTGGATTTTTAAAAAGAGTGTCACCGTATCTATCAAGGAAAGCAAATTTGTCGATACTGATTTCTATTAAGGTGTTGTGTAAATCAAGACGCGTTGATTGATTTCCATATCGCATTCGGCTCGTTGAAAAAATATTGAAAAAGAAAAAAAAATATTGGAAAAATTCCGAGTTTTTCGAATCGGACTTTCTTCTGCTGACGGAAACGGGCCGTAGTCTTGAAAAATCGCGGAGAGATTATTCCTTTTACTAGTTTTCATTTTGAATTGATTATGAAGTGTTATATTTATATTTATTATCCCTAAACTTACATGTTTTTATATTTGTATATTGTTACCTTTTGATAAATAAAGTTACTTAACTTATGTCGCATAGTCATAGAGAAAGTATAAACTTCTACTTGCATATAATGGCAATTATTCACTTAGATGATTCTTACACTCGCTCGCTGCACTCGCTCGTGTCGGAAACTTCATCTACGTCAATATTTGTAAACTTGATTCCACACAAATTGAATCTTGTTAGATAATTAATTGAAATTTTTCTTGTTGCAGGAAACGGCGCCAATCTGAATTCAAATCGAGTATGGTTCACCATAGCTGCCTACTTGATAAGTATAATGCTGGAATTTACCGTCACCCATATAGGTAAGATTATATTTTGTGGCAATGGAGTTAAAACTATATTTCTAAATCTGCTGCTAAGTGGATTGATTTGGCGAAGGGGTTTAGATTTCTCCATTCAAGTACAAAGTGATTTTTTAGCTAAAGTTGATTATTATGGGTGTGTCGCGACACGTTTAATCTATCTGTAAATTGAAAAATTGAATGACATTTTTCATGGTTTTCAAAGGTGACTTGATATCTTTTTTCAAACGACGATTGACGAAAGAATTTTTGAAATCGGAAGACTGGCTCTTGAATTATCGTCGTCACATCTATCCATCCATTCATCCATCCATACACATCCATCCATCCGTCCATCCATTCGTCCATCCAGACCGACGGACATCAAATTTTTTTGACCTAATCGTTACCACTAACCAAACCAAACTTATTAACACTTTTTAACACTAAGAGTTAATGATAAACTCAGTTTATCATCAACTCCTGATGATGTTAACATAGTTAGCGAAACATACGTACAGTGTTAAAAAGCGTAGTTTTGGTTAGTAATGACGATATCCTTCAACATTGCTGAAAACCAAAGGTTCCAAATTCCCAATTTAAAACAAGGTTTCAAAATTTTGTTGTGTCTTTAATACTTCCGGCCGAAATAATTAGGATACGAAAAAAATCGGCTGTGTCACCCCAGAACTTTCCCGGCTCGGGTATAGAGAATAGGATTATTTTAATTACAAAATACTAAGGACCCTTTTCACCACCGATTTTAAACGGAGTTAACCATCTTAAACTCAGTTAAAGAGCAAAACGGATTTCACCAAAACGAAATAACTGGTTTATGCGATAACCGGAGTTAAAAAACTAACTGTCCGATTTTGGCCAGTTAAAAGTTAAACGCAGTTTAAGATTTACATAACCTCAATCTCATTACATACTTAAAAAAACTTTGGCCTATTCTTATTTACTTATTTATTTATTTAATACAAAACTCTACAGGTCAAACCCAATTACAGAGTAGGAATTGTCAGTATAAAGTGAATACATCATCGATTTTGAACGCATGTATATTAAAAGCACATACATAATAATTAAATTTTCCTAAGAAGCAACTAAATAATCAAGATAAAAAGTGGGATTTTATGTCCGACAGCTTACAGTAAAATATGTCCAAATCATTGCTAACAGAATTTGTCATTTTACACATGGTATGGAGCGGAGAATTGTCCAGAATATTTGTGTGAGACGTATTTACATAAAAAGTACTGGGGTGTCTGGAAGAAATTCTGGGAATGCAAATATTAAATTTTTCCAATAAGGTTGGGCAGTCAATAATACTGTTAATAATTTTATAAGTCAGTACTACACTTCTTGTTGTGATCGTACCGAAAGAATGACACGTAGAAGAGCGTATAATTTAATTTCGGAAGACGATGACGATTTTGTTGTAAGACATCCTATATAGGTGGATAAAGGAGAGACAAGATCACTTTTAGAACCCTGATGATAAGGATTTTGAAATGCGATTTCTCCATTCAAAAGGGACTACTTTATTACTTTTATAACGAATAGAAGGACAATTTGAATTCCCAGACGATCAGTAAAATTCTAAAATATAAACATAATACTTGTAATTTTGAACTAATCTGTTTTAAATTATTATTACAAAAATAATTGCATATCTCCAATAAACCAACTTCTTTGTGCTTTGCGTTTTTATGCAACTGGATGTATGCAAATCAAGAAAAAACTAGTAAAAGTAAAAACCCACGGCACAAAATCCCATTAGAGGTTATATCGGTTTATGAATATCGACTATCAATTCTGTCGTTTTTCTCTGGTTTCTGTTAAAAGTACAAAAATTCATACATTTGCAACGTTGCCAGTGTTTGCATTTTCTTTAAACTGAGTTTTCATAAACGCAGTTACATAGCACTCACATAGCTCGGTGAAAACAACATGACGCTAACCAAGTTTAATTTCGGAGTTTACACTAAACTGAGTTTAGTTTGTTTCTGGTGAAAATGGCCCTAAGCATTACATTAATTTATGGAAAAATTTTTAAATAGCGAGCCAATGGTGAATACGTCTACTGAATTGATATTTCAATGTTGATAGTGACATAAGCAGGCGCATGCGCTCATTATTTAGCACACTGCTAAAATTAGGAACTAAAGTGATGGATCAAAACTTTGAACTAGAGCACTAAAGCCGATTGTTTTTCTACCTAATAAAAAAAGGCAGAAGCCTAGATGTGTATATTTTTAGACCTCTAGCAGCGAAACTATGGGAAATTCGGAAAAAAGTTAATGGAAATTTGGTGCTCTACAACATCGTACCAGAAAATTTTGCACAAAAGTTCATTGTCTGTCCTCAAAATTTGGAAAAACTTCATGCACATTTTTTTCACGCCCCTAGTGGCACAACCATTGGAAATTCTGGAAGAAGTTGATACAAAAATTGTAGGAAATTTTATGCTCTAAACCGTTGCACTACAACATTTTGTACTAAAGTGAATTGTTTATCCTTAAAATTTAAAAAAGGCAAAAAATCTTATTCAATCAATCTTGACGACCTTCTACTATACCAATTAAACCAAAAACTAATGGTCGCATTCGAGGTACACACCAACCCATCATACCAAATTTCAGCTTGATTGGTCAAACAATTCGGCAATTAACATCTAAGATTACACACAGACATAATAACAGTTACAAAGCAAAATTTGGATGAAATATTAGTACAAGAAAGTGATGGAAAAAAGAATAAATACAAGAAAGAAGTGAACAATCAAGACAAGAAGAACAAAAACAAGATAAACTACAGATTATGATACAAATTATGATGCACATGAATGAAAATAGTAAAAAATTTGAGAAAGAAATGCAGAAATGGGAAAACAAATCAGTAAGAAAATGGATAACAAATTGGAAGAAAATAGTAAAAAATTGGATGAAAACACTACGAAAATTGAAGAAAAAATATAAAAAAGGATGTTA
This sequence comes from Neocrepidodera transversa, assembly GCA_963243735.1. Lineage (NCBI taxonomy): Eukaryota > Metazoa > Arthropoda > Insecta > Coleoptera > Chrysomelidae > Neocrepidodera > Neocrepidodera transversa. The sequence goes on along the minus strand of OY725342.1, from coordinate 24,784,307 downwards.
AACAAGAAATTAAAGAGAATAAAATTGAAATGATATAGAAAATTGAAGAGTTCAGAGTATACACTGATAATAAAATAGAAGAAACAAAAAGGAGGCAATAAATGATCGGACGAATAATAGAAGTAGAAAAAGTATAAGATGAAAAAGTTGCTATACTACAAGAAAAAGAAAGAAAATCTAAAGACGAAATACAAGTAAAAGTTAAATTGAAAGTATAAGATATAATTGAAATAATGTCAAATTTAGAAGAAATATGGTTTAGTACAATTATAGGTTTAGATAAAAATCTTAATCAAAATATGAAGGCAATGGAAACAAGAATAATAGAAGAACAAAGAAATGTAGAATATGGATTGGAGATTAAAGTGGATAAAGTCAAGCAAGAAAGAAATGGAAATAATTAATGATAAAATAAATAAAACTAAAGATCAAATTAATGAAAATAATAAGCAGTTAAAAAAAATGGAACAAAATGTGAAAAATCTACAAGAAGAACATGTAAAAGAGTTAACAAAAATTTTAAAGGTATATCAAGAAAATCCATCCTAAAATATTTATCAAGATAATTAAAAATAAGGTAAAACATGTAAAAAAACTAATGAGGATTTGAAGGAAATCATAAGAGAAATTATTTTTTTTCGATAACTTTATTGTTTCAATATTTTTAAAAATGGCGGAGATATGATTTTTTTTGGAATTTCAACCACTTCCAGTTCCACCCGTGAAGGTCAAATTTAAGCGAGCTAATTTCATAATAATTAGGACATAAAAAAGTTTCATGACCTGTTTCAGACAGTTGTTTGGGGTGGAGGCAGCAACACCAAACAACAGCAGTGTTTTTAAAAAATATTCGAATACTATTCAAAACACAATATATAACGCTTACAAGAAATCTTGCCCCCTGAGGCTGGTCCCAAACGACCAGACCACCACTGGATGGCGGTGTCACGAGTTGGAATACCTCAGAAAAGTGGCGAGAAAATCTTTTAATAAGACAAGAATGTCAAAAAAAAATAGGACTAGGACACATACAAATCTCAACTCAAAGAATACAAAAAAGTCGTCAGAAAAAACCAGAGAAAGTCGTGGAGAGCCTACTGCGAAGAAATCGAAGATTTCCCGCAGGCAGCAAGGCTCCAAAGAGCCATTTCAAAAGACCCACATTGTAGTATCGACGCACTAATCAAAGAGGACGGCACGAAAACTGCAAACCTTGAAGAGAGCGCCAAACTTCTGTTATCAACGCACTTCCCTGACTCAATCACCACAAATCTGGTTCAATGGACAGAGGAAGAGCACAACCCCTCCTTCTCCCCATTCAAATCGCCAGGACCTGACGGTATTTATCCAGTACTACTTCAGTGGGGCCTGGATGAATCAATACCGCACCTGGTGGGAATACTCAGATTCTCCTTGGCTCTGAGATATATCCCCACAAAATGGAGAGAAGTAAAAGTTGTCTTTATACCTAAACCAGAAAGGATGGAGTATTATTATATTCCATTATATTCCATACCGACCAATTAGCATAACATCGTTTTCCATAAAGACATTAGAAAAGCTATGCGAAAGGTACATAAGAGATGTGGTAATTACTACAATACCATTACATTCCAATCAATATGCGTACACCCCAGGAAGATTCACCGATTCAGCCCTCTGTCTAGTGGCCGGCAGAATAGAAAGATCGCTGCATAAAAAAGAGCCCGCCTTGGGTGTTTTCATAGACATAGAAGGTGCTTTTGACATGACCACCTTCAATAAAATAATACACTCATTAACCAATAGGAATGTTCCACAAATGGTAATTATGTAAAATTCAAAGAAAGATGGGTTGAAACAACCTCGTAACTTATCCTGACAAAACAGCAGCCAACAAATACTTGTCCATGACTAGGCTGAATCTGCGACTTTTAACCGGCATTCTGACTGGTCATTGTCCGGTACGAAAACATCTCAACAACATGGGACTGTCAATCACCGCACTCTGTAGGGGGTGTGAACACGAAGACGAGACAGTCGAGCACATCCTTTGTGACTGCCCGACACTTTCGTCAATTAGGAAAACTGTGTTCGGCTAGTATTGGCTAATACCGGCCAATATGGCGACGTTATCAATATCATTAAAACTGTATTCTGGCTGATGAGCTAAGTCCTAACTTACTAAGGAGGATGCACAATGGGCCTAATGAGGTCTAAGTGCTGTGGGACAGCCCACTGTGGAGCAACCCACCCTCCCGACCTTACACATACAGATACCCTTTAGAGATATGGGCCCTCTGTCGGTTCAAGTTTGTACTGGCGCTTATTACATACGTGGAATACTTTTCCCAAGTAATAAGTGACACCGTGTCCCATTGATAGATGGCGTTATCTATCTGCCTTAGAACAACATCCTTTTAAAATAACCCATAAATATTATCTAAAAACGGTATTAAGGCAATACAATTATTTTTCTCTACAACCACTATGCAAGACATGCTTTTCTACACAAATTTTTATATGCAAAGCAGGCCTTTTCTTACTTTCTTTATATCCGCTGGAAAAGTAATAATTTAGAGTGCGAAAAGCATGGTACTTTCCCCACGGAAATGTCAAACACAGCTATGACCTGTCACCTTTTTTTGATAAGTTACTGTTTTTATTTCATTAATAAATGTGGTTGTAGAAAAAATATTGTGTTCAACTTGTACGCAAAGCACTTTTCCCACTCGTTAGATTTGCGATACTCGCCTTATGGTTCGTGCCACAAACTGCTTAGCTCGTGGGAAAAGTGACGCTTTGCGCACTTGTTGTATAAACTAGTATTACATAAAGCCGCATTAACGAATGTTTTAACGAAAGTCCTTTAAACAATTCATCTACTTTCTAAATTTGTAATTTGACTAACACTGTTTTTCTTTTTGTTTCAGATCGCTAAAACTATTTATCAATAACTAAATCAATGGATTTTGGTAATATTTCAATGTGACATTCATCAAATAAATATCTTATAAAATGAATGTATCTAATGTTAATTAATAACACAGGCCAACAATGGAAAAACTTTTTCATTAATTTTAACCAATTCGTAATTTGGTGTACTGATTCCGAAAAAAAAATAGTCGTATCACCCACCAATTTTTCACATTTCAATATTAAGTCAAAACAAGAAAATTTAAATCGGAAATAAAACTTTCGTTAGCAGCTTGACGTGGTGTGAGAATCCCTAATTTTTCCTATTTTTCCATATTTTTTTTTTCCATTTTTCCGATTTTTTGTTCTACAGTTTTATAGTCTTCTCTATTTTTCCATTTTTTCCTATTTTTAAAACGATTGGTTGTATGATGAGCCTTAAAGTCCAAATCTTGCACAATCATCTTCACATTTTTCTTGGAAACTTACGTGATGTGAGTGAAGAGCAAGAGGAACGCTTTCATCAGGACATAAAAGAGATGAAGAAACGATATCAGGGCCGGTGGAATGTCAGAATATTGGGTGATTACTGTTGGCCACTTTGCAGAGAACAACAAAACGCATCACATCGCCGAAAAAGCTATTCAAGAAGCTTTACAGAGAAAAGAGGGAGTAAATACAAAACATTAAGCATCTAATTAAGAATTATTATAAGAGGAAATTGTAACTAAACAAAAAGAACTATGAATTTTTAATTTTCATATATCAATTTTACTCTATTTTTAAAATATGGGGTATTGTGAGAGAATGGTGGATAATAGAATAAAACTGTTAATAAATACCGTTTCGGCATCAAAAAATACATAGGTTTTAGCTAAATTTTTTTTAAATGTTTTTTCATTTTTTTTGTTGGCCTGTATAATTTATTGTTCCCCAATATTGAAGAGGCTTTAATAATTTTAATTCGGTTAATTAAAAATGTACATTATTGTTAGTTTTTTTCACCGCACATCTAGAAATTACAATAAAGTTGTACGTAAGTTGTTGATCTATGGTAAAATAAATTCACAATGTTGCCAACCTAGAAAAAGATCTACCAAAGGGAAAGGAATATTTGCGGTCAAGATCTACTTCATTATTTTCGCAATAATAAAATATGTTTACAAAATTCTATTGAGCTTTCCAGAATATATCGTTTACGAAATATAATGATTTTATTAAAATATTACTTCTGATTGGTTAAAATTTCGTTGTCAAATGTCATTCGTCATAGAGTAAGTATCGAAGAGCGACATGTTTCATTTTCAGCGACTGACCCACAGCCTTGGACGATTGGTGGAACTAAACTGAATTTGGCGAGTAGTTTGAATATTCTATAATCTGTAAATGAAACATATGGCTCTGTTATACTTACTCTATGACGAATGACATTTGACAACGAAATTTCAACTAATCAAAAGTAAGATTTTATTAAAATCAATATATTTCGCTAACGATATATTATGGAAAGCTCAATAGAATTTTGTACATATATTTTATCATTGCGAAAATAATGAAGTAGATTTAGACCAAAAATAATCCTTCCCCGTTGGTAGACCTTTTTGTAGGTGGCCAACATTGAGGGAACTCCCATTCGAATTTTATTAAAAAAGAATAAATTAAACAAGTGAGAGTGAGAGACGAGTTGGATAGAGATAAATAGATATCGAGAAAGAGAAAGGTTTTATTCTTAATATTATTATTGTAAATTCACAATTCGAGAGACAGAGATAGATATAGAGAGAGAGAGAGTGAGCGAGACCGAGAGTGAAAGTGTGTGAGAGAGAACGAGAGAGAAAAGAAAGAAATGTAGATTGAGCAGGAGAAAGAGAGAAAGAAAGAGAAGGAATGCAAGAGAGACGAAGAGACAATTTCTTGCTAAGATTTTTCAACAACTTCAAATACAAATATTGTTTTTTACTACTAACATGAGAAATCACCATTATTTACTACATTCCTATAAAGAGAAGTAATATTTGTCACCATAGGTAAATAATGATAATAAAAAAACACCTTGGTAAATAATGAAACACTGTCTGTATTTTTAATGAATTGTTAGTTTGACAACTAAACTCCCAGACTACTTAATATTTTGAAATAATTGAAAAATTAGTACGAAATAACTAAAGCTAGTTTTATAAAAATCTAATCAAATCAAATATGGTAATATACCAGCGTCAGTAAAAAAAATCTATATGCACTTCGGTTGAGAAGGCCCTTTTAAACCTCGCACGTTTTATCCTTCAGCGCTACGCGCCTCAGGATGTAAAAGTGCTTGGTAAATAATAGCTCACTTTTAACCAAATTGTATAATATACTATTTATCAAAGACTTATACAATTATCTTATTATTCTAGTGAAGTGAAGCACTTTTAACACTTTTGTTAATAGTAAATTGACAGACAATATATTTTTTTAATTGAATTAAGTTGTTTTGCCAAATGGTATTTTTATAAATAAAAAATTACAAACTATTTGGCTTAAATAAAACTTACTGTTGTTATATCAAATTAAGCCAAGTATTATTACAAATTTTACATCAAAATAACTACTGCTGAAATAGATATAAATTGGAGTTTCTTAAAGGTGTAATGTAAATAACATTGCCAATTTTTATCGCAGTTATAAATTGAACATAATAATCCTAAGAGCCTCTTCCTGTTGGTGAATTTAAAATGATGCAAAACTTTAATTCGAAACACAATATACGTAATACGATAGTTCTAAATGGCACAGAACTGAAAATTATCTTGTACATATTATAGAGTTACAGATTTTTGTAAAAATATTTTTCCTTTTTTTGTAATTATTTTAGGGCTTCTATTATTATTTTTTAAACCTAGTTATACTAAGTTGATAGTTTTTATCAATCTCTAATAAACTATCTAACACTGATATTTGATTTTCTGTATACGTATCTTAGTTTTATTATAAAAAGATAAAAATATCGGACACCATACTGCAAGCACCATAGATGTTATATTATACATACTTACTCTAAATCACTAATCCCCTACAAGTATCAGTTAAAAACATTAAATACCCATTCATGGGCATGAACTAAAGTTATATCTATGTTATATCATATTTGGACAAAATTTCCCCCTCAAACATATATTTGAAGTGGTAAGTATTTTTCCCACTGCCTCTGTGGGATTCGAAATAAAATTGTCATAAATAAAAATATGACTTAAAAATATATCAGTATCGGGTCTTTTAATAGGTAAAAAGTATCAAAAATAAAATAACAAAATGGTTCAGAGGCATTCGATGTTATTTCTCGTGGAATCTAAAGATAAGTCAATTTATGAAATACTTATAAATGAACTAAACTTTTTACCTAAATTTATTCATTTGCTTTTATATTAAACTAAACTAAAAAATTAAATGCAATAACTTATTCCAAAGGCGATTGAATTTTAGCTACATTAAAATTAAAACATCCTATTTAACACATTATTTATTTTATTTAGAAAAATACAGCGTCTTTTGTAAATTTAATAAGGCATGGAACTGGGAATGTTTAATAAGGCACGTAACTGAAAACGTGCGAAAACTGGAAACTTGGAAAAACGACGGGTTAGATTGGAATTTGAAGTGATCTTCCTAGGGTCTTATTTACATTCTTAAGGTAATTAGCAGAGGAAGGGCCGAATTTGAAAACAGGCGGACTTAATTTAATGAGCAGTTTACATTGCATATATGAAGATATATGTAATACTTATACTTGCCCACCCTCACAGTCACTATTTGACCTCCATTATTTCACTATCAGAATCATTCGAGTCGTTATCCATATTATAGGAGTCATCTGAATCTGATTCCCCGAGCGAAATAATAACAGGTGGAATATTTTGAAAACTACAGTTTCCCATGTATTTTGTCAAGTCAGTCAGTATTAGTGATTCGGTGTGTCTACAAAAATTTGTCCACATGTCTGATGTATATTTTGAAAGAGCTTCGGACCAAAAGTTCCTAACTCTGTTCATCTGAGTGGACAGAACTTATGTTCTTATTGTAATAGTCCTTATAAAACCCCCATAATTCAATAGGATCATATTGACAATGATATGGGGTTAGTCTAAAAACTTGATATCCATGCTCTTTGAAAATTTCGTCTATTGCGTATTTCTTTATTTCATATCGAAAAGGTTTGATTAGGTCGTTGAGTTGTTTTTTCGTCATTTTACTTTCAAAATTTCTTAGGGTAAAGGATCAGAATAGTAAAAAAAAATCAACTGTGTCACCCCAGAACTTTCCCGGCTCGACCGTAGAGAATATGTTATTTATTATTATTATTTTAATTACAAAATACTAAGCATTACATTGATTTATGGAACACATTAAAAATAGCGAGCTGATGGTGAATTGATATTTCAATGTTGATAATGACATAATCTGCGCATGCGCACGTTGTATATCATACTGCTAGGATCTCCTAAAATCATGTGTGAAAACTATTGGGAATTCGGGAAAATTTTTCATAAAATAGTTGTAGGGAATTTTAAATCTGTATTTTTCTCGCCATCTAGCGGCGAAACTATGAGGAATTCGATAAAAGTTAAACATAAAAGTTAAAGAAAATTTGATGCTTTACAACTTTGCACAAGAAAATTTTGCACTAAATACATTGTCCTCAAAATCAAGAAAAACATACATGCACATTTTTTACGCGCCCTCTAGTGGCGCAACTATTGGAGATTATAGAAAGAGTTTGCAACAAAAGTTGTAGGAAATTTTATGCTCTAAAACTTTGTACTACAAAATTTTGCACCAAAGTATATTGGCGCAACTATTGGAAATTTTCTAAAAGCCTTAAGACAAAAATTGTAGGTAATTTTATGCTCTAAAACTTTGCACTACAACATTTTGTGCTAAAATGTATTGTTTGTCCTTAAAATTTAAATAAAGCAAAACATTGTTACATGTATATTTAACCAATGTCGGTCTTGAGGACCCTCCCCTGTACCAATTTAAACCAAAAACTAATGGTCGCATTCTAGGCACACACCGACCATCCATACCAAATTTCAGCTTAATTGGTCAAACGGTTCGGCAGTTATCGTGGAAGATTACACACAGACACACAGACAGGCCATACGCTGGAAATGGTTTCAATCTTCTTGGGGGACCTCAAAATGGATATTTCCATCGATATCTCGATATTTTTTTTTGCTCGTTCACCTTACTTTCCCTTTGATGGGTCCGGGAAAGTAAAAGTTGATCATTAGAAATTCTCGAGAGCGTCAGATTAAGGTAGGGTGAGTTAATTACATCCTAAAAGATGTACGTTCCAATAATATGACAAAGAACCCCGCACAAACCTTAGGGGAATTGGCTCCCGGTCAAATTGACTGAAATTTAAATATGTTGTTCGTTTCGGCATCCTGAACAAAAGTCTCAATGGGTACAAAGCTCAATTTTGCTTATTTTGGCTCCTACGGAGCTCCAAAGCTCCACGGATTCACCATTATTTACTAATTAAAAGGGCAATCTCTACAGAAGTCCCCTCTGTTATGTTTTCGAGGTCGCTGCATCCAAATCCAATGCCAATATAATATTGAAAGTTGACAGCTGTCAACTAGCTGTCAAACAATAAGGAATAAGCAAAATTGATAAAAGCTACATGTAAATATATGTTGTTGAGGTTGCTGAGTTCAAAACTGATTTCAAAAAGACGATATTGACAGTTGACAGCTGTCAATTAACTGTCAAGCAACAATAAATAATCAAAATTGATAAAATCCAACTACAAGAAATGAAATGAAGATTGTGGTAGTTTGACAGTTATTTGACACCTGTCAATTGTCAATATCGTCTTTTTATCATCAGTTTTGAACTCAGCAACCTCTAAAATATTTACGAGGATTTTATCAATTTTGATTATTGTTTGTTGTTTGACAGCTGGTTGAGCGCTATCAAATGTCAATATTATTATATTAGCATTGGATTTGAATGCAGAGACGTCGAAAACATAAGAGGATGCTTTTTGTTAACGCAGCAAATACTAAACTTTCGAAGAGAATACCCTTTTAAGTAGTAAATAATGGTGAATTCGTGGAGCTTTCAAACTCCGTAGGAGCCAAAATAAGCAAAATTGAGCTTTGTGCCTATTAAGACTTTTGTTTACTATGGCGAAACAAACAACATTTTCAAATTTCAGCCAATTTGACCGGGAGCCATTTCCCATAAGGTTTGTGCGGGGTTCTTTATAAAAACAATCGCCTTGAAATACTCGAGTGCGGTTAATTTTTATTTTTCTTTCGAAGGAAATAATTTAAGAACCACAAAAATAATATAATTTGCCGATTTTCTCAAGCCGAAGTATTTAAAATCATCAATAAAGTGTGGTGTGTGCAGCTGCTGAGATTTATGTATTTCCCACTCCGCGCCTCTCTTCTCTTCTCGCTCTTTTCTATCTCTCACTCTTTGGTACCGTCCCCACACTACTTTCTTCTTCTTCGTATATGTACAACGCTTTGATTTGCATTTATTGTGTTTTAAAAAAGTTTAATGAATTAAATATATTGAGTTTTACATGAACTACAATGAGTAAAAATATTTCTACCCCTTCGTACGGTCACCCCCACTAGCAAACCGGCAGATTATCGTCTCTCCGGTACTATAAACACGTAGGGCGTATACGCTATTAATGTCTGGCACGCTCTAATAAAGCAAAAAATGAAAAGAGGCATAATATAGGCAAAATGAGGAAAAAATGGTAAAAAGAAAATCAACAAAAAGTCCAATTAAAGTCAAATCAGACAGTGTAAAGGGAAAAATCAAAAAACGCCAAAAAAATGTAAAAAAAGGTCAGAAAAGGACAAAAATGCCCAAAATAAATAAAAACTATTAAAAAAAGTTTTAAAACCCAAAAAGAAGGCAAAAAAGTGATAAACATGCAAAAAAAAAGGAAAGAAAAGCAAAAAGGCAAAATAGAGACAAATAAAGAAACAAAAAGGCAAAAATCTCAAAAAAGGCCAAAAAATTTAAAAAGCGAGAAAAAGGGCAATAACAGAAAAAAAGACCAAAAAAAAATAAAAAAAGGCAAAATAAAGGCAAAAATATGGCAAAAAAAACAAAAATCGTACAAGGAACACATTGTATAGAACACTGCTACAATGGACTCACCCAGTGATTCTTTTTATATTTTTATTTTATAATTTTGGCCTACCACAACAAATTGCAGCGGGTCCATTTGAATACCGGGGCTATAGTGACTTGTGAAGTGCCCCAATTGAAACATTATATTTGGCTATGTTTTCATATCGATAAAACTGGTAACTCTCTTTCTCATTTGTTATGATTAAAAGAAGGAAAGAAGTATGTCAAATATTTCTACAAACGAACAAAGCTGATTCTTGGCAATGCTGTAGAAAGTAAAACATTAATTACTGGTCAAGAGGCAGCGCCACTTTCAAAATATATTAATTACTTTTTATTGACTTTATTAATTAATGAATATTATAAGAATAATGAAAATCAACAAAAGCAACTAGGTTCTTTAATAGCATTAATACAAAACCAATAAAGTCCATTAGGATATCCTAAAATCATGGGTGAAAACTATTGGGAGTTCAGGAAAAAGTTTGATACAAAAGTTTTAGGGAATTTTATGCTCTACAACTTTGCACTAAAGCGCATTGTTTGTCTTCAAAATAAAAACAAGACGAAAAGTCTAAATGTGTATATTTTTCGCTCTGTAGCGGCGAAACTATGGGGAATTCGAAAAAGAGTTAAATATAAATTTTAAAAGAAAGTTGGTGTTTGCACTAAAAAATTTTGCACTAACGTGCATTCTTTGTCTTAAAAATTTTGAAAAACTACGGAAAACTACATGCACATTATTTGCGCGCCCTCTTCTGGCGTAGCTCTTGGAAATTCTGGAAAAAGTTTGATACAAAAATTGTAGGATATTTTATGCGCTAAAACTCTGCATCATTACAGTTTCCTCAAAAGTGTATTGTTTTTCCTCAAAATTTAAAAATAGGGAAAAAATCTTATATGTTTATTCTGTTAATGTCGGTCTTGTGGACCTTCTACAGCACCAATATGTACCAAAAACTAACGGTCGCATTCGAGGCATACACCAACCCTTCATACCAAATTTCAGCTTGATTGGTCAACACACAGTCACACAGACAGACCTTACTCTGAAAATGGTTTCAATCTTCTTGGGGGCCTCAAAATGGACATTTCCATCGATATCTTATTTTGTTTTTTTTATTTTAAGGACAAACAATACACTTTAGTACAAAATGTTGTAGAGCATACAATTTCCTACAATTTTTGCATGTAGGTTTGCCGTAGTTTTTTCAAATTTTGAATGTTTAGTGCACAATTTTCTAGTGCAAAGTTGTACAACAACAAATTTTCTTTAACTTTTATATTTAAGTTTTTTTCGCCGCTAGACAAACAATGCGCTTTAGTTCAAAGTTATAGAGCATAAAATTCCCTACAACTTTTGTATCAAACTTTTTTCCATATGTCCAATGGCTTTCACCCATCATTTTATGCGCCCCCAACAACAAAAAAAACAAGTGATCTAATTTTGACCTCGGTCACATAGTGAATTTCAACAAAAAACATCTGGGAGTGCTATATGTATTCCAGTCTGTCAGTAGTGTAATTTTTTTTTGTGATAATGAATAGATATGCTTATTATAGTTGTGGTCCCATTTCAATATCTATTAACGTTTAAAAGATATGATTTTTCAATTTTTTTAACTTTGGCCGACATCAAAACTAAAAACACTGTATTCACATACTTTTTCATCCTGAACAAGGATCTGATGTCAGATTTTAAATATCTTGATGTTACACACACACACACACACTCATACACACACACACATACACACACACAAATACAGAATTATAGATTTCAATTTCCTACGGAGTACGTGAAAACCAACAAATCTCTAATGACATTTTATATAGTAGTACATAATACTATAAACACTACACCATCTACCCCCTTTTTGTAACAAGATTATAGCTCCTTTAGACTTTGCTTCGGAGTAATAAACAGACGAATTAAAGAAATAATAGTTATTAATTATTTTTTAAATGTTATATTTAGTGAAAAACAAAACCGTTTATTATAATAAGAATATTTTTATGTTTTTATAAGTAAATATAACTGTAAATAGTAATTAATATTTGTTAAAAAATACTGTTTCTATTTATTAGATAAATAAATATATGAAAAATAGAATATTATATTATATAAAGGCTGAAACTACTATAAATATTTATTTAAGCCAGTGAATACTCATTATTGACTAGTGAATAATGGATATCTAGAAATCACTAAAACCAGTGAATAATGAAATCATTATTCACTAGTGCATAATGGATATTACTATTATTTAGTAAACTCATGTATAATGAACAAATAATAAAATAGTCGTGGAGAAAAATATTTTTTCCAGATATTATTTAATTCTCATTTTTAAATTTTTGTTAGTAAAACTAATTGTTTTAATTTAATAACATATGCCCAAACGTAATATGTAAATTAATATTATTAATAATATTTATTATATTATTTATTAATATTATACTGTATGTATTTATAAAATATAAATTAACAGAGGTTGATAAAAACAGAAAACAGAGATTGATAAAAAATTATTATTTAGTATAAAAAAGTATGTCATATATAATAAAGATTAATGTTTATAATAAAAGCTATTTGTAATAAATTCTATTTTATTCATGTTGTATGAAAAAAGACTTCCTAATATTTTATTCTACAGTGCGAATATAAAGTGTTAACTCTCCCTCCCCTTCCTAACTTCTGTACAATAAAATATTCGTGAAAATACAGGTCAATTTTTATTTCTGATAAAACATTTCTACAATAAAAAATTTATACTAATTTCAACCCTTTGTGCACCATAAAAATTTTAAATGGCTACCGAGATAGATAGTAGCGGTTTTTAAATATCTATTCAACAGTTTAAATAATTTTAAATAAAAAAAGAATAAAAAATGAATATAACAAAATTAAAATTCTTTCTTTTTTTAATATCAATTTTTCAATGAAGAATATTATGAGCAATTGATAACTTGTTTATTAGTTTAAATATATAGTAAAATGTTTTATTCACAATCGTATATGTATTAGCTCAATTACACACTTTTTAAAGGTCGGGAAATAAGCTATTACAAACTTTACTTCCTGCCCACGGGTGGGAAGTGATGTCTGTTACTTCCCGCTCGTGATCTGGATAGATTTCTCTATACCTATCATATCAGCAGAAAGCGATACATAGTATTTTTAGTTACAACAATAAAGTAACCGACTTGACTAGATTATTTTAATACACATGTCACATAGTCACTTTTAAAATTAATAACTGTATATTCTTTTCAAATTATGGATTAAAATAAAATCATTGTGAATAAAATAGTATACAAACCATGGCGGAAATTATCATTCCTTTCTCGGGCAATAGCGATCTATATTTGCCCTCGACAGTAATGATGCATTTCGTTTTCGTAGAGACACATCGCTTGAAAATTCTCGATCTTTTTCACCCTTAGTGGCAGTACTTTTGGATAAGTCAAATTCAATATGATCGTCAGATTCGTCGATAACAACTGCCATTTCAGTGGCGTTGGTACAAAAAGTACCATAGCAGAAAATGCAAAGAACAAAGCGCCAAAAACCAGCTTTACGGCAATCACATGAATTTGCCACATCCTTTTGGTTAGTATAGCTTCAGGTTCTGGATTTTCCAACGACGTGATGAGTTTCAGACCTTCTGCTATGATTTTCCATCCACGTTCTGTAGCAATCGAATAAAAATCAGGCTACTATTGCACCTGACATTGTACCATAAATGTGATGTTGGGCTGCAGCACTCGGTGATGGTAGGCTTGCCAAGTTGAATTTCATTGTTTTACAGATTTTACGACATTTGTAATCGTAGTTTGTTGAGCGAACTGCCATTTTTACCGTACAAGGCCACTAGAAATCGCTCTCCTGCTATTTTTATGTTTTCTAAATGCTCGTCTGACTTTTCGAAAATTGTTAGCAGATCAGCAAGATATGGATGTTTCTGCAAAAGTAATTATTGTTATATATATGTTGTCTTGTGGCTCATGTGAGTGAAGGCCGCGACAAGACGGTTGACAGAATGACAGAATGGCGGGGGGGCAACGGCCAGTGAGCGAGAGAGATCACATGGGTGGACACATGTTTGTACCACAAGAGTATAATAAAAGTTATCTCGTTAAGTTATACGAGTTTATATTTAGAAACCTTTACATGGTGTCAGGTGTAAATATAAAAAGTACTCGCCAGTTGAGTAATTGTTAAGAAACCGAAGAAGAAAAAAAAATGGAGGCAAAGCCACCTAAAACTCTGGAAGAGTCTTCCAATATGCGAGAAACATGGAGAAAGTGGAAGCAAAGATTTCAAATATATATGAAAGCCACTGGAAAAGATAAAGAACGAGACGAAGAAGTAAAAATTGCAATATTTTTGAATTCAATTGGAGATCCTGGTATTGAAATATTTAACACGTTTCCAAGTAGTGCAGTGACTACATTAGAAGATGTGATTACAATGTTTGATGGGTACTATGTTCCTAAAAGAAATGTGGTCATGGAAACTTTTAAATTTAATAGTTTAAAACAAGATCCGGAACAGGTAATAGATTCATTTATCACAGTACTTAGAACACAGGCAGGTTTATGTGAATTCAAATGTGATTCCTGTCATGAATCTTATGAAACTCGAATGATAAGAGATAAACTTGTTTTAAGTATTTCAGATCGAGACGTTCAGGAAAGATTATTAAGAGAAGCAGACTTGAAACTCGATAAAGTCCAGTCTTACTGCAAATCAATAGAACTGAGTAAGGAACATGTACGCTTACTAAATCAATCAAGCACTAGTAATATAGATGTACTGAGAAATAAAAAACAGAAATGCAAGTTCTGTGGTTATGAACATGAAAAAGGTAAATGCCCAGCTTATAATAAAACTTGTATGAAGTGTAAAAAAAGGGGCCATTTTGCAAAAATGTGTAAGACAGAGATTGGTAATACCATTCAGGAAGTAAAAGAAGAATATGATCCTGAGGGCCACAATACAGCAGAAACTGTGCTTGAAGATATCAATGAACTTTTTATTGGTCAGGTAGAATCAGAGACTGGTAAAAGTTGGTTAGAAGAACTTATAGTTGAAGGTAAGAGTGTGAACTTTAAACTGGATACAGGGGCAGAGACAAGTATTTTGCCATTAAAAATGTTAGATAATTTAGGTACAAATAGTAAGTTACATGCCTCATGTATAACATTAATTTCTTTTGGAAACCATAAAGTAAAACCTTTGGGTCAAGTTTCATTATATTGTTGCTATAAAAATATGTCCTATAAGGTGAATTTTATTGTGGTTAACTTTGCTTGTAAACCACTTTTAGGATTAAAAGACTGTATTAAGTTTGGTTTAGTATCCAGAGTATATGAAGTTTGTAAAAACATTTTGCCTAGTACAAGAGATGGTTTAAAAAAAATGTACAGTAGCTTATTTGAAGGATTAGGTGAAATGCCAGGTTGGTGCAAAATAATGTTAAATGATAATGCACAGCCAGTGGTACAATGTAATCGTAAAATTCCTTTATCGCTAAGACCAAAATTAAAAAGTGCTCTGGATATTTTAGAAAGTAAGAATATTATAAGCAAGGTAAAGTATCCTACACCATGGGTAAATAGCTTAATGTTGGTTGAAAAAACTGATGGATCATTACGTTTATGTTTTGATCCGAAACCTCTTAATAATTTTATAAAGCGAGAACATTTTATGATACCTACAGCTGAGGATATTTTATCTCGTCTTGTTAGAAAGGTAATCTTCACTGTAATAGATATGAAGGAGGGCTTCTGGCAGCTAAAGCTAGATGAGCCAAGCTCACAGTTGTGTACTTTTAATTCACCTTTTGGGCGTTACAAGTTTAATCGCCTACCTTTTGGTATTTGCTCTGCACCTGAGATATTTCAATCTAAAAATTTTGAGATGTTTGGTGATATCCCAAACGTGGATATCTATTTCGATGATATAATAATATGTGGTATATCTGAAGAAGAGCATGATATTGCTTTAAAAACGGTCCTTGATAGGGCTGTAAGGTATAATATTAAATTTAACTTTTCTAAATTACAGTATAAGGTACCTCAAGTTCAATTTTTGGGTCAAATAATATCTAAAAATGGTGTTTCTGTTCAGGAATCACATATAAATGCAATAAAAAATCTTGAAAGGCCAACAAACAAACATGAAGTAATGAGGGTTTTAGGACTCCTAAAATATTTTAATAAATACATTCCTGATTTTTCGAAACTTACCTATAACATTAGACAGTTAGTTAAAAACAATGTTAAATTTGATTGGAGTACTGATTGTGATAACGACTTCAAATTATTAAAAAGCATTATTTCAAGTGCTCCTACCTTGGCAATATTTAACCCTAAAAAGAAAATTATTATTCAGACTGATGCATCTAGTGAAGGACTTGGTTGTTGCTTGTTGCAAGAAGGAGCTCCGGTTGCATTTGCCTCTAGAGCTCTTACTAGTTCTGAGCAACGCTATGCACAAATAGAAAAAGAACTTCTAGCTGTACTATTTTCATGTGAAAAATTTAATAATTTTATTTATGGTTATAATATTACTATACAGAGTGACCATCGTCCATTAATTCCAATTTTTAACAAAAACTTAGATAAAGTTTCTAATAGGCTTCAGAGAATGTTGTTAAGACTCTTAAAGTATAATATTAATATAACATATGTTCCTGGTAAAGAAATGTATGTGGCTGATGCTCTCTCTAGGGCATTTTTAAGAGATAAAGTGGATGATGATCCAGAGATGTCCTATATTGTTCATTCACTTTACAATAATGTACAAATGAGTGATCAAAGAAAAAAACAATTTCAAAATCATACGGCCAAGGACACAATTTTGTCACTGGTAATAAAATTTATGGAGTCAGGGTGGCCAGATTATAAAAATGTGGATAAAAATCTAAAACATTTTGTCAGGATCAAAGATAATCTTTTTGTATCTAATAATTTGCTATTTTACAATGAAAAAATTATAGTGCCAGAGACCTTAAGATTAGAAATGCTAGAAATTATTCATGCGGGTCATCTCGGCATTACTAAATCAAAATTAAGAGTGAGACAAATTTTTTATTGGGCGAATATGTCCACAGATATTGAAAATTATATTTTCAGATGTGAACCCTGTCAAATAAATAGAAAATCAAATTGTAGAGAACCTTTAGTTAGTCGGGAAATACCTGATAGATGTTGGCAAAATGTTAGTAGCGATATTCTTGAGTTTAAACAAAAGTACTATATACTTTTGGTAGACTCCTATTCAAACTGGATTGAAGTTAAGAAAATACCAAATAAATCTGCAGATGAGGTTAAATTATTTTTTCAGGAAATATTTTCACGATTTGGTATACCAAATAAAGTTGTAGCAGATAATGTGCCCTATAATAGTAAGTCTCTGTTGACGTATGCTCAAGACTTCGATTTTGTTTTAGAGTTCTCTAGCCCTTACAATAGTCAATCAAATGGCCTTGCTGAGAAAGCTGTGGGTATAATAAAATCGATGCTAAAGAAATCTAAAAACAATTTAGAATTTCTAGGGGCATTAATGGAGTATAGAAATACTATTTTGCCAAAGTTAGGGTATTCACCTGCTCAATTATTATTAAATAAAGAAATAAAAACTAAACTACCGGTAATGAAAGATAATCTTGAACCCATTTCCATTGATAAAAACAAAATAAAAGAATTGCTTAAGGAAAAACAGGAATCCCAAAAAGCCTATTATGACAAAGGAACCAAGGAATTACCAAAATTAAATACAAATGATAAAATTTTAGTACAAGATGGGAAAGAGTGGAAAAAAGGGATAGTAAAAGAAATACTGAGTGACAGATCTTATCTTGTAGAATGTGAGGGTAAATTGTTTAGGAGAAATCGTAAACTTCTAAATAAAACAGACCTTGATTTTAAAGAATCTAATAAAAAGAGTTTATTTCATGATGATGATTTCTGCTTTGATGAAACACCTATTAATGTTACAGGTGAGTTGAATAATGCAGAGGAGCATCATCATGAAATAGATACGCCAGTTCTTGGGCCACGTTCACAGAGAAACAGAAAGCCTCCTACATATTTGAAAGATTATGAATTAAATGTAGACCCTTAAATATAACAATTCTTAATTATGCTGAATTGTGTTTAATAGTATTAGGTTGTATAACATTATCTTAGTGTATTGATTTTTTCTTTTTGTTCAGTGTATTTTAACTTGTTAATAATTCTTAATTATGCTGAATTGTGTTTATTAGTATTAGTTTGTATAACATTATTGTAGTGTATTAATTGTTTTATGTTATTCAGAGTATTTCAAGTATTTTTGACTATGTTAAAAAAGGGGCGTGTTATACAGGGTGTTATTGAAATACACGTACATATTAAAACTGGGTATTGCGCAGATCCCCACTGAATGTAGAAAAATATTATTTTTTAAAAATACCCCTTATTAAAGGAGTTATTAATTTTTGAAAATTAATTCTAAAACAAACGTACGTACTTCACTGATATGTTGAGGATGACCTATATAAATTAGGTTTATTTACCTATTTTAAACATCAACAGCAATTAATATGCAAGTTTTTGTCAGATGATAAGAAAACTAGTCTTGTAAGAAATAACCATGTTGCCAAGATTTTCGAATTAATTTCTATTTCCGAAGACTGGTTTTTACTACCCTCGTTATCAAAAAACTAGAATATTTGATAAATGATTGTTTTTAAACTATACATTTTTGAAACTATAGATTATTAAAATTTTAGTTGATTTACGAATCTGGCTAACACGAGCGCGTCATTTCCAAGTTGGTAAAAAGTGTTGTTACGATTACTTTTAAATATTTTTTTACGATGCCACTATTTACGAATATTGAACTAACCGATATAGTGCTGGTTTATGGGGCAGCTGGAGAAAATTCTCGGCAAGCACAAATCCTGTATCGCGAACGGTTTCCAAATCGGAGAATTCCGGACTGTCGTACGTTTATTTCAACTGTTCAGCATCTAAGAGACCATGGAAAATTTGAGAGTGTCAATGCAGATCGAGGGAGAACAAGAACACAAAGAACATTGGCGGCCGAAGAAGAAATATTGGAAGCTGTTGAAAACCGGCCTCAATTAAGTTGTAGAAGACTAGGTCTTGAAATTGGAGTGTCCTCATTTGTTGTGTGGCGGACACTTAAAGAACAAGGTTTACATCCTTATCACATCCAAAAAGTCCAGGCCTTATATCCAGGTGATGAAGAAAAGAGAGTGGAGTTTTTTGAATGGATTATTCAAAAATGTGTTGATATTCCTAATTTTCTAAATAGCTATTTGTGTATTAAGAGCGGAAAGTGATACTTTTCCGCTTGAGGCAGAGAGTTGCCCGCGCGATGCGTAGCGGAGCGCGGGCAATCTGCCGAAAACGGCAAAGCACTTTCTGCTCGAATTGCACACAAGATTTTTTCTACGATCACATTATTTTTAGACAAATAATTTAAAAAAAAAACATGAAAAATACACTTTTTCATATTTATCTCTTAATTTAGTCGGCAGAAGATTCAGAGAAATATTTTTAGCAAAATCTGCTACATCTGGAGGTGTGCTTGAAAATTCACATTCACTCTCACTCTCCATTTTTCAAATAGCTTTTTCATAAACTAAAAATGAAATAATGACGTTTCATTAATTTCATAGTCTACTATTTGCACAAAATAGTAAGTAGGTACTTAAATATGCAATCACTATTGCATATAGGTGTACCTAGGTGTATCTAGGTGCACCTTCTGACTGTTATATTTTTACTAGATAAATTTTATAAAATGAAGTTTAATTTCGTTCGAAATATCTTCAAATAGTAATATTTCAACTAAAATATTCAGACTGCCCTACATTTTGTTTTAATATACCTATTATTTACTACCTTTCTTTAGTTTATTGTAATTGAAAACAGGCGAGCGGAAAAGTACGCGCTAGAGCGACAATAATGTCAAATTATTACAGATCACGGAAAACATCAACTTTGTGGTTAGATTTGAGTGTGCAAAAGCCTACTTTGGGTAGTGATCGTAGGAAAAATATTATTGTATACTGACGAGGCTTCATTCACTCGTGATGGCGTGTTCAATATGCACAATACGCATATTTGGAGTGATGAAAATCCTCACGCCATTAGGGAAACTGGGCATCAAAGAAAATTTTCAATAAATGTTTGGGCTGGCATAATAGATCAGTATTTAATCGGGCCGTATGTTCTCCCGAACAGATTAAATGGGCCAGGATATCTCCACTTTTTAGAAGATATTTTGCCAGTACTCCTAGAAGAGATACCGTTACAATTAAGGCAACGGATGTGGTACCTACTAGATGGCGCTCCTCCTCACTTTGATTTAAACGTACGGCAGTTTTTGAACATTAGATTTCTTCAAAAGTGGATAGGCAGAAATGGACCTACTAAGTGGCCTCCGAGATCTCCGGACTTAAATCCATGCGATTTCTTTTTGTGGGGTCACATGAAACAACTGGTTTATAATGAACCTATTAATAGTGTTGAACAATTAACCAATAAAGTTAATGCGGTAGCCGAGGAACTACGACAAAATCCAAGACTAATTTTTAATGTTCAAAGTTCTTTGGAAAGACGATTGCAAGTGTGTGTAAATAATAATGGACGGCATTTTGAACAATTACTGTAATAAACTTTATTTTGAATTAATTGGTTTTGCTACGGCAACAGTGCAATTTCTATGGGTAAGTTCAATTTCGATTTATTTTACTTCTTTAAATATGGAAACTAGTAGGTCGGAAAAGGGGACTCTTCCCCAATATTTAAATTTTAGAATTTGAAGTTAAAATTGGTGCCAATCGTTTTTGGTCATTACATACTATTCCCCATTTTAATATGTACGTGTATTTCAATAACACCCTGTATTTATGTTGTCTTGTGGCTCATGTGAGTGAAGGCCGCGACAAGACGGTTGACAGAATGACAGAATGGCGGGGGGGCAACGGCCAGTGAGCGAGAGAGATCACATGGGTGGACACATGTTTGTACCACAAGAGTATAATAAAAGTTATCTTGTTAAGTTATACGAGTTTATATTTAGAAACCTTTACAATTATTGCGTTTATTTTTACTCCATTGAAGATGGCAGAAGTTGTGTCACAATCAGTTATAGCGTGTAGAAAAATTAGGTTATTTTTTATTTCAGTATTGAATTTTAATATAGTTCCAGAGTTGTTTCTTTTCCAATACTTTTAACAATTTTACGCTCAAGGAAAATACTGTTATTTATTCAAGAAAATCCACGTCTACACTCACAACAAATACCGAAGCATGTTCCTATTGTAACACTCTGCGTCGTTAAGCGGTCTTTTGGAGCCTTTGTCCTGGTTTCGGATTGCCTCAGGCGCCACCTTCCGTTTATAGTGTGAAGACCACTTGCACGGGCAGCTTCAGTGGATACAAAAATACTCCAGGGGTTGTACGGCATCGACAAGACCCTTGGCGGCCAGAAGGGCCGTTTATACTTGCCCTATTAGGTTTAGTACCTGGGTTTTAGCTGCTGGAATAAAACAATAAGATTCATTCAATAAATGAAAGAAAAAGGTGTGCAACGGTTTTTTCTCGGACGGTACAGGCACGTATTCCAGACTGGCGTGGTAGTCTGATGACGGTTCTGAACTCAGGTTATAATTGAACTTGGCTTCAGCTTGACATGTCTCTAAAGTTCGCACTGCCACTACCAAGAATATATA
Organism: Neocrepidodera transversa; assembly: GCA_963243735.1. Classification (NCBI taxonomy): domain Eukaryota; kingdom Metazoa; phylum Arthropoda; class Insecta; order Coleoptera; family Chrysomelidae; genus Neocrepidodera; species Neocrepidodera transversa. The sequence goes on along the minus strand of OY725342.1, from coordinate 24,762,510 downwards.
TTACCAAGAAGCGAAGGCCGGCGAAATTTCTTTGATGTTGGAAGGGCAAAAAATTTTGTGAAAAGTGACAGATAACTAATATAACAGCTAAGTTCGGCTTCGTTACTCTTGTCACTCGTTTTACCCCGCTCTTGATCTATCCGTTCGAGTACTGACAAAAATTCATTTAAATTCATTTTATATATAATCCGTACTTTAATCAAAAATGTAGCATCTTTAGACAGAATTGACATTGACGTTTAACTAACATAACTCGTGCATGCGCGTACACATTTTGGTCCATGCAAATACCGTAGCCTTCGCTTCTTTATCGATAGGTATTTTTTGCCACTACTATTCTAATTAGGACGGCTACAGCAACTCGTACTTTGGGATACCACTGCAGCTAACTGATCGACTCCGGCTGTTGCATACCATAAGGTCGGCTGGGTATGCGAAACAAATACACGAATGATTCCATCTTTCGGCCGGGATTACAACTGGTACGTCTGACCTCTCACATATTTTTAAAGTAATTCTAAATATTTTAATTATCATAGAAAATAACTTCGTTACAGTGTTCTAGCTCAAAAGTGTCTGCTTCTTCTAACGCTTGGTAATTTTTGTAGCCTTGTCTAATTACCTCAGAACTTCAATTAAGCAGCTCATATTTCTTTCATTCGATAGAAACCCTTCTTCTGAAATCATTGAGACGGTGTTTGCAGTGATTTCTATCTCTGTATACCCACATTGCCGATTTCTTCGTTTTCGTTCAACAAATTTTGTGCTTTTATCTTCTACATTTTAAGGGTACCCATTGAAAATGACAATTACTCATTGCTTAAACTTCGCTTATAAGAATGTAGTGTATTTCTTGTAGATGTTCTTTATGCTTATATGTTTCTCCCACTATACTTTCAGTAAGGGCTTTATACAAATCAGACTTTGAATGTTTTATGCATGAATCTTTAGTCGAAGGGCGACATTGGAATTGCTGATAATTCATATCGAAGTTACTTTCCCGACTATTTGGCAACACATTTCCGACGGAACAGAAGCATGGGATCTATGGCAACGGAATCATTATCAATATTAATGCTGGTCATCAAAAGGTCGAAATTCGTTACTTTGTCACAGCGTTTAATTCATACACCGAATATCTTGGTTGAAAACTTATTTAATAGTTACTCTCTCACCAAACAAGCACAGGGACAGTTGATCATATTGTTCGCAAAATGATTTCTGAACCAATATATACTAGTGCCTCTCTAGCGATTGGGTAACAGTGTTACAGAATTTTCAAAATCCCAGTCCAATGGTTGTATATACAATAGACTGATCTCTTGAAATAATTGGCTGCAGTTCTGGCATGAACACAGATATAGAGTAAGGTGATTAATTATTTTTCCGCTTTAATTTTACAAAACTTTATACTACTAACTAACTGTAACTTTGGTAACATGAGCCACGAACACTCACTTGATACAGATTTCGTTTGCCGGAGTTCTGATTTGACTTATCACTATAGGTTGTACTTGCTCGAAGTCCCTGTTAATAACAATATAATCATTAAGTATTGAAATGAAAGTGTAATTAAACATGAAGGATAATTCTATTATCTGCATTTTTGGTCTTTTGACCTATTTTTGCAAGAATCATTACTTTGGACCCACTCGCGTTTTCCAACCGGAAGTCACCACATAGCACTCCGAGCAAGTAGAAACTAGCAACATGCGCCACACAATATAAATATCGTATCGGTTCTGAATTTACACTAACACGACACTAACCAGCAATTGAAATCTGCAAAAGTGAGAAAATCGTGTACCACACCCAAGAGAAGATATCTGTCGATGCCGTTTTATTTGCATATTATATGCATCTACGTCTACGTAGAAGAAGGCTTATTGGATACGTCCGTTTAAAACACAAAATTAAAAGGACACTGAAAATTTGGTTGCTTGAGAATTAAATATCGACAGAGAAAAATTTAAAGTATTCTATAGAATAAGTCAAAAAACTTTCTTTGAATTACTGACTCTAGTTTCCCCATTAATTACAAAAAAAAGATTACACATTACCGAGAAGCAGTCACAGCTGAAGAACGACTTCTTATTGCTCTAAGGTAAGTTAATACAATTTATATCATTTACTAATTTATTTTGCAAGACAAAAAATGTTACAACATTGGTAATTCATCATATTCAAATGTCGAAATGGGCGGTATTCGATGACAGAGTACTTGTTAGCAGACTAGTTTTTTGCTCGGCAAAACTTGAACGACTGCTAGCCTAAGAGTTTGTGGATGTACGTTGTGCTTCATCCTCGTGTTTCCCTAAAATATCATCAATTATTTGAAGTACAGACGTTTTGAATGTTCGTTTTCGTCTACAGTCCATCTTTTTCATATCTGGTAAAATGTAATCTATAAAGCATTTATCAGCTTTACTTTCCATATTTGGTGTTTGAGATATGAGACGAAACCTTTTTCGTGCAGTTTGGAAAGCTAGTTTGGACCAACGTAGATCATCCGATTTTTCTGTATAAGGCTCAGAGAGATCGGTTTGTGAATGTTGACTTCCTGAATTTCATACTGGGTGATGGTAAATTTAAAGATTGAGTTCTTGATTTGATGTATGACAAATGAAATTCCATTACATCTTGTGGGATTTTATTTTGCTCTATTGAACGCAGTTCGAAGATTCTTCCATTTATATATACACTGAATCACTGCAAAATAAAAAATATTAGTTAGAACTTGGCATTAATAATAAAATGCTGTAAGCCAATACTAAGTAATAACATTTTTAGGTATTTGGCAACAGGAAGCAACTTTGCAGCGTTATATTATCAATTTTTAAGAGGAATCAGTACAATAAGCTACATTATTAAAGAAACAACAGCCGCATTATGGAAATGTTTACAACCCCTCCATAAACCGGTCAGACCGAAGCAAAATAAAAACATATTATAGCTGATCGGTATTATGAGTTTTAGAATTTACTAAATTGTTTAGAAGCTTTTGACGGAATGCATATCCGAATCAAAAAGTTTCGTAAAACAGGATCACAAAATTTTAATTAAAAGAGATACTTTTCAGTTGTTTTGATGGCATTATCTGTTGTAGATGGCATGTTTATAACAATTGATGTTGGTAATTATGGAAGAAAAAGTGATGGTGCAGTATTTAGAATAAGTAATCTAGAACGACTGCTTACTCAAACCAAGTGAATATACCATCATGGTATTGACGGTCGGATGATGCTTCTGGACTCCGGAACAAGTTGAAAATTGACTTCGCTCCCTTCAGCTTGCCCTATCTCTAAAGGCCGAGATTCTACCACTACTACTCCAATTGGGTCTGCCACAGCAAGTCGGACTTCGGACTGTCATTGCAGATCACTGATCGTTTCCCGTTGCCATATACTATAAGTTCGGCTGGTTAGGTTAGGTTAGATTATTAACCTTTTTTTTTGTCGAATTATACAGAGTTGCGCTCGCATCTTTTTTTAAAGAAACTCAATTTCTTATGAAACTAAAAAAGCTAGAGAAGAATAGATGACTTTTTTTCAGAATTTGCGGACCTTAACCTACCCTGTATCATTTATTTTTCAATCCAAATTTTGAAAAATGTCGAATATTTTTGAAGGGTGTCTTTTTTTAGGGTAAGATATTTTTCTCTCCGATTTAAAAGAAATTTGAGTTATAGATAGAGAAAGATAATTCGAATAAAGGAATCTGTTGGATCCCTTCTACTTTGGTAACATTTTTTTTGTCGAATTATGTAGAAGTTGCGCTCGCACCTTTTTTTAAACTCAATTTCGTCTAAAGCTAGAGAAGAATGGATAGTTTTTTGGAATATGCGCCCCTTAAACTACCACTCTACCATTTATTTTCTAAATCTAAATTTCGAATATTTTTGAAGGTTAGTATTGCCCTTTTTTTCAGGTCAGATATTTTTTTCTCCGATTTAAAAGACACTTGAGTTATAGATAAAGAAAGATAATTTGAACAAAGAAATCTGTTGTTTTCATGCTGAATAGTATTTTGAGAACTTCTTGGCTGGGGTCAACTCTAAGCTTGACAAGAAAAAGAGCAATACAATTTTTCTTTCTAAGGTTTATCCTAGACATAATATCATCCTTTTATTCGGCAAGACTATTAAATTGTGCCCTATTCAGTCCAGTCAAACATTTGTAATCTTCATCCTCCATAATTTGAGAATCAGACTCAGAAATGTTTGGGTGTGTTTCTAACGCACTAACACTTTCGGTCAGGCTATTTATAAGTGCTTCGTATATTATAGGTAAAAGTCCAATATATTTTCTTCAGAAAAGAGTCCATTTTCTAAGTAGTTTTCTGTATGGTAAAAAATATGAAACTACACGCACAAGTTTAAAACGGCCATTTTTGAAATACGTTGTAGAATAACAACTCCGCATCAACAACGTTTTCTCGATTTTCATTATGATCTTCGTGTAAGTCAACAGGTTCAGGATTATCTTAAAAAGTTATTGAAATAAATATATTGAATCAATTGCTGTCTTTTTATTTTTTTTGAATGTAATGTAATATTTACCTTGACGTCGAAACGCAGAATGGCCTTTATTGCATATACGCGAATGGTCTACTGGTTCAATCCATTCTACTTTACGAAGGCGTAGAGAAGGGACACTTAAAATAAAAAATATGTGATCTAAAATTTCGTCTTATATCTCGAAATTTTAAAATTTCGTCTTATATCTCGAAAGTTTAATCTAAAATTTCATGTTATAACTCGAAATTTTAAAATTTCATGTTATAACTCGAAATTTTAAAATTTCGTGTTATAACTCGACAGTTTTAGCTAACCCTACATCTCAGTTGCAGTTGATCAAATATTATTGTTTAACAGTTATTGCGTTTGATTAAGATCTTATTTTTTGTCCTTTTTCTGCTAAAGGCATTTAATACTCGACATGGCCTCAAGAGTCGTACCTACTTGTAAAGAAATACTTCCTGTTGGGTTTTCAACAAAGGGAAATCTTAGAAGTTCTAAAAAATGTTAACAATATAACAGTCCAACCAAGAACATTAAAACGCATTCTTAATAAGCAGAATCTGTTTAGAAGGAAAAAATTTTCACCTCTTGAAAACGTGGCTAACTTTGTTAAAAACAAATAGGAAAAATCAGGTCAACTGCAGGGATACCGATTCATGCATTTAAAATGCATTCAATAGGAGTTTACCGTAACACAAAATATTATTCGGGAGATGTTGCTGTTATTAGATCCTGAAGGGGTATAGATAAGAAAACGAAAGCGGCGTCATCGTCGACATTATAGTAATGAGGAACCTAATAGTGTTTGGCATATGGACTCATACGATAAGCTTAAACCTTATGGGATCTGTATAAATGGCGCTATAGATGGGTATTCACGTCATATTGTATGGTTATATGCTGGACGAACTTCTAATCAGTGTTGCCGATGCTAAAATAAAAATTATCCGAATGTCGAACTCAAATTATCCGAAATTATCCGACCGAGCGTCACATTGAACTCGAAAAAGAAGAGAGTAATCATCACATACTTAAAAGAGAAGTAATAATGACTAATGACAGTAATGACATAACAGAATTGACATTGACAAATAACAAGAAAACAAAATTATGGAGTGTAAACAGTGGAGTCCATACAAAATATGAATGGTTAAACAAACTACTGTCCTACCTACCTACTGTATATCTGATACTTACCGTCGGGAAATCCCTATTACTTTCAAGAAATCCCCTAATTTTGATTCGCCAGTGAGTCGCTGCCACAGCTATATATAATATAATATATTTCTAGATAGCTAAAGGTATAGCAGTTTTCATAGGCCAAAGTGTGCCAAGAGTTGTCTACGGGACAATGCTGCTCATGCGCAGTTTAATCATGCCAATATATGAATTTGGTATTGTTGAAGATTTCCTGATTTGTATTAAAATCTTAAAATCAGTAAATCTACTTACATTTCAAAGTACTGTGGCAACACTGTAAACTTCATGTTGATTTCAATGTCAAGCATCCAGATCCGTATTCCGTATTCATATTTCCGCTCTCCTTTGTGATTATTAAGTATTAAGTGTGGATTTCTTAGTGCAAATTTGATTTATTAAGCACAGTTCTTAGTTTGGTTTACTATTTGGACAAATAACTAGGGTAATAATAGCAAATAAAAAGACTATGAGTGCTTGTATGGTAATTTCGTGCCCCAACAAAGGGAAAATTCCGGGTATTAGCTACTTCAAGTAAGTAAACAATCCTATAAAATGATTTTGGAAAACATTAATACTGGTATTAAGACTGCATTCATAAAAGAAAATAATAATTATTAAACAATTTCTGTTTCATTATATTTGTTCACCATTCAGAACACTGATTTATCCGAAATTACCTGAAAAATTGTTCAATCCGAAAATTATCCCAAGGTAGACGAAATTATCCAAAAATCGGATAATTATCCGGACATTGGCAGCACCGCTTCTAGTGATCCTAAAGTGATCGCTGGATTTAAAATTTCGAGTTATAACATGAAATTTTAAAATTTCGAGATATAACACGAAATTTTAAAATTTCGAGTTATAACATGAAATTTTAAAATTTCGAGTTATAACACGAAATTTTAGATTAAACTTTCGAGATATAACACGATATTCTAGAATTTCGAGATATAACACGAAATTATAGATTAAATTACGAAATTATAGATTAAATTTTTTTTTAATTTTAAGTGTCCCTTCTACGCCTTCTTACTACTTCTCTAAGCGCCCTCATATTTATTAAAAATTCTCTCTATCTTGCATTATTGGAAGATGAGAAGTGATTTTTGTAATTATCACAGCCGAAATATTTTATTGGAGCCATTATACTAATGTGTGATAGAACAATGATGTAAAATACATATACAGTTTATTTTAAATAACATAGAAATAGAAACAATAACACAATAAAACAATAGTGCAGAAATAGAAAGTTTTTTTTTTAATAACACAAAAATAGATGACATACGTTAATATTAGAACATACTCTAGATATATAGAAATATAAAACAGTATTTTGAGATTGGAATTTTGAAACGAACATACTTGATTATGTTTCTCTTTTATAAAAAATAACCTAGGCTTTAAGCCAATTACAAGAATAAATAAAAAAATTTTATAGTTTTTATTCATATTAATTATTTTGATTTCTTGTATAACTGTTTTTATTCCTTCCTTACCTTTTGAGTATGTTTGCTATAGTTAAACTTCAGCTAGGCGGATATGAATTAGTTGATAAAATTTAATAATTAAGAATAAATTTCAATAATGTGACAAAAAACTTGTAGTGCCGTTTAAAAAAAACCAAGTTACTACTATAAAAAATAGTCCCTCATTTTCGGAACTCCCTGTATATTTGAAAATCTTTTCTGAAAATGCATCTAAGCAACTTTTGTATTGAAGTTTTTTTTTACAATCAATAGTTACTATTAATTGAGCTCGTTCATTTAAATGACACCCATAACTTGGACAAACCTATTTATGTCTAAAGAATTAGTTCTTATCTCAAAGATAAATTGCACTTATAATATAATCGAATTAAATATTTTATATGTCGAGTCACCATTACTATCATAATGTTAATTTGTTGTAGAATAATTATAATTATAAGTGTTTTGATAATATTTACACACTCTTTACATTATTATATAATACCAAATACATGATAAACTATAAAAACATATTAAAAAATCTGTGTAGTAACAAATATATTGCGTCAAAATCGACTGAACTAACAATATTTTGTCATTGTTTTAATCTGGCAACACTGCCTATCATCTTTTTATTTTCTCATTTCGTTGCATTTATTTCTCAGTGCCAGTGCCAGGCCAGTTATCATAGCAGATAAATATTCAAGTAATCAAGAGTAAAAATTACTTGTCGACATGGTAACCAAAGGACCAAAAATCTACGGCGACATTCGCAGCCCTTGTGTAAGGGCTTCCATTTTTACCGCAAAAATACTAAACATCGAGTTCGAGTTTGTGCCTATTGATCTACTTAAGGGCGAAAACCTAACACCAGAATTTTTAAAGGTAAATTATTTATAACTTAAATTTATTAAAACAAGATAATATATTTTTTTTAATAATAATTTTGGTAATTATCTTTATTCGGAATTTTTAGGATGTCAATTAGAATTTAATGATCAGAATATTTATTCACTCAGTGATAATTGTTAAGAATTTTCGTAAGGCAACCAATATAACAATAAAGTATTTGTTTGGTTGCATATACGTAAATATACCTAATACATGAATAATCCTACAGATAGAAGTTTTAGACGAAACATGAAACAGACAGACTTTCAATGTAAAGCCGGTGCCGCACCATCTTGACTTGAAAAGCACTTTTTGTTTTGATAAAGACTTATAATAACAAAACAATAACATCGTTTGTACAGGGTAGTAAAATTTCGAAATTGAAATATAAAAAAAAATATTTTAATTTTTATGTGACACTTTTTTGACTTAATTATCCAACTTTTAGAATACATTTTTATAATAATTCGTAGATATTTACTTGTCTTTCAGAAAAAAATTAAAAAAAAATATCCATGCTTTTATGGACTGTTATTTCAGAGTTTGTCAAATGGGCCACACACAGCAGGGGTATTTAATCACACTGGTCAACTGGGCCACAAGTTAGGGTCTGAGGATTAGGATTAACAGGTATACGTGGGCATGGTTATAAATTATTCAAAAACATTAATCATGATTTTATTGAAAATAAATTTAATTACAAATTATTAACAAATTACAATTTTCATTAAAGTGCTTAAATTTATTATTTTATTTTCCTTGCCGTTTTAAAAGTATAAATTCGTTTTTTTTTCTCTGTTCAAGTAGATCTTATTTGGTACATTTGTTTGGCTTATATATTTTTACGTACGTTTCTGTTTGAAAACTTACCAATGTATCTATAAATGTATATATTATATTGATACGCCCTGTATCAATCTAAAATGTTGATGTATCTCAATTGGGAGTGGGTTCTATATTAAATGAAAAATCATACATTTTTACACATGAATTATAAAATATTAATAAATTTTGAGTTGCCTGCTAAATTCCTCCTCTTCTTTTTCTTATCTACACCTTTGTTGATGATAATTTTGAAATCTACGTCTTTCAATTTCTTAATTTGTTTTATATTCTTAAGGGTTCCTGTTCTTCTTTGTAACCATAATACCATTGAATATTCCATTATATTTTGCCAAAACCATATTTCTTCTATCTTACCCTTTCAGTTGATAAATTGCGTATTATTTATTTTATCCAATTCTAAATAAAAATCTAATTGTTCTTCATAATTTATATTTTGTCCTTTTTAATAAGATATATACAAATTTCTTAAATTCAGCCCCTATTATTAAATATCACTAATTTCGAAACCTCTGACAAATTATCTATAAAATTATGACTTTTCTTATTATCACCCTGTATCTAATTAATTCCGACACGGTTTAAAAAAATAAATCGTTTCTAGATCCTTAAAGCTTATCCAAAATCTTTGATACTGAATGATTATTAATTTTCGTAGTTAGATTTTAAATTATTACCTTTGCAAATATAAAAAAATTGTTTTCATTAAAATTTCAAAAGACCTTCTTAGATATCTAGAATTGATGATTATACAAAAATGTTTACTTATATACCCAATTACTTTAAAATCAACTCATTATATTCAAATATAAAAACCTTTGGAATATAATATTTAGAATACAACACTTATTTATCTAATAATAATAATTAAATTCTATAAATCACACTAAATGATTTCATTATAATATATTGGCATGTGAATTGTAACATTGGGCATTTAATCTGGAATGGAAATATTCACAAGAGTTAATTTTTATGGGATGTCCATAATGTGGGATTGAATGAAGCTTCACTATCAACATAATTTGCCACAATATAATGACAAAATTTTCTTATTTTTTCCTGGTCGGGAGTATTTTTAAATAAATATGAACAAAATAGCTCTTCAACCTCTTTTGATTTTAAATAGGGTAACCCAAAAAATTATTTAAAAAAATTGCCAATTTCTGAATTGTGCTCAGTAAATACGATTAGTCCAAGTTGTCTGATTTTTCGGAGCCAAGCCTATCCCAGATGAAATCTATTTCCACTATGTGTTTATTTATAAATCAATCTAACCGCATTGTGAATAAGTTTGTTCGACTTTCAAAAATCAAAACAGTTACAAAATATTTGTAAACTGCGCAGAACTATCTGTGCACTCGTTTGATATTGAGATTGTGTTTAATTTAGTTCAAAATATGAGAAAAACGCGAATGCATAATTTTTTTTTTGTCTTGGCTGACTGCTTGTTGGCAAGTGACAACTAGGAAAAGTAAGTCTGTTGTCTGCGTTATTTTGTTTGATTATGTTTAATTGCTGTAACACATTTTTTAATTTATACTTTGGATGATGGTAGATTTAAACCTGACAATGACTTAAAGTAATCCATTATCAACCTAAAATGAAAAGTTTAATATTGAAACTCGATGAAGAACTTGAAGATATATCATTTATATCCATTATATTTTAATGATATTAAAGCCACAGAGAAACAATAACTAGAGCGCATGTGCAATCCAAACTGTTCTGATTAATTCTTACCAGTGAGCAAGTGCAGTCCCGGACAATTTGGTACAGTCCCGGATTGTTTAAAAAAAACCGCGAAACTAGTTCAAAAAAGTTCACAACACAACGAACGCGATAGTATATGCTGCGCAAACTCTTGACTATTTTGTACCGGTTGTAGTCACAAGAAGAACAAACCTAATACTTCTTTCAAAATCTATGATGATTTTATTTTGTGAAAAATCTAAATTCCGTTGGTTACATTTTTCTCTAATTGCCATTATTGCCGCAGGTATCGTGGCCCAGATGAACAGGCCACGGGGGTGAAATAAACTCAAAACCTTCAAAAAATATAATATTCAGGTAAGAGTAGCCCAGTTGACATACGCCCATTTATATTTCTGAAACAAACTTTAAGTGGTTAATCATTTTTATAATCTCTTTTCATAACAAGCGTGAGTATCTAAAAAGGGAACCATCCGAAGAACAAATAGGAAAATAAATGTATTTACCTATTTTTTCTATTTTCCCTGTTTTCTCCTATTTTTTATTAACTTTTCCTATATTTAAAATTTTTCCCTGTCTTTTCCTATTTTCCCTTTTTTCCACATTTTTTTCTATTTTCCCCATTTTTCACTATTTTTCGTAATTTTTAAAGGTTTTCCCTACTTTCTCCTGTTTTTTTTACTTTTCCCCATTTTTTTTGTATTTTTCGTATTTTTGCATATTTTTTCTTATTTTTACTTTCCGAACCCAACAAAGGTGTATAGAAGGAAAGTATTGTGATCATGATATTTTGGCCTAAATATGTATTTTTCGCCCTCTAGCGGCGAAACTATGGGAAATTCGAACATAGTTAAATATAGAAATTACAGGAAATTTGTCTACAACTTTGCGTTACAAAATTTTGAACTCAAAATTTGGAAAAATTACGGAAAACCTACATGCACATTCTTTACGCGCCCTCTAGTGGCGCAAATATTGAAAATTCTGGAAAAAGCTCGATACAAAAATTGTAGGAAACTTTATGCTCTAAAACATTGCACTAAAACATTTTTTACTAAAGTGTATTGTTTGTCCTTAAAATTTAAAAAAGAGCAAAAAATCTTACATGTGTGTTCAGTCAATGTCGGTCTTGAGGACCTTCTACTGTACGAATTTAAACCAAAAACTAATTGTCGCATTCCTGACATACACCAACCCTTTATACCCATAATTTTAACTTGATTGGTCCAACTGTTCGGCAGTTATCATGGAAGATATTTCCATTAATATCTCGATTTTTTTTTGCTATTTCACTATACTTTCCCTTTGATGGGACCGGGAAAGTAAAATTAATTATTAAATTTTTAATTAAACCTTACCTTGAACAGACTTCTTTAAGCAACGACGTCACGTTACTTTTGTTATTACATTTTATTCTATAAAATATACATTTCATTCGGTTACTTGATCGGTTTAGGTCGACAACAAATACTCTTATACTCTGTCCAATATTTCTTTTTTCTTAAAATAACAGACATCAGGCTGACTAGTAACTTGTAGTTGGTTGAGAAAAGAAAAAAATGACTGAAGTCACCGTAGATCTCATGCTGACGTTTCAACTTTTGTAATGTCGTCCTCAGGACAATGTACAGTAGAGCTCGATTATTTTGAGATGAGTACATTTAGTTTTGGCCACGCCCCAGTTGGCGCAGCACGTCATAAACTTTGTGAACCTTATTTTATGGCGCTAAGTTCAAATCTGCTGTAGTAGGGGTATCTGATATTTTAGCAGTGGCGTGTGTACATTAATAAAATATTTTAAATTGAAAATACTTTAAAATAAAAAGTAGCATTTAAAATTTCAACTATTTGTTAGTTAAATTGCTATTAAACTTTAAAGTAATAAAACAACTAAAAGTTTAAATAAATAATTTAAATTTTATTCAAATGTTTATAATTTTAACTGTTTCCATTACTATCTTCGAAGTCCGAAAGGTCGGAATCCCATCCTATTACTTCTTTCGCTATTTCTTGTATGTCGTTTTTTATTGCCTATTTCCCCATTCTTCTTTCGCATTATTATGTTCTTACCTCTCGGATGACCCCGTATTGACGCAAAATATGAGGGAAACAGTATATTCATCCATCAGATGTCCTTTTTCCTTAGATTTTGCGGAATGGTCCACCACGTTTGACCATTCTTCCGACGTTATGCTTTCAAATTTTTTTCTTGCTAACTTTTCAACATCATCCAACTTAAATGTTGTATTATGTTGACCCACCCAATTTTTTACCGTGGCCGATATTTTTTCGATGGGATTTAGTTCAGGGTAATACTTTGTGACCATTTTCTTCAAGAAGATCATCTAAAAGAAAATTCGGCGCGGGTCTGTGAGCTTTAATTAATGTGTACAGTTCTGGTTTGGTCATTTTAGCATCATACGGAATATGGTTTTTAATGAACCATCTTTAGCCTCGTTTTTCATAAAGTTTAACAGGCGTGAAATTATTTCCTTGGCTAATTTTTTTGTTCCATTTCGAACAACAAGCTAAAAATTTAGGTTTCATTAGCATTTTTGAAAATATCATAAAAATAGGATACAAATTAAAGGCTCAGAATTGATTTAAAATATTTCAGAATGTACGGTTTCGTCTTAGATTATTATTTAGTTGTATTTAAATGTACTTACCAAAATACACATAAAATGAATTAAATTAAAGTTTATATAGACACACAAATCGAAGCACAAAAACACAAGACAACTCAAAAGAGCTAAATAAATGCAATAAGTACAAATAAGTAACACTACGCTACTGAATCCAAATTTCATGAGCGACAGGCGACTCGGACCACAGTTAAAGCTCTCTGACCACGCCTACAAACTCAAATTGGTTTCTGCACATTATGACGAAATGTACTCATCTTAAAATAATCTAAGCTTCTTGTCTTATTAAACATATATTAGAAAGGACATTTACATATACTTGAATTTCTCTTGTTTGTATAGTATAAATGAAAAAAAATACTGTGTTTTGGTTCGAGCATGAACTAAACTGTATCTGTAGATTAGGTTAGATTTCTAAATTTCACTTATGACAAATGAGTCTAACGACAAATAATGACCTACATTAGTAAGAATTTATTGAACTCTCATTTTTACACCATCGATATAATAGGGTACACTACAATTTCGGATGAGTTTGTTAACATATCGACCAACCTACAACAAGTAATACAACGCTTTGGAAGCCGCGAACTATCGAGATACTTGGAATAAGGCGATTACTTCCGGTGGACAAATTAAAAAAATATTGCGAGTGGTAAAAAATTGCATTATGGATATGTTTGCCAGGTATTCACAAGAAAAATCTGGTAAGGGTTATTTCTTGTAGAGATTCTATTTGTTTCTTGAGATAGATTTTGATATTATACAAATGACGAGATAAATAGGATTATACAAATGACGAACGAAAGAAAAAGTTCTTTTATTTACTACCGTATATGTAATAGCTCAATTACACAGTTTTTAAAGGTCGGGAAATAAGCTATTACAAACTTTACTTCCTGCCCACGGGTGGGAAGTGATATCTGTCACTTCCCGCCCGTGATCCGGATAGATTTCTCTATACCTATCATATCAGCAGAAAGCGATACATAGTGTTATTAGTTACAACAATAAAGTAACAGACTTTAACAAACCATAGGTATTTTCAAAACCTATTTCATTTGTTTTAATGTTAATCGTAATGTTTTGTGACTATAATTTGTCATTTTCCTTTTTTAATTTTTTTTTTAAATTGATAGTAAAAATAAAATGTCATGTAATTTCTAAATGCTAAACTATTTTGATTTCAAAGAAAAGTAGACTAGAGTATTTTAATACACATGTCACATAGTCACTTTTAAAATTAATAACTCTACATTCTTTTCAAATTGTGGATTAAAATAAAATGATTGTGAATAAAATAGGATACAAACCATCGCGGAAATTATCATTCCTGTCTCGGGCAATAGAGCACCTCGGTGATCTATATTTGCCCTCGACAGTAATAATGCATTTCCCGCCTAGGTATGTAATCTACTATTACGTGTTATAACAATCAAAAGTCGATAACGGCCAGCCAGAGATGGACTTACGAAGAGTACGTCGAATTCGTATGTACTGGGTACGGTAAAAAAACGATTTCAGTAAGTCCTGAAATTGTTCAGGATTTTCAGACCTAAAATCGACCATCATAGGATGGAATCTAGGGCATAACCTCTACGGGTAAAACCGCGATGGACAGAATCGCGACGGAAAACACCGCGAATGGACAAAACTGCGAACGGACAAAATTGCGAACGGGCAAAACTGCGAACGGACAATACCACGAATGAGCGAAACCCCGAGAAGAAATAACGAAGTACGGAAACAGACAGTGTCGTAGATTCTCTACGTTACCTATAGGGCACACAAGGATCTGGTTTACTTAAGATCCCATCACAAGTCTCCCATCAAATAAAGTGAGAAAAAAACGTTTTCTACTTCTCAAAACTAGCCGACGCAATAGTTAACTTGTTATCTCACTCTAAAAATTACTTACTCGCGCAATCTTCTTCAATGCGCAAACTTTTCAAGATTGGTGTACGTAGACGTCAGTAATTATTCTCTGTCACGGTTTTGTTCGTTCGAGGTTTTGTCCTCGCGGTTTAGTTTCTTACCTCTACAGAATTCGCTTTGGAAAAACTAGAATTAAAAAAAAATGTAAGCATTTTTAATAAATAATTGAGCAATTTCATTGCTCTACAACATTTTTCGATTTTCCTAAAAATGCAGTGAATAAAAATTTTCCGTTCATTATTATTTATACATTATTTATTTATCAAGAGTAGTACTTGACCGGAAGTTCCGTCAATATTCTATACAGGGTGTTTCATTGGGAAACGGATATACGTTAACTGCAGATAGGGGGCACCTAGGTGATTCTAAATAACTATCATATGATGGGTCTAGTTATTTTTATAACCTAGATACGTTTTATCTATTTTATCCATTTCCTTAATGGCCTATAACTTACGATCAACTCTGTATTTTTTTTTATATTTTGTCTACCATTCTTCATAAGTTGTAAAATCCCTTGAGATATTCATAATAAACAAAATCCAGGTCCGACTTCACAAAAAATGTACAAATTTGGTCATTCCTAAAACAACACCCTGTATTCCTGAATTTAAAATTTTTGTTTCAATATTCAAAAAGAGCGCAAAAAACTGAATCTAAAGATGAACCTTCGGAGTTTGCGCAGAATAGTTTACTACTTCAATTTTATATTCAAATTGCTTATTTATTAAAATTTTGGGAAGTCAAAATGAAATCTATCGGATTGTTTAAATTTGTTTCATTTTAATGACAATTGTCTTATCTTAAATAATAAATTTTGTGAAATTAGATATTAATTAATGGTATTTTGGCTTTCTTCAAATTGCAATAAATTAAACATCTTATAATATTTCAAACATCCTGTATAAAAAAGTCCGTAACCTATTAATATAACGGTAAAATGAAATTTAACACAGCCTATTTAAAGAAAACACTAAAAATAATGAAACTCCGGACTTTTTATACAGGGGGTTTAAAATATTATTACATGTTTGTAACGTTTAATCCATTGCAATTTGTAGTAAGCTAAAATATCATGAATTAGGAGACCCGCATACCACGTGACTTACTCTAGTAATTTTTTTCTGCGCAGAACATATTAGAGCGCCACAAAACATAATTATTAAGTTTTGGGCGAGATCTCGCCTAATGTCGCAACTAAAAATATGCGATTTTCTTCTTGATATTTAAAATATTTATTAGAAGAGCGTGTCTGTGCTACTTTTACTAAAATAATTTTTTTAAAAGTACCACAGACGCGCTTAAAAATTATATACAGAATCGATTGATGAAAAGAGCAGCTTCTTGTCTTTAATATTAACGGAGCGCCCATCCAAAAAGGAATTCGAAAAAGATAACATATGGAATTGGCGCCTCTTAATACTGATTTCACAATATTTACTTTTTAAGATTAAATAATTGTCATTAAAATGAAACAAAATGTAAACAACCCGATGGATTTCATTTTGATTTTCCAAAATTCTAATAAATAGACGATTTGAATATAAAATTGAAGTAGTAAACTATTCCGCACAAACGCTGAAGGCATATCTTTAGATTCAGTTTTTTTCGCTCTTTTTGAACATAGAAACAAACATAATTATTTTTGGGGTATATAATGGGGTATACGTAACGCAAAGTTGCCGTTATATTTTTCAGTAGCAGAAAAAAGGAAATTCAATATTTTAATAGAAAAATGTCTGTGTCAAAATATTTTTCAAATTCTGCTAAAATTACTATTTTAGTATAATACCTTGCTAGCTTTTAATCTTAACGTCTCTTTTCTGCTACCAGGGCTAATCTGGACGGGATCTACAACTTATCGTGAGCTCCAAACCACGGTGTTCATTCACCCTAAACCCAAAACTATGGCTTTGTCATTCAGGTAATCTACCGACTGGTAACCCCTATCAGTTCCTTTAGATATCCGATCTCATCCCGCTTGGTTACTAGCGTGAATGAAACTGCGCATGGCACAAATACCTTTTTGCACTTACCCAAAGTCTTACCTTACTTTAATTCCACTTGAGATTAATGGGAATGGAAGCCACGACCCGAACAATGACCAAGTATAAAGACCGATGTCCTAACCAACCTGGCCACCGTGTCCGGTAGAAGTATAATACCTAATGAAAACTAATTTTCTTTTAGAACTAAAATTAAAATTTTTTGTGACTTATCCTTCCATTTCTGTATGTAATTAGCTAATTTTTGTTCGTAGCCGCCTATTCTGAACGCCACAAAAAATATAAACAAATTAGTAAAACGAGAAAAGGAGGGTATCGTTTTAAATGGGTGTTTTGCGTTTCTCATGAAAAAAATTTTTATGTTTCAAAAACTTGAAAATCCAAGAGAGGAAAACGAAAAAAAATGTTTTATATTAAAACTATAAGCTTAAAATGAATTTCCATTGCGAGAAATTCTAAATTACCTGATTTTTAGGATGTATACGGACGGCTAAAATTATTAATAAATAAAACATATTTAATGGAAGAAATCTCTTTGAAATGAAAAAAAAATACGTAGAATGAATCACTAATATTTTTAAAACTATTACATCTGTCTAAAAAAGCCCAAATATTTAACAATTGTTAACTGAAAAATCTAAGAACTGTAAAAGTTTGACATTTATTATTAATATCCAAGTTGTTAAACCAATTTTTAAATATGGCAACATCGCATGTCTTAACACAGAACCACAGTAGCTCCTATATGAGGTGGAGCTTTTGGGAAACAAATACTCATTATTGTGCGCATGCGTCGTTAATGTTAGATTAGGTTTTTTCTGATTATTTATATAGAATACAAATAAAAAAAACTTTTATTTGGATTTAACGGGGGTTAATCAGTAACATAAAATTGCATTTATTTTGCATTTCACAAAAAAAAAAATTTATGGAATATTTGTCTTCCAAAGACGCCACTAAAAGGCACCGAATCCTCGGATCGGCTCGGCTACTGTCGGCAAGATTGGTCTCGCGCGAAATTTAAATTCGCGCATGCCGTGCTGTCGCAAGAAAAGAATACAAAAATCTAACCTCAATTCTAAAGTAAACAAAACGCATTTTTAGTAGAAATATTTGCAAGAAATTTTGAATATTTTTGTGGTTGATTTTGTTCTACTTATGAAAAGTATTGGCTTATTTAGTGTTTAGAAATCATAATTTGTTGTTCATGAATTATAGAATATTTCGTAATGGGAGAATCAAAGCAAGCTATAGGTAGTTTGTGAAAATGTGAATATTTTTTTATTCTATGTTAAGAATTGTTACATATCTACATAATCGAAGAAAAATTTTTTACCCATAGATGTATAGTTATACCTACCTGCAACCTTTTGAAATATGAAACAGAAGGTAATGGAATATTTTATTTTCAGGATATAATAGCAAATATCGTGGACGAATTGAAAAAGCTTGTGGATCTATAAAAATGTATGGAGTATGCCCATCTTGTTTAAAAATCTTACATTTTCTTGAAAATGGTAATCAGAATTGGCATGAGTTTCTGTTTTAATTTTAGAAAAATTCACTGTGTGTCTCACTGGGCCAATGGCTCTTAAATTGGTACTATACAAAATACTGTTACTGTCTTGGGTGAAAATCTTCCAATACTTCGTGACGAAGATTTTTGTTTAGGATATATGAATGAGGCTATATGGAATGTAAATTGAAGGATTTCGACAGAATAATATGTATGGATGGAACACATTGCCAAACAAACCAAAACAGTGACTTTTTACCTCTCGCCCTTCAGATAAGAGAGGTATAGGAATCATGCTAAAAATTGGGTAGTGAGTTTTCAACGGATAAACACGTTTTGGGGTCCCTAGAATACGATTTTGATATTTTCCCGATGATGTCTGTGTGTGTGTGTTAGTGTGTGTGTGTGTGTGTTTGGATGGATGTTGTAGTAACGATAACTCAAAAACTACTGAATAAAAAGATTTGAAATTTTACATACACGATTCTGATACCCTAGATTAGATCTGATTAGATTTTGGTGCCAATCGCACAACCGGAAGTGGCAGTTGCTATGGGTGATGACGCCATTATTATACAAAACGGCAATAAAGTTTTACACATATATTTTGTATACCATATAGTTTATTTTCATCTCATTAAAATTTTCGAAACTTTTGCCATTGTTGCCAGATTTACAAAAAAATAATTTTTTTTCATACTTTTTTGTGTCAACCTGTAAATTTTTGATTCAAAAATGGCGAGAGGTCATGTGCTGGCCACATCAGATTTTTTAAAGTAGTTTATTAGACCAAGTAGTACAAGAAATTTTTTTAAGCGCACTTCGAGTCAGAATGCAAAACTTCATACTGCAAAATACGTAAGGTCGTCATATGTGTGATTACTCATATTATTCAATAAAAACTACCATGTGTAAACACATACATTTCTATGTTTATATGAGCAGGGTAAGTGAAGCGATTCTGTTTTAGGTGAAGTTGTGGAAATATTTGTGAAAGAAAAACCATCAGTCATCGGTATCGCAAAGAAATTGAAAGGTTTATTGATAAAAAAGATGTGAAACAGTTAGAAAAACATGAAAGAATAAAAAAAGACATTTTAGTTTAAACTGTATCAACACTCCAAAGATCGTTAAATACTAAGACATGATAAGTACTGGATAAATGTTCAACATATATGTATGTGATTCAAAATTCGTATTTTTTTTAATAAGATGTATGGGACAAACTAAGACAAGATTCTTTAAAAAAAAAACCCAATTACATTTTTTTTAAACTTTTTTTTGTAGTTGTAGCATTTGTTATAGGCGTATGTTAGGGCGCTTCAGTATTTTGTACTTGAATTAGTGGTAATAGAGTTTAATATTAGTTTCTAACATAAAAATATATATTGTAATTAGTGTAGTGTTTTTCGAAAAAAAAAATACTTAACTCGTAATTTTCTTGCAGTTTACTCTTACGAGTTGTAATTGAAACTGCACATATCCTTTCATTTCAATAAACTGGTAGAGGATAAGTAAATGTCTTTTATTTAATAAAAAATGGATATATAACAATAACATTCGCAGCATATTAAAAAATGCTTGTAAAGTTTATAAGTTCTATGGTAAGAATTTTTACTGATTGTCATGCTCAACTGGGTTTTGAAAGTCACAAATCTGGTGTAAAATTAAAATTCCAATTGAATATTTTCAGTCTCTCTTATACCTACCTATTAATTTTTTATTTTGTACTGTCATATAAAAATGTATACATTTCTTTCATATTTATATTAAAAATGGTTGCAGGTATAACTATATACATCTATGAGTAAAAAATGTAACAATTCTGAACAAAGAATAAAAAACATTCACATATTCACAAACTATATATATAGCTTGCTTTGATTCCCCAATTACGAAATATTCTATAATTAATGCACAACAAATTATGGTTTCTAAATACTGACCCTCAGGGTCACTTTTACAAACTCCGTATAAGTGTTATACTAAGAATAAATGTATAGCCGTTTATGTACCTTAACCATAGAATAAGCTTTATCCGACGTTTGTAAAAGCGACCCTAAAAATAAGCCAATACTTTTCATAACTAGAACAAAATCAACCACAAAAATATTCAAAATTTGTGTTCTTGCAAATACTTCTATTAAAAATAAAAATGTGTTTTGTTTACTGTAGAATTGAGGTTAGATTTTTGTATTCTTTTCTTGCGACAACACGGCATGAGCGAATTTAAATTTCGCGCGAGACCAATCTTGCCGACAGTAGCCGAGCCGATCCGAGGATTCGGTGCCTTTTAGTGGCGTCTGTCTTCCAATAGCTTCCCCTACTATGAGCCTTATACTGTGACAGAAACAGCTTCTTCTACTATAAGCTGTGACAGAACTAGGACTTTTATGTTTTTTTTTAACTTTAATATGTTTATTACCCGTATTGATAAGCAAAGACCAGGATTTAACGATCAAACGTTTAATTTCAAACATTTAATATTTTTGAGACGTCTTAAGGTAGATCAGTTTAAGAAATAAGCGAAAGATGGCGCCAGTCGTCAATTTAAGTTTAAATTATCTATTTAAGCGAAGATGGCGCTATAATCGAAGTTATTTATTTAATTATATGCTAACCTTTTGCAACAAAATGCCCT
Source organism: Neocrepidodera transversa (assembly GCA_963243735.1). NCBI lineage: Eukaryota > Metazoa > Arthropoda > Insecta > Coleoptera > Chrysomelidae > Neocrepidodera > Neocrepidodera transversa. The sequence goes on along the minus strand of OY725342.1, from coordinate 24,741,129 downwards.
ATAATTATTGTGTCGCAATGTTCAAGAATAGTATTTTTAATAGTGATTCAAAAACTAGAATAAATATGTAATTTCGACGCTAACTCCCCCTTGGTTATTTATAGTATTGAGGTGTAGTATTGCCGGTACTATAGAGAAAACTGTCGACTGTAAACCGAATTCAAATAAATCCGAGTGGCACCATCTTTCTCATATTTGTTTAACTGATCTACCTTAAGTCACAGATTTTTTTAAATTATAGGTTGAATATAGGTTTAAAAAATAAGGGTTAAATTTTTATTACTCAGGTTTTTAATGGTCCATTAACCTAAAATCAAGCAAACACCCCATTCGTGTAAGAAGTTTAAATGTTAATCTTTTTATTGATCTAACAGGATTACAATATAACGTCAAATAAAATATTACTAACACAGTTTTTAAAAGGTTTATTCAAATATTTATCAATCTTAATTTTTTAAATTAACGTGAAAAGTATAGTTAGTATTGTTTGAAATATTGAAACTTTGATATTTTAAATCAGATGAAATGCCATTTAAATTAATACCTTTTGCTCTTCCATCCATTTGATGAACTTGTCATAATCTTTGGTGTCTTCTGATTTTTGCTGTATTAACCGCGATTCTGCTTTATTATTTTAGGTATCAATGTTAGAACTTATTTTTAAGTAATATGCAACCAGTACAACTGTGGTGACAACAATAAATCTTATGTGATAGATTGCAAATTAATTTTTGTATTTGTCATTTCGATGACAGCTGATGCACTAATTCAACCAGTTTACATAATTGGTTCTTTATTTCCATTTTTTGTAGTAATAATACCAGTATTTATGATTTTAAAGTGTACCAATAAAAAAAATAGCAGAAAGTATTCGTGGATAACTGGTCTTTAAAACACTTGACCTATTTCGAGAAAAATCGCGCGTGTTCTATTAAATGACAGCTGGCCGCCATGTTGCCAAATCCTCCTTGTCAGTCCTTGTGATTTCAAAATTTCGAAATTAAAAAAAAGTATGTTCCGGGGCGTTTTAAAGAAAAAAATTTTGGGAAATCAATTTTTTTTTTAATATCTTTTAGTGAGAAAAATTTCGTACGGGGTCGCAAAAAACCCAAAAAACGATACCCTCCTTTGTTTGAGCAGACCCCAAATCGGCTGAATGAATTTGTGAAAGTATTTGACCGTGGTGGAAAAGTGCCGCTTGGAGTTGGCCGGCGGGGAGATAAGAATACCTCAGTATAAGCTTGCCGGCCGGGTGCTAAGATCACCGAGGTAAAATTATGGTGACTGGATTTCAAGGGTCGAAATTCGAGACGCTATTTGTAATATTTTTTTTACAAAAATTAGAAAAATCGAAAAAATTTGAAAAAAAAATCGGAAAAAAACATTACAAAAAAAAAACAAAAAAACTTTGATAAAACTTGAGAGAGAAATTAAAAAATGTAGAGAAAAAAATTACTTGTAAAATTGTAAAATACGGACAAAATGAAGAAATCAAAAAACCGAATAAAAAACGCTAAAAATCGCAAGAGAAGCGAAAAAAAAAATGAAAAAAAAAACGCAAGAAATCGAAAAATGTCACAAAAATCGCAAAAAACGCGACAAAAAAAACAATGAAATAAAAGAAAAAAAAAATTAGAAACCAAAATAAAGAATAGAAAAACAGAACAATGAGAAAAAATGCGGCAATATTTACACCTGACACGAACACAATTCAATACACAACACAGAAAATTATATAATATTTGAGGTAAATAATCCATATCACGCATCAAGGGGCTAACCCGGTACTGTTTATACCACTTTGTTATTTTTTAAGACAACCCCTTAAGCTAAAAACATCTTATTTAAATTGCTCAGGCTTTATGACGTCATACCAGAAGCTTTTCCTACGTCACATACTTTATCGATAAGGAGTGTCTACTTAAATCATTCGATGTCTCTTTGATAATCGAATTGTTAAATTATGAATAGGTTATTTGCAATAATTATTCATAATACCTATTAAAGTTTCGCGGCTCGTGCGTTGTTTTCCTTAGACCGCTGAGATATGTAATGACAATGAGAGGTCCGCATTTAGGACCAAACACCACAATATTTTTTTCGAACATATTGTGACCTCCCACCCCCCATGCTACGTAATGTTTTACTATTTGCAAGAAATTATTTACCCTGTTATTTATTTAACAATGAATTTTACATTTTTTCTAGAGCCACAATAGGCCTATGTCTATTTCATCAGTTTATCTCTTTCTCTTAATTTTTTTTCGTAAATTTTTGAATTTCCGACTGTTCGTTTTTTCCGGCTTACGTAGAGGTGCCGGTAATGCCGCATAGTTAGATAAAGGCTACATTTTCAAAGAGACCGATATTTTTTTTTTTGATGTGGGGAATGCATTTACGCACACCCAATGATCTTCATCTTCTTACTCTTTCGTCCACTGCTTTCTGTCTCAAAACGTCGGTTATGAAGCAATGTCCTTTCTTAAAATTTTCCTCCTCGAAGGCTGCGGGGGTTACATCTCCTAGACCTATAGCCAACCTCGAGCATTTGTCACTCCACCACTGGCAGCGGAGAATGGTATGTTCCGGTCCGTCTACCTCTTCTGCACAGTATACACACCTTGTATCTGCTGTCTTCCCTATTCTAAAGGTGTACGTACCGAAGCATCCATGTCGGCTTAGGAATTGCGTCATGAATAAGTCCACTTTCTTTAAGCGGCACTCCAGCCATGCTCTGAGGTCCGGTATGATCTGCTTAGTCCACTGGGCTACCGTATCCAGTTTAGCCCACCTTTGTATCCACTTCTCTATGGTCACCCGTCTTTTCCTGTTTTGGTCTGCCACCGTTGCCCGCTCTGAAGAGCCTCACCCGCTCCTCGATCTGTATATCAACCGGAGGAATTCCTGCTATAACGGCAACCGCATCAAAAGACACCGTCCTGTAAGCCCGGGTAACTCGCCTTGTATTTTTTTCTTTATTACCTTTGCCCAAATGGGTGCTGCGTATAGGATCACGGACGTCACCACTCCTGCACATAATGCCGGGACCTCTCATATTCGGTAGCAGTCTAGCTAGGGCTGCTGTCTGCCTCCTGGCCTTCCTACACGTTTCCTCGGTGTGCTTATTAAAGATAAGCTTGTCGTCTAGCCAAACTCCGAAGTATTTTACATACTTGCTGGCCGTTATAGTGGTGTTTCCAACTTGGAACCCTATCCCGCCCCTCTTTCTGGGACACATCAGCACTATAGCCTCAGTGGAGGGGCGAGCAAACGCTCCACTCACATTGAACCTACCTACACTTTTTCTACCTGTGGCCTTTTTACCCAAATAGCTGTGATCGTCTTGTGTTTAGTTAGGACCCACGTTGTGTTTCATAATCGTAGTTAATAACAGTAGCATTATTATTAATAATTGTAATAACCCCAGAAATTCTTTTAAAGTTTGGTGTCAAGTGAACGTAAATCAAAACAGAAAAATCTCAAGAAAATATTTATTCATTAAGAAAATTTACTGAAGAATGATGGCGCCATTTGGCATAAAAGGTATAAGGAAAACCGAACAACCTGAAAACTTAACCACCATCATAATAAATGTATTAATTATGAATTAAACAAGTGTGTTGACAATAAATACATTAGAAATCAATTGTAAATAGTCTTTTTGGATCTTATAAAAACTCCATCCAACGAATACCCACTACTGGGACATTTGTGTACAAAAAATTCTTGATAGCTTTAAATACCGTAAATGTCATCGGATGTGCACTGTCTCTCTCTGCATTATTGGCAATTATTACTCTTTTGGGGTCTCAGAAAAACCTCTTTTTATTATTATATTGTTTGTATGGACAACCATATTGAGTTACTTCCAAATCAATACCTGTGATGTAACCCATATTTCAGGCTGAATACTCGTTGGACACATTTTATAAATCTAAAATAATAATTTTTAAAGACGTTGTCTGGTCAAAAATACCATTTGATTTAAAACAGTAGTTTAAATCTCAGTTAAAGCATTTAAATTTTTTTATATTTCAGATAAATCCTCTCCACACTGTTCCTGTATTGGACGACAATGGTTTTATATTAACTGATAGCCATGCTATTATGATTTATCTTGCAGAAAAATATGGAAAGGGGAACTCACTGTATCCCTTAGATTTTGGAAAACGAGCCAAAATTAATCAATTTTTGTTTTTTGAATCTGTCAAAATATTTGGTGTACATGTTATCAATGTGGTAGGACAAAAATATCAAAATTTAATTGTTTGATATATTTAAAAGTAAATTATATAATTTTAGATGCCGATATTGCGAAGAGAAAGAAACAATTATTTAAAAGAATTGAATGAAGAAATTAAATCAGCCTATGGATATTTAAATACTGTTCTTAAAGATACTAAATATCTAACAGGTAATGAGATTACTTTAGCTGATATCACTGTATGGACTACAGTAACAAACACTCAAATATATCTACCAGTAGATGAGAAAGAATATCCAAATCTTGCAAAATATTTGAAACTCATGGACAATCTTCCGTACAGAGAAATGAACCAAGAAGGATCGAAAGACTTGAAAAATGTGTTGGAAAAATTAACTCAGTAGAAAAATAAATATTTTTTGTTACTAATTGTTTTTACTATAAACCAGTTGAAAATCCGCAAGCTTGCTTTACCAGAATAAAACCATAGAAATCATATTACACATACTGACTCTAGAATGCTAATTTATTGGAATGAAAGTGATGCTAAAAGTGCAAGACAATTTCAAATGCGTATGATCAGTACTATCCTCATTACGCACAGGGTGGGATTCATTAATATTCAAAGATCATTCCTGTTAGGTTAGGTTAGGTTAGATTAATCAATATATATTCAATTGAAAATGAATATTTTAATATTAATAGTCAAATTCAACATTATATCTACACTCTTATATGTAATTACGAATGAGCTAATGATATTCTATATAATTTCTCATATAATATGGAATCTGAAATTTTAATAAACACTGTGACTAGCCACACGTTAACCCGTGGATAATTTTATAAATTACCCACACGTGAAATGTGATTCGCTTAAATAATAAGTTTGAACATTTGTATACATGAGTTCTGGTAGCCGCGTGGGCATAGTGCCCGCTAGTGGTGCAGTGGGTCCGGGGATCGAATCTCCCACATTGCCCTTTTTTTTAAAAACTCAGGTTAAATTTAAATAGTAAGACTTCTTTTAATATTTCTTTTCTAAATATACAAGCTAGACTTGGATAGTAAAGACTTTTTTTAATAAAATAAATATTTTTTTAGGTCAGATAACCTAGTTTAATAGTTTAACGAGTGGGGAATTTCTGAAATTATCCACAGTTAACGTGTGTGTAGTCTCGGCCTTTAATAAAATACCACAGTGGTGCAAGGTGAAACCTAACCTCAAAAATTTAGGCCTCAACCAAGGATATAACTATTTTAAAATATGCAAAGTAAATTAATTACTCACGTCGATATGATCTTCACAAAAATAAAGGTGAGTAGGTACTAGGCAATATTGCTGTTAAATCTCACCTTACAAGTTAAAAAGCTGGATTTATAACTAATGAACGTCATTTTTTCCAACTTAACCATTATTATCTGCAGATATATGTTATTCATTTTGAATAATATACGTTTCCTGTTATAAGGATCTCCTAAAATCATGGTTGAAAACTGTTACACTAGAACTATGGCGAATTCTAAAAAATTAAAAGATAAAATTTAAAGGAAATTTGGTGCTCTACAACTTTGCATAAGAAAATTTTGCACCAAATTGCATTTTTTGTTTTCAAAATTTGGAAAAAGTACGGAAAACCTACATGAACATTTTTTGCGCCGCGCCCTCTAGTGGCGCAACTATTTGAAATTCTGGAAAAAGTTTATACAAAAATTGTAGGAAATTTTATTCTCTAAAATTTTGCACGACAATATTTTGCACTAAATTGTAGTGTTTGTCCTTAAAATTTAAAAAAAGCAAAACAACTTACATCTGTATTCAATCAATGTCGGTCTTGAGGACCTTCTACTCCACCAATTTAAACCAAAAACGAATGATCGCATACACCAATGCTTCATATCAAATTTCAGCTTGATTGGTCAAAGGGTTCGTCAGTTATCGTGGAAGCATAGACACAAACAGACCATATTCTAGATCCGTTATAAATCTTTTAAAGAAATGGTTTTAAAATTTAAATATGGACCGTACTTCAGTATAATTTGAAGTTGTTTCATTAATTGGTGTTAATTTTTATTAAAATAAAACAAATATAGATACAAATAGGTGTATTACAATTTAGTATAAAAAACACAACAATTTGTAAACTACATAACATAATACAAATGAATAATTTGTCATTTTATGCAGTAATTTAAATAAATGTACTATATAACTCAATATTAATATAGATATTTACAAAAAAAAAGTTATAATGGAGTAAAAACATTGAGGTATAATAAATCAATTTCAGATTAAGTGCTAATGATTTGGTCTTAATTCCTTATAATTAAACTAAAATTATTTTATAAAAGTCTCAATTTTTTCAATTATTTCTGTTTGTTTCTTAATAATTATTTAGATTGGAAATATGATATTGTGTTTGAGAAAAACAAAACAATTGGTATGTGCATCATTTTAATGGTAAAAAAATTCAGTTTTAGCTAAAAAACTGTATTTGTTAAAAACTTATTCGTTTTAATTACTTTATAATCTATCTAATTTTCTAGAAAATTAAAATTACAGTTTTTAGTTGGAAAATAATGGATACATTAACAGTTAATACAATATGATTTAAGTCAATACCTATTATTTTAAAAACAAAATTTGTAATACGGACCAGAGAGTTGTAAAAGCTTTGGCCCGAGGTTGAATTTATGGCCGTACTCATTAAACATTGATAAATCTGGTTAAGGGTAGGTAGTTTTTACAATCGACCTTCATAATGAGTCTCAAATAGCTTCTATCAACTATAAGTAATAAGCAAGGCCAGTGTGCAAATGAGGATGATTTGCACGCAATTCCGCGACGGTAGATTGTTTCAACGCCTTTATGATATAGTGGTGTTGACAGTGATCCGTGAAGTTATTTCTCACGCTGAAATTTTTAGAAAAGGACCGACCATGCACTTTTATTATGGCGGTTGGGTCCCAGGCCGATTTTTATAAAATTTGGTGCACATATTTCTCGAGCCATATGGATCATTTACTGGATTCTGTGAATCCGAAAAAACCTCGAAAAGTGTTAATATTTCAGAGCCTAAAGAGACTAATTCTACCCCCCGTTTTCGAGAATAATGAACACGATGGCGTTGGTTTAAACTCTCTCCGAGTTAACCGCACCCCAAAAAGGCAAAAGCTGTCCAGAAAGGAGTAAAACGCGCGAATACGCTCTCTCATACCAACAAAATCTGCATCACCCCCAGTTTTCAAGGATGCTGATCACGATGTTGATGCTGGATCTTCTCCCTTAAACAAACTACTCCCTCAAATGGATAAAAACTCTTCGCTCATTCGGTGCTCTTCATATAACCGTGTATCAGAGGGGTAGTTTTTGACCCATTGAGAGGTTAGTTTACTTCGGGGTGAAGATCCAGAATCACCATCCTGATCAGCATTTTCGACAACGGAAACTGACGCAGGTTTTGTCGGTATGAGACGGCGTATCGGCTTGAACCTCTTTGGGGGTAGTTTTTGGCCTTTTTTTGGAGTGGGTTCAACGTATACCACTGCTATCGTGTTCAGTATCCTAGAAAACGGGGGAGGGGAGAATTAGAATACTCAATTTTATAATTATTTGTTTTCCTAGTTTTTGTTAAAATAAAATTATCAAAAAATGACTCTTTAAGTATCGGCTAAAGGAAAGCAAGCTTAAATAAAATTGATTAAAATAAAGTTAGCATAAAATTAACGACTTCTTTTTGTTAAAATACTCTTTATGTTTATTTTCACAAAATTCAATTTTAGCGTATCGTTTAGTATATTTCATAATAATAATAAAAATATTAATAAGTATTTATGAATATAAAATTAGTAAATTAATTTAGAGAGTAAAGCACAGTAAATGTATTGAGTTTCTTTTGTCTCAAATGAAAAGAAACCGGGGTTGTCAATGAAAATTAAATGGGGCACCAGTATAAATAGTAGCCGAAAAGGAGAAGACTATGGTAATGAAAAATGTTGAAAAGGAAAAAAGAAATAAATAAATGAAATCTCTGAAACGGTCTGATAAGAAAATATGGTTCTCTTTAGGACGTAATTGTTCATTAAGACAGTTGAAGTTAGGATTATGGAGATAGAAATTGATTTCATACATCTCAAGGAGGTTTAATCTAATACCTTTTTGGCAGTCGTGTAGAAGTTAAACATCTGCAAAGGAGAAAGAATGTTTGGAGGAGAGGATGTGATTAGCAAAATAAGAAGGAGTGTTCTTTGATTCTGGTTGAAAGTCTTCTATCTAACTGTCCGATGTAGACCGAATTACAAGTCAGGACAACAGAGGTTATTATCAGTTTTAAAAGCTATGTTAATATCATATTTACGAAAAACGTTTGAAATTTTATAAAAGATATTCCCTAAGACGGCCTCGGCGATAATTTTTCTTTCGGTCCGCCAAAAAGGTATTTCGCGGCCTAGGTATACAAATAACTATTTACATGACTACACTTGGAAATAATACGAAAGTAGTTTTAACAATTTTTTAAGTAAAACGGCAATTGAAGAACAATTTATTAAGATTTGATGGTATGAGGTGTTCGAAATTGTTGCCATTTTCATTAATGCACATGTTAAATATTCTTGTCAGTTCATAGATTTTATTGTAAAAGTCGGCCATATCCTCTATTGGTTCCTGGTAAATCATACTTTTTAAATGGCCCCACAAATAAAAATCTAACGGTGAGATATCGGGAGATTGAGCGGACCAACTGAGTCCTACTCTACTGCCGCGGATATGTTTGGTTTAGATAATTAGTGACGATGTTATAATCATGTGGGGCTGCTCCATCTTTTTGTAACCACATCGTGTCCAACTGAATTGGTAATTTTTTTAACAATCTTGGTAAATCATTTTGAAAAAATTGCAGGTAAAGTACACCAGTTAAATTTTCTTCATACAGGTGTGGACCAACAATAAAATCATTTATAATGCGGCACCAAATTTACGTCAAACCTAGTCTGGAATCATGTTTGGCTCATCTACTAAAGATTCTCTTGAGACCAGTACAGACAATTATTCTTGGTCACTACTCCGTTATTGTGAAACATAGATTCCTAGCTCCAGATAAGAGTCCAGCCTACGCTCCCTATCTCCAGGTTTTAAGTGATGCACTAAATGAACTTTGTACGGAAAAAAAATGTGATCTTCTTTAGAATCCTCTAACAAGTAGAAAGAGAAATATTTGTTCCCTTACTAAATTGACATGTACTGATAAGGATTATTTTCTATCCTTTGTAAAACTACAGCAATATTTTCATCTGCTGCGGCTCTTTTTGTTCAAGCTTTATGTGATTTTTTAAAGGTTCCGTAATTACCTAAATTGTCAAATAAAAGTTTTACCATCAGGCAAAGGTATGTGTTGAAAACTTACTACATATAAACGCATTCTTTCGGCACTTTCAATAAATTAAAATCATATTTAATTTTATTTTTATTTAAAATATTGTTAAAACTATTTCCCTATTATTTCCAAGTGTTGTTTAAAGTGTTTTTTTTTCTCTCAAATTTTCAAAACAAAAATGCAGGTTGTTATAATAGTAGAAGTAGTTAATCATTGTAAAAGTAGTATTTTTTCAAATAAATTACAAAAATATCGGTTAGTACGATTTTAATTATTTGAAAAAGACAATGATTGGACTTAAATATCTTGAAAAGTATCGAATACATTATATGAATAAAATCTACTTAAAAATGCATTTTCTACAAGATCTACTACATTTGAAAGATTCTCCGATCGAAAATAAGTTTTTAAGCGCAGCGCCATCTATATTTTGACATATTTTAAATCAATCTATATCCAAAACTGAAGCTATCTCAGTGCTCTGCAAACTGGCTATTACAGAATTAAAATTTCTCTATTAATTTCCAAAATATCCAACCTGGAAGTTTTTATTGGTCCACCCTGTATATCTCCAATTATTCTTCATCGATATATACCCAGACCAAAAACCCATAAATAATACCATGGTTCTTTTAGGTTCCAATTAAATGTTACTAAATAAAAGTAATATTAAGATAAAATAAATATCAAAAAAAAAAATAAAATTAATTCAAAGTATCAAGATTACCACAAATCATTTATATTGAAATTGAGGAAAATAAATTAAACGTGGCTACGTTTCAAATCATTATTAAAAATCAAGAGAAACCAAACAAAAACTAATGATACAATAATTATTTACCAGAAATGACGAAATGGTATGTTATACACCAAGGTCGACAAGATATTTTATTTACAATCGTATATGTAATAGCTCAATTACACACTTTTTAAAGGTCGGAAAATTTGCTATTACAAACTTTACTTACTGCCCACGGGTCACTTCCCGCCCATGATCCGGATAGATTTCTCTATACCTATCATATCAGCAGAAAGCGATACATAGTATTATTAGGTACAACAATAAAGTAACAGACTTTAATAAACTATACGTATTTCCAAAACCTAGTTTATTTGATAATGTTAATCGTAATGTTTTGTGACCATAATTTTCCATTTCCTTTTTTGATTTTTTTTTGAAATGATAGTACAAAAATAAAATGTTATGTAATATCTAAATGCCAAAGTATTTTGATTTCAAAGAAAACTTGACTAGAGTATTTTAATACACATGAATTATCTCACCACTTTTGCTAATACGACGAAACCCGACCTGGCTAGACAATATTGTTATCTCCGGACACCGACTTCCTTCTAACAAAGAAAATAGTAATTCATTAGTCAGTTGTTAACATTCTTATTATAAACTAATAATTGTATTTTTCAGTATTTTAGTAATAAACGTTTTTAAATCCAAGTTTCAACCCTTACTGTCAGTAGATAGAACGTCCTTTAACTTTAAAGACTCAATAAGTAAAGGCAATGACGTTTAGAATAAAACTTTACAAGTTGATTTCTTATACAATTGTCACAATCTAAACGTCATTGTCATTAGTTATAAAACCGTTAAAGTTAAAGAACGTTCTATCTACTGACAATTAGTCTTGTAATTGGCGCAGTCAGTAGGATTGCCGGGATCGAACGTATCGAACGATCGGTTTTCGTTTAACGATTGATCGGCAACGAAAAATAAAAAACTGTGAACTGTTCGTGCAGGTGTTTGAAGTAGAGTGAATCAGTTGCTGATCTTCAAGTCTATCATAGACCTACAAATCATCCCTCTGTGCAGCCGTTCTCGAGGAATAGACAAAAATAGCTGGACTAATACGGATTCCTTATAGTGGCTAAGAATTATGATAATATACCTTATTTTTATGTAAGTGCATTTTTACCAATTTATATCTTTAAAACAATTGGAGAATTTATTTGAACAAGTTTCTATATCGACTTCAACTTACTCGGACAAACATTTAGATCAACCTAATAGTAATACTAGTAATTCAGATATATTTTCACGTTATTTGAATAATAGCTTAAAATTAAATAGAAATAAAATGGCGACTTTTAAACCGGAGTATTTGAACTGCGTCCCAACTTTTGACGGCGACGCAAATGAATTAAATCGCTTTCTGTCCACAGCTGAAAGCATAATTATTAATTTTTATGACGAGGCAAACCAAAAAAATTGTCAAAATACTTATTTAATTAATTCACTTATCAGTAAAGTTACCGGAAACGCCAAATTAATTGTCAATATTCAAAGTATAAATAATTTTCAAGATCTAAAAACTACTTTATACAGGAACTTTGCGGACCAACGTGATGAGGCTTGTTTAAATAGAGATTTTGTGATGCTAAAACAAGGTGAAAATAAAAAACCACAACAATTCTTTGAAAAATGTCTTCATATTTTAAACCTTTTAAAGACTTAAAAAGAGTATTATATAATAATTTAACATTAAATACGTTTTTATCTGGCTTAAGAGGGCCTTTAGGAACAACCATCAGGTGTATGAGACCTAAAGACTTAAATGAAGCTTTGCAATTTATAATTCAAGAAGAGAACATTCAGTATTATCAGCATTTTACAAATAAAAATCCAAATAAACAAAATTTTTCCCAGCCAAGAGTTAACACTCAGTTTAGGAAAAATTCTCCCCAAAATTGGTGTACTTATTCGTCCAATTTCAATTCGCACACTCCAAATAATTTATTTAGAACACAAAACCACTTTCCGACAGGACCTGTAGCTATTAATCCACGAACAGACATAACGCCACCTAGGTTCCCCAGAAGTTCTCAAGTTTTCAGACAACCGACACAAAATCAAAATGTTTTTCGTCCCAACCAATTTAGAAATTTCGAAAACCCTACGCCTATGAGTACTACAACGAGAAATACCGATTTCAAAAATAGCCAAAATATTCCAAGTACTTCCAGGCAATTTAATCCACCTCATAGAAACTTTGTTCCAGAGGAACATTTTAATTTAGAATTTTACGAAAACGCTCCACCTCAAAATAGTACGCTTACTGAAAATGCTATACCAGACTTATTGGACGATAATACAAATTTTCAGGAAGAGCCTCAGATTTCCGCAGACATAACACATAATAAAATTTTTCTAAACCATTACAACTTAAACGAGTTGCCTTTTGTCGAATTTCCCGAATATAATATCAAAATTTTGATAGATTCTGGATCGACAAAATCATTTATTGATCCCAATTTTATAAATAATTTTTTTCCAAATTCTATTCAAAATGATCCATTTGTTGTTACATCTGTATTCCAAGACTCTTATCACGAACACAGTGCTTGTATACCCGCATCTAATATTTTTAACATTTCTGGGAATTTAAAGTTTTATCTCTTCAAGTTTCATAAAATTTTTAGTGGACTGCTAGGAATAGATAATTTAAAATATCTACAAGCAAGATTAGATTTCGAAAAAGGGTATCTTATTACACCTCACGCTAAAATAAAACTACAATATTATAATACGAGAAATGAATTGAATTTTATCTCTGTACCAGCACGTACAGAACAAGTGATAAAAATTAAAACGTCTGTAAAAAACGGTTTAATAATAATTCCTTACACAAAAATAGATAATTGCGAAATCCCTGAATGCCTTACTAATGCAAAAAATGGCGAAGCGATAACCACAATTTTAAATAGTTCTAGTGAAGAAAAAACAATAGATTTTTCAAAACCATTAGAGGTAGACAAATTTGACAATTATCAATTTGAAAAATTCGATTTGAATAATTATGACAATTCCCATCGTCCGAATTTTGACTTTTCCAAAATTCGAACTGATCACTTAAATTCTGAAGAGAAGAAATTAATTTTAAATTTATGTCAAGAATATGCTGATATTTTTTATGATAAAAATACTCCTCTGTCTTTCACTAATAAAATCAAACACCAAATTAAAATGTTTGACGAAAATCCAGTTTATTGTAAAACTTATAGTTATCCTTTTGTTCACAAAGCAGAAGTAGAAAGGCAAATTAATAGTATGTTAGAACAAAAAATAATTAGACCTTGCTCTTCCCCGTTCTGTAGCGCTATTTGGGTCGTTGCCAAAAAGCGCCCAAGCTCTTTAAGCCCTACAAATCCTTCAAACGCGCAAACTTGGCGCGTCGTAGTAGATTATAGGAAATTAAATGAAAAAACGATAACAGACAAATATCCCCTACCTAATATCGCTGATTTGCTGGATAAACTAGGGAAATGTCAATATTTTTCAACTTTGGACCTTGCATGCTAGCGTATTCCATCAAATTGAAATGAAAGAACGCGATATACCTAAAACAGCCTTCAGCACAGAAAATGGCCACTACGAATATTTACGTATGCCGTTCGGGCTAAAAAATGCTCCGGCCACTTTTCAGAGAATCACGGACAATATCCTCAGAGGTATTCAGAATTAAAAGTGCCTGGTTTATTTAGATGATATAATTATTTTTTCTACCTCCCTTCAGGAGCATATTGAACGACTTCGGGAAGTATTTCAACGGTTAAGAGAATCAAATTTTAAACTTCAAATTGACAAATCAGAATTTTTAAGAAAGGAGGTTGCTTACCTGGGCCATGTTGTAACTCCAGATGGAGTTAGGCCGAATCCAGACAAAATTCGAGCAATTAAAGATTTTCCAATTCCAAAAACCACAAAACAAATAAAGGGATTTTTAGGACTATTGGGATACTATAGAAGGTTTATAAATAACTTTGCAAAAATAACAAAACCCCTTACAAAATGCTTAAAAAAGGGAGCTCAGATCGTACATGATCAAGAGTTTGTAAATTGTTTTGAAAATTGTAAAAATTTATTAATTAATGAACCGATCTTACAGTACCCAGATTTCAATAAACCATTTAATTTAACTTGCGATGCCAGTAACGTAGCGCTAGGGGCAGTTCTTTCTCAAGGCCCCATAGGCCAAGATCTTCCAGTGGCGTACGCCTCACGTACCCTAAACGATTCTGAAGCAAATTACAGTACGATCGAAAAAGAACTACTCGCGATTGTTTGGGCAACAAAATATTTTAGACCCTATTTATTTGGTCGCCAGTTTAAAATTATTACAGATCATAAACCATTGCAATGGCTATTTTCTCTAAAGGACCCTAGCTCAAAATTATTGTGATGGAGAATCAGATTGGAAGAATATGATTATGAAATAATATACAAGCGCGGAAAATTAAATTCTAATGCAGACTGTTTATCAAGAATTGAACTAAATACAAAAGATATTAAAGATTGTAATGGCCTTGTAAACGAGTTTAAGAATAATCCACTGAAACTTTTAGAAGACGATAACGTTTCAATGAAAGTTCACACAGACGACATTGACTATACTATCGACGACATATTAGAAACATTTGATAATCAAGAAAACGATCACGAACAACCTGCCGACGATAACGCTACAATTCATACAAATGCTGAAGGAAATCCAATAGTAGGAATCCCAATTACCGAGTCATCAGTAAACCTCGGAAAGAATCAAATAGTTATTTCATCCGTATTGCATTAACCAGCAAAACCTAAAATTAAAATTCTATTCGAAAGAAAGCAACGAATCTTAGTCCAAATCTCGGATAATAATTTTGATAAAGACATTATAAACTTTGTGAAAGACTATACTGCTCCAAATGTACCGTATTACTTATATTTTGAAAAATCTGACATGTACGAGCCATTTTGCGAAGTAATCAGGAAAAATTTTAAATATCCTTCAATAAAATTTAGAAAATGCACATCGAAATTAATCGATGTTACCGAAAAAACCGATATTCCAGAAATTATTCAAGCGTACCACGAAGGTAAAAGTAACCATCGTGGCATCGACGAAACATTAACTATTGGCCAAATCAGAAGAAATCAGTACAAACCTATATTAACGAATGCGATATCTGTCAAAGAAGTAAATACGAGAGAAATCCTATAAAAATGGAGATGAATATCACTCCAACAGCCTTAAAACCTTTTGAAATAATCCATATGGACACGTTTACACTCGACGGTTCTAAATTTCCTACAATCATCGACACTTTTTCTAAATATGCGCAAGCGTACCCATTAACTTCTCTAGAAGCCACACAAATCAGTAACCACTTAATTACCTTTTT
Source organism: Neocrepidodera transversa (assembly GCA_963243735.1). Taxonomy (NCBI): domain Eukaryota; kingdom Metazoa; phylum Arthropoda; class Insecta; order Coleoptera; family Chrysomelidae; genus Neocrepidodera; species Neocrepidodera transversa. Next base: position 24,725,370 of record OY725342.1, on the reverse strand, counting down.
AGTCACTACGGCTTACCCAAACAAATCATAGTTGATAACGGAACCGAATTTAAAAATTCAGTTATTAACGAACTTTTAAGTCTTCACAAAATAAAAGTACATTTCTGCTCCCCTAATCACCCGCAATCAAATTCGCAAATTGAGAGGACTCATTCAACCTTTATTGAACACGTTAGGCTTTTAAATACACGCGGTTTTCTAAAAGCTCCGATTTCAATGAAAATGATCAAGGAATCTTGGCATACAATCATACAATTCATTCTGCTACAAAATTAACTGTCAGTAGATAGAACGTTCTTTAACTTTAACGGTTCTATAACTAATGACAATGACGTTTAGATTGTGACAATTGTATAAGAAATCAATTTGTAAAGTTTTATTCTAAACGTCATTGCCTTTACTTATTGAGTCTTTAAAGTAAAAGGACGTTCTATCTACTGACAGTAAGACCGATAGACATTATTAACGGCCATATCCAAACCGAAAATCCATTTGACATAGATATTAATAAAATTCTTATTAACGATTATGTAAATGATCATAAAGAAAGGACTAAAGAACTCTATAACAAAATAAATGAAGACTTGACAAAACGTAAAGAAAGAATTATCGAAAAAACAAATAAAAACCGAGAAATAGTTTTTGGACGGGCGCTCCGTTAATATTAAAGCTAGGAAGCTGCGGTTTTCACCTATCGATTCTGTATTTAAACAAATAAAAACCGAGACAAACCTGACACTTTCAAAGATAAATCTGAAACTTACGTTAAAAAGCACATCAGACAAAAAACTGCTAATAAATTTCAAAAAATGACTACAATAGCTGAAGTTAACGAAGAAGGAAAAACAGCTAAAGTTGATTTAGATAATTTAAAACGCCCTCGAAAGAAACCATATAATTTAGTATCCTAATTATACCTTTTTATTTCAGACTTCCCCTTGCCTTCGGATCCCAAGAGAAAATTATTATTAAAAATTTAGAAAATAATGCTGCACTGAAATTAGGCTCAGCCAAAATTCAAGAATACGCACATACATTAATCCATTATTATGACTTAAATCCACTAATATTAGGAATTAACAGATTAGGATTAGAATCCGATAAATTTCTCGAGAAAATTAATGAAACTCACCACGTTACGAATTATAAAAAAATATTAGATTGGGCAAAAACAAAAACGGAAAACAAAATTAAAGAAATTTTACCCCATCCGTTGCGGTACAAACGGGGCTTAATAAATGCCGTAGGATCCATATTTAAATCATTAACCAGTAATTTAGATGCCAGCGATGGCGAACGTTACGAAAAACTTATCGAAACCTTACAAATTAATCAAAACAAACTTGCCTCAAACATTGCAAAGCAAAATTCAGTTTCTATAAAAATTATTGAAAAATTTAACTATTTCAGAAATATTTAACAATGAAAAAGTCTTACAAGCAAAATTAATAGCGATTGAGTCGTCAAAAGGGGACAGTACATTATTTCTTATGGATACACTAAACCAATTTATTAATATGTATGAAATAATATTATCTATTTTAGAAGATATCGAAAATTCAGTATCATTCTCTAGACTAAATATAATGCATCCTAGTATAATCAAAACAGCTGATTTTTACACTGAATTACTAAAGTTGCGATCTAAATTAAATTCTAATCAATTACCTTTAGAAATAACACTAGAAAATACGTTAATATTTGAGAAACTAGTAACGATCGATTGTTTCATTTTAAATAATAGAATAACCTATTTGCTAAAAATTCCAGTAACTTATTCATACAACTTTGAATATTTTCGTTTATATATAATCCCGTATTATAAGCATAATAAATATTTATTAAAAGACAAAATGCACTTTACATTTGAAAACGGTAAATGTCGTAAAATAAGGACACGATCCTATATCTGCGATAACTTAGAGCCACAACGGCTGACTAAAGCCAACAGCTGCGAAATTCAGCTTCTCCACTTGGCAGACACCTCAATCTGTCAACAAACTTACCTAGAGATACCTGGACCAATTATCTCTCACTTAGAAGATTCAAACGTGTGGATTGGTATATTTCCAAATTATACTACAATCAACCTACAATGTGCAGATCAAGTTGAAATTTTGAAAATCATCGGTACACATTTAATGGACATACCTGTCGACTGTCAAGTCAAAGCAGACAGTTTTCAAGTAATCAACAAAGAAACCATCATCAACAGAAATCAACCCATACTAATTCCCGATTTAACCGAAACTAATATCTCGAAACCACCAACATATACGATCCATTTACAAGAAACTCAGCTCGACGACCTTCAAGAACTAAAATCTCAACTGGTCAACAATAAACCAGAACTGCTTGACCTGAACAATGTTGACTACAAATATTATTCATCGCACATATTGATTACGATTATTTATTTTTTAATCGTGATCACTATCATCTACCTAGTCTACAAGAAATGTAGAAAACCAACACCAAGACCAGTGGAAGAAACCGGACCAGGGATTAACCTTCAAGATGTTCAACTCTCTCGCTACCCTCAAAGTTGAAAGTTCGAGGGAAGGAATTATCTCACCACTTTTGCTAATACGACGAAACCCGACCTGGATAGACAATATTGTTATCTCCGGACACCGACTTCCTTCTAACAAAGAAAATAGTAATTCATTAGTCAGTTGTTAGCATTCTTATTATAAACTTATAATTGTATTTTTCAGAATTTTAGTAATAAACGTTTTTAAATCCAAGTTTCAACCCTTGTCTTGTAATTCATGTCACACAGACTTTTAAAAATAATAACTATATATTCTTTTTAAATTGTGGATTGAAATAAAATGATTGTGAATAAAATAGTATACAAGCCATGGCGAAAATTATCATTCCTGTCTCGGGCAATAGATCACCTCGGCGCGAGCGCCTCGGTGATCTATATTTGCCCTCGACAGTAATGATGAATTTCCCGCCTTGGTATGTAATCTACTATTATTTTATTTAACGGAAACGTACAATTGCTGAAAACACAATTATTAAAAATACCTTGAGTCGGAAAATAAAAACTTTTCTGACAAGTTTGAGAAAAATTGACATAACGTCATCAAAAATTTGTTTATTCACAATCGTATATGTAATTGCTCAATTATACATTTTTTTAAAGGTCGGGAAATCAGCTATTACAAACTTTATTTCCCGCCCATGGGTGGGAAGTGATATCTGTCACTTCCCGCCCGTGAGCCTCTAGTTTGGTCGATAATAGAGCAACTTAAATTCTCATAAAATTTTCAATATCATTTTCACAAAAAACTGCAGACTTTTTTGGTTTATAGCTAATATTCTTTTTCTTTAGAAAAGCTATCTATAAGTTTTGAAAATTTTGATATACTAATTTGTATTTAATATTGAGTGTAGATTTCAGCATAGAGAAAGTTGCCAATAAAGTTGATATGGTTTTTTAGTTTTTGACTGTATATTGAAGTATGCCAAAAAAACACTTTCAGAGTGGTTCAACTATTTCAAATTAATCGACTATGTTTTATAGCTAATTAACTATTGTTGCTCTTAATTTTTTAAATGACAATATAAAAATAAAGTCATGTCATCTATTAAGAGGAAGTTGTACTATACTATAAAACAGTGGATGCAAAGGTTTCGTAGTCCCTAACTTTTAAAGTTTAATTTTTATTATTAGTGGATTAAAAAATTTGTACGTGTTAGTAAAGATCTGATCTATGTTCCTTACCCCTCACCATTTCGAAATTTGATTTGGTTTTTTCAAAAAAAAATCGCAAAATTCCATGTTTTTTGACTATATTCACAATTTTTTTAGAAAAGAACCAAATCAAAATTCGAAAAATTGAGGGGTAAGGAACATAGATCAGATCTTTACCAACACGTACAAATTTTTTCATCCGTTAATTATAAAAAATAAACTTTAAAAGTTAGGGACTACGAAACCCTTACATTACAACATTTTATATCTGGATATTGGCGCCGCTATCAGAATTCAAACGAATTAATCATTTATGAATAGAGATTAACTTCATTTGCTTTTTACAATGTTTACGAGGGTAAAAAATTATAATTTTCGTGAAAAATTAAATTATTATTATTTCATATCGTACATAGGAAAGAAAAAAATCAGGAAACCTCAAAATAATAAAAATAAAAGTAATACATGACCAAACATTTACGTTTAGCTAGAAACCGATGAAAACAATTTTTATATTTGTTTTGGTCAATTTTTTGCTGCACACACAATTCTACTTTTACTTGTCATAAATAAATGAAAAAAAAATTATTGCAATGTGGTCACAATGAAGAATATAATTATGAAAAGAACGTATATTCAGCACAGAGGCGACACTGCAATTTAATAAAACTTGCCAATGCCCCTATTATGAGGTGCCAATACAAAATATTATCTTGCCTGAAATAGTTTTTGGACGGGCGCTCCGTTAATATTAAAGCTAGGAAGCTGCGGTTTTCACCTATCGATTCTGTATTTAATTGTTGAGAGCGCGTTTATTGTATTTTTTTAGAATTATTTTTAGTAAAAGTGATACGACTATCCACTTTTTCTCTAGATAAATTTGAAAAAAGTAGAACAGATGCGCTCTTCTGATAAATATTTTCGTTCGGTAATTCTCTAAATGACAACAAAACAAGTCACGTGGCCTCTTCCACTTTCCGTGTGTCGAAAAATAAAACAGTTTTATACTAAATACTAGATGCAAATCTGTACGACCATACTTTAATTGATTTTTTCAAATTTTTCCAGTTTTTCCTGTTCTTTTCTATTTTTTTTTATATTAGGACATTATTTTTTTTCAAAGTTTTAATCTTGACTGTTTTTTCCAATTTGTCCCCATTTTCCCCTATTTTTCCTATTTTACCCTGTTTTACTCTATCGTTTCCATATTTTGACACATTTTTTACCATTTGTTCCTATTTTTTGCTAATTTTTCCCCATTTGTCTCTATTTCGCCCTACTCTTTCCTATTTTTCTGCATTTTGCCCTATTTTTCCATATTTTAACCTTTTCCCAATTTTTTTTCCTTTTTTCCTTTTTTTCCTTTTTTCCTTTTTTCCTTTTTTCCTTTTTTCTTTTTTCCTTTTTTCCTTTTTTCCTTTTTCCTTTTTTCCTATTTTTTTCAATTGTGTCCAATTTTTTCCTATTTTTTCTCATTTTTTTCTATTTTTTCCTATTTTTTCTATTTTTACATTTCTCCACTTTTTTTCTTCTTATTTTCTTCACATTTTTTTCGTATTTTTTCCCATTTTGCTCTATTTTTTCACCATTTTTCTCTGTTTTCCCCGTTTTGTATTATTTTGCCTATTTTTTACCAAATTAATTTACTTTTTACTATTTTCCTCATTTTGCTTCATTTTCCTATTTTCACTATTTTTCTCCATTTTTTCATATTTTCCCTATTTTGCCCTATTTTTTCCTACATTTGTCTATTTTCCCTATTTTGCCGTATTTCTTCATATTTTTCGCTATTTTTTTTCATGTTTTTCCTTTTTTTTTCTCTAATTTGCCTGTTTTTCCGTATTTTGCCATAATTTTCCTACTTTTCACTAATTTTCCATATTTTATTCTACTTTTGAATAAAAGACAGAAAGATAAAAAGTGACAAATGAGTTTAATTTAAAAATCTCCTCATACCTAAAGTAAAAGAAAAGGTGGAAATAGCCTATGCGCATGTGTACGATATTTTTTTGCAATATCCTTATGTTTCTTATCTTGCCAAGATTCTATGTGCCAAAAATCTAGTTAAAGTTAAAACTGGTTAACTTAAAAAATTTGCAAAATAGCTTTTTCTCATGAGCAATCCATTTTTGTACATAAATATTATGGTAGTTGGAAAAATATTGTATGCAACTAGTGTGTAAAGTGATTTTTTCGCTCATGTAATTGTCAAACAAAATTCACATTCCTGAAAAAAGTATCACTATTACGCACTTGTTGCATAAATAACTATTTTATACTCCTTCGGTCTCGGGCTTTTAATGGTGGATTATTCAGTCTCAAACATTTTCTAAGCAAAATTTTTCAAAAAAAGCTAGCCGCAGTTTATCCGATTAAATTTGCAGTTCTCGGGATATAACCTGCGATAAATTAACTCCTATATAAAATTTGTCCTTTTGACAGCGATAAAAACGCCTGTTCCTTATAATCAGACTACATGTAGTAGTATTTCTAGGTAAGTTGACAGTTATTTTGACAACTGTCAAAATATTTTGAATTGTTTAAAAGTTAATAACAAAAAAGATTAATTAATTAATATGTTGTAAAAAAAGTTCCTTTTCATTTAAGATAATTAATATATAATGGGAGTAGAAAAAATAGAATAGCGTATGGCCATTATTACAGTCGCATATTATATACGAAACTCGCCAACGGTTCGCTTCCTATCCTACAACATGCTCTTATTTTTTGTTATTTTACAGTTCCACCAACCGCACCGCCATACCGAATTTAGACTCCCCCTCGTAAGTGTTCGACATAGATCAACACCTGGACAAAAGTAATAAACTTCGGTCTAGGAACGGATTGACGACCAAGTAATAATGTATTCGTAGTATTTAGACCACGCCTATCAGTAGCGAATAATATACCTCCGCTTTACCCGACGCCCCGCAGGTTTTTCTGTTTGTCATGTATCACTTCCTCTTAATGTCACAGTATTTTGATTTCAAAGAAAACTTGATGAGAGCATTTTAATACATATAATACATGTTTTTTTTTTAAATTACAGATTAAAATAAAATGATTGTGAATAAAATAGCATACAAACCTTGGCGGAAATTATCATTCCTGTCTCTGGCAAGCGCCTCGGTGATCTATATTTGCCCTCGACAGTAATGACGCATTTCCCGCCACGGTATGTAATCTACTATTACAATGCTGGTTGTCATGCTTTCAAATGTTAGGTTCCGTTATTGTCGCTGGAAAAGTTAGGGCAATATATTATATAAATTTATTATTCCTGGTTATTTTCCACATTATGCCTATTCTTTAAATCCAATTAACAATTCTGAATAGTTTATACTTGATTTTAAACCCTTTAGCTCTACCTACTACACCTATGTTTCTACCCATGGTCCCTATCTTTTCAAAACTTCTTCCCAATTTTCTTATTTTCGTCTGTCCTAATGTTTTTTGGTAGATTTCCATATATGGAATCTACCTATTGTAACCGATTCAATGACGGGACACAGAACCGGGAATAGGGACGCTTCGCCGTTTATGACCTGGAGAATAAGAATCAGTAAAAAAAAAATATGGCTATATACCTATACACTGGTCCACTGGTAACGCTTCGATCTGTAGACCAAAAACTGAACACTTTTTTTAAAATCTATTTTCACAGTGAAATATATATCAGAAAAAACAATAATCCAAAAATATTTTAAATTATACAGGTTGCTCCAGGAAAGTGAACACCCTAAATTTTTTTATATTTTTAGACTCGTTTCGAGAAGTTGATTTCAAACACCTATTACACTTATATTCTAAAGTAAATAGTTTTGGTTATAGACAATTGAAAATCGCATTTTTTCAAATTTAAGTGATTGCTCCAGTCAAACGACATAAAATCGGATAAAATGGCTTACATGTCCCTATCTTAACTCTTTGAGTTCTACTAGGGATATGTAAGCCGTTTTATCCGATTTTATGTCGTTTGGCCGGCGCAATCACTTAAACTTGTAAAAATGCAATTTTCAATTGTCTATAACTTCAAAACTTTTTATTTTTTGATATAAGTGTAATAGGTTTTTGAAATCAGCTTATCCGGACGAGTCTAAAAATATAAAAAAATTTAGGGTGTTTCATTTAAAAAAAAATATGACCTTCATATGTTTCATTTTCCTGGAGCATCCTGTATAATTTAAAATTTTTTGGATTGTTGTCTTTTCTGATATAAATCTCACTGTGAAAACTGATTTTAAAAAAAGTGTTTAGTTTTTGGTCTACAGACCGAGGCGTTACCGGTGGACCACCCTGTATACAGGTTGTCTACTTTTTAATAGGGACAGTATTGCTATTTTGTAAACGGTAGACGCTAGAAAGACGGTTAAATGGGGAAAAATGTGCGAAATATAAAAATAACACTTGATTATTCTATGACGTTTTTCCCGATCAATGACATACGTAGTTTTACGTATTTTCTGATTGGGAGACAACAATACACCTGCTAGTGAACATTACTAAGATACAATAGCATTTGTTATTGTAATATTTAATAAATAAATAATTAAATAGAATTTCCTGATATCTGAATGTAGTATACTTCAAATCACAGCAATGAATTTAAATAAAATAGACAGGTCCGTATTTAAAAAATAAAATTGATGGTGGCCCCGAAGAGACAAAACGTCACGGAATAATCAAGTGTGATATATCGTTTAATTTAGTATTCAAAGCGATTTAATAATAAGAAATAAAAAGGACAGGTACGTATTTAAAAAGATAAACGTCGGATTCAAAATTTAACTATGGCAATTTATAACGATGTTAGAATACAACAAAAACTTTTAATAAAGTTATCCCAAATTTTGTATAATAACAGAGCTTTGGCAAAAAAATGATTTTCCACAAATTCGGATTTTGTCGTTTAACTCCGGAACCAATAGGAATATTTTGGATTTCAAAAAATTTTCAATTTTTAAATTTTGATTTAATGACCTTTTTTTAACAAATAAACAAACTTTTGGTATGTATGTATTTTTTTATAAAAATAAGGAGTTTAAGTGACAATCGTTAAAAACTGTTTACACGAGTAATTAAGGACTATGTCTAAAGAATTTTTCTTTTTAGTTCTTATCTAAAAGTTAAGTCGCACTAATTAATAAGTGGAAACTTGTATAATATATAATCTAATAAACTATTTTATTTGTTGAGTCACCATTACTATCATAATGTTCATTTGTTCTAGAATAATTATAAGTGTTTTGATAATATTTGCAGAGTCATTTCATTAATAAATAATAATAAATGCCTGATAAACTATCAAAATATATTTAAAAAATCTTTGTAATAATAAATATATTGCGTCAAAATCGACTGAAGTAACTATATTTTATTATTGTTTTAATCTGGCAACACTGGCTACCATTTTTTTCTCTCAATTCGTTGCTATGCATTTATTTCTATAATTGCTATTTATCGTAGCCAGAGTAATCAGAGTAAAAATTACTTATCGTTGACATGGTTACCAAAGGACCAAAAATCTACGGCGACATTCGCAGCCCTTGTGTAAGGGCTTCCATTTTTACCGCAAAAATACTAAACATCGAGTTCGAGTTTGTGCCGATTGATGTCATTAAGGGCGAAAACCTAGCACCAGAATTTTTAAAGGTAAATTATTTATAACTTATATTTATTACAAAAAGTTAATTTATTTTTTTTTATAACAATTGCAATGAAATTGGTAATTATTTTTATACGAAATTTGTAGGCTTCCGATTAGGACTAAATGATCATGATATTATTCATTCAGTGATACTTGTTAGGGATTTTCGTAAGCCAATAAATTTAACAATTAAGTGTATGTTTGGTTGCATATACCTAAATATTAGTTATCGCCTCCTAAATAGAGACTGACGAGCGTTTTCACACGTAGCAATATTTTGTGAGCAATAAAAAGTCATCGCAACCGAAATATTGCAAATGATTTTCACACGAGAAATAATTCATGCAATAAATGTTACTATAGAATTTGCGATGTTGCCTAGTTTTATAATTAGTTAAGTTAGTTGGTATAAAATCAAAATAGGAGCAATAGGGTTTTCTTACTCTATGGTTCTTCTTCAAATAAGAGAACAAAAACAAAACCAAACTATTTTATAGGCTGAAGGAGCTATGCATTGTGAAATGAAGAAAATATAGGAATATTCATAATCTTCTTTAAAAGTCAAGTTATGTTTTTAATAATATTGAAAATATTACCTGTTTGTATTTCATTTTCCTTCTCTATGAAAAACTAGAAAATTTCATTCGACGCGATTTATCCCATAAACATTGCTTTTGGTGCCATCGATCATCAATAAGTCGTCAGGAGCGCCACGCAAATAATAATATAGTCGTCCCTTCCCCGCATAAGCCTTTGGATTCTGGGATTCACTCGAAAGGGGGTGAAATATAAGCAGAGTATTATTAGTATTATTATTATTATTATTATTATTATTATTATTTTATAATACATATATCTCGCAACACTGTTTAAATGATATACTAAAAAAAATTGTTGCTATTAAAAAAAAACAACAAAACAACAATATAATTTTCATATTCATATTTTATAATACGTATTTGCAACACTGCTAAATAAATTGCTACTATAAACAGCGAATAATGTGAACACATGCATAAACATACATGATTTTCTACTATTGACACAATACGATATCGCAGAATTCCGAAGAACATATTGCACGTAATTGCGATAGAAAAATATTGCTGCTATAAATTTATCGCATCGCGTTGCATTTGAAGACGGCTCATTTAAATGCATGTATTATAGATGCAAAGCGATATTGCAACTTTTTATTGCTGCGACATATTGCTCCGTGTGAAAACGCTCGTAGGGTAGGTGTAGCATTCACACACACAGGAACTGCAGCGGGATTCTCAACAACTATTCAGTAACTATCAAGGAGCAGCTGAAAGATCGATTCTCAATCAACTCGATAGCGACTGGACACTGTTTTCCCCCGGTTTTCCCCCGAAATGCCCGCCGCTGTGGACATATCGAAGGTTTGTTTTTCTGACCGAAGTACCTTACGATCCTCACTTTGCTATGGTATGGCCGTATTCCACCACAATGGACATTGGCGGATTCTAGGCTGATCTTCATTTTGTTTTTACGGGACGATCGGAGCCTCTATCCCAAATCCCGCGAGTCGAATTCAAAGTTGGTGTTTTTGGCGTATAACCTTCATATTCAGTTGTTTTTTCTCTTTTGATAGATCAAAATTGTTTGGTAAAAAAATTATATTATACAATTTTGAAAAATGAAAAATTTGTGAATCAAAATTTTCAACTTTGAAAATGTCTTTCCTTGAATTTTTCTTCGTTGACTTAATTTTCGAAATACCAAATTTCAATTTAAATCGAATTACTACGGCACGCCAATACTTCACCTTTTATGAAGTATGGCAAACCGTAGTATTGATTTCGTGCAAAAATGTCAAAAATTTTTTTTGCTCCAAATGACTTAAAATGTCATGAAACGTGGAAAAAATTGATTTTCCGCAAAAAAAATCTGTCTGTATGGATGTGTGGATGTCTGTGCGCACGATAAGTCGAGAACGGTACGGCCGATCCGGAAAAATTTTTTTTTTCGGCCATCGGTTTTTATTCAAAAAAGAAAGGCTCTATTAGAAGATGAGCAATTTCGGGTTCGGGGATTCCGGTACCGCCTACTAAGTGAAGGAAAGCAAATTTGTCGATACTGATTTCTATTAAGGTGTTGTGTAAGTCAAGACGCGTTGATTGATATCCATATCGCAACCGGATCGTTGAAAAAAAATTGAAAAAAAAAATTATTGGAAAAATTCCGATTTTTTCGAATCGGGACTTTGTTCTGCTGACGGAAACAGGCCGTAGTCTTGAATAATCGCGCAGAGATTATTCCTTTTACTAGTTTTAATTTTGAACCTCAAATTTTTCACTTTTCAAAATTGTATATCTTTTATTTTTTTATACTTTTTCAATTGTGAAAATCATAACGATGAGTTAATTGAGGAAAAAATTTGAAATTTGGTAAAAAAATTTTGGAAATTTAATTTTTTAGCTTTCAATTTTGAATCCCAAATTTTTTATTTTTCAAAATTGTATATTATTTTTTTTTAAACTATTTTAATAAAGGAAATCATAACAATGAATTACTTAAGGAAAAAAATTGAAATTGGGTAAAAAAATTTGAAAATTTTATTTTTTAACAAATTTAACGATGAATTATTTGAGAAAAAAATTGAAATTTGACAAACAAAATTGAAATTTTATTTTTTAGCAAATTTCAATTTTGAATCTCAAATTTTTCATCTTCCAAATTGCATATTTTTTATCTTTGTTATACTTTTTTAATTGTGGAAATCATAACAATGAATTATTTGAAGAAAAAAATTGAAATTTTGTAAAAAAAATTTGAAAATTTTATTTTTTAGCAAGTTTCAATTTTGAATATCAAATTTTTCATTTTTCAAAATCGTTTTTTTTTTATACTTTTTCAATTGTGGAAATCATAACCAAATTGGTGTGTTTTGCAGGGTATCTCGTAAACAAGAAGAGATAGAAAAAAAGTAGTTGAGATGTTATGACTTCCTTTTTTGTGAAAGTAACGATAGCCTAATTAAATCTTTAGTATCTCCTTGCATTTGGAAGATACAGGGCGATTATTGGAAACTCTCGAAAACTGCAAGGTTCTATAACTTCTTAATTAAGAAAAATATAAAATAACTATATAAAAACTTTTGATAGATATATTATTAAAGAGTTCACTGGCGCACAAAAATTTTTTTTAGGGGGTCTCACTAAGGAAATATAATGCAAACTTATATTTTTTTAAATGGGACCCCCTATATATTTTGACTTTTTTTGTTTCGTTTTTTATTTCTCATTCATCTGATATGACATATTGCATATTTATTTCAGTGATTGGAGCTACAGTGCAAATAAACCATATATCAATGTTATCAGGTGAAAGACCCTTAAAAAATTGAACACTCGGTAACGAAATTTAACATTTCAGGATACTGATGTGTGAAAATTTTATTTATCAAAATTATAATTAATAAAAAAACAGATTAAAATTTAAACAATAAACTTACAAAATTCACGAAATAACAATAAACCTTGTAATAACTATAATATACCTGTAATTTTAGTAGAATTTGAAAATTACATTAAATGTTAAAAATACCCTCCATTTTCTTGTAATAATAATTGGCACCTTTGTCTTGCTGATCTTACAAAATTGAGAATGTGCATTGGCTTTAATTTTCACTAGCCATATAACAAAATGTTACTGACTGTTCAATTTTTTAAGGGTCTTTCACCTGATAACATTGATAAATGGTTTATTTGCACTGTAGCTCCAACCACTGAAAATAAATATATAATATGTCATATCAGGCGAATGAGAATTAAAAAACGAAACAAAAAACGTCGAAATATACAGAGTGTCCCATTTAAAAAAATATAAGTTTGCATTATATTTCCTTAGTGAGACCCCCTAAAAAAAATTATTGTGCGCCAGTGAACTCTTTAATAATATATCTATCAAAAGTTTTTATAAAGTTATTTTATATTTTTCTTAATTAAGAAGTTATAGAACCTTGCAGTTTTCGACAGTTTCCAATAATCGCCCTGTATCTTCCAAATGCAGGGAGATACTAAAGATTTAATTAGGCTGTCGTTACTTTCACAAAAAAAGAAGTCATAACATCTTAACTGCTTTTTTTCTAGCTCTTCTTTACGAGATACCCTGCAAAACACACCAATTTGGGACACCCTGTACAATATCATCTAGATATAATTGTCATATTTTTATTGCTGCCAATATAATTTTAGTCGCGAATGATTGAGAATCGCGATTTAATCGGTATCGACTGCGAACCGAATATAATCTTGACCGAGACCTACCGGTCGGGATGTTATGATCCTGAAGGTTGAGAATCCCGTTGCTGAACCCATGCCGTCCAGCTTCAAACTTTTACATCACTTAGTTCAAAGCCAGAAAGCATATTATACCAACTTACCCCTGTTATTTCCAATAGGTCCTCAGTCCGTCATTACCTACGTACTAATTCTATCTGATGGGTTAGTTGATTGGATAAGTAGTCTTCCGCTGCAACAATTATGCACTTTGTCCTCTCGTCATCGCGATGTAGCATTAGAGAGAGAAGTTGTATCCAACATAAACCCTAAATGTTTAGATTAGGACTCATAAGGAACCTCTAAAAGCGGTGTTGACAGATTTAATTTATATATTATATTCACATTTTATCATTTATTTATATTAGCCCGTTTGTAATTATTAATGATTTATTACAAGTTTTAGTCATTTTTTTAGAATCCTAAATTTAGGACACTAAACATTGAAACTATAAAATCAAGTGTATGCAACACTCGAAGTTTTAATTATTTATTTAGGATGTGATCAAGCGCACTGCAGTTGGCGCGAACCTCCTTAACTTTTAAATGTAGGTTATTTAGGTATTTTTATACAGTCTACAGTTCTAAATATATAGATGGATGTTGAATTTTTGTTATTAACAGTAGCAGCTGTTATAAATTTAGTAATAATGAATGTTGCAATAAATAGAAAAGTTATAAACAATAAGAAAGCAATGTGGAAACCACGGTTAAAAAAAAGGAGAGCAAAAGGTTTAGGAACACTTGAAATGCTAAATGAAGAACTGGCAGTAGAAGATGCAGATTCTTATAAAAATTTTTTCTCTGATGCAAGGAACTATTTCTGCAAGCAGCAGGTTGGTACATAGAAGTCGCTTTTAATGTACATTACCTTAATTCTTCATATTTATATTTTGGTAGGTTACAAATTACTTTACGATTCTTACCAACCAAAAAATCTTTTCGATGACTTATGTATGCAACAAGAATTCATGAAAGTACTATTTCTAGATTTATTCCTGTTTCTTTTCACTTTTATAAAATATGGTGTGAAAATAAATAAATGGAAAACGAATAGATACAAGAAACTAGAGATTAGTAAATATTACCCTATATTTTTGCCCTAAGCTGTCAATTAATTGATAGAAAATTGGACCGGTTCTATAAATATATCACGTCCATTAAAATAGAACAGAAATAGGACAAGTTTTGATGATTTGAAACTTGTCAAAAAAATTGATACAAAATGTGTATGTATTTATCAATTATTTATTGATAATTACAAAGGGGCTTAAAAATGTTTCTTTTGGTGGAAATTCCTGGTTTTGTTAATGTTTATAACACATTATTAGAGGTTCCTTCTTTTTAAAAACCTATAAGATGTAAATTATTTAAATTATATTTTTTAATTATTAACGTATTTTTAAAAATAAGAAAAATATGAAAATTGGCAAATCTAGATTTGCATTTAAAAAATTATGCTGAATGCCAAATGCGAAACGTATTAAAATTTAAGTATGTAAGTATTTTAGCTTGATTAGAAGTGTGTAACTTTCACTTGCAAGATTTTTATCCACAAGAATTTAAGCAAGCAAGTTAATATAATAGATTGAAAAATAAAACATAAGAAATCACATGGTTTAACGTTCAATTGTATTAAAACACATTATAAAAATGATTAGTAACCAAATAAAGTTAGGTCCACTAAAAATGGAGATCAATCTTTGTCTTTTCCTGATAAGAAAAGCGTGGATAAATTACCTGCTCTCATTTTTTTTAATTTTTCTTAAAGATAAGTACATATCAACGAACTGTTATAAAAATTCATTGTCACAGAAAGTTGTATAATTAAGTAAAAAAAATCATGAACAAAAATTAAAATACGATTTTTATATTTCAATTTCAAAAAATTACTACGTCCCTGAACCAACGACTCTAATGCATTTTTATGAGTCCCAATCAAAACAAAAGTTGCTTTTCGAGTCGAGATGTTGAGAACATCGGCTTTTCATTGAATACTTATAACTTTCTTCAACTTTTTGTGCATCGTAGGATGCACTTCGATGTTAACTTAATTTTATTAGTCCTCCAGATGAGAGTATAATTGTTATTGGTTAAAGTTTTCAACACAGTTTTAATTTTTTACATTTTTTACTAATTTTATTAATTTTTACAATGTGATTTGTGTTTTCATACCATCATATTGAATTTTCTTCAATTTTTTACTATAAGTACACTTATCTGTTGGTTTGTCTAATTGTAACCTAACTTGGTTTATATTTGTATTGTAGGCCTGATGATGGCCATCGTTATGGCCGAAACATGTCGCCCCCAGTTTTAAACTGGTTAATAAATGTATGGCTTTGAGTTTTATTATTCGTTGAATACTCATAAGTCTATCTCTTTTATACTCCCTGTAACCTTTCATATCTCTACGATTGACGTACATATGTTCATGGACGTGCTCAACCCGTATATCGATGTAATATTTTTTATTTCATCCTGTCCAGTAAATCTACTATCCTGTACTCATTCAAATCCGCCAAGAGCCTGGCCCAAAAGTCTAGAGGTCAACACCGTCCCCCTTGGCCATGGTTTGGGGAGGGGGTTCTTGTCACCCTCTCTAAAAACTAAACATCTGAAAATCAGATGGATTTTAAAGGGCTATAGTTTTTGTTTGTTTTAATTTAGACGTAAAATCCGGATTTAAAAATTTACTCAAATAAAAATTTACATACATATACAGCATTCAACTAGTACAAAATCAACATTTGTAAAACACATACATAATCTGATATGCTTGAAGTGTTGACTTTATTAAATCGGCAATTGCTTCTCCAGTTCTTTTATTAGTCGAAAAACTTCAAAAATCTGTCATTAACTTTGTGAACTGTTTTTTCATCTTCCACATAAGGTGTTAGATAGCGAAGAATGAACACTGTTTGTTCAACAAGCGACGAATCAGGAGTTGAGTCAACAATAACTGAAAAGTATTTCGCCCCGGTAATCTCATTAACAACTTTATAAGCACATCACAAAATAAACTCATTTTGTATGTCTGTTGAAAGGTAATGGACTTGGGTTCTAAAATTCCTAGAAAATTTCTATTTCTCGGATCGCCAATTAAATTTTAATCTCCTCAACTTCTTTTTTGACACTTTTTGAGGGGGCAGTATCTATAGCAGAGCTATTTTTAATTAAGCAGGATTCTATGTTTCGCCACTCAATTTAGGACGCTGTATGTGTCACGCTTATCATGAACTCTCTTCCAGGAGTATTTGTTTCCACTTTATCCTTCAGGGCAAGTCAACACAGATCTGGATAGCAAATGTAGCTTACTAAACAATCGGTATGGAATGCAATACTGTAGTGCTTATTGTAAGAGATAAGCACTACATGAGTTGTCAGACAGAAAATGTCGCTTTTTTATATTGACAAGTTGTCATTTTGGTTTTTTGGTTACATTGACAAGTTGACATTTTTGGGTTTTTGGTTATATTGACATGTTGTCATATTGGGATTATTAGGTTATAAAAATCTGTCAATCATTTCATTTATCAATCATTTCACCTTTCAAATTCAGATTGAGAATTGACGTTTTAAGTGTTTGCAAATATCATGATTATTACATTGTCTCAGTTACCGTGGGAGACCGTTGATATTCTTTTTCAGCAATAATCTACAACACCAGGGAGAAGAAAAAGAACAAAAGAAGAAGAAACAAAAATATTATTATTATCAACAACATTTAATATATAGACATTATAGATAACATGTTATTATAAAAAATACTTTTTATAAAAAATCTTTACAAGAAAGAATTTTTAATTAATTAGTTTCCCTGCGTAAGCAACATAATCGTAACACTAAAATATTTAACAATGCTACGATAAATACAATGCATTTTACTGGGGCTCCAACTCAACCTATCTCTCTCAGCTTTTTCGGCGTTTAGTAAAGTAGACTTAAGTGCTTATTTCCCTGAAAGTCTAGAGGGGAAGCTTCAGGAAGTTTTGGCAGTCACTGAAATTTTCTTCAGTAATATCTGTTTGCGAAAAGTTGAGAGATTCCTTTGTTCCAATGTCATAAGTCTGCGGATTAGGCTTCGCAGTCTCATAAGGATTCAATACTTTTAGATTGTCAACATCAACAGTGTGCTCTTCCTTTTCATCTTCGTTTTCACCTTCATTAATATTTACACTATCGCTTAGTGTTGTGAATTATAAACTTTCCAAGTTGACAACAACACTTGTAAGATGTCACATGTCGATGTCAACGAGGGGAAGGGCACTCTTAAAATAAAAGTCTAACGAGCTACATGTATCTGTGATTATTTCGTCCATCCTTAAACTTAATAACGTAACACTTAGGACTTTAAACTACATCTTTTTTTCTTTTTCTGTTTCAATTAGAAGTAAACGTACTAGGTGTAGTACGTCGTTTTCACCCGAAAGTTATCAAATGTTTGTTGTCCTTTTCGTGATTCCGCGTCTCTTTTGTTGTTTCCTTTCTTTTCTTTGGTCCCGATTTGTGCAGATAACCCATGATTTTCGAACATTAGACCTCACAGTGTTTTGTATCAAGAAATAAAATTTTAAATAAACTTGATCACCTTATCACTATTAATAACTAAAACGAAACGCAACTCAAACGTTAATCGAGAAATGAAAAAAACAATAAGAATAACACAAAAAGAAGCATAGAGTACAGTGATCGACTGAAATAAAGAAATGGAGCAGAAAAGTAAACAACAAGTGTCCGATAAGAAGGATGGGATGGCGAGTGGGTGGGTGTTGTTCACTTGGTCCCAGCGGTCAATTTTGTCAATCCTACCGGTGTTTTTTCCTCAAGTTTTAAAATTAGGTGGGCCTTTTGGGCACTGTATGGACCATGAAGTAACTAATGCTTTTGATTCAAATATTTTTAAGAAAAAATTATAGGAATAATTTCAGTGATTTTTTTAATTTTTTTTTCTCAATAAATATCCTTCATTTAATTTGAATGGTAAAGATTTTTTTCTCAAAATAAATAATCTCGGTTTGATTTGTATAAAAAACTCATAGTTAATACAAAACAATAGGAATAACATAGCTACATAAAATACCGATTAAAAATTACAGTAGGTATTTCAAAAATACAACACTAAAAAAATATAATGGGTGAGGGATTAAAAGACACTTTAGTCCTGTGGTATATTCGCTATTTATTACACCGCGGTGCCCAAGCCCCCTTAAAATTCAAATAATTAGTTACGTGTTAATTTTGTGAATATTTAAACGTAACAATCAATTATATTATTTGTGAGTTTCCTACTTCTGATTAGGTAATCATGTTTGATATTAAATTATGTATTTTTTATAAAATATCAGCTCTTAAAAAAATATTACAAAAACGGGGTTCCCGATGGGGCTCGAACTCAAACCAATTTCGAACCGTATTCAAATCACCTTACCGTGAGCCAACTGAGCTAGTTCTGACAATAACAACTATTTGCAAAACCTTGTCTTATACGGATATGTTATGAAAATAATGACAGAAGATTGCGACTTTGTCTCATTTAAGATATTTTAGAATGAAATCGTAAAAGATATATGAAAACGCTTACGACGATCTCATAAAACCAATAATTTGACAATAATTTTATTTAAAATGTATCTAGGAATAACGAACAATTCAAGAGATTACAAAAATATTATTTAATATTTAAATAATCCTATTTCATTTTCCTAGAACCCTTAATCCCGCTTTCGTGCCAAGAAAGCCTACACCTTTGAAAAGGACAAAAGATTAAATTCGGATAAAACTGATCGCTGTGCCGAAAAGGGCTCCACCCGAGTGGGTGGCCGGTGCTGGGTGGAGTTTTGACTTCGTAATTTTATTATGGCTAAATATAAATAATATATGAGAGCCCAAGCCCGACACACACGTTCAACCATTTTTATTTCGAATTCTGGGAAGTTTTACTTCGGCGATGGTACTTTTATATTCGGTTTAGTAACTGGACATCGGATAAAAACAGATGGTATTCACATGATTTATCCGTTTGTTGGATGTACAAACTGTAATAAAAAATCCTTGAGCACTTCCTCACCTGACCCCGGGCCCCTAGTTTAAGACTTCGCTGACATGGGCTCTCGGCGGCTCTGTACAAATGGTAAATGGAACATTGCAGTATCAGGTACCGTAATGTTGCCTAGCAACATTGTTTTGATTTTAGAAACCTCCATAATTTCAAACGCAAATATTTTTTAATTGACAGTGACAAGCAAATAGCAATCAGACGTAATTATGAAAACAAATGGCTCAATTGCAAAATT
Organism: Neocrepidodera transversa; assembly: GCA_963243735.1. NCBI lineage: Eukaryota > Metazoa > Arthropoda > Insecta > Coleoptera > Chrysomelidae > Neocrepidodera > Neocrepidodera transversa. The sequence continues at coordinate 24,705,417 of OY725342.1, read as the reverse complement.
GTGATGTCAAATTACGAATTATTTTTTTAATTTTTAATCAACAAATAAAGACAGAGTGAAATAAAATATCATACAATACACATCCGTTAGGTGTTATTACAGTACTCGTTTATATTCTGGACTCGTACTCTAATAAGTCACCTACCGGACTTGTAACGTAAAATACTATTTGCTGAAAAGAGTGAGGAAGATGGTGTCTAGTGCTATCTCTAACTTCCTAACTATACGTTATTGTTTTGAGAGAGATAGAAATTGATCGAACCATCGTTTCATCTTTTTCTCTCGAAATAGCACAATTCTCACCGCTGGGCATGTCCATGAATAGATGTGAAAGCAGGAGAAATTATAGGAAACATGAAAGAGACAGACTTATGGGTTTTTAATGTAAATCCGGTGTGTATACAACATCTTTACTTGAAAAAGACTATTTGTTTTGATTAGGACTCATAACAAAACATTAACGTCGCTTATTCAGGTTAATAGTAATATTTCGAAATTGAAATATAAAAAACTTATTTTAAAAAATTATCCATGTTTTTCTTATCGAGAAAAGATAAAAATGCATCTTTGTTTTTTTATAACAAACTTTATATTTATATATATATATATATATATATATATATATATATATCTGTTCGGGACTACAGTGAATAAAATAATACGCTTTTTTCATTTTGAGCTCTTCATCAGCAAAACTGTAAAAATAACATTTTTATAATATTGACATTTTTGAGACATGTTATAATATAAAGTTACTTACATGCAGATAAGATTTATATAATGATTAACGAGTAAATGCACTATCCTTAATAAAGTCGTAGCCCACATATAAGCCGTTTAAAAATTTTAGTCAAATAGTTTGCTTGTTTACTAAGATTCTGAAGTGTCACATTTTATAAATTCAAAACAATAATTTTTAAAACGTTGTCTGGTCAAAAATACCATTCGATGTGTATTAAAGCAGTAGTTTAAATCTCAGTTAATGCATTTAATTTTTTTTATATTTTAGATAAATCCTCTCCACACTGTTCCTGTATTGGATGACAATGGTTTTACATTAACTGACAGTCATGCTATTATGATTTATCTTGCAGAAAAATATGGAAAGGGGAACTCACTGTATCCCTTGGATTTTGGAAAAAGAGCCAAAATTAATCAATTTTTGTTTTTTGAATCTGTCAAAATATTTGCTGTACATGTTATCAATGTGGTAAGACGCAAATATCAGAATAATTGTTTGATATATTAAAAGTAAATTGTATAATTTTAGATGCCAATATTGCGAAAAGAAAGAAACAAGTATGTAAAAGAATTGAATGAAGAAATTAAATCAGCCTATGGATCTTTAAATAATTTTCTTAAAGATACCAAATACCTAACAGGTAATGAGATTACTTTAGCTGATATCACTGTATGGACAACAGTAACAAACACTCAAATATCTCTACCAGTAGATGAGAAAGAATATCCAAATCTTGCAAAATATTTGAAACTCATGGACAATCTTCCGTACAGAGAAATGAACCAAGAAGGACCGAAAGATTTGAAAAATGTGTTAGAAAAATTAACTCAGTAGAAAATGAATATTTTCTGTTATAAATAGTTTTTACTATAAGCCAGTTGAGAATCCGCAAGCTTGTTTTACCAGAATAAAGCCATAGAATTCATACTATATATATACTGACTCTAGAATGCCAATTCACTGAACGAAAGTGATGCTAAACGTGCATGATCAATATTATCCTCATTACGACAGGGTGGATTTCAGTAAGATTCAAAGTTCATTCGAGTTAGGTTAGGTTTTTTTTTCGGGACCGTTCTTTGCAACCGAATTCACTGCAGCCTCGTGGGATTATTGCGTTATCTCCCGTCTCTTTTTCTACTGCACCCAGTCCATCAACATTGTTCCCTATACTAGTTTGTACAGGTTCTTTAACGGCCGTTTGTAGTAGTCTTCTGGATCCATTTTTGGTTTTCCATATATTCTTTGCCTTCTGTGATCCAGCGCTTCACAGTTGCATTGTATGTGGAGTGCATTCTCGGTCCCTTTATTGCATTGTCTGCATTTAAGGTCTCCCTTATATAGCCCCATTTTGTTTAGATGCTCTCTGGTGGGAAGGTGTCGCGCGTAAGAAGCCCTGTGGTAATTCGTAGTTGATTCCTACTCATTGAAAGCAGTTCTTTAGTTACGTTCTTTGACAGTTCTTTTATAAACTTTTTCCCGTGTAGAAGTCCGGGTACATTGTCCCAGTATAATTTGTGTTTTCGCTTGATCCAGTCTTTTATATGGTTCCTAAACGTATGTTTTGGTACCCCCCCCCCCCCCCCATCGTCAGCCTTTTCGTTTCCAGCGATACCTTTGTGATCTGGTACCCATGATAAAGTTACTTTATTATAGGTAGCCAGTTCCCTAAGTTCTACGCCAGATTCCCATACCACTCTAGATGTCACCTTTGGGCTCCTTATGGCCTTAAGGGTTGCTTGACTGTCTGAGTAGATTATGATTCTTTTTCCCTCGTGGGCTCTCACATTAATATTTCTCACACATGCGAGTATTGCATACACCTCTGCCTGGAATACAGAGGTATACTTTCCTAGAGAAAAACTCTCTTGGTACTTGTTCTGTTCGCACTATATACCAGCTCCAATTCCCCCTACGGTTTTTGACCCGTCTGTGTACCAGGTAATTCCGTTAGGGTTTGTATTCAACTTATTCCGATTCTTAATTATTATTCTCAGATCTCTGTTGAAGCTGTATTTAGCAGTCATGTGGTCTGACCTCATGCCAAGCATGTTGCCTCCCACATGATCCAGCTTAGTGTGTCCCATGATTTCCTTCATAGAATGGTAAGTCCTCTAGCCGTCGTAGAGACATTCTAGCCTCCCCCATTATAACGTATTGTAATGGTAGGAGGTCAATAAGAGTTTCCAAAGCAGCTGTGGGTGTTGTTTTTATGTTCCTCGCTATTCCCAAGCAGTCAAGTCTTTGTATCTTGCTCAATTTGGAGACAGCGGTCCGTTGTTTTATCTTTGGCCACCACACCAGAAATGTATATGTTACCATGGGCAGCACTATCATATTGTACAACCAATGTACCATTTTTGCGTCTAGCTATCATTAAAGTAGCAACCGCTTTCGTATGTATTTTTTGAATCTGAAGGTTCCAGGTAAGTTTCGGGTCTAGCATTACCCCAAGATATTTTACCCCTCCATTCAGATTTACCTCTTCACCACGAAGCCAAAGTGGGCTAAGGCCCTCTAAATTTCTTCTTTTGGCGAATGCTATTATATTGGACTTGGAGGGGTTGATGTTCAAACCCTCATGCTCTGTCCAGAGTGTAACTGCGTTTAGGGCCATCTGAAAACGTTCCCTAACCGTAGTGTTGAATTTTCCCTGGGATAATATGACAAGGTCATCTGCGTATCTCAGTGTTTTGTGTCCTTCTTGTTGAAGGATTCTCAGCAGTCCATCCATTACCAGATTCCATAGCAGAGGAGAAAGTACTCCCCCCTGCGGACAACCTATGGTCACATGGGTTGCCTTTTTCTCCCCCATCAGAGATGTACATATTAGCCTATTCTGTAGCATATAGTATATCCATCTGCAGCACGTTGCGTCAATACCCAAGTAGCAATTTAACGTTGTGGCGACGTGTTTCAAAAAGTTGCGCAACCAAACAAAAGTTGCGTGGCTGACCGTACTACAACGTTGTCAGAACCCTGTTTTGCATCAATCATTTTTGGGTTGTTACAACGTTTTAGTTTGTTTTAACTCTAGGTAGCAGTTGGTCGTTTTCTAAACGTTGCTGAATTTACTTAAAAATAACTACACCAGCGCCCTCTCGCGCGGCGATGACAGTTTACTTTCCAGGGTGTTCAGAATATAGTAAATTTTTAACCAAATAATTACTGTTGTCCGAAACGGACACTTAGAGAAAACTTCCTGACAACTACTAACTCATAAGTTTTATTATTATGCTCAAGATGCCCTATTTATATTGTTGAAAAATAACGATTTCGAATCAGAAATTACCAACGCATTTCATTTCATTGTCAAATATACTATTATTTTATGGAAAAAAAAACACTCGCGCCTTTAATCCGTTGCAAATTTCTCAAATCTAAGAATAAAAATAAACAAAAAAATTGTATTAGATAAACAATATTTATACTTGATATTGATTCAAGCGCAAACTAAACGGGATATATATGATTTTTTACTAAAAAACTAAAATAAGGCTTTATAATCCATTGTTTATGTTTGTTTATTTCCCAAATTGTAATGGCCGACCATGTTTCCAAAGAGAATTACAGTTTAAACATGGCGTAGGAGTATAATAGTTGTTAACGCGACTCTGGGTATCAGATAACTAAAACATCTACCAATTTTCAACGTTAGTCTGACAGACAACTAACTTTGTACCCAAAGAGCGACTGGAGTTGCTTATCCGCCCAAAACTGAACATATTCCAACTAACGAACCTATTAACCCTGATACCCCACAAGATTGTAACGTGAGGTATCTAATATTCCAGCACCCAATTGGGTAAAAATTCTCGAATTTTAGAGGCTAATGTATCCTCCACAGATTGTGAATTTGTCTCTTGTTCTTCACCTTCGCTGATCTCTTCTGTTAGATTGATATCTTCTTCATTGTTGAGTTCTTTCCTCGGTTCTTTCATTTGACTAAACTGTTCCTCCGGCATAAATTGTTGGTCATCTGGAAAATTAGTTGTTTCCCTTAATACCTCTAAAGAATTTAAACTCTCGGTCTTCACGTAGGCCTGTACATGTGAAGTTTCTCCACGACATAAACTTTTTTTTGCCTGTAATAGGAGGCAATATATTTAAAGGCTCGTTCATTTTTAATTCAAAACAGTTTTAAAATTTTACAGTTAGGTTATGGTCATCCAGGGCTTTTAAAAGGTTAGTTGCAAAGGCGAATACGCGAAAACGTTTTTAATTTAACTTAAAAATTGCCCACTGCTTACAAGGTCGGCTCGTCCATCGGGAAAACGTTTAATATAACTAAAGTTGTCTCTTAAACGTTTCTGCAACGTTATTCCCATTCCCAATATATTTACTACATGTAGTTGGTTGGGTAAACGTTGTATCAACGTTGTAGTTTAACATTGTTTAACTAAAGTCATGCTCAACGTTAATCTTTAGTACTTTTGCCGTATCCTGTCCAGTTTTTCCAGGATTGGAAATGAATGCAACTCTAATGAGTCGCCAGGTCTTGGGTATATATCCCAGACCCAAACTTGCTCTTAGAATACTGCACAGCCTGTACAGTATTCTAAGGTTAGGTTAAGTTAATCATTATATAATTACATTTTTGAATTGTACATAAAAAATAACCTATTCTTTCATAAAGGTTGCCTATACCTAAATACAGAGTGTGTAATGAAGTTACCGTAATTACATCACTTACTAGCTCTTGCCCGCGACTTCGTCCACGTTGATGTCGGAATAAATAAAAGTTTAGTTTCTGTACCCATTTACTTCCCCCCGGTTTTTCAAAATTGTATGCCCATTTTTACATCTCCAAGTGGAGTTACTATATCAAGTGTTTTATCAAATGCAAGGTCATTGTCTGCAAATTTCAAAACCATTTTTTTATAATCTTATTGTTTTTTAACAATTTTATGTGACCTTACTTTTAGACTAATGGCGAAGTTTTCAGGCCGAAGTAATTAATTCATACCGATAGATATATATAGAATTTTTAATACAAATCCCGATGCACGTCACAAGTAATGTCATTCTTTCATTATAGTACTACCAACAAAATTTCCCTAAATATGTAAAATAATCCGAAACCAACGAATATTCACGAGTAGATATCCATGAACGTAGTTACACTACTGAAAACCGAAAAATGCAATTGTTATTAGTTTGACAAATTTTAGAATGATCTCAATTATATTAGCTTATTCACATCTTATTCTTGATAATATAAACCATATTTTTTTATTAAATAATTTTGACATTTTGTACGCCAATGAAACTCGTATTTAGAGAGAAGAAATGACATTTTAGTAATTGGTAAGCCTTGATGCGCTGTTGTAAATTGTAAATTGAAAATTTTCACCTATTAGTGAGAACTGATTTAAGTTATGTCGACAAGTTGATTGAGTTTTCTCCACGTTTTCGTAATTTTATAATATTATCTTTATTTTTGTGCTTTGCCAGTTATACTCATAAAAAAACTGTTTTTTTTTTCAAATCAAATATAGTGCGAATAAGTTGATTAATGTCGTGTATTTCTACATACAAACAAAATGCCAAAAAAACTAAATAGTCGCTGTAAGGAGCTTGTATCTTCGTTAATACAGTACTTTGATCGGGAGCGATAAAATAATGGACCACTTTTACCCTTAACTGCGGTCAGAGAGGTAAGTTAGAAAGATTATATAAATGTCTAGAAATATGAAATTGTTTTCTTGTCTGTTTTAGCTTGTTGCAGCAGCCCTAGACTTAAATATTTCTAATGTCAGTAGTATTTCGCAAGCAGTCAAGAATAATGAATTATTAAAATCGCCACCCAAAAAACGTTTATGCAAAACAACAGTCACTAACACAATAACATTGGATACGAGTGGAATACGAAACGTTATTTATAACATGTATGATAGAAGTAAGTTCATTAACAAATCTAAGTATCCAATAAAAGTTTATATTTTTATATACTAATATCGATATATATATATATAGATACAAAGAAATATCAAAAAATGTCAAAATGTTATGTTTTAGAATATAAGTGATGTTGGCATTATATGATAAAAAAACAGCAAGTAGAAATAAAATATATTCTTTTTTTCAGTCACAAACCCCCAAAATATTTATAGTAGATAATTTAGCAGAACAATATGGACATAAAGTGTTACGTCTTCCTCCATACCATTGCGTTTTTAACTCTATAGAACTTATTTGGGGACTTTCCAAACAATATTATAATAAACATATTGGCAGAGATGGTAACAAAGAACAAGATTGTTTAAATATGTGGCCTGAAGCTCTTAGAACAATTACTCCCGAAGTATGGAAAAATTCTATTAAACATACAGAAAAAGAAATACAAAAATGGTACGAAAGAGAGAGTTTTTGATAGAATGGAAATTAATCCCATTATAATTAATCCTAACAGCGATGACAGTGATTCAAGTGATTTCGATTTGAATTAGGAGAAAAGATTTATTTTTTGTAGGAATTACGAATATTAGTAGTTGAATTGTTTCTTTTAAGTAAAAATATGTGTTCTTTAAACAAAACATTGTTTTATTTTAATAAAAATAAACAGTTTGCTACCTTTTTTATATGTTTCTTTTTTATTTATTTCAAAATAATTGAATATAATATATACATTTAAAATGATAACAAAGCCGAACAACATAACCTTAAATTTTCGAAAATTCCTACGGTCATCGACTATTCTGACGAGCAGGCAACACTGCAGGGTCCTGACATCATAAATGATCTATGACGTGCATCGGGATTTGTATTAAAAATTCTATATTTATATTTTACAGGAAAAATAAAAAGTTTAATAATTTTTGTGAAAATAAAAAAATTTGAAATAATTCACACTGATAGACAATCATCTACATTTTACACAAATAATAAAATTAAGTTTTAAAAACTGAAGTACATTTCTTTAGGAAAATCTACGTACCAATTTTCAAGCGTCTATCACCAGTTATAGTTTTAGAGATATTCAATATTAAATACAATATTCATCACAGAGTTTAAAAAGTAGGGGAAGGAAACAGATATAGGTAAGAAGGAAAATTTTATTTATTCCAACATCAACACGGCGAAGTCGCGGGCAAATGCTAGTGCTCTATAATGTTAATGTGCTAATTGCTAATTGCGATGAAAATAAGCAAATTTAGTATGCCCATAAAAACAAAGCACAAACTGTCTGTTAAGTGTTGTATTTTGTCCTTTTCCTTCTTAATTTTTTTTTTTTTTTTTTTTTTTTTTTTTTTTTTTTTTTTTTTTTTTTTTTTTTTTTTTTTACATTTCAAAATTGTCATATTACTTAGGGGGGTTCACTTTACGTCCAAGTCGGGTGTAAGTGAATTTTAATAATTTGTTGGCAAAATCAGACAGATTTGAAATAGAACTTTAGAACTTGCACTACTCGTCTTATTAACTTTGCTGCTTATTCTAGATCCAATTTCACTCTCACTTATTGATCTTTCTCTATCATGACCTGGTTTCAGCTTCTTGTTTTGAAGGGAGCTTTCAATGTTTAGATGATATGCCCTAATAGCACAAAGACGTTTAAAAAACATCTTAAAAACGTACACGACCGACCATCGGGTCGTTTTAAAAACGTTCGTTAAAGTGCCCGAGAACGTTTATAAGGCGTTTTTCTATAGTGCAAATGTCACAACTTCCAACGACATATAGACGTCGAAAAAGGACGTTTTAAAGACGTTTCACTAAATAAATGGTTCGACAAAGGACGTTTTTTGGACGTTTTTTAAAACGTCCACTGGACGTCCTTTAAAGTACCTAAGAACGTTTATAAAACGTTTTTTTATAGTGCAAATGTCACAACTTCTAACGTCATATAGACGTCGAAAAAGAATGTTTTAAAAACGTTTCAAAATGGACTAAATAAATTGTTCGACAAAAGACGTTCATACAAGCAAAAAAAAATACATATTTATTAATAAAATATTGATACTTATATACAATCTGTACAATAAAATAATTTTCATTTACACAATAAGTCAAGTTAAAAAAAATTATTTTTTAAGTATGAAAATATATACCAAAAATAAAATAATATTCATTTCTGTAACTAAAATACAGTTGGTCACACATAAACAAGTTATAGCCATCATTTTGGTTGGTGCTGAGCAGGTGTCTTCAACGAAATATGTAGGAGTATTTCTTGTATGCTTGTGAGTCTGGAATCATCAGAATTGGAGGAACTAGAATAATTATGTTGAACACATGATTTTCGACATTTTCAAATAAATCCTTTGATAAATTCAAAGTCTTGTTGATATACCTGTACTTTTGATGCTTCGAAACTTTCTTTTCTTTATACATTTCACAACAAACAAGTAGATTTACAGAGTCAAAAATATTGAAAAATCACTAATTACATGACAAAAATGAATCACAAAATATACCTATATCAGGGTTTAAAGTACCTACCTAATATACATGTTAAATGTTCAACCACATCTATAAGACATAAACACAAACACAATTCACTTAATATATCACTCCTCGGAAACCGAAAAACAAAAGAAACAAAATAAGTATAACAAAATAGATGATAATTTTAGAGATATAAGATTTACTAGGTTTATCTTCACTAGTTGCAGAGAAAATAAACATGAAATTACCGAGAGTCACGCCATGTTTTTATCGTCCACTATGCAACAACTGTAGACAACAGCCACGCAGTGCGAAGTGCGAGTGCGCGGTCTCTCTCCCAAACCGACCGTTAGCGAGCTAAATTCGTGATTGGTTGGAATCAGACACAGACAGAGAGAGCAAACAAAACGTCTTTTGAACGTTCTTTTACACTAGTTATGAAAACGACTAACAAAGACGTTTAAAAAACGTCCTTTTTAGGACTTTTTATGGAAACATACTTTTGGGAACCCAACGAAAACGTTTTTACTTGTGGTTGTAAAAACGACTAAAATAAAACGTTTAGAAAACGTCCCTTTTATGATTATTTCCCAAAATAACATACTTTTGCAGACCCAAAATCAACGTCTTTTGAATGTTTATGAAGTGGTAATAAAAACAACTTACAAAAACGTTTAAAAAACGTAACTTTCTGACTTTTCTCAAAAAATTCTTTTGAGGACCCAAACAAAAAGATTTATGAACGTTCATACTGGTGGTTTTAAAAACGACTAAAATAAATCGTTTAAAAAATGTCCCATCTATGATTTTTTCTCAAAACATACTTTTGCACACCCAAAAACAACGTTTTTTGGACGTTTTTTTTACAGTGGTTATAAAAACAACTTACAAAAACGTTTAAAAAACGTAAATTTCTGACTTTTTTCAAAACATTCTTTTGAGGACCGAAACAAAACGTTTTCTGGACATTTTTATTGATCGTTTTAAAAACTACTGAAACGAAACGTTTAAAAAACGTCCCTTTTATGATTTTTTCTCAAAACATACTTTTGCAGACCTAAAACAACGTTTTTTGGACGTTTTTTATAGTGGTTATAAAAACAACTTACAAAAACGTCTAAAAAACGTAACTTTTTACCTTTTTCTCAAAACATGCTTTTGAAGACCTAAACAAAACGTTTTTTGAACGTTTTTACGGGTGGTTTTAAAAACGACTCATATAAAACGTTTTAAAAGCGTCCCTATTGTGACTTTATAAAAAACCTTTTGATATGAACGTTAAAAAACCATTTAAGTACTAGGTGTTTTTTTATCGTAGGTTTTAAAAACGTCTGAGTAGTGGAGCTTAGACAACGTTTTTTTTATTTATCACTTCGGACGTTTTGACGACATATTTTGGACGTTTCTTTAGGTTCATTTTAAAAACGTTCTTGCACAAACGTTTATAAAACGTTTTATTTTGGTCCTCGGACGTTCTGACGTTAAATGGACCATAAAAAAACGTCAATCGGACCTTTTGTGCTATTAGGGTGAGCTACTTTTACTCTCAATAGTTACAAATGATTCTTCTGAAAACCCAGATCTGATAAAGTCTTCGTATATATAATCATGTTCAAAATTTATATATCTTAACTGAGTATTATTAGAACTAGGCTCAAATTGTTGATTACAAATATCACACAGTTTAAGGTATTTGAAGTTTATCAACTTCAGCACATAAGTCCTCATACACTAATTTAGACCCATGAATCTTAATTGGTAAGTTAGTTTTGTTCATAAGTTTTCTGTTTCTTCTAAATTCGTTAGCGTTTTTATCTTTTATTAAGTATGATGCTAATTTTAATTGAGGAGTAATATTTGTATGTATTTTTGGCAACAAATTTTTTGTAGAAACAGGCAACTTAGTCTTAACAAGGCGATTTAACATTAATTCAACAGGAGCATAGCCAATGGAAGGTAATGGTGTATTTCTATACTCCAGCAAGTAATAATACAAATTATCAGTGTGTTTCATTTTTTTTAGCATATTTTTAACTATATTAACATATTTTTCAGCCATACCATTAGACTGGTGGTGGTAAGGGCTGGAGAATTGTAACTCAAAATTTCACAATTTTGCAAATTCTTTTAAACACACACTGTTGAATGGATTATTATCTGCATAAAAGATATCAGGAACGACGCCAAACTGAGAGAATAACTGTTTACAACATTGCACTAATGTTTTTGCTGTTTTATTCTTTGTCGGAAATATTTCAAGCCAATGTGAATATAAATCTACAATTAGTAAATAATCGTTCCCATTATATTCAAAAAAGTCCGAAAAAAGATACTGCAATGGCCTTTCAGGAATTTCGTGGACAATTAGAGACTCTTTCTGATTAGCTGGCTTATTCAACTGACATGTCTCACAATTTTCAATAAAAGATTTAATATCTTGGGACATTCGAGGCCAAAACATTACTTCACGAGCACGTAACTTGGTTTTTTGCATGCCAAAGTGTGCCAAATGTAAAAGATTTAGCATTTCTTTTCTGAGATCTGAAGGTACTAATATTTTGGTATTATAAAATAGTAAATTGTCAGAAAGGTGAATGTTATCCTTTAAGTTAAAATAATATTTTAAGTCTGAATCAATATTTTTAAATTTTTACCAACCAGACATACAAAATGACTTAACCTGAGACAAGATAGGATCATTTATGATAGCATCTTGAAATTTATTTTTTTTTTCATTTGACATAGGCACTGTCAATGATAAAAAAAATGAACCGTATATTCAAGTTCTTTATCTATAGGAGAATCTGTTTTAATATATGCTCTGCTAAGTGCATCTGCTACAAACATTTTTGATCCTGGTAAGTACTCGATTTTAATTTTGTATTTCAATAATCTTAAAAGCATGCGCTGCAAACGAGCACTTACATCATCTAGTTTTTTGTTAAAAATTGAAATTAGACGTTTATGATCCGTTTGAATTAATATTTCACGACCGTATATCCAGAAATGAAACTTTTCACAAGCAAATACAATGCTTAAAAGCTCTTTTTCAATCTGTCTTATTTAAAGATCGTGATCCAAAAGAAATTGGATGGAGGTCTTGTAACATAACACATTCAAGACCTTTACTTGAAACATTAGTCTGTATGACTATATCTCTATTTTGATCAAAAATTTTTAATATAGGTTTATTAGTTATGATAGTTTTAAGAGTGTCTAATTCATTTTGATGAACATCAAGCCTATTAAATTTAACATCATTGCGGGTTAAATTTCTCATATGAAATGTTTGTTCGGACAAATTAGGAATAAATTTTGAGAAAACTTGAAAAGACCAAGGGCTCTTTATAGATCTTTTTTATTACTGGGTGTATCAATAGCTAGAACAGCTTCTGTATTATTTTTAGATGGTTGAATATCATTTTTTGACATGATCTGACCTAAAAAGTTTACTTGCTTAAGTTTATATTGTAATTTATCAAAGTTAAATTTTACTCCATATTTTAGAGCACGTTCAAGAACACTTTTTAGGTCCTGATCATGTGATTTTTCATCTATACCACTTACAATTAAATCGTCAAAATAAATGTTTACGCCTGATATGTCTCCAAAGATTTCAGTATTTTTTTTTTGAAATATTTCTGGAATACTATTTAGACCAAAAGGAACTCTGTTAAATTTATATCGTCCAAATGGTGTATTAAATGTACATAAATTAGTACTACGCTCATTCAGTTGAATCTGCCAGAGTCCATCCTTCATATCTATAACAGTAAAAATCGTTTTACCTTTCAGAAGACGTAAAATAGTATCACATTTTGGAATTAAATAATGTTCTCTGCATATACAGTGTGTCCAATCAAGTCGGCATCATATGGGAAACTTTTTTATTCTTAGTTTTATGAAAAAAAGTTATTCTTTATAAAAAGTTGTGCATGGTCTAAAACCAAAAATACAATCATCAGATATCAATTTTTTAAGCCGTATACGAGGTGTGTCAAAAAATATGAGATTTACTCACGAATAAAATACCTTTAAATTTGACAATATCGAAAAATTTTACTAAAAAAAGTTGATCAGAATTAAAAATTACGTTTAAATATGCAAGTACATCCATTTAAATTAGAACTTCGGATTATTTTATTTTTTACTAATATTTCTATTTTGAATGAACATTTATCTCTTGTGATTACGAAACACATTATAACCTTTTAGTTTTTTAATGTTTTCTAATAATTTTGCATATTTAAACGTAATTTTTAATTCTGATCAACTTTTTTTAGTAACATTTTTCGATATTGTCAAATTTAAAGGTACTTTACTCTTGAGTAAAACTCATATTTTTTGACAGACCTCGTATACCACTGAACAAAATTGATATTTGATGACTGTATTTTGAGTTTTAGACCATGCACAACTTTTTATAAAGAATAACTTTTTTTCATAAAACTAAATAAAAAAGTTTCCCATATGATGCCGACTTAATTGGACACACTGTATATGCATATATATTTATTTAAGGAAAATCGAATAGGTTATCCATATCTCAAATGTGATGCAAGTATTTTTTCAAATAAATCAAACACGAAGTCAGTACCACAAAAAAAAATTATTTAAGGGTTTGAGATCCAATCACAAACGAAATGATCCATTAGGCTTTTCTACTATCATTAGTGAATTAACCGAATCAGTTGGGTAGTCAACTTTGGAGATTATCTTTTTTTTTTTCTAGATCATTAAGAGTAGATTTTAAACGATCATTTAGTGCTAAAGGAATCTTTCTTTATCTTTGAACTATCGGAATAGCATTTGGTTTCAATTTAATATCAACATACCCTGGCATGCAGCCTAAACCTTGAAAAATCTCAGAAAACATTTTATAAAATTCAGTTTTATTCTTTGGTAACAATAATTGAGTTTCATTTAAAATCTTATATTGCAATTAGTTTACACGAGATATTAAATGAAAGTTAATGCAATCATTCAAGCCTAGCAAAGGTTCAGAATCAAGGTCTACAACCAAAAATTTTATAAAGGACTGCTGATCTTTATCATAACATTTTAGGTTTATGTACCCCAAAGATTTAGACTTAAAGTTCCCATAGGAAATGATTAATGTATTTGAGAGAGTAATTTGAGAATTGTTTAACTTTAAATGTTTAAAAAATGTTATTGGTAGAACACTTGATTCTGCGCCAGTATCGAATTTAAATTTTATGGTTTCATTATTTATTTTAACAGGTTCATACCAGCTTAAATTATTTAAAGTTTGTTTCTGCTCAAGAATATATACAGTTTCTTGATCAGTTACATTGTCTTCTTCCTCTTCTTTATAATCAGAATTATTTTCACTGGTTTGAACTTCTGAGATATTATGAACATTCGATGAATTTGTGTTGGATTTTCCTACAGCTGTTTCACACATTCTATTTTCGTTCTCCCTGCTTGTACCATTAGATTTGTCTTTAAAGTAGCATTTTTTTGAGAAGTGTCCTTTTTTGTTGCAAATGTTACAAATTTTGTTGAAGGCTGGGCATTGTCTAGGAGGATGTTCTGTATCACAACGTTTACATTTTTTTATGTATCTTGATCTACTTATGGCATTGATGTGTTCTTCTTCTTGGATGTTTAATATTTTCATGTGTTCCTTTGAGATCTCAATACTTGCAATAGTCCTGTATTTTTTGTAATTCCATGTCAGGATCTCGTATGAGCCTTTGTTGTACGTCTGAATCATTTACTCCCAGAACTATTCTGTCTTTTATCATTCGTTCTGCATAACTTGTTTTACACTGGTCGTTTTTACATATAAATCCACAATTTGCCGCTTGTTTTTTAAGATCAGTGATAAAAGAGTCAATGTTTTGATCTTCTTTTTATGTGACACTGTTGAATTTAAAAGTAATATTGGTTTTGGGCAAAAAATATGCATCGAAACATGCGAGTACATCGTCCAGAGTTTTTGTTTTATCATCTGAAAATGTATTAAAGATATCCAGGCCACTTTCACTCATAGTATGCAGTAGTAGGGCAATTCTTATCTTAGCTGATTCACTTTTTCCAGATGCCAATAGATAGATTTCGAATCTTTGTTTCCATTAGGGCCAATTTTTCACATCGTCCAAAGAAAATGACTCTGGCGCCTTACAATCCATTATTTTATTTTTTTACTCTTGTAAAACTCTCGGTTACGATTTGGAGGGAACTTTTCTTTGTATGTGGTTTAACCTCACTTATTTTCAGGAAGCGATCACCTTCTAATTTAGGTTAAACACACCTGACACCATGTTGTATTTTGTACTTTTCCTTCTTTAGTATTTATGTTTATTTATTAAAAACACGTTATATAACATTTTAGTTTTCTTTATTGAATCCGTGTTTCAACTTTTATATCTGATTACAACCGTCGTTCCGACTCTAACGTCCGCTGCTGCCAACCTTACAATCCTCTCAACTACCAACGTAGCTGTAGAACATTAAGGGGTGACACCCACCTCTAAATTGATGTACAATTGAAAAATGCTGGAATTTTTTTTTAACTTTTTTATGTAAGTTCAAATGAAGGGAGTCGTAAAATTAACAAAATCTATTTTCATCTCTTCGGGGGTGAAAACTACCCTTTAATCGTTTTAAATCCGACTGACCCGTAGACATTGATTTGAGATAAATAATTTATACTTTCTCTCCTATTTCTAATTAAATTACTTGAAGACAAATAATGAAAAATATTTGAACGCCCTCAGGGCCTCAATTCTCGAGATTATTCCTATAGGAAAACCAATATATCACCTTACTTTTTGTACATAATAGGTCGGTTTTCCTATAGGAAGTAAAGTCGAGAATCGAGGCCCAGGAGGAGAGCCGCGTCCCTCTAAAAGAATCACCCTTTATGTTTTTGGTTGACGCACTTACTCGTGCGGTTGATGGGTTGACGCACTTACTCGGGCGGGTTTTTGGTTGACGCAATCACTCGAGCGGGTCAATATTTGTTTAACCCCAATTTTGAACTCCTTAAAGTACGAATTTTCAAAATTCCTTTCTTAGTGCTCCCCTACACTACCAAAGGAGGAAACTACCCTGAAAATTTGACGTCTCTATCACCTCTGGTTTAGGCTGTTCGTTGATTGTCAGTCAGTCAATCAACGACACTACAATTTTATATATGTACATATATAGAAGATAGATAATAATGTAATAATGTCCTTAATTGTTACTTGATTAATAATCGATAATCATTCACCATATACTGACTAATAACTGATAATCACACTTTGTACTTTTAATGCTAAAAATCTAGGTATGCTGCCATCTTTGTCATTTCTTTTGTACTGTAAATTTAAAATATTGAGCTGTCAAATTTTTAAAATGTCATTAATTCGTGATATAATCTATTGAATACAACTCGTGGTATCGTGTCTATCGATAATCCCATAAGTTATTTCACGAAACGTGTTGTCAAATTATAATTTCACTCGTCCTGCGGACTCGTGAAATTAATATTTGACAACACGTTTCGTGAAATAACTTATGGGATTATCGATAGTCAAGATGCCACTCGTATTATATATGATAATTAAAATATTTAAATAAAATAGCGCACGGCACTGGAGTAGAATTAACTTAAAATTATGTAAATTCGAGAAGCTTCAAATAAAAAGAAAGTCGTACCAGTTGAACCTCCGCCCAACAGCTAGAGACACTCGAGTCCGTGTCTCTTAGACGCCAAAATTCTTATCAAGTAGGACCATTCAATCCGCTGCCGGTAGCTGCAGTGGCAGCCGAAATTCGAGTTCCAGCGGTAATTCCAGTTAGAGTTCCAGTCCGAGATCGAGCTGAGAACCAGTCTAGAACTAGCCAGCGACCTTTAGAGATAGGTCAAGCTGGACTGAAGTCAAGTTCCATTGTATCTGTATCGTACCGAATCGAAACGGTCAGTCCGACCACGCCAGCCTAGAAGACGTGCCAGTACCCTCCGAAATATCAAAAATTAAAGAACCTTTGTTGGTATTATTGGTATTATTTATTGGAATCTTATTTTTGTTTTTTCTTTTACCATGTACTCAAACCAGTAGGACAAGTAAAGCCCGCTCTTCTGGCCGCCAGTGATTTGGTCGATAGCATAACGACTCCTGGAGAATTTCTTCTCCACTGATGCTGAACATGCAGAGTGGCCGTCATACCATAAACGGAAGGTGGCTTCCAAAGCAATCCAAATCGCATTTAAAAAATTTAAGCCAACATCTAGCCCTCTCTCTCGGTAAAGTTTGTGGGCGAGGGACGTAAGACGCGGAGAAAAATATCGTGCAGATGACGAAATCAACAATAAAAATTGACGTGATGTAAACAAACGGTATTAGACCGTGGCGACGCGAAGAATTATAACTTATTTGAGCAAAAATAAGAAAATTAAAATTGGGTATTTTACATGGTATATTTATCACATTTGAATTAAATATGTCGTGAGTAGCAGGGACCCGGACCGAAACGTTATTAACCGAAAACAATACCGGAACCGAAATGTTTTAGATGAACCGGATCCAACGGAACCGATATTTCATTAAAAATATTTTTCCGGCCGTACCGAACCGAAATAAAAATGATTTTTTTCGGTGTTTTCGGTTTTTTCGGTTCTTGTGCCTTTTTCACATGCTTTTTTGTTGACTGGAATATAGCTGATTCACATGACCAGTAAGACTCACTGAACCCCATAGTTTTTGTAACTGAAAGTAGCTGAATAATAAAACCACACATCTGAAAAAAGTGAAGGTAGTTACGTAAAAATTTTGAAGGGATTTTTTAGGAGGAGCTATTGGGAGGAAAGTGCTCCATAAAAATAATGTTTTTGGAGTGATAAATGCAAAAATAAATGGATTTTTTTATTAATGTTTAACCCCGGTTAGATTACGATAGTAGTTTTGTTTTTTTTTATTTGGTGGCTGTAGATCTTTATTATCCGGATTAGACATCAAGTGTGATTCATCGTTGAAATCAACTAGTTGAGAAGATTATAAAAATGTAAATATACAGGGTATGCCGTTTAAAAAAATATAATTTTGTATTTCCGAAAATCTGCACGTTACTGTACATTTGATAGCATTTTAACAAAAAATCTGATGTGGACAGCACATGACCTCTCGCCATTTTTGAATCAAAAATTTACAGGTTGACACAAAAAAGTATGAAAAAAAATTATATTTTTGTAAATCTGGCAACAATGGCAAAAGTTTAGAAAATTTCAATGAGATGAAAATAAACTGTAGGATATACAAAATATATGTGTAAAACTTTATTGCCGTTTTCTATAATAATGGCGTCATCACCCATAGCAACTGCCACTTCCGGTTGTGCGATTGGCACCAAAATCTAATCAGATCTAATCTAGGGTATCAGAATCCTGTATGCAAAATTTCAAATTTTTTTATTCAGTAGTTTTTGAGTTATCGTTACTACAACATCCATCCAAACACACACACACACTAACACACACACACACACACACACACACACACACACACACACACACACACACACACACACACACACACACACACACACACACACACACACACACACACACACACACACACACACACACACACACACACACACACACACACACACACACACACACACACACACTAACACACTCACACACACACACACTAACACACACACACACTAACACACAGACATCATCGCGAAAATATTAAAATCGTATTCTAGGGACCCCAAAACGTGTTTATCCATTGAAAACTCACTACCCAATTTTTAGCATGATTCCTATACCTCTCTTATCTGAAGGGCGAGAGGTAAAAACAGTTATAACCACACAACTTGTATTTGAAACTTTTTTTTCAATGTGGAATAACGATAATAAGGGGTGGGTAATTTATAGTGAATAACCCTGTACATACCAACCGAAAAAAATTTGGTAGAACCGGACCGAACCGAACCGAAATTTTTATTTGAGAACAGGAACCGTACCGGACCGGATTTTTTAAATGTGATAAGAACCGGAACCGAACCGTCAATTTCATTTCGGTCCGGGTCCCTGGTGAGTAGTAATATAATTTTGATAAAGTTGTATTTTCTGTAACTTACTAGCGAAGTGTAAGATTATCTAATGGCTTGGAAAAAGCACCACATTTTTCACATTATTTTCCCATGGTTTAACAACCTCTCAAGAAAATCACTTAAAATGTTCAGAATGTTTACAAAAATACTCAGTATAATACTACAAAAATAACACAAATCAAGTCACAAACTGTAAACTATTTAATGTATGATTTTAAATTATCCTGCTAGAAAGAACGCTTATGGAATTTCTAGAGGGCGAAGTCAACAAGAGTAAACTAGATGTCGGCTTAATAAAAAAGGATAGAATGCCCTCTCTATATATATTTACTCTCAGGTATATGTATGGTTTGTGACAGTATATGAATATAGTAGCGTCTATTGGAAGAGAAATATTTTATATCGAGAGACCTTAGCGCAGCATGTTGTGATATGACAATTTGTTTGTATACAAACACATAAACAAACAGTATTGCAAGTAACTCATCGAGGGTTTAAATAAATGTTCGAGCCATTTTCTAATGTTTTATTGAGTTATTTAAATTATAAATGTTTCTTGTGGTAAGTTTCATGGGCGTACACCACTTCTATTGATGTTTGTAAACACTTCCCCGCACACACCGGATACCCCGCACCGTGAGAAATGTCATAGAAAAAGACAAGATGTATCGACTTCAAAATATTGTATACAAAAATGTAAACAAGGCATGTCTAATAGTAAATGGTCTTTATATTTGTCTCCCGATAACTCCACCTTCGTACTGTCGTTGTCTGTTATTTAGACAATGGGTTCGTTCAGCGGTGCGCAACCGTTGAGAATAATCACTAAACGTGTTGATTCCGCTGTTCTTCAACGATCGTGGTCAGCTGAACGTTCCGCTAGCTAACAGCGCTTCGTGTACCTATTTCCCAAAACATAAATATAACCCCCAATCGAATTGTCATAGTTTTGAAATCTTCGAAAGTTTATTAAATGAACACCAGTTTTTTCAGAATAATTATTTATTTGGATTAACATGGCTAAATATAGCAGTTATTGAGGAACTGTTAGAAGGTGATCAAGACATTAATGTTGTTGTAAGGATGGATTAAACATAGTATTGATATAAAATTATTTATACCTTTTCAATACCATTTCCAATACACAGGGAATTGTGTTTTTTGTTATTGAATTATCTACGTTTTCTACTTCAACAAACTTGTGATGTGGCTAGCCAATTGACAAAATTTGCCGTGCAGATTTTCTAACCTAATATGCATAATATTTTGACAGTTCATATAAGGCGCTGGGCAAGTCAGCGTAGTTTATTTCCGCTGCAAATGCTGTTCAACGGTTGAGAGTAATCACTGATGCAGCGGTCCGTTCAGCCGAACAAGTTGACTCATCGCTCAACGGTTGTGCACCGCTGGGACCCAATTCTTGAAATCGTAGGAATTAATTCTCCAGAGAATTGATTCCCCAAAAAAAATTCTCTTGAGAATCGCCAGTCCTATTCTTGAATGAGTCGGAACTGAAATTCTAGTGAATTAAAAAAAGTGACGTATATCTTTACTAAATCCAAGTATTTCATGAACTCAACCAATCAAATACTCAGAACTATTAGTTCTGTGCTCAAATATTATTTTAATACGTTCGCAGAAATGAATATCAGTTGCCATTGCGATATCATATGTTTGACATTTTACATTTTTTAAGGAAACAAATTGAAACAATTTACATAATTATTATCCTATTATTGTGCATTATCGTTTATTATTGACCATGGGTTATTTAATTGTTATTTGTTCATTTTTAATTTGCGATGGCCAAACGAAATTTCGTGAGTGAAGCGCAAAAAAAATCCTTGTAGAATTCTTAGAAAATGATAAGGAACTTCTTAGAGGAAAGATCCCTACTAAAACTTTTTCTCTTTTGGTTAATCCCCAACTCTGATTGTTGGTAGCAGAAAAAGCTCAATATACTCCATTAGATCGTCAAAGGCTTGTTTAGATAGACGAAAATGCTGTCTAAACAACTTTCTAAATTATCTAAAACGATAGCTTGGAGTAAAAAATTATTCATTTTAACAATATATATGGCGGTAACAACAAAAAAACAATAATGTTCAATTTCAATTCCCACAAAACACATCAAATACGTACAATTCACACTCTTAATTTCTTAAATTCTCATGAGAATTTGAAGTTTCCCCAGAAAATGACATTAGGAATTAATTCTCATAATTTTTGGAGAATTTTTTCCTACGAAATATTTCAAGAATAGACATATTACAAAATCTAGAGAAAATGACGTAAATTTCTCATGAGAATCGCTTCCTACGATTTCAAGAATTGGGTCCCTGAACGAACCCAATGGTACTGTGTTTAGAGCGTTTTCACACGGAGCAATAAAAAGTTGCAATATCGCTTTGCATCTAAAATACATGTATTTAAATGAGCCGTCTTCACATGCAACGCGATGCGATAAATTTATGGCAGCAATATTTTTCTATCGCAATGACGAGCAATATGTTCTACGGAATTCTGCGATATCGTATTGTGTCAATAGTAGAAACTCATGTATGTTTATGTAGGGGTGCAAAATTACTCTCAGAGTAAATTGTCTGTTCGAGAATCATGGAGTCGAGTAAAAAAGACCTAACACGTGTCGTTCGAAAACACGTAGTCTACTCTAAATAGTTAACTCTTCTAACTCTACTAAAAAGGTGGGTAAAATTTACTCGTCATGCGCTGTCTGCCAATAAATGTTAAAAGTTGGGAGTTTTAGGAGGTGAGGTTAGATTATTTTCGTTTTTAGATTGGTGACGGTGACTTCTCTCGAGATTTTGAAAATGCAAGTCAAATTTTTAGTGAATAACAAAGATGTTTTATTAATGGAACAACATCCCTAATAGCACAAAAGGTCCGATTGACGTTTTTTTATGGTCCATTTAACGTCAGAACGTCCGAGGACCAAAATAAAACGTTTTATAAACGTTTGTGCAAGAACGTTTTTAAAATGAACCTAAAGAAACGTCCAAAATATGTCGTCAAAACGTCCGAAGTGATAAATAAAAAAAAACGTTGTCTAAGCTCCACTACTCAGACGTTTTTAAAACCTACGATAAAAAAACACCTAGTACTTAAACGGTTTTTTAACGTTCATATCAAAAGGTTTTTTATAAAGTCACAATAGGGACGCTTTTAAAACGTTTTATATGAGTCGTTTTTAAAACCACCCGTAAAAACGTTCAAAAAACGTTTTGTTTAGGTCCCCAAAAGCATGTTTTGAGAAAAAGGTAAAAAGTTACGTTTTTTAGACGTTTTTGTAAGTTGTTTTTATAACCACTATAAAAAACGTCCAAAAAACGTTGTTTTTAGGTCTGCAAAAGTATGTTTTGAGAAAAAATCATAAAAGGGACGTTTTTTAAACGTTTCGTTTCAGTAGTTTTTAAAACGATCAGTAAAAATGTCCAGAAAACGTTTTGTTTCGGTCCTCAAAAGAATGTTTTGAAAAAAGTCAGAAATTTACGTTTTTTAAACGTTTTTGTAAGTTGTTTTTATAACCACTGTAAAAATAACGTCCAAAAAACGTTGTTTTTAAGTCTGCAAAAGTATGTTTTGAGAAAAAATCATAAATGGGACATTTTTTAAACGATTTATTTTAGTAGTTTTTAAAACCACCAGTATAAACGTTCATAAAACTTTTTGTTTGGGTCCTCAAAAGAATTTTTTGAGAAAAGTCAGAAAGTTACGTTTTTTAAACGTTATTGTAAGTTGTTTTTATTACCACTTCATAAACATTAAAAAAAAACCGTTGATTTTGGGTCTGCAAAAGTATGTTATTTTGGGAAATAATCATAAAAGGGACGTTTTCTAAACGTTTTATTTTAGTCGTTTTTACAACCACAAGTAAAAACGTTTTCGTTGGGTTCCCAAAAGTATGTTTCCATAAAAAGTCATAAAAAGGACGTTTTTTAAACGTCTTTGTTAGTCGTTTTCATAACTAGTGTAAAAAAACGTTCAAAAGACGTTTTGTTTGCTCTCTCTGTCTGTGTCTGATTCCAACCAATCACGAATTTACCTCGCTAACGGTCGGTTTGGGAGAGAGACCGCGCACTCGCACTTCGCACTGCGTGGCTGTTGTCTACAGTTGTTGCATAGTGGACGATAAAAACATGGCGTGACTCTCGGTAATTTCATGTTTATTTTCTCTGCAACTAGTGAAGATAAACCTAGCAAATCTTATATCTCTAAAATTATCATCTATTTTGTTATACTTATTTTGTTTCTTTTGTTTTTCGGTTTCCGAGGAGTGATATATTAAGTGAATTGTGTTTGTGTTTATGTCTTATAGCTGTGGTTGAACATTTAACATGTATATTAGGTAGGTACTTTAAACCCTGATATAGGTATATTTTGTGATTCATTTTTGTCATGTAATTAGTGATTTTTCAAGATTTTTGACTCTGTAAATCTACTTGTTTGTTGTGAAATGTATAAAGAAAAGAAAGTTTCGAAGCATACAAGAAATACTCCTACATATTTCGTTGAAGACACCTGCTCAGCACCAACCGAAATGATGGCTAACTTGTTTATGTGTGACCAACTGTATTTTAGTTACAGAAATGAATATTATTTTATTTTTGGTATATATTTTCATACTTAAAAAATAATTTTTTTAATTATTGTGTAAATGAAAATTATTTTATTGTACAGATTGTATATAAGTATCAATATTTTATTAATAAATATGTATTTTTTTTTTGCTTTTATGAACGTCGTTTGTCGAACAATTTATTTAGTCCATTTTGAAACGTTTTTAAAACATCCTTTTTCGACGTCTATATATAAACTTTCTTAGGTACTTTAAAGGACGTCCAGTGGACGTTTTAAAAGACGTCCAAAAAACGTCCTTTGTCGAACCATTTATTTAGTGAAACGTCTTTAAAACGTCCTTTTTCGACGTCTGTATGACGTTGGAAGTTGTGACATTTGCACTATAGAAAAACGTCTTATAAACTTTCTCGGGTACTTTAAAGGACGTCCAGTTAACGTTTTAAAAGACGTCCAAGACGACGTCCTTTGTCGAACCATTTATTTAGTGAAACGTCTTTAAAACGTCCTTTTTCGACGTCTGTATGTCGTTGGAAGTTGTGACATTTGCACTATAGAAAAACGCCTTATAAACGTTCTCGGGTACTTTAACGAACGTTTTTAAAACGACCCGATGGTCGGTCGTGTACGTTTTTAAGATGTTTTTTAAACGTCTTTGTGCTATTAGGGATGCAACGCAAAATTTACATTACGAACAGATGTAATTCGAGGGCCCCTTATTGTTGACATACATGTTGTAATTCCTTTTCAGAATCCGAACCTTCATCCTTCAAACAAATCATGTTGATTATATTATACAAGTAGTCTAAAAAAAGTTTATTTACTTCATACATCCGAATTGTTGCAGAAAACATATTTCTAGCTAGGTTGTCGGCGCCTAACAATAATTTCATTTTTAACTGTGGATCCATTTCTATTTCTTTCATTTAAAATAAAAATAATCAAACATGAACCCTACTTTTTCTCACTCTTTGTTTGTTCGATAGGTATTGTCACTCCGAGTTAACTCACCGCATATTTGACATATGAGGTGTATTTCTTTTGCACTTGGGTCAGTTCACTTGGATCACTTTTGAACGGGTCAAAACCTCAGAGTAAATATATATAGAGAGGGCATTCTATCCTTTTTTATTAAGCCAACATCTAGTTAACTTTTGTTGACATCGTCCTCTAGAAATTCCATAAGCGTACTTTCAAGCAGGATAATTTAAAATCATACATTAAATAGTTTACAGTTTGTGAATTGATTTGTTTTATTTTTTAGTGTTATAGGTTGTACTAAATATTTTGAACTATTTTAAGTGATTTTCTTGAGAGGTTGTTAACCATGAGAAAGAAATATGAAAAATGTGGTGCTTTTCTCAAGCCATTCTTACACTTCACAAGTAAGTTAGGAAAGTAGTTTTTGAATAATTTAAAATATAATATAAGTTGATAAGATTTGATAATTTTTTATTTTGCTTCCTTTCTTTTTTATGTTATATACCATTCACATTTTTTTTATTTAATGTTAATATTTATCAGTATTACAGAAAATACAACTTTATCGAAATTATATAACTTCTCACGACATATTTAATTCAAATGTGATATATTAATAACATGTAAAATACCCAATTTTAATTGTCTATTTTTTTGCTAATATAAATAAAAAGTTAGAATTCTTCGCGTCGCCACTGTCTAAAACATCACGTCAATTTTTATTGTTGATTTCGTCCTCTGCATGAGATTTTTTTGCGCGTCTCACGTCCCTCGCCAACAAACTTTACCGAGAGAGAGGGCTAGATGTTGGCTTAAATTTTGTAAATGATATTAGATATACAGGGCATATCTAGTAGTTCCTTTATCTGAGGTCAAAACTGACCACGCAAAAGTACAAATAAAACACTCCTGCCAAATCAACTGACGTTGTCGTTTCGTTCCTGTCAATTATCATCTGCGACTAGCATCAAAGCACCAAAAAAAGATCATCAAGAAATGGCCACCGACACCTATAATTTTCTTCCTCAGATGACGAATGTATTTTGGAGAAAATGTATTCCTAAAATTGTTATTACACCGTATATATGGAAGTCTTTTCTTACGAAATATTTACTAAAATCGTATTATCTTCCTCACTAGACAAAGTGCCGTCTTCCATTTTATTAAAATCTAGATTTTTAATTTGCTCTTGATAAGTCCACTTTTTTTAGGTTATCAAATAATTTTAAAAACCCCGCCATCTGTTTCGGATCACTTTTGAACCATTTCAGCGGGTGGTGCAGCATCGGTAAGGGGGGAGGTGATCCAGGTCATTTTTGATTCAGTTCAGTTGCAAATAAAACAGTAAAGCAAGTGATCTAGAACTGAACTGAACTGATCCAAGTGCAAAAGAAATACAGCTATGGTTAACTCCAACTCTCGGAGTAATTTATCGAATGCACCCCGGTGTTCACACTATTCGCTGTTTATAGTTGCAATTTATTCAGCAGTGTTGCAAATACGTATTATAAAATATGAATAAGAAAATTATATTGTTGTTTTGTTGTTTTTTTTTTAATAGCAACAATTTTTTAAAGTACCATTTAAACAGTGTTGCGAGATATATGTATTATGTAATAATAATAATAATAATGATAATAATAATACTAATTCTGCCTATATTTCACCCCCTTACGAGTGAACCCCAGAATCCAAAGGCTTGTGCGGGGAAGGGACGGCTATATTATTATTTGCCGTGGCGCCCCAGGTGACTTACTGATGATTGATGGCACCATTTGCCCAAGGGTGTAGCAAAAGCAATGTTTATGGGATAAATCGCGTAGAATGAAATTTTCTAGTTTTTCATAGAGAAGGAAAATGAAATATAAACAGGTAATATTTTCAATATTATTAAAGAATGAATACTCTTAGATTTTCTTCATTTCACAATGCATAGCTCCTTCAGTACTATAAAATAGTAATAGTTTGGTTTTGTTTTTATTCTCTTATTTGAAGAATAACCATAGTAGGAAAACCCTATTCTTCCTATTTTGATTTTATACCAACTAACTTAACTAATAAAACTAGGCAACATCGCAAATTCTATAATAACATTTATTGCATCAATTATTTCTCGTGTGAAAATCATTTGCAATATATCGGGTGCGATGACTTTTTATTGCTCACAAAATATTGCTACGTGTGAAAACGCTCACTGTCGTTATACTTTGTCTGGCAACATTGCGACAAGTGGTCTACACTAGAAAAGAAGAAAGAAGAAAAAAATTACAATTTGTTGGTTAGGTTAATGTTGTTACCCATAATTATAAAACGATATTACAATTGCAGTTATTTAAAGTGCTTCAAGAAATAAGAAAAACAGTGCAAAAGATGAAAGAAATGGAAGTAAAAGAAGAATGTTTCCCAACAGATTTGATAGAAATTAAATCTGAGCCTTTAGCACTTTCTAATGTTGAAATTAATAAAATTGAAGAATCATATCCTTTGATCCTCCAGGATGATAATTGCCAAAAGCAGGAATGTAAGTTTAATAAATGTGATATTAAACAAGAGATTCAAGATTTATCACTTATAACAGAAAAAATTGAGATACAACAAGAATGTTCTACAAATTTAATAGACGTTTATTCTGATCCTTTATTACTTTCTGAAGTAGACATCCAGAAAATTGAAGAAAGATATTTAGTGTTCCACAAAGGTCGCTGCCAAAATACAGATTTATCTGATTTAAAAACAAAAAATATTGCTTCTGGAAAAGATCGAAAACATTCAAAGATTTTTAACAAGAAAAAAATGATGTATGAGTGCCCAGTTTGCCAAAAGTGTAAGTTTTTTTTACATTTAAATAATACCTAGTTATCAAAAAAATGTTTAATTTTCAGATTTTACATCTTCGATATTGCTATTAAAGCATTTTGATGAGCACTTTAAAAAATGTTCTGTCACTTGTTCATTTTGTGGAAAAGAATCCAATGGAAAATTTCAGTTTTGGAACCATTATGTCATTCATTCTGTAAAAAGGAAATTCCAAAATTTAGGGACTAAGCCAATCAAATTAGCTGCAAGAATTTGTAGTTATAGAAAACCATTTCATTGTAAAATTTGTTTAAAACTATTTACATCTAGTTCAAAATTAACTAAACATTTCAAAATTCATTCTAGAGAAAAAGTTAAAGACTTTTCTAAAAGTATAAATTTGGCAAATGATTTAAATATTCTTAATAACAGAAATCTTTACAAGTGTGATATTTGTTTTAAAGAATTTTGTTTGTGCCAACATTTAAAAATTCATACAAAAAAGAAGCCGTTTAAATGTGAAATTTGTCTCAAACAATTCACTCGCAAATATCATTTAAAAATACATTTAAAAATTCACTCGGGTGAGAAATCTTTTAAATGTGAAATTTGCCTCAAACAATTCATTGAGAGAGGTCATTTAAAAAAACATTTAATAAATCACACTGGTGAGAAATCTTTTAAATGTAACATTTGTCACAAACAATTTGCTCATAAAAATACTTTGGAAGGTCATTTAAAAATTCACACAGGTGAAAAATCTTTTAAATGTGCAATTTGCTTCAAACAATTATCTCAGAAAGGTAGTTTGAAAAACCATTTAAAAATCCATGTGGGTGAAAAATCTTTTAAATGTGAAATTTGCCCTAAACAATTTGTTGAGAGAGGTAATTTAAAAAAACATTTAATAATTCACACTGATGAGAAATATTTTAAATGTAAAATTTGTCACAAACACTTTGCCCAAAAACACATTTTGGAACGCCATTTAAAAATTCACACCGGCGAGAAACCTTTTAAATGTGAAATTTGCTTCAAATTATTCAATCAGAATAGTAATTTAAAAAGACATTTAAATACTCACACTGGTGAGAAATCTTTTAAATGTGAAATTTGTCTCAAACAATTCAATGAAAGAAGTAATTTAAAAAAACATTTAATTATTCACACTGGTGAGAAACCTTTTAAATGCGAAATTTGTCTTAAACAATTTAGTAAGGGATGTAGTTTAAAAAAACATTTAAAAATTCACACCGGTGAGAAATCTTTTGAATGTGAAATTTGTCTCAAACAATTCCATGAAAGAAGTAATTTAAAAAAACATTTAAAAATTCACACGGGAGAAGAAACCTTTTAAATGCGAAAGGGATTACCGTCAAATTGTCTCAATTTTTTATGTTATAGTAATTGATGTTCTAATTAAAAATGTCCATGGGATCAATCCTATCCTATTGCTAGATTTTGAGATACAGGGCGTTAAAATTACAAATCCAGATTTCTTTAAATTTAACAAAAAAGTATTTCTTAAATATTTTTGGAAGTTACTGACTAATATATGTAGCCACACTATATACTTAATTATCAACATCAAAATATTTTTACTTACAGGGTGATTCATGCGTTCACAAGCCTGTTTCGGTCAAAGTGTGTATTTTTACCATACAAAAATACATCATAAAATACCAAAAAAAATCGCTGTCAAAATTTTTCAATATTTTATATAGTATAGATCTCGGGAGTCCTTTCTTAAAATTCTTGTTGGTAAAATCAGATCCTATGACTAGTTTTCGAAATATTAAATGTTTAATCTGTATAATATCTATTTCTCTATTTTCGCAAACTCCTCCGAGTTTGTGTTGGAATCTATAATTTTGTGTATGTAAGATCGAAATATTTCAAATATCACTTCACATTCTTGTTTAGGACGAAAAGTATACCAATAAAGTGCTTTCAGTATTGATGTCGAATGAACCGTTACCGAGAAAATGGCGGCCTAAGTTAAAAATAATAAAAAATCCTATCTTTTAAACTATAATATACAGCGTCCGGCAAACCTCTGTCGTAGTTCTATAACTCTTCTTGTCTAAAATAACTGATAATTGATTTTCATTATGGATAGCACGTTAGGGGATTACTGGTGGTTTATACACCACATTTCCAGTTTCGTTAAATCGAGTAAGCAATTTTTCAAAACTCTTTTTATCTGGAACGCGTCGCTCAGGATATCGTTGATTATAAAAGCGAGAACAGCCTACTTGGATTTTTAACAAAAATAGGTTTTTTTTTAAATAACTTTTAAACCAAGATAAATAGGTACGGAGATTAAATGGCAAAGTTTCCATTGATCAATAATTATACAGGGTGTCCCACTTGAAAAAACATTTATGGAAGTTTTTGGAATGTAAAATTTATTTTGGACCACCCTGTACAAAATAAAAATTTCAAACCAAGTCTAAAAAAATCTTTTGTCTATTGTCTTTGTACATTGTTAATTTTAAAGCTTTACCGTTAAATCTGAAAAAGTTGTGATATTTTAAAAAGGATTGTGCAATTCAAATATTTTTGGTAACAATGTTGTTTTCTCCGAGATGGCTGAGAGTTTTACAAAAAAAAAATTAGGGGTGAGTACTATGTCGGTTTTAAAAATGTAAAAAAAAGTATGGCATTCCATTTGAAAAAAATTAAGTCATTTGCCTAGGTTACTAACGGACCACCCTGTATTCATGAAAATAATTTTGAAATATTTGCTTTTAACCATCATTAATAGATACCTTTCACATAAATCTGTAAGTTTTACACAAGAAGAGTTATAGAACTACGACAGAGGTTTGCCGGACCCTGTAAATTGAAATTGGACCACAACTAATAAGCACCTATATTGATTAGTGGTATAATACAGATTTATGCCAACTTTGTCAATTCACCATAAATAATCGAAATTAAAAAAAGTCAATATTACTTCAGAAATATGTTTTAATTAAAGAAAAAGAGTAGCTACAAAATCCAAACTGGTACACGAATTTTACTGCATTTTCTCGAATGAGAACGGAAACAATAAATATTAGTACACTAGAGTAATTCAAAATTGCGTCCGTTACTGTTTGCCTTTGTAAAGAACTCTGTACTCTAGAAATGCAATTGGTATTCTGTTGAATTTCTACGGCCACATTTATAATTTTGTCTACTAACTACTTAATGGGCTTCAGTCACCAACAGCTAAATTTTGAGACTATAATATCAGATAAAATAAATATTTTTTTTTGAGTTCCAAATTGAACAAATATGATTACAAATCGATAAATGTTTGGAAAAATTTACTACGGCAGTCGACGTATTAACATCGACCAATTATCGAAGGACCAAAACAGAGGCAACGCTGTTTAATTATTATTAACTTATGAAACTGCGTCTCAAGTAGTTACACTAAAATCAATAAAAACAAGTATATTAAAGTGAACTATAAAAGTTATTTTCTCACCCATTTATTTATAAGAAAAAGAAATTATAAAACTGTAAAAACACTATCAAAGCAATTGTTGGCACTCACTTTTACTGTATAAATAATTACACGAAATATTGAAATCTCAAAACATCATATTTATTAAAATATGGATGCCATGACTGCCGCCGATTTAAACGAAGAGTTTTGATTATAATCGGCTGATAAATAATAAGCTAAAGATTGTCTAATGTCGCTTTCGCGCGAAAAGGGATGTTAGACTGAGAGGAAGATTTTAAGGGTTTTTTTCTGACCTTGTCACTTCGTTCCAGGTCACCATTGAGGTATATGCTATAATAGGATTCCCAGACGTTTGGTAATAAAAAATATTTACAAACAACTAAATATTTTTACATACTTCATATTGTACCATTTTATTATTTGAAGGCACACTAAAACAATTTATACTTACAGGGTAATCTAAGTTGAGTTTGTAAGATGACAAAATCAATAAATAACAAACCGTTGCCAAACAATAAAGAATTATCTTTTACTTATTTATTAAAAAAAAACCTTTTGAATCTAGGTTTTTAAGAGAGTTTGCATAAAAGGGACAAAACCTTTTACAGGGTACATTATTCTATTACAAAAGGACTATAAGAGATAAGTTGAATAACAATATTTTTTATTTACCTTTTCGATAAGTGCAGAACAGACTGCACCATTACTAGAGAAGTATACTGTTATTAGATTACACGTTAACTTCACTTAAGCATCGATACATAAGATTTTTTTATTAAACTCATAATATTGTAGGGTCGTTACCGCACCCTTGGTACGTTTTGTTTTAAGTGGTATCCCCTGTAGGCTTATTCCAATTATATTTTTATATAACTGTTCGATGTTTATTATAATTGCTGACAATATGAGCAACATAGGCGACTATAACACAATATTTATCATAGCGCTATTACGTTTTTTCAATTCCATCACTTATTTGTTTACCCTTAGTATGGACTTTATCTTTACAAAAATATCTGTGGAATAGGTCTGCACGGGATCAAATTAGAACACAACGCGCGAAGGTCTCTACCTCACGCTATTAATAACGTACAATAGAAAAAAGCTCGGTATCTTTTGATTAATAAGAGAAAAAAAACTTTTTATTAAGAATTCGAACCTGAAATCAAAATTAATAAAAAATGCTGCATACATACAGACAGGTGTATGGAAGTCAGTAACGTACTTTTTTGATGTTCTTCGAAAATATTTCATGAACTTACATTCAAAACGTAATTTTTTGTTAAATAAGTAACTAGTTTTTATTGTTTGGTAGCTGTCTGGTATTTGTTGATTTTATCATATTGAAAACTCAACTGAAATCACCCTGTAAGTATAAATATTTGTAGTATATCACCTAATAATACAACAGTATAATATAAAGTGTAAAAATATTTAGTAGGTACGCGGTATTTCTTTTTTTTTTTGGAAATATTTTTAAATACTAAAAATTGATATTTTACACATTTTACATTTAATATTTGGAAAACTAGTCATAGAATCTGATTTTACCACCAAGAATTTTAAATAAGAACACCGAGATCTATACTATATCAAATATTAATAAACTGTGACGGTGATTTTTTTTATATTTTATGCTGTATTAATGCACACTGTGACCAAAACAGGCTTGTGAAAGCATGAATCACCCTGTAAGTCCAAATATTTTGATGTTGATAATTAAATATGTATTGTGGCTACATATATTGGTCAGTAATTTCCAAAAATATTTAAGAGGGACTTTTTTGTGTTTAAGAAAAAAACTTGATTTGTAATTTTAACTCCCTGTATCTCTAAATCTAGCCATCGGGATAGGATTGAGCCCCTGGAGATTTTTAATCAGAACATCAAGTACTATAACATATAAAAAATTCAAACAATTTCATGGTACTCCCATTTGCTTAAGGAAAATGCGGGGACCTTTGTGTTAAAAAAATATTTAAAAATTCACACAGGTGAAAAATCTTTACATATGATTTGCTCCAAACATTTTATTAGGAAAAGCTATTTCGAATACCATTTAAAAATTCACACTGATGAGAAACCTCATAAATGTGCAATGTATCTTAAACAATTCACGGAAAAATTAGTATTAAATACTAATTTAAAGATTCATACCAGTGAGAAATCAGATATAAGGGGGATCGATAGAATTTGCTGAAATTTTTGTGTTTTACACATAAGGCCTAGTAGATTAATATTTATTAATTAGGTGTAACATACTAAAATTTCAGCAAATTCTGTCGATACCTAGAACCCCTTATATCTGTTCCTGGTCCTTTGTCTTCATAATTTTAAGTTTTCAAGTTATATTTGTTTTTGTTTGAATAAAAAAACTGATTGTTTGATATAGTATTTTTATTCTTCCACTAGTGTATCTGTCTTTGAACCCTCCCGTAAGGTAAGGTCAGTTCTGTTCTCGCGGGAAGTAAATTCAAACAAAAAGTCTTCCGATGTTATTAGCGACCAATCGAAAGTTGTAAAAAATTAGACAATCAAAGATGATAGACGTTTATTTAATCTTCACTTTTGCACTCTAATTTTTATAACTTTTGATTGGTCGCTAATACCATCGAAAGAATCTTTTTTTGAATCCACTTTCAGACCCTTTAAAAGACCAATGTGAACTTAAGGGTAACGTAGGGAAAGTCTGGTCCACATTTTGGTATATAATATGTCATGAATCGGTACGTGACGGAGAAAACTAAGATAGGGAATTCAGTTTTGAACATGTAAATTCCCATATCTCCATTTTATAAAGAGGGTCCTTTAATGCTCTATAATTTAGCAATAAAACAATTTGTACTAATTGTACTGTTTGTCCTTAAGATTTAAAAAAGGCAAAACAATCTTTCATGTGTATTCAATCAATGTCGTCCTTGAGGACCTTCTACTGCCCCCATTTAAACAAAAAACTGATGGTCGCATTCGAGGCACACACCAACCCTTCATACCAAATTTCAGCTTGATTGGTCAAACGGTTCGGCATTTATTGTGGAAAATTACACAAACAAGACATCACTCTGGAAATGGTTTCAATCTTCTCAGGGGACCTTAAAATGTATATTTCCATCGATATCTCGAATTTTTTTGCTCGTTCACTATACTTTCCTTCGATGGGACCGGAAAAATAAAAATTGAGTTTTGGAATAAACTCTATTTGCTGAATTAAGTGTTTAATAAAACAAAATAATTGACAAAATTGAGAATTTTTAGGTAATTCTAGTTTAGATATAAATAATTTAGACCAAATCATGACCAACCACCTAATAAAAATGGCGTCTCAGTGACATTTGATAGTCGATCTGTATGTGTTTGAAGTCGTAGAATCCAAATATATAGGAATGTACCGGATGCTCTATTTAAATTTCTAATTTTCATCTAATTTCCGGTGAAATCAGATGTCGGTCATATTGGATTTTTATGTAAAAAATCCAAAAATAGCTCTATTATTATCGACCAAAATTTGATACAAATCTATTAACTCGTTTAAAAGTTGGTGCGCGTTGATAGATTGGCCACTCAATGTTCGGGAGAGCTAACGAAACCTCTCTAGCTATAAATATTGCATGTACCTTATACCTTGTATTTTTATGTAATATCAATATCATGGAAAAATCAGTCTCACTGTCTATTTCTTAAAACGACTTTTCGATCAGTAATAAGTAATGAGCGCATCTGCTTTATCATAGTTACCCTCATTGAACAGTTGTACTTTTGTATTATTTCAGGTCGCTTTACCTCAACGTAAGTTTTTATTACCTTATCTCATCTGTTTGCAGTATCTTCTTTTCCAACACCGATGAAGTTGGAAGCCAAAGTTTATTATCTAACCAGTTCACATGACCTGTTTACACCCGGTATATATTGTTGAACATGTATTAGCTGTACAATACATGTGATATACAGCGTCAGTTATACCCGAATTTAATCCTGTGTCACTTCTAAAGATGTAGTTTTTCTGGGCGCGAAAGCTGGATTAAGGGTTCTACGAAAATGAAATAGGATTATTTAAATATTATTTTTGTAATTTATTGAATTTTGGGTTATTCCTAGATACAGTTTAAATAAAATTATTGTCAAATGATTGGTTTTATTTGGAAAAAAGCCTTTACTATACAAATCAAACCGATGTTATTTATTTGGAGAAAAAATCTTTACCATATAAATCAAATGAAGGATATTTATTTGGAGGAAAAAATTTTAAAAATCACTGAAATTATTCCTATTATTTTTTCTTAAAAATATTACTTTGAATCAATCGAATTAGTTACTTTATGGTTAATAACGATTATGCCCAAGAAGCCCATCTATAATTTTAAAACTTGAGACCAAAGGAACAACACCCCTTTGTTCAAGTGACCTCTGGCCCCTACGTCACAAAGTAACCTCCTTTCAAACAATTAGGGTATGTCGAAAATAATATTTTTCGATATTCCTAAAAACGCATTGAATACAAATTTTCCGTTAATTAGTATTTATATATTTTCTTTTTAAGAGTAGAGTCGGCCCGTTTAGAGAAGAACCCGTTACGTCATAATGCTCACTGACAAAATTGGAAATTTTGGTGTGTTTAGTTGACATTAATAAATAATTTACTTTTTAATACAGGTTTTAATTTTATTCTAAAACGTACACGCCACTGGTATCTGGCATCGCCTCCCTTCCTGCCAAGAAGGGAGGCGTTGTCGATGTGTAAAGTGTGACGTAATGGGTTCTTCTCTAAACGGGCCGACTCTAGTACTTAACTTGACCTGAAGAACTGTATAAAGGGCATATTATATATGATTTCTAAAATTAGAAGAGATAACATTGTTATATCAGAAATCGTAAGAGACAGAGGCGGTTAACTAGGAAAAAAGTTAACTATTTTTTAGAGCATTACATTGGTCTAAAAAAATCTACAGAGACTTTTGTCCTTCGCGAAGTATACAAGGAAATCTAATATAATGCTATTTTTGGTTTTTTATGTATAGAATTTTTGATTTAGAAAACATCAAAAAATAGAAAAGGAAAGTTTTATTGTATATCAAATTTGATAAAAAATTGTACTAAGAAATCTTTGATACGACACGGTTCATGTCTTAACACTAAGGCCGCCATGAAGTTATTTTTTTAATACGGACCTGTCAATATTACAAAAATTGACAAACCGTTAAAATTCAAATTTAGTGATATATCACACTTATCATTTTAATGTCCTTTTATCTAACATCACAAGTGACAATAATTTTGAATTTCGGTCCTGTCGTAGTTCTTTTGTAAATTCGTTTTAATTTCGTCAAAACAAATATAACATTTCGTAAAAATTTCGATAAAAAAGTTGCATTATCAGTGAAACAAAAAAATCAAAATAGTCGAAATTAAACAAGCAGAAAAATAATCGACCTGCCCCGTGATTAAAAAATATTAATAGAGAATTTAAAGATAAGTTAGTTCCAAAACTAATTAGGGTATAATTAATTTTTAGTAAATATGTACCCAGTAATATAGGTTGAATATTTGTAGTTATTTCCTAAATGAAATTATTCATAATTCTAATTATTTTCACCTTTTTTGTATAAGATAAAGGACCGTAATATATTATTGATGATTATTTGTTGTACAAAACGTGGAAAATATACTGAATTTGTCTTTAAATACTCTATCAATATTCACGGCGCAGGACGATTATTTTTCTGCTTGTTTAATTTTTACTATTTTGATATTTTTTTTGTTTTACTGATAATGCAACTTTTTTATCGAAATATTTAGGAATTGTTATATTTGTTTTGATGACATTAAAAAGAATTTACAAAAGAACTACGACAGGTCTTTAATTATAAATTATTGTCACTGATAATGTTAGTTATTTCAGATAAAACGTCGTTAAAGTGACAAGTGTATCACTGAATTTGAATAACGGTCCATCAATTTTTGTAATAAATAAGATGGGTCCGTATTAAAAAAATAACTTGATGAGGGGTGTTAAGACACGAAACGTTGAATCAAAGATTTATTAGTACAGTTTCGTAGAAAATTTGAGATACTATAAAACTGTCCCTTTCTATTTTTTGTTATTTTTTTAAATTAAAATTATAGGTGTAAAATACCAAAAATAATATTTTTTGTTTTCCCTGTATAACTCTAGAAAGGTGAAAGTCCCTGTTGATCTTTTTCGATCAATGTAATATCATCTCCCATTTAACCGGCTCTGTATCTCTTACGGTTTTCTGATCAATGTTATCCCTTCCAATTTTAGACATCCTGTATATACTCTAGCTTTATAAAATGCTTGAAGTTCCGTCAATATTTGATATACATTACCACAGCACTTGGGATACATAACCTCTATTCTAACTTAAAATCTCAATAACCAATCTGATCTTAAAATCGTATCAATAGATAAGTAGTTTTGACGGATTACTGTGCAGATTTAGTGTTTTTTTTCGTCATCTCAACTAGGGATTGTCAAAAAGTTAAAAAAATATTCGATGGACTATTTAAGATCAGTTATAAAAAAAGTACATATCAATGTTCGAAGCTGGCTGGGACCATTAAGAGGACTGTCAAATAAAACACATTTTTGTCTACCACCTTTATTGAAATTTATTTTTCTATTCATTTAAAAATATAAACTGATTTATTCACTTTTAAATCTAAAATTACCTGAAAAATAATTTACTGAACAACTTATTTCGAAAAACTAGATATTCATAAATGTACAAAATCGTTTTCCACGGCCACATCCCACGGTTTCTTAAATATATCCGTAGGCAAAGGGACGCAGTGCGTCGCTTTAAATTCGATCATGTAATTTTTAGCCTAAAAAAATTAAATATAACACGAGATAACATTTAATGTATCAAATACATTACCAAAAATAGAGCCATCTTTGTTTTCTCCTGATCATTCCAATCTTCCCCGATACTCATCGGATAATTTCTCGAATTTTCAGACATGAAAGCTTGCATTTTTGAGTAACATAAAGTTTCGTCTATCATGAATTGTACTAAATATTCTTCTAAAATAAAAAAAAAAGAAATTTTTTAAATATACGAGTTTCAACACTAAGATAAGTTATACAGAGTGAGTTTTAAGTATGGAACGCCTCAATTATCCCGGAAACGGATGGCATGATTTTTATAGATTTTGGTGTGTAAGGGTCTTGTGATGCGGCCGATATTATGGTCTTATTTACATTGTTGTCAGATCTTTCCTTTTTCCGGAATAATGATGAACTTTGTTATTTCAAAAGGATCACCCTGTATATTTCTTGCCTTTTGAAATACTGATTATTTTTCATGTAATGTTCCCTATACATAAATGCCATAATTTCGGAGTTATAGCTACATTTACATTATCTCCGCCGAAATTATAATAATACATTTAGATTTCTATGACTGCTACAATAAGAACGTTTCAATAAATTAGTATTTTTGGTGTTTATTGAAAGTCACAATGGATCGTATATCTGAAAAAGAACGACTTGAGGTTTTAATGATATTAGGATATGGTGATATGCGTAGAAGTAAACAAGAAACGTGTAATATCTTTAATAATTTATATCCTAACCGAAATTCTATAACAAGATCTACTGTCAGTAAATTAGTAAAAAAGTTTAATGTAAACTGGTTAGTAAAAGATTTATCCAAATCAGGGCGCAGAAAAACTGCATCAACTGAAAACAAATCTTTAGATGTTTGTGTCCTGTTAGAAGACGATCCACACTTGGATGTCCAGGGAAATTGATATTTCGCAAACATCCGTAATGAAAAAAATTTTTACGTGAAAATAAATTTGATCCATAAAAAATATTAGTCCAAGAGTTGTCAGATGATGATTTCGATAGACGTGAAGAGTTTGCAGACATAATGATGGAAAAATGTTACAATCAAAACGATCCAAATTTTTTAAGTAATGTTATGTTTTGCGATGAGAACACTTTTTGTATTAATGGAAACATAAATCGGCATAAATGTAGATCCTCTTTCTGTTTATTTATTTTTAAACAGTATTTACGATTTATTCGTATTAGAGGTGCTGCCACCTTTCGATGGTGACATGTAATGTCCCCCAACGGCTTAGTAGATTTTGATCTCGCGGCTGTTGGATATCGACGTAGCACAGAACCAACCGCCATAGATGGCGTTACTTCTGTTAACATTTGGTTGGCCTGGTCTTCATGGGTTACAGTCGAGAAATTTGCAAGGATTTATTCACTTTGACGATATGATACTGATGAGACCATAAAGGTCAAAACAGCTGTCTATCATTGTTGAGGTGCATGAATCTCTGCAAAGTTCCTCTTTCTGTTTATTTATTTATAAATGTATGTGAATCCCACACCGAATATCGACAAAAACTGAATGTATGGGCTGGAATATAATAGACGACGAAATAATTGGTCCCTTTTTCATTGATGAAAACTTAAATGGTTCGGAGTATTTAGATTTATTGGAAAATAGTATTATACCTGAGTGGGCTCGGTTATTTCCAAATCCAAGTTAGTATTTTCAATTACATTTCATTATTCGAAACTTTCAGACAACAATAGCCAAACGACAATATTAGGCTGCAACAAGATGGTACTCTACCTCACTATGCGTGTGTTGTGAGGCAATACCTAAATAATGTGTTTTCCAGAAGATGGATTGGAAGACGTGGTTTTATCGAATGGCCCTCGCGATCACCCGACATGAATCCTAGACTGTTTCCTGTGGGATCACTTAAAAAACATCGTTTATAAAACAAAACCTGCCAGAGATAAGAAGAGTTGAGCAGCCAGGGATGTTGCAAAATGTATTGCAAAGTTTTAAAAATCGCATGGCTTGTTTTATTGAAGTAAACGGACAACATTTTGAGAATCTGCTGTTATTGCCTTTACTGTATATTGATGAGATAATTGAGGCGTTCCATACTTAAACTCACTCTGTATGTAAAATTGTTACTTGTAAGTCGAAAAGCCATTTTCAGTTTTACGGTGTCAAGTGTAACACACCAAGAAAATATAAAATGAAACAGAAAAATAGGAAAAATACAAAAATAGTGAAAAAAATAGGGGAAAATAAGGAAAAATAAATAGAATAGAAAAACTAACGGGAACAGGAAAAAATAGAAAGATATAGGAAAAAATCGATTGTGCCGCCCCAAAACTTTCTCGACGAGTATCCACGAATACTTTTTCAGATATTTAGTTAAAGTTTCAAATTTTGAAATTTTTTTATTTGTGACAGGTGACAGTTAAAGAAATAATTTTGACTGTTCTGAATGGAGTTTTTCAAGGGCTTTCAAATGACTTATTGCAAGTCAAATTCTGTGACATATTGCATCTGTCATTTTTTGATAGTGATATATATATTGCAAGTGAAATTCCGTGACATATTGCATCTGTCATTTTTTCATAATGACACTTCCGTTTGATAGATGTCGTACAAAAACTAATGGGTTCTTCCGCCGGGTAACCCGAACCCATATACCAAATTTCAGCTCAATCAAATTAAAAGTGTGGCCTCTATCGTGGAAGAATGTATACAGACAGACATACTTCCATCTGGAAATGGTCTTAATCATCTCAGGTGACCTCAAAATGGATATTTCCATTTTTATCTCGAAAATTTTTTTAGCTCGTTCACAATACTTTCCCTTCTCGGAGGTGGGTTGGGAAAGTAAAATAGGAAAAAATAGGAGAAATAGCGATAGTAGTGAAAAATAGGGGAAAATATGGAAGAAAAGAGAAAAATAGTGATAAATGGGGAAAATAAGAACATATAGGACAAAATAGTGAAAATTGAGAAATTTTGGAAAATTGTAAAAATAGGGAAATTTGAAATAGAAAAAACAGGAAATTTGGGAAAAATAGTCAAAAATTAAGAAAAATAGTAAAAAACAGGAGAAATAAGGAAACTAGAGAAATTTAGGAAAAAAATTAAAAAAAAAACAGTAAAAAACTATAAAAATAGTGAAATTTTGGAAAAATAGGAAAAGATTATGGAAAAATTGGATAAATAAGACAAAAATATGGACAAATGGAAAAAATAGTTAAAAGTATGGAAACAGTAA
This sequence comes from Neocrepidodera transversa, assembly GCA_963243735.1. Classification (NCBI taxonomy): domain Eukaryota; kingdom Metazoa; phylum Arthropoda; class Insecta; order Coleoptera; family Chrysomelidae; genus Neocrepidodera; species Neocrepidodera transversa. The sequence continues at coordinate 24,664,303 of OY725342.1, read as the reverse complement.
GGAAAATAAGGAAACATGAGAAAAATGAGGAAATGGGGCAAAATAGGAAAAATAAGTACAAATAAGGATAAGTACGGAAAAATAAGCAAAAATAAAGAAAATAGGAAAACTAATGGAAAACAGGAAAAAACGGAAAGATATAAAATAGGGTAAATAAATACAAAAAGAAAAAAATAAAAAAAATAGGAAAACTAATAGGCACAAGGAAAAATAGAAAGATAGAAAGATATAGGAAAATGGGACAAATAGAGGAAAATATGGAAATAAATGGAGAAAAATAGGGAAAACTACGAACAAATAGGAAAGAGAGCAAAATACGAAAAAATTGGGCAAAATAAGGAAAAGTAGGGAAATATGGGAAAAATTGTGAGAAATATGGAAAAAGAGGAAAAACAGAAAGAAATTCAATAAAACAACAAAAATTGAAAAAAAATATGGAAAATAGGAAAATTTAAGAATAAATAGAGAAACATATGGTAAAAAAATTGGTTGTGTCGCCCCAAAACTTTCCCGACGAGTATCCTCGAATACTTTTTCAGATATTTAATGTTAAGGTGTAACTTCCGTTTGACAGATGTCGTACAAAAACTAATGAGTTCTTCCAACGGGTAACCCAAACCCATATACCAAATTTCAGCTCAATCAAATTAAAAGTGTGGCCTCTATCGTGGAAGAATACACACAGACAGACATACTTCCATCTGGAAATGGTCTTAATTATCTCAGGTGACCTCAAAATGGATATTTCCATCTCTCTCGAAAATATTTTTTAGCTCGTTCACAATACTTTCCCTTCTCGGAGGTGGGTTGGGAAAGTAAAATAGGAAAAAATAGGAGAAATAGCGATAGTAGTGAAATATAGGGGAAAAAATGGAGAAAAATAGTGAAAAACGGGGAAACATGAAAAATAGGGAAAATAAGAACAAATAGTGCAAAATAGTGAAAATAGAGAAATTTTGGAAAAATAGGGTAATTAGTGAAGAAATAGAGAAAAATAGAAAAAATAGGGAATTTGGGAAAAATAGAAAAAAACAGGAAATTTGGGAAAAATAGTCAAAAATAAAGGAAAACAGTAAAAACAAAACAATCTTTATAGCCGACAAGTTAAGACTAGTTAAAAGTAAATCGATTCGCTTCTCCTTTGTTTTGAGTGTAATATGGGATTTCTTTTTGTTTTACTAGTAATTACAACGTTGTCTCCTGTTTTTATTTTCATACTTTTTGCCAACTTTTATTTGATTTGGCCGCACTGTGCGCCCGGAAATTGGCACCCCAATTGCCGGAACCCTTTGATTTTTTCGGAGTTCTGGGCACGTTTCGAAGAGTTCTAATGTTTTCGATGGGGTACAGAAATTTTTAAAAAACAAATTTTGGGGTACTGACTTCATGCGGCACCCCTTTTGTGAGAAAAAAGAGTTCTAGGTGAATAGATATCTCAGCAATAAGGAGTTCTAGAGTTCTCTGTAGGTTTTGCAAAGAGTTCTGAAAATTTTCGGAAATTACAAAAATAAATAAATTTTGTGGTACTAATTTCATGCCTAACCCTTTTTGTGAGAAAAAATAGTTCTAGCTTGATAAATATCTTGGAAATGCATAGTTCTAGAGTTCTGGATGATTTTGCGAATAGTTCTGCAAATTTTTACAAATTAGAACACAAAATTTTTTGTGCTAATTTCATGGCGCACTTCTTTCGTCTAAGAGATGAGTTTGGGGTTAAAAGTTTTAAAAATATTTTGCAAAAAGATCTGCAATTCTGCATTGATATAAAACAATATAAATATATAAAATAACGTTAATTATAAAAATCAGATACTGCCGAGATGTGCAGGACAGTTGTGTTTACATGGTAATAATTTTTCGCGAATATATTTGATTTTATATTTATTTAACAGTTTTAGTCACGTATAACACCACTGAGTTCTGACTCGAAAAAATACTGAAAATTATGGAAAATAGATATTTTCAAGAGGTGCTACGAAGTTCCGTTTGTTTTCGCTAATTTTTCGCCAGAATATTCAATTATTCATTTACTGGGTAGTTTTAGTCACTTAGGGCTGGTTTTAAATACCAGCACCCCCGAGTTCTTACACGAAAAAAAACTAAAAATTATGAAAAATTGATATTTTCAAGGGGTGCTACGAAGTTCCGTTTATTTTCGCTAATTTTTCGGAAGAATATTCAATTTTATTTACTGGGTAGTTTTAGGAACTGAAATCTATTCTGAAATTTCATATTTTGATTCCATTTGTAGCATTTTTAAATATTGCAGTCACTTTGTGGTGGAGTTCTGGGTTGAAAAGAAATTTTCAGCTATAAAATACAGTGTTTTAGAGGGTGGTATGCCATTTTTTGCAAAATTCTGTATTTTGTTTTATTTTGGTTCGGAAATAAGTTTTTAATGCTACAATACTGAGAGTTCTATGAGGTACTGCAACATTCTTTACAACATTTCGTCTTTTATTACATTTGTTTAATCTTGGCTATTTTCGTACTTTTCAGACACTTTGGGGGCGCTATTCGTAACAGCAGCGCCCCAGAATTCTACACCCAAAATGAGTTTTTAATAATATAATACCAAGAGTTCTGTGGGGTGCTGCAACATTTCGTATTTTATTTTTATAAATCTTTAAACCTCTTTATCTTGAACAGAGTAGGTCCTCTCTTACTCGAAAAAAGTGCGCACAAAAAATTTTGTTTTCTAATTTGCAAAAATTCGCAGAACTCTTTGTAAAAATTATCGAGAACTCTAAAACTTTTTATTTCCAAGATGTTCATCAAGCTAGAACTATTGTTTCTGACAAAAAGGGTGCGGCATGAAGTTAGCACCCCAAAATTTATTTATTTTTGTAATTTCCGAAAGTTTCCAGAACTCTCTGCAAAAATATCTCCGCCATTTTTAAAAATTTCGAAACAGGTCAAATTGTAAATAATTGTAATAAATCGTAAAAAATCATAAGAAATCGTGATAATACATAAAAACCCGTAAAAAATCGTAAAAACCTGAAAAAACCGTAAAACATCGTAAAAAACCATAAAAAAAACCGTGAAAAATCGCGATGTCCATAAATTTTGTGTTGCGTATAGTTCTTGTGTTTATTGTTAAAGTAAATTTTTCGACCCGAAGTACTACAAACATATGTTTCTTCCCCGTGTAATATTCTTTAGGCGTTTCTTAAAATGTTTGTAATTCTTCATTAATTAAAATTATTTATTTTTAGTGGATTATTATTTATTCGCTAATTAAAGATGAATGTTTTTTGTGGATTATTGCAAATAATGAAAAAATACTTAAAAATATTAAGATTTTATCAATTTAGGTTGACCTGTCTTCATTAAAACTAATCACATTAAAAAGAAATTAGTTACAATTTTGGCCTCTCACAATTCACACCATTTCAGAATTCAATCTCAAAATTTTACAAGAAAAAACATTTTGCCGAAAATGCAAAGTATATCACTAAATTAATTTTTTCGTGCTCTTTGCAAGTACAGGATCTATTTTAGAAAAATCTGATATACAGGGTGTTGTTTTTGTGTCGGAATATTTTATATTTTTTTTAATCCGGACCTGGATTTCTTTTATTGTAAAATTATTAATCGATTGGAAACTTTAAACAAAATATGCCCGCCAAATATCATGAATATATACAGTGTGGTTAGAAAGTTTTGAACCTTGCAATAAATTGACAAAATACATAAAACACCCTGTATCTTTTTTATTAAAGTAGTAAGACCCTATAGAAATGGGCTTTTTGAGATCGCCCAGGTGTCCCCTATCTGAAGTTAACGTATGTCACTTTCCAAATGAAACACCCTGTATAATATATATTGCAAAAAAACTTAGATTTCTTATTTATAAATTTTATCTTTTAAAACAATTTCTCAACTCGAATCTTCTGACTACAGCCTAGTAGAATCTATACTACGATATGGAATCATAGTATGGGTAGGCCTGTACAAAACTACACTAAGACAGTTAAATGTTATTCAAAACAAAATCTTGAAGCTAATATATAAAAGAGATAGATTGTGTCCCACCATATCTTTATACAATGAAAAAATTGCCAATGTTAGATATGTTTATATATTCACACAGTTTGTTGTTATAAACAAAAAATCCAATTTGCAAAAAACATAGGAACATAGACATAATACCAGAACTGCATTTAACATGTGCATTAAAGTGTCAAAACAAAATAGTGAGTTTTTTAAAAACTGTGTAAATTATCTGGGCCCAAAGTTCTACAACACTGTACCTCTTAATATAAAATTATTAAACAAATATAAAACTTTTTCTATAGCTAGCAAAACATATATTTCCACAATAAAGAAATTCTGATCAGAATATTCCTAGAATAACGAATTTAGTAATTAATTTTGTTCTTCTTGACAAAATTGGTTGTTTAATTTTTATTTTTAAAAGTCCTTTTCTTTTTCTCTATATATTAAATACACATATATAATAATTACTTTAAAATAAAATTAATTATCGGCACATATAGGTGTTTTCACTTAGGTGCCCGCTCCTATATAATTGATTTCTTAAAAAACAGATATTTCAAATGTGGTTTATTTTTTTTACTTAAGTATAAGTCTTGTTAATGACAGAGACGATAGACTTTTTTTCCAGACCGGTTTTTTTTTCAGGTCGTTGCCTCTGTAATTTTACTTTTCTTTTACATTTACTTTAACTTTTTATTATATATATTGAGATGTACCATAAAATTGTAATTGTAAACTGTAAAAATCAACCCTTAATTTAGATATTATAAAGTGTAATAAATAAATAAATAAAACTCTAGAACTCTTTATTGCTGAGATATCTATTCACCTAGAACTCTTTTTTCTCACAAAAAGGGGTGCAGCATGAAGTTAGTAAATTTGTTTTATAAAAATGTCGCAAAAAAATTGCGGAACTCTATCTGCACCCCCTCGAGAACTCTTATAACTCTTCGAGACCAGAACACCGAAAAAATCAAAGGGTTCCATCAATTGGGGTGCCAACTTCCGGATGGTCTTAAATGATACTCAACAAATAGCGAATAGTGTGAACACATGCATAAACATATATGATTTTCTACTATATCCACAATATCTTACAGCACGATTCCATAAAACATATTGCACGTCATTGCGATATAAAACTATAGCTACCATAAATTTAACGCATGTGAAAATGTCTTATTTAAATGCTTGTATATTAGTTGCAACTTTTTATTGCTGCAACATATTGCTCTGTGTGAAAACGCTCTAAATCTGCTGGAAAGTTAAGAATGTAAGAAAGATATATTTATTGATACCTTGTGAAGCTTGTATACCAGCTAAATACTCCACCAGCAACCTTTTTCTGAGTTCATCGAAAATACAAGGAAAACGATGGCTCAAGATCTTAATCAGCAAATCATTAATCCTGTTACTTGAAATATCGTTTGGTCTAAAAAAAAATTAAACTATTACAGAATCCACAAACCACAAATATGATATTGTACCTCATACAAATGACTTCATCTTCGGCTCTTCTGACTAATAATATTGGACCAGGATATCTTAGGACTTGTTCTCCAATGTTTAAATCGATGTGATCCCTTATGGCTAATTTAACGATCGGTTCCAGCCACGTGGGCATTATATTACAAGCTAGAGGTAAGACGTCGTCGAAAGTGGCATCTAATATCTAAAATTGTTTTTTATTTATTTGAAACTTTCGTTTTGAGGAATATTTTATATGGCAAATATATAATTTATTTTGCCACCTTGTCAAATAGAAAAAAAAATATCTGACTTTTATTATGACATTCATTATTGTTTAAATTTTTCGTTAATAAGAATGGTAAAACCAAAAAAATAATGTGTAAATTTCTAAAATTAATACTTACAAGTCCTTTAACTTCTGGATACATCATGGCGGCCCAAGAAGCTGGATATCCACCAATACTCCATCCAAACAATAGTATATCTTCCCTCTTAAACCCTAATTTGTTTGTAGCAAACTGCATTATGGCATGTATGGCGTTTTGTTCTTGAGGTGGATAGGGACGACCCTAAAATCCAATGCACTTTTTTAACTGACACTTTTTATAACATTTTAAATATATTTACAGTGCTGTTAGCAAATCCAGGATGGTTCCAACCTAAAGTGGAATAACCTGCTTCGATAGGTGTTGTCATAATACCGATTTCATAAAAACCAGCATTTCCTTCACAACAAATTACCAAAATATTTCCATTCGGTGAAGCATTACGTTTATCGACGAACATTGTATCTATGTAATTGTTATCAGCAGTTTCTATCTTAAATCTTTCTCCACGGTAATATTCCACAAGCTTTGATCTACCCTGACGGAGACCTTGCTCTAAAATATGTTTACAATAATTTTCATTAACTCTTTTATGTGAAAAAAACTCACCTAAAAGTATTTGTAAGAATCCTACGATACCTGGGTAGATTAACCTTATCCCAAAAGTATGTATTGCAAGGAAAGCCAAAATTTTGTATGGTATTTGCCAAACTAACTGAAAGTAACTAGTATATGTGGATTTTTTAGGGATACGACGACCTAACTCACTAAAAATATATATCTCAAAACAAAATGATTAATTTAGTTACAAAAAGCGTACCTGGCGTCTTGTGTACATTTAAATTCAACTGGCCAAGATTTGAACTCAAAATCATACTTCATTAATTCACTTTTAGCATTTACAGTCATATTTTTTTGTGCCGTTTTTAAAGTAGACAAAAACTTCACGTAATTTCCATTATTAGCTCTACTAAGTCCTCGGATACAGTAAGATACAACTAGGATTACCCCCGCCGTTGTTACTAATTTAGAAAGCGTTACGAGGCCTTCAGGCTCGAAGTAACCTCTCTGGTACAACAGTCCTGCTATCACTGGTGACGTATATAAACCAAATTTCCAAATAATATAAAACTACAACAGAAAAATTACAGCAAAAGAATTCATTTATAAAATACTACTCACTGAATGTATGACTTTATCGCTGTAATGTTCTACGGCACTAGGTTGATATAATCGCTAAAAGAATCAAAACAATAACTATATAAATATATTAATTATAAGTAATAATAATATACCTCTACAGGTCCATTTGTGTTGTATTTGATAAGTCTGCCAGCAAACATGCAATCTAATATAGTTTTGATAGAGGACATTATTAACTGGATTAAGCGAAAAGGATCATTAATTACGGTGATAATAAGTGCGGTTTCAGTTTGTAAATGAAAATTTACATTTCTTTTCACTATTTGTGTATATTTTTTACTAGTTGACAAGATAAAAACACCAGTGGCGACATTAACATCAAAGTCAATATTGTCAAATGTCAACGTAAAATATATGCACGTACACAGTATCGATAAAATAACAAGTATAACCGCTCATTGATCTTTAAGGTAACGAAACTTAACCTTGACGCCATTTTCGGAATAGAAACAAACGTTAGATCTAGTTTTTATGAGGCGCCGTTTTGGACAAAATACTACTTCTTCCAATATATATAATTTTACACAATATATATAAAAAAATCCATATATATAATAATATTGCACCATATATGGCGACATTAACATCAAAGTCAATATTGTCAAATGTCAACGTCAAATATATGCACGTACACAGTATCGATAAAATAACAACTATAACCGCTCATTGATCTTTAAGGTAACGAAACTTAACCTTGACGCCATTTTGGGAATACGAACGTTAAGTCCGGTTTTTATGAGGCACCGTTTGGGACAAAATACTACTTCTTCCAATATATATAATTTTACACCATATATATAAAAAAAGTCCATATATATAATAATTTTGCACCATATCTAGAAAATTTCCACAAAGAGAATGTTTTCATATAAACTTCTAATTTTATTAACTACTGCAATAGATTGAGGGCGCTCGCTATCCGTTATCCGATTGCGATGTGTAACGTAGGTCGTAGATTCATAAATGCAGTGTTGCCGTTGCCAATCTGTTGGAATTATCCATTTTGGGTATTTTTGCACGTAGGCTAGTTCGCAGCTATTTTCAATACTGTTAATACTGTTCAAGTATTTTGTGTATACGCACAATTTTTATATCAAGAAATATATATTCTTTTTAGATTTTTGTTTCTTTCGGCTTAAAAATTGATCACCGGAGTAAATAATATATTACATAACGTGTGAAAAATCACTTTCGCTCCACAGATATATATATATAGTATAATATATTTCTAGATAGCTAAAGGCGTTGTCTGATTAAAGAATAGTCATGTAACCTTATGGACTAAAAATTTAACACTTTTTTGTAGTGTTGGACCAAACGTATAGATGGCAAATACAAGTTTTGGACCAAACGTTCAGATGGCGCTGCCCGCTGGTGTTTTTGATGAAATTTAAGAAGAAAACTGTTTTCGCTCAAATTTAAAAAGAAGAAAACTGTTTTCGAGACAATTTTTAGCATTTTGTTGGTTGGCTGGCTGTTTTCTGATGACTAACAAGGTTGCCAAAATATAAAAAAATTCCCATTTTATATTGATTATCTGTGAAATTGGGCAATTTTTTACAAACGAGAAGACGTAAATAAATGAGACTTTGTAGGTAATATATATATGAGAAATTTTCATTTTACATTTGTATCTATTCAGGATCTAATAAAATGAAATCTAAAACTGTTTTGTGAGGATTTTAAAGATTTTGTTAAAAATAACATTGAATTTGACAAATGAGAGTTGACAACCTTGCTACCTGGTTTTTGTTTTTAAAAGATCTATTTTTAGAATAAATAAATAAACAAAAAACTTGGTATAGATTGTCCAACAACTAAAACGACACCTCCAGCGTCCCCACTTCTCTAATTTTCCCTTTATTGGTTCGTTCCCCACTTCTCAAATTTTTAACCAAGCGGTCGGTTTAGTAGTTGGACAAAGTTTATCTACAGATTTTGTAAACAAACATGATTTTTAGTTTTTTAGAGTCTGCATATATATTTTAGATTATTTAATAAATTATCGGCCTCAATTTACTGAAATTATATTCAGCCAAACAAACAAAATGTGCTAGGTAGATAATTTCGAGAGTAATTTTTAAACAAAATTTGGAAAAAAAAATCCTTGATGTACTGTTACGACGCCTATTGAAAATCGAAATAATCGGAAAATTTCTGGTAGGTTTTCCCGGGTTGTTTTCCCGAAAATGTCATCATTTTAAAAAATAGATATCTCTGAAACCGTAAAAGATATTCAAAAAATAAAAATACGTAAATGTAGGACTGAAATGTCTCAACAAGTATTATTTGAAGTATTTTTCCGGAATTTGTTGAGAAAGTTGGAAAAAAAATAAAATAAAAAAAAAGAAATTTTTCGAAATTGAATTCCGAAAATCTCGAAAACGACGGGAATACCGAAAAATGTGAGGAGTACTTTTTTGCTGTACTTGAAAAAATCCTATTTAATGAAAAAAATTATAAAAAATAGGGAAAAAAATATTGGAAAATGGGAAAAAAAGAATAATAAAAAAATGGAGAAAAAATAAAAAATTGTTAAAAAAAATATGAAAAAATAAGGAAAAAAATAATGAAAAATAGAAAAAAATATTGGAAAATAGGAAAAAAATATTGGAAAATGGGGAAAAAAATTATGAAAAATAGTCAAAACAATAATGAAAAATAGGTAAAAAAATAGGGAAACAAATTCTGAAAAATATGGAAAAAATAATGAAAAATGGTAAAAAAAAATAATGAAAAAATTGGGAAAAAAACAATAAAAAAAATATTAAAAAATAGGGAAAAAATATTGGAAAATAGGAAAAAAAATAATGAAAAATAGGGAAACAAATAATAAATAAATGGGGGAAAAATAGGGAAACAAATAATGTAAAATAGGGAAATAAATAATGTAAAATAGGGAAATAAATAATGGAAAAGAGGAAAAAAACATTGGAAAATAGGAAAAAAAAAATAATGAAAAATAGGGAAACAAATAATAAATAAATGGGGGAAAAATAGGGAAACAAATAATGTAAAATAGGGAAATAAATAATGTAAAATTGGGAAATAAATAATGGAAAAGAGGAAAAAAACATTGGAAAATAGGAAAACAAAAATCTGAAAATCTATTTGGAAGCTATACAAGGTATGCTGAGTTTATTATCTTGACCGTTTGTCTTTTTCTCTTTTCGGTTTTGAGTTATAAACGCGGACAGACAGACCAGACAGAGCCGTATTATAAAGCTTCTCTCTATAAACTTTAGGGTTTAGGAAGTCTAAAATTTACCACCACCAATAAAGCGTTTTCTGTTATTTTGCAAGCTGTATATTTTAAAAATATTTTAAGAATTGAAAAATTATTCGCAAAGTTTATATTTAATTATAAACTTATTTTTGGAAGAATAATATCTGAAGCGCATTCAGTTCACTAGATTTTTTTGTTATTTCGTTTTTGTGTACATATTCAATTCCAACTATATACACATTTTTTTCTCTTGCAAAAAAAATTAAGTTTAAAAATTGAATGTTTTTTCAAACAATGTTCTAACATCACAAATACCTCAACCATGGTATATACAATGCCTCTGCCAATACACCTTTTCAGAGTAAGACATCTTGCGGTATTTTTTTGTTTTACGAATTACTTTCTAGAGAGCCATCTAGTGTTTACTAGAAAGAAAAAATAATCTAGCTGAGAAGTTGCAAATATTGCCGCCATAAATCTGGTGTGTCGCCACGTACCGATATATATCCGTCTCATCTTTTATTTCTCTGTTTTACTCATGAGGTTGAGTGACTATTCTTTATTCAGACAACGCTAAAGGTATAGCAGTTTCCATAGGCCAACGTGTACCAAGACATTCAATCTAGCGACACCGTAGCGAACGGACGTGCCTAGAGAGCCAAAGTGTAGTGTAGTGTAGGTGTACCTCAGTGAAATTCTCAAGACGACAAGATTAGGGTAAGTACGTGTGTACAATACATTCCATAATATTTTAGGAGCCTTTTTTTTTAATTTTTATTCAGTCCCCCAAATGGGGGACCAACAAAAAAGTCAGGGGGCTATTACGCGTATCCCTAAAAGTGAAAAAAGTGCGAGTGTAGTGAAAAGTGAAAAAAAAATGGAAACAGGAGAACTAAAAAGCGAGCCCTCTCAGAGAACTCGCAACATGCAGCTCGAGAACGCGTTTCTCAAAAAACAGGTCGAAGACCTTAAAAACCAAATCGCCGAACTGAATAAACGGTTCGACGAACAGACGAAAAGGGCCCAAGGAGTGCACGAAGAAGCGATGAGAAAAGCTGACGAAAAACACGAGGCTACGATGCGTTTAATGCACGCAATAATGGACGGACAAAAAAATGGAAAAAATCGTGAAAGCCGAGCGCCTTCCGTTAAAAACAGGACACCGACGCCAAAGTCAGAAAAAAAGGAGGAAAGACGAGCTCTTTCCCCGAAGAACAAAAAGGAACCGAAGGACAAAAAGGAGGAAAGACGAGCTCTTTCTCCTCATAAAATTGTAACGCCCATGGAGACCGAAAATTTAATAGATTTTGACGATTTTACCATAGTTCTATCTAAAAAAGACAGAAAAAGAATGCTAGATAAATCCTCAGATGACGAGAGCGCATTTCTAGGAAATAATAAATCTAAAAATAAGAGGGTTAACGATAGTATCACTCCTAATGAAGTAAACAACAAAAATTCCAAGAAGACAGGTAATGACTTATCGAGTGCTCAGGTAAACACAGAGAAAAACATGGAAAAACCCAAGGTAAGTAAATCGTCTAACAATGACACTTATATTTTAAACAAAAATAGTGGTGTCATTGTAAGTGAATTTATTAAGGACAATAATAACCTAAATGTAACTGAAATACAGATTGAAGAAGGTGTAAAAACCTTCTTCAATAAATATGAATTCCCTAAGGAAAAACGCCCATACACCGCCCCGTCGACCTCAACAGAGGTCGAAGGGAGCGTCGCGACGCCACCCCACCCCAAAAAAATAGCCCCCCTGATTTTAAAATCTGTGTCCCACTGGAATGATTTAAAAAAGGGATTAAAATCGAGAGATATAAAGTTCGGCGATTGCGTACTGTCGAAAAACAAACAAAGTTTGAGAATCCACCCTCAAACAATCGACGATCACAGAAGGATGGCCAACTATTTCTGTGAGATGAAGAATATAAATAACTCCATAAACTGGGTTGTTTTCGACATGCCCGAAAACAAAAACGCAAAGGTAGTAATGAGAGGCCTGCCCCACGATACTCCCTTAGATGAAATCAAAGACGATTTAAAAGAACAAGGTATAGACGCCTTAAACGTCTATGCCATGACGTCCCGACGGGACAAAAAGCCTCTATCTCTGTTTTTAATCGAAATATTGGAAACAGATAAAGAGAAGACCCTTAAGGTCAGCCGCTGTGCTAGTTTAGTAGTCACAGTGGAAAATAAGAGAAAAAATATGCACGCCACTCAGTGCTACCAATGCCAGGGTTTTCACCATGCGCAATCGTCGTGCTTCGTAAATCCACGATGCGTACGGTGCGGCGAGGGACATAGAGCCGCGGAATGTCCGCGACCCAAAACAAATAAGGCGACATGCGCTAACTGTCGGGGAGAGCACCCGGCAAATTATAGAGGTTGCCCAAACATGCCCCGTATCGGGTCACATATGAACGTGCCCCGTAACGGGTCATATGCCAGCGTCACGCGACAAGCCGCCCCGGCTCCCCAAGCCCCAAAACAAAGGCCCGCCACTGCTGCCGCCAATTTGGCCGCCGCCGCCAAAGCCCCAACCGCCCCTGCGCATCTCATGAACTTTAGCGCCATGGACAAGAGCCAAATTTTAGGCTTATTACAGTCCCTCGCCGCCTTCTTAACCGCATAATTAAATGTCAGGTTTTGACTTTAATTACGATCGCTAACTAAAAAATAAATTTTTCCAAATTACCAAAAAAATTACAGAACTAGTCTTAAAGGTTCCAAAATTTTTAAAGATAGCCTCTTGGAATCCGGGAGGGATAAAATCCAGTAAAAACATTTTATTTGAACTTATAGAGAGGGAGGGTTTTGATATAATTGCCCTTCAGGAAACAAAATTAAATGAGGAGGACAATTTCAAACTGGCTGGATATAGCATATATAGAAATAAATTCAGGTTAAATTCAGGGGGAACAGCAATAATGATTAAAAATTGTATAGATCACCATTGTTTAATTACTCCAGCCGGATTTACAACTCTTGAAGCGACAGTAATAAAAGTCAAAACCTCATATGGTTACATAAAAATCGCATCGGTGTACGTTAGACCTAACGAAAGACTAATAACAAACGAAATTGAGGAATTATTGTCCGACAGAAACACGGTTTTAATCGGAGACCTAAACGCGAAATCGCCGGACTGGAATAGTCTATACGAAAACGCGAGAGGGCGTGTACTTTCAGAATATCTCGCGGACAACCCGGATTGTCACGTTATCGCACCCGAGATGCCAACGCATTACCCCGGAAATCTAAATTTTCGTCCCGACATACTAGATATAGCGGTCATGAAAGATGTAAATTTCAATTCAGAAATTTATACCATTCACGAAACGGGAGAAGGACATATGCCGATAGTCCTAAAAATCGGGGAGGGAGTTTCGGTTAAAAACACGTACACGACCCAAAAAACAAACTGGCTCGCGTTTAAACGAGGGGTAGGGCACGCGATCGGGCCAATACCGCGAATCGAAAACGCGAACGATATCGAACGTGAAGTAGAAAAATTTGAAAACGTAATAAAAAATCAATTAAATCAATCAACTAAAACAAAAACCAGGGAAAAACGCGGAATTTTTTCGGAAATTAGTGGGGATCTAAAAAATTTAATTGCGGAAAAAAACCGAGCGCAACGTCGCGCAAAAAGAACGCGCGACATAATCGACAAACGAACTGCCTCTCGACTGAAAGAACAAGTCAAAGCCGAACTCGGAGAACACCGACAGAAGAACTGGGAGAGATGGATTAACGAGCTTAATCCCCAGGAGGCGGCCTTATGGAATCTCTCAAAAATTCTAAGGCAGGACAGGAAACCGGTCCCACCTTTACACGGCGAGAATGGTATGGCATTTACTGCCGAAGAAAAAGCCGAGGCGTTTAAAACAACGCTCGAGAAGTAATTCCGTCTAAACGAACATGAGGACGAAGATATGGACTTCAGCGACGAAGTCGAGAGGGATGTTCGAAATTACATTCGGAGACCGGCAAACCCAGACTTGTTTATATCTCACACTTCACCAGAAGAAGTGAGGGATATAATCAAGTACGTGTCCGCGAAAAAGGCACCCGGTAGTGATCAAATCACGAATCGCGCGCTAAAAAACTTACCGGAAAAAGCGATAGTTTATTTAACGACTATAATAAACGCGATATTACGTTTCAAATATTTTCCAAAACGTTGGAAAAAAGCGGACGTCATAATGATTGCAAAACCAAATAAAGATCGCACTTTTCCGCAAAATTACAGACCGATCAGCCTATTACCGGCTATGAGTAAAATCGCGGAAAGAGTAATTTTAAAGCGCTTAAAAGATGAAACAGAGGTATTAAATGTCATACCGGCTGAACAGTTCGGTTTTCGTGCCGAACACTCGACAGAAACGCAGGTCCTTAGACTGGTTGAGTTTGCAACCCAAGGGTTCAATCACAGACAGTCGACGGGAGCTGTATTTCTGGATGTCAGTAAGGCATTTGACAGAGTTTGGCACGAGGGTCTAATATATAAAATGATGGAGTTCGGGTACACGAAACCCCTAGTTCAATTGATCGATTCCTTCCTAAAGAAACGATACTTCAGAGTCAAAATGGGACATATCCTATCTGACTATGGATTATTGGTAGCGGGTGTGCCCCAAGGTGCAGTATTATCCCCCCAACTATATAATATTTACACCGCGGATATACCTCGATCTCCACATACTACGCTCAGCCTGTATGCAGACGACACTACGATAGCATCGCGCAACGCTTGGCCTCACCTTGTGTTACATCATTTACAAACCCACCTTGACGAACTTGAGGATTGGTTTGTAAAGTGGAAAATTGCGATCAACGCGGAAAAATCAAAGGCAATATTCCTCAAAAAGCGGAGACACGCCCCAAACGGTGCAGTAAATCTATTTGGCGAAAATATTAACTGGCAGCGGTCAGTTAAATATTTAGGGGTTACCTTAGACGTGGGTCTAACTTTCACCGAGCATGTAAAGACAATAATTAGTAAAACCAAACAAGCGCGAGCACGCCTATCCCCCCTTATAGGGAGGAGAAGCAAACTAAACATCAAAACAAAATTAAGACTAATCAATTCAATAATAATACCGTTAATTACCTACGCCTCACTCGCGTGGGGACAAACGTGCAGGACAAATAGGAAAAAACTCCAAAGTCAGCAAAATATCTGTTTACGGGTGGCCACAAACCTACCTTGGTATGTGGCCAACCGTTGGATATTCAGGGATTTAAAATCCGACAGGGTTTTAGACACTCTGAATGCCCGAGCAGAACGGATGTTCGGCGACCTGCGGACACACCCCAACCTAGAGCTCAGGGAGCTCCTCGAATACGATGCAAATAACCACGGTAAACACGCGAGGCCGAGAAGGCAATTAACGAGAATATAAGTTTGGTTCTACTAAATTTGACGATAATTAAACTATCCCGTCGCATAGATATGCGGCAACAAACATCCCGGCTTCTGAACCACTCCTTCTTCCTTCCTTCCGTGCGTTAAAAACAAAAACAAAAATGGAGAAATCCAACCAAAAAAAAAACAAAAAACAAAAAACGGAGTTGTGTACTCCATCAAAAAAAAAAAATAAAAACAAAAAGGAGCTCGCTCAGAAACCGTGACAAAAAAGTACAGTTCGTTGTTTAAATTTATACAAATTATTTCTAATAATGTGTTTTAAGTTTTAGGCGGACTTTACAGAGAAGACAATACATGACAAACTGACAAAGCACACACAAAGCGACAGGACAAACAGACGATGTAAAAGGGATCGAGGCTTCGGTCGTCCCTAAGACAAAAAAATTCAGAGGACAAGCCAGGCATCCACCAATGCCCAATGGGGTGGAATACGGCGTAATCAAGAACTAGAGACGATAATGACGACCAGGGGACTTCGGTCCTTAAATGCAACCCTGCGATATGCTCACAATAGCGGGCATGTCGGGGGGAGAACCTGGGGGAGGAGGCAGGGGACTTGGGGATCAAGTGCCGATTAGGTACAATATCCTCTTGGCTCGGGGTCATTAGGTGTGTGTGTGTGTGTGTACCAAGAGTTGTCTACCGGACAATGCTGCTCATGCGCAGTTTATCTATTTTTTAGTTGCAGTGATGCCAATATGCTATTGTTGTTGAAGACTTCCTGATTTGTATTAAAATCTTAAAATCAGGAAATCTACTTACATTTCAAAATACTGTGGCAACACTGTAAACTTCATGTTGATTTCAATGACAAGCGTCCAGATCCGTGTTCCGTATTCATATTCCCGCTCTCCTTTGTGATTATTAAAGGCGCGTTCGGATATTACATCAAATCGATCAGGGTGCTCGATATCGTTCGAATATTGAAAAACGAGGATATCGAGCTAAATCTACATCGTTCGAATATTACCTATGAGAGGACTTCGAGGCCGCTCGATCTTATCGGAGGTTTCAGATCGAGCAAGCAGATAAAATTGTTCGTGCATGCGTCGTAGTCTTATTTTGTCTGTCATGATGTCATTAAACATGATTTCTCTTCCAATAATAACAATCATTGCTGATGACTGAATTATTAGATTGATTTCATTCATCTCTTCAAAATAAAATACGTAATGTGTTATGTTATTTGTCACTTTTACCAGTAATCCGTTCGTTTATTAAAGATTGCTCAAACATCACGTGACAACATATCCATCTGCTCTACTTACATGTTTCGAGGTAATATCCGAATGCGCCTTAAGTATATTAGTTGCGTATTCCATTGGGAAAAAAATGCAGCACGAGTGCGGAACCAGGGCAAAATTTACAAACCATTGGAAAATGTAATGCAGGTTCATGTAATCCATTGGGACGTCAGTGCGGCACTTTCTGCTCCGAGTGCAAAAAGTTCCGCACGAGATCTCGTGGTCGTGCGGCACCAGTTTCTACAGAAAATTTGGCGGGTAGAATAAAATTGTATTTAGCCTATATTTTAATAAATAGGAGGGTGTTAAATGGTTTATATTAATTAAATAGATAAAACCACAACATATTATATTCTTACTGGTTAATTTGAATAAATAATCTGAACCATATATCCACAGGTTCATTGACTGCGTGTTTATCTTAAAATTGATTTCAAGAGTTCCTTCAGTCATTCTCTTATTATAAATAATTGAAAAATTAACATCAACATAAAAATTTTAATATAACCTAACAAATCGATAAGAAATTTATGACACTCGCCCTCAAGGCCAAATGCACAATCCTTTGACACTGCACCAATGCGGTTTTTAACTGCACTAATCCAGAGTCAGTTTTGCCCCCAGTGCCATACTTTTTTCCCCATGGAATACGCTATAAGTGTGGATTTCTTAGTGCAAATTTGATCTATTAAGCACAGTTCTTAATAGTTAGGTTTACTATTTGGACAAATAACTAGGGTAATAATATAGCAAATAAAAATGCTATGAGTGCTTGTATGGTAATTTCGTGCCCCAACAAGGGAAAATGCCGGGTATTAGCTACTTCACGTAAGTAAACAATCCTATAAAATGATTTTGGAAAACATTAATACTGGTATTAAGACTGCATTCATAATAGAAAATAATAATTATTAAACAATTTCTGTTTCATTATATTTGTTCACGGTTTTATCCATCTATAACATGTACTGATTAAAAATGTAAGCTTAATCCGCCACTGTCCTACGTAAATTTAAACTGCGAACACACGCTTGTTCGAAATTGCAATCTGCTAGGGACAATACTGCGCAACTCAGAAGGTTCAAATTCGTTGCGTGCTGCTTCAATTTAATTCTATGTAATACAATTCTGTGTTTCGCACAAGTGATGTACACTATTTTTCCTACTACCACGCGATGATTTTATCAAATAATGTACATTTTGACGTTTTTTGTTTGGTTGCATAAAGACAGCGACCTTATTATTATTAAATATTATAAATTTTCACATTCTCTCTAATCTATTTTTGTCTAATTTAATCATCCCTATAATCAATTATCGAAATTCAATATTTACATACACACATGCCGAAATTTTGAGGTTATCTTTTTTATACCGGCTTTTTACTCATTATCGCAACTCGAATTCCAAAAATTTTTATCACAATCGATACAATATCCATTTAATCAATTAATTTACACGAAATATCAATTCATTCTAAAAAATTCCATCAAAATAAACCTTATAGACCATTTACTATTAGACATCAATTTTCCATCCTTCTCTTGAAGTCGATATCTAATCACAGCATGTTATTGTGATATGTAAGTTAATAAACAGTTTCGCAAGTAACTCTTCGAGGGTTTAATAAATGGCCGAGCCATTTTCTAAAGTATTATTGAGATATGTCATGCGAAAGAGTCAAGATGTATCGACTTCAAAACATTGTGTACAAAAATGTAAACAAGGCATGTCTAATAGAAAATGGTCTAAGAAATAAATACATTTTTAAGGAGTCAAACTACACAAAATAAGTTATCGCTTAATAATTATTATAAATAATTATCTAACAATCATGTGAAAAAAAATGAAAAAATATCCAAAAAGCTGAGATCTACGTTACACGTCGCGAACGGTGAACGGATAGCTATAGTTTGTACATCCAACAAACAGAGTAATCACGTGAACACCATCTGTTTTTAAAGAATAGACCCGATGTCCAGTTACCCTAAAAGTTATAACCCGAATAAAGAAATATCGTCCGAAACCAGTGGCGTTACACAAAAATCAATTCAAAAATTAAAATATAATATTTAAATTAAATTAAATCTTTTTAAATCTGTATTGATAAAATAAACCAATTAAGAAGTAAAAAAATATGAATCATCTGCTTCGAGTTTGGGATTTTCTGGTTATTTAAAAATAAATAGAAATAAACTACTTAATTGATACTAAATATATAATTTTATACGTTTGTCCGGAGTGAATTTTAATACATTGATATACATTTATGGGCTATCACTGCTCTCAGAATCATCGTTTAAATTGATAATGAGAGGTTCGACTATATTTTCCATCGTCTGTCAGTTTTCCACATTTTGCCTTTCTCTTTTCAGTACTATGGATATTACTCTATTGCCTTAATTTTTTATATACTATTTTGAAAGACCATTTAATTACTGTTTCTTATAATATATTTAGAAAATAATATCTTGTATTGGATTATAAACGTTAATAACGATTAAATAAACCATCAAAAAATCTCTTAAAAATGATATCAATAAATAATATTTATTTGCAGATACGTAGAAGATTTCCAAAACAACGCAGAAAAACTAAAATACAAAATAAAACACAAAATACAACACAAAATAAAATCTCTTAATAATTCTTTAATGCACTCCACAGATTTCAACGAACAGTAACAAATAAGTGTTAAAAATACCCCGGTCAAGTCAAACTTCCCTCAAACCAAACTAAAAAATCTGATGTGGCCAGCACATGACCTCTCGCCATTTTAGAATCAAAAATTTACAGGTTGACACAAAAAAATATGAAAAAAAATTATTTTTTTGTAAATCTGGCAACAATGGCAGAAGTTTCGAAAATTTTAATGAGATAAAAATAAACTATAGGGTATACAAGGTATATGTGTAAAACTTTATTGCCGTTTTGTATAATAATGGCGTCATCACCCATAACAACTGCCATTTCCGGTTGTGCGATTGGCACCAAAATCTAATCAGATCTAATCTAGGGTATCAGAATCCTGTATGCAAAATTTCAAATTTTTTTATTCAGTAGTTTTTGAGTTATCGTTACTAAAACATCCATCCAAACACACACACACACACACTAACACACACACTAACACACACACACACACACTAACACACACCCACTAACACACACACACACACAGACATCATCGCGAAAATATTAAAATCGTATTCTAGGGACCCTAAAACGTATTTATCCATTGAAAACTCACTACCCAATTTTTAGCATGATTCCTATACCTCTCTTATCTGAAGGGCGAGAGGTAAAAAGGTTGAACATGTGCTGATCACGCACTTTTATTACTCCGTTTGTTGGATGGTGTTATATATTATATATATTGTAAGAAGTTGTATTTTGTCCCAAACGGCGCCTCATGCAGCTACACCCAGATAACACATGTGCATCAATTGTATGTCCATTTTGTGTCCATCAGGGACCGGGATGTCCATGGACATCCATTGGATATCCATTTTGTATGTACAAGAATTGGCCCGCGTGCGTACTGCGTCGAGTTCTTCGACTGTGTTCCGTTTTTGCCGGTCTGCGCCTGAGGTAAGATGTCTAAAAATCATGGTGTTTCCATTTATACCTGTAACAGTTTAGATCAAAACTGGGAGACCTACTTGATTTTGACTGATTTTTGAGAGATTACTAAAATTTCAGATTAAAAAATTTAGATGGCGTATACATCGCTCATAGTAAACTGTATTCACAATTGACACAGGGTGTATTTATAATCTGGTACTGAATACAGACGAATGCTCGAACCTTCGGCTATACTGTCCACACAAAATGTGACAAACTCAGCGAGGACTCGAACAATTCTAAACAGCGCCATCTTAAAAAGTTCTGGTAAGTTCTATTGAACGCAACAGGTGGTACTCCCAAAAAATTCGAAACAAAATCTAATCAGTGGGTACACCAGGGTTTTTAGACATCTTAGCCTGAGGTAAAAAGATCGATTCTAATGATTCATCCGCCATTTTGCAATATTTTTATAGCGTCGGTTGTACTGCTCTGTTTCAGTGATTGTGTATTACCAAATAGGGTAAGTTTTAATTTATTCCATTTTACTCTACATCATCATGAATCGCTCAAAACACAATCGAAAATATTATATGCGTGCTAAAAGAGCCCAGCAGCCCTACATTCGTTAAAACTCTCCTGTTGCCTCGACATCAAATCAACCATGTTTATTTTTGACTAAAAAAAACCGAAATGTGCTACTCAATAACAAATCGGTTGCGATAAGATATAAACTTAATATTAAATGGATAATTATTGTTTCAGGTTCAGCTGAAGCAGCTTCGATGGCCGCGTCAACTAAAGAGACTGAAACGTCCATTCAAAACTCTTTAAGAAGGGCATCGGTAAGAAAAAATAATATCGTTAAAAGGATGTGAAGTTAGAGTAGTTTAATAATGTTTTATTAAACAGAGTCAAAAAGTCATTGATTTTTTTATTGTAGTTGTGTACAGTCTAGAACTCCCAATATAAAAGTCTAAAGTTATCTTGATATAACACATTTGCAGCATATATCTATTGCTTTCATAATTTCTAATATTTATTATCCTAAATAAAAAACGAATGAACTAACTATAAAAAGTTAATTTTGCAGTATATTAGACTGTTACTTAAAAAATATACGACACGTTTCACTAACACAGTAACTTCATCAAGTTCCCAGTAAACAATTAACTTAATATTAAATTTTAATTTAATTTTTTTTTCTGTTAATCTGATCAAGCTAGAGTTTGTTTAACCATCTTTTGCCGTTACGTCATAATCGGTGACGTATTCTGCTGTTTTACGTTTGTCGTATATTATTTGAATGTTATTTTACACATAACCTCAAAATTAAAATATAACTAATGACATATGTTAAGGATTGTTTTCAATGACCCATGTTAAGGTGTGTTTGTATTAATAAATTGGTAATGCCGAAAATTGTATTTTGCTTTATGGGTTGCGTACCTTTCTACATCATTATTTAGTCATTTTTTTTAACTTGAAACCTCGTTTTTTTAACTGATTTGTTTCAAATTTCTAGTTTGGGGATATAACTATTTATATTTTTAAAAATTGTATAGTAATTATTGTCTGTGTTTTTATGAGAAATACTTTCGTAAGTATTCCTAAAAAATGAAAATAAAACACATGTATGGGGGAAAACGGGCAATAAATAAATTTATTTCTGAAAAAACTTCCAATTCAAACAGGAAAAAGGAACGAAAAAACGGATAAGAAACGTAAACTAAAATAGCATGTAATGAAATAAAATGCAAAATATAAGCTTCATCACTGACAAAATCATCTTCATCATCACTTTGGGAGTCCGATTCACTCAGATCTATGAAAACAGGAAGAAAATGAGATGCATCAAGGTATTTTTCTTATTCCCAATCATTATTGATTAATTGATTTGTGTGCCTGAAATAGTGCTTCCATGAAATACGTCCAGCATGAACTTTGATTTTGTAGTCTTTATCTATTTCTATTAAACTAGTAACTGTTTTTTGAACGGTTCTAATAGATATGTCTAGAGCATCAGCAACATGCCATAAAATTTAATAAAATCAAATCAATAAATGCATTTTGCATAATAAAGCTAGATATTTACGTTGTAGACTGCATTTAACGGTAAAAGCGGTTTTCCAGCATATCTTTCTCTTGAAAAGTAATTAATCAACTTCAAAATTAAAGTTTGCTCTTTCTCATTATACCGGGAAGGCATTTTGCCAATGAACAATTAATTGAAAAAGGCGAAAATAATCAAAAATACTTAATACAAATCAAAATATGACAACTTAACTGTCAAAAGTAATAAATAATCTGAATTAGTTAAGAAATACGTCAATGACGTCATTTATGTAGTGAAACGTCTTTTTTCGATGTCTGTATGACGTTGGAAGTTGTGACATTTGCACTATAGAAAAACTTCTTATAAACGTTCTCGGGTACTTTAAAGGACGTCCAAAGGACGTTTTAAGAGACGTCCAAGAAACGGCCTTTGTCGAACCATTTATTTAGTGAAACGTCTTTAAAACGTCCTTTTTCGACGTCTGTATGACGCTGGAAGTTGTGACATTTGCACTATAGAAAAACGTCTTATAAACATTCTCGGGTACTTTAACGAACGTTTTTAAAACGACCCGATGGTCAGTCGTGTACGTTTTTAAGATGTTTTTTAAACGTTTTTGTACTATTAGGGTTTGTTCTGTTCTTTGAAGAAGAGAAAGTTATAAAAACTCCATGTTTTTTCTCTATTTTCATTTTATACCAACTAACTTAACTAATCATAAAAATAGGCAATACCACAAATTTATTTGCATCAATTATACCTCGTGTGAAAGACATTCGCAATATATTGAGTGCGATGACTTTTTATTGCTCACAAAATATTGCTATATGTGTGAAAACGTTCTTAGTGTTAAATTTAATGTAAAATAATCTACTTTTAACTGAATTAAAAAGTTACTGTTATTTTAGACAAAAATTTTTAATTTATATCTTGGAGAAACGTCACAACTTAAAAATATTTAAAATTATAATTTTTTCAGAAACTTGGTCTTAAAATCCCGTATTTTTTTGTAATAAAATGTTACAAAAATATGGAACTTTAACCTATTTTACGTAAAAAAGATAAATTTGAATTTTTTTAAGATGTGATGTTCCTAAAATATAATTTAAATTTGGCGCCAATAATAATTGTAATAATTTTAAATTTCCCGCTAGTTACTCACAAGTGTTAAGTTAGTACTTTCGGTACAAAGCCCCAGATGGCGCCAATTTGGTAGGCTTGCTTGCTATTAATTTTAAGGTCTCTTTTCTGCTACCAGCGCTAATCTGGACGGGACCTACAGCTTATCGTGGGTTCCGAACCACGGTCCCCAATTACCCTAAACCCAAGACTATGTCTTTGTCATTCAGGTGATCTACCGACTAGCAAGTGTGTAATTGTGCCACCAACCCCTATCAGTTCTACGAGATATCCGATCTCATCCGGCCTGATTACAGGCGTGAATGAACCTGCGCATGACACAAATACCTTTTTGCACTTGCCCAAAGTCTTATCTGACTTTAATTCCACTTGAGATTCATGGGGATCGAACCCACGACCCGAACAATGACCAAATATAAAGGCCGATGCCCTAACCAACCTGGCCACCGTGTCCGGTCCAATTTGGTATGTATAATTAACATTGACGTGAACCATCTCGTTTAACTGTTCTGTGTTCTCTATGTTCTAGAGATAGGATACTCGAATACCAAGAATCTAAAAGTATTCGATTTCTTAAATTTCTCGAAGTTTTCGAGACCATGTTCGAAAGTTGTCGGTTTTCGAGAATCGGTCTCGGTGCTCGGATAAGTTACAATAGTTTTTCACCGATATCTACCCGCGTTCTCAATTTTTGATTATAGCTTGGGTATGTAGGAAAAAAATAACTACCAAAAACTATACGAGCAATACAAAACTTAAACTTTATAATTTGAGAATCTCAATGGTCAATAATGGGATAATGGGGGAAAACTACTTTTCGCATCACGAGATTTCCAAAAATATCCGCCGTTTTATTTCTAATCGGGATAACCGACAGAAAATGGTCTGGGCTGAGTACTTACTTCACAGGGTGAGCCATCTGTCGGTGTACTAACTTATAAATTATTTTTCAGCGTTGTTCCTGCCGGAGAGAGAGCCGTTCATTTTTTGATATTTTTAATCGGGACAATCGACGGAAAGCGACCGGGTTGAGTACTTACTTCACAGGCCTAGACATCCTGCACTGTTAGGATAGTTTATTGTTATATGAATTTATAAACCGGAAAATAGAACTTTGTCTCATAGACCTTTTTTTGTACATTTTCTCGCTAATAATTTGCTGCTTGGTGATTTTTATTTGTATTTTTATTACTAACTGGTTCTGAGCATTACCATTCCAGCGGCACCTCAACCCAGCGGGACAAGTAAAGCCCGCCCCTCTGGCTGCAAGCCTTTTGTCAGTACCATAGCGACCCCTGGAATATTATATCTTCACTGACGCTATGCGGAGCAAGTGGCCTTCACACTATAAACGGAAGGAGGCGCCGTAGGCAAACCGTTACCGGGACTAAAGCGCCAAACCGATCACATAACGACGCAAAGAGCGTTACAACCTGAAAAACAGCCGGACCAAATGATATATTTTTAATATTTCAAATTTTGTCTAGTGGACGAAACGATGTACTTTAATTAACTATTAAGGGAATTACGGACGAAATGACAACCGCCCCCTTTGCCGCTCATATCTTCTTCACCAATGGAATAAACTATTATGGGTCTGCAGAGCATTCCGGAATATGTAAATAATACTGTTTAGGTTCCTTAATAAAACATGAAGTAAAATAAGTTTTTATTAAAAAAATCTATCACAGCAATTAAAAAATATGTACAGAAACCTACATAATTAACTTAATATCAATTGATATACTTCGTCAAGAAATAAATGGACGGTAATAGTATTTGGTTTTTAAGGCTTAAAAATAGTGGGATATTAAATAATAAATATTTGACACAATTTTCTTTATTTACAAATTTTGCTTTAATTTGTTACATCTTGACGAAGTATACTTAATACTTGCCACAGCCTAATACTTTAACATTAAAATTTTAAATAAATAGTTAATGAAACAAAGCTGATATATGCAGCACATTAACGGATATTATTTCTATTCACAACTGAAAATGATCTCAAAAGTTGTTCAAAATCATTTGCTGCAACTTTTAATTAGAAGCTTTTTTAAACAATAATTTTTAAAAAGGGAAAAAATTAATATGCCTATAAAAGGGTATAGACCGAAAACCATTGGACCGAATGATTTTTTCACTGAATTTTCCCTATAGTTCCATGTACCAATATACCGAACAACCAATAGATAGAATAATCAACGATCGATTGATATTAATAGCTGCGAATTGTTGGCACCTTCGCCTTAAACAGTTAAAATATAAATGCAAGATATCTATTCTTTTTTTCCTAACATGTTGACCGCCCCGTGTTTTCTTGAGGATACACAGAGTGTTGCCATGGGTAAAACTGAGGTGTTATATTATTTTCATGTATTTTATTTTTCTTTGAAAATGTAATAAAACCGTATTTAGTAGCTCAATTATGCTTAAAAATCTGTTTTCTCTTGTTTATCGTTTTTTGGATACACATGGCTTCTGAAATTATTTGGGCATAAAATTGGCATAGTGGATACACGTCTTATATGTAAATAACTGTTTGTCTTCATCGTTTCTTAGAAATTGTACATATTCCTCAGAAAATAGTCACTTGATGAATTGCCTTGGACACACTTTGTTGGGCCATGGAGACGTCTATCGAGAAAGGATCATTTTCCTTCCTCATAATCCTTAGTTCCATATTTGCTATTCGAATATCCTCCAGTCGTTCCTTCTTTTCGACCACTAGAATATTAACCAAATTCAAACTCAACATTTTGCTAGTATAATATTTTTCTATCGAGTTGCCGAAAACGTCCGAAGCGTAGTCGACTAGGACAGGCAACCGTCGATTTCCAGAGCAGGTATTGACAGTAGAAAAAGTGTTGAATTCTTTTTGACATAGGGTCAGGGTCCCACTGCTGTAGTAGAATGTTTCTATTAACACATAGGTAGCGCATGGTACCACGAGTTATTTTCTGGAATATGAAATATATAAAAGATCTAATAGTCCAGTAACTGAAGGATCAAACCTGTAGAAAAAACGCTGATGATTTCCCCGTTGTAGGTAACGGAAGGGGCTGAAAATGGGCCCCAAAACCTGGAATATGGGTTTCCCGCTAATACCTGGCTAAGTATGCCAATTAGAGAATTTTTGTTCAGACAAAAAATGAAGATCAGCTCATTCTCTACAAAAATGGCCCTTATCATTTTCTTCGAAAATTCAACAGTTTTCGAGATAATGGCACTCAAATGTCCCCTCATTTCAGCTGCTGCTCTACCTGCAGGAATTCCGCTTTCTATGAATTAACGTGTAACCGGGCGGACAAATTTCGCCATATCTCGGGAAAACATTAATATTTTTCGATGATTCAAAGTTCATCGGAATGGGAAAACCCGTAGCTACAATTCCATGTAACTTGGAGTCAGTTCGTATTTGTCAAAAATATTTGAAAAAGCGGTCAAAGTGTTTTTAACAATATTTAAAGACTGCTTTATTAATTTATTCATATTTTCTTTAAAAATAGTCATTTATTCTAATTTTACCTTGATAATGGGACCTTGGGGGGTCTTGAATGATCTCAGAAATTTTTTTGCAATACTTCAAAAGATGAAGATCAATGCATTTCCAACCCCATCGAGCGGAAATTCGGCAAGAAACTACCATATCTATTCAATATGAAAATTATTAATTTTTCGAAGTCTGATTGTGCAAAAAATATTGGCATTGCGAAAAAATTGATAGGGATCATTTTTGTAGAGAATGAGCTGATCTTCATTTTTTGTCTGAACAAAAATTCTCTAATTGGCATATTTAGCCAGATATTAGCGGGAAACCCATTTTCCAGGTTTTGGGGCCATTTTCAGCCCCTTCCGTTACCTACAACGCGTTAAGGATTTTCTCATTTTAAAACACCTGCAATGACCTACAAATTGCGCTATATGGGAAATCATCAGCGTTTTACTTACAGCTTTCGACCTTTTCACTCCATTATTTACTGGACTATAAGTTGTTTGTGAAGTTCCAAACTTTTAATAGGTACGTACATCTAAATCGTTATTTATTTGATTTAATCGATGTATATTTTTGATAGTAATATATAATATAAAGGCAGATGAAGTGTATGTCTGTAGTATTTTTTAGTAATAAAGTAAGTGTTAGTTTTTAGGTACACTTAAAATAATGGTTTAATTTTTTCAGCAGTATAGTGAAAAGTGAACTAATATAAAGTATAGGAGTGCATGGAACAATATTCTTTTAATACACATTTTTAAAAACTGATCAAATGAATAAACTGGTATTTAGAATGGATGATTGATCCTAATTTTGAACATCTCAGATTCTGAAGAATGATGAGTTCACTACATCAGAAGATTTCACTGCACCGACTGTGTTGACGGAAACTGATACTATGAAGAAAAGAATCTCTGAAATGGTTTGGCAGATGTGCACGCTTGAAGATCCTCCCAATTTTGTATTTTTTACTGGTGAATATCTAGCTGGCATGAAAGACATTTGCCAAGGCATACTAGCAACAGCAACTCCATTTGATTTTTTTTAATTGCTCTTTACCGACGATATACTTACAATGATTATCGACCAGACAAACTTGTTCGCAACCCAACAACTATTGAAAATAGATACTTCCAATAGTGTCAGATTACACTCCTGGGTACCAGTAGATAAACCTGAAATGATGAGATTCTTGGCTCCAATAGGCTGGATGGGTCTTGTAAAGTTACGCGCTCTTTGAAACTACTTGCAAAAGGATTAGCTCTATGAAAATCCTTTTGCACAAGATGTTATGCCTAGAAATAGGTTCCAGATGCTTCTTAAATTTTTGTACAGATAACCAATCTGCTTCTCCAGATGACCGCCTTTACGAGATTAATTCATTTCTAATTAAATTTATTTGTAATTATCAGAAAATGTACACTCTGGGGAAAAAGTCTGTGTAGATGAATCCCTGATTCTTTGGAAAGGTCGCCTAATATTTCGGCAATACATTCCCAATAAACGACACAAATATGGTATAACATTTTTTAAATTATCTACGGATAAAGGTTATAAACTGTACTGTGACAAGTCTAGACAAAATGATGATAGTATGGGCGAAGACGTTGTTATGGACCTACTTCAAGGATTTCTTGATGAGAGGAGAATTTTGTATACAGACAACTGGTATACCAGCATACTTTGGCTTATCGGTTGTTAGGAAGAAACACTCACTTGGTAGAAACTTTTCGTCTCAATAGAAAGCATTTTCCAACGGATGTTGTTAATGCAAAGTTGCAAAAAGGGGAATTTGCAGCTCAGGAAACCAGTCACGGAATTGTGGTTCTAAAG
Source organism: Neocrepidodera transversa (assembly GCA_963243735.1). NCBI lineage: Eukaryota > Metazoa > Arthropoda > Insecta > Coleoptera > Chrysomelidae > Neocrepidodera > Neocrepidodera transversa. The sequence goes on along the minus strand of OY725342.1, from coordinate 24,635,294 downwards.
TGGAGGGACCAGAGGATTGTCACTGCACTTACAACAAAACACTCAGCACTAAAAACATCACAAAAATAACAAGGTATGGTGCCAGCGTGCATAAGTGAATATAACACAGAAAAATCAAGCATAGGTCTTAGCGACTAAATGGTATCCTATGGAAGTGCCCTGAGGTGGTGTATCAAATGGTAGAGCAAATTATGCATCGAGATTCTCTGGGGAACGGTCACTTCCCTTATAATAAAACAACAAGAAATAAAGAGTTAAAAGTTACAGAATTCAGAGAAGAAATGTTACGTGAAATCATTAAAAAATATCCTCGACAAAGCAATTAAATTTCTCAACCAACGGATGCCCCTACCACATCTAGTAATGTTTCAAAACCTAAAAACTACCAGTTGGTTATCAAAAGGATAGGAATCCCCCAAAATAACGAAAGGCCGTTGCACTGAATGCTATAAGATCTATGGTCGGAAAGGTACTACAGTGGATGGAACCATCAAGTTTGCCACTCAGACTCAAAGAATATGTTCCGTGTGTAATGTCTTTTTGTGTCTTAATTGTTTTAATGAAACCCACTGATTTGTTTATGTATACTTTTGTTTCAACAGATTCAATGTTAAAATAAAATAATAAAAATATTTTCAAAATTCTTACTCTTCAAATTCCAAACTACAAATCTTATTCAGAGCCTACAAGTACTGATAGTTTGCCGGAGGCAATCAGTATATGACTACTATTTAAAATGCACGAATATGTGGGTCTTGTAGGATACTTAGGCCTACAACTAAAACTATGAACGTTTGTCTTGAGGGTACACTTGGCTTCACATGGCAACACCCTGTGTATCCGCAAGGAAACAAGTGGCGCCCAAATGCAACACCTTAGTCTTACCTTTGGCGGTCAACCTGAGGCGCTAGATTAGGCCAGTCAGGACCTTTTTTTTTAAATAGATAAAAATAGTGATTTAACAGTTTGATTTATTGGGATTCCGGTCTATTGGGAGAGGATCAGTATAATGGTTTTCGGCATACTGGTAGTCGGTTTATTATTTTTTTGCTGATTAATGGCACAAACATAATGTATTTTTAAATTTAGCTACATTTAGAAGTTTCTGAGCCATTTTAACTGCAAATATCTCGGAACTCAGAAACGATAGGGAGGTGCGGTTTTCGTTCACAATTTTATTTTATATACATTTTTTTTTCAGTATAAATGTTTGTTTAGTAAAATCTTATAAAAAACAAATTGTGTATACGTTAATACAAATATCGTCGATTTTTTTTAACGAAACACCCATTTTTCATCTAAACCTAAATAAATGATACGTTTTTATAAAGGGGAAGATTTCAGCTTTAAAATGGAATATTTCGTTAAAAAATCGACGATATTTGTATTTAAAAAAAAACTATTTTTTAAACGCCCTATATAAGATTTTATTATATAAATATTTATACTATAAAAAACTTTATATCAAACGAAATTGTTCAACGAAAATTGCACCTCCCTATCGTTTCTGAGTTCCGAGATATTTGCAGTTAAAATGGGTCAGAAACTTCTGGGACCTGAGTTTCTACATCCAATAATATTTCGCAGCAAAAATTTGTTTATGTAAATTAGATAGACTGTTAAAAATGGTATGTTAGTTTTTTATATAAAACTATCAATCATTGCTTCTGTTTTCATAAAATTATAATTTAAATATCACTGGAGACAAAACTAAAAAAAAAAAACTATCTACAACATCTTGTTTAATTTAATATATCCCTACGAATAATTTCTTTTCTTTTCTCAGCCGAATTTCTTTTTTTATCACTATACTGAAACACGCCACCATATTTGAGTATATCCTGAATTTCACTAAAACTCTTACCCTTAGTTTCCGGTACAAACGCAATAATCGCTATTCCAGCAATAAGACAGTACATAGCAAAGCACCAAAAAGTTCTACCCATCCCGATGCTGTCTTTAATATCGTGGAAAAATTTCGTACAAAGAAATCCAAGCAACCAACTAAGACTAGTAATTACAGTAGTTGCTGTTTCTTTAACATAACTAGGAAGCATTTCCCCGGTAACTGTCCACGGTACTGACATTCCGAAATTAAAGAAAAATATAAAAAACACTAAACTACACAGCGGTAACCAAAATATTGAATCAGTAGCAATATCAGTTTCTTCTAGTAAAAAAAAGAACGATCCCAGTGCCATTAAAGATAAAAACATACCAAAACAGGATATAACCAATAAGGTTCTTCTACCAAATTTATCAACCGTAAATGGAGACACAAAACTAGTTATTAGTACGAACACTGACATAATTAAAGATGAATCCGAGTCTGAAAGCTTGGATCCAGAATCTTGAAATATTAGCTGCATATAGAAAAATAATATTGAGAATCCACATAATTCTTGACTAAATACTAATAGAAGACAGATGAAAAAGGCTCTTCTTACATAATCTGTAGCAAACAATTCTTTTAATCCTTTATTATTTTCTTGTTCCTTTAATTGTTGTAAAATTTCCGTTATCTCTTTTTTTACTTCTTCGTTGTTTTTCGATCTTAGTAACATCAAGGCTTTTGATGCTTTGTCCATCTCATTCTCCCCGACTAGATAATAAGGTGATTCTGGTGCTATTAGTAGGAATAAAATAAAAAATAACGTAGGAAAGACTGCTATCATTATATTAAAAGACATGTAAGACATAAAAGGACCTGTAGCGTATACCAAAAAGTTACCAAACGACCAAAATATGTTAATAGCTTGTGATAACATCCCTCTATTGAAATCTTCAGATATTTCACCTACGTAGATCGGTAATATAGCATAACCACAACCCAAAGATAAGCCTGCAAGCACTCTAGTAGTATATATAGTGTATACACTGGTAGCAAAAGCTTGCGTAAAGAAGGATATTATCAATGGTATTGCTGTTATTAATAATGCCTTTTTTCTTCCTAATTTGGAACACATATAAGGAGCTGGAATCGGTCCTAGTACAGCTCCCATCGTTAAGAGAGATGCTATCCATGCGTCTTCGCTTTCTGTGATAGGCCTTGGTAATGGATTTATTGTAGAGTCGTTCGAGTAGAGTTTGATTAGATTTGGAGACGTCCATGATAGGGTCATGTCAACTGCGGCTGCTAGTAGACCAACTGAAACAAAATAAAACACATTTTTAAGTATGTCGATCGTCAAAAACTTGAAAGCATAAATTTTATTAAACCCTATTGGGATTTCGTATGCCATTATAGATACAAAGTTTATAAAACTTTTTTATTGAAGAACAAATATCCAATTTTTTAAACCGTTTCGTCTTTGAAAGGCCTCCCTCAATATTTTTTTTAAATATGGACCTGTACTTTTTTTCCTGATCTAACCAGTTTTTTCATTTTCGTTTTACCTTTTTTGTGACATTCCACATAACAATAATAGCTATTTATGCACCAGTTACGAAAAGCCTAATTTTGTGTAACACAAAATTGCATTTCGTAACGTATTGAATACAAAATTTTTTCTAATTTTGAAGTAATAAAAAAAAATAATAAAATATAATTGATAAAAATTGTGAAAACATAAATTTAGTCTATTTGCTGCCGTCACTTCATTTCAGTTGTCAGTTTGACATTTTGTAAATAAGCCTGAAATATTTGGCCGTCTCCCAAATAACGGCAAGTACCAGCAAGTACCATGCAGCAATAAAACAAATATGTCGTCGGAAATTAATTTAAATAATTGCAATAATTATGTTATCAATATTAATAATAATTAATTAATTTGTAAGTTATGTCCTTATCTTGTGTTATAACAGTTAAATAAATAGAATTCTTTTTGTTACTAATTTTGAAATCAATTTTAGGTCACCAGTTACATAATATTTTACCTTATGTAATTAGTTACACAAAGTAAAACGTTTAATAACGTCTGTCAGTTTTAAAAAGTGTTACTTTATATGTAAAAATTAGAAAAAATAATTATATTTTAACAGATATGAATACAGACACGTGCGAAATTGAGCCGCCCGACGAAAATCATATTCCGAATAGGCCACACAAAAATTTAAATTCATTTGATTTAAAAAATAAATACACCTAAACCGATCTTTCTGTGTTTTTGTAGAGTATTTAGCCAAAATATTGTTAGATTATTTCTTATGAAAATAGGTTATTTTTTCCTGATACACGACACTTTAAGAGAAAGATATCATAGATATTGTTTAAGTGGAAGTGAGCAGGGTAAGGGTTATTTTTAAAAGTTGTGATATTGCAAATTCTTTAGTAGGGCACAAAGTTATAACAGAACATAATTTGGTAGCATACATACACACTTTTTAAAATCACCGTAAAGGTCTAATATAATGACTAGACATTTAAGACGTTCTATTGAATGCGATAATACTAAGATCACTAAAGTATAAAGGATGAAAATAAAAACTACAGAAATTGATGGCACAATAAAATTCGTTGATCGACAATTAATGATTGTTACTTTGGAAGGTAACTTCATTCCGAATAAAGTTAAAATTAATTTATCACCATTCTTCGTGTTAAAGAATATCGTCACCACAAACCAAACTACACTTTTTTTTACTTATCACTCTACATTCGTTTTGCTAACTATGTTAGCATTATCAGGAGCCGATGATAAACTGTCAGATAAATAAACAGTTCTCATTCTCTGAAAATTCATATGTAGCAGCTCTATTCGTTAACCTTAAACACAGTTGATTTGAACAGCTTAATCTGTTTAAATATAAAACCTCAAATTTCTCAAAGTCTCGTTAACTTATTTAGAAACCGAAAAATCTACATCATGGATCAAAAAAATGTCTTACATGGTTACAGGGTGGTAAATCACACCCCAAAGTGCTGTATTAAGCCCACTTCTTTTTAACTCATATACAAAAGTACGTGGATGACTTTTTCTTTTATGCAATTCTGGATAACCGTAATCAGTTTGTCAAGAGTATTAAAATATATTGCCTATTGCCTTAAGAGTTTTTTATGAGCACTCATTAACAATATCTCCTGAAATATCAGCAGATGTCTTCTTTACAAGACTCCGTAATCCTGATAAAATTACTCTTAGTGGTTTAAAAGAATATAAATATTTGTGTATAGATTTAGACCTGAACACTCTACCCAGGATGCACTCGAATTATTCCGACACTCACTACCACTCGTGTCGGAATATTAATTCTCGTGAATAACATCCTTCATTCTATGCTTGTGGAAGAATATACTATAATAACCACACGTGTTGAACTTACAAAACTTACAAAAACACCAGCAATATTAGATAGGTTATAGCATGTCAAAAACTTTTCGCAAACAAGCACACACACACGCTAAATGACAACGAGTCAAGGGGATATTGTACCTAATCGGCACGTGCCCGCTATTGTGAGCAAATCGCGAGGTCGCTTTTAAGGGCCGAAGTCCCCTGATCGTTATTATCATCGCGTGCCCCCATTCTTGGCATTCTTGGATGCCTAGCTAGTCATCTGCCGAAGCCTTAATCCCAGTATGTCTGTCCGTTTGTCCTGTCTCTTTGTGTGTGCTCGTCGGTCTGTCATGTAGTGTCTTCTCTGTAAAGTCCGCCTAAAACTTAAAACAGATTATTAGAAAAACAATTTGCATAAATTCAAACAACGAACTTTACTTGCTTTTGTGTTGGATGCTGAAATAAATATTTTTTTTTTGTGGAGCGGCAAGAATTTTATGGATCTTCGATTTTAATAAAACCAAACTTATCGTCTCGTTAATTGCCTTTTCGGCCTCGCGTGTTTACCGTGGTTATCGTCATCGTAGTCGAGGAGCTCCCTGAGCTCTAAATTTGGGTGTGTCCGCAGGTCGCCAAATATCCGTTCTGCCTGGTTATTCAGAGTGTCTAAAACCCTAGTGGATTTTAAACTATCGAATATCCAACGGTTTGCCACATACCAAGGTAGGTTTGTGGCCACCCGTAAACAGATATTTTGCTGACTTAGGAGTTTTTCTCTGTTCGTTCTGCACGTTTGTCCCCACGCGAGTGAGGCGTAGGTAATTAACGGAATTAGAATTGAGTTTATCAGTCTAAGTTTTGTTTTAATATTTGCTTCTGCTCCCTATAAGGGGGGATAGGCGTGCTCGCGCTTGTTTGGTTTTACTAATTATTGCCTTCACATACTCGGTAAACATTAGACCCACGTCCAAGGTGACCCCTAAATATTTAACTGACCGCTGCCAATTAATATTTTCCCCGAATAGATTTACCTCGCCATCCGGGGCGTGTCTCCGCTTTTTGAGGAATATTGCCTTTGATCGCAAACAAGCAAAATTTAACTCCACGTGTGTTTCAGGTTTGCCAACATATTTCATAAAGGAACATTTTGGTGATATTTATGGAACCGGCTGTAAGGTAGTTAAGGCAAGCTATTCGTAGACAATCTAGTTTTACAGACGCGCAGGGGTAAGAAACGAGGTAGGTTCGAAGTGCCTGATGGGCGGGTACAATTCTCTGAGTTTGCAAGTAGTCAGGGCCGAACTCGCATTTTTAATATTCGTGAATACTTATCGCATAGTAAAAATGGTTAGCTCAAGGGTAGGTTAGGTTATTTATTATGAAATGTGGAAGAGATTAGAATTCATATTTTTCGATGTAACAAAAATGTTGTTTTTATACATATAACTATCGAAAAAAGAATTACCGTCAGCAAAAAAAAAGTTTTTAAAAATGTAAACACAATACTCTTTTATAAGAATTTTTATAAAATATTGTATATGTGTTTACTAAAATTTCAGTTGTAATAACCCAATTTAACATGAACATTTTTTTTGTTTATTCTGATAATAATAAATTCGAACGAAATATTTATAGTTTAATAAAAAATGTGATTGTAAATTAAAAAATATTAACAGAATATATTGGTAATAGTAAATTTTTGAATTGGACATTTTTCTTTTGGTTTATACACATCTATTCTAGTCAAAAGTGCTATTTTGTCCAGTTCGGGTTGTAAAATTATGAGCAAGTTGGATGGATAATTTTATGTAGATATAATTTACGCTTTGTTCCATGTCTCGCAAACAAATAGTTTAAAAGTTATAAACAATTTAATAAAAAAAGATGTGTTGGTTTTTTTTGAGGATACCTTGAAAACTATTGCAGATATCGAAAATTGGAAAAAGATCCAAACACTGCAAACTTTTTTTTAATTTTTTTTAGAAACAAGTTTTTACTTTTCTTTACTATAATTTTATTTTTGAAGTGAAAACTTATCTAGGCGCGTTAAGTGATTTTTGGTTAAATAGAAAAAAATTAAAAAAAATGGAAAAAACGGGGAAAAATAGGAAAAATGGGAAAAAATCAGAAAAAGAAGAAACGGGAAAAAATGAGAAAAACAGGAGAAAATGGGAAAAAAGAGAAAAATAGGAAATAGTGGGGGAAAATGAGAAAAAAAGGAAAATGGGTAAATACTTATAGGCAAACAGTAAAGAATAAAAAAAAGAGGAAAAAAGAGAAATATTTGGACAAATGAGGAAAAAAATTGGAAGTAATCGGAAAAAATAGACTATAAAGAGAAAAGTATAAAAAATAATGATTTTTAAGAAAAACATCGTTTCTTAAAAAAAATTGTATTGTTTATCTTTAAAAACAAGTTGAAGGTCAGATATACAGAAAAAGAATGAGACCTTTCAACCCCGTTGACAAGTGTTTCTGGAATATTATAATATCTTTGATATTTTTAAAGTTATTCAATTTTTTTATACAAAAAAAAATTATGAATTCTACATTTTTTGAATAAAATTTTGAAAAAAATCACAATTATAGAGTTTTTTACTACAAATTTAACTGTATTTTTTTAAATTTTTAATAATAATATTAAGCCTAAAAAAATAAAATCTATTTTTGAATAATTTTAAAATCAATAAATGATTAATATCCCATTCAATTATATTCAAAATTGGAAACAGACCTTTTTTTTTAGGTTTTCAATAATTAAATAATAACTCTTACAAATCTCAACGCAAAATAAAAAAATTGGCATGTATGAATTCAGAAAAGAATTTTACGTGTTATTGTCTAGTTACTTTTTCAAATAAATGTTTAATTACGTTACAGCAAGTAATTAAAAAAGTCATAAAAAAACGGCAATGTTTACATCTAAAAAACTTTTTTTTGAACTAATTTTAAAAAATCTGCCGTGACCATAACACGTAGTTATATTTTGTGAATACATTTGTGTCAGAATTTTTTTCTTAAGATCAAAAATAAATAATTGAGAGTAAAAGTACGAAACCTTTACCAACGCATTACAAATCTAAAGCGGATGGTTACCCTTAAGTTCTTTTTAAGAATAACATAACCTTATTATTTTCATGTCTGTTTTGTTTTAACTTTTGATTTGAGTAACAATCATACTTAAAAAGCATAACTATGAATTATTTTTCAAACATCTAGTTTATCTGAAGAAGAAGAAGAAGAAGAAGAAGAAGACTTCATGTATGACAGAAGACCCAAATTTTACAGAGCGCGAACCAACTGTATTAAAAAATATGATGAGTTGGATTTTTATCAACGATTCAGATTGAGCAAACAGACAGTTTCCTATCTTTCAAATAAAATAGAAGAGCAAATCACATTGCCTACTAACAGGTAGGTATAAATTTGAGTGGAGTAGTAAATAACGTCTATTTATTTATTTCAGAGGTGGGCATTACACCATTGCAAAAAATTTTACACTCGATTACGTGAGTGATAATAATAATTCTTCCTCTTTATTAAAATTAGTGGAATCGAACTTTCTTAATATTTTCCATTTTTACTCTTATTGTTTATCATATAAAAAACTCCTCAACACAGTATTCCTAATTAGTTTTGGCGCCACTATTAAAAAACGCGCCAAAATTAATTTTAGGTCAAATAAACCGTTTTTCAGGTTAATCAACAGTATAAATATTGATTAAAGAACACTTTGCCGAAAGGGCTGTTTAAGATAGATTATGAAATCGAATGACGTTAACAGCTCTTTTAAAGGACACTTTGGCTTAAAGTCTCCTTTGAGTAAAGTCTACTTTGGTGCTAGATTATGTAATTGGCCGTAAATGGTCTAAGGTAAAATCAGTTTGAAATACATTCAATTTTAACTTTCTTATAAAGATATGATCTATTGTTGATTTTGACATTGTTGTGACTTTTGTAAGTGTATTGATATGAGAAATAAATAATAAACCCGTTTAAATTTAATAAATTTAGATATTTACTTGTTTTATTTAATGCAGGTTTTAAAATGTTCTAAGTAAAGTTAAAAATTTTTTTTATTTATGATTCCAAATTTTTTTTATTTATTATTTGTAAGTACCATTCTAAATTATCATATATAATACAACGAGTGGCATCTTAACTATCGATAATCCCATAACAGCCAGTATCATAAATATCGACAAAAGGGTCCTTTAAGTAAAGTAGACTTTGTGGTTAAAGTCGACTTTTACTAACCTAAAAGTCTGGCCTGTATCATAATGCAAATTTAATCGCCTGTTAGGTAAAGGATGCTTTAATTAAATATTGTTGTGTTGGCTGCACTGTAAATGGTGTTTCATGATATAAGTGACGTTATTTTGACAGAATTTTTTCGACTTAACCTAACTTGCTTGGGTTTATTTACTAGCGCGTTTTGACTGTTGATTTGTTTTTGCCGAAATATTTTTGAAATTGTTTTAAAATATCGTCAGCTTTTTTAAATTATGTCAGAGCAAAAGAGAAAGCGTAAAAAGAGTTCATTTCTTGCAACAAACCCAATACAGTATGCTTGGTTAATCGGAATCGGTCGAAAAATTCGATATCGTCATATTTACTTAAATAATGCTGCCGCTGTCTATATATTTTTGGTCTTCTCACTACGATATTTTCTTCGTCTTCAGAAGAGCTCGAACTACTACTTGAATCGAATACGTAATCTCCCTTTGTAATCTAAAGTAAAGCACGTGTGGACGGTGTAAAATTAATAACCTTTAAAGATTTGTAGGTTATGTTTCAAAATAAAGCTTACTTTAACCACGCAAAAGTGTCAAAATTGGGACTTTACAATAAAGGCGGCTTTTTGGCTTAATCCTCCTTTAAAGTTGTATTTTGGTACGGGACCTTTTACCCCTAAAGTATACTTTATATTAATTATGGTACTGGATGTAATTTATTTCACGAAACGTGTTATCAAATAAATTATAATTTGACAAGTTTATCGATAGACACGATACCACGAGTTGTATTCAATAGATTATATCACGAAATAATGACATTTAATTACGATTCGATCATCCGTAATTTTTTTAATTTAGTCAAAAATCATGCTCAGGGAAGGCAAACATTCCCAAGCTAAAAAGGAGGGTATCGTTTTTTGGGTTTTTTGCGACCCCGTACGAAATTTTTCTCACTAAAAGATATTAAAAAAAAAATGGATTTCCCAAATTTTTTTTCTTTAAAACGCCCCGGAACATACTTTATTTTAATTTCGAAATTTTGAAATCACAAGGACTGACAAGGAGGATTTGGCAACATGGCGGCCAGCTGTCATTTAATAGAACACGCGCGATTTTTCTCAAAATAGGTCAAATGTTTTAAAGACCAGTTATCCAGTTATCTCCTATTTTTTTTATTGGTACACTTTAAAATCATAAATACTGGTATTATTACTACAAGAAATTGAAATAAAGAACCAATAGTGTAAACTGGTTGAATTAGTGATGTCACCAGCTGTCATCGAAATGACAAATACAAAAATTAATTTGCAATCTATCACATAAGATTTATTGTTGTCACCACAGTTATTACAGGTTGCATTTTACTTAAAAATAAGTTCTAACATTGATACCTAAAATAATAAAGCAGAATCGCGGTTAATACAGCAAAAATCAGAAGACACTATCAGATGGATGGAAGAGCTAAAGGTATTAATCACATCCCCAACGACTTATTCATAATTTACTATTTGTTTGTTTATTAATAATTTTAGCCGTCCGTATACACCCTAAAAATCAGGTAATTTAGAATTTCTCGCAATGGAAATTCATTTTAAGCTTATAGTTTTAATACAAAACAAATTTTTTCGCTTTCCTCTCTTGGATTTTCAAGTTTTTGAAACATAAAAATTGTTTTCATGAGAAACCCAAAACACCCATTTAAAACGATACCCTCCTTTGAAACAAATCAGTTAAAAAAACGGAGGTTTCAAGTTAAACAATTTACTAAATTATGTAAAAAGGTACACATTCACATATGTCATTAGTTATATTTTAATTTTGGGGATAAGTGTAAAATAACATAAAAATAATATATGACAAACGTAAAACAGCAGAATACGAGACTACACTAAAATGCACTCGTGACATTGATGTGATTGGTCGTTGTGGGCAAACAATGAGCAGGCGCGTTACATCGTTTTGTTTGCTTTTTATTTTTGTGAGTTAAATTTTGGAGGTTGTGTTTTGTTGTGTTTTGTGTTGATGAAATATACAGTTCATTAGTTTTTACTAACGAAAAGAAAAGCTAATCTCCTGAGCTCTTGAGTTTTAAAAAAAGACTAAAGAAAATTTGAAGCATCGCAAATAGGAAGAATACATGTTTTAATAAGTCAAGATATCACAAATTTGACGAAAAAATATAACAACCACAATAAACGAGATCAGAATGATATGGTAGCAGCTGAAATGAAAGTTGAAAAATAGAATGCTAATGGCAAGAATTATGCTTTTCTATTCAAGAAGGAAGGTATGTAAAAAAATTAATATCTAAACAAAACAGTTATTTGTTATAAACAATGAACTTTAATAGTCTAGGTACACTTTAAAATTAATGGTGTTTTTAATAAGGTATAGGTGTACGTATAGGTAGAAACTAAATTAATTTTCAAACATATTTTTCATATATGTCACAAAAATGCACCAGTGCCAAAAATGGTGCTTGTTTGCACTTTTTTATTGTTTACTCGAATATTAAATTTTGAAGTTGTATTGGTAGTGGTATTTTAAATTTGGTTGTGAGTAAATTTAAACAACATACACTGTAAATTTAAAGCAAGTATGTAAAAATAAATGAAAGATACTATACTGTAGAGTATGCAAAATTTCCTTTCATCGCTACCAGTGTGAGTATGTAGTGAAGAATAACTTGTGCAAGCATGTGCACTTGGTAAGAATGTATGTGGAGCGAATGGGTACTAACTTTGTTTTAGATGAAGCTGCAAAGGTTTAGGAGAAAATTCATGTATCAAACCACAGCGCAAAGAAGAAATCGGTGAATTTATTAAAGAGAAATTAGAAGAGGCAAATCAGGTAACGGATAGAATCAAGGCACAACGCAAACGAATTCTTCAGTGGGAGAATGTGCAAAATTTCATAGAATAATTAGATGACAATTTTACGGGGCTTATGAAGGAAATCCAAGGAACTGTATGTGCGCAAATATGAAGAAAAAATAAATAAAACTACACATAAACGAAAAATGGAGAAAGTGAAATATTTTCTTTGCAACAAACACCCAAAAGTGAGTATATTTAAAATAATATAATAAACTTTTTCATTTGTACAATCCTACTTCTATACAATATTTTATTACCTACCCATGTGTATTTTGTTTTCGTGTTTTAAGTGAATTTTCATTTTAGCTACAGGATTATAAATAAGAAGAAGAATGTTTTAATATACCTATAAGTTAATCGCTATTATTATTTATTATTCTATTACAATAGCTATTATTATTATATAGTTTATATTAGTCCTTATTGTTGGATGCTTTTATTAGTAACACAGTAAAAGTGATTTTATTTTGTATTAATTAGTCCAATATTGTGGTTGGGAGGATAAAACATTGTAAAATTAATTTATTGCTAATAAATCTAGTGAAATGTATCCCTGTTTTTTCATATTGTGTATAGGTATAACTTTTATTAGTATTACTAAAAGTATTTAAATATGTACCTACATTAAATTTTAACCTTAAAAGTTCGAATTACATTCATGTCATTTTTAAAAGAAGAAAAAGGTAAAATTAATATTAACACTTTCTTTATTTTTATTTAGATAAATCAGATATATTCATCTTAACATTGTTGTATAATCCTCGCAGGCAAAATTATTGGTTTATTAATGACAGTTGTTCATTTTTACATGAACAAGCAACCCGCCGAAATTTGAATTATGTACACGCCCACAACGACCAATCACATCAATGTCACGAGTGCATTTTAGTGTCGTCTCAGAATACGTCACCGATTATGACGTAACGGAAAAGGATAGTTAAACAAATTCTATCAGTTAGTACTCAGTATATGGTAAATGATTATCGTTTATTAATCAAGTAATAATATAGGACATTATTACATTATGAGGGATATAATCTAGATAATCGTGAATATTAGTTGCTGGTGGTCTACAATATGCACATATATATTATTATTTTTATTTAAATGCACCTAAGGTTAAAAATTTACTACAACCATTAAAAAATAATTAGTTTAAAATGATAAAAATATTTTTTAACAAATTTTGTTGGAACCTCTTACATACTTCATTAATATAATTTTGATTCAAATATCAAAAAGTAAATGAAAGCAAATGAAATAAAAATCTTATTAACATTAGAATTTTAATATTTAAAAAAAACTATGTGCAACTGTTACGGGTTTATAAATAGTTAAATATAAAATATGAACACTCATACTATTGGAAAGGTTATACCTAAAATAAAAATAGAAGCTAGTTAATATTCCTTAAAAGTATAATAGTTATACTTACGAACAATCGCTTTAAATCATTTTAATTTATTTTCTTAACCGATACAATGGTTAGTTTCAATATTTCAGTGAACAAGCTAAAATTCTTGCATCCTAATGTTATGTTGGAAATGCTCTTTACTCATTTCGTTTCTAAAAGAATTAAAACCGGTCATAATAATAATAAGAATTTGTTAAACACAATATGTTTGTTTACCTTTTAAATGTCAAGTCTGACAATCTTCAAATATCTTCTTTTTCAATTTCTATCTAAATCTTCAGAATCTACATTCTTATAAAGGTAAAGGCCCTAATTTGAACTTCTGGATATATTCTTACTTTTTTTTTGAACCTTTTTTTTCTTCTTAAAATGGTTGCTGGATTTAACGCTGGTTAAATATCTATTCTTTATTGTTCTGGATTTTTCAATCATTTTAAAGAAAATATCTACTACTTCAACGCAAGTAAAATATTTCAATTCGTTTGAAGTCACTTTTTGTGGATTTTTCTACTTGCGTCAAAAGGCCATTCCATCTTCGGTAAGTTCGATTTTGACCACATTTACTTTGTAAGAATCTCCTACCATCTTATTTGTTTTAGGCCTTTTTTTTTGTGTGATCATTCAGATTTAATCTGAACATTTTTCTGCTGAGTTATCTGCCAACCTATCCTGAGATCAGGTCACAGCAATAATTCCACCCTCAAGACTGATAGGTTGCAACTACATCACTGGTCAACCCAGTGTAAACCCCATCGCTGGACTTTTGGAGATTTCTTTTACCGTCAGGGTACAGCCGCAACAGAAATCAAGTAAGATCTTTCCTTTTTGTTCTTCGATTTCTCCATACCAAGACAGCAATAGTCAAATATCATTTTTTTTTATATATTTATATTTAATCTGTTAAATCTTGTGTAATACGGTACGCTGTAACTATCAAATTTACCTCTGTACACCAGGTAGTACTACCCGGGATAAACTCGCTTTTGTAATTTTTTTTGTTTAAACCTTACCTACAAAGAAAACATTAAATATACGATTTATTCTGAATAAAATCGCTCGTCAGTTGTTCCACGTCCCACTCTCCGACAAACCCAAACTTGAAGTGGCCATTGGCAATCATTCTCAACTACTCTATGCTGGACGAGTGTAACACAACAAACAATTAGAATAAATGTCAAAACTGACAATCCATAAGCAATCATGGCTTTCATGATGAGTTGGCTGTTACGTAATAAATTTTAGCCCATATCATCAATGAATGCGTTTTAGAGAAAAGAAGTAGAGCAAGACAACTCTGGACCACAGAATTACATTACATACTGTCAGTAGATAGAACGTCCTTTAACTTTAAAGACTCAATAAGTAAAGGTAATGACGTTTAGAATAAAACTTTACAAGTTGATTTCTTATACAATTGTCACAATCTAAACGTCATTGTCGTTAGTTACAGAACCGTTAAAGTTAAAGAACGTTCTATCTACCGACAGTTAGAATGCTAATGCTACCTCTTAAATTGAAGCAGCACGCGACGAATTTGAACCTTCTGAGTTGCGCAGTCTTGTCCCTAGCAGATTGCATTTTCGAACAAGCGTGTGTTGTTCGCAGTTTAAATTTAGATAGGACAGGGGCGGATTATGCTTACATTTTTAATCAGTACATGTTATAGATGGATAAAACCGTGAACAAATATAATGAAACAGAAATTGTTTAATAATTATTATTTTCTATTATGAATGCAGTCTTAATACCAGTATTAATGTTTTCCAAAATCATTTTATATGATTGTTTACTTACTTGAAGTAGCTAATACCCGGCATTTTACCTTTGTTGGGGCACGAAATTACTATACAAGCACAGTCTTTTTATTTGCTATTATTACCCTAGTTATTTGTCCAAATAGTAAACAAAACTAAGAGCTGTGCTCAATAAATCAAATTTGCACTAAGAAATCCACACTTAATACTTAATAATCAAAAAGGAGAGCGGGAATATGAATACGGAATACGGATCTGGACGCTTGACATTGAAACCAACATGAAGTTTACAGTGTTGTCACAGTATTTTGAAATGTAAGTAGATTTCCTGATTTTACGATTTTAATACAATTTAGGAAGCCTTCAACAACAATACCCAATTCATATATATACAGGGTGTTTTTTTTAAAAGTTTCCACCCCCGATTTAGGCTTACCCAATAATTTTTGGCAAAAATGGCGAGACACGTCGATTTTTGATTTGAGGGGGACAACATTTTTGATAACAAACATCACTCCAACGTCAACCCCCTTCACCCCTCGCCCCACAACTTTAAAATTTAAATAGGGAACATACCATGTGTGGCACATCAGGAAAAAGGTAATTCAATGCAGAATTCAAATCACTAAGTTTAATTTTTTTACTACCACCTGAACAGAAATACAGGGTGTTTTTTCCTACCCTCACTTTACTCTCGCACAATAATTTTTGAGAAAAATAGTGAGACACGTCGACTTTTGATTTAAAGGAAACGAAATTTTTGACAAAATTTGTCGCTCTACCTTAACCCCCTTCACCCCCACCCCGTAACATGAAAATTTGAATGGGCGATACACCATGTGTGGCACATCAGAGGAAAGGTAATTCAATGCAGAATTCAAATCATACCCTTTGTCCACTGCTAGGACAAAAAAACATTACATAATTTGTATCAATAATGTTATCAGTTTATTGTTAGGTATTTAAAAGAAGGTAAAAATAAAAAAAATTACAGCAATTGCTCAAAATGTTGTCCATAGTGTGCTAAACAAAAGTCAAGTCTGTCTTGTAATTCTTGTCTAATATTTTGAAAAATTTCCCTAGTAATGGATTGACATTCTCTTACAATTCGTACCCGAAGGTCATCAATAGATCTAGGTTTAGTTTTGTCAATTACTGACTTTAGGTGACCCCAAAGCCTGAAATCGCAAGGAGTCAAATCTGGAGATCTCGCAGGCCATTCTATTGCTCCTCTTCTACCGATCCAACGTTGTGGGAAATGGTCATCTAGCCATTGTCTGACTGGTAAATGATAATGAGGACCAGCCCCATCTTGTTGAAAATGTAATAGATTTTCATCTAGAGCAGGATTTCTTATTTCATCTACCTGATTTTCAAGCTCCTGAGTAATTAGCGGGTCAATGGTCATTTCTAGCATTTATAGGTATTTTTGACCAGTTAAATGGCCCAATAATTTTATCGCCCAGTATATGCCAGCCCAAACATTAAGTTTTTGAACATGTTGAGTATGCCCTTCAACAAAAACATGAGGGTTGTTGTCACTCCAGTAACGACAATTATGTTTATTCACAAACCCGTTAAGAAAAAATGTGCACTCATCCGAAAAACAAATATTTTGAACTATCTTGCAACGACACTTCGGTCGTTACGTGTCACTTTAGCGCCTTAGTCCAGGTTTCGGATTGCCTCGGGCGCCACCTTCCGTTTAGAGTGTGAAGGCCACTGCACGGGCAGTGTCAGTGGAGAAAGAAATACTCCAGGGGTCGTTATGGTATCGACCAAAATCACTGGCAGCCAGAAGGGCGGTCTTTACTTGCCCTGCTGGGTTTGAGTACCTTGGGTATTAGCTGCTTGGATGTTAAAATAGAAACAGATAATAATAAATAAAACTTTTATTTGTTACCAAAATCCGGAGGAGAAAAGGTGTGTAACGGACGATACAGGCACGATTGGTGTGGCGGCGTGGTGTAGTCGGACTGACGGTTCTCTGGACTCCGAATGTAAGTGAAGTTGGCTTCAACTTGCCTTGTCTCTAAAGGTCGACGGACTGCACTGCTGCTCCAATAGGGACGGCCACAGCAAGTCGGACGTCTGGCTGCCTCTGCAGCTGCCGACAACGGTATGAATTGCCCTACTCGATACTAACTTCGGCGTCTAAGAAGCAGAGACGAGAGTCTCCATCTGCCTGGCGACGGTTAAACTGGTACGAATGGTCTTTTATTCACAATTTTAAGTTAATTTTACTCCAGTGCCGTGCGCGGTTTAATTTATATATTTTAAATAATACGGAAAAAAGTAACTTTGTTACAATATGTTATCAATCAATGCGAGCATTTCCTCACAAAATTGAACTCTTCTATCCGGATCATCTTCATGAAGTTGCTGATGGATTTGCATCTTGTAAGGTCGATATTTATTATTTTTTAATACTTGTCGAACTGATGAAACTAAATGTCCAGTATTAGAGGCTACTTTGCGAATAGAAGATGCTGGTTCCATTGCAAAATTTCCCAGAACTTCGACTTCTGTTACTTCGTCCTATACCCTAAGTGCCGTCCTTTTTTTATTTACTACAGATCCAGTTTCCTCAAACTTCATAACAAGTTTTCTAATGTAAGTATGACTTACTTACAAACTAGGATGTTCTTCATTAAAAAGAGTAGCAGCTCTTCTCGAACATCATTTTCAATGTTTATTTGATAAATAATTTTAAACAAGTGAGTTTATAGGTTGGTTTTTGCCAAAGGTACTCTTATTTTTTCTAGAACAAAAAGTGAATTGCTGATAATTCAGAAAAATAAACGAACAAGTTCCTAAAAAGTACCTTAATAGTGCCGACTAGCAAAAAATTTGAAAATCCACACATTCAGAATTGTAAGAGAACCTCAATAAATTAATTGATAGGGAAATTTTTCAAAATGTTAAACAAGAATTCCAAGACAGACTTGACTTTTGTTTAGCACACGATGGACAAATTTTGAGCAATTGCTGTAATTTTTTTTTATTTTTACCTTCTTTTAAATACCCAACAATAAACTGATAAAATTATTGATACAAATTATGTAATGTTTTTTTGTCCTAGCAGTGGACAAAGGGTATGATTTGAATTCTGCATTGAATTACCTTTTCTCTGATGTGCCACACATGGTGTATCGCCCATTCAAATTTTCATGTTACGGGGTGGGGGTGAAGGGGGTTAAGGTAGAGCGACAAATTTTGTCAAAAATTTCGTTTCCTTTAAATCAAAAGTCGGCGTGTCTCACTATTTTTCTCAAAAATTATTGTTCGAGAGTAAAGTGAGGGTAGGAAAAAACACCCTGTATTTATGTTCAGGGGGGGTAGTAAAAAAATTGAACTAAGTGATTTAAATTCTGCATTGAATTACCTTTTCCCTGATGTGCCACACATGGTATGTTCCCTATTTAAATTTTAGAGTTGAGGGGCGAGGGGTGAAGGGGGTTGAAGTTAGAGTGATGTTTGTTATCAAAAATTTTGTCCCCCTCAACTAAAAAATCGACCTTTCTCGCCATTTTTGCCAAAAATTATTGGGTAAGCCTAAATCGGTGGTGGAAACTTTTTAAAAAAACATCCTGGCATCACTGTAACTAAAAAATAGTTAAACTGAGCATGAGCAGCATTGTCCGGTAGACAACTCTTGGCACACTTTAGCCTATGGAAACTGCTATACCTTTAGCTATCTAGAAATATATTATATTATATATATCTGCGCTCTGGACAGACATATTAAGCATAGTACAAGGACAAAACATCGACCTATCAGAATCCACAATAATAGAAACCGTAAACGAGTGGGGAGAATGCCTAATAGATGAATAAATAGAAATAATCTAGAGGATCTAACAAATAAGAACAGAAAACCTTATAAATCAAATCCCTAAAACCACTTTTTCCTACTAAATACCAAACTCCTTCATTCCGACACAAATAACCTCAACAAAAAACTAAAAAATCAAATGGGGTTCTAAACTGCAAATTACTAATTATGCTTATCTGTTCACAGACTCAAAACATATCATACCTCTCATGCATCATCAAAATGTTACAAATTTGGCAAAACTTCTCTGTTCCCTCGCTAATTTTTGGAGTGCGGAGTTGGTTAGGCGTTCCTCGACAAGGGCTTTTCTAGATAGCGGACAGTATTACAGCATCATGAAGTAACGTGGGAAGGCGGATCCCTTTAAATTGGATCCAACCATGAACATAAAAATTGGGTTTACCTCCGAAATCTTGATGAGTGCATCGATTTTTCTAAAAATTTAGGATTAAGCTCATCTTGAATGTGTTTTGTTTTATTGTAATTTAAGGTCGGCCGCACACAGAAAGACCAAAACTGTTTTAGTCAAAAACGTTTTTGTTTTAGACGAAAACGCTTTTGTTCCTACAAGAATCATTTTATTTGCTTTCTATTGCGTCTAAAATAATAAAGAAAATGAACATATTTTTTTGTTTTTTCATAATCTTCAGTTTTGATAAGAACGATTTGTTTCATATAAAGTAAGATAAAAAAAAATTTCAATCACGAATAACTATTGGCTTATCAAAAAAAACTTTATTCTATATTTTTTATTTAAAATTAGCTTATCTATCGATTTCCGGAGTTATTTTAAATCTTAAAATGTACACTCTACTGTACACTGTACACTCTGTGTCATTCTACAACTACTGTTAGAAAGAGGATGTGTATTGTGTTAAAAGAAATAATCGACGCATAACAAATGAGGCATCGAATCATTGAAAGTGAAAATCGATTTCGTCAGAAGCCAATGATCTTCCAAAAAATTCGTTTTTCTTTGGTGTCACAAAACAAATTTAATTGTAATGCATAGCACGCTTTGGGGGGTTTAAGGGATTCAAAACAACCCTAAATTATTTATGAGTTGTACAGATTTCGTGGTTTTATATGAAAAAGATGCAATAAGAAATCCGTGCATCCATTTTCATTATAAAATGTTAAACAGTTCATGAAATACTGGAAAAAATCAATTTTCATTTTGTATTTTCCAAAAGCCGTAACTTTTTTTGTTTGCACATTTGCATTAAGACAAATTATGTTTAATCGAGTTATTTTTGACATCAGAATATGTAGTTCAATTTATGACCTACCTTTTTGATACACCCTGTATATTGTTCTAATCTCTTAAATAATAACCGATACATATTTATTATAAAATACCATTAAAATTAACATTGTATTTTCTAGAAAGCGGAATCTTTAATCTTAATTTAAATTTCAAGTGGATTCTAAACATTCCAATTTATCTTGATAATAATGAACAAATTAAAAATTACTTGAACTCAATATCGAAATATTTACGATATTGTCTAAATAACTGATAAAATTTGAATAAAAAGTTGTATTAAAATTGTTATCAGTAGGTAAATGGTTATTTCTTAACGAAAATTAAAAAAACATTTTATATCAAATTTTAAATCATTATATTTTTAATCCTAATTTCCATTTGATAAATAATAAAGTATGGTTTATGTTATCTTCAAATACCTTAATAAATAACATTAACAATTACATTTATTATTAATATTTCTCTATTTTATGAATTATTTTATTTGGGCACTGACTGGGTTCAATCTTTACTGTTATTAATATTATTTGTTTATAGCATTTTTAATATATTTTAATTTTCTTTCTGGTAAATTAAAACAAAATTTACGTAACATTTATATTTTCTTAAATTTTTAAAAATCTTAAAAGTATTAAGAAAAAATTTAGGTCTATTTAGTTTCTTTTGACACAGTTATTTGGTTTTATATTTTGATATTGTTAACATTTTACCCAAATGTTAGACCAAAAACTTGCCTACTATATCAAATAATTTCCCCAAAAACCTTACCATCATTAATTTTATATGGAAGTTTTATATGGTATTAACTAGTAAATTTATCAGACCCAGTACATGAATCTTTTATTTAGCTGTTCTGATTGACTTCGTATAGACTATACCACAATTTAGACCAATTGACTCACTTCGAGGCTGTACCTTTTGATCTGGAGTCCGACTGTTTCTTCTCTGTTATTCGCCATCTTTCGCCCAAGAATAAACATACACTGCCCAAAAATTGTAACATTAAGCTACACTGCTCATAATATGAATTTAATAATGATATTAGATCTAGTTCATATAACACCAATTTTAGTATTATAGATTTTTTCTTTTTTTATATAACGGCAAATTCAAAAAGCTGCCATTTTTTTTGCTTATATATTATTATTTTTAAATATTGAGTTCCTTATTTAGTTAAAAAAAAATTAAAACTAAAAACGACATGTTTAACAATAAATAATTTTTAATAAGTAATATAACTAAAAAAGAAAGATTTCTGATTATTTTATGATATCCTTTCATGGAGTGCAAAACTTTAACTCTAACGTGATTAAAAAAAAATTATTCAATAAATTATTTTTTAGAATAATAATAATAATAATAATAATATAGTTTATTTTGACAATTGCATACATATCTTAAATTTTAACATCGTGTAAAGGCGTCTACATAAACAATGTAAGGAAATAAGTATTCCATTGAAACCAAAAAGGTTGTGCATGGACTAGAAATTAGTTTTTTTTAGGTTGATGACGGTATGCGACTACTTCTATAGATAATAATATTATAATATTTACAGAAAAGGAAATTATATGTTAACGGAAAAAAAAGAAAGGGAAGGTATTTTAGTTATTAATTTCAATCAAATCATGAGTTTGAGTTCTACCTAGTGTGAGTATGTATTTTTTAAATATGCTTTTTATCATATTAATTGAGTTTAATTTGTCTAAATATATTTTATAAACGTCTGGTAGATTATTGTAAATTTTACGTGAGAGGTAAGTATGGCATCGGAGGCTAAGAAGTGTTAGAATAGTTAATTTTTATTTCATTGAATAAAGCTAATTTATAAAAGTAAATTGTTATAAATAATATGGGTGACAAGTGAACCTAAATGATAAGGAAAAAGACCCGAAGTGATTTGAAAGATAGTGACAACTGTACATTGATTTCTTACTGGGAGATGTCATGTTTTTCAAAATCACTTTCTTTGTTTTTATATTAAATGTTCGTTGTCATCTACTCTCTGCCGTGTTGCCAACTGTCCAACTAATTAATCTTAGGAATGTATAATCACAATTAATCAAATAAGTGTTTAAAATTTAGATCACTACATATCGCGTTTATGTAATAAATAAATTTAACAATGTAAGGGTCTCTTACTAAAAATACTCGATTCATGAACTAAACTTTATTTCAATAATATTCAACAAGTGTGCCAAGTCAGGCAGATTCTATCTGAATGTCTCTAGTCTCTACCTGCTTCCCTCTTGCCTCTTCAAGAGTGTCTTATATATAAACATTCAATATCTATAACGATTTATGATACTATTAAGTGGCTCGGTCAAACGGCCCTTGACTTATCATATTAATTCCTTACATTCGGCCAACCTGAAAACAAGTCCTGTCCTCAGGACCTACAAATATGTTGGTCTAGTACAAACTGTACTCTGTCAACTGTAAACTTTATAAATTTCATTTTATCATGTTCATCAACTATGAACTATTGCAAACCGCAAAATTAACAATTTATTGTTAAACTACAAACTAAAATTGTAACACTATTTGCAACTTATTTATTATTGTCGCCAGCTAGGTACCATCTCTAATATCATACACCACCTGTGGACTAAAATATTATTGCCAACTGCAATTGACAAACACCATATCGACGACTGTTATTTTATAACTATCGCAAATTAAATTAAAATTTTATCGCAAGCGGTAAATCATAAAGGTAATCGTAGACTATTACCAACTGCGAATTGCAACATTTGCAAACTGCAAACTTTAAATTTTATCGCTAACTGCGAATCGTAACCTATCGCTATCTGCGACTTGTAAATATTACAAACTTCGCTAACTACGTATCGTAACAATAACCGTATATACCAACTGTGATTTGTAACTATTGCCAACTGCAAACTTTAAATTTTATCGCTAACTGCGAATCGTAAACTTTCGCTATCTGCGACCTGTAAATATTACGAACTTCGCTAACTACGTATCGTAACAATAACCGTATATACCAACTGTGATTTGTAACTATTACCAACTGCAAACTTTAAATTTTATCGTTAACTGCGAATCGTAAACTTTCGCTATCTGCGACCTGTAAATATTACAAACTTCGCTAACTACGTATCGTAACAATAATCGTATATACCAACTGTGATTTGTAAACCTTGCACACTGCAAACTTTAAATATTTTCGCTAACAACGAATCGTAAAAGTAATGGTAAAGTATCGCTATCTGCGATCTTAAAGGATGTTTATACAATACCAAGACGCAAACCCGTAAATCAGATAAAAATGCGATCTTCTTTAAAATACATATTGAATGTACTCCCATCTGGGGTATTGTCGATCTCGACAAACTTAACACAAACATTCAAAAATTACCGACCGCTCTCAGGTTACAACGGTCTTCGATAACTCGAGTGCCCACTTATTAGATCCATATAGGTACCCTTTTAATTTTCTTTTATCACAGATTCGAGTTTTGGTTTTCCGTTTGGACACCCTACCCTGTATTTTTGTTCCTCTAAACATATACATTCATAGTGCCAATATCTTATTACATAAAACAATTAGTTAATCTTAATTACTATAACACGTTGGTGTTATATTATTTCTTTTATGAATCTAAAAATCGACTCCGCTTAATAACTATAATCAGTACCATAACATTTTTACATACAAGACTCGACTTACAATTTCAAACAATTTCATTTAAAAATCAAGGAGTTGAGTAACAACTCCCAACTCATCACCTTAGGGTTACAACCCTCTCATAAAAACAAGGAGTTGGCTAACAACTCCAAACTTTTAACTAATGCTACAAAATTATCGTTATTTAAACCTTATCAAGTATGGCTACAATCTTATCGATACTACAAAATCCAAATACAATCTTATCAATATATTAAAATTATAAACTTAGAGTAGAATAAATTATAAACTTGGGCTACAATCTTATGATAACTTCAAACTTACCATTAAGGCTACGACTTTATTATCACTTGAACTTACTAACTATAAAGGCTGCAACCTTCAGTACTCTAAAATTATCATCTAATAGGGTACCATAAATTATAAACTTAGACTAATACAATCTTATCGTTACTTCAAACTTACTAATTAAGGCTACGACCTTATTATCACTTTTAATTATCAACTGAGGCTACAACCTTCAGTACCTACTCTAAAATTATAAACTTAGGCTCCAACCAAGGCTACGACCTCTCAAGTACTTCAAAATTATCAACGAAGATTATAATAATTTATAAACTTAGGCTACAACCAAGGCTACGACCTATTAAGTACTTCAACATTATCAACGAAGATTATAATATTTATAAACTTAGGCTACGACCTCTTAAGTACTTCAACATTATCAAATAAGACTACCATCTTATAAATACTTTAAAATTATCAAATAAGACTACCATCTTATAAAGACTTTAAAATTATCAATTAGGACTACTACCTTATAAGTACTTCAAATTTATCAAATAAGACTACCATCTTATAAATACTTTAAAATGGTCACATGATACTACTACCTTATAAGTACTTCAAATTTATCAAATAAGATTACCATCTTATAAATACTTTAGAATTGTCACATGATACTACTACCTTATAAGTACTTCAAATTTATCAAATAAGACTACCATCCTATAAATACTTTAAAATGTCACATAAGACAACCACTTTATAAGTACTTTAAATTATCAAATAAGACTACTACCATGTAAGTACTTCAAAATTATTAAATAAGACAACCACATTATAAGTACTTCAAAATTATCAAATAAGACAACCACATTATAAGTACTTTAAAATTATCAAATAAGACAACCAGCTTATAAGTACTTCGAAATTATCGTTACGTGAAATTTACTAATTCCGGCTACAACCTTATCACTTCAAATTTATTTTTCGTGCAGGTCACGCATAACTAGAGGCTTCCACTATTTTTTAGAACACTAAAAAATATTTAAAACTTATTCACCAAGTTTCTTTTTCATTGCCACTCGTAGTATAATCACTTCACGAGTAAATTAAAAAACTATTTAAAACTAACTTATTCACAAAGTTTTTTTTGTCACTCGTATTATGATCACTTCACGAGTATGTATACATTTATACATTTTTTTTTTGGTAAATCCCACCGCTGCTATGTAAGGGTCTCTTACTAAAAATACTCGATTCATGAACTAAACTTTATTTCAATAATATTCAACACCTGTGCCAAGTCAGGAAGATTCTATCTGATAACATTAATTAGAAAAAATAATACAAAGCTTTATGTAAGGAATTATTATGCCGAGTTAAGGGCTTGGACCAGACCATTTTAATAGTGTCATAAATCAATGGATCTTCGTTGTTTATGAATCTGAGACACCGGCGTTGAGAGGCAAGGCAAGAGAAGTACAGACATTCAGATAGAATCAGTGTGACTGGACACACGTGTCGAATATTATTGAAATAAAGTTTAAGTTAATGTATTGAGAATTTTTAGTAAGCGACCCTTACATTTACTAACAACAACGTTGTTATTTCACTAATGGGCGTAAATTAGTTATTGCGCTCTCGCCTAGAAGTTCAAGTGGAATAATTGGTCTTAGCTGTGACAATATCAACCTATATAGATAAAACATTTGACATTAAGAGCGGAGGTACACTTAAACTTGCGATATCCAGAAAATAAATTGAGTTCACGTCTATTTTTAAACTTCTAGTAAATAAACGGGGACACTCCCATAGAACCTGGACCCTTTGATCGATATAAATAAACACGTCAAATATTTTCCTTATTATGATCGATTGGAAGATAAAAATGAATTGTGTTATTTTAGATTTGCTGATAAAAATATGTTATTTATTTATTTAATGAATTTCCTTAAGAGGCCCGCACACCACGTGACTTTCGTAGTTGCCGGTTAGAGAATTACTCAAGGAAAATGTGCTTATATTTGAATACATTTGGTATAAAATTATTTTTTTACTATTTTCCGATTAATGTTCGGTAATTCTACTCTCTAGATAATTTTTTTCTGCGCAGAACAGATTAGAGCGCCGCAAAACATAATTATTCGCATTTAGCCGAGATCTCGCCTAATATAGCAACTAAAAATATGCAGTTTTTTTTATTGATATATAAAATGTTTATTAAAATGTATGTAGAAAAAAAAGCTGATAGTCGTATCACTTTTACTAAAAATAATTTAAAAAAAGTGCATCAGACTCGCTCTTCATAATTTAATACAGAATCAATTGGTAAGAATAGCAGCTTCCTATTTGTAATATTAACGGAGCGCTCATCCAAAAACCATTTCAACATATGGTTTTGGCGCCTCTTAATACTGTGTTTATTAATATTTTTTAAGTCAATTTAGTAATCATATTATTTCACGGGACATACACTCTTTTTAAAATGTATTACCACTCTTCTGTAAGTTCGTGTGCTGTTTCATTTTCTATCTACCAAAATTCTTGTAAGCGCGGTGTTTTCCACTGCGCAACCGCGAAAATCGTTAATTTAGTGATGCTTTAAAAATGTGTGACCACTACTTTATTTTTAACTTTGACCCGTGTTAATTCAACTATAGAAAGACTATAAGTCATCTTATTTGTCTTTTTCTAAGCTCCGGTTGAAATTTCTCAGAAAAAATTTAAATTGAGCTAGATGTCACATAACGCCCTGTAGTTGGCGATTGAAAGATTAAATGTGATGATGTTTTTTGTTTCTGAAATCTCCCTTTAATGCTCTTTGCATGGAGTCTACATTTGTGAAAATCGGTTTAGGAATATGGATGTTACACTTCTCCCACCATTTAAGAATAGGTGATAGAGAAAAATGACTTAAACAAAAGTTGTAGAATAAGGACTGCAGTTTCTAAAGATTATATTTTTAACCAACCTTAATCCTGGAAAATTTTGTAAAAAATCCCAATTATGTTTTATAAGGGATAGAAAGCGCCACCTAGCGGAAATTCAAGATCTTAAAAATATTTTTAAGCAATTTTTTATGACCGATTTTATTATAATTTTTTTCTCTAAATTCTATGACAAACAGTTTCCGAGATACGGCCGGTCGCCACCCTTAATGAATCACCCGGTATATTGTAATAAAATATTTTGCATATTATTGAATTTTATAATTATAATTTAATTGTTAAAAAAGTTTGATATTTAAAAAGAATTTATTGGTATTACTTGATATATAAAATATGTAAGGATATCATAAATCAACAATTGTGGAATATAAAAGAATCTTATTCTTATTATTGTTATATCATTATTATTATATAATTATTATTTGTATAATAATTTAATACACAAATTTATTTTGGTAAATTATATTAAACAAAAAGTATAGAAGTAATAAATAAATGATAAGCAAGTGATTAAAAGAAATTTTTCTTGAACTAATCAAGTAAGAAAAAAAAATTATTAAAAAAAAACACATGAAAAAGCCGGGGAATATTATAAAAAAAATTTGGAATGTCAATATATCACTTTTTATAAGAAAATGTTTATGGAATGATTAGATATCATATACACAGATATGGAGTTGAGAGGATAATCATTATTTGTTAATTTAAATAATATGTTTTTTTAATTGGCAAAAGTGCAAATATTAAATTTTAAAATACAAAAGAAGGCGTTTTTTAATAAGGGTAATCACATGAAGGTGGCTGGATTGTGGAAGAAGGACCGTTTCTAAGTATTTACCGCTCTGGGACAGAGAAAAAATGACACCCCCTCTTTTTTACTATCTTAGTCTACTACCATTGGTCTCCACGGCATCTTATTCTCTACTATCACCAACATCAGAACACAACGCATTGCAAATCTCCTATTATACTTGTAATGAAAAATTAAACTAAGGAGACTAGAGACAAGCAAAAATGAATAAGATATAAAAGATCTTGTATTTAAAATCGAACCATGCAAACAATGAAACACATGAAGTATTAAATAACTAAAAATTAAGCATTGTCACAGTTCATGAGATTTTATGAAAATTTTAATTTTTCTTTTGAAACTTCAGTGGCGTTATGTTCATCCTTTTACTACAATGGTATTTTCTTTGCCTGTATTTTAGGGATGTCTTTAATATGGTCTCTAAAATCAAGCTGGTTAGCCATGTCTTTTTCTATTGAAATCGTAGCTAGTCCCACGAGCCTCTCTTGGCTCATAGAACTGCACAAATAGGTTTTTATTAATTTAAGTCTGGAGAAACTCCTATCCGCACTTGCCACTGATATCGGCAAAGTCAAAAGGATACGAAGAGCAACAACCAAATTCAGAAACCCATTTTCCAACTGGTTTTGGTACAGATAGTTCAGCACATTTTCAGGACATTTTTGTCTATTCGATGACTTATTCCTGAAAGTTCAGAGCAGAGGTCTGCTGCGTCAATGTCAATGTAGATTCTCCAGGGCTACGCCGGGTCCAAACTGTTTCCAATTTGATGCACAAATCTTGAGTTATTTGGAAGTTGTCGCATTGAGGTCACTTATATTATACAGAAAATCAAACAATTGTGAATCGTTCTTTTACAGAAGAACTTGCCGTATTCAATATAGTAAAATAAAAATTTACTCTGAAATTGCATTTGGGGTCATGAAACGACACTTTAAGTTGAAATTTGTGAAACGACACTTTGAGTTGTTAAAATAGTATATTGTTTAACAAGTGTTGAAAATAGCACTTTTCACACGAGTTACACACTATACTTTTCCTACGGCTGCTTAGAAAATACACAAAAACGCACTGTCAACTTGCCTTGAAAAACGTCAATTTCAAACAGCGTGTGTAAACGTTTACACACGCAGTGTGCAAAGTAAAATGACAGTTCAACTACTCATAATAACAAAATATATCAATGAATTGAGATGAAATCTAGCATGCGGACACTATCACCACTGACAGTTCTTATTTCTCATTAAAATAAATTCAAATTTATTGCAACTTTAGAAAATAAAGTGGCAGCCGTAGGAAAAGTATAGTGTGTAACTCGTGTGAAAATGCACTTTTCACACTTTGTGACTTGTGGCACTCGCCTTTCAGGCTCGTGCCACAAACCGTCACATGCGTGTGAAAAGCGCTATTTTCAACACTTGTTAAACAATATACTATTTCCTACTGCTGCCACTTTATTTTCTAAAGTTGCAATAAATTTGAATTTATTTTAATGAGAAATGAGAACTGTCAGTAGTGACAGTGTACGCATGCTAGATTTCATCTCAATTCATTTATATATGTTATGTTATTATGAGTAGTTGTATTGCCATTTTACTTTTCACACTGCGCGCGTATACTTTTACACACGCTGTTTGAAATTGACGTTTTTCGAGGCAAGTTGACAGTGCGTTTTTGTGTATTTTCTAAGTAGGCGTACGAAAAATAATTAATGTGATTAGGCTCAAATTATATTATGGGTTCGTTCCACGAATGGAATTTGAAATATATCAGAAGTAAAATATTCAATAAAAAAAAAATTTGGACAAAATCCGTCCTTTCTTTTTTTTAGGATTAAGGAAATTAAACTCAAATGAAACGTTATATTTGTTTATTTAACGATAAATCAGAGATTCTTGTTTTCTTTTCGAATAAAAAAACTTAGATTCTTTAAGGTAGGTTGTCTTGGTTTCGTACGAAAGCTCTTTTGTCAGCTGTCCTCTTCTGAGTTATCCTATTCTTTAAAGAACAAAAAAACTCCTTGGACGCGGCACTTGACCACTGTCCAGATAATTACAATCGTTTGAAGTGGAACCAGCAATATAAAACCCCAAATAAGAACCCCTATAAATAAAGGGGAGACAAGAAAGAAATCTTCAGTAGAAAACACTTGGCGATTTAAAGATATACAAAGTCTACTACTTGTACTGAATAGATAAAAAAAGGCAGGTTCTTAGCATGGATAGGCACTTTATAAGAATGCCAAGAGAAGAGGGGGCATGACGCGAGGAAATAAGAAAGAGAACATCAAGCGAATATGAAACTATAAAATATACGGAGTAGAGGAATAATGAAAATACAGGGTGGCACAAAAAAACGTAACAGTCAGCGATGGATTCATCTTCTGATTCGTAAGTGAACAGTTTCCTTTTCTTCCTTCTTATTTTGACCAACCAAAACCCGGTATATCATATTATTATTTTTTCAACAATTTAATGGTATTTTATTTCGTTTTATTGAAATATTATTTTAAGGAATTTTATTATATTTATATTTATATTATATTTAATGTGTTTTGTTTCCTTCTAGACTTTGTTGATTTTCTTAAGAGCGTTCTATCGACAAATACTAAAATCCTAATAAATTTTTTATGGAGTTACAAATTTGATTGTGGTTTTTACTAAAATATGGAGAAAAATATCTATTATTGTGGCTACCAATTACATTTTTTTTATATCAACCTATATTGTTTTTCTCGAGGTTTGAAAATATTTTTAGCTTTCCACAATTCGCTATAATATTTTAAGATATTTGCTAAAAGAAAAACAGAAAATCTAACATGAGTTTAATTTTAAGAGAGAATTAAGATAAATGCATTTAATTGTTTGGTAAGTGCTGCCACCTGTTAGATGGACATAAATTTTTACGTTTCTATCATTATTGAGTTTTAAGTCTCCATAGGTGGCTCACTGCTTCAATCAGAAAGTACAGGGGCGATGTAACTAGGACTTGATCTATCTGTAAAAACTCATTATTTTTAATTATATTTTATTTTGTCGTCATCAGCACTTTTCTAGTTACAGAAAACAAATAGTACACGATACCACATAACATTATGACGAAGAATGTTAAGTCAAACGTGGTATAAAAACATGGTTGAAAGCAGGAGAAAAGACCAGTCAAAAATCAAATTTCAAACTACCAACACCGTCACCGAAGTTCTTGTGATCAGCATCGAGACGATGACGCCGATAATTTCGACAAACAGTGGGGTTTTACTTCTTTCTTCAATCCCCAGAAGCTCAATATTTCGGCGTCTACCCATTTTTACATGTCTCATCGTAAATGACAATTTCTTCACTTCGGATTTATTACGTCTTCTCAGCAATAAATGAGAATAAGTACTTTCACGTTAAATACGTATCCACTTAAACAGCTGATAAAATTTCCATCTTTCATTGTTCACGAGGTGGTGACGTTTTGTACCATCCTAAATAGCAATTATCATATATTTTTTTAAAATATATTGCTAATGCTACGCAGAGGCTGGTACTGATCTGGCAGTAACTCACTAGGGTTGTCCATACAAACAATATAATAAAAAAGAGGTATTTCTGATACCACAAAAGAGCAATATTTGCCTAGTAATACAGAGAGAGACAGTGCACATCTGATGACATTTACGGTATTTAAAGTTATTAAGAACTTTTTGTATATAAATGTCCCAGTAGTGGGTATTTACAAATTACTTACCAATTACTTCTAATTTATTTATTGTCAGTACAATTGATTAATTAATTTATAATTAATATATTCATTATGATGCTGATTAGGTTTTTCAGTTGTTCGGTTTTCCCTATACCGTTTATGCCAAATGGCGTCATCATTCTTCAGTAATTTTTCTTAATGAATAAATATTTTCTTGAGATTTTTGTATTTTGAGTTATGTTCACTTGTCACCAAACTTTAAAAGAATTTTTGGTATTATTGCAATAATTAATAATAATGCTATTATTATTACTACGGTTATTAAACACAACGTGGGTACTAGCTAAACAAAAGACGATCACAGCTATTGGGCTAAAAAGGCCGCAAGTAAAAAAAGAATAAAATTCATGGTTAAATCAATAACAAGGTAAAGAATTTCTTGCAAATAGTAAACCTTTAATTAGCATGGGGTAGGAGGTCACATTATCTCTGGTTGAAAATTTTTCTCCATATTAACTGATTCAGCTAGTTCTTGAGAATCAATCAAAAATCTCTCAAATTCCGCATCCCTCCTCATGTTTGTTAAATAATCTTCTGTATTTTTAAGCTCCAGTTATTGTTTTCTGAAGAGTAACGTGCCTCTCTTTTAGAAGTTTACTGGTAAAATTGATTTGAAATAATATACCGTGACATGTTACAACACCCACAATAAACTTATATGAAGATATGCTGTTTAGAAGATCTTCATATTCTATCGTAGTTGTGGTACCAGAAGAGCCATTGAGAGTTGAATCTTCAGAAATTTCAAACAAAGCATTATGCGCTTGATGTAACTGGTACCTAATGGGAGTTAAGGCATCAATCCTGTTTGACCACCGAACCTCACTCAGAGGTTTTAGAGTCAAAGATGGTAAGTCTGTTGCTTCTCTACAACATAAAGCTGCGTCATTGACTACGAGGTTAAGGGTGTGCGAACTGCAAGAGACGTAGAAGACACACGGATATCTGCACAGCACTTTCTTTGCCCTTCATGTTACTTTCGTTATCATAGCCCTGACCTCATGTAGGTCTTCAATTGAAAATGACAAACTGAGGAGCGGATTGATTACAACACGACTCATCGATTCACCAGTGGTTTCGGTTAATGGTACAAATCCCAAGAATTGTTCCTTTATTTGCACGAGGCTATTATCACAAGACTGAAATGTTTCTGCTCCAGCAGATTGCACAATGTCCACAAATCTTACAATAATGGTCATTTGTTCCATCTGGGTGATATCTGGGGTGCAATTAATAATGATTGAAAAATACTTTGTATTTTTTACCAATGAAATTATTTTGTCTTTGATAGCAATTGATAGTTCTACAATTTTAAGAAAATTGCCATTGTCACGAGCATATAGTTTATCACTGCTGCCACGGAAGGCCAAATTTTGAGCACCTACAACTCTCACAACAGATATTACACGCTGCAAGGTCTGATGCCAGTACTTTTCTTCTTCTACAAGTTTATTTGTATTAACACTCTCTATAGTTATGTCTTGTTTTAGATTTGTATACAAGCCTTTTCACTTACGGAAGTTGGTATTATGTTTAGCATTTTTTCCCATGAAGAAAGAATAGATGATATGTTATTCCAATCGTTTTATCCATTTTGAGTAAGATTTGTACTTGAATTTATGTCAAATAGCTTGTAACAAAAATAGAAAATTTTATCTATTGACACAGAATATTGTATAGGTATTCACGATCAACTTCTTCTCCATTTAATAGATATCTTTTATAATGTACAGATCAAAACTTCTTTTTGTTCTCATCTAATGGAAATTTTTTATTCCCTTGTATTGGCCCATTTTTAAATAAAAGGGTTCTTAGTTTTTCTCCTCTTAGTGGTAAGTCTTTCCAGAAAGCAGGATCTGAATAATCTATTTTGACACTTTCTTCCGTAATTCTCAGGTGTAAACTTTGATCACCGTCTTCATCTTCAAGGCTTTTGCCCTATGAACCACTACAAATTGATCTTCTTGCTCTGTGTCTGGTGGTAGGCAAAAGTCGTCATCTTTTGGTGACACTGAACTTGAAGTTGATGCCACACCGTTTTCAGAACTCTCTGGAGAACGTAGAAATTTTTCAATTTGGACAGTTCTGTTTCTCTACCGGCTTTTCTTTTTCTGTACTGAGCTCCTGGCAGTTAACAGTTAACTTTTTTCAGACAGCAATATTCTCTCTTCCATTTTTAGACATCCTATATATTAATACGCAAAAAGAAAACTTCGGGCCTCTTTTAAGTGTGATGAGCGAATGGAGGAGTGTAATATTTTGCATAGTCAAAGGTTATATACAGGAGGAGTGCAGAAAACTAAAATTAATATATAATTTATTTATTTAGAATTTATTTATAACACATATTATACTACCGGGTGTGTCACTATATTTTCCGGTATTTCAAGAGCTTATAACTTTTAAACGAATAAAGACAGATACAGGCGGTTTTCACTAAAATACTTCACAATGATTGTTGTTTGATTTTTTAAATGTAACACCCTCTATATTTTCTGATAACACGAAAGCCACTTCTTTTAGCTATCTGCGGGTATAAGGTTTTTTAAATTTATGCAAAATTAATTGATCAATTAATTTTTAAGCATACGCCTGCAAAATCGGTACTCAAAATCGATATACCGATTATTTCAGTTTTACCATCAAAAATAATATGTGGTCGAGTAGACACTATCAAATTAAATCTGCAAAAGGGGATGAGTTACAGGTAGTATATCATAGCCCGCGAGATTTGGAAATAGAAGTTAGTAGGGCAAAAAAGTGTTAGGATCTAAAATTATTAATCAGTGTAGATATGGATAACCTTTGAGATTTAGTGTAGATAATCAGTTTGACATTATATATTTAAAAGTAATTTTTAAAAAAATCACAAAAGTAGCTCACTGTAGTGCTTTTTTGTTACGAAATAAGTAGACAGTAGCCAGGTTGCTCAGTACTATTGTTAGTTATACCCTAGGTAACAAGTTTAATAATTTTAATAATTTTTCAGGCGTTTTGTTTACAACTGCTTTCAAGTAGTTATATCTAACTTTTGATAAACATTAATGACATATAATGACATTTAATAAGTATATGACAAAAAATTCAAGGAAACTACGATACTGATAATCAAATACAAATCAAAAAAAACATACATACTGGGAGTTCGTACGAAGCCTGGCGAGATAAGATATAATTACGTAAATTGACTTATTAATACCAAACTTCTGTGAATACAAAGTCTCATGTACCAATGCCACTGAGGAAGATAATATAATGAAAAGACTTCTTATATTATCTCAGTAACGGCTCAAAACCGCTCAACATTTTACTAAGGTCATATTTGGCAAAACATTATTACTTTGTATAAAATTTATTATGGAACACCCTATATATACTCATATAATTAATGGTCAAATTCTATGGTTTCTCAAATTAACTTCAATGTAATGAAATTATATCTACTAAATCGGCATCAGTTTGTATAATATTGTGACCTTACATTGAATATCTACATATTTTTTAAAATCGGGGGGGTTCCTCACACTTTTTAGTTATTATTAATGATATTTAAACTTATTGTTATTGTTATAACTCTTTCCTTAAAATCAATTCTATTAAAGATTCTGTTTTATTGCAAAATTTCTCATCAGTCCGTACATTTGAATTATTCTCTTGGCAACAACATCTTGGACAGATTTGAAACATTTAATTAGTTGAGAGAGAACTTTTAATAATAATATTGCCGAGAGTATTTCTTCTAGGGAAATTCTTCGGACGTAAAATCTATTTAATTTTAATTATAATGTGGTTTTGGTAATAATATATCATTACAAACATCGAATTTAATAAAGAAACTCACGCTATACCAACATATGTATAAGTCATTAATTAAGTCGCCAATTTATAATATGTTGAGCATATGCGATATATACAGCATGATGCTTTAGTTGAAAACTATGAGATTTTGTAAACCGTTATAAATACAAAGTTGGTTAAATAAGAAAAAAAAATGTGTATTTTCAAGACGAACTGATTGATTTTTCAAAATTAGAATACAAGATTTGGTTTTCGAGATATTTGGGAAAATCGGAATTGATGATTTTCGTTTTATTTAATTAACACCTTTATTTTTACAGATAGATAAAGACTTTATAAACCTATTTTAATGAACGATAAATATTGCTTAAAATAGCGTATCCAATTTTTTAAAACATGTTTTGTCATTGAGGGACCACCCTCAACTATATATTTAAATACAGACCTGTACTTTTTATTTCATCTTTGAAATCAGTATTTTTTTCTCTATCGAACTATGTAGAACACTACTTTTTTTATTAAGTTTTAACAATAAAGTGTATTTATGGAATTTTTCTAAATACGGTCCTGTCCATTTTGACTCTTAAATATGAGTACAAATCTTGAACAAGGGGGAGGACATTTTGAGCAATTAAAGTAATTCACACTGACTATTTAATTGAATACATTGTAACTAGTTATCTGTTATCAATATTAGGTATCATTCAATAATTGAAATTTAAATAAATTTTATTCACTTTCAGATTTCAAAATTTAATTCGGATATTAAATACACTTTGGGCTTAAAGTATATTTAATTTGTAATTAATTTTATTCATTATGATTTATAGATATTTATAGTGAAAACGGAATAGGACCGTACTTAGAAAAGTTTCTAAACTACAGTTGTAATAAAAAATTAAGTATAGATAAACAACCAAATTAAGTATTTCAAAAATGAACTAAAAGTACAGGTGCGTATTAAAACAAATAGTTAAGGATGACCCTTCAAAGAAAAAACAGTTTTTTTTTTATTGATACACTATATATGTTAAGAGGTATTGGACGTTCAATAAAAAAACATTATTTAGTTTTTTTATATCTTTAAAAGTTAAGGTTAATAAAATAAAACGAAACCTAACCTAACCTAACCAAAATATCCATCGTGACATTTTCATTTGGAAAAAAACATGAATTGGTCTTGAAGAAAGGCTTCTTTTTTCCATTTAACCAACTTTGTATCTATAACGGTTTATGAAATCCCAATATTTAATTTGCGCCAATCTGTATTCTGATAATATAGAGTCAATTATTATTTTACATACAGGGTGTTTCAAAATTCGACGTTCAAACGTTAATGAGACTCCCTTCATAAAATAAAAAATATCTAAATCAGAAATCCATATTCAAAAACATTAGTTTCCGAAATCATAAATAAGTTAATAATTATTTTTAAAAAAGTTACTGCGAAAAAACTGTTTAATTTATTAACTTTAACACATTGGATTTAGAAAAATAATGATTTTTGAATATTGATTTCTGACATAGATATTCTTTATTTTATGAGAGTATAATCTAACAAGCAACTAACCACAAGGGTGTAGTAAATGCTACGAACCTCCCTGCGCCGTTTTTCCGTGTAGACATTTTTTACACACATGTTGAAACATCGTCGAGTAGAGAAAGTACTATGCTAATATTTTTGATATTTTTTATTTTTACCTATACTCGTATACTTAAGACTCACTAAAAGAAGTTTGTGCGGTCGGGAGAACTAAAAATTCCTTATGTGATTTAATATCTCTTTCCCTCTTTCTCTCTCTATCTCTCTTTCGCTATTTTTCATTATTTTTTTCATATTTTCATTATTTTTTCCATATTTTTCATTATTTTTAACCGTAATTTTCAGTATTTTTTTTCATATTTTTCATTATTTTTTTTTCCATATTTTTCATTATTTTTTTCCATATTTTTTCATTATTTTTTTCATATTTTTCATTATTTTTTCCATTTTTTCCATTATTTTTTTCCCTCTTTTTCGTTATTTTTATCCATATTTTCCATTATTTTTTTCCATTATTTTTATCCATATTTTTCATAATTTTTTTCCATATTTTTTATAATTTTTTTTTCATTATTTTTTCCATATTTTTAATTATTTTTTTCCATATTTTTCATTATTTTTTCCATATTTTTCATTATTTTTTTCCATATTTTCTTCATTTTTTTCCATATTTTTTATTATTTTTTCCATATTTTTCACTATTTTTTGCCATATTTTTCATTATTTTTATTCATATTTTTCATTATTTTTTTCCATATTTTCTTCATTTTTTCCGTATTTTTTATTATTTTTTCCATGTTTGTCACTATTTTTTTGCATATTTTTCATTATTTTTAATCATATTTTTCATTATTTTTTTCCATATTTTTCATTATTTTTTTTTTCATATTTTTCGTTACTTTTTTCCATGTTTTTCACTAATTTTTTCCATATTTTCCAATATTTTTTTCCTATTTTTCATTTTCTAATATTTCATTCCCTATTTTTTTTCATTTCCTATGATCAGTACAGCAAAAAAGTACTCTTGACATTTGTTGATATTCCCACTCGTTCGCGAGATTTTCGGCATTTTATTTACAAAAAAATTTTTTTTTCCCAACTTTTTTTACAAATTTCGGAAAAATACTTCAAATAATACTTGTTGAGCTACTTAAGTCCTACATTTTCGTATTTTTCTTTTTTGAATATCTTTCACAGTTTCAGAGATATCGTTATTTTAAAATGATGACATTTTCTGAAAAACGATTCGGGAAAACCCAGAAGAAATTTTCCGATTATTCCGATTTTTAATAGACTTCGTAACAGTACTTCGAGGTATTATTTTCTCAAATTTGAAGCGATTTACTCAAAAATTACGAAATGCAGCGTGTTTCCTGTGAAACTAGAAAAAAGTGGGAAAAACCCGGAAAACCCCGTTTATTCATTTTCCGATTTCACTCATTTTCTACTAAAATATAGTACTCGTGGGTCTTAAAAAATGGTGAAAATTTCAAGTCGATACATTAAAGCATTCAAAAGTTATGGCAGTTTTAAGCTTTGCGGACGACAACCAGACATACAGACAGACAGACAGACAGGCATACAGACCACAGAAAAAATTAAGTTGTTCAGAATTTGATGGGGATCATTTGTCCGGAAGATACCATAGCCCGTTTTTGCTTAGTTATAACGAAGATAGCGATTTCATACGGGTCGTAGTAAGCAACTCCCTATGGGGTCGTCGCTAACAATAAACGTTTGAACGTCGAATTATGAAATTTTTGCCACAAAACAAATATTCAATCAAATGAAAATTAGATTAAAACAACCAAATTCTTTAAATTTAAGTGATTCGTACTTGAAACTATTAAATTTTAAATTGATTATATTGATCCATTTTTACGCAAATTAATAAAAAAATCTAAAAATAAATATCATTGGAAACTATTTTTAAAAAATAAATATCAAAAATTATAAATGCTATAATAGTAGTCATAATAGTTAAATTTACCTGTGCAAGTCACTAATAAAGTGTAACTACAAGCTTTCCTCATTCTTATTATTGTTATTAAAATTTCACTTCACTTCACTTCTAGTTACAAAGTTGCGAATTCTCGCGAAACTGTCACTGTCGATTTCTAAAAATATTTATGAGTTCTAAACTGTCTTGCTTGATGTCATTAGTTTATAAAACATTTGGAAGCGTTTGAACTAATAATAAAGATAAGAGTGCGAAAAATATCGTATTGAACACTCTGGATTTTTATCTCTACGCAACGCAACGCAGCCTAACCTACGATATTCATAATAGTAGTGAGTGCTTTTTTTCATAAATATTATTGTTTGTGATGTAAGAATCGCACAAGTGGATTAAATGTTTATATTTCTGGGTTAAGAGAAGATAAACGTAATATAACTAATATTTAATTTTCTTATTTTAAAAAACCTTCAGGTATAGGTATAAAATCGAAGGTCCTTCAAATTGATTTACAAAACCTTCAGCTATATTAAGAAATAACATACACATCAGGAATGATACAGTGAAATCGGAATACAGTAGATATTGGGGCAGATATGATGTACACTATTTTTCCTACGACCAATTAAATTGTAAAGACTGGACCAAATAATAATTGATAAAGACAATTAAGAAATTGTAACGTCATGGTTTTAACCTCTTAGTGCGACCCTGTCCATCTCCGTCAAGGCTAAAATGGACAGACGACAATTGACATTATTAGTTTACCAGTAGTTCATATTATTTCTCTTGAATAATACGTTGTTGTGTTTTACCATATAAAAACCAATTTAAATAGCTTGTGTTAATCACAGTGAACCCTCAAATCCCCCTTACAAGTGGCGCCCAACTCGTGGCTGTGATTTTTAAACAGTTGTTATTGTGTATATCAGTGTTTTCGAGTGAAAAACATTGCCGGTATAAAACACCTCATCGCCATTTTACTCATTGTGGAGTTCGGTATTTCACACCCACATCACAGAACTTAACCTTCGGACTAGGTCGTTCGCAAGTTCATGCGTTGTTGCCGGTTGTTTTTCAGTTTAATATTTCTAGGGAAATTTAACTGCAAACCGTTGCCAAGTTTCAATAGTTTTCGGACTTTTGCTGATTAATCGAAAGTTGTCTTTTATACTTTTTCGATAAACTATCGTATACGTGTAATACGCGAATGGACGATTATCGTCAAAAACTGAGAAGTTCTACCAAAAGCAGTGAAAACAGTGCCATTATGAATCCAGTAACGATGACTGCAGATCAACTAAACACTCTCCTCGATAGTGTGAGGCAGATGATGGTTGCAGGTAACCAAACTAACACTGGGAATGCAGGTAATTTTTCTAAATGTAATAGTAGATTCTCAGGCAAAAGCAGTGAAGATGTAGAAGCCTTCATTGACGCAATTTCAGTTTATAAAGACTGCGTAAATTTAAGTGAAGAGAATGCTTTGAAAGGATTATCTATGCTACTAGATGGGCATGCAGCTGTTTGGTGGCAAGGTACTAAAGCTGGTACTACTTCTTGGGTAGCAGCTCTAACTGCTCTTAGGCATGCTTATGGTAAAAATAAATCTGCACCCAAAATTTTCAGAGAATTATTTTCCAGAGAGCAAGGAGACAAGGAGCCAACTGATGTTTTTGTTAATAAGTGCAGAGCTTTATTATCTCATTTACCTGTTAACCCTATATTGCATGATAGTCATAAGTTAGATATGATATACAGCCTACTTTCTTCCAAAATTAGGAAGCGGTTGCCTCGTACAGACTGTACATCTTTTGACGTACTTATTGAAAAAGCACGATCTATTGAAGACTCGATAAATGAAATATCGGCCAAAATTACTCTCAATAAATCTCTTAACGAGCAGGGTAATGATAAAATTAATAAAATTAGACCCAAGTGCACTTTTTGTAAACATTTTGGGCATATACAATCGGAATGTCGAAAATTTGCCGCAAATAACCAAAATAATAAACAAAATGGTCCATATTCGACTTCTAGTCGCCAAGAACAACCTCATAACTCTTCAAACAT
Source organism: Neocrepidodera transversa (assembly GCA_963243735.1). NCBI lineage: Eukaryota > Metazoa > Arthropoda > Insecta > Coleoptera > Chrysomelidae > Neocrepidodera > Neocrepidodera transversa. The sequence goes on along the minus strand of OY725342.1, from coordinate 24,593,880 downwards.
TATTTGTTATGGTTGCAATACTCCTGGATTTTTGCGATCAAACTGTCCAAATTGTAGAAAATCCCCACATTCATCCGCCCCGGTTCTAGGAACATCTTCTGTTACTACAGACTTGTTTTTAGCTAATCTAGATGGCCCATTCAGAAGACCTCTATTACCCATAACTGTTTGTGGTCTAGAAGGTCTAGCTTATGTGGATACTGGTGCGAAATGCAGTATCGCTGGTAACCGGCTTTATAACCACCTTACCCAAAGTAATATTAGCTATAATGTAAAAGAGATGACCCCTATCCTGGCAGATGGCGAATCTCGCATTTCTACTGCCCATGTTTTCAACTGTTTAGTGGTACTTTTAAACAGAACCATTTCGACAACATTTGTTGCTTTTCCTGGTTACACTTCTTCTAAGACACTTTTAGGTGTTGATTTCATAGCTAACGCTAATTTGTTGATCGATATTCCGCAAATGAAATTCTCATTTACTGATCTTCCAAATGTTCAGTTTGATTTTGCTCCAGAGCCTCAAAGTTCCAATCAAACTTCTGTTAATCTTCTCAATTTGACATTACGTCAAGATGAAGCAATCCAATTATCTTCACGAGATCGTGACACATTACAAAATTTACTGAACAATAATCAAGACATTTTCGAAGAAAAATCCGAGCCTACCCCTTATGCGGAGCATTGTATTAATGTTACTAATGAATCACCTTTAGCTGTGCCACCGTACCGCGTTACGCCACAAAAGGCTGAAATTTTAAAGGCCGAAGTAAATACGCTTTTAGAGAAAGGCATTATCGAAGAGTGCGATTCTGCTTACGCAGCTCCTACTGTTCTTGTACCAAAGAAAGACGGGACATTTAGAATGTGCGTCGATTATCGAAAATTAAATAGTGTTACCGTGTCGGATCGGTATCCACTCCCACGCATGGACGATTTAATACATGCTGCAACTCGTACTTTTTATATGTCAACGCTTGACCTAAAAAGTGGATATTACCAAGTGTCGGTACGTGAGTCGGATCGCGATAAAACTGCTTTTATAACCCCTTTTGGCATATATCGTTTTACTAGAATGCCTTTTGGACTCCGGAATGCTCCGGCGACTTTTCAGAGACTTATTGACCGTTTTCGAAGAGGGCTTCAATCAATACTTATATTAGCTTATCTAGATGATATGATAGTAATATCAGAGACATTCGATGAACACATAAACTGCCTTGCAATTGTATTTAATACACTCAGAGACTTTAAGTTGTGCGTAAACCGCGATAAGTGTACTTTTATCCGATCGTCGGTAAAATATCTAGGTCATCTCATTACCCCAACCGGTATTGCACCAGATGCAAATAAAATTGCTGCGATTAGTGAAATGAGCCCCCCGCGAAACGTGAAGCATGTTCAGTCATTCCTGCAAACGTGTAGTTGGTTTCGACGATTTGTGCCTAACTTTGCTCAAGTTTCCAAACCTATGTCAGATTTGACAAAGAAAAATGTCCAGTTCATATGGAAGACACCTCAAATGCAATCCTTTGAAACTCTCAAACGACTATTGACTTCAGCTCCAATTTTACGCCAAGCTGATACAACTAAGCCTTATATTCTAAAGACTGATGCCAGTGCTTATGCATTAGGAGCATGCCTTCTCCAGGGGGAGGGAGCCGACGAACGACCTGTGGAGTATGCAAGTCGTTTACTTACATCAGCCGAATGTAATTATAGTACGACAGAGCGTGAAGCTCTCGCTATCGTCTATGCTGTTAGCAAATTTAGAGGCTACATCGAAAATTCGCCGATTGTTATTAAGACCGATCACCAGCCATTAAGGTGGTTGATGTCTCTACGCTCACCTTCAGGGCGTCTAGCAAGATGGGCTTTAGAAATTCAAGGGTATGATCTGAGAATTGAATACATACCTGGACGAACTAACCGAATAGCAGATATGTTATCAAGACCAGCCTGTGGTCTAATTACAGAAGAACTCTGCGATATTTGTACGGTCAACGTAGAGTTGCCTACTACGACCAACAGCAATCTCCGCCAGGAGCAGTTAGCAGATTCACAACTGCAGAAAATAATTAATACCTTTGAAGCTGCAGATCCAGCGCCAGTCGATTTCGCCAGGTTCACAGACAGAGGTTATTTAATGAACAGCGGTGTATTATATCGCTATAATGAAGATACTGAAACTGACGAACCACAGTTGGTAGTTCCTCAATCCAAGGTATCGGATATCTTGCAAGAATGTCATGATTCACCTTTAGCTGGCCACTATGGGATTGAGAAAACTGTCCATAGAATTGCTAGCAAGTATTATTGGCCTACAATCAGAAGAGACGTAACAACCCACATAAGAAAATGTGTAAATTGTCAGAAGTTCAAACCTACCAATTTAAAACCTGCTGGACTAATACAAACTACCGTACTAAACCAACGATTCGAATGTTTAGCTATCGATCTCGTAGGGCCATTGCCCCTCACCGACAATGGAAATTGCTGGATTTTTGCAATCCTCGACACTTCATCCAAGTGGATAGAGCTTTTTGCGCTGAAACAAGCGACCGCAGAAGAATGTGCCAGACTCTTAGTTAATGAGATATTTTTCCGCTTTGGGACACCCCGCAAAATAATTAGCGACAACGGTACCCAGTTCGTTAGCAAGGTGATGCAACAGGTTACTTATTGCCTAGGAATACAACAGTCCCTTATACCAGTGTACCATCCAGCTTCGAACCCTGAAGAAAGGAAGAATCGGGACCTGAAGATACAGATATCTATATTAGTTCAACAAGATCACTCAAAGTGGGACGAAATGCTACCAAGTGTTCGTTTCGCTATGAATAGTGCTCAATGCGCGGTAACCGGTTATTCGCCTGCTTACCTAAATTTTGCTCGTGAACTACGTACGCCAATGGACGTTCATAAAGACTTACGAGCAATAGTGAATAACGAGAACTTTATACCTGAAATAACCCCTTTTCTTCGTCGGCATATAGACTGTCTATTACGAGCTAAAGAGACTAACGAATGTCATCAGGATTCGTCAAAACGTTTCGGTGATAAACATTATCGCGAAATCAAGTGCTATCAACCCGGTGACAAAGTTTTGGTAGAGACTCACACTCTCAGTAAAACTAGTGCCAAGTTTACTTCTAAATTCGCTCCGCGACGCGACGGTCCATACATAGTGCTCAAACAAATTTCACCAACTTCATATGAATTGGCTGCTCTAAATAATCCAAATACTTCTGTTGGAAAGTACCATGTGTCAGCACTACAATCATTTATTGAAGATGAAGGCCAACCTGATCCAATGCCTGTCCTGCCAATTAGAAAAAGAGGACGACCTCATAAATCGACAAATGAAACCCATCTACAGGAGGACAGTACAAGTCAACAAGCAGAAGAGCAAATGATCATACCTGAACAGACACCTAATCATTTTTGGAAACCATAAAGGTTACGACAGCTGCCTGCTCGTTATGGAACCGATGGCGAATTCATCCTTTATGGCAGGGATGAACAAACCTAATTTTCTTGTCTCTACCCTCGAGACGAGGATTGATCCAAAGGGGGAGGATGTAACGTCATGGTTTTAACCTCTTAGTGCGACCCTGTCCATCTCCGTCAAGGCTAAAATGGACAGACGACAATTGACATTATTAGTTTACCAGTAGTTCATATTATTTCTCTTGAATAATACGTTGTTGTGTTTTACCATATAAAAACCAATTTAAATAGCTTGTTTTAATCACAGTGAACCCTCAAATCCCCCTTACAAAATTGAAATTATAAACATTTTATTTTAACAACTTAATAACTGAATATTTATTTTAATCTTTATTTATTTATTTATTTATTTATTTTTCTTTTTGAAAATATGAGGTCCGAGATGACACACCTAAAAATAAATAAAAGACACATATGAGTAATTATTATCATATTCATTCAGATCGTGATCAAATATAATTTAAACGTTCGTAGATATCGTTTTTTTCTTTTAATTTTGCTTTATTTAATCAATAAGATTAATAACTCATAGCAGTTGATGTGGGGTTATTTTTGTTCTTTGAAATAAAAAAAAAAGAATATAATAAGTATTAATTATTTAAATACCAATTCAATTAAACAATATTAATCGATATACACTTACTTGTAACGACACTTCGGTCGTTACGGGTCACTTTGGCGCTTTAGTCCAGGTTCCGGATTGCCTCGGGCGCCACCTTCCGTTTATAGTGTGAATGCTACTGCACGGGCAGCGTCAGTGGAGAAAGAAAATACTCCAGTGGTCGTTATGGTACCGACCAAAATCACTGGGGGCCAGAAGGGCGGTCTTTACTTACCCTACTGGTTTTGAGTACCTGGGTATTAGCTGCTGGGATGTTAAACTCGAAACAAATAAAATTCAATAAGTAAAACTTTTATTATTACCAAAATTCCGGCGAAGAAAAAAGTGTGTAACGGACGATACAGGTACGATTGACTTGGCGGCATGGTGTAGTCGGAGTGACGGTTCTGTACTCCGGATATAATTGAAGTTGGCTTCAACTTGACCTATCTCTAAATTTCGAGAGACTGCACTGCTGCTCCAATTGGGACGGCCACAGCAAGTCTGACTTCTGGCTACCTCTGCAACAACCGACTATGATGTCTAAAAACCTGGTGTATCCACTGATTAGATTTTGTTTCGAAGTTTTTGGGAGTACCACCTGTTGTGTTCAATAGAACTTACCAGAATTTTGTAAGACGGCGCTGTTTAGAATTGTTCGTGTCTTAGCTTAGTTTGTCACAGATCACCAAAAGCAGATGAGATGTCAAATAAATTATTTTCTGTCAATGTCAATGCGGATTTTTTTATGTATGTGGTATTAGTATTAGTTCATAAGGAACAGTTCTAAATAGTGTACAATTATGGATACTTTTCGTCAAATGGGGCCGTACTGTATTTTGTGTGGACAGTGACAAGCTGCAGATTCGAGCATTCGTCTGTATTCAGTACCAGATCACAGAAGATAAACTAATACAGAAGCGAAGGTCCCTGATGTAACGGTGGTCAAAATTTGAGTCTCAGTTGAAGTTTCTGCCGCTTAATACACTGGGAAAACTGATCAAAATTTGTAAATTCGTCTATCTAGACATACGAATTTTAAACATTTTTCCCAGTGTATTAAGCGGCATAAACTTCAACTGGCACTCAAATTTTGGTCATCGCTACATCAAAAGGGCCGACAGGAACCTTCGCTTCTGTATTAGTTTATCTTCTGTGACCAGATTATAAATACACCCTGTGTGATCTGTGATTACAGTTTACTCTGAGCGATGTATGCGCAATCTAATATTTCTAATCTGAAACTTTAGTAATCTCTCAAAAATCAGTCAAAATCAAGTAGGTTGAGATCTCCCAGTTTTGACCCAAACATTTAGGGCGGGTTGTAACTCGACTAGTTAACCAGGTGGTTCGTGGTACCTTCGTTGTAAAACATTTTCTGTTGTAACTCAGCAGGTTCAGTTAACTGACGATTTTAAATTTTTGAAATGTTGGTGACACTTAATTTTGATTGACATATGGAAAATTTTAAATTTTTAAGGTTAGTTTGTTTACTGACAATTTATTATAATTGTACAGTTAGTACAGTTAAGAGTACATAGGATGGGTAAGTATATAAATGGTAGTTAACGATTTCTTTTATTAATTATTGCTTTTTCTTTAAAGAAATCCATATTCCGATATATTTCTGCATTTTCTCCTCCAGGAGATTGTATTCTTACATGGGTACAATCTAATGCACCAATACATCTGGGAAATTTACTAATTTTGTAGAACTCCTCCTGAACTTTTTTAATTTCTTGCTCGAACTCTGGCATCTTAATAAAATTACCACGAAGTCCCGCTATACTTGTAATCACTTTATATATTACTCGGCTTGCAGTGGACTTATGAATGCCCAAAAATAACCCAAAAAATTTCCGGAAATTTTCATCCTCTAGGGTACCCTGGACGAAATTAATAAGTTGAAATTTTTATGTCAAAATAATGACACGGGCTTGATTCATATAAGACTTTTTGTTTACTTTATGTTCAAATCAAAATTAAACAATTACTACTTAACTTTTAACATACCAACAAACACTCATGACTAACTAGACCAAAACTAGTCTTTCCTTCTAATCTCAATGTCAAATAAATAATTAATTACTTTTAAATTTTTTAGGTGTGAAATTTTACCGAATCCCCCACGATCTTGAATTAATAACCGGAAACTTTTCCTCGTACACGATTTTTTAAGAAAATTATCCCTCGTCGCTTCGCGACTCGGGGTAATTTTCCGAAAATCGTGTACTCTAAAAAAATTTAGGATAATAATTCAAGCTCTAGGGAGATTACTAGTGAAAATCTTAACTCTGTTAATAGTTACTTACTCATATCTAATAAAAATAATAGCGTCTTGTATTTCCTCAATTATAAAATGTACAGTTTCTTTAGATAATCTAAATCTTTGTCGAAATTCTTCATCATTCCATTTTATGAAGTGATCATCTCGTTGTCTGAAATGTCTTGGAGCCCTTGGAAACATTTCAATTTCGAGAAGTTCCAAAAAATCTTCGTCATCAGTTAAATCAAGCTACCAAATATCTACTCGTTCCATGTTCAAATTTTAATTAAAAAAGTAAAGAAAACTAATATATTATAAAAATTATTACACCACACTTTTGTTTACAATTTGCAACCACACAACTTAAACTTGAGAAAACCCACTCTTTGCAACACTCACAACAGCTAGGACAGACCCTACATCATGGTAAAAAATCATAAAACATATTTTTTTAGCGTTCTGTGACTAAACAATTAGTTAACCTTCCAAAATCAGATGGTCCAATTTCAATAGTTAACCGGTCGGTGAACTTCGAATAATCTGTGTTACAGCGGCCGAACCAATATTAACCACTGGTCAAAGGTTAACAAGTCGAGTTACAACCCGCCCTTACAGGTATAAGTGGAAACACCATGATTTTTAGACATCTTACTACCGAAAACGGTTTGAATTGCCCTACTCGATACGAACTTCGGCGTCTAAGAAGCAGAGACGAGAGTGTCTCCATCTGCCCGGCGAAGGTTCAACTGATACGACTGGCCTTTTATTCACTATTTTAAGTTAATTTTACTCCAGTGCCGTGCGCGATTTAATTTATATATTTTAAATATTACGGAAAAAAGTAACTTTGTTACACACTGAGGGACAGAATCATGCAACAGTTGTTTTTCATTATTTCAATTCACTAATATTAATCAATGTACACTGAGTGGCAGAATCATGCAACAGTGTTTTTCATTATTTCGTTACCAAGGATATTAAGGGCGGAATCTCGCAAAATATTTTTCTACCAGCACTAGGGGCAGAATTATGAAAAGTGCTTGACAAATGGAACATCTACTGATTACTAAGGGCAGAATCACGCAGAGTACTCCGTTCGTACACTGAGGGGAAGAATCGCGCAACAGTATCTCTAATCATTTAAATACCAAGGATATTAGGGGCAGAATCACACAAAATATCCTTCTACTAGCACTAGGGACAGAATCACGTAAAGTGCTTCACAAATGAAACATTTACTGAGTACTCAGGGCAGAATCACGCAGAGTACTACGTTCCAACAATATTTAAACAATAAATATTAATCTATCCACACTGAGGGGCAAAATCACGCAACAGTGTTTTAGTAAACAATTAAATATTAAATAATTCACATAACTTTATCAAATAATTCACATAACTGTAATATTAGCAAGGTACGAGAATATTAACATTATTTTTATCGTCATGTCGAAGTTAAGATCTCTCATTTCTTTAAATTAGTAATAATGAAATTTTCATACATAAATAGTAATAAAGTTGCCATAAATATTTAACAATACAATTTTAATAAATCATTAATAATAATATTGCCCAGTGAAAACTCACCAAAATTCAATTCGTGAACACACACAAAACGATACACCCTTGTTTATTAAACGCCATCGATATATTGACAAACTGATTTTTATCTATTCAGGCCCCAAGGGTCTGCTGTCCACTTGAAAATTATAACCGCGATGGTTACATATTTGGGAATTCGTGTGTGTGTGTTTCGGATATTCAATATTCGAGATAAAATAAACAGTAAACTAATAATAAAAATGCATCCTTAGATCCATTTGACAGATAGGTAATTGTATTATACAGTGTGATAAATATTAATTTTCTATGTGGCCATAGCAAAATAATATTGTGGGCTAGTATGTGCATATTTATCTTACGAAACGCTGTATCAGATTACTCGGTCCTATAACCTGAATGTTTGTTTTTTCGCAGGGTCGTATATCACTAGGACACCGCGGTGACGCAACCGGTGTCGTCACTGGTTTTTTCGAGTAACCAAAGTGAGTCACCAAAAATCAATTCACTTTGAAGATGGACGCCGAGGAGATCGCAGTACTATGTTATGTGCGTCGTAAAAGAGGTAAAAAAGAAAAGGAAAAAATTGAGGGTACATGCATTTGTGTCTGGCTCGTCATATATGTGGAACGTTTCAAACTTTATCGATTTAAGAAAATACCCTCACAATTTTTACAATTATGTGCGAATGTCATTATCATCATTCGATGAACTTTTAAGTATTGGCAAGGACGATCTTACATATTAAGGAAGGCTATAAGTCCAGAAGAGAAGTTATTCGTCACATTGACGTAAATTTTGCTGGATTTGGTTTTTTTTAATTTATATATTAATGTGTGTGGGTGTGTGCGTGTGTCGTTATAGCACAACAAATAAAGTTCTAATCAAAGTCTTTATTGAATAATTGCGTTGCACATAGGTTCCTCGTAAGTTTGAATTTAATATAGATACATGATAAATGATGAATCAGAATTATTTGAAATATAAGTGTTTGTTGAAGATAACATTCCTTGAGACTGCAAGTTCACTTCGTTATGTGCACGTTAAGAAAATTATAACCGTATACATACTCAAAAAGAGGTTACTTACAAAAATAATGACGAACTTATATATGTATAATTTCGTCATTATTTTTGTAAGTAACCTCTTTTTGAGTATGTATTATTGTATTCCAATTTTAATTTGTATTGTAGGCCTGATGATGGCCATCGTGTGGCCGAAACATGTCGCCATTTTAATCTTACCTTAACCTGAAATAAATTTTGTGGTATGACTTGGAGTTTTAATTATTCGTTGGACTTATTAATTCTATTAAGTTAATAGGAACTAACAAAATTATCGCGACAGTCTACCGTTGCTATAAGCAACGTAAACAAAAAGAAGCCTTCTAATTGGTTGAAAATAAATTTATGAAATTTTCATCATAGTTTTTTGGCAAGGCGTCGTTTAAAACTGACATGAGTTTTATTTTTGTGACCACTTTTCATTAGGTATTTCTTTCAGGGTATTAACTAAAGAAATGTAACGTATTAACTTCGGTCAATGCAAATTCCCAATAAACACACGTACGTGAAATTTTCGTTTTTAAAATGTTTAAAAGTTTAACGTTATACGTTGAAATTTCGACGTATATTTTTTAGTTTGTTTCAAGACGTAGATATGTATACGTAGTTGTGATTTTATATTGGATGTATTGTAAAAACCCGTGACAGATTTTAGTCGAATGAAGGAAGTTATTTCACCTATCTCATATTAACGTAGGTACTGTTATACGTATAAATAACGTTTTGCAGCTTACGTTTTTCAACCTTTTAAATACCGTTTGTAAGAAATGAAAAATGGGGGGTTTTCGGTTTAAATGGTATCGTCATCTTAACCTTCTGATTCTAAGGTCTATTTCACGTTGTTTAAATATTCGTAGCTCACCTGACGTTTTTTCAACTAAATAAATAACTCAGTCAATAAACTGGAGATAGTGTTTTTTCGGTGGGATAACAAACATTATTTTAGTTATTCGATAGTAATATACTATTAGACGTTGTTTAAATAATGTTTTGCTCCTCACGTTTTTTCTACTGAGCCGGTTCGCTTTGATAGATTGTATGGCAATAAGTGATTGTGTCCGTGGTACCCATCAACCTATGTTAAAACCTAAACAAAAGAGGTCAAAATGTAACCTTCAATAAACGTTTATATAACGTGACCAAATAACCAATAAAAACGTTTTATTCAACCATTTAATAATGGTTTAGGCAACGTAAAAACACCTAAATACAATACGTAAAATATACCTTTATTATACGTTTATATTACGTTACTAAACACAGTCCAAACAAAAGATATGGTAAACGTTAAAATCTAGTTGCTGAATATAGTCAAGTAAACGTTGGTAGTTTGGTTAAAATTAACGTTGAAGTGAGCGACATTTGCCCGAAAAATTAACGTTCCGTCATTGGTTATTCTTTCACTTTAAAAAAACGTTCATGTGTTTATTGGGTTATAACTACTAATTTAGGAGTAGAGAAAATTATGTTTTTCTACAATCCCTTAAAAAAAGACGTTATTTTGTAATAGAATACCTTCAGCGAAAACTTGATTTCCGTCACAAGTGAGAGAAATTCTCATAGCGTTAACTTTCAACTCTAGTGACGAATGTTTAATTTATATTTTCAATAATTTCCCGCCCTCGTATCTACTGTTTTGATGAATTTAAATTTTTAGTAAACAAAGACAGGAATCATTTCTATAATTAGAATGCATCTTTTTTGCTTTTCTTTAATTAAAAAGTAAAATAGAACCGTAAAAATACCGTGAAATTTAAAAACAATTTATATCTAGTTGCCTGGTTCCATTATAGTTTGACGTTCCTCGTTAAATGTTAGACTTGTCAGTTTCGACTGAAAACATTGTTAGTTTTTTATTTATCATGATTTGTGATTCAGAAAGTGATAGTAATTTTTCAAATACACCACCAGAAATATATATATATATATATATATATATATATATATATATTATATTATTATGACATAAACAGGGTTGTAGAAAAAGTTTACTGTTTCACTCGTCGAATGCATTTTTTGAAGCTCTTGAACATTACCAGCCTCGGCTGGTAAACTGTTCTGTCTCTTCAAAAAAAGTTCCTTTCGTCACTCGTAAAACAATAAACTATTGTACTTGACCTAGGTTAAGTTACATGTGGCGATGGCAGCTTTTCATCAATTCATCAGAGAGCAATATGGAAAGTGCGTAAGGAATACATCATAACCCAGTGGGCGCCATGCAACTTTGAAATGAAATCGCCAAGTCAATAAATTTAACTAAGTTGCAGAAATTAAAAATTAAAGCGACTTGCGTGAGTTGGAACAATAAAATTCATAAATATTTATTATCAAAATTTTATTTAGTAATGTGTTAGTAAACAATCCCCAAAAATATAAAAATATAAATATAAGTGACAAGAGCTATAGCCCGATATAACTATTCTGTTTTGAATGAATGTTTCATGTAAAATACTATTTAGAATACAAAAGTAATAAATAATAAAAATAATACTGTAGTACTATAGTTCACATTGATAACGACTGTTTAGTAGTAAATAAATTCATAATTAAACTGGCGACGAGTTTTTCTTATTACAAATCCTTTTACGTTGCGCTTTATGAAACAGTTACAAAATTAATTATACATAAAAAATAATTACAGTTGTTATAATTTGGGCGTACAAACACAGTAAATAAAAATTTGTTACTTATCGAAAAAAAAGGAGACAAGCAAATAGTTATAGCAATTATAAAAAATAACAGGTTAGTAAACAAAGGATTATTATCTGGCCTGATATCCGAGGTGCCAAGTAATAAGGAAATAGTTATAGCAATTATAAAAAATAACAGACTCAGAAACAAAGGATTATTATCTGGCCTGATATCTGAGGTGCCAAGTAAATTTCCAATTTATTTGCAACGTATTAAAATATAGGAACTCACGATTTTGGTCAGAAAGCTCGAGCATGTATCCATCGTGGTTGGTTGATCAATTGAACATCGAAAAATGTCACACTATGGATGGATCGAAAATCTTCAAACCATCTCAAGAAGATTTATATCCCCAAGGATACAAATCCTTAGTATACGGCGAGATTAATAATGTCGTATACGATACCAATAACGAGACGATAACGGTAACTAAAGCAAAATTCAAAAATAAACTAAAACCATATAAAAAAAGAAAAAAATACTATAAGATATAAATATCTATTTACGGTTGGGAGAGATAGATTTAATAAATACCAGACTCACCTTAATGAAAGAGTTATATCCGACACAAATCACAAAGGGGACAAAATCGAAAATATGCCCAGTTCACCAGATTAACCAGATATCACTATCTTAAGGCCTGCGCAAAAATCATGCATGGTTAACGTACAAATGGCAATTAGTGTTGTCTCTTACTTTTTACGCAAGAATTAAACCCTCCATCACTTTCTCTTTTAGTTTTATTTTAAGGTCTGATATTGGCGGTCTTATTACTAGGAATAATCCAAGTAAGAAATTCATTTTAAAAAGAGTCAATGGCGCACTGATATAAATTTTGAAAAAGTAACTTGTTACAGAAAGTAAAAACATGAGGTTTTCATCATTTTCATCTTGTTCACGGCGTTCTCGTCAATTGAAATTGATTTATTGTAAATCTGGAACAAATGAGTCGTCCTTGTTTTCTTTATTTCATTTATTCTTTTTTTGTGGGAAAGATCTGTTAATTTTTCCATGTCCTCCTGCCGAACTAAATCATCTCCTTCGTCTTCTATTTCTCTGATGACAACAACTTTTTGCAGGAACAGTAATTGTTCAAAGAACATGTATTCAGACCCTGGAATAATACATATTTATTTACTTTCATTTACCTTGCGAGTAGCTGTTCGTTCATGGAACTCCATTATTATAATCGACTGGAACACACAATAAGAGAAGTATGTGCAGTCATATGCCGAAATCTAAGTATAAGTTTAGTATCAAAATGATAGATAGTCATGACATCTATCGTATGGTTGATGGGTACCAACCGGGCAAGCCATTTTAACAGAATACAATCCTGTAAATGTGACTATCCAAGTACAACTTGGTTGCCGGAGGTGGAGGAAGCCATCAGCCATCATAATGCCTATGGGGGAGCGGGCACCTCGCAAAAATTTCAAAAACAAATAGAATCTTTAAAAAAACCAATTTCTACTTAGTTAGAGTGATCCTATAACCAGCTTTAATTTATTATGGCAGAAATTAAAAAATTAAAATTAAAAATTCTCGTTTAAATTTAATCATTAGTAAAATTCAAATTATTGACAAATAATATACATTATAACAAGTATATGCTAGAATAATAATTGTGCGAGCAGTTTTTTTCAGAAATGATTTTAGATTTTATAGCAAGGTTGCTAAATTTAGGTTACCTAAACGCAAAGACGGTGCCATACGACACTGCACAACGTATCATAAGATAAAGTTTAGTATTGTGCTATTAAGTCACTGTCCAATGTTTTCCATTTATCTTAACATTTAAGATGGTACTTACCTTTTTATTGTATTAATTATTAGGTACAGGTAAACTGGATAGGTAGCACATTCATCCCAGCACCACTAGGTCTTATCTCCGTCAACTTAAACAGTTTTACACTAAACAAATCAAATAACCGTTTCCGCTAAATGCTAAATCGAAAAAAAATACATCAGCAATGGGCTATATTCACAGGTCCGAATTTGAGCATAATTACATATAAAACTCATTAAATGAAGAGCATCTTTACTAATAATTATTCCCGTTACTGCTAATAATAAGCATATTTCAAAATAATGCCTTTTTAAGTGCCACGTTGCCAAGTCGAGTCATTCAAGTTACGTCCATTTGACTTCTCTCTTTGGTTTGTAAACGTCTTAAGGTCTAATCCCACATGACGGCACCGCGTCCGTGACAAGTGATGGCTGTGTCTCGGGCGTCACGCGGTTAGAGATTAGTCCAATTGAGCAACTAGTTTGGTATAGTTTTTGAGTGTAGAGCTTATGTTTTGGCTTTAATTTAATTTTTAATTTTTCGTCCAGTACAATTTTATTTCGCACTATCATACAGAAATTAATTGAGGAGGTCAGAAATTTTCCTTTCTTGTAGGACCAGTCAAATGAAAAATATAGAAATACAGAGTATAAAGAGACAAATTGTCCCAAAATTTTATATATCTTGTTAAAATCCCTAAACAGAATGGAGTGGCATTCTGAAATATTCATAAAACTTTCTGAAATAAGTGAAATTATCCCTAATTCACTATTTTTTAAATTTCCCAACATTTTTCTCACCGCACTGCACATCGTCCGACTGTGGGACAACTTGCGGTGCGGACGCGGTACGGTCATGTGGAGTTAGACCTTTAGTCATATTTGTGTGACATTCTGTATTAAAATTCAAAATAAGTTAGGTTACGTTATTAAACTGCCAAGTCTGTCAATGTTTTGTTAGTTCTGTAAAAGAATAATGGTTAGGTATTCTTTGGTTCTGTATAGAAAGATGATAAAGATGTTCAAATACTTTCTAGTTGGATGGAAAAAGATAACAATATAATCTCGTGTTATTAGAGTACCTTCGTAATATACTAGTAATCCTACAACATTGCAACAAATAAATCAATCCTGTCACTTACCATTTTGACCACACTTTTAAAATTTTCAATATTTTTTTTAGGCTTTATTTGGAACTTAGAAAAAAGAATTTTTTTACCAAAGTTTATTTTATCGGATATATGGCAGCCTTAAATTTTATCTCAATTGATGACTGAAGCCCATTACCTGCACGTACATCTATAAAAGATTTAATCTCTAGTCAGGGAAGCGATGAGCCAGGGGCACTACTTTTTCGATTCTCATTTGTTCATATTATCAATATACAAAGTAAATTGGCCCAACGAACAGGATAATGGATCAATTAAATTTATTGATTAGTACAATGAACACATCTATTGACTCATGGAAGGTATATTGTTTCAATTAAAATTGATCATTGAAATAATATATTCTGATATTGACCAATAAAACTATTCATTAATATTATGTATATTTCAAATTTAGGAGTTTCATTCTGACAAAACATAATTTAATTGTCACACCGTATAAGTTCATTGGAGCAATCAAAAAATTAATTGATACAATTAATAAGGTAAAAAAAAATCGGCTGTATCGCCCCAAAACTTTCTCGACGATTATCCACGAATACTTTTTCAGATATTCAATGTTAAAGTTTCAACTTTTAACATTTTTTTATTTCTGACAGGTCACAGTTGTAGAAATAATTTTCATTATTCTATATAGAGTTTTTCAAGGGCTTTCAAATGACATATTGCAAGTCGAATTCCGTGACATATTGCATCTGTCGTTTTTTGATAGTGACACTTCCGTTTGACACATGTCATATAAAAACTAATGAGTTCCTCCGACGGGTAACCCAAACCCCTGTACCAAATTTCAGCCCAATCGGATTAATACTTTTTAAGATATTTAATGCTAAAGTTTCAAATTTTGACATTTTTTATTTTTAACAGGTGACAGTTGAAGAAATAATTTTAACTGTTCTGAATAGAGTTTTTCAAGGGCTTTCAAATGACATATTGCAAGTCGAATTCCGTGACATATTGCATCTGTCGTTTTTTGATAGTGACACTTCCGTTTGACACATGTCATATAAAAACTAATGAGTTCCTCCGACGGGTAACCCAAACCCCTGTACCAAATTTCAGCCCAATCGGATTAATACTTTTTAAGATATTTAATGCTAAAGTTTCAAATTTTGACATTTTTTATTTTTAACAGGTGACAGTTGAAGAAATAATTTTAACTGTTCTGAATAGAGTTTTTCAAGGGCTTTCAAATGACATATTGCAAGTCGAATTCCGTGACATATTGCATCTGTTGTTTTTTGATAGTGACACTTCCGTTTGACACATGTCATATAAAAACTAATGAGTTCCTCCGACGGGTAACCCAAACCCCTGTACCAAATTTCAGCCCAATCGGATTAATACTTTTTAAGATATTTAATGCTAAAGTTTCAAATTTTGACATTTTTTATTTTTAACAGGTGACAGTTGAAGAAATAATTTTAACTGTTCTGAATAGAGTTTTTCAAGGGCTTTCAAATGACCTATTGCATGTGCAATTACGTGACATATTTCATCTGTCATTTTTTGATAGTGATACTTCCGTTTGACTGAAGAGTTTGTAGCACTTGTTTGGTTCATGCTACAAACTCTTCAATACTTTACTCGTGGGAAATGAATATCATTTCGTACTTGTTATACAATATACTATTTTCTACGGCTATAATACAAAACTGCTCTTTCTTAACTGTTCTTGATAGATCAATGAGGTACATTGTATGTCTCCAATTTCATTTCCGTATCTGATAACACAATAATTCATTGTGTAATTATTTTAATAAATCAGGTCTTTCATGGAATGTCAATTTCAAGTAATGACAGTTCTATTTTCATATATTTATATAGCTGTGAAACCTTTAAAATCCTACGATGAGCAGCGAAAGTGAATTAGAACTTACTCCTCCAGAAATAGCTGCTGCCGCAAATCAGGCATGTTTAGGTTTAATTCCAGAATTATCTAAGGAAAAATATAAAAAGCCCTACAAATCCTTTTTCAAAACTTCTCATTTATACTAACAGCCGATTTCACCAACTAATTCCTAAAGTTAGGTAATACTTAAACCGGATTTAGGAATTCCCAAGTACAATTTGCGTTTCACCACGCGCTATGTAATACTTAAGGGTAATAGGAAATACCTAACATTAGGACAGCTTGCTGCGCCTGCCTAAAGTATTTAGGAAATACTTAACCTTAAAATAGTTTGTTTTTATCTTTGTTGATAGTTTACATAATTTTTTTACACCACAAATTTCAGCGTGAATCAGTGACATAAACGGTCAAATTTGGGGTTATATATCAATCTTCTAACTCTTCTTCTCTCAATAGTTGTTAAATTATAATCTCCACCCATTCGGTTTGCACGTTAAAATTACACAGCAATGCCAACTATACGTATAAAAATATCCAAATCAAATTTTTTTCTAGGTATTTCTTTACTAAGGATTTCTAAGGTTGGAGAAATTCGATTTAGATAAGTATCGGATTTAAGCATTTCCTAGCGTACCAATTACTTAGGTATGAAGTACCTAAAAACAGGTTGGTGAAATCGGGCATAAGTGTAATTGATATTTTAATTGTACCTAAATGGAAATTTTGAATGACGTTAAATTTGAAATTCATGTTATTTGTTAAATCATTTCGCTATTATCTATTACAGCCGTAGAAAAAGTATAGTGTTTAACTCGCATGGAATGCTAATTTCCCACTCGTATGATTTGCAGCATTCGCCTGCGGCTCATGCTGCATACTTCATACTAGTGGGAAATAACTATCATTCCTTGCTCTTTAAACAATATACTAATTCCGGACTCTTGTCGGTCCGGGAAAGTTCATTGCTTAGCAGCAGGCTAAAATACTAGAATAGCCTATTTTGGGATCTGAATTTTCTCCGAGAAAGTAGGTATTCTTGAGTGATTTCAGAAAAATAATTATTGTAGAAGTTTTGGTACATATTTTTATTTTTACTTTTACAATAAAATAAATAAACAGCATTTCTATTATTAATAAATATTAATTCCAAGTTAATCTTATTTAATATACGGAAAATGATAAAAAGTAAAATATTTTGTTTTTATAACTTAATAATATTATTTGTTTTTTTTTCCGTTACAAACAGTTAATAAATAACAATGTCTTAAGCCAAAGGTATACATAGACGTTCATTTTACGGGTTCTTTAATGTTTACAATGTCATACAATAAAATTAATTTGTATTTAAGATAAACACATTAAAATAGTTTCTTAACAAAAAAGAAGATAATTTGGACACTAAAAATATTTCAACCAGTTCCATTTTGTTTACAATGCACCCATTTGTCGCCAACTTGGTGGATTTGGACTGGTCCTTCGCATTAACTATACCTGCAACGTACTGACACAACAATGTCAATATTTTGATTCGATCTCGAAAATTACGCCGTTTCTCAAAATTCTAATTCCGTAGTGACCTTTGGCTTGGTCCAAAACGTATAAAAAAAATTAGTTTTGATTTTTCGAACGCATTAAAATTACAAAAATGGGGTCGAAAAAGATGAAATTTTGCAAAATTGCTAATTTTTCGAGTAAAAGTCGCAGTTCTCAAAAATCTACGCGGTCTCAAGCAGACAAAATTATCATCGGATTCTACAGATTCTAAGGAGTCCGAAAATGCCCTCACTTGCAAAAATCGGTGGGTTTTACCTGCCAAAAAAAATTCTGAAAAAGTTTAATTTTTGGAATTTTTATCCTCGGTTAGAACTTTAGATAAATAGACTGCTTTCTACTTTATTTAATTTTATCAGTAATTTAGACAAGCTGAATAACGTGAAAATATTTTCAAGGATCAGCCGAAAAAACTGAATATCGTATACGAATAAAGCTAAATCTGGAGTTCCTAAAGTGCAAGTGAAAAAATCTATTGTGCCTATCCCTACAAAGTCACTGATTGTGACGCCAATCAACCCCGAAGGCAATCTCAGAAATTCAGAAAATACCAAAAACTGTAAGATAATTGCTGCAGAAATAGATGAAAACAAAATAAACAAGGCAGCGTTAAAGAATGCAGGTCTTCAGATCAAGATAGCTGGCAAATTAAGATCTAGAATAGCAATCTTTGGAGTTCCTAATAATTATGATGCGGACCTAATCTCGATTGACATTAAGGATGGGTATTAAAGCACTGAAGATGATAAACTAGAAGTTAAACACAAAATGAGAGAATCTATTTTGGTTGGTCATCATGCGTGATCCGCGATCATACCAGACTAATGGGATGCTATAATTATCAGAAGTTTGGACATTTGCAGCGAGTTTGCCGTAGTGACGTAGCATGTAGCACTTTTCTGAAGACCACGAAACAAGGAACTGTCACAATCAGAATCGGGAATCTAATGTAAGAGTATAAATTATCACAATGCTAAATTTAGTAAAATCGATCATTAAGCCAATTCGAATAAATATCCGGTTTTTACAAAATGGACAAATGATGTCATCTCACGTCTAAATTAAAATTTTTACAAGGAAATCTTCAAAACACCTGAACTGTGACACTAGAAAAAATAGCTTATGCAGACAATATCAGTGTTGAAGTGAAGTGACTACAAGAACCTTATAAAAATAGTAAAACGGTAATCTTTTTAATCATTCTACGCCAAAACGCTTTATTACCGACCGTTCTCCGACCCTTCTGCGCACGCATTTCTTCTTCAGCGAGGGGGTTTAGATATAAGACTCGGCTTCTTAGAAAAATTCGCTCTCTGGTGATTTTATGCTAGTGAAGCTAGTAAGAATTTTTATATTATCTTTTCTTTATCTTAAACTATCATTTGATTTGATGACATTTGTACAATTATTATAATTGGTTTATACATGTTAATATTAACGATTTATTTGGTATCATTTTAAACCGGTATTGGTATTTTCTCCTTGCACGTCTCAAATGACATGGCTGCCCCTTTGAATTTACTGTTTTTTTTATGATTCTGTTTTAATTTAATTAAAATTTTATTTTTATGTAGAGTACAGGCCTCCTTATATAATTAAATGTTATTTTAGCTAGGAAACGTTTTTTTTACTATTCAACAATTTTTTAGCAGGAATTACATGGACTAAGGGTTGAAAATTGAATTTTAAAAACATTTATTACTAAAACACTTCAAAATACAATTATAAGTTTATCATAAAAATGCTAACAAGCGACTAATGAATTACTATTTTCTTTGTTAGATGGAAGTCCATATCCGGAGATAACAATATTGTCTGGCCAGATCGGGTTTCATCGTATCAGCAAAAGTCTTAAGATAATTCACGTTTGATTTCGTTTTTTTCCTTTTTTTTATATCTTAGTTCAATATAAATCGATATACGATTGTACCATTTATCATCAAAGTCATTTAAAATTTAAGTAAAATTTTCTTAATTACTTAATCGCTTCACTGCGCAATTTTGCTGGATATTCATTTTCTCTGTCAAACAGAAAATATTTTTACTTTAAAATTCATTGTTGCTTTTCTCTTTTGTTAAAAAATTATAATTTTTTTTTTTGAAGTTGAACTTAAATATCGAATTGTCTTTGGCCAGGACAATTCGATAGTCATCATTTTACCTAACTATTTTAACATATATTTGATTACTATTGGTTAATGTTAATTATCACAATTTCTTATTTTATTGATTTCTCCATTTGCTGTTAGAAAGAATTACTGATACTCACTATTGTAGTTTTTCATTTCATTCAGCTTATCATTTATTGTAAAATTCACCTTGTTAAATTGTTATCATTTGTAATATTTTGAAATACAGTTGCTTCATTTTATTGATTTTGTCATTTGTTAAAATTCATTTCACTTTCATTTATAATATTTTGAATTATTGTTATAATTTAGTCATTTTTCTGTGAATTTATTCGTTTTATTCATTCAACTAATAATAGTTCTGTGAAGGATAGTTCGGGATTAGTCCACGTGTTAACATCTCACTTGGTGTGTCTTTGAACAACAATTTTGAGTAAATCAGTGTGGTTTTGTCTTGCGTGTGACCAAACCTATGTTTTTTTTGAATCAATACTGTTGGCGAAATAAGTTTTCGATTTGACATCAGAACTTTTTCTTTGTTTGCACGTAAAACGTTTTAGGGAGCCGTTGGCTCATAATTGCTACAATTGAAAAGCGCCCAGGGAGCATCTTTAAGATCATTTTCTGGAAGAAACATCCACTTGGCCACATCCAACTGATTTCCGTCTCGTGAGAATACCACACACCAGCTACCTTCGGACTATCCTGGTAACCAACTTAATGCACCAAGAAGTGCAGAACGTTGAACATTTTTTTTAAACGTTAAATAAATTCATTACAGATTATGACTATAATTTTCTTTTGACACCTTTCCAGGAAATGATTTTATTTGTTTTACTTATCAACAAAACAATTTTATTTATCTAGTAGGGGATCAACTTGTCGGGATCCTTCAGACTGACATTTACAGACAAGTGGCGCTCTGGCAATGTTTTTTTGTAATATTGTCAAAAGTCGATTTTAACTCACTTATTCATCCTGATTCATAAATTAGAGCTAGGTATAATTACTATAATTATCAACAATTTGTAACTTAGGTCTCATGCTGCTAAAAATTGGTTACAAAGTACATGGTGAATGATTATCGATTATTAATCAAGTAGCAGTATAGGACATTATTACATTATGAGTGAAATAATCGTAATTAGCGTTCCCATTATTTGAAATACCTATTGCGCATAAGTAGCTCTCAAGTTAACGTTGACGGTATTAGCGCCTCACGTTATCGGAACTCCCTAATATTTAGACTTTCTTGGAGACTATATCTTCATGAAGATTACCCATATTGCCGAAGACCCCTTAGAGTCAAAGGATTTTATAATTTTTTGAATGAATATATATTTAATATTTTGAAATTGTTATCGATAAAAACCTAGGTAAGCATAAAATTATCAGTAGTTTAAATATATTTAATTTTTTAACTAAGGGTTAATTGAATGTCTCAAACTTGGAAAATATTTACACATAATTCGAAGTCTCTTTAGTCAGGTGTTCTGCTTCCATTTGATCAAACCTAATTTGAGAGAGAGAGCTATTCAGCAGATATTCACTTTTAGACCAGTAATAATTACAGCTTTCAAAAAACATATGTATTTATTACTTACTTTATACAAAACCAAAACATGATTTATGAAACAAGGCGTTTCAGAAATAAGTACAAGATATCATTGGCGTGATTACAAACTTAATTTATATAATCATGTCCCATTTGATATTACTTCTGTTATTTTTTCTGATAGTATACAAACTAAATGTTGAAGAAAAGAAATAATATTTTTTGACCTTAATTTAACATTTTTAATTTTGGACATTATAAACGCCTTGTATAATGAAGTTAATGACTTAAATAAATACGCCCTCCAATTTTTTTAATATTTATTTCTGAAATACCCAGTATTTTAAAAACAAATATATAAGAATGTATATACTAGTCGAAATTGCGAAATATCACAGAAGCGTCGGGCATCATCACACCAGTAAATAATGTTTGTATGGAATCGTGGAAAATAACGCCATCGGTAGACGGAAGCATCGCCTGGGAAACAATGCTTGTCCTACCTGAAATGTTCCCTGACTGCCGCAATTCTTTAAGTTCTTTAATTTTCCTAAAGAATAAACCAACAATTATTTAAAAACCTTTCATACCTTTTTTATTATTTATTTTTTAATTTGATACCGAAAGGCAAAAACAGCTGTTTAAAGATTGTGCTTGTATAAGTCTATACGATAATGATGTAATGAAGTTAGTAATTACCGTTAATAATAATTCCCAAAACTCCGTTCTTTTAAATATATTTTTTTAAATATTAATCTAATTCCAGTTAACGCATTATACCTCAATCCATAGCGCTAACCGAACCATTTATGGTCCCACTTTGTTCAGTATCAAAGAAAATAAAGGAATACCTAGAAAGTGCGCAAACTATTTCGGTCCAGATTTTCAAAACTTATTACCCGCTTAGGTGCGCTGATTGTACAAAATGGCGCTGGCTTCCTTTTCCTTCTTTCACATGCATTAGTGTTGTTGTTGTTCCTGTCTTGTGAAGTACTTGTGTTCCTCTAGCGTTAGATACTTGTGATTGATTATTATTTGTATTTAATACTATATTGTAAGAAATGGAAGATAATTGCGATAAAAGAAGAAAAGAGTTGGTGTGCCAGAAATTGCAAAAATATATAAAAAAACGCAATGCACCGATTCCCTAAAAATCAGCCTGACATTTCTAAAATTGCTACTATTTTCTCTTTTATTAATGAAATATTTTTGTAGAAAATTTACTTTTTATAAGACACTGAATATGAATATGTAATACATTAAAAGAGATTATATAAATGTATGTTTTATTTAAACGATTTCCTAGGTTGAATTATATAGTATTTCCCTCTGATGTTATACTAAATTATAACTGTCTTCCATATTTTGAAATAACTCCACATACTTAATAATCAGGAATGTGAAAGTTCTAGCTGTAATTTTGTAAAAATATGAATTAATACACAATTACACTTAAATGTCAACTGTAATTTTTAATTCGGAGGTTTCTGTAATAATAGTTTAAAAAGTCAACCTATAGATGGCGACAGTATTGACAAGCTTGCACGTTCAAATGCCAGTCTGCTCAGCTTACTGCCGGAATTCAAGCATTTCCTCCTGATCATATAGTAAGGTGTACGCAAGATTTTAATAGGAGTGGAGAAAATATTGTTGGATCTCTCACCAGCCGTGGTACAAACATAAATTGTATCCGGACTGTGGTAACAATAATAAAATATTATCATTCCTAATCTACGCCACTGTTTATCAAAATAAACCTACCACCGCTACAAGCGATCGTACCACGACAAGCGACCACACCACGATCACAAGTAACGGAGTAGGTGGACCTACCAGCGGAATGGTATAAATTAAGGTGCAGACAAGAAATTCATCCCCCCACCTTCATGGGACACCAAGAAAGCTCTATCTCCAACCACATCCTGCTCACAGACAGATGCAGGGCTCAGGTCGAGGATAGCTGCTTCATTGGGACCTCCATCACCTCAGATCACAAAACCTTAATGTTCGAAGCCTCAGCATGTATCCTAGGGAAAAACTCCGCTCCGGGCCCTGACCATATCAAGAGACAAGCCCTTAAAAACCTTCTCGAAACCATTCTCCATATCCTCACTATCTTCATGAACTCCTGCCTTCAGCACTCACACTTTCCAATCTACTGGAAATCCGCCCATACTATCCTTATCCCTATACCTCAGAAATACCCAATATCCTCCAACTTCTGCAGACCTATATCCCTGACGAATCTTCTGGCTAAGCTCTTTGAAACACTACTCAAGGAGAGAGTATCTGGGACTTTCTGGATGAAAGAGGAACGATCCCACAATTCCAACATGGATTCAGGTCTGATCACTTCACCCAAGATGCACTAGCGAGACTCCACATCCTAGCAAAAAAATCTCTCAACCTTGGTCACTGTACATCGGCAGTCCTGTTTGATGTCCAGAAGGCTTAGAGTCAAATTGGGAAACTCCCTTTCAGATCCCTTCACTCCCAAAGCGGGAGTCCCTCAGGACTCCGTCTTAGCTCCTGTCCTCTATGTCATATATACCCATGATATTCCCCAACATCCTTCCCATAGCCAAGATATCCAACTATACGCTGATGATGACACACAAATATCAGCTTCCACTCCTTTTACCAGAGCTCTAAACACCAAAACTCAACAACTCCTCAATCGATTCGCCCGATGGTATAGCAAATGGAGGGTTACCCTGAATCCCCAAAAAACCCAACTCATTATATTGAAACATCCTATCTACTCACGAAAATCCAATCAAAACCTCAATGACATCAACCTTGGGCTCTAGGGAGTATGTTTCACGCATACACTCAATTGGGGAACTGAAGTCCAAAGAACTCTAGACTTACAAATCCTACATCGTTTTGGAAAATGGAGCCCTCAACTTCTCCACTCTCTCTCCTCGTCTCGTGCACACCGTCACTGCAGCAGAGAAGATAATCCTTAGGATGATGGCCCACCTTCCCTGGCGCTTCCCATACAGTCAAATTTACGAACATACTAATATTCCTACAATCATTTCCAGATTCAAGAAGCTCCAAAAAGGGTACGTCGGGAGAATACTGGAGAGCACTAACACCCACGTACAAGAAACGCTAACGACCAAATGGACAGTTGATAGGAATAGACGAACAATCCTCAGGAAACCAAAGAAGAAATGTACCCAACCCAATCTCAGGATCCTTAGCGAAGCAAGAGACGACATGAATCTCCCGGACGAGCTCCTGGGTCTTTTGGAGGACGCCCCCCTTAGCCTCCGACCGACCACCACCGACCACCACCGACGTCGAAGATCCACCACTGCCCGCCGCTTTGAGCCTCCCAACCTGGAAGGCTAGTAAGTATCAATCCCACATACCATAAAATATCTTAAGATAATTAACACATTCTATTTCAGATCAACAGCCGCCACTGTATCCTTGAAAAGGAGAACTTCTCTCCTACAGCAGGGTACAAGGAAACAACACAAAACAGCACAAATTAACGAGGAGGGGAGAGTCGGTTCTCTCTAGTGTGTTGAACTGGAAACTCCCCGAACAGTACGTGTTGAGTGCTGTACGATTACTAGTCTTTCCTGACGAACGTGTTGAGTTTGTTAAACCAGTAAACGCGTTGAGTTTACAAATATCGCGACAGACGAGTTGAGTCTGTTATTTTCGACCGACACGCTGAATATATTCCCTCATAGGAGAAGTATTGAGATTAATACGTTGAAATTGTGGATAAACGACTTCATTTCTGGAGGCCAGGACTCGACTTCACCTTGACGATCGTGACTCTAGAGAGACGACGATCCAGACCGCCAGCTCGTCTGATCGACTATACATACGCTTGAGAGGCCGCCTATACCTGTATACCGTTATTTATTTATTTTTGAATGTATCTTTTTAAATTGTTTTACGTTTAGTGTACAGAGAGAGAGAATAAAAACTTTATTTTGAACCTTGCCTTCTGAATTACCCGGACTCATATTACATATGAACCAGATTAACACGATCGAATATAGAGAAGTGTCCCGGAAAATAAACCAGTGAGATATTGTAATTGGTAAAGATTCGTTATTGATTGCTTTACAAAGTTCTATTTCTCCATTAGATCGCTGGGTATTTGTTTAAGTACATTTGAATATAAGGACGGATTCATGATCACTTTCATTTATAGGGCACTAATCGTCAGTCAGTTGTTAAAGTGCGCCCTCTAGTTTTCGACGCTGTATCATTTGTTGGTCTCCCACAGCGTACTATTTGTTGGAATATTTATGGAAGTATATTTGAATATACGGGGGATTAATGGTCAGTATCATTTGATGGGCCCCCACAGGCACTGATCGTCAGTCAATTATTACACTGCGCCCTCCTCTAGTTTCCGACGGACGGTATCATTTGTTGGGCTCCCACAGGGTACTATTCGTTCGCATATTTTTGGAAGTACGTTTGAATATAGGAGGGATTGATGGTCAGTGTCATTTGTTGGGCTCCCACAGGGTACTAATCGTCAATTAGTTGTAAAAGTGCGCCTTCTAGTTTCCGACAGACGGTATCATTTATTGGGCTTCCACAGGGTACTATTTGTTGGCATATTTTTGGAAGTATATTGAATTTACGAGCGATTTCCGGACAGTGTGATTCGTTGGGCTTCACACAGAGTACTATTTCTCGGAATGAAAATAAAGTATTGGAGATCAATAAGTTAGAAATACTCAACCAGCATCGACTGAAATAGAATTTTGTCCGCGTTTAGGACCTAAACATATTAGTCTAATTCATTTCCATTATCGTTGTCGCCGCTTGTAGATCCGTCGCTTATGGATTTCCGGCAATAAAGCTCTGATATATCCAGTAGCCGTGAGAACCCGTCGTGCATTTCACCCAGTTATTTACGGCTAGTCTATCCCGTAGCTCAGTAATTACTGCTTCAGCTTTAGAACCGGTTGCACCATCTCACCCATTCTTGCCGGATATATGACGCTTTTCTCTTACTTGGTGTTATTTTTTTTATTATTTATTCATTGAATAATTATTTAACGCAAAAAATAATCAGATACTCAACCTATTAGGATAAATAAAGTGTGTCCTCCAGGACCCTAACGAGTTTGTTAATACCATAACGACCCCTGGCG
Source organism: Neocrepidodera transversa (assembly GCA_963243735.1). Taxonomy (NCBI): domain Eukaryota; kingdom Metazoa; phylum Arthropoda; class Insecta; order Coleoptera; family Chrysomelidae; genus Neocrepidodera; species Neocrepidodera transversa. The sequence goes on along the minus strand of OY725342.1, from coordinate 24,567,003 downwards.
ACCCGTTACCGTAACGACGAAAGAGCGTTACAATAACAAAAAACACTAAATTATAATAATTGTCTAATTTGGAGTTTATCCGTATACTACTGCACCATTCTACTTGAAATTATTTTATAAGTGAAATAAAGGTAAAATTAAAAGTAACATACGTACTTATTTTTTATATTTAACGGGCAACTTGTCACAAACTTTCTTCCCTTGGTGGGTATGTTAGTTCCGATGTCTAAGGTATAACATGGACAACTCGCACAATAGCATGGATCGCATTCGGCTAGGTCTGAAGATTTGCGCTTTTCTTTTTTATCCGTTTTTTGTCCGTCATCTCGTTCATAATCTACAGAAAAATTAAATTTTTATCGATAAGCCAATAACTAAAATCGATAGATGACACTTAATTACGAAAGATAAGATCTTTCAGTAATACGTGAATTTTCTTAATTAGCTATATACACTAAGGGCCTTTTTTACAAGTTCGGTATAACTGTTAGTTTTGCTATACCAGGAATAAATGATTAGGCGTTTATTTATCTTATCCCTAGAGTAGCTTATTCTATACAGGCGCGTATTCTGTGGTTTATTTGAGCATTGAAAAAGATTCCCAGCGCCAAATAATCGACTTGATGCAGATCAAGAAGACAAAAATAAAAATTCTGACTAATGTAGCCAATTTAGGTAAGCACCCTATTCTATAAAATAAGAAGAGAAGATTCCTATAATTTATATGATATGCTAATAGCAGCAAAATATTCCTTTAAAATGAGGGTAATTTTTTTTAAGAAGATAAAATAACATCATTATTCGTATTAGTTATTAAAAAATCTCTGAATCGAACCCAATCCATCTGGGTGAAAGCCAGTAGATAACAACATGCTATTTGGGCAAATAACAACAAGGAAAGACTAAGGGTGTTTTCACGCAATGTAATTAAATAAACTCACACATATCCCAGACCGGCTCCGGTTTACCGGTGTGTGTATGAACACGCCCTGACGGTACCGTCAAGATAAATGGCAAATACAAAAGGAACGATGTTTAAAAAGAGAAAAATGCTGTACGATTTTATTATTCAGATCACCTCTATGGTATGATGCACTTAAACGGAAAAGTACAAGAATTTATTAAACGGCACACAGTGAAACGCGTTACTAAGAGTAATGAGTGCATATTGAACAGTATCAATATGCTAACGGAGGCAAGGAAAATACTCTACAATAGAAATGTCGGAAATACAGAAAGAACAAAGGAGGAAGAGAGAGAAACAAGATCAGAGAAATGAAAAGAGCAATGATTAAAATAAGCGAACAAGGATGGATAAAATCATAATCCACACCTGAAGAGGTGGGTAGAATACAAACATATAGCGGACTATCTACCTAACTCAATTCCTGTCGGAACATGTCTCTATTCATTTATATGCTGTGGAAAAAAACCACACCCCGAAACACACCTTACTGGAATATCCGATATGGCAGAGAAAAACATCGCGAGCGGTAACAGGGAGGAAGATTTATAAACAAAAAAATTATGCCAGAGGGGACAGAAGAGTGGAAAACAATCCACTATTTAGTACTCCAGCTAATGTAGAAAGAGAGATGACGGAAAGAGTAAAGTAGGCTGAACTAGTCGGTTAGAAGATCCGAATCCGAGACGCTGAGGCAGGTACTAAACAATTATACTGGCGTCTTGGATAGACCGGTGGGATTTTAGTGGGTAGTGCAAAAGGACGAGATCGACACTCCTTTATATAGGGTGTTTCATTGGGAAAGTGACATACGTCAACTGCAGATAGGGGACACCTAGGCGATCTCAAAAACCCCATACTTAATGGGTCTAACTACTTTAATAACCAAGATACGAGGTATTTTATCAATTTTGCCAATTTCTTGCATGGTTCATAACTTTCTAAGCACACTGTATATTTTCATGATATTTGGCGGACATATTTTGTTTAAAGTGTCCAATCGATCAATAAATTTACAATAAAATAAATCCAGGTCCGGATTGAAAAAAATATTATAAAATATTCCGACCCGAAAACAACACCCTGTATAACAGATTTTTTTTAAATAGATTCTGTATTTGCAAAGAGCACGAAAAATTAAATTTAGTGATATACTTTGCATTTTCGGCAAAATGTTTTTTCTTGTAAAATTTTGAGTTGGAATTCTGAAATAGTGTGTAATTCTAATAGCACTATGGACAAAATGGACAAATATTCTTAATGAAACTATAAAGATTCTTAAGTACTCAGTATATAGATAGATACTTATAGTAAAAATTATTTTATTTACCTGTTTCCTGAATAATTTCCGAAGGAACGTTAGGTTTCATATCTTTTTTATCATTGCCTGCTTCCATTTCATCTTCTCGATTGATTTTTTCTTTTACATCTGCCTGATCTGTCTCCTCTTGATCTACATTTTCGTCTTCTTCTTGTTTCTCCTGTTTAATTATAAATGTTTGCACAGGTGCAGAATCTTTTGACATTTTAGGATAGGATTTTTCTAGCACTTTTTTTCGAACAGGTATAGAATCTTTTGGTGATACGTGTTTAGACATTTTACGATTTGATTCTTCAACAACTTTCTTTCGAATAGCTATAGAATCCTTAACAATAACTGGATTGAGTTTACTCGGTGTATCTTCAATAACTTCCACCAGACCGTCACCAACTTCGTCTTTACTATGTTTGGATTTAGCTAGATGCTCTTTTTGTACGTATATGGAATCTTTTGCTACGGTTTGATTTCCTTTTTTCTTCAAACCCACAGAATCTTTCGGTACTACATTGCTTGGTATTTTTTGCTTGCTCTTCTTTAAAGTCTCTTTCCTTACATACACGGAATCTTTTATCACAGTAGGGTTTAATTTATTTTGATCATGAGTAGTAGATGATTTTTTACTTAGTTGTAGCGAGGTTGTTAGTAACACGTCTAATTCTGATTGATGTGGTGTTCTCTCTTTTTTCTTCGCTAGTTGCATTTTGTGATAGTCTATAGATTCTTTTTGCGTATAAGGTAAATCCATGATTATCATGTCGAATTCTTCCAAATCTTCTTTGACTTCTTTTGGTAAAGCTTCTTCGTCATCTTCTCATAAAAAATATATATTTGGTAATAAATAAAATCAAATAAAGTAGATAAAAGTTATTGTTTTAATATACGTTGTGTGTTTAGAGTTTTCAAAAACAAAACTGATAGAACGGCTTTGTCCGTCCGTTAGCTTAATTCAACTCGAGAATAGTATACAATGCAGTTATTGGCCTTGGATCAAATGTGTTTGCATAAGGACAAGCATACGTAGCGCTAAGTCGAGTGAGATCTCTTGATGGAGTCCTAATCGAAGACTTGGACTGTGCGAAGTTAAGGGGCAAGAAGCCATGTACATTTGATATTTAAGTTATGTTACGCTAAATAGAAATTGATTGGTGAAAGTTTGAAGATGTTAAGAAGTTGACGAAGTATTTCCAGATATCATGGAAACAATAAAAATAAATAAAACTTGTTTAAATTTATAAATAAAAAACTGTCTTAAACTATTATAAAATAAAAATATTATTTTTGAAATAAAGATTCAATAATCTTTATTTTAAAAAGAAAATATACAAGTAGAGAAATGTCCACTACACCATGTGTCAAAGAAATGGAAAGACTAAGATCCACACCACGAGATTAACAAGACTTGATCATAGAATAACTTGCATGTACAGGGTTATTCATTATAAATGTCCCAGCCCTTACCATAGATATTATTTCATAAACAAAAAATTTTTTCAAATAAAAGTTGTGTGGTTATAAACTAATTTTATTATATCGTTAAGAAAACTACAGTGGCGTGCGTAGTTTAGGGGACACAAGAAATTTTTTTTTTTTTTTTAATGAGACACCCTGTATATTATTGAATTTTTGAAAAGATGTTTTTCTTCTGATTTCAAAAATATACCATATTATACCCCTGTCTTACACCGTTCTTAAGATATTAAAGGATAAATATAGTAAATTAAACTAGTTGCTATAAATATTGAAAAGTTAATATTATCAAAGAAAGCTATGAAAATCACAACTGTCATGTTTATTAAATGTCATATTTTTATTGAAACATTCAAAATGGTTTACAGTGTAGAAGAAAAAATTATTATAATTATGGTAAGGGCTGGGACATTTATAATGAATAACCCTTTACAATAGCTGGACTATATTGAAACTTGACCTGTAATAATATGGCTCTATTATAAATTAATATGATATCATATGATAAAGTGCTTCCGGGTCGCACTCTAAAAGGCAAGACCCACTGATAGACGAGTGGTCTATATTTTTACCACCAAAAAAACATTAAACTTCAAAAGAATAGCATGGTCGAAAAATCGATTTAAATATTTGACAAGACGTAAAAGTATAAAATAATACTATATAATAGTATATTATATTACTAGGAGTAGAGGGCGCATATTATTTGTTAAACTCAGTTTATTGCTGAGGCGCCATAACCGAGGAAGTGTAATCTGACCGAAACACAAATAATGAAACCTTCTTTTCCGAGTAATATATACTATTTTTTCTTCAAACTTAAAGATAATTCAAGTTATATGTAGTAGCAAAAATGAAAATAAAGAACTAATCATGTAAAATGGTTGAATTCGTGATGTGACATCAGCATACCTTTCGTTGCCATCAATTGTCATCGAAATGAGAAATACAAAAAGTAATTTGCAATCTGTCACATAAGATTAATTAGCCTGTTTACTCGAAAGATTTTAAAAAATCCACCAGAGGCAGCGCTAGTGGGGTACCATGTTTTGATTTCCCTAGTGTAGTAACGTTAAACGGGGTATGGGACGAAAGCGGCAATATTACCTGAGTTGTACTAAAGGCAACATTACACCGAGTCCGGCGGCGTGCGACACGTTGACATACGGCAGGCGAGCGTATACGTCGAACAACATACGAGTCTTTCCACCAAGCACGTCGCGTTAGTTGCTTTTTTGACGGCAAACAATATGGTGTATCTTTCAAGAGAATCAAAGCGTGCACTATCACTATATTTAGTAAGAAAACGCCGAAAGAGGTCTGCAAGGTACTGGATTCATCCTATAAATCAGTTAAGAATTGAGTGCGGAGAATATCATCATTTATGCAGTGAGCTTGAAAATTACCCGGAACGATATTTAAAATATTTTAGAATGACAAAATCCCAGTTTGACGTTCTTCTTTCTCAATTATAAAACGTAATTTCAAAGCAAAATACCAACTTTCGAAAATGTATTGGTGCAAGAGAAAGACTTGTAACCTTAAGGTAAGTAGAATTACTAAAGGCTATTACATTATATTAAAAACATTTATTCAATAAACCAAAACATTATTATTAAATTATAACAAGTAATAAAAAAGTAGATAGAAAACCTTAAATTATAGAAACGTCCAACTCCCAGACGACTCATCTGGCTGCCACGGTATCTGAGTTTCACTTCCTATCGTGGGACTTAAGAGGTTTCTAGCTATAGAAGTGAAAGTAGGCTCTGAAGCTGATGATAGCGCCCTATCCTGATTCTTGCAAGATTATTTTTTCTCTGATTTAAACGTTTTAGTATAGCTAGGCAACTCAACAGAAAGTGTTCATCGGGATACGCTTCTTTTGTAATAATTTCTAATAGTTTCCAATCTGTGTCATCTCGTTTTCTTTTATTTGGAGCTTCTTTTTTCTCAGCGAATTTTGAAGTACTAGCTCGAGGTGTTTCAGTTTGAAGAACTACATCAGACTTTTCATGTTGAACGGGGTTTTCAGATTCATGATTTAATGTGCTGTCCTCGATTTCGCCCATTTCTTGCGACTGTGGAATAGTTTGTATCTCTATACCGGAAGTACAGTTCAGTTCATCAATAGTTTTCTCTGCAGGAGAAGTACCCTAGCAGTACGAATTCATTTAATAAATTACTCTTTATATTTTTATGATATATTTTATATTATTTTCTTGTATTTTTAACCCTAAATTTGTCAAAAATCAACAATAAATCAATAAAAGAAGTTTGCTGATAGTAATTATTCAATGTGTATTTAATACTTACCTAGTTTTAATTCATGTGACACTTCTTTCCACGCATCTTCGCGTGTATTTGAGTTTTTGTAGACATTGAGACGTTTATCGTATAGAACAGGCCGCTTTTCCACTTCGATAATTATCAATTCCTCCATTTTTCCCTACAAAACACCACGGCGAATCGGATTCAACTGATGCCCAAACCAAAACACACGTCGACGTGTCGCGTCGTGACGTACGTCATTTGACGTACCGTACTAGGTGGGAGGTCAACCAAGCAATTGCATAGAAAATAAAATATATGCGTTGACGTACGTCAACGTGTCGCACGCCGCCTGACTCGGTGGAATGTGGCCTTAAGTCGGTGGTACGATTGCGCCGGTTATTTTAGGTAGTCTACCAATCCCAAGGAACGATTGCGAGACAAGAACATATTTCAATCAAAAATAAGGAATATTTTTTACAGTTTAAAGTAAGTTGAATAAATTTAATCCAAGATTATTATATGCATAAAAAAATATATTTTAGCAAATTATACATACACACAAAATCTAAAATAAACTGTTATAATGATACGAGGATGCTTTTACAAAATTATACATTTATATTATGTTTTCTTTATATTTTCAACTAATTCTTGTAAATATATTCCTTTTTTTGTATTTTTTATTTGAAATTACTCTTTTCAAATGTATACTATTTAATTTAACGTATACATTGGTTTGGTACTCATTTAAAATGTAAAAAAAATGTAAAATATTTGAGTGTGCTTGGTAAAAACATTTATTAATCGCCAAATGAAATGATTCGAAACAGTTTGTAGATCTTTGCGAAGTGGCCGACTCACATGCCCAAATTTTAGAGGAAAACGGGCTTTATCGTTAATGGATGAATATAAAAATGTCAATCCAAAAATCCAATGCAATATTTGGCCTATTTGTGAATTTTAATTTTTATACTCTGTAATTAAACCTAATTGTTACATTTTTCGCATCCAAGCTTGAGACAAGTGAAAAGAACAGCCAATCAATGTTATCTGTGGCCAAATTTCTTTTACTGCACAATGGATTCCATTTTCAAAATCGGCTTCTATTTCACTGTAACATTATTTCCAATGAGTTTAAATGCTGTTGAATATGACAATTTACGTTTAACTGGTAATAAACAAAAAACTAGATGAACGTAGGTAATGTCCATTTTTTAGGGCATGTAAAGTAAATAACTGACAAAAATATTGAGGGGCATAATCCAATGTACCATCTAAGTAAAGCACAGAACACGAACTTAAAAATTTTAAATTCCTTAAACATAACAATTTTACAATATTATATTTTCTAATACAAATTTTCTTTTTTACTTGTTACTATATTATGTTTATCAATTATTTTTTGAGTTTCATTAATTTCGGATGGTAGTTTTGGAAATATAGATCTCCGCTGCCGATACAAACATTTTCGAATATTGGAAACATCTCCAGTATTAATATTTTGTAACAATTCGGAACCTAGCCAATTCTTGTTCGATTAATTTGGAAGACCTTTCACATATATCATTCGCAGCTTTTCTCTTAAGGTTGTTACGAAACGCTTCAATTTTCACTTTCTTAGGTTGAAGATGAATATGTTCCACAAACGTATCTATAAATTTTTTTTATTACTTTTCATATAGCTACATAAATATAAGTAATAAACGTACCTACTTAAAACCAAACTCGTCGATTCATCCATATATAATTTTGATCGACAATTTTTATTTGTACACCTCCACTTCACACCTTTTTCAGTTTTTCACATAAACGAAATTTAAACTTTTCATAAATGATAAGAGGTTTGCCACGTTTATTAAATTTTTTTCCATGATACAAATCTCATATATTGAACGCAAAATAAAAGAATGAATGAAAGTTTTAAAATAATCCTATTATAGTAATTTTAGGAAATTCCATTAAAATCTTTAAAGAAATAACCCTTAATCAAATTCAAATTCAATATTGTGACCGGCGTTATCATCCCATAGGATTAAATTATTCTCCGCGTTAAAAGTACTTTAAAAAAATATTATTTACCGAAAACGATGTACCAGAAGCAAAATTGAAATTAGCCAAAGTACAAGACCATCTTGTAACAAAGTTACTTTTTTCCGTATTATTTAAAATATATAAATTAAATCGCGCACGGCACTGGAGTAAAATTAACTTAAGATTGTGAATAAAAGGCCAGACGTACCAGTTGAACCTTCGCCAGGCAGATGGAGACACTCTCGTCTCTGCTTCTTAGACGCTTAAGTCCGTATCGAGTATGGCAATTCATTCCGTAGTCGGCAGCTGCAGAGGCAGCCAGACGTCCGACTTGCTGTGGTCGTCCCAATTGGAGCAACTTTAATTATACCCGAGTCCAGAACCGTCAGTCCGACTACACCACGCCTGTATCGTCCGTTACACACCTTTTTCTTCGCCGGAATTTTGGTAATAATAAAAGTTTTATTTATTGAATCTTATTTGTTTCCAGTTTCAACATCCCAGCAGCTAATACCCAGGTAATCAACCCAAGTAGGGCAAGTAAGACCGCCCTTCTGGCCGCCAGTGATTTTGGTCGATACCATAACGACCCCTGGAGTACTTTCTTTCTCCACTGACGCTGCCCGTGTAGTTTCCTTCACACTATAAACGGAAGGTGGCGCCCGAGGCAATCCGAAACCTGGACTAAGGCGCTAAAGTGACCTGTAACGACCGAACTGTCGTTATAAAGATTGAACCGACCATCCTAGAGAGCCAAAACCACCGTAGAACGCTTCAGAGGACCGAAATATACCGAAATCCGGCAAAAACCGCTGACCTGTCAGTTTGACAGATTGTCCATTTTACTCAAAGAGAGCCCGAAACGCCTTCAAACTGATCCAGAGGCCAAAATACAGCAAAACCCGTTGAAAACATCCGACCTGTCATTTTGACAAACTGAAAAAGGTTTACGAGGTCATAGAATCGATTGGCAATATCCGTTTTCAAATCTGAGAAGCCGTTCTCAAGATACAAGGGTCTAAGCCGTAATTTTGATTTATAACGAGAAACAGCGAAGAATTCCGAATAATACCGAGCCAGATAGACTTCAGAGTGCGCAGAAGCACAAATTTTCACCTGATGACCGCTATTGGAATTGGAGAGTCGAGTAAGGCGTCCGAGGCACCGTAATGCAGTCACTGATGGTAGAGGACTGGCGTGTCACTTTCGATGGTACTGACGATCCCGCCGCATTTCTAGAAAGACTAGAGGAAATTCGAGAGTATTATGGAATCACCGCCGACAGACTCCTGCAGGTCATGCCCGACCTACTACAAGAGACGCCAGCTATGTGGTTTAGGAATAACCGACGATATTCGTCCACCTGGGAATATTTTTGCACCGCCTTTCAAATTTTTTTCTTTCCTGTCAATAACCGCATTGACCTAGAAGTCGCCATCAGTAGGAGGACACAGCAGCTAGAGGAAACCGCTACCTCCTATATCACCGACCTGCAGACGCTTATTCGCCGACGTGGAGGTATAATGCCAGATCAAGAACTGAATTACTGCGATCAGAGATCGAACTAGCCCAGACGTCAGTTTTACCTACCCCACCCCGCATCATTACGCTACCTCCATACATATCCTTTCCACCTACTCCGTCTATTCCGTATATGACCAATTCTACCCCACAGTCTTCCCCATTTAGAAATACTCCTACCCCCTACCACAAACATTTCCTACCGCCTCCGTCACGCCAGGAAATAACGTAGACCGTACTGAGACAAACCAGCAACCCCAATCACTAGAGGATCCACAGAGAGGAATGAAGAGTGTTGGCGTTGTGGCCAGACGCGACATGTGAGAAGCCAATGTAGAGAGGCGCCCCGGATCTTTTGCTCAAGATGTAAAAGAGAAGGAATCATGTCCCGTTACTACCCTTGCCGCGGTCGGAACAACGGCTAGAGCGCTGCCAAGAAATGAGACCTGTGCAGCAACGCCCTTATGATGCCGCACCCATCATATCGTATGAAAACAGTCACCCGCAGTTACCCGTCGTCATGCTAAGTGGCACCAGTGATTCCGTTATGTAGAAGATCGGATAGATGAATAATGGACAGAGACCGTAACCATCCCAGAGATCCAGCAAGTAGGATCAGTCTTAATCTGCACCCAGGACAACCTCTCAGCTCCAGATACAGAGGGTGGAAGTATAGAAAAAAACGGCCCCGTCAGAAGCCGGACCGAATTTACCTGAAGATAAACCTCCTGTCAACGTTGCCAGTGCCCCTACTCCGACCAGCATAGGACCTGCCAGACTGTAGATTTTCACACCCCTTCGACAAAAGACACCAGCCGAAGAAGTTGCCGTACAAGTTTTATTTTTAGTTAGTTATTTTGGAACAGGCGTACCTACCCCGAATATAGGATTCGTTTCACTTTATTTCTTTTTTCAAGATATTTAGTTAAGGTATAAAAAAAATGTATGTAATAATTTTTTTTCTCCCGAATTAGGAAGGGTGTGTAACAAAGTTACTTTTTTCCGTATTTTTTAAAATATATAAATTAAATCGCGCACGGTACTATAGTAAAATTAATTTAAAATTGTGAATAAAAGGCCAGTCGTACCAGTTGAACCTTCGCCAGGCAGATGGAGACACTGTCGTCTCTGCTTCTTAGATGCCGAAGTTCGTATCGAGTAGTGCAATTCAAACCGTTGTCGGCAGCTGCAGAGGCAGCCAGAAGTCAGACTTGCTGTGGCCGTCCCAATTGGAGCAGCAGTGCAGTCCATCAACCTTTTAGACACAGGTCAAGTTGAAGCCAACTTCAATTATATCCCGAGTCCAAAATCGTCAGTCCGACTACACCACGCCTCCAAGCCAATCGTGCCTGTATCGTCCGTTACACACCTTTTTCTTCGCCGGAATTTTGATAATAATAAAAGTTTCATGTATTTAATTTTATCTGTTTCGAGTTTCAATATACCAGCAGCTAATACCCAGGTACTTAAACCCAGTAGGACAAGTAAAGACCATGCAGTGGCCTTCACACTATAAACGGAAGGTGGCGCCCAGGCAATCCGAAACCTGGACTAAGGCGCTAAAGTGACCCGTAACGACCGAAGTGTCGTTACAATCTTGTCCGGGACTTGAAAGGATGGCTTGCATGCCGTGGTTTACCTGTTTCAGGTAATAAAAATGTACCCGTAGTAAGTTTACTTTTCGTTGACAGTTCATTTTATATTTTGTCAAAAATTTAAATATTTTTTTACACCGCGGGAGTATAAGTAGTCTTTTAGTCCCGCTTTTGTGGAAAGAACGTGTTAAAAATAAAACAATCGAATTATGCCTAAAATACAGACAGCTTTCAATGTACAATAATTTATTGATTTATAATCAGATTTTGAAACCGATGTGGCTTTATGGTATCCAGGTTTGGAGGTCTGTCAGCTATTCCAAACAATCTAGAACAAAGTATTACGGAATATAGTGCATTTTTTGTGATATGTTCGTAATTTTAATATTCACAGATATCTTCGAAAAACAACAATCAACGAAGAGATTACAAGGTTCGCTGGCAAGCATGAAGCCATTATCCATCTACATGTGAATGCAGAAGCTCTTCAGCTGCTGAACGACCAACATCACGTCCGAAGAATTGAGAGAACGAAGAAAATCGACCTTCTGTAGTGGTTTTGTGTAAAGTAGAGCAAAGTGCATGGGTGTAGTGTATGTAGTTTAGAAATCGGTTGTGTCATCCCAAAACTTTCCCGACGAGTATACACGAATAATTTTTCAGATGTTTAATGTTAAAGTTTCAAATTTTGACTTTTTTTTATTTTTGACAGGTGACAGTTAGAGAAATAATTTTGACTGTACTGAATAGAGTTTTTCAATGGTTTTTAAATGACATGCAAGTCGAATTTCGTATCATATTGCATCTGTCATTTTTTGATAGTGACACTTGCGTTTGACAGATGTACGAAAACTAATGGGTTCTTCCGACAGGTAAGCCAAATCCATATACCTAATTTCAGCGCAATCGGGTTAAACGTGTGGCCTCTATCGTGGAAGAATGCACATAGACTTACATCTGGAAATGGTCTTAATCATCTGAGGTGACCTCAAAATGGATGTTTCCATCTTTATCTCGAAAATTTTTTTTAGCTCGTTCACAATACTTTCCCTTCTCGGAGGTGGATCGGAAAAGTAAAATCTGGAAGATATGATTGGATTGGCTCTAGATGATAAGTACTTAGTTTTAAAAAGACTCAGATGCAAATTAATAGTCTTCTAAGATTAATTTCAATCATAGGAAAATAATCCAAGTGATATCTTTAAACATATATTTACTAAATGATTATAGTTTTTCCTTCCTAATATTATTTTCTAAAATAGGAAATAATATATAATTACTTCAATAAGATTTAAAACATTAAGCAATAGTTATTTAATAAAATGATACGTAATGTTTTCCATACGACGTTCTTTATCTAGAATATTGTAATATAAGAAACTATTTAAAATAATAAAATGCGGTATTGTGTTGTTTTCGTATTATATTTTAATTGTAATGGGAACCATCAGCATGGTAACTATCACTATGGTAAGCAGTTACTATGGTTATTTGTTTTCTTAATAGACGGGTTGGCGAGCAAAGCGAGCATGGAAACAGCTATGGAAAATATCACTGGTAACGAGTTGCTATATTAACCGGCTGCTATGGTAATCGTCTGCAATGGTAACCATCACTATGACAACAAGTTGCTATAATAATCATCACTAGGATAATCAGATAGAAAGATCTGCGTGTTACAGCCTACTCAGACAATTTCTTTACCAACTAACCAAGAAAATTACGATCCACTTGGAAGTTTTTTAACTAGAGATTCAATGTTTTTAGCACTTTTTACCCAAATTGAGTTATTAGACTTATTAAACAGAAAAATCGTACCTTTGTATAAGAAAAACAATCCGACGTCAATGGAAAATTATAGGCCTGTCACAATACCCTGTGGATTTTCAAAAGTATTTTAGTATTCTTTTCAGGATCGTCTTTGAAATAATTGAAATTTAGTGTCTTATGTGACCTAAGCAGGACATTTGATTCTGTCAATTATGACCTGTTATTAACTATGTTGGGAACTTACAGAATCAAAGGAAACTCATTGAAGTGTATTTCAACCAGAGCTGGGGCGTTAATCAAAAAAAGTAACGCGTTACTTTACCGTTACTTTTGCTAAAAAGTAACGCGTTAGATAAACGTTACCGTTACTTTTTTTAAAAAGTACGATTTATTCGTTACTTTCTAAAAGTAACGCGTTACTTTTCTATACACTCTTCTTTTTCCATGTCTTCTCGTTCTTTTATAGTCCATATCGCTGTTATTATTGTACATAGAAACAAAATTTTCAATTAAGTTGTTTGATATAAGCTTGATTTTTTAAAAGTTATCCAGAATACAGTGGCGCACGAAATCGACAGGGTGCAAAAAAATAATAAAAACATTTTACATCAAACAGTAGAAACAAAAGAGAAAAACATAGTTTTAAAGTAACGCGTTACTTTTTAGTAACGCGTTACTGTAACGAAGTAACGATTTCGCGTTACTTTCATAAAGTAACCCAATTACCGTTACTTTTGGCAGAATTTAAAAAGTAACGAAATTACTAGTAACGCGTTACATTTAGTAACGCGTTACTGAAAAGTAACGTTTTAGTTTAACTACTCCCAGCTCTGATTTCAACAGTATTCAAACTTCAAAGTATAATTCAAGCATGTTGGATATAAATAAGGGGGTTCCTCAAGGATCGACGTTGGGAGCTATAGATACTATTTATTTTATATATCAATAGTATATATTCTTTGATTGACTCCACTCCTTATGTCGCGTATGCTGATGATCTTTCTATTAAAATATTATCTAACGATTCATTAAAAGTACAATCCCCTTTTATAAGGTTCCATAATAGGCAGAATATTGTGTACGATATTAGTATTGAGGTAAATAATGATCATCTTGGTAATAGGTACACATGAGAATGTTCGTTTTCTTGGGATTCAAATTGATTAATTCCTTAACTGGAAGTATCATTGCAAAAAAATTAATGCGAAGATTAATTCGCTAAAATACCATTTTATTAATCCGCCAGAGGTGCTGGAGATTCAGCAGTGTGTATTTTGCTCAAGTTGACGCTCGACTTAGATATGTGATATGTCTGTGGAGTAATTCTATGAATACCATAAATGTTTTTATTGCACAAAAGCGAGTTTTGCGCTATATAGCAAAAATTAATCAATATCAATAATACAAAGCATACTTTAAAAACTATGGAATATTCTCTTCATGCTTGTATTTATATTTTTGAACTTTTCCAAACAAGAGAGATTTATCTATTAAGCGAGACATTCATCAGTATCAGACTAGGCAAGCTGATGAACTACATGTACCTTATACATGGTTACATATACGTACTGACTGACTTACCTCCTATACCAAGGTTGTGAGATCCACCCTGACTTACGCTTTCTTCACATGAACTCAGGCAGAACATGCATTCTATACCTGGGATCTATGGCAACGGTCTTTTAAGCGGAAATGACTGCGAAAAAAACTTGCATAAATGTTGCGCGAGGATCATAGAAATAAGAGAATCTGTATACTCACAGGTAGTCAAGCATCCCTTAAAGCATTGAAAATGGTGGAAATATAGTCCAAACTTGTGTTATGTCATTTTATTTTAATCCACAATTTGAAAAGAATATATAGTTATTAATTTTAAAAGTGTCTATGTGACATGTGTATTAAAATAATCTAGTCAAGTTTTCTTTGAAATCAAAATACTTTGGCATTTAGATATTACAATTAATCAATGGTAGATCCCTTTGTGATTTCTAATTACTTCAGTTTGCTGAAACAGTATATTTTAAATATCCCACAAGTACAAATCTACAATGTTGATGAGACAAGCTTTTGTCTTGATCCGAATAGAGTGAAGGTAGTTGGCGAAAAGAGAAAAGCAGCACATTGAGTCAGTGTATGACCAGGCAAGGAGAAAATTTTTGTTTTAATGGGTACCAATGCTGCTGGTTGTAAATTACCACACTTATTCTTTTTAAAGGACAAAATCTTTGGAGTACCTGGCTACCAGACAGAAAATGTGAATACCCTGGAACATCGTATGCTGCTACGACAAAAGGATGGATGGAGAGCGACGCATTCAGGAATTATTTTCAAGGAACCTTTCTAGATGTCATTCCAAAAGAACGACCAATCATTCTTATCTATGTTAAACATTCACATTCAACTTGATAGAATTAGCGATGCAAGAGAATATAGTTATTCTGAAGCTACCACCTCATAGCAGCCATCTTCTATAGCCAATGGACCTGGCAGTGTTTAAGCCCCTGAAACATAAATACGACGAATAAAATAACAGCGAAAAAACTACGGAATAAAAATGTCGAAGTCATTGTTTGCTACTACAATTTCCCAAGTATGGCAGGAATTGGATGAAGAAATATTTAAAAGTGGATTTCGCAAGACAGGAATTTATCCGTTCTGTGACAAGGTCATTTCGAACGACAAATATGATTCGACAGCTTTGGAAAGATTTCAGATTCATCAGAAAAAAAAACAAATGGATCCACACCGTCAACGTCAGGTTTAAATGCAGATAGTCTCGGAGCTGAGAAGATATCAGGTAACTTGCTGATAATGCCAACCAAGAATCAAGCATCATAATAATCAAAAACGAAAGAAAATATTTCCTGCAGCTGAAATCCTCACAACCGGTGATTATTTACAACAATTACGATAAAAACAAGAAGAAGCAGAAACCGCGTTACTACAGAATACGAAACAGAGAAAAAATTCAAAGAAAAATTTAATAAAGTTCAATACGGATAGTAATAATAAACAGCTATTTGAACTCTCCCATTCCAACATATCCGATGGTGATGTACAAGAATTAAAAGGCGCCATTAAAGAACAAAAAGCGAAACAAGCAATTTAAGAAAAAAATGACACAAGAAGGCTAGAACAGTACTGACGAATAGCAACTAGAACTGTCAGATTCCGAGGATGACTGTGAATGGTCCAAACCCCCCAACTCCTCCTATGGAGCAGGAAATTGTTCACTTAAAAATTCCAGTTGCTGGTAACCCTACAAAATTCCACCATTATGTTGCGAAAGTCTTACAATGTTTTGCTAATGAAGTTGACGTCAGTTGCTTTCGGAAATCTTCAAAAGACGATGTAAAATTTATTTTTCGTTCAATTCCAGAAATTTTTTGATAGCTTTTAATCAAATCATCAAATTATATTTGTTTTGCCAAAACTACGATATGTTCCATTACAAACAAAAATGCAGCAGTCGCATATTTCATTTTCAATAATACTAGATGCCTATAATGTTCAGCAAAATTTTAGTTTGTTATTAAATAGATTAAAGTTGTAGTTTATACTTTATTTACGCTTTCCCAATGTCATTTATAAATAGTTAAATGACTAAAATATTATTGTTGTCCACTTGCCCCATACTGCAGGGCAAGTGGAACCTACTGCACCGACTTCACTTATCCATTATAGAAAAATAAAATTAAACATCCCCCT
Source organism: Neocrepidodera transversa (assembly GCA_963243735.1). Lineage (NCBI taxonomy): Eukaryota > Metazoa > Arthropoda > Insecta > Coleoptera > Chrysomelidae > Neocrepidodera > Neocrepidodera transversa. The sequence continues at coordinate 24,550,352 of OY725342.1, read as the reverse complement.
TTGTATTTACATTTTTTTACACAATACATTTACTACCTTTGAATATTGTAACCGCTCCGAATTACACAATGTAATTATTTCAGGTCATAAGGATACTACATAAATTACTGATGTTTTGGGTTCCACTTCGCCCCGTATAACTTAATGTATTTGCTAATAATGCTCAACAAAAAAGATTTCTCCGAATTTGTAAAATTAGGAGTAATAATCTTCTTTTGAGACATAAATGAAAAGATGATGAAAATGATCTGTTAATGACGGATCTGAGTCTGATATAAATGAAAGGGAAAAAAGGACGGTTAGCTTCTTCTTCTTTTATGTAAAATAAACTTAAATATCGAGATGTCGAATATTGATTATCGATTAATCGTTCCTTTACTAAGATTACTTTCAAAATAGCATCTTAAGTAGTCCTTATATATATTTAAGAAAACTTAACACAGTGGACCTTAAGAAAGTGTCGGTGCTAACAACTGGTGATATAATAATTGTTAATGCTTCAGTTCCCTATTGTAAAAACTGTACGTGATGGGATTTTTTGAATTTTTCATAATCAATATCCTAAAATCTCCCAGATCTAAGACACATTTTCTATTAAGAATTGTCAAATTCGCGATTTTCACTTGCCGATAGATGACGTAGTTATTGGCAAAATACTTGTCAAAATCAAAGTTTGTATACTTCAAATAAATCTTTATTAACTTCGTCAACACTTTAATGAAAATGTTTTGAACGTTATGTATTTTCAGTAAGAAACTGGTACAAAATAATTTTAAATTTAATGTTGCTGATTAGCCCAAATCGTGAAAATCGCGAATGGACTAAAATTTAAAACGTAAGCTTTTCATTTAGAGAAAAGCCAGTAAAGTTTCAACTACAAAGGTAGTTTCAATTTATACGTTTGTGTGTTTTAAATAACTTTTTTCTTATTTTTATTGCAGAACAACTTCTGTTTAATTTGTCCTATCTAATTCACAATTTTTTTATTTATAGTAACAATTGTTTTTTTTAAATTATCAGACAGCACAATTTTATGGCGAATTTATAATACTTTTCAGTTTCTTTAATGGTTTATTAAAAAAAACTCCTCTTAAACTAAATACAAGAAATATAGTTAGGTATAAGTTTATAAAATACAAGAATTTTAACATTATAAAAAATTTTCTAACACTTTAAATGTAACAAAAAAAATATTGTCAACATTCATTATTCACACAAGGCCATTACGGACACATCGAACGGATCGTAACCTAAAAAATATATACCGCTATTAATTAATTTAAATGAAAACCTAAGTCGGAGGAATCCTTAAGGTTATAGATGCTAAAAGACTTCGGGTCATTATCTTCCGAACCTAAAAAACATACCTTTATTTTTTCAACAGGTTAACTCCAATTTTACTCGCACACATAATATATGCGTCAGTTACCGAAATAAATAATAATTGACAAGTGATATATGTCAATTAACTGGATGTTGCTTCGTTTTATGAGTTAGAATGTATTAGGATACATTTAAGTAAACTTCGATATGTGTGGTTTCGTTGTGGATCAAACCTTATTGATTATCGATTGAATTATAATATTTTGATCTAGAAGTGATTTTTTCGTTCGTAGATATCGCAGGTTTCAATCTAAGGTCATATTTTATATACCGGGTCTATACCAACTTTTTGAATTAATAAAATTTTAAAACCAGTGATGTATAATGCCAGCTAAGCAGATATAAAAATGTAGTGGGGATATATTAGATCTAGCCTGTTAGATCTCATGATTTAACTCCTATCTGTCAGTAGATAGAACGTCCTTTAACTTTAAAGACTCAGTAAGTAAAGGCAATGACGTTTAGACTAAAACTTTACAAGTTGATTTCTTGTACAATTGTCATAATCTAAACGTTATTGTCATTAGTTACAGAACCGTTAAAGTTAAAGAACGTTCTATCTACGGAGTATTAATCTATTATAATGTAATTATAATAAATCAACATCATCACTTTCAATTTAGAACTATTTGCAAATTCGTGAATATCGTAATTATCTTTTCGGTTATTGTATTTTTATAATAAAAGAATAAATAAGTGTACTTTTCATCTCTAGTAATGAATGGGTTAAGGAAAGTAAATGTTCTTATCTACTTAGTTGCTAGTTATGGAAATTGAGCTTTCGCTTCCAGGACCGAAAAATAGAATTGGAACAAATCCGATATTTGATGAATTAAGATGAATTCCATCACAACGCAACTACTGCTGTCACCTGCTATCTTTAGAATTTATTACTTCTGCAATTTTAACTCAATGGATTGTTGTTAGAAACGTTAATTGATAATTATTTTAAATTAAATTAAATAGCAGAAATAAATATAGTAAATGTTAGTTTTTCGAGCAAAAATACTTACAGGTATTGGTAGACAATCCGATACACCGAAACCAAATCACTTACCAATCTGGGAAATCCTATGACTATGCAATTCAAGACAAAAAAGGACTGTCGAAAAATTGTCCTAGCAGCAATTCTAGACAAAAAAGGGGCCTTCGATTCAGCTTCATACAAATCCATAGTGGGAGCTAGGCAAAGGCGAGGAGCTGCTCAGACCATTACGCGGTGGGTAAACTTCATGCTTCAGCATAGGAACGTTTACAGCACTCTTTACAACCTTGTTGCCACCAAGTGGTGCTATATAGGCAGGGCAATAGAAAAACTCTAAAAGCCCTTTGTGCCTACAAGAGGATGGTGCGGTTTAAGTAGGGACTCAAACCGGGACTGGTGCATTAGCTCTATACCAGGGTTGCGAGACTCACCGTGACTTACGTTTCCGTAATATGATGGCAGCTGGGCAAAGTTACAGAGAATGTGTCTTCTGATTATAGGGGCGTTTAGAACACCGCCAACTGCGGCTACAAAAGTTCTGCTGGGGCTACACCTGGTAGTGGAAAGCTAGGTATAAACGGTATGGGATGGGAACTTTTAAGGAAAGATACCATTCTATGATTACAAAAAAACTAAGAGAAAATCGGGTTCTAAATATGCTATCGGTCAGAATCCCTGTCAGTTAAAATTTTGTGTAACCTTTTAAGGTAAACATACCTGAGAGGGACAGAAAGAGTGAGGTCAGGACTCAAAAAAACCAATTAGTCTGGTATACGGACGGATCCAACACATACAACAGCACAGGTGCATCATATGATGATCAATTCTAAACCTGGCAACAGTCTTTCTAGCGGAAATGACTGCGATAAATGCTTGTATAAATGTGACATTACGCGAAGATCTTAGTCAGATAGTCAATGACTTTTTTATGGATACCGTTCACAAACAATAGAAAATCCTTTAAGCCGCACAATAGCGATTCACGTTAGATTTGAATCGCTGAAGATTGTACCTCCTAGGAAACACAGTTTCAGGAAGGTAATTCTAGATATAGGAGTTTTTAAATATACTAACCTAACCTAACCTAACCAAACCTAACCTAACCCCAGTTCGACGGGTGTTCCTTGCACGCACGATTCTGGTAGGAATTAAGCGAGCAATGTCATCTAAACTTTGAAGCTCTGACTAAAGATGAGAAAAAGTCTGTTAGTTTCAAGAATGTGTTTTAAATGAATTTGTGTGCAAATGCTTTAACACTAGCTAAAATGTAATTTATTTTTGTGTATAATCGTTCCAAAATAAGTCCATAAACTATTTAGTGGAATCCGCGCTATTTGTTCCGCTGGCACTATACTACACAATTTTTAGTTAAAAAACCCGGTATTTACTTTGGTCATTTTTATTTCTCTTCAAAAAATCAATAAATTCGTGAAAAAAACAATAAATAAGGCCTTCTTGATGAAAATGACTAAAGTGTTGTACTAAATAACTTTACAATATTCACGATTTTCACGAATTGGGCCTTCAAAATCGCTAAATTCTTGATTACACATCATAAAATTCCATATACGCCGAATGATCAAAATAACAATCAAGAAACATTAAATAGTAATCGCATTTAAAAATTATATGTCCATCATCTGGAATGGACCGGCACAGCATTTTGTACCGACTTTGACTACCTCTTAGTATATCGCCGATTTCTACCGAAGTTTTTAAACTTTGATTTTGACAAATTATTTTCCTCGTTCATACCTGAAAATCGTGAATATAAGACACACCCTGTATATCATTGTAGCACGAAATGTTATAGTGACTGGTACATTTTTCATATGACCTTTAAATTTAAATTTGCGACATTACGAAAATATTTTACATATTTGGAAACCAGTCATAACGAGTATATACTTCTCCTAATACATACAGGGTGTTCCAATTGTATTATGATGTCGCTCTAATATTTCCCGTTATTGGAACTAAAGAAATTGTCCTATGTAACAGAAAACGTAAAAATAATATACAGAAAGAAAACCGGCCAAAAAAATAACAAGTGAAATACGTCCCATTTATGTTTTTTAACAAATAAATTTAAATTTTAGTAGTTGAATATGGATTTGTATGTATTTTCTTAAAAAAAAATTAAAAATTTTTGGAACAAACATGTATTTAGAGAATCAGTATGGTAGAACAATCCTTATGTCAATAAAAAACAGATAGCACCCCTCCCACTATTTTCAAGTCATGTCTGTGATTAGTTGCATTAAGGCCCTGTACATATGAGGGCGGTAGAGGCCGCGTTAAGCGCGCTTCAGGAACAAGAAGTATCGTACATATTACAACAAGTAACGCCGCGGTTTACCAGCATAGTGGACAGCCAGTACAGCTATGAAGTTAACTTGTGTTTGGTTGTTACACCGAAGATAAAATTGAGGCAAAACCTTCCAAAGTTTTGTAATCTTCATACTCCATATCCAAAATGCATCTTTGTTTTTGATCTTCATGTATGAAGCGTTCCGTATCAAAATGTTCTACTTCCATTGTACAAAGATCTCTTTCAACATGGCACGGTGCGGCGATGTCAACAGGGCAAAAGCGTGTTAAGGTAATTGTTAAGCAAGTTTGAGAAGACCGTTTTATATTTAAGTTGTGCAGCCATGACGATTATACGCCAACAAGTCAAAGAAAATCACTACGAATTTTATTAAAAAAACCATTTTATTTTATTTTTAATCTCTTCTATTGACATCTCACAGTTCCTTCTTTTATTTGCAGTAAAGCATTCTCACGAGCTGGTTTATTTCGGTAGTCGACTGCATCCCCTTGCCACAAACACTTTTTGTCTTTGTATAGTCTAATAAACTGTATTGTTTGCTCATAACTAAACTTGGGAGCCATATTTATGAGGTTAACGCTACAACAGGGGCTTTCCTCATGTAAACATAAACATTACTGTCCTAGTGGATTGGCTTTGAGGCTGGCTTGCCGGTGCACATCCAACCAGCGGTGAGCCAATCATAAAAATTATGTAGTGGGGGAAGGCTACTGTCTTCAAAAGAACAGCGGTCTGTTGTTCTTCTGGACCCGGACCAAGACAAGCCCTAAAAAACCTACTTGCAACCATTCTCCCCATCTTTATCATCCTTCAGCACTCCCATTTCCAACGTGCTGGAAATCCGCTCACTATCCTTACCCCAAAAAACCCTACATCCCCCAACTCCTACAGGCCTATATCCTTGACAAATGTTCTGGGTAAGCTCTTTGAAACATTACTCAAAGATCGTATCTGAAGCTTTCTGAATGAAAGGGAAACATTAGAATATGGATTTAGGTCTGATCACTCCACCCATGATGCACCAGTGAGACTCTATAATAAAGACTAAAGAAATACAGAGAAATTTAGGAATAAAAAGATTTTTTTTTATTATAAAATTTTAAATTATTAATTTAATAATAATAAACAGAAAGGCAAATCGAGGTCAGATCGTGGAACTTAATGTATGATATTTAATCCACAGGATATAACAAAATTCTTTATTTTTAAAAAAGTCATATTATGTCGCAATTTGTAAAACATATCAAGTTGAATTTCGTGCTAAGGCACGAACTGCCAGTAGGCAGAAAATACGCTGATGCAGCGAAAGACGGTTTCTGAAATGACGCCCTCAACGCGTGGTACTGCGTCAGATCCATGGCCAATGAGAAAACGGGAATCCGACAACTGGTCAACAAGTCGCAGGAAATGGATAGCCAGCCAATCAGCAAATGTACACGTCAAAAAAGACAGACCTCACGGGGCGTCTCGACGAATGTGCAACACGACGTGGTCACAAAAAAATTTTTAACGCGGCGGTGAAAATCGGGTACCTCTTGGCAGCGGTCGAAATAGGTACCGCCGCAGCGTAGGAATAACGCATTAACTCGTCACCGGATAGTGAGTGAAAAAGAGAAAAATTTTGTTTTGAGTGCGACAACTATGGGGCGTCAGGAATTAATTGAGAGAACTCAGCTCGTGGTAAGCGAAGTTTAATTCTTTTACTAACACTGTCAAATTTTGAAACATTTTGGTTTTTTTTATGATATAAAAAAATGCCTCATAAAAAAATGAGGAAAAGCTCTCTGGGTTTCTGGTCTTAATTTATTACAGTTAAGCGGATAAATTGAATAAAGAGAATTTACAATAAGGGACATTGCCCTCCCGTTAAAATAAGGGAGTAAGCCACTATTTTTTTTCATTTTATTATTATTATTTTTTGAGCCCCTCGTAAGGAGCTGTCAAATTTGAAAAATTATTTTCTATAATTTTTTCAGTCATTTTTTAAAATTATCATTCATAGATAAAAATCTTCTTAAGTTCAGTTACCGTTTAGTGTCAGATTGATCTTAGAGAATTTTTGACATCTATGTGTCGTATATACTTTTGTGTAATTACTGTTTTTTTTTTAATTATTGTTAAGACAGTAAGGCCAGAATCCGCGGGCAATAAGTCCCAAATATTTTTTTGTATATTTTATTACTGAGGGGATCGTGATATTCACGATATTGGGTATCTTATAATTATTAGTTTCCGCGTATTAAGTTTTTTTATAAATTCAGTCAATCAGTTTTGTTTTTTTTTTAATTTTTTTTTATATAGATATTTTTTTTGCTGTTAACTTTTCATAGTCTTGTTTTTTTTAAATAAACAGTAAAATTTCATTAGCGTTTTTTATTTTTTTCTTTAAGGGGGTTGTAAGGGAAAATATAAAGAAAGAGTAACGCCTTAAAATAAATCAAAGAATCAAATATTTAGTAACAAAAGTGAAACTGTCCCCATCCCTCAAAGTCGTGTCTGTAAGGTAAAGACTCTCTAACACAGCGAGAGCACGAACCACCCTTTCGTCTGAAGAGTGACCGTTCCCGTCCAGAGGATTCGCCTAGGAAACGCGTCCATCTTTTCAGAGCCTTGACTAAGCTCCAGGCCCTCTATTCTCTCCTAGGAGAGTGGTGACAGTACGCTGCCGGATATAGGTTTTTTACACTGGTGTTTTTTTTTTATTAATGGATAATCATATAAAAATAGTCTGTCGGCTATTACAACTCTACACCATAGCCGCCAAATCACTCAACCTTGGTCACTGTGCAATCGGCAGTCCTGTTTGATGTTCTGAAGGCTTTCGATGAAGTCTGGTACGCTGGACTTAATCCAACATCCATCATCCTATCCCATCCATCTATCTTATTTACTCCTACCTCTAAAACATAACCATCCGTGTCAAAGTAGGAAATTCCCTCTCTGATCCCTTCACTTCTCTAACAGGAGTTCCCCAAGGCACCTTCCTGGCCCTTGTCATCTATGTCATTTACACTCATGATATCCCTCTCCCTCCCTCACCTAAACAATACCTCCAACGCTTCGCTGATGATACTCAAATCTCAGACTCCGCTCCTTCTATCAGAGCTTTCAATACCAAAATCCAAGAGCTCCTTGATCGTTTCTCCCGATGGTGTAGCAACTGGAGGGTTACCCTGAATCCTCAAAAGATCCAACTTATCATATTCAAACATCCCATCTACTTACGAAAATCCAATCAAAACCTCAATTAAATCAACCTTAGGCTCTGGGGAGAGAGACTCGTCCCTGCAGATGAGGTTACCTACTTGGGAGTATACTTCACGCGTACTCTCAATTGGGCGGCCGAAGTCCAAACAACTCTACGCAGAGTTGTGAGGCGGGCCTCCCTCGTCGGTACCCTGGGTAGATGATTTGGCAGGTGTAACCCAAGGACATTGCTACACACTTACAAAACCTACATCCAGCCTGGAATGGATTACAGAGCTCTAAACTTTTCCTCACTCCACCCTCGTCTCCTGCACGCCGTCGCGGCAACTAAGCAATGATCCTTAGAAAAATATCCTACCTTCCTTGGCGCTTCCCATCCAAGGAAATCTACGAACATACTACTACTATTATTTCCAGGTTCAAGAAGCTCCAAAGAGAATACGTCGGGAGAAGATTGGACACCACCAACACAAATCGACAGTTGACAAAAACAGACGAATACTCAGCAGAAAACCAAAGAAGAAATTTCATCCAGCCCAACCTCAGAATCCTTAGTAAAGCAAGCGAAGATATAGATCTCCCCGACAAGCTCCTAGATCTATTGGAGGATGCTCCTCTTAGCATTAGATGAGCTCGGCCGACCACCACCGACGCCGAAGAACTCTTCAGCGCTGTGAGCCTCCCAGCCCGGGAGGCTCGCAAGTATCAAACAAACAATATACCATAAAACATATTAAGATAATAAATACTTTCATTTTCAGAACAAGAACTCCCACTGTATCCCTGAAAAGGAGAATCTTTCTCCTACAGCATTGTTCAAGGAAACACCAAACAAAAAGGACAGATTACCGAGGAGGGTTTAGCAGGTATGCTCCTGACTCTGCTTATAGAGTGATCAGGGAAGAGTACTGCGCTACCTCACGCGTAGAACCAAGCGTGAGGTATCTTTAAAAGATTCCCGCCACAACTCGGGATAATATAATACAAAAAAAATTGTTGTTCTGTCCTGTCTTCATTACTGGCTTTGGTTTACTGTCTTGTCTTAATATTTAAATGCCAGTGCTGTCCTGGCTCACTATCCTGACTTACTATCACGGCTTGTGTCCAATAGGCATTAAGCGTGCGCCCGATTATGATTAAGTGTACGGTGGTCACATGCTTACTCTCTTAACTCGAAGCGCGCTGCAAACGTGATGTTCGAAGTGTATACAAACATAGTGGAGCGACGTGACAAACGACAAGCGGCAAGCGACACGACGAGACAGGTGACGCATACACATAGTGAAACGACAGGTTTTTTTGGAGACTTTTGTGTCTTAAGGACGAAATTCTTTTAGGTAGCCCTACATTACGTTTATTACTTACCACATGAAATTATATATTAGCGAATCATATGCTGTGCATCCCGTAAACGAAAAAAGAAGTCGGTGTGGACAATATTATACCCTATTATTAAATTTTTTAAAAATATCCTGAAAACTTTTTTGAATGTCTCAGAATGGAGACTTTTTTCCCGGGACTGTTCTTTATCAACCGGATTAACTGCAGTCTCATGGGCTTATTGCTTTATGTCTCCCGTTTCTTTGTCTACTGCACCCGCAATCAGTTAATCTTGTTCAATGTCCTAGTTTGTATTTTGATTTTATATTTTTTCGAAACATGTGTTTACATTTTTTTATTGTAATTTTAATTTTATAAAAAGGTATAATTTTTTCCCTGAAAAAATGCTAAAATAGGGAAAAATAAGAAAAAGGTTTTCCGTGAAAAAATGAAAAATTAAAAAAAATTGTTAAAGAGAATGAAAAATAGTAAAGAGCGGAAAAATAGAAAACAAATCAGAAAAAATAAGAAAAAAATAAGACAATACAGAAAAAAGGAAAAAAACAAGAAAGATATAAAAAAATTCGAAAAAATAGAGAAAAATAGGATAAAATAGAAAAAACATAAAAAACTAGGAAAACAGGTAAAAAATAAAGTATAAAAGTATAAGAATTCGTCATTTAAAAAATAAGAGCATTCGTAAATAAAAAAATACGATACCAAGCAAAGCTCGGCCACCAGGCATAAACCGTTAGAATTCCAATTTAGTCTCTAACATCATTTGTGACAATAATTTTTATTTACGGCCTTGTAGTTTTTTGATAAATTTGGTTTAATTTTGTTAAAAAAAATCAAAATATTAGAAATTAAACAAGCAGAAAAATAATCGACGTGCGTCGTGATTAAAAAATATTGACAGAGAATTTATAGATAAAGTCAGTTGCAAAACTGATTTAAGAACAATAAATTTTTGATAGATATGTAACTAGTAATACTTTAAAGGAGGGAACAATTTATTGGTTGAATATTTATAGTTATTTCCTAAGGTAAAATCCTGGTCCGTATTAACAGATTATTGATAATGATGAATGTAATGTATGATACATTACTCTTTACATGGCGAAGATAACGAACCCTTCCTAGAAAACCTTATCGCTTACTCTAGGCACAATTATACAGTATGTCTCAAAAAGTTGGCAATATATGGGAAACTTTTTTATTATAAGTTATACGAAAAGAAGTTATTCGTTATGAAAATTTCTGCTTTTGAAAATAATAATATTCAGGTTTGTACATTTGACATTAGATGTCTACAAATTGCAAAAGATTAACAGGAATATTTTGACCACTTCAATGTCAACTGGAAATTTTGCAAATTTTAGTTGTGAAACACGTCAATTTTTGTCTTATTTAATAAGTCAACACACCCCAAATGTTTATTTGTTGATTTGAAATATTTTAGCAATAAACTTAAATCAGTAATAAATAAGTAATTACCAACAGAATAATGTATTTTCTACTACAATACACAAAAATAAACGAAATAATTTAAAATCTAGGTGCCTCTGACAATGACATTTCATATCAAATTCATATTTTTTGAAAAACCTCGTATATGATTTAAAAAATTGACATATGACATTTGCGTTTTACTTTATGGGCCATGCAGAACTTTTTATAAAACATAACAAATAAAAAAGTTTCTCATATTCTCTTTTCCAGATATACTATATATTTTAACATTTATATTATCATTCTTTGTGCATTGCATCTAATAAATAATAATTTTTGTACTTTCAAATTAAAATAATTTTTAAAAATGCGTTTTCTATCTTGAAATATTTATCTCACGTCGATTATTTTCTGCTTATTTAATTTCTATAATTTTGATATTTTTTTGTTTCAATAATAATGCATCTTTTCTAGGTAATGTTAAATTTGCTTTGACCAAATTGAAACGAATTTATAAAAGAACTACGACAGGACTGTAAACAAAATTAGTTATTTTAGATAAAGCATCGTTAAAATGACAAGCGTGATATATCACTAAATTTGGATTGAAACGGTTTATCAATTTTTGCAATAAAACTGATAGGTCAGTATTTAAAAAACAATTTGATGGTGGCTGTTTAGATACGAAACGTCGTATCAAAGATTTATTAGAATAATTTTGTAGCAAATTTGTTTGTTTTGTTTTCCCATTTAACTGCCTTTGTATCTCTTACTGTTGCTGATATAGCAATGTTATCCCCTCCAATTTGAGATATCATGTATAGAAGGAACTGTATCCCACATTTATTTTTTGCATTCATGTCGTAAAACTGAGATGCCTAAAAATCCTGGTGTATCTACTGATTCGATTTTGTTTAGAACTTTATGTGAGTACCACCTGTTGAGTTCAATAGAACTTACCAGAACTCTGGGTTCAGTAGATTATTATATAAAATATTTGTCTTCTAATATCTGCTCCTTCATCATTTTTCTCAAGAACTTGTTTGTTCGCCGAAATCGCCTGTCAGTTTATCTTTATAATTTACAATGAATGAATTCAATCATATTAAAATTTCAACCTTGCAGCAACAAGTTTTTTTTTATTTTATTTATACTTTCAAATATATAAGAGCTGATAACGTGCAGGGCTGATGCCTGTCAGCTCATGGCAGTACTTAGTAATCTTAGTATACTACGACCAAAAATTTCTAGCCTTATAGAAGACCGGTTACTCGGGCTCTCTAGCTATAAGTTCATGGGCAAAATATTAACAGATTTAGCCAAATTTTTTTAAATAAAATTTGTAATAGGTTTGTTCTATCATTTTTTTTCTCTAAGTACAATATTACAACTAGTCAATAAAACTGTATGAGATAATAATCGCCTATATCTGAACATTTTGTGTTATTTGATCAAATAGTTTTATAAAAATGATTATGGGACTATTTGTATTATATTTTACTTTCTGAGCTAATAATAAAAATAAGTTAAATGTCAAAATAAGATACAAAATACAGAATTAAACTACAACTAATAAAAAATCTGACAGATGACAGAAATATGTCCCGTATTTATGAAAATTTTATGTTTTCTGTCAATTAGTTTTTTAGAAACAAATATAGATAACTATAATATTATACAGAACACGAAAAATTATAACTATTTAAAGATCTGGCAGATGATGGATGGATTTATTTTTAGTTTATTCAATTTATCTATATTTTTTCTTATTAAACACAAAAAAAATTACCTTTGTTATGCAAAATAGCTATATTAGGATCAGAGTCGCCTTTTGGGTCGTTCGCCATTTTCTCTTTAGATAACTTCGCTGCAGCTTTTTTCGATTTTAACAATTCCACGGACCCCCTTCGAATTTTAGGTACTTCTATTTTTGGTTTTTCCCAAGTGAAGTCCGTATCAGCGTCTCCTTTTTCGGCATGATCTCGACAAACCTCAACTTCACCGCCAGGCATTAATACAGATACTGTGCGTTCCATCATGTTAGAACTGAAAGTGATAACGAAATTAAAGTTCTAGTAATTAGATACGATATATTACGTACTCTTCGCCTCTAATAGACCCTCCACCATCAGATAATCTTGGTTTTTTAATAGCTGACTGTAAAGAACTTTGGTCATTAAGTGTCTGTACACTGGTATCTAAAAAGAGATAACTATATTCCACTAAGTTGATAATAATAAATCTAAAATTACCGTCGCCCATTGGTATAATTTCTTTAAGAAAGGGTACAGCTTTGGTGACGATTATCTCTGATAAATTAGTTAATATCAACTCGCTAACATCCTTCAAGTACGGTTGGGCTCTCATCATCACCATGTGCGAAACCTCTTGAGCCAAGTCGGCACTAGCCCTTTTCAAAAACGTAGATTCTTGAGCATAGGGAAGCGTAGCTGTTACAAATAAATAATATTAGTTATCCAAAGCTTTTTTTTCTTTTACAATGTGGTCTATATGTATGGAATAAATGCATTTTTAGCATTACTAAGTATTTTTGAAAAAAAGAATAGTATTATACATAGAAGTAATTACATCGTCGACATTTTTTTTTAAGGCAACACCCTGCGTATTATGACATTTTTGTAATCCTAGTAAAAAGCCGATTCCGACAATATATCATACTTGGGTTCTAACGTTAAGGATCTAAAAGATATGCTCTTGGAAACTAAATAAAGTTGGCGTCATAGTATACTATCATATATAATATAATAAGTGGTATCGTGACTATCGATAATCGCATTAGTTATTTCACGAAACGTGTTGTCAAATATTAATTTCGCGAGTCCGCAAATATACAATACATGAATGGAACAACGACAACGGACAGCGATTATGCAACCTAACAACAAGAACAGATATGGCCATAAGCAGCACAAAGTTTCCACATACCGACAGGCACAAAATACTACATACTAATAAATAAGAGAAGACAATCCTCGGTTAATGATGTAAGATATTATAGAACAGCTTACGCAGACTCGAACTACTTCATGTTAATGACAAAAATAAAATAAAAACAAGAAGACGCAAGTTCACAAATAAAAAATTAAAATTAAAGGATGATCAGGTAAAAACAAAATATATCGAACAACTTGAAAATTACTTAACAGAAGATGAGAGGTGAGAACGTAATGATTCCAAAGAATGGGACAATATAAATGAGAGGGTAATCCCACCCAACTTTCCGAACACTCCTAGTAAAGTAATTGTTTAATCGATTATTTTTGTTTCTCTGCATCAAAATACATTAATAAAATAAGTTGACAAAAATTAAAAAATAACCTAATTTTTTGTAAAATTCTTTTTTAACTTTTTATAATTTTGTGTAATTTCTACAAGTATTATTTTAAAATTATGAAATATTTCACCCATAATGTACTTTCTGATCCCTTTCGGATGTACTATTTACTTTTTTCTCATTTGTTTTACCATTTTCAATAAAACAAAAGGAAAAAAAATTCTTTTTTATTTTGGTTAGAATAATTACAATATTAAATTCGAAGACACTAAAATACTTTCTTAATTTAGAATTTTATATTACCTATCAAATGGTATAAATCCCATTTTAATATCTTTAATATTTTTAAACTTATTCATTTTTTTTAAACTTACATTAAATTAAAAAAAAATATGAATTCTACAATTTTACGAATAAAATTTTGAAAAAATCAAAATTAAAGAGTTTTTTACTACACATTTAAGGGTAATTTTTTTAAAATTTTTAATATTAATTTTAACCTTAAAAAAAATAAAACCTATTTTTGAATAATTTTAAAATCAATAAATAATTAATGTCTGATTCAATTATATTCAAAATGGGAAACAAACCTTTTTTTTAGGTTTTCTGGATCAAATGCATTAATAAAGTTGGTTTAAAAAACTAAAAAATACATCAAATTTTTTGTCAAAAACTCATGGGTACCATTGAATTGTTTTAACTTTTTTCATTTTTTGCTATAACTTTTACAAATACTGTGTTAAAATTATGAAATAATTTACACACATAGTAATTTTTTATCTTTTTCGAATATGCTATTTACTTTTTTCATTTATTTTATACTTATTGATAAAACGAAATTACAAAAAATTTAAAAAAATATATTTATTTTGGCTATAATAATTACAATTCTAAATTTTAAGAAACTAAAATACATTTTGAAGTTACGCTTTCATATTATCTTTCGAATGGTGAAATTCCCGTTTCAATAACTTTAATATTTTATTATTATTGTTATTCAATTTAGTTTAAAATCGTAATATAATTTTAAATTTTTCTGCCAATTTTTAAAAAATTCCACAATTTTTGTAATAAAATTTTGAAAAAAATTATGGTTATAAAATTAATTATCACAAATTGAAAGATATTTTTTAAAAATTTTTAATATTAAAATTTAACTAAAAAATAATAATTAAATAAAGATAAAAATTGCTTAAAAAATCAAATAAAAACTAGCGGCGAAACTATGCGAAACTCGAAAAAAAAGTAAAGACAAAATTTGTAGAAAATTTTATGTTCTACAATTTTGTTTTTATGTAATTTTTCATAAAAATCCATAATGTTGTCTCAAAATCTAAAAAAGTCGCAAATGTATAAAGTTTTTTCACCCCCTCTAGCGGCGAGACTAAGAGTAATTCAAAAAAATGCATTATTTTGGTTATTTAAGAAAAATATGAAAAAAAATACTTTTTGAGAAATCTCGCAACACTGGCAAAAGTTTTTGAAAATTTTAATCATTTGAAATTAAAATATAACGTATAAAAAATATACGTGTAAAACTTTATTGCCATCTTGTTTAGTAATGACGTCATCACTTACAGCAACTGTTGTCCGATTAACTCCAAAATCTATAGAGGTCGTCTCCTTGCTACCCTTAATATGTATATAAAATTTCATCTAAATCGGTTCAGGCGTTTAGATGCTATCGTGTTCACACACACACAGACACACACACAGACAGACATCATGCTAAAAATGGTATAAATGGATTCAGGTGACCTCAAAACGTAAAGATTCGTTAAAATCTGGGTATGGTCAAAATATCATGATCGCAATACTTTCCTTCTATACAACTCTGTTGTTCGGAAAGTAAAAACGGCATATAAAAAGAGCGGAAAAAGTAATAGGTAAAAAGAAAAAAGAAAAAAGAAAGGATGGTACAATGCCGAGTGCCAATAAATAGTTCAAAGAAAAGTAGGTTAAAATGGATAAGAACAAACAAACCAGAAGAGAGAAAAATACGAAACGCTACGCTACAAAAGAGAGCAAGATATCAGGAAAAGAAAAAGGCAATGGATGGATCTAACGACACAAGAGCTAGAGAACGAGAAATGAAGCAGAAATGAAAAAAAATACAAAAACAAAATAACAGGAATTTCAAAAACAAAGTAAATGGGATAAAGAACAAACAAGTCAACATACTTAAGGAATTACTAAATGAAACAGTGATAAAGGATGATATAGTAGAAGCAGAAGAAGAAATTATTACACAAGAACCAACATTAGACGAAGTAAGAGATATTATCAAAAGAGGTAGTAACGGAAATGCGCCTGGGAAGAATTGAATAAACTTAGAACTAATAAAATACGGAGGAGACATGTTGCATGAAAGAATACATAGATTGGTTAAGAAAATTTGGGAAGAGGAAAAAACGTCGAACGAATGGGAAATTGGACAAATTATAACGAAACACAAAAAAGGAGACCAGCAAGAATGTAAGAACTATAGAGGCATCACACTATTAAACATAGCCTACAAAATAGTATTATTACAAATACAAAGACGACTAGTAACTAAATCTCAAAATGTTATAGGTAAATATCAATGTAGATTCATAAAAGGCAGATCAACAACGGATGCAAAGCACTCTATTAAAAAAATCATGGACAAAGCATACGAATATCGGCATGAAATAGAAATGTTATTTTTAGACTTCGAACAAGCCTTCGACTCGCTAAAGGGGAACGAAATTATGAAAGCCTTAAAAGAACAAAGAGTAGGTAAAAATTTAAGAAACCTTATAAATATGACACAATCAAAAGGAGAAACGGAAGAATTCGAAATAAACTAAGATGACATAGTATTATTTACAAAAAAAGGAAAATCATGAAAAAAATACTAAAATAGATTGAGGAAGTTGGAACTAAAAATTACTGTGAAGAGAATTAAAAAAATAAGATTAGGAAAAATGGAGAAATAAGAATAGGAAATAAAAAATTTGAAGAAGTAAAAAAATTTAAATACCTGTGCGTAATGATAAACAATAAAGGGGAAAGAAGAACAGAGATCGAAGAAAAAATAATGGCAACAAACCGAGCGTACCAAGCAAATACAAACCTGTTAACAACAAAATATTGACTGAACAAACAAACATGAATATATATAGAAGATAAGTTAAGGATAAATGAACGAAAGATAATATGAACAATTTTTGGCCAGTGAAGATCGGAGAGCAGGAATATAGAAGGAAGGTGAATCAAGAAATTTTAGAAAAACTGAATGCAGAAGATATAATAAAGAAAATTAAAACTCAAAGAATCAATAAATGGAGACAAGGACCAGAAGTAGTAACAAAAGTAACAAAAAGAAGACGTGGAAGACCCAGCTCGAAATGGTTGGTAGAGGTAGAAGAGAACTTAAGTAAGGCAGGAGTTACAAGACCAAAGGAGGAAACAAGGGACCGGAAGAAATGTCTGTAAGAAAATAAAATTTGACTTCTTAATTTTTTAGAAATCACTGAAAAACTTGTTATCTTTAGACTCACCCTGTATACTGTTGGTGTATGCAGGAATTATTATACTCTATGATGTATTTATTACATAGTTCATTTTATTTTTATATTCGAAAATGTGTCTTCACAATGGCACTTCGAAATTTTAAAAACCTAACTTCAGCACCCTGTATAATCTAAACCATTTAATTCGGAGCATAAGCGCAATAGAGAAATTTGATCAGCATTGTGAGTTCTGCAATATATAAAAAAATTTGACCAAATTCACCGAAAGTCAATTTCGTATTGATATGGTCTGCTATTGCCATATTTATTAAAAAAGACAATTTTCTGTATAGTTCCACTTTGACAAAAACTAAATTATTCAAATATTTAACTTTAACTGATAGTCGAAGACAATGTAAAATATTCCTATCGTGGTGTATTTATCTTTTAGACATTAATATTTTAAAATAATAATTTAATAATATCCTATATTAATAGTTTTATTTCAAAATAACTTACACATTGTAGAAAATGCCGAGATTTTAGACATTTCTCTGACAATATACTCAGCAAACTGCTTCGTAAAAGGCTTGGCTCTTTTCACCATAACCGATGAATAGTCCCTGGCAAAATCCTCTCCCAACTCTTTTATAGCAATTTCTATTTGAGATGTTAACTCGGCCATTTGTTCATCTGTTAAAAGCAACTGTCCCGTCTCTTCCTCTTCTTCAATCTCATCCTCATCCTCCTCTTCTTTTTCTTCTACATACGATTGCGGAACTGCCGTTTCTTTGTAAGTTTTCTTTTCATCTACTGATTGTTTAGTTTCTATTTCTTTGAAAGATTTCTTCTCGTCTACTGCCGGTTCTTTATAGGTCTTTATTTCCGGTGTCGGTTCTTTATAGGTCTTTATTTCCGGTGTCGGTTCTTTATAGGTCTTTATTTCTGGTGTCGGTTCTTTATAGGTCTTTATTTCTGGTGTCGGTTCTTTATAGGTCTTTATTTCTGTTGTCGGTTCTTTGTAGGTCTTTATTTCTACTGGCAGTTTAGGTTCCATTTCTTTATATGATTTCTTTTCCTCTATAGGTGCTGCTGGTTTCGAAGATTTCTTCTCCTCTAAAGGAGCTGTTCCTTTGGAAGATTTCTTTTCTTCTACAAGAGGCTGTGGCGTCATATCTTTGTAGGATTTCTTTTCATCTACAGATGGTTGAGTACCTATGGATTTGTAAGATCTCTTATCATCGATTGATTTTGTAGGAATTTGCTTAGAAGATAGTTTTTCTACTATGGGTTGTTTTGGAATTGTACTTGTAGGTTCTGCGGGAATGGTGGCTTCTGATATTTTTGGACCTAAAAAATTGGTACTTAGTATATTTTTATAAGTGAACAGTTATTTACTTACTCGTACTAATAGGAGTACGCATGGAAATAATAGCAGGGTTGATATTACATTCGCAATTAATTTTGCCACAAACACAAGGTGGTTTGACTCTGTTACTTCTCCATAGTTTATAAGTTCCAGCTTTTTTCTTCTCCTCGATAACGTCGATGAATTTATAGTCGTACTTGTCAACTTTCTTATGTTTTTTTCCTTTTGCGCCTTCTGAAATTTATATTTTCCGTTATATATACCATTTATACAATAATCTACCGGGTGTAAATGGGTTATGAACCACCCCTATATCTGTTAAAGGAGAAAATATAAATTTTGGTCGATTATAATAGGGACATTTTTGTTTTTTTTTCTTTAAAAAAAATCCAAATCGGCCGACATCCGGTTTAACCGGAAATAACATGTTTAAATATTTAACCCCTAATTGGCGTTGTGTCGTCTCTGGCACCCAAGCCGATACATTTTGGTATGCACCCCCACCATTATTTAAAATTTCGAGCTAGGCGTCTCAGTAACATTCTAATTAGTATGCCGTAACAAATTCCTTTCTGTATTTTTTTATTACTCGTATTTTTATTCTACAGCTAAAAATAGGTACGCCCCCTGCTACAAAACGTGTCAGGTATGATGTTCCCTGATTTTGAAGATTAAGTTTTGCGTATGTTTGAATCTCTGGACAGTAAAGTAGAATTATCAGAACAAGAGGATAACGTTGTTCTCGAAAGTGAGCATGACACCAACTCTGATCAATCTTCAAATAAAGAACCTGACCTTCAGACTGATGTAGACTCCGATCAATCTGCAAATGGAGATTCTGAAAATCATGCAATTGGAGATGAAGCTACAGTAGCACCAAAGTACTACTATGGAAAAAATAGGTTTAAATGGTCAGCTACTCTTCCAGTCAAAACTCAAACACAAAATATTATTAAAATACCAAATTCTTGATCTGCAGCAAAAAATATGCAACCTGTAAATGCTTGGGTTTCTATTAAGGACAGAGCTCAGGGAGATCACATTAGAAGAAATGAAGTGTTTTTTAGGCTTGCTTATTTATACAGCGATATTTAAATCTAACCATAAAGACGGTCTATCATTATTTGCAATAGATGGGACTAGTCGAGATATATTTAGACTTTCATTATTTGTAATGCTTTTAAAAATTTAATGGTAGTTTACAAGCCGCATTCTCTTTGTAATCACATGCGACAGTAGATGAAATTCTAGTAGCATTGCAATATGTATAAGCCATCGAAACCAGCAAAATATGGCTTGACATTGCAATGTCTAACCGATGCCAGAACAAGCTTTGTCTAAAATATATATTTATATTGTAGAAAAGATGGTGACACAATAAGACTGTCTCAAGAAGAAAAAAATACTGAATAACCACTCAGGCAGTTATAAGATTGTGTAAACCTTTATATGACATAAACCATTACATTACAAACGATAACGTACACATCACTGGATTTAGTAAAAGTATTCAAAGATAATGGCCTAACATTAGTTGGGATTATAAAAAATAAAAAAGAAGTTCCTGCTGAATTTCAATCAGCTCGGAATAGGCAAATAGGGTGGTGTCGGCCAACTTGCGCCCGATCGGCTTGCGCCCGCTCATTAATTCAGCCAGTTTTCGCCCAATCTATTAAAGGTACCTGCTGGATGGCCTGTTTGCGCTCACCGAAATAATTCTCAGAAGAGTTTATTTTGTATAATGTAGAGATTTTAAACGTTGAACTTTTTAATGAAAATATTGACATCCTTTTGCCACTTTAGTTTTTTTTTAATGGGATACCCTGTATATTTTGCAACAGTAATTATAAGAATTAAGATTGAATTTCGGGGGTACTCAATATATACTGTTACTACAGCAATCGTTTAAAAAAATTGTATATTATTATTCATACAATCTACATACAATATAGTGACATTTCACAACAGTTTTCAGTTTTTTAGCAACCTCAAGATTATCTTACCTCGAAAATTCCACTCATGAATATAAAATCCCATAAGAGCGGTTGAATTTTCGCTAAATTACAGAGAAGATACAAAAAAAACGAAAAGAACACGTTGTCAAGACAACCAGTATATATCAAATTAATTGTCTTGTGTCAAGATATGTTTCTAAATTCGCGGAATTATCTTCCTAAATACCATCCGCTTTTTAAAATTAACCAGAAAATTGTTTACGACTGCGCGTTTTCTTTACAAATTTTACTCGTCCTATCGCTAATTTTAAAGCATGCTCTATATGTCCTACAAAAAAAGATAAAAGACCGCTAACTTATATTTTTCATGCAAAACACCAATATGTTTAGAATGTAGCAAAAATTGTGCGTATAATGTGCCACAGTTAGGACTTCACACGAGACGAGATAAGGCGAGAATTTCAAAAATCTCGTCTCGGTCTCGTTAGTTAAGAGAAAAATAAGTCTCGTTTCAGTCTCAGCCTCGTCTCGTATAAACCGTTTGTCTCGTCTTGTCAAATCTCGTTATTGCTAGAATTTATTTCTAAGATAGTATTTCCATAATAATTAATTATCTTTTATACATAAACTACAAACTACTTCTTTATCTTTACTTTGACAAGTACGAACCAAAAGAGAAAAATCGAAATAACTTTAAAATTTCTACTTGAAAGTTGTCGTTACCGAAAAATCCGGAAATTCGAAAACTAAAAATTGAAATCCGGTTCCAAGTCAAGTAATTAGGCTCTGCTAAATAAAGTAAAAATAAATCATGACCATGATAAGCAATAACATAGATTCTCTTTTTTGTAGGCATTTGTTTTGAACATGTTTTAAAGTTTATGGATATTTAGGTAGAAAAATAAAACTAAAAGGTCTTCTCAAGATGGTTTAAGGGTTTCGTATCCTAATTTTTACAATCAGAACTAAACTTACTGTTTCCTATTTCTTATAATTATTTTCATTGTGTTTATTACACCAAATTGAAAATACGAATACAAATGCATGTTAGCCAGACAATGTATAGCATTCAGAATAAAAATAAATAAAAACTATGACTGTACAATAAAACTATGGTAGTTTATGATCAGTACGCTCTTTACGGAATCATGGCTTTTCATTTTAATAGTTTTCTCGCTTCGTCTATTCCGTCTAAGTACTCAAGTAAAAGATGGTTTGATTGATTGATTTAATCAATGTTTTGTCAACACTGCAGCCTTAAGACTTATTGTGCTATGCCAATTGTATCGTTGTTATCAAGTGAAAAGGCTTGTTACCTTTATCAGGCTTAGCAACCTCTTCACAAGATTTTCTCCGGCGAAGGCCTCCTGTGTATTTGCTGTCCGCAGGAGGTTGTACCTCCAGCGTATAAGTGCTTGACACTCTAGTATAATGTCAGAGGCTGTTTTCTCCTCCTCATTACCTAGTCTACAGATGGGTTCGTCTTGGTAGATGCCCATTTTGTGTAGGTGTTCCCTAAGGTGGCAATGTCCAGTTATTAGTCCCGTGACATGCCTTATTTGATTTCTGCTTAGCTGTAGAATATCGTTGGTCAGTGTTTTTGATGGCTTTTTGATCATCAGTTTACTGTTTTTCTGACCCGTCACGCGATTCCAGTTTATCTGATATTCTTTCGGAGCCCATCTAGTCAGCCAGAGTCGTACTGAGGATTTCGGAATGCCAACCACGGACTCGGGGCCTGTAAATTTGGTCGCTGAGGCTTTTCGTGCCAGAGCGTCAGCTTCATCGTTGCCTGTTATCCCCTTGTGTCCGGGAACCAATTTAAGTGTTACCTTGTTGTGGTTTGCCAGAACCAGTAGGGTCTGTAGACAGTTCCAGACCAGTTTCGATCTGATTTTTTTGCATGCTAGAGCTTGTAGGGCTGCCTGATTATCGGAGTGAATGAGGATTGTTTCCCTCTGTAACCCCTTTCAATGTTCTCCCTTAGACATAGCTCTATGGCATGTACCTTCGCTTGGAATACTGATGCGTAATTCCCTAGTGACGCATAGTTTTTGCATCTGGGTTTGTCGCCATATATTCCAGCACCTACTCCACTGTCGGTTTGGACCCATCAGTACACCATACCAGTGCTCCCTCTCGGTAGTTTGATGTGTTTTCACCTTTCCAAGTTAACTGAATGTTGAATGGCTACGTGAAGTTATTTTTTGGTATCATTTCATCACTTCTCATTTATAGTAACGAGCCTGTGATAAATTTTGTTATACTGGTATGTCCTTGTTCAGTTTGACACCAGTTTCCGTTGCACTAAAATCTGAATGCTCCAATTCTTGCCTCCGCTTTGATGTGAATATCAAGTGGCGGGAGGTTTACTATGGTTTCCATAGCCGCGGTTGGAGTGCTCCTCATGGCTCCTGTAATACAAATGCAAACTAGTCTTTGGAGTTTAGAAAGCTTTAGTATAATCCTTTTTTGATTTACTTTAGGCCACCACACCAGAGAGCCGTAGGATATCATCGTTCTTACCACAGCAGTGTACAGCCAATGTACCATGCATGAATTAAGTCCTCATTTGGTGCCCACTGCTCTTTTGGTAGCCATTAATGCCATTTTTCCCTTGTTAAGGGTTTTCGCAAGTGTTTATTCTAGGTTAGTTTTGCATCTAGGGTTATGCCTAAATACTTCACCTTCTGGTTTATTTGTAGTTGCATGTTGAAGAGCTTTGGTAACCTGAGGTTGTTCAGCTTCTTCTTTTTCGTGAAGGGGATTAGTGCTGTTTTGCCAGAATTGAGTTTAAGGCTTTCCTTGAGACACCACCTCTCCACGATGTTCAGCGCCTGTTTCATCAGGTCTGAGACAATATTTGTAAAATTCCCCAGTATATGTATGAGTACGTCATCTGCATACCCCTGGGTATAGAAACCGCCATTGTTGAGCTGCACCAGGAGCTCGTCAATTACCGACTACCACAGTAGAGGGGATAAAACCACTCCCTGTGGGCATCCATTGGAGATTGACACATCCATGGTCTCACCCAATAATGATACTTCAGCTGTTTTAGCATATTTTATATCCACCTACACGCGGTGTCGTCTACGCCACGCCTTGCCATCAATCTGAAGGAGGTGTGATCAAATGCACCCTCTATATCCAGAAATACTGCTAGAACAATTTCTTTGTTTCCGTGTACAGCCTCTATCCTTGAAAAAAGTTGATGGAGTGCTGTTTCACAGGATTTTCCATTTTGGTACGTATATTGGTTATAATGTAGAGAGATTTCTGTTAGAAAGTTTTCCCTGATATGTATTTCAACCAGTTTTTCCAATGGCTTTATCATAAAGGCTTTGGAATGAAGGCAACTCTGGCTTTTTTCCAGTTTAATGGAATGTAGCGTGTAGCCAGACTTGACCTAAGTAATTTACAAATCACCGGTACCAGTAGTGTTTTTGCCCTGCTGTAGGAACGAGCTGGGAATATGCCGTCCGGTCCAGGTAATTTGTACGGTTTAAACGAGTCTATTCCCCAGCTGACTTTGCTGTGAGTTCCGACTTTGTTTGCTAGTTGAAAATCCCTTTTTGAGGCCCTGTGTCTTTGGATTTCTGCGTTAGGGAATGTTTAATTTTCTTTAGCTTTCCTTGAATCTGGCAGATGTGTCTGTAGTAGTAACTCCAGAGTTTCCCTACCAGATTCCGTGTATGTCCCGTCCGGTCTTCGTATGTTCCCAATAGGAATGATTGGATCATTAGCTAGGATTTTGTGTATCAATCAATCAAACAGATGGTTACCAGATTTTAGATTTCGTAAATGTATCGTAACCTATGCAGACCTTTTTTTATTACAAAAAAATTAAATGTTTATACCGCCTGTTAGTTTATTTTTCTCTGACATTCAGAAAACAATTCTGAAGAAATATGAACGAAACCAGAACCGAAACTCTCGGGTCTCACCATATGTGGTCTCGGTATCGCCTAAATAATTTTCAAAAAGGTCTCGTCTCGGTCTCGTCTCGGTTTTACAAGATGAGGCGAGAAAATTATGGTTCTCGTGTGAAGCCCTAGCCACAGAACTACAAGCGCTCGTGGACTCTTGCATGTTTTCTTTGTAAAAGTTTAATTTTAAGATTATAAATTTATACTTATTAATATTTAAAAAGATAACACTTTTTCTGTCTTGATTTTTTTTTGTTATAAATTACTAGCTTTAGTATCCAGCTTTATAATTTTTTTTTATTAGCAAATAAAGTTAATTTTTTCTACCCAACAATTTTGTTTTATTTTTCAAATATAACAATAAAATATTAATAAGAATATGTTAAATAAACTAATCTAAATAATAAAAAAACAGTTGAGTTGAATACAATATGTTTTTCTGGCTATTAATTGTGTGGTCCCGGGGACGTTAGGATGGTATGTACGCATAAAAAATTCCCAACGCTAGGCTAGGTTAGGACTAATAAAAAAAAACAAAATCAATAATTGACAAAATTAAGACTTTTTAGGTAATTTTAGTTCGATTATAATGAATTTCGACCTTATCATTAGCACATAAGATTCATAAAAAAATCAAAAATAAAATAAAAATGGAGTATTAAGTGACATTTGACAGTCGATCTATACTTGTTTGGATTAGTTAAAATCCAAATATTTGGAAATGTATTGGAGGTTCCATTTGCATTTAGAATTTTCGTATCATTTCCGGTCAAACCGAATGTCGACCATATTCAACCAAATCCAAAACTAGATCTATAATAATCGACTAAAATTATGAACTCATTTAAAAGTTACAGGGGTGGCCCATGATCCATTTACACCCGATATTAGGTAAAAAAAAATGGGAGCTTTTTTCGGCATCGATAAAGTAATAATGAGGCAATAATTTGTTTACGATAAAAAAAACACTTTCTATAGCTGTGTATATTTTTCACTAAAGTATTATTCGAAATTTACCAAACAAAATATATTTATTTAAAAAAAAATATTATTTTTACAATGATAGGGAGTGACATCTGTTGCTCTATAAAAATAGAAAATTGTATAAAAATTTAAAAATAAATAATATTGTTCAATAATATAGTGGTAAATAAATAGCTCTTACAGTTCACTTAAATGATTTATTTGTGTTAGGCCCTGTACTTTGCAAGCTGATTAAGTTAATTTAACAGAAAATTAAATTTTAACAGACAATTTCGGTACTTTATGCTATGATTATACCTTAATCATGATTTAATGTGGGCGTGTCTCTGTTAAATTTAACATCATCTTTTTTCTTGAATTTAAGCTTTAATCAGAATTATTGGCTCTGAACTTTATAATTTCATGGTTTAGAATTCTGATTTGGCTTGTTCTGTGCATAAATTTGATTTGACATTCGACGACATATTGACAATTTATTTTTATTTCATTAAGAATAAATCGAACTGATTCTTTTAAAAATCAAAACATTTTATAAAATTCTATATCATCCAACTTATTCATGTGGTCTACACGTTCATCCAGAGTATAAGTTCGTTGATTACGAATATAATCAATAAGTTCATCATCATCATCAAAAATATTGTCTATTTCATGCAAATTAATTAAAATAAAATAAAAATCACAATAATATACACCAAGTCAAGTGAACATAAAAAAAAACTCAAAATTTCCTAAAACTGGTAACTGACATATATTTAAAATTGTGTAAAACTTTTTCTTTCTAATAGATGACACCTATCTTAAAACGTACGTTTAACATTTTACATCAAATTTGAATCAATGCAATTTAATATAAAAAAAGAAGAAGAGATAGTGTTACCACTACTCACAATTTAAATCAAACATTGATTAACTAATCGTTGTCAAAGTTACTTATAAAGTACCCATTTACTACTTTTCTGTTAATTTGATTATGATTCGTTTAACAATATGATTAACTAATGAAAATTTTACCAAAAGCACAAAGTACCGGACCTTAATATACTAACAGCCAGTACCATAATTAATATAAAGTATACTTTAAGGGTAAAAGGTCCCTTTTACCTATAAAACCCGTACCATAATACAACTTTAAAGGAGGATTAAGCCAAAAGCCGCCTTTATTGTAAAAGTCCCAATTTTGACACTTTTGCGTGGTTAAAGTAAGCTTTATTTTGAAACATAACCTACAAATCTTTAAAGGTTATTAATTTTACACCGTCCACACGTGCTTTACTTTAGATTACAAAGGGAGATTACGTATTCGATTCAAGTAGTAGTTCGAGCTCTTCTGAAGACGAAGAAAATATCGTAGTGAGAAGACCAAAAATATATAGACAGCGGCAGCATTATTTAAATAAATATGACGATATCGAATTTTTCGACCGATTCCGATTAACCAAGCATACTGTATTGGGTTTGTTGCAAGAAATGAACTCTTTTTACGCTTTCTCTTTTGCTCTAACATAATTTAAAAAAGCTGACGATATTTTAAAACAATATAAAAAATATTTCGGCAAACACAAATCAACAGTCAAAACGCGCTAGTAAATAAACCCAAGCAAGTTAGGTTAAGTCGAAAAAAATCTGTCAAAATAACGTCACTTATATCATGAAACACCATTTCCAGTGCAGCCAACACAACAATATTTAATTAAAGTGTCCTTTACCTAACAGGCGATTAAATTTGCATTATGATACAGGCCAGACTTTTAGGTTAGTGAAAGTCGACTTTAACCACAAAGTGTACTTTACTTAAAGGACCCTTTTGTCGATATTTATGATACTGGCTGTAAATCCTGATACTCTGTATTAAGGTTGATCCTTCGATCTGATAATGATTTGATATTAACACGTCTACCGCCTAGTAATTATTCCAAACTTATGTCGATTCGGAATCATATTTGTTCAAGCTGTAGTTTGCAGAGAACTGATATGCAATGCAACTAACGGCAAAAATCGTACAATGTGACACCATAATGCACAAGATATAAAATCGTATGAGAAAAATGCTAAAATAAAGGATAAAAAGAAATGAAAGTTGCCTAAAAGATAATGTTTTGGTTTATTTTTTTCAAATATCATATGCTGCGCAGTAGCAAAATAACCCCAAACGCTCTGCCTGACTAGTGATTCCAGATTCACCGATTGATAAAATATTGTTTTTTTATTATTTCAACTCGCCTAAAATACATACCCTAAATTCGTCAATTCTTGGACTGTATGGGGACAGAATACAATGTTTAAAATATTGTAGGAATTAATGACATTTCTTATGTTATATAAAATGTTTTAAAATAAAATAAAATACTAGACATAAATAGAGGGAAATGTTATGTTGGTTACAGCTAATATGGTAAAAATATATACCTTTTGGTTTAACCCCTGGATGTTTTTTATAAGACTTTGATTCCCAGTTATTGAGGTCTTTTGTTTCTTCTTTAATGGTAGATTTATCCATATCGGTACTGTATTCCTCCATTGGATTTTCTATTGTTTCGCATAACTTGCATCGCGTTCGACCAATGAGCTGAAAATTATGGAGGAATAAATAGTTTAAATACAAACAAACATATGGAATTCTAAGAGGTCATCCATATCTCAAATGTGGTCAAATTATTCAGTACAATAAAACTCTAAGACATGTACCAGAATATAATTAAACAAAAAGTTTAGTGGGCAACTAGTTTCGGCTTATGAGCCATCCTCAGGCCTAGAAACAAATTACCCGGTGTGTAACAAAAAAAAAAATTGTATAAAAATTGTTTTGTTATAAACCGGGTAATTTGTTTCTAGGCCTGAGGATGGCTCATAATCCGAAACTAGTTGCCCACTAAACTTTTTGTTTAATTATATTGTGGTACGTGTCTTGGAGTTTTATTTCTACTGAAATTTATATGGAATCACCCGTATTTCTAAAAACGAAATATGAGTGTTTTATGACAAAAAATTTCTTTGTAAAGATTTTTTTTTGAGTAATACGGGATCATTCCATATAAATTTGGTTGTGTGTATATTTAATATTAAATTAAAAAAAATATATCTTAACCCAATAGAGAGTTATTGCACCTTCCGTTTTGTTGATATAGTAGAGGATACGCACTAGAAACGACCTTCGTCCATCTTTTTAATGGATGAAAAGTATTTTATATCAAATTCAATATATTAGAAAATATATCTCGAGTGCGCTGTGTAAAAAAATTCCTGGCCAGACTATGATTAATTAAAAATTGAAAAATGACTATTAAATATTGCAATCATGAGTTTAA
The DNA here is from genome assembly GCA_963243735.1 of Neocrepidodera transversa. Lineage (NCBI taxonomy): Eukaryota > Metazoa > Arthropoda > Insecta > Coleoptera > Chrysomelidae > Neocrepidodera > Neocrepidodera transversa. Next base: position 24,521,357 of record OY725342.1, on the reverse strand, counting down.
CGAATAAATTGTTGGCAGGTATAAACAGGTAAATTGACAATAGTTATTTTCACCTATTTGTTTAATAAATGAATCTTATATCAAAATGATCCCTATTTAATTGCGAATATAGCGCCAGATGAAAGAGAGCGCACATGCTATTTATTCGTGCAACAGAGAAGGATAGCGATATATTAGTAAATACTAAACATTATTTTGGAGCATCTGTCATTAGAGTTGAGAAAACAACGATAAAAATATAATATATTAAATAATAATGTAATATAATTTTATATGTGGTTTACAATATATCGCGTGCCTAATGCCAATAATATATATGCTATATATATGTTGAAGAATATCGTCACCACTAACCAAAACTACACTTTTCAAAACACTCTACGAACGTTTCGCTAACTACATTAGCATCATCAGGAGTCGATGACACACTTTTTAAACACTCTAAACGGTTTATCATCGACTCCTGATGATGCTAACGTAGTTAGCGAAACGTACGTAGAGTGATTTAAAAGTGTAGTTTTGGTCAGTGGTGACGATATTCTTCAACATTGTTGAAAACCAAAGGATCCAAATTCCCAATTCAAGATGCTATTATATAGTTCTACCGAAGGAGCCAAAAGGCGTAAAAAAATTTTTTTTTTTTATCGTTTTGAAATCACTTCAAATGAATATATTCTTACAATAATAGTATAATATATACTAAGGGACTAAAGTGCATCTTTTAATCCCGAGGGTGAAAATTGTTTCCCGAGCATAGTCCTGTGGTATATACGCTATTTTTTACACAGCGTTGCCCAAGCCCCCTTAAAATTCAAATAATTATTTACCTGTTAATGTTTATAATATTTCAACATAACAGTCAATTCTATTATTTGAGAGTTTCCTAGTTCTCATTAGATAATCATGTTTGATATTAAATAATGTATTTTAAAAACAATTTTTTTATAAAATATCCGCTCTTACAAGAATTAAAAAAAACGAGGCTCCCGGATGGGGCTCAAACTCGGACCAATTGTGATCCGCATTTAAGTTACCCTTGCGTGAACCAACTGAGCTAATTTTAACAATAACTATTTGCAAAACCTTGTCTTATACGGATATATTATGAAAATAATGACAAGAGATTGCGACTTTGTCTCATTTAAGATATTTTAGAATAAAATCGTAAAAAATATATAAAAAAGCTTTCGACGGTAAAATGGTATTGGAGAAAAGAAGATTATACTACCGGAAATTGTTTCCTATACATTCCTTTGCGGAAGTATTTGACAGTTCAGTTCTGAATTAAATTAAAATAAACAAGGTGGCTGACTTCAATTGTGTTTTATTTGCGGATTAAAATAATTTAGTCCTGAGGGAGTAAAAGTGGCACTAAAGTACTAGTTTCACTCCCTGTGGTATAAAAAAGAAATCAATATATATTTTTTCCAACAGACATTTGTGGCATTTATTATTTTATTATTTTTATACCTCTGAAGTGGTTAGGAACCCTAAAAAATATTATATGCCTTTTGCCATTAGACACGCTATATTGATGTTCTTCTGGATATAAATATGATAGCGATATGTACTTTTCTTGAAATTTTCTTATTTTAGAAAAATTAATAAAAATGAATAAAGTGAACAGTTAAAATATTAAAATGAAATGAAATGGTAAAAACATACTCTAAGGATCTTGTTTTACGTACAAAAATTATATTACCATCTAACATTAATACAATAGTATATTATTCAACAAGCATATAATGATGGCTATTATTCACAAGGGTGAAGTTTACGACACGAGCCGCAGGCGAGTTTCGTAAATCACCCGTGTGAATAATAGCCATTATATGCGAGTAGAATACTGTACTTTGTCCACGACTGTAGGTATTTATTAATAAACTTTTATTGGCAAACATTGATGGAACATTATTTTTAATATTTATAACATAATTATACAGGGTGTTTCATAGGTAAAGGTACATACGCTAACTGTGGATAAAGGACACTTAGACGAATCCAAAAAACCTATATACGATTGGTCTAGCTCGCTTCATTACTAAGTTACAGGGTGTTTTGTCAATATTACTCATTTCTTTCACCCGCCGTATATTTGGAACCATCCCGTATATTTTTCTGATATTTAGCAAGATTGTTCTACTTTATTAGGACAATCAACAGACATAGTGACCAAATTTTAAATCCAGGTCTGGCTTCAAAAAAAGATATCAAAATAATTTTTCTCTAGAACAACACCCTGTATATCGAAATTTTAAAAATTGGATTGCATATTCGAAAAGAGCGGAAAAAGTTGAGTGGGAATACCTATTTCTTGAGACTGCACATTTCATTTTACTATTAAAATTTTAAAAGCAAACTTAGATTTATTAATTTTCGTGGAATTCGTACATAGTTTTTGTTATTCATTAGAAATGGTTTTTTAGTGATAAAGCTCAGTTTTCAATATAATTCTTTTATGGTATCAAAGTAAATTTCTTTTTAGGTTTTTACTTAATAAAATATTGTTTAAATAATACAAGTGCAAAATAATCTTTATTTTCTGATGACAAATATAGGACAAATTTATGATTCACAAAAGCAATCCGTAAGACAGTAGTCTAAATTTTCAAGAAAAAAAAACAAAAAATGTTTAAGTTTGAAGAAATTTATTAATATCAAGTTTCTGACCAAAATATGTCCTTTTGAAATTGGTTTCTAATCCAAGGGAAGCTTTTTTTAGGCAGAAAGTGGTAAAATCTTAATTTTGCATTAAACGAAAACAGTAAAGCATTTTTTTTTAACTGAAATTGAAAATCAATAAAAGAAAATACCTAAACAATTAATGGGGTCATGTAATTAATAAAATTTATTATTCAATTAACAAATACCTAAAGAAGATATTCAAAATGTGAACCATTTTCTTGAATGCATAGTCTTGCTCTTCAAATAATATTTAGAACTGAGTTTCTAATCATGGCTGGCAAAACTCTAATTATTATAACATTTGTAGTCCAAGAATAGCTCTTTTCAACCAGCCCAAGTTGGTTAAAATCGGCTCAGCCGTTTTGAAGATCCATCCCCACCAGTTTATGTTTAGAGATACAGCAAAAATTGCCAAACAAAAAAGATTCAGATTATCCTCGACTTTAAAGTTCAATTATTTTATTGTTAGGTTAATATAGCGGATTTCACAGAAACATAACTTTTTTAGAATGCGGTGTAATGTTATTTTAAAAATTGTTTGTTTTAACTTTTTACCAAACATTTTCTGGCAGCGAATATTAGGACTCTTCTTTTAATTTTAATTTGTAATGCGTTTCAAAAACTATTCAAATTCTTTTAGATTTCACTAATTAACTCACCAATAAAAGGTTAGTCTAAGTCTATTTTGGAATCAAAAAACAAATACAGTAAGTTTTTGAAACTGTGCACTCTGACCATTACCATACATGTTTCATCCTTATAGGAATCTTCAGTGGCACTCGGAATGCATAATTTCAAAAACTCACTCTGTCTGAATACCCCAAGTATTTCTATGTATTCTAAAAATAACGCCATCTGCTGGCAACCAAGTTGTACTTGGATAGACCCGTTTACAGGATTGTATTCTGATAAACGGCCTGCCCGGTTGGTACCCATCATCCATACGATAGATGGTCTATTTTGGAACTTCATTTTTTATTTTGAAGATTGCTTATTCTATTGAGAATCGCCAATTTTTTAATATTTAGTCAACGTTTTATTAAGCAAAAACCTAAAAAGCAATAAAATCTTAAGTTTGCTTTTAAATTTTTTATAGTAGAATAAAATGTGCAGTCTCAAAAAATATTTATTCAGACTCAACATTTTCCGCTCTTTTCGAATATGCAATCCAAATTTTAAAATTTCGATATACAGGGTGTTGTTCTAGAGAAAAATTATTTTGATAACTTTTTTTGAAGCCGGACCTGGATTTAAAATTTGGTCACTATGTATGTTGATTGTCCTAATAGAGTAGAACAATCTTGCAAAATATCAGAAAAATATACGGGATGGTTCCAAATATACGGCGGGTGAAAGAAATGAGTAATATTGACAAAACACCCTGTAACTTAGTAATGAAGCGAGCTAGACCAATCGTATATAGGTTTTTTGGATTCGTCTAAGTGTCCTTTATCCACAGTTAGCGTATGTACCTTTACCTATGAAACACCCTGTATATATATTAATATTATATAATTACAATTTAACATCAATTATTTATGTTAATAGTTACATTTGAAAAATTTGTTGTTAATTGCAGGAATATGATTAACGTTAACATTAATATTCTGATTATTTGTTGAAATTTTTGATTGTTGGCATAAAAATTAGAATTATTTACTTGTATGGAGCTTGATATTTACTTCTGGCGGTGCAGGTGTTAAGCACATTTCATTTTCACTATCTAAATCCATTATTTTATTACAATTTAGTAAAAATTTAATAAAATATTCTGCAGTCAAAAGTTTGACATTTCAATTTAAATTATTAATTTGACATTTTAATGACAGTCGCGGCTTACTAATAAAATGGATAAAATTTATAATCGTTATATCTCATTGGCTAAGCATAGGAAGAGCGGTGATAAAAAGTAGTGAATAATGATTATTCACTGCTATTAGTGTATAATATATACCATTTTAAGTTAGAAAATTCTTCAAAAATGGCTTCATTATAAAACAGTCGTGGACAAAAATTTTATTATTGAAAAAAGTTCCAATCAATAATTATTATTCCGTATCTGATTCATCAAAAGTGAAATGTTGATTCTCGAACTTGTTAAATTTAGTTACAAAGTATTTAAATTTGACACACTTTTGTTTAGGTAGCGCACTCTATAGGGCAAATACATAATTATATATTCTAATGAATAAAGCAGGTAGGTACCTAGTATCTGTCAATATAAAGTAGTAAACTAAGAATGTCATATTTTTCTACTTTCTTCACAACCTGCACTGAGGGCAAAAGAGTCTTTCCGGCATTTTTTTCCAATTGGAAGTAATCAACTAATTTCAATATAAAGTATCGCGACATTTTTTTATATGCGTTTTGATCTGATTGTTGAAGTTAATTAAGACATCTGCTTTAGATGCAAATTGTCTATCTCATCTGGTTTACATATGTTACTAAGTCACTGAACAAACTTAGTTCATTATTTTTTGTGTATTTTTTTAATTTGTATTTAATTTTTCCGGGGGTCAACATAAACCTTTAAAAGAGCAGTTTTAATAACATCGAAGTTCGTAAAAAAAAAATAAATGCACATGCACAAATCATTTTTGCATGGTACATTAAAAAAGTTAAAAACTTAGTATTCTATGACCACGAAATTTTGTTTAGTCCCTCACGTATAAAAATATACTAACTCTAACTTGATCCAACTTCTTATCTCGTATTTCTTTGAGAGCCGTTTTCCACATTGCCTTATATTCCGCGTGGACTTTATCTGTAGCTTCCTTAATTGCGTCCACATTATTTTCAATTGGTGATGGTTGCTTCTCTGGCTCAATCGTCACTTCTTTTTCTCTCTTTTTCTTGTTTTCTATAATCGTGCACTTAATCGGCTTCAAATTTTTTTCCATCACACTTTTCCAAAATGCTATACATTTTTGTGTGTCTGAGTCATTGAGACTTTCTTCAAAAATGAAAGTCTAAAAACAAGACATTAATAAATACCTACTAAAAGTAATTATTAGTTTTAATTAGATGTAATCAGTTATTGCAATATCAATAATAGGGGAAACTAATAGGGGGTTTTGAGATTTACTCAAGCGCGGCAGATTAACATATGTAGTAGTACCCTGTTGAATACCTCCACCAAATGAACATTCTAATGAAGGGTGTGAGAAGGTATTAGTCCTAGTATCACTTGGGAATTTTTTTTGGAATTTTCTCCCCCTTTCAAAAAGTTACATGTCGCTAAAGCCCGTTATATCAAACATATAGAAAAAACCCGAAAGCAATCGGTCAACTCATTTGCAAGATATTGCGACACACAATAAAATCTTATAAGGAGAGCTTGCTTCGCTCGCTCCCTAATATTGCTGAATAAACTTTTTCCTCAGTGAGTCATATCCATTTGCTAACGTCGCCTTAAACTTAAAAATTTCGACTACTGGGCGATCACAAGTTTTATATAAAATAGGTGAAGAAAATACGTGGAACCTAGTCTAGTCATTTGGGGCTCAAATAAGAGGTTACCTTTAAAGTTTTCCGGGAGTTTTGCAAATTGGTGATTTCATAGATTTCAACATGCTCTTTCCGAATTTTAACTTTGCCACCTCGCATTTTTGCCGCTCGCGCCGCCATTTTATAAAAGTGGCGCCCAAAAACAGTTTTTCGATAATATCTCCTTTCCGACTCATTTTACGATGAAAATAGTTATGTAATGAATTAAAGTAGAGAAAATTTCCTATAATTTATGCCGTTTTTTTGTAAAATAGTTTCAGCACTTGGCGTTATGAATTCAGCCATCCGGATATTGTCCCGATTAACCCCTGCTTCAGTAGACATACTTTTTGACGAGACAATGATCCCAACTGTGTTCCAAGATAAATTAGGGGCAACGATGCAAACTAGAAACGCCTCATTGAAATGTTGAAAACAAGATTTGAAACTTCGAACTTCATGGTCGAACAAGCCACGGAAGATACGGATACGCTAATAATTAATACCGCAATCTGCGTTTCAACAACATTCGATTAATAGTTGACAATATCAAAAAAAAATATTTAGAAAAGTTGTTTAGAATTAAAAATTACACTCAGATTTAAAATGACGTCTCCTACGCAAAAAAAAACCATTTTTTTATGTTTTTAGTGTAGCTCAAAATAATCGGATGCACTTTTTAGGGCCTTCCTTCAATCACTATAATACATTTTGGTTAAAAAATTGGTTTTCTTCGTTATTTTTACAACATTCTCGGTCTTTTTTTAAAATGTTTATGGTTTTTGGTTTTTTCTTGGTGCAAAGTTTTTATTTTCTTTTTTTTTTATTTTCAACTTTGCACCAAGAAAAAACCAAAATCATAAAAATTTTAAAAAAGACCAAGAATGGTGTAAAAATAACTAAGAAAACTAAGTTTTTTTTAACCAAAATGTATTATAGTGATTGAAACAAGGCCCCTAAAGTACATCCGAAATGATATTATTTTGAGCTAGGCTAAAAACATAAAGAAAATATTTTTTTGCGTAGGAGGCTGTGATTTTAAATCTGAGTGTAATTTTTAATTATAAACAACTTTCCTAAATAATTTTTTTTGTACGCTTGGTCAAAATTCCTATTTTTTGCCCGCCATTGTATACCATTTAGAAATTTGAAAATATGATGCCCGCAATAGCAGTTTTACGCAATGCTCCAACTTTTATGAAGAATAAAATTTTCTGTCAAATGAATAATAAAAATTTTCCCATATGGTGCAGATATTTTGAGTTGCACTGTATATTGTCAAACCAGAAAAGGGAAAAATTCCACAACGAATATATTTAACAAAGAGTATCACAGATAAAATAGCAGAAGATCAGATCTTATTCTTGCACGCCTTTAGTGGCTGTGATACAACATCAGCATTCTTTAATAAAGGAAAAACAAAATATGTTAATGTACTCCGAAAAACCCCAGAATTAAAGGTTGTCCAGGTTTTCAGAAACCTAAATGCTCATCCAAAGATCATCCCTAAAGCTGGAGAACGCTTCCTTCTTGTGCATTCTACGGTTAGGGTGGCGTAAAAAGTACGTCGTTAAATAACTATAGATATGTATGCTTCACAAAATGAGTATATACAAATAAATTTAATATTGCATCGCTACCACCCACAGAGGCAGCAGCACGACAACATTCGTTCCGAACCTAGGACCAAATTCAGCAGTGGTATGAAGTTGAACAAAATGCAGAACGATGGGGATGGAGAAGAAGCAAGAATGGGCTAATTCCTGTCACCACACTCAAGCCTCCAGCTTCGCAAACCTTGTTGTAACTTATTTCTTGCAAGGGATATGGGAGAGCCTGTGGATGCAGAAAGGCTGGATTAAAGTGCTCTGTTATATGCACGAATAGCAGTGGCACATGTGATAAATCGCAGTTCAATCACAAGATAACGATAAAGTGAATGAAACGGAGACTTATCGAGCAAACGTACTATGAAATCGAGGAAGAAGAGGATTACGAAGCTGATAATCCCACCTCGGATGATGTGGAAATCTCTGACGTTTCGATCGGTACTAAAGACGATGAACTCGCAACACCTGATCCATCAAGAAGATCGAAGCGAAGGAAAATGCGCTAAATTTTGCTATAGTGCATTGCGTGTGGATTAGGCCTATTGGGGATACCACAATAAAAAAAACGCGAAAATTTACTCCACATCATGGAAATGAGTTTTTTGGCCAAAACTCGTGTTCGAGTAGAATTTTCGCCGCTGATACGCAAAACTATTCATTTTAGAAAAAAAGGTTACTTCATAAATTATAGGAAATTTTCTCTAGTTTCATTTATTACCTAACTGTTTACATGAGTCGAATAGGAGATATTATCGAAAAACTGTTTTTAGGCTCCATTATTTCAAAAGGGCGGCGCGAGCGGCAAAAATACGAGGTGGCAAAGTAGAAATTCGGAAAGAGCATGTCGAAATCTATAAAATCACCAATTTGCAAAACTTCCGGAAAACTTTCCAGGTAAAACTACCAAGTGACCGGACTAACCCCTTTTTTAGCATATTGCGTGAACGAAAGAGTGTCATATTTGGCATAGTTAAAGTTTATATACAGAAGAAGTACAAACAGCTAAAATTAATATATAATATGTGTTTCGCATAAATTAAATATAATATAGCATTTAAGTCAAACATTATACTTTTAATGAAGCATTAAAATGGTTATTACAAATACGTTGAGTGCATTAACTTATAGGATTATCAATAGACACGATACCACTAGTTGTATTCAATAGATTATATCACGAATTAATGACATTTTAAAAATTTGACATCTCAATAATTTACATTTACAGTACAAAAGCAATGACAAAGATGACAGCATACCTACTAGATTTTTAGTATTAAAAGTACCAAGTGTGATTATCAGTTATTAGTCAGTATATGGTGGATGATTATCGATTATTAATTAAGTAACAATATAGGAAATTATTACATTATGAGTGATATAATCAGTATAATGTAACGAAAAATTGCTTTGACTGTTTCAGCGGATAACATAATTGAATTATTTACCTTATAAAGCGATTCCCCTGAGAAAATATTGTCAGTTTCCGTTGACACGTGTGTTTTCGAATCCGTTCCAAAAGAATGGGCCGTCGAGGAACTCTTGCGGTTGGCACTTTGAATCATATTAATATTTTCGTCTTTTACGTAGCACACTACGTTTCCTTTTCTAACGCACTTTCTAGGTGCTTTACCGAATTTGCTATCTCTGCTAGTCGCATTAGCCTTGTCCGGAAAATCGGATCCATAAACGTTCATTTCTATTTCGCCTTCGTTATAATTATCAGCAACATCCATTATCTTCAGAAAAATAAATAAATTTTATTACTTATAAAAGAGGTCTATACTTCTTTCTCTAACTTTCCCTACCACTACATTAAGAATATTTCTAATTTACCCAAAAAAATAAAATAAAAAGAGAAGGTAATAAACAAGAAAATTCAATGGTGAATAAAGAACTATAAAGATAATAATTATAGTCAAAAATAATAGTGTAATAAATAATATTTATAATGAACTTAAACGAACAAAAACAATAAAATTATAGGCAAAAATAATTTTACAAATAAATTAGTAGGTACCTTTGCCAATACCAACATAAAGGTATTTAGCAGATAAAATCTTCCAGTTTTTGGTAATTTTGAAAGAGCATAAAGGAAATGTATAATAGATAAATGAAATTGGGAACGATTGAGCATCCCACATATCAAAGAGATAGTAAAAGAGATTAATAAAACTACCACCAGCTGTTCACCAACTTTGTACAAAATACTAACAGCATCTATTCTGAACAGAATCTACAAATATATTGAGATTCATTCTATTTTACTAAACCAAATAGCAGAAAATAACTACGAAATAAATGTGTTAAACTTTGACCAAGTTAAAATTCAACCAAATACACCAACCACTCAACTGATCAATGTTTGAGGAAAGAAAGGTCTGATAATATAAAATTTGTGCTTCGGAAACAATCCCGTAAATTAAAAAGGATGTTCTATATATAACGAACTACAACTAAAGAAATATCCCTCCCTCAGAATAAAGCAAAATTCAACACAAAACCGACAAATACTACACAAAATATACAACCGGGCATCAGTGATGCTCACTGGCTCATAGGTACTCAGCCACAAATAACAACATGTAATAACGTAACCCAACTCATACCACCCACAAAATTGTAGTCTCTAGACCGGGGTAATTTTGGTCCTTGTAGACCTTTATCAATTTATGATCTTGCAGTGCTGCTTGCAATTGCTTACCCTAAAGCAATGATACTCGTGAATATTATTAGTTAATTCAAAGTAACAGGTCTTCTTAATTCCACAATTTTCACAAACGAGGAATTTTTCACAAGTTATATCACAGATCGTCCAAATTCAGGAACAGCAGAAGCTATCAATGCAAAACTGAATACCAATAATAGCCTACTACTACAACGAGATCTAAAGTGTACCTAGCCATAATTCCTAAATAAGCTGACATTATTACTTCCCTGTTCAAATTTTGCCATTCCACAAGGCTTCTCTACGAAATCTCAAATTAAAAGTACGTGGTCGACAACAGGGAAAAAGTACGTTATTAACCAACATAGCAGAGAAGGCCAGAATGGAATAAGAATAAGGTAGAGGCATGAGAAGAAGAAAACAAAAGAAAAAAGAAGGTAGAAGCTGTAAAGAGAGTTTTGGTGAGTCCCAGTAACGAGAGTTCCGGCGAAATAAGTATTCATGGCAGCTGCAGTGACGACGTTATAACATCACCACCATACGATGCTGAAGAAAAGGTTAGTAATTTACAAATAAACGACTTTATAGTTGTTCAGTTTCATACCAAAAAAATAACAAAACATTTCATGGGCTGCATTGAAAGGTTCAGAGGGAACGAGATGGATATAAACTTTTTATAGAAGAAGCAAACTTAAATTTAACTTTTTTGAACTGTAGCTATATGCAACGAAAAGACTATATTTTAAAGTGGCTCCAGCCATCACGGATGCCAGGAACAAATGGTACTAAAAGCATTCTAAATACTTTTGCATTTGTTTTGAATTATTATGAATTTCATTAGTACCAATTTTAAATAATTTTTTCCAATTTTCCAACAATTTTGGCAACTAAACAAAGTATAAGTACCGGTTATTTTTTCATCTACAATCCTTATACCGAAAACAGGTCTCAGTAAAATACGATATCCAGAATATTTGCCGCATAGTAAAAACATTTTTATATGTTTGATATGCCTTAAACAACTAAACACTATGTTCATTATTAATCCTCGAATAAAATTACTTATATTATTGATATCTGATATACATAAACTTGTTTTAAATAGAAATATTTCGAAATACATTTTAAAGTAACTTACCTGAATGACAATGTTTGACGTTTTATGCTTAACAATTTTTAGGCAATTCTCACGAATAGAAAAGCGACTATTTGGAAGTTACTTAAGCCAATGGGAGTTAAGTAAAATAATATAAGATTTTGGTTGTCACTTTATTTCAAACCAATATTAATCTTACCCAAATCAACTAAGATTTAAATCAGACATTATTAAAATTTCAACCAAAGATTTCTGAAAACGTTCCAGAAATTCATTATATAATTTTCATTCCGGTAAAGAAAGTCGAAAAGTATATTTCCCAAGCGCTGGAAAACGGATTTTTCTATAATCATAATAAACTCTAACCCTAACAAAATATATCAAGTCTCGTATAAATTTCCTCAAATATTTTAAGTCTCAAAATAATATTCTTATTTTTCAAACAAATTAATATTTATGAAATTGTTGACTTCCAGGCTGTTATGCCGTGGTCTTTTATGGTTATTACTCCAAAACGTGTCGACTGTAACTGCGGCAGCCATCTTCAGTGGCATGGACAAAATAATCTTCGCGACGTATTAATTGAAACTAAAACCTCCTTCGCTTCGACTGTGCCATTTATATGCGCGAGTAGGTCGGTGTTTTCTGTGTTTTCGGAGATTTTAGTTTTAGTTGATACGACACGAAGAATTCTTCATATCCGCCAGTGAAGATTGCTGTCGCAGTTGCAGTCAAAACGTACTAACTAAAGAAAACTGAGAAAACCTACATTCTTACATTAGTCGACCATACGGGGAGGAAACTTACCAGTCAATCAGAAGACTAGAATAAAGTCCAAATGTTAAGTTCGCCAACATTTACTATTCCGGTTCCATCAAAGGGAAAGTATAGTGAATGAGCAAAGAAAAATTCAAGATATCGATTGAAATATCCATTTTGAGGTCCCTCAAGAAGATTGAAAAAATTCCAGAGTAAGTTCTGTCTGTGTGTCTGTGTGTCTGTGTGTCTGTGTGTCTGTGTGTCTGTGTGTCTGTGTGTCTGTGTGTCTGTGTGTCTGTGTGTCTGTGTGTCTGTGTGTCTGTGTGTCTGTGTGTCTGTGTGTCTGTGTGTCTGTGTGTCTGTGTGTCTGTGTGTCTGTGTGTCTGTGTGTCTGTGTGTCTGTGTGTCTGTGTGTCTGTGTGTCTGTGTGTCTGTGTGTCTGTGTGTCTGTGTGTCTGTGTGTCTGTGTGTCTGTGTGTCTGTGTGTCTGTGTGTCTGTGTGTCTGTGTGTCTGTGTGTCTGTGTGTCTGTGTGTCTGTGTGTCTGTGTGTCTGTGTGTCTGTGTGTCTGTGTGTCTGTGTGTCTGTGTGTCTGTGTGTCTGTGTGTCTGTGTGTCTGTGTGTCTGTGTGTCTGTGTGTCTGTGTGTTTGTGTGTCTGTGTGTTTGTGTGTCTGTGTGTCTGTGTGTCTGTGTGTCTGTGTGTCTGTGTGTCTGTGTGTCTGTGTGTCTGTGTGTCTGTTTGTATGTGTGTCTGTGTGTCTGTGTGTCTGTGTGTCTGTGTGTCTGTGTGTCTGTGTGTCTGTGTGTCTGTGTGTCTGTGTGTCTGTGTGTCTGTGTGCCTTTGTGTCTGTGTATCTGTGTGTCTGTGTGTCTGTGTGCCTTTGTGTCTGTGTATCTGTGTATCTGTGTGTCTGGGTTTCTATGTGTCTATGTGTCTGTGTGTCTGTGTGTAATCTTCCAAGATAACTGCCGAACCGTTTGACCATTCAAGCTAAAATTTGGTATGAAGGGTTGATGTGTATCTCGAATGCGACAATTAGCTTTTGGTTTAAATTTGCAGTTGAAGGTCCTTAAGACCGACAGTTTTGAGCATACAATTTTTGTATCAAACTTTTTCCTGAATTTTCAATAGTTAAGCCACTAGATGGCGTGTAAAAAATGTGCATGTTGGTTTTCCGTAGGTTTTCTAAATTTTTTAGGGCAAACAATTCACTTTAATGCAAAATTTTCTAGTGCAAAGTTGCAGAGCACTAAGTTTCCTTTAACTTTTATATTAAACTTTTTTTCGATTTCTTCATAGGTTCGCCGCTAGAGGCTTTTTGTCTTTATTTTAAATTTTGAAGACAATCAATAGTGCAAAATGTTCTAGCGTAAAGTTGTAGAGCATAAAATTCCCTACAACTTTTATATCAAACTTTTTTTCGAATTTTCAATAGTTATCACCCATGATTTTAGGAGATCTTAATTGCAATATATTGTGCGCGTGCGTTCTTTTATGTCATTATCAACATTGAAATATCAATCATAAATGAATGTAGTGCTTGGTATTTTTTAATTAAAATAATCCTATTCTCTACAGCCGACCCGGAAAATTCTGGGGTGACACAGCCGATTTTTTACAACGTTGCCGAGACACAGAAACCACATCAAAATTTCTACGTTCAAAACGGATTGTCCAGACACAACAAGCTTAAAAAATTTTCAAGAGGATGGAAAAAGCAGAGAATCCATCAAATACGAAATGAATTAACAACAAATGATGAACAACTGCTCAAACTACATTTAAAACTGAGTAGCTACTGGAATGGAATGATTGGAAAAAGATTGATAGAATAACACTCACTGGGCTACATTCACTGGTCAAATTTTTATCATAATGGGATATTCACTAAAAATTATTCCTGTTGCTGCTAATAATAAGTGCATTTCAAAATAATGTTTTTGAAAGATTAAAAGAAGTAAATTTTAGAAGTAAGGTGAAAGATATGCAATATAGACATACCGAATCAATTGCAACAGATAATACAATCTTATTGGTGTTACGTCACTAACCATTTTTTTTTACTAAAGTGTTTATTTTATCGGATATTATAGCCTTAAATTTTATCTCAGTTGATGACTGAAGTCCATCTATAGAAACAACTTTACAGTTATCCAATGAGAGAAAGTTCATCAAAATCCAGACAAAATAACTCGAGACTCCAAAAACAGATTTAAAACAAACTGTTATCAATTTGTCAAATCGTTCACTCAAGAATGATGAAACGAGCCCACTAGTCAAAGGAGGAAACTTCAGCATAACTCCTGGGACAAAATTTACCGAAGAGACCATTGTCGCTATAGAAGACGGAATTTGAAAACTATCTACTGATGTCAGGAAAGGTAAATCCGCAGTAATTCTAAGAAAAGCCAAACCATCAAAAATTAATATTTTAAGAGGTGAAAAGGCAGCCGTAAGAAGTCTCAATGAGGATGAAAATATCATAATTTTTCCAGCAGACGAAGGAAATGCAACAGTTGTCATAAACACCTCGAACTACAAGAGCAAACTTAATGACCTGGTAGATTAAGACACAGAAAATTACCAAAAGATCCAATAGATAAGATCTTAAGAAAAACTACCAAACTAATAAAATAATCGTCTTTACCATAGGAGATAAAGAAGAAAATATACAGCACTGAAGCTCTACTACCTAGTGCCACTAAGTGCCAAAGGATCACCAACTTACAACCTGGACAAGCATTTGGTGGAAATTCCGCAAACTCACGTGGGCCAAACAACATCGTAGGTGCCAGATTCTACGCATTTCATCGAACAAAACACTCGCTTACTAACAGCAACCAAACGCATACAGCAAAGGAGCCATAACTCGTGCTACGCGTCCAAGGGAGAAAAATACCAATCCTAATAAAGAACAATACCAATGAAGTGTATATCTACCATACATAGAAGGTGTCACTGACTTGATTGGAAAAATTTTGAAGAAAAAGAAAATCAGCACTAAATACAAACCAACAAAGAAAATAGGATAGTAACTAAAAACAGCATAAGTCGTCGGATTCAGGTCTGAAGATCCCAGACCATTTTCAGGACGTCCTCGGGACCACTGATTTTGGACTTCTCTGAGACATCTTTTTTGTACGTCTCTAGGATGTCTGATTTAGGTCCACTAATGAACGTTAATTTTTATTTGACCGTAAAGATCCCATACAGGTCTAAATAAGCTTTATAGTGGTCCCAGAAAGGTTTTATACTGGTTCTAATAGGATCCTAAATTAGTTCTAGAAACGTCCTATATCTGTCCTGGGAAGGAAATTTTGTTCTAACTTGGGACCAATATCGAAAGTCCTAGGGACTGCTTGATTATTAACGAAGTCTGTCTGGAGGACATCCTAGGAACGTCCAAAATCGTGAATTGTACTTCCCGAGGATGGCTGAGGGAGGTATTTGTGCTGTTTGGGATACAAGGCTGTCATTTAGGACAAACCGAAAAGTCTGTAGTTGCCGAACACATATTATCTGACGGAGAACATAAGATCCTTTTTGAAATCAAGATCCTTTTTGAAAACACAAGACGTTACTTGGTCAAATTGAACTTAGAGGTAATAGAAATATACAAACACAAAGATAAATGTCAATAAAAAGGCAAAAACAACAATATTACCCAGTATCTGGCACACAGCATTAAATAGCGCGAAAATAAAACCGTCAAATAACAGTCGCGCCAAAAAAAGCGCTAGCAGACACACATATAAATGACACAATCGAAGCGAAGAAGGTTTCAGTTTCAATTCATACGTCGCGAAGAGTACTTCGTTCACGCCACTGAAGATGGCTGTCCCAGTTAAAGTCGAAACGTTTGGAAGTAATAACCAAAAAAGGCCACGGCATAACAGATCGGAAATCAACAATATTATTGACGCCGGACGTGAAAGCCTACATTCTTACAAATCAATATCTAGTGAAGGAGCTCTGAAAAAAAAGATAATTCATCTAATAGGGTTTGATTATAGGAACTAAGAAAATAGGATTCAGGAGAGGATTGGTTAATTAAATTTTTAAAATAATCACGAATTAGACAAATAGTGTAGTTACAAAAAAATAATAACTTACCGTTTCAACATCTCCATTTTGCATTTTTGTCAATCGTCTTCCTCCGATTTACAATTTAAATGAACACAAACAAATACAAATTCCTGAAAAAAAAATTATCTATATTATGTAAGTTCTCTTTTTATCTTTTGGCTTAATTTTTAATTAAATGATCATTTTTTTACCTCACCCATGCTGATCACTGTGACTTTTTGATATATTTATATTATTACTTGGTTCAGTTTAACAATACACAGTTTATAAATCACGAAAAAGTGTTTATAGATCTAGATCTTTGCTACATAACGAGAATTATTTTTGGTATATCTTCATAATATATACATAAAAGTAGTATTAACAAGACGGATCTTATGACAATTTGATAGACAGTTCATCGAGTTCTTGTATAATATTAAGACCCCCCCGTCCCGCCAATTTACTTTGAGGGCACACATCTGAACATGTTCTAACAATAAAATTTAATCTGTAGAAGATTGGATTATGAACCTACTTTTTTACTCTGGCTCTTAGACTAAACTATACATTTTTAATGGAAATTTTTTGCAAAACAACTTTTTTTCACGATTTTTTCTAGAAATGGAAAGGGGAAGAGTAAGAAGAGGAAGGTACGAGATACCTGAACCTGTACTACTTTTTTTATAAATTTACATATTAGACCGGGTGCCCAGCAAACCGGATAGAAGGTAAAAGGGAGCATATAATAGAATCTGGCATAAGGATACATATACCCAAGTGTTACGGAAGTGGGGGAAACCTCATTTGAATTTTTTTGAGCCTTTCAATGGATAGAAGTAATGTAGCAAGACCCTATATACGCAGTTGCTGCATCGTAGAAGGTGCGCAACCGGAACTGGTCAAACCTGTTAGGGAAGAAGATGCAGCAAGTAATAGAAATGGGTTATCTGGTCAGCCAGGATCACAAAATGTTATCTGTTGTATCACACGTAACGCGAAAACAAAAAATTGAAAATGTGCCCTAAAACATGGCCCTCGACCCGCGGATGGGTAAAACCTCCAAATTTAGTACGATCGATCGAGGGTAGACCCTGGTGGCCAAAAAATGCGATTTGCTGCATAGTAACGGTGCACGATTACCACTTTTGCTCCCGCCACCCAAGTGACGTATTTTTCGTCATGATTATGCTGTATTCGATCCAAATTTGTGGATTTGTCCATGTTTTGAAGTTGCAGTACAAATAAACTTTTTACTGAACTATATAATCAAACCGATTACTTATCAATAAAAACTTGCATATATTCCATAAAAAATAATTCTTTCAGTACGGAGATTTGAAACCGCTACCTCTTGTATCCAAGCCGGGTAAATCTAATCAGACTTTTATATTTTGGTTATCCCTTTTTGTCCTGTCCCATCAAAAATGATATAAAAAAAATCTGTCTTTAACTCCTCCCTACAAATTGCTAGTATAGTTAACTGAATTAAATTTTATTGAATTTGAGAATGATAACTATTAAAATAACCGAATACAAATCGTCGGCGACATTTTTAAGTCCTCCGGGGATAACGGCTTAACTAATCCTACAACTACACTTTAGCCTTCGTCGTACTTCGAATAACTGCAGAGAGAGTGTAGAGGTGGCTTTAACCGAAATATATCTTCCGAGCCGAAGACATATTTTTTTAAATGAAGAAAATGTTTATTTAAAATTACTAAAAACAATGTCTTCTATTTTTACTAAGTATAATTTTAACGTTGAAAGAACAAAGAATAATTATTAACTAACTTTGAAACTATTTTTGTTGTATAAACTACTAAACAGATAAGTTATAATTTCAGCAAACTAGAACTTGCAACTGTCTGTAACTCTGCACAATGATAAATAGGATACGAGCAAGAGAGTCGTTGTAGGAAAAAAAAAAAAAAAAAAAAAAAAAAAAAAAAAAAAAAAAAAAAAAAAAAAAAAAAAAAAAAAAAAAACCTTCCCTTCAATCCACTTCCTTCCCTTCCTAAGAAAATAAAATCCCACCCTATCTTGGCACCCCTGCACCCATACAGTATTAACAAATCTTCATTTCAGGTAGCACTTCAGCTTACCTATCATGTCTCTGGGAAATAAAGATGGTCCCCCCGCTGATTTTTGGAGTGTGTACATGGTTAGGGGTTCCCTTGACACTGGCTTTTCTAAATAGCGGATAGTACCATTTGCCTCATGCCGTAAGTTAGGAAGGCGGATCCTCCCTACTCGTAGAGGGGATCCAACCATGAGCTCATGTCTGCAACTCTGGTTTCCTTTCAGTGCAAATAAATCTTTCGCCTTTGGTGAATAAATTTGTTAAACTTGTCTAAGTGTTAGAAGTTTCAGCAGCATCGAGTTGCTTATTTTCGTTTTACTTTTTCACTGAAATCTGGTGCCCTGCTTCCTCGTGGCCAAGGTGGAAACGACTGGTTAGCTGGTAAATATTGCACTACACAGGATCTTCTTGCAAGTGTAAGTCCAACCTACGACTATGAGGGCAGAGTAACTTCGGTGGTCCAAAACCGTTAGTGGGAGGTTATAGACCTTAAATTGTGCAATCCCTTAAGAACCAGCATTGCTAGTCTTATGTAAGACTAGGTGTATTTTAAGTGCGGCATGACAATGTGATCTATTATTAGTATTATGAATGCATTCTCCGAAACAAGAATCAGTGCTCTAACAACGATTATCTCTACCAAAGACTCCATGGATAAAATAAACAAGATTCTATGCGCGGTTGAAGAATTGAGCTCCATTTTTTCGCTACCCTCAACTACCCCCAAAGCTAATAATTATAGAACAAGTAAGATTAATTATTATTTTAAGTCTCAGTAAATATATAATGCTTCTTGGAGGCACAGGTTACAGATGATATTTTTTCTCTTTTTCTTTACCGTTACAAGCTTTACTTCTTTCATAAAAAAAAATCTGATGTGGCCAGCACATGACCTCTCGCCATTTTTGAATCAAAAATTTACAGGTTGACACAAAAAAGTATGAAAAAAAATTATATTTTTGTAAATCTGGCAACAATGGCAAAAGTTTAGAAAATTTTAATGAGATAAAAATAAACTGTAGGGTATACAAAATATATGTGTAAAACTTTATTGCCGTTTTCTATAATAATGGCGTCATCACCCATAGCAACTGCCACTTCCGGTTGTGCGATTGGCACCAAAATCTAATCAGATCTAATCTAGGGTATCAGAAGCCTGTATGCAAAATTTCAAATTTTTTTATTCAGTGGTTTTTGAGTTATCGTTACTACAACATCCATCCAAACACACACACACACACTAACACACTAACACACACACACACTAACACACACACACACACACACACACACTAACACACACACACACAGACATCATCGCGAAAATATTAAAATCGTATTCTAGGGACCCCAAAACGTGTTTATCCATTGAAAACTGACTAACCAATTTTTAGCATGATTCCTATACCTCTCTTATCTGAAGGGCGAGAGGTAATATTCATGCTGTAACAATGTTTAAATAAGGTTTTGTTTATTAGTTTTTACCTCTCGCCCTTTAGATAAGAGAGGTATAGGAATCATGCTAAAAATTGGGTAGTGAGTTTTCAATGGAAAAACACGTTTTAGGGTTCCTAGAATACGATTTTAATATTTTCGCGATGATGTCTGTGTGTGTGTGTGTTAGTGTGTGTGTGTGTGTTAGTGTGTGTGTGTGTGTGTTAGTGTGTGTGTGTGTTTGGATGGATGTTGTAGTAACGATAACTCAAAAACCACTGAATTAAAAAATTTGAAATTTTGCATACAGGATTCTGATACCCTAGATTAGATCTGATTAGATTTTGGTGCCAATCGGACAACCGGAAGTGGCAGTTGCTATGGGTGATGACGCTATTACTATACAAAACGGCAATAAAGTTTTACACATTTATTTTGTATACTCTATAGTTTATTTTCGTATCATTAAATTTTTCAAAAGTTTTGCCATTGTTGCCAGATTTACAAAAAAGTAATTTTTTTTCATACTTTTTTGTGCGAACCTGTAAATTTTTGATTCAAAAATGGCGAGAGGTCATGTGTTGGCCACATCAGATTTTTTTTTTAGTTTTTGGGTAAAGTGCGTAAATTAATTAGTTCGGGAATTAACAGTTCCGGCGGCATTTCTTGACACTGTTGTCGGATCTGCTACCGTGACAAACTTGTGATAAGTAGTTTTTCGGACTGTAATTTTCCGAGGTGATTTCAACATTTCCTTTGTCCTTTGTATATTTTGCTATTTTACTAATAAAAATGTCGATTTGAATAACGGTTTTCTTTTAATTATTCAACCCAATGTTGGTTTAAGGATTAAACTTTTTTGAAGTAACAACATTCTAAAATTACAGTTAATGTGTTAAGACTTAAAAAAAACAACTGTTAGCCTCGGAACGTATTTACCTTGGCTGGAGTCCGTGTATAATATATGCGGGTACTTCGTTGCTTTAACTGCCAAAAATTTGGACATGCTCAAAAAGATTGTCGTAGTAATGCGATGTACGGGTATTGTAGCGGCAATCGCGACTCTAAAAACTGTAAAAATCATAACCTGCCACATACATGCGCTAACTGCCTTACGGCGAAACTCAGAAAAATTAATCACAAGGCCCGGAACAGTAACTGTCCGATTCTATTGAAACGCGCAAGTTAAACGAACACAGCCCTGGTAGGCTGTTAGCGTCCTTAACTCAGACATAGATACCGTTTATCTGGCAATTCTCCGACTTTTCATCATAGTTTGCATTCTTACCTTCTTGGTTGTTTCTTTTTATTTCCCCTGGGATGAGGACATTGGACCCCAGCTGGCTAAGGTGGAGAATGTCTTTAACTCTTTTCCATTTCAAAACATTATTTTGTGCAAATCAGCTTCGTGGTCCTCTAAGCGTACTAATGATAGAGGCAACAATTTCGAATAATTTTTCACTGCAGATAACTTATATGTTATTAACGAAGCTGGTCAGCCATACACTTTTTCTTTTCCAAACGGTGAAGACAATATTGATGTTACTTTAGCTTCTGGATCTCTTTCTGATTAGAAAGTTTTTGTTGATTGCAACAATAGCGATCATAGACCTAGTATAGTTAAGATAAGTATTATCCATGATGGAATAACATCTAGGGAGGGAGATCATTAAAGATTGAAACAGCCCGCCAAGTCGCCGATGATGTTGCTCATGAACTTAGTAGTATGGTTATTAATGATATTCCCAGTCTATAATGTTATATAGACAGCGTTACCAATGCATATCTTACAATTACCCAGAATAGATATAGGAAGAAAACGAACGAGTAAGATCCAACTCGTGGTGGACAGACGCTCTTAGGCAAAAACTAGAACTCTCTCGAGCTAGGCGACGCTATCAGGCCAAAAGACGAAGAGGAAGAGAGTGCCTTCAAGAATATGAAACCTTTATTCTACTACTTACAGATCTGCCGGTCCGCAATCGTATACGGGATATGGCAAGGAATGCAAGAGGGCAGCTGGACCCTCCCTTTGTTATTGAAGAAGCGGATTTGGCTGAAGCAGTTTCGCATATTTCACCTTTTAAGACCCCTGGTCTATCAAATTCATTGCAAAATCATACAAGCCACATTTGAGTTCATGAAGCCTGCCTTATTTGGGATGTATGGAGAATGCATTAAATTTAAAATTTTTCCCAATAAATGGAAAGCAATAAACTTGTCACGATACTCAAAAGTATGGACAAGAAGCCGACCGACCAAAGGCACTGAGGCCGATTACTCTTTTGTCTAAACCGGGAAAAATATATGAATGTCCGATTCTATTTCAAATACAAAAAGGACAGACTACTTTTTAACTCGTCACAGTTCGGTTTTAGACCAAGACGCTCCATAGGTATGGCTGTGGGTCAGATTACTTATGGGTCAGATTACTTATTTCATACGCGCGGCCCGCATCATTGTCTATCTATATTCGTTCTTATATATACATATATGGTGGCCTAGTTTGCTAATCGAATTATGTAACAAAGGATTTTCTCTTGATTTACTTAAAATGATCACAAGCTACCTATCTGATAGACAGGTTTTTTACTCTACAAACTTATATAGTGCTTTTAAGAATCTTTCCAAGGGCTGCCCGCAGGGGTCAGTCCTCGCACCAACATTACGGAATATAATAATTGATCCTCTGCTGAGATCTAACTGGCCGGCTAACACTTCAATTACAGCATATGCCGACGATCTTACCCTAACTATTTATGGAAACAACAGATTACAACTAGAAGAGAAAGCTGCTAGTTGTAGGGATTTATTGTGTTTATGGGCTACTTCTAACAAACTTAAAATCTCTGAAGCGAAAACTAAATATTTGGCCCTTTCGCAGCTTTCCTTTCGTTCAAACTCTGTAATCAGATATGATGGGCGGCCTATCTCTTGTGTTACGAAAATTAAATGCCTATAGGCATTATCATTCACCGCAAACTTTCCTTTGCTGATTATTTTTCTTACGTTATTGATAAATGTAAAAATATCTTTCAACTGCTTAGGCGCTCCTTACGGCGGAATTGTGGAAGTATTGATCTCTTTTAATATGCCTTGATTCAGATATATTAGAAGGATATAATTCCCATTTTGTCATATGGTATTGAAGTATGGGGAATGCGTATACCTCGGGTAGTTAATCTGCGTGCACTGAGATCACTTTAAGCGATTTGTTTACGCACTGTTCTTGGTGCCTACTCTTCGACTCCATGTGAGTCGGTTTGCATCTTGGTGAGGCTCCCCCTATTCATCTTCACTTGCAATAACTATATTCGTACAGATAACTTCAACGGACTGGATATTCCTTCTTCATGGAAGTTGAAATTATAGTTGGAAATTTTAGATTTTGGATTGATGTTAAAATGAATTGAAAAATATACTTCTTAGAACCTGGAAATTGAAACGGAATTCTTCCTTGAAAGGTAGACAGTTATATTCTATTATTTCTGACGTTAAGACGTGGATCAACATGCCCCTATTCATAGAAAAACGGTGCACCTCTTCCATTATGGTAATTCAATGGTGCACCTCTTCCATTTAGATAAGAAATGATTTTTGTCTTAATTGCAATGTAGTGGATTCACCGACTCACAGGCTTTTCTATTGCCGTGTCTTTAATAACACCCATCTTGATTTAAATTTCCCCGTATGTGACTCGCCTATCTATTCTCCGGATGCTTTCGAGCTAATTTTACACCTTCTCCCCTTTTTGTGGCAATTTGAGCTTGATGACTTCCCCGAGGGAAAGCCATAGTCAACAGCTTAGATTAGATTAGTTAGTAGTTTAGATTAGTAACTCATAAATGTCTTATATGTAGGTTAGGTTAAATTAAGTTTCAGTTTCTTAATTTCTATTAGGATTATTGTTTTATTGATCATTGATCATCGATTTATTTAGTTTTCTCTTATTATTGTGGGTAAGGATGATTATTAGGTTCATTATAAGGCTTATCATAAGGTTTTCTAAGTATTATGTTTTTCTTTTGTTTTTGGAATTTCCATAGTTTGGCAGTGGTGCAATAAAGGATGTTCTATATTATTTTTGTAAGACGATTAATTTAAGGTACCTCTATAGCAAGTCTTGGGCCCTCGACTCTAGCCCCAGGAATAGTTAAGTGGAATAGGACTTCTATGAAGATTAAGAAGATTAATTAAACTTAAATACTATTTGCTAAATAATAACCTCCTAGAAATCATGCTCCTTCCTTATTACCGGTAAGCCAACAAATGTATACCTTTCCCTAGTCCTGTATTTGCTGTCAGCTCGCGGAGAGCAGGGGTACGAGGTGGGTCCTTTTTCTTTTCTTTTGTCTGTTATTTTATATAATAAAATAGAAATAATTAATTTTTTTGTTGGGTGTAGCTAAACACTTTTACCAAGCGTTACCTTAATGGCTATTACTTAAATCAGATAATTATGCATTGATAAACCGACCCTATGTAAAGTTGTTAATTATATACTTAATTGAAATATGTACAAATATTTGAATTGCGAAGTCTATTGATTTTTACCAATTTTTATGAAAATCGGAGATTTTCGTAAATACTCAATTTATCGTATTACCAGCCAATTCACTTGGACAAGTGATTTTTAATTATTTATTTTCTTAACATACTTTTAAGTTGTAAGAATTTGATTTATATGCATCCAGGCAGTATACCGGACAGATGTTTCGGCTCATCACCGGCAATGTGTCCAGACGCATAAAAATAAAATTCTCACCTCGTAAGCGCCAGTACATACTGGAACCGACAGAGGTACGAAACAGCTGTCCGGTATACGGCCTGGACAGACGCCACTTAAAGTCACCGAATCCTCGGATCGGCTTGGCTACTGTCGGCAAGATTGGTATGGTGCGAAATTTAAACTCGCATGCCGTTCTGTCTGTTCTGTCACAAGAAAAGAATATAAAAAAATCTAACCTCAATTCTACAGTAAACAAAACACATTTTTAGTAGAAATATTTGCAAGAAATTTTGAATATTTTTGTGGTTGATTTTGTTCTACTTATGAAAAGTATTGGCTTATTTAGTGTTTAGAAATCATAATTTATTGTGCATTAATTATAGAATATTTCGTAGTAGGAGAATCAAAGCAAGCTATAGGTAGTTATTGAAAATTAGAATATTTTTTTATTCTATGTTAAGAATTGTTACATACCTACATAATCGAAGAAAAATTTTTTACCCATAGTTATACCTACCTGCAACCTTTTTTATTCAAAATATGAAACAAAAAAATTTGAAACAAGAGGTAATGGAATAAAAAGTTCTTTAATTTACTACCTACTCAAATTATTTTCAGGATATAATAGCAAATATCGTGGACGAATTGAAAAAGCTTGTGGATCTATAAAAATGTATGAAGTATGCCCATCTTGTTTAAAAATCTTACATTTTCTTGAAAATGGTAATCAGAATTGGCATGAGTTTCTGTTTTAATTTTAGAAAAAATCACTGTAATCACTGGGCCAATGGCTCTTAAATTGGTACTATACAAAATACTGTTACTGTCTTGGGTGAAAATCTTTCAATACTTCGTGACGAAGATTTTTGTTTAGGATTTATGAATGAGGCTATATGGAATGTAAATTGAAGGATTTCAACAGAATAATATGTAAGGATGGAACACATTGCAAAACAAACCAAAACAGTGACTTTTTTTAAAGTAGTTGATTAGACCAAGTAGTACAAGAAATTTTTAAGCGCACTTCGAGTCAGAATGCAGAACTTCATACTGCAAAATATGTAAGGTATGCATTCGTCATATGTGTGATAACATTAATTATTCAATAAAAACTACTATGTGTAAACACATACATTTCTATGTTTATATGAGCAGGGTAAGTGAAGCGATTCTGTTTTTGGTGAAGTTGTGGAAATATTTTTGAAAGAAAAACCATCAGACATTAAAGCTGGGTATCGCAAAGAAATTGAGAGGTTTATTGAGAAAAAAGATGTGAAACAGATAGAAAAACATGAAATAATGAAAAAAGACATTTTAGTTTAAACTGTATCAACACTCCAAAGATCGTTAAATACTAAGACATGATAAGTACTAGATGAATGTTCAACATATATTTATGTGATTCAAAATTCGTATTTTTTTTTAATAAGGTGTATGGGACAAACTAAGACAGGATTCTTTACTTAAAAAAAAAAAAATTAAAAAAAGACCTAATTTCTCTACATTTTTTTGTAGTCATAGCATTTGTTATATGTGTGTGTTAGGGCTTCAGTATTTTGTACTTGAATTTGTGGTAATAGAGTTTAATATTAGTTTCTAACATAAAAATATTGTAAATGTTATGTAGGTACACCCTATAATTTGTGTTAGCGTTACATTCATTGGTTGAATTGTTATAGTTATAATAGATATAGTAAATACTGAATATAACTTT
Organism: Neocrepidodera transversa; assembly: GCA_963243735.1. NCBI lineage: Eukaryota > Metazoa > Arthropoda > Insecta > Coleoptera > Chrysomelidae > Neocrepidodera > Neocrepidodera transversa. Next base: position 24,495,027 of record OY725342.1, on the reverse strand, counting down.
TATATCGAAGTGGCAAAATTAATAGTTTTTGATAAAAAATAAAGTAAGTAATAAGGATTTTAATATTATTGAATAAATTGTAAAATAATATGAAGAGGTCTTAAAGCATTTGGTTTGGAAATGTCACTGTGATGGGTTCCTTGTCATGTGGATGTGTTTTTTTTTGGTAAGTGGGGTTAGAAATTTAGAAGAATGAAAAAAAAATTTAAGTAGGCAGAAAGCAGTTAAAAAAAAGGAAATAAATAAAATATAAATAAGATTAGATTGTCAAGTTCTTTTGAAAATTATTTTTAAAAGAAAATTGGTTAAATGAATTGAATTTATTTTATAATTTGAATTAATATTATTAGTCCAGGGCATTTATAGCAAAATCGGCCGGATTAAATGAATTTGGAGGTGAAGCAGATATCGAGATGCGGTTTTCTGCAATGTATTCAGGAAGGTCACAGAAAACGAGGCTACATGGTCTGGTTAATCCGTTTTGGAAAAATGCCTTCCGGGCCGGAAAATGCATTTTCCAATTGCATCACTACTTGCACCATTATAGGAACGACTGGAAACTCGGAAAAATCGCTCGGAAATTGTTACTCGGGGGTTGTTAGGCCCGCCGAACTCGATTGTGGCATTATAATTACCCGGGGGCGCACGGGGGCGGCTCTGCGGGGGTGGTTAATTAGGGGAGAAATTGCAGTGTGCATGGAAATCGCCCCAAACTCGTTACTCAGGAGTTTTCGGGGATGACGAATTCAATTCTGGCATTGGAATTACCCAGGGGAGCAAGGGGCGGCTCTGCAAGGTCAAGACGAAACCTTAGATCCGTTGGAAAGGGGCTGGAAAATGGTGGATGGAGAGCTCAGTCCTGTCACCATAACCCAGGAAGCCGGTCCCGGGGAAATTTTGAGAAAATTTCTTGTTCTTGTCAAACCGACTGTGGCCCGAGGTGCGGGTGCCGCCGAAGTGGGTTGGAGTGCACACTTGCATGCAAGCATTGCGATGGCAATTGCTCAAACCAAAAAGACGTTTCCAATGAGGCCGAGAGTAGTGATAAGGAAGAAGATGAAGGAGGGAAGGAAAATTTAGGAGGGAGAGAAGTTGAAGAACGGGAAGAAGACGAGGAAGAGTTTGAACAAGATGTTTATAATGAATAATTCTAGATTAATAAAAAATCCTATCTGTTATTTGAATAAAGTATTATTTTCATAATTTGTGATACCCCCTCCCCCCCAATCACCTCCAGACAACCTCACAGAGGGGCCCCGAGAAATGTAATGCCAGAATTGAATTCAGCATCTCCGAAAACCCCCGAGTAACGAGTTTGGAGCGATTTACATGCACGCTGCAATTTCTCCCCCAATTAACCACCCCCGCACCCCCCGCAGAGCCGCCCCCGTGCGCCCCCGGGTAATTCTAATGCCAGAGTCGAGTTCGGCCGAAGTAACAATATCCGAGCGATTTTCCCGAGTTTCCAGTCGTTCCTATAATGGTGCAAGTAGTAATGCAATTGGAAAATGCATTTTCCGGCCCGGAAGGCATTTTTCCAAAAACGGATTAACCAGACCATGTAGCCTCGTTTTCTGTGACCTGGCTGAACACAATGCAGAAAACCGCATCTCGATATCTGCTTCACCTCCAAATTCATTTAATTTTCTCTATCTGCCCTGGACTATATATATTTGAACAAATAGAGAAATTTTTTATCTATAAGGCGAGAGTACTAATATAAAAAAAAAATTATAAAAAAAAATCATAACATTGGAAGAAGAGTTGGAAGAAAAGCAGTAAAGGGAGGTGAGACAGACAGCAGTAAGAAACAATTTAGACAGGGACAGAATTTAGAAGATTTAAATTAAAAAAAGAGATTGGAAGATTAAAATGGAATAAATGGAAGCCGCGACCGGGAAGAAATAATTTTAATTTTATTTAATTTCAATTTATAAAATTTTTTAGTATTGTGAACCCACCCCAAAGAAGAGATACACATGGTAAGGAATTGAAATTTTTTTAAGAAAAAGAGTTTTCCAAAACAATATATAATTAAGTGTGTGTAAAGAATTCATACTTTTTTAGCCATTAAATATATTGTAATTAGTGTAGTGTTTTTGGAAAAAAATATACTTTAACTCGTAATTTTCTTGCAGTTTACTCTTACGAGTTGTAATTGAAACTGCACATATCCTTTCATTTTAATAAACTGGTAAAGAATAAGTAAATGTCTTTTATTTCATAAAAAATGGATATACAGTGTGTCCGTAAAGTATGGAACAAATTCATTTTTAGCTAAACAGGCCATTTTAAGAAATAATCCTGAAACACGTCGGTTTTTGATTTTAATTTACCGTATTTTAAAATAATAATCTAATATACAGGGTGAATTACTTTCGAGTAATGAAGTCACCGTCATTTTTTTTAAATGGAACACCCTATATTTTTTTATATTTTTACACTCGTCCCGTGAAGCTGATTTTAAAAACCTATTACACTTATATTCTAAAGTAAATAGTTTTGAAGTTATAGACAATTGAAAATCGCATTTTTTCAAATTTAAGTGATTGCTTCGGCCAAACGACATGAAATCGGATAAAACGGCTTACATGTCCCTATCTCAAGTTTTTCAGTTCTAATTGATGGCAAATTTTGATCACCCTGTATACATTTTGTTCTTACGCCATCAAGTAGAACTCAAAGAGTTAAGATAGGGACACGTAAGCCGTTTTATCCGATTTTATGTCGTTTGGCCGGAGCAATCACTTAAATTTGAAAAAATGCGATTTTCAATTATCTATAACTTCAAAACTATTTACTTTAGAATATAAGTGTAATAGGTTTTTGAAATCAGCTTCATGGGACGAGTCCAAAAATATAAAAAAATATAGGGTGTTCCATTTAAAAAAAATGACGGTGACTTCATTACTCGAAAGTAATTCACCCTGTATATTAGATTATTATTTTAAAATACGGTAAATTAAAATCAAAAATAGACGTGTTTCAGAATTATTTCTTAAAATGGCCTGTTTAGCTAAAAATGAATTTGTTCCATACTTTACAATAACATCATTCGCAGCATATTAAAAAAAGCTTGTAAAGTTTATAAGTTCTATGGTAAGAATTTTTACCAATTGCTATGCTCAACTGGGTTTTGAGAGTCACTAATCTGGTGTGAAATTAAAATGTTTCTTCGATTATGTAGATATGTAACAATTCTTAACAAATAATAAAAAACATTCACATATTCTCAAACTATATAGCTTGCTTTGATTCTATTATTACGAAATATTCTATAATTAATGCACAACAAATTATGGTTTCTAAACACTAACTGTCAGTAGATAGAACGTCCTTTAACTTTAACGGTTCTGTAACTAATGACAATGACGGTTAGATTGTGACAATTGCGGTATAAGAAATCAACTTGTTAAATTTTATTCTAAACGTCATCGCCTTTAGTTATTGAACCTTTAAAGTTAAAGGACGTTCTATCTACTGACAGTAAGTGTCACTTTTACAAACTCCGTATAAGTGTTGTACTAGGAATAAATGTATAGCCGTTTATGTACCATAGAATAAGCTTTATCCGAGGTTTGTAAAAGCGGCCCTAAAAATAAGTCAATACTTTTCATAAGTAGAACAAAATCAACCACAAAAATATTCATAATTTGTGTTCTTGCAAATACTTCTATTAAAAATGTGTTTTGTTTACTGTAGAATTGAGGTTAGATTTTTGTATTCTTTTCTTGTGACAGAACGGCATGTGCGAATTTAAATTTTGCGCGAGACCAATCTTGCCGACAGTAGCCGAGCCGATCCGAGGATTCGGTGCCTTTTAGTGGCGTCTCATGATTTAAAAATTACACAGGTTAGACACTCAGACGTCCCAAATTCGTCCAAGTTTGCGCATGACGTCAGCTGGAGTCCAAACGAAATAATTTAACATTGGATTGCATAGGATTATTGTGTCTTTCGGGTGGTTTTTATTTTTTTACGGCTATATATTTAATAAAAATGTATTGTAAAGTATTGTACACTAACAAGTGATAACTACTTTAAACTTTTTTTACGATTCCGATGTGCTTTATATTATAAAAACTATTCAATTGCTAGATGTAAAAACCAGAAAATGTTCAATTATGTTATGGCTAATTTTATCGTTAAACTAATTGTCAAATATGTAACAAATAAAATACTTTAGGTTAACTTTAGAGTGATTTTATAAATGTTTAATCAAAAAAATAATTTTTATGAAAAAGTGATTTGAAATAGTTTATATTATCAGTGGAACTTTTTGATGCATATTGTTATTGTAGGTTTGTGTTACTTAGGCTTTTATATAAATAATGCTTAATTTATACTCAAAGAACGAATATGGCAAATGTAAATACGAGTATAACTTTACAGTCATACATGTTGGTATGTAAAATAAATTTTTCATAATTTGTGCAGTGCTTTATTGTTATTATTGATTAAAATGCTAACTAATAAATGAATACGTAACTACTTAAAGCTATTACATAATATATCTTAGGTTAGGTTAGGTTCAATGTGAGTGGAGCGTTTGCTCGCCCCTCCACTGCGGCCAACAGAGGCCTATTGTGGCTCACCCCTATGGGCTATAATTCACCATACAATCCACACCTTCTTACGAAGTCTATGGTTGATTTAGGTGAAGCTTCCTTGAAGTCGGTAGGCTCCAGCTGTACAAAACCAAACGTACGAAGCCTATTCATTTCCAGGGCAGGGCAGGAGCATAAAATATGCTCCGCCGTTTCGTCTTCCACACTGCAGAAGCGACAGTCCGATGTTTGACTCAGACCTAGCTTCTTCAGATGGTACTGCAGACGACAGTGCCCTGTCAGCAGTCCGATTAGGATGCGTAGATCACTTCTACTCCATTCTAGGATCTGCGATAGGGTGCTACCTGAGGGTTTGACTATAAACGCCTTAGAGTGAGCTAACCCAGGCATATCTTTCCAGTGCTGGAGAGTTTTCCTCTCGGCCCATTTCCAGATAGTGTCTTTAGCACTGCTTTTGGCTATGCCAAAGAATGGTTCCGGTCCAATGAACTCGGATTCTGCACCTCTTTTCGCAAGGGTGTCGGCTTTCTCATTGCCCTCCACCCCTTCATGCCCAGGTACCCAGAGTAGGGTTACTCTGTTACTGGTAGCAATGCGATCCAGGGATTCGATGCAGTTCCATACCAGCTTCGAGTCCAGCCGGCTGGAGCTCAGTGCTTTTAAAGCTGCCTGGCTGTCTGATAAAATATAAATACTTTTGTTGACAAGATGATGGTTTACCAACTCTCTTGCACACAATTCTATAGCGAAAACCTCCGCCTGAAAGATGGTAGCATACTTGCCAAGGCTTACTGTGATGTCAACTCTCGGTTTTCTGCTGTACACTCCGGCTCCAACACCACTTGGGGAGTGGTCCCATAGCCTCTCCCCCTCGATTTGACCTGCCACCGACATGGCCCTATAGGAGGTCATTCTGGCCTCCTGCTCCAGTAATATATGGAGAGGAGTAAGACCCAGAAATCTTTCCATTGCCGCTGTCGGGGTAGATGACATGGCGCCTGTAATAGCCACACATGCTAATCTCTGTAGTCCAGATAATTTAGCCGCCGCAATAGACTGGAGCCCCTTCGTCCACCAGGCCATTGCGCCATATGTGACCATTGGTTTTATCACCGTTTGATAAATCCAGTAAATCTGTTTAGGGTTCATTCCCCACGACTTGCCGCATACCCTTCTGATATTCCAGAGCGATGCCCTGGCTTTATTGATTGTTCTTTCCAGATGGGAGTTCCAGGTAAGTTTTCTATCAAGGATAATCCCCAGATATTTTACCTCCTCCGCAAATGGAATGGTTACGCCTTCCAGAATTGGATGACGTAGCTTATCAAGCTTCCTCCTTTTTGTAAAAGGAACTACTACCGTTTTGTGGGGGTTCACAGACATCTGTTCCTCCTCACACCATCTGTATACGATATTAAGAGCTTCCTGAAGGATATTAGAAATAATCTCTTCAAATAAGCCTCTAACCATTATTAAAAGGTCATCGGCATAGCATTGAAAATCCACCCCCAGCTGGGAGAGCCTGTCTAGTAGGGGGTCGACCAAGAGTGACCAGAGAAGTGGAGACAGCACTCCGCCTTGAGGACACCCCTTCGCCGCCCTAAATCTGACAGTCTCCTCCTGCAGTGATGATGTGACAAAACGATTTTCAAGCATGCATTTAATCCAATTGCAGATTAGTCTGCTTATTCCCCTTCGCAGAAGTGCAGCGTAAAGGGATTGAGGCAGGGCATTGTTGAACGCCCCTTCAATGTCGAGGAAAGCTGTCAGCGCAATCTCTTTATGCTTTAAAGAGTGGGTTATCTTTCCTACGAGGTTATTTAGCGCCAAATCTGTAGATTTGCCAACCTGGTAGGCATATTGTCTGGGGTTGAGGGGAATTTCCCTGCAGTTCCCGTCTCTAATATGCCTATCTAGAATTCTCTCTAGAGTTTTTAGTACGAACGAGGTAAGGCTGATCGGTCTAAAGGATTTAGGCAGGGAATTATTTACCTTCCCCGCTTTCCGTATATATACGACCCTAGCAATCGACCAGCCCTGTGGTATGTAACTCCACACCAGGCTCGCACGATATAGTTTCACTAGGAGAGGCAGCAGCTCCTCTGACCCGTTTTGCAACAAGGCAGGAAAAATACCATCTTCTCCTGGTGATTTGTATGGGGAGAAAGACTTCAGCGCCCATAGGATTGAGTATGGAGTGATCACCTCAGATGCAAACCTCCAGTCTTCTTTAACCGGTCGTATAGACGAGCCAGTTGGAAGTGGAAAGGCTTGCGGGCGATCCTCCAGAAGCAGGCTACCCGGGAAGTGATTCCGCATGAGGATCTCTAACGTCTGCCTTTTGGAGTCCGTAAAAGAGCCGTCCGGTCGTTTTATCGACCCTACCTCTTGATTCGGATCTCTAGAGAGAATTTTGTGGAGTCTTGTTCCAGCAGGTAGATCTGTTATACTCTGGCAGAACCTCCTCCAAGACTCCCTCTTGGCTTTACGAATATCTTTCGTGTATCCTGTTAGAGCCGATCTGTAAGTGTCCCAGCACCCTGTTTCCTTAGCTCGATTGAAGAGACGTCGAACTTCTGTTCTCTTTTTGTCCAAGGTTCTGCTCCACCAAGGTGAACCTCTATGGTCTCTCTTCTCCTTAAGTGGGCAGTTATCTTGGTAGGCTCTGAGTACGGCTTCCTGCAGCTGATCGCTCGCCGCCTCTATTTCAGCCTGATTCTTTATAGATGCAATGCCGTTGTTCAGGTACGTTTGAAGGGAAATTTTATATCCACTCCAGTCTGTACACTTTGGATCACGGAATTGCACTATAGGCCTGCGCCCTGCCTTCATCTCGAATCTGATATGTCGATGATCCGAGCATGAAGGTTCTGTAGACACCCGCCAATTAACGATCTTGGTACTCATAAACTGAGTACTTATTGTTATATCAAGAACTTCCATGCGATTTCTACACACAAAAGTTGGTTCGGCCCCTTCGTTGTTAATCGAAAGACCCTCCCCTATTATATAGTTATATAAAGACTCACCTCTTTTATTGATGTTCGTGCTTCCCCAGTCCAAATGGTGGGCATTTGCATCACATCCAATAATCAATTGCTTGTTGTTCCTCTTACAGAAGGCGATTAACTCTCGCACAGCTGAAGGAGGAGGTTGATCTTCATTACCCTCACCTGGGAAGTATGCCGAGCAGACTACTACTTCGAGCCTGCTGTCCTCCACCGGGATCGTAAGTTGGGCTGCAACCACGTCTGGTGTACAGAAACCAGTTAACATAAAATACTTAATGTTATTTCTGATAAGCATGCATGCCCGTGGCTTACCACCGGCATACGAGACTAGCTTACCAGAGTTATTTCCCAGACCGCTTATTTTGCCGGCGCTGGAGATCCAGGGTTCCTGGATCAGTGCCACATCAATGTTCTCCAGCCGAAATACCCTGCCTAGGACGTATGACGCCGCTTTGGCATGGTGGATATTTGACTGGAGAAAGGAGACGTGGGCAGCCATTTCTCTACTTTGGCGGTTGAGGGGGAGGTTTCTTTCCCACGCCCTTGGTTTGTTTCCCGGAGCCCTTCCCCTTCGGTCCCCTTAACGATTGTGGTTTTTTCCCCTTATCGTTAGAGGCCTGTGGGACGGTACCGGGAGGTTTATTTGGGACTTTAGGGGGTTGCGCTGTGGACCGTGGAGGATGTCTTTTCTCCCCCGGGGACCTTGAGCGCTCCCTTGTAAGCCCCGAACCACCTGGCTGGCTATTTGGAGGACCAGTAACCGCAGTCCCTCCCACGGTTCTGCGCCGGAATTGCACCCGCCCAAAACCGTAGAAGGGCCGGAGCTCCAGCCTCTCCAACTCCACCATGGATGCATCATCCACGGCGAAGGTCCATGTTTGTCCGGGACCTGCAGGATCCCTGCGCAGAACACTCCATTCCAGAGTGTTCAGGCCCCGGTTCATAATATATCTTACAGAACTTTTTTTGTATTACTTAAAATAAAATCTAAAAATGTTAAACAAGTTTATTCATGTAATAAAGGGCACTTTGGAAATCGAAAAAACTTTGTACTGTTTTTAGAGCGAGTATTACTTTAAACCAAACACAGCGCAATATATTTTTAATCAGTTTATAGGTGAAATTAAATAAAAATATGTCAAAAAAGACAATAACCTCATATAATGACACATTAAAAATTTTTGATGGGCACCAGGTTACGTCACAAATCCTGCGCAATGTCTAACCTGATATACTTCAACCACGGTGGCGTCTGGCGTGGACCCACCCCTATTCACAGCTTGTGTGAGTGGTCGTGTAGGAGTTATATCTCACAATTTAGTTTTATTGCGCATGGTAAGAGAATGCACGTATTGGGTAAAACCAAGAGAATTGCTAGATTTTAAGAGAATGGACTTTGCGCACATTGTCTTCAGTGATACAGAGTGTGGTTATATTTATATAAACGATGAGTGAGAGAATAATCCTACCGAGACATGGGCACACTGTCGATTCCAGTATGTATTGTTGCTGGAATCTTTTCCCATATAATAAGTGATACCGTGTCTCATTGGTATATGGCGTTAGCTATCTACCTGAGTACAACATCCTTTTTTTTTTTTTAATTATAATTAATTTTAAAAAGCACGCCATTACGTTAAAATGTTTAAAGCTTTAAATCTTTTTTTCACATTGTTTATTGTTTTGGCGTCTTAGAGACACAGTTTAATAAAATATTTTGACCATATGAAGTATGTAACATGGCTCTATTCAGCTTTCTTCAGATTATTGTACTTTTTACTATAGTTTTATTTAAAAATATGTACAAATTTATATATAAAAAAATTCTACACTTACCCGTAAATAATAAGCGTTCCTAATCTTCCAAAAATAGTTTTATTAGACAAAAAAACATTACGGTAAAATAAAATTGTCACCGATATTTAAAAAAATAAAAATCTGACACATTCATAAACCACACGCACACACATACTAAATTTATTTTGACTTTTCTTTAAAAATGACCTAATTTTTGAACTATAGTTTAAGCACAGAATATAGGATCCTATGTTCTGTGGTTTAAGTCATAGTTAAGTTAAATCTCATAATAATAAATACGTGTATTTCAAAAATTTTGTAAATCAGTGTCTATTTGACAATTTTAAAATTGATAACCATGTAATTCTGGCTAGTTAATCTTTTAAGTTAAAAATCTACATTTTTGGATATTTTACAAAATTCTTTTGACGATGGAAGAAGGTTAGTATCTTTATTTTTAATTTAACAAGTATCACAAGAACAAAAATGAGTAAAATGTTTAACTTAGAGAGGTTATAAAGATAATACCTCAAGTTAAATATAATTTGTTTTAATAATTTTGTTTGCTTTAAATTTACTCTACTGAATATTGATTGTTACGTGATTGTTACTTTATTTAGATGTTACTTTTTTTAATATAATTTTGCTTTTCTGCTATGTACATCACAAACACTATGGTATATTAGACTCTTTGTTTATGTTTCTATTGTATGTGTGCACAGGCTTTTCAAAAACGATGTGCAAAATACTACTGAACCGATTTTAGCTAAAGGACCTTGCGGATATTTGGGAATAGTCTTGCCTAGGCATTAAAAAAATGATTTTATATCTCTAAACACAGATTAATCTCTTCTTCAAACAACTTAATCTTAAAATAAATGGATAAAAAATGGCGATTTTCAACTAAACAATTAATCCACTAAACTCTGTCTCATGGACAATCAATTGATAAAGAAAATTGAAGCAAATTGAATGTAACAGTGGTGTCTTATTTTTCGGTAGATATTATTATGTATATAATTTAAGGTCTAATCGACAATAATAATTAGAAAATACGATTTAATTATTACCTATAACATACGATTAGAAAAAATATTAAAACTTGTGAGTTGTATCCGTTATAAAAAAGTTTTCATTTTAATTTGATTTTTACCTCTCGCCCTTCAGATAAGAGAGGTATAGGAATCATGCTAAAAATTGGGTAGTGAGTTTTCAATGAATAAACACGTTTTAGGGTCCCTAGAATACGATTTTAATATTTTCGCGATGATGTCTGTGTGTGTATGTGTTAGTGTGTGTGTGTTAGTGTGTGTGTGTGTGTGTGTGTGTGTGTGTGTGTGTGTGTGTGTGTGTGTGTGTGTGTGTGTTTGGATGGATGTTGTAGTAACGATAACTCAAAAACTACTGAATAAAAAAATTTGAAATTTTGCATACAAGATTCTGATACCCTAGATTAGATCTGATTAGATTTTGGTGCCAATCGCACAACCGGAAGTGGCAGTTGCTATGGGTGATGACGCCATTATTATACAAAACGGCAATAAAGTTTTACACATATATTTTGTATACCTTATAGTTTATTTTCATCTCATTAAAATTTTCGAAACTATTACCATTGTTGCCAGATTTACAAACTTTACATACTTTTTTGTATCAACCTGTAAATTTTTGATTCAAAAATGGCGAGAGGTCATGTGCTGGCCACATCAGATTTTTTTAATTACACTGTACAAACAATCTGAGAAAAAATTATATGTTTCACACGGCAGAGAATCAGATTTACTGCCTTGGCTAGTTTCATGGCCTCGACTTTGCCTCGGCAATGAAATGCTAGCCGCGGCAGTACCTAAATCTGTTACTTCTCTGCCTAGTTAAATAAATAACTATTCTTTTTATAAAAAATCGATTTTTCTGTTTTTTCTTTAATTTAACATGAAAAAATTGATATTTAAAAATTACTGTATCTATGCAACTGGTAGTGCGCCTACGTAACTGATGTGCAATAGCTGTAGCATAATATTAACGTAGGAAAATTTCTCTAAATAAAATTGACGCTTTCAAATATAGATGACGTTTGTTTATAAAGTGTCGTTTGGTCAATGTGTTTTTAATTGTGTTTACTTTTACCTTTGTTTACGTATCTTCTGGGTCGTGCTGATGACATAAATTTGATTGCTATAGTAAAAAACGTTGGAAAAGTTATGGATAAACGATATGAAAATTGTTTTGTCCCATATTGTTTAAATACAATAATTAAAACACTTATCAAAAATTTTGTGACGGGTTCAATTAATGAAGACCGCCGGAGGCGTTGGTTTTGGGCTATAAGACTAACTAATTTTAATAAAAACGCAACCAATTTCTGCTGCGAAATCATTTTGACGTAAGTATTTAAATGCATTTACATAAAATAATGTATGCTTTCTACATAATTCAATTTTGTATTGATTCCTAAACATTGTATTAGTCTCAAAATGATATGGAGAATTATATGAAATTCAAAATGATGGGAAGCAAAATTATTATCAAAAAAAAATGTTCCCCATATTTTCGATTGGCCAGAAGCATCTAATACAAAGAAGATGAGATTTGGTACCTGTTTTAAAAGTGAACCATCCACCAGTATTAGAGGTATCAGATACCAAGTTTAGTGTGGGAACACAATGTTTGCCTGATATCAATGATAATTACCAGCAAACTGAAATGTCTGTGAAAGATGCGAGTGTATTTTGAAATATACAATTTACACAAAAAACTGTTAAACTTGATACCTCAAATTTAACTTTTAAAAAAGACATTGCGACGTCCCCAATTCAAAAGAAAAATTTTTTATATATAGAAGAGACAAGTGCAGGAGAAAACTACTGAGGGTATACAAACTAGGAGTGATTTTATTCAAATACCTGCAATATAATATAAAACATTACTAATCGTACTTGATATAAATAAGTATTTACCGAGAAGCCTTAGAACCTTTTAGTTCAGCCAGATTGAATCTATTATCCTTTTTAAGGAACTCGTGCACCATAAAATTACCAACAGCAACCAGCTCTACAGAGTATAAACTACAACAGTGACAGTGAACTATGCAGTAAGCAGACGCTTTCACTTAATCAGGAACGCTTGTATCCAGCACTTATGTACCAAATAGCAAATTATTACCTGATCTCGTTGAAATAGTCGTTTTCTTTATTTAACAGCGGAATCTAATATCGTATCCTCTTCTTTACACGTTTGTAGTTAATGACTTGACGGTAACTTCATTGTACATAAGTGACGTCACCATCGTAATGGCGGCATATTCAAATCATTTGTATTTTTAAATTAATTTATTCATAAGTATAGCTCAAATTACGGTAGATAATTAAACTGAATGGGTTTTATTTGATTAATACTAACTGTTAATAAAGAACTCCCCATTGTGACGGACCATATTCCACATGGAATCAACAGAAATAACTTTGGACACTTTACTTTTGAACTGATTTATTGATCAAACAAAAACATGTAAACAAAATCGAAATAACACATTATTCACAAAGTTTTATACACTAAACAAATACATCTTTTGCTGTACGTTGAAAAAATTCTCTACTACTTTTGAAATTTGAAAGTTTAAAGTAATTGTAAAAAAAATTATGTTATCGCGTTAACGTCTGTTCTGTGAATCCCCTTTTATGTATCTCAGGCAGTACAAATTTTTTTGGAGTTGCCGGGGCATAGTTGACTAAACCGATCTCAGATGACCGTTAGGATTTTCGCCGGTAAGGACAGCAGTGGGACCCTGTGTCACATGGAATTCGACACTTAGTTTTCTACTGTCGATATCTACTCTGGAAATACTGTTGCATTTTTTGGCACTGTGTTGCCCGGTCGACTACACTTCGGACGTTTTCTGTAATATATTACTCGATAGAAAAACATTAGTTATATTCTGGTGACTTCTAGTAACTTTTATATCATTATAGTCCGAAAAATGTATCCTGTCAAATATCCATATAAAAAATAATAAAATAATAGTATTCATTTGTTTCAATTGATGTAGGTTTAAATTTAGCAAAATGTTGCCTGATAATTTGGTTCATAATCTGGTGGTCGAGAAGGAGGAAAGACTGGATGATATTCGAATAGCAAATTTGGAACTAATCATAATGAGCTAGGAAAGTGATCCTTGCTTTATAGACGATATTAGATTTAAAGAGCTATTTAGGTTGAATACATACAATGGTTCAATATGTGCTTCATGGGATTCTATAGTTGGACCAGGGCCAATCCTGTGGCATTACCAGCCATAATAAAGTTCATTGGAGTGCTTATTTTTTATGCTACAGGTGCTTACCAGCGTGTAACAGGCCAAAGTTACAACGTCGTCATGGTCCAACAAAGTATATCCGAGGCAATTCATCAAGTGACTATTGCCATCATTGAAACGTTTTCTGAGTAATATGTACAATTTCCAAGAAACGATGAGAACAAAAATAATATAAAAGCTACATTTATGCAACAAAGAGATTTTCTTGGTGTGATTGGTCCCGTGGATTATACCCATATTGAAATAATACGGCCTGTAGAATATTCAGGTTGTATAGTCTAACGATAATGATATGTCCCAACGTCTCGATTTCTTGCGACAGGTAAAGTCGCGTTGAAGCCACAATGTTTGGAACACGCAGTGCCAGTCATATAGAAATGAGCCGATTTATAGAATTCTAGGTGACACGCCCAGGCATAGTGCACGAAACGATAGTGACGTATGTGATTTTTTGCAGACACCTGATGATTGGTACAGAAATACAGGGTTGGCCTAAGTGGTGGAATAAAATCTTAAAAAATTTACTATTAGACATCAATTTTCCATCCTTCTCTTGAAGTCAATATCTAAGCACAGCATGTTGTGATATGTAAGTTTGTTTGTATACAAACACGTAAACAAACAGTATCGCAAGTAACTCTTCGAGGATTTAGTAAATGGCCGAGCCATTTTCTGAAGTATTATTGTGTTATTTAAATTGGAAACGACACTTCTATTGATGTTTGTAAATACTTCCCCGCACACACCGGATATCCCACACTCTGAAAAATGTCATGAGAAAGAGACAAGATATATCGACTTCAAAACATTGGTCGCATTCAGCGGACGTAGCGCAAAGCGCTACTGCTACATATCGGTAGCGGTTGCGGTTAGGAACGTATTGAACGTTCACTGTCAAGCTGTTTTCGTTTTCTGTCAGTTTTTGGTAGTTTCATTTATTACAGAGACAGAAGTTACGTTGTTTGTTTATTCAAAATGTTTTTATTAAATTTAAAAAGTGTAGTAAACAATTTCTCTAGGTTTTTTACAATTACAAGGTGTATCCAATCCAATTAAGAATATACCGTAGAGTGGGGTCAGTTTGCTCACCGGAGGTAACTTACGCACGTAAGTTAACGATATAATTTTGATATATTTTTAAAATCGAACAACTAAGATCTGTGGAGGAATGTTGATACATCTTACAATTCGATATGCATTTTACCTGATATAGCATATTTTTCTACTCCGTGGGTATAGTTTTTAGAGAGATATAATAATGTTAACATTTTTTGTGAATTTTATTATGAAACCATGCACATTCCACCCATGATTTGGGGTTATTTTGCTCAAAAATTGAATTAAATTATTATAATGATTTAGTTCCAAAACACACTTATCTAATGGCAATAATAATCATAATAATGATGATTATTATTAGGGCCGTTATTCAAAATAAAATAAATTTTCAGGAAAAAATGGTGAGGACCTACAAAAAAACCTTGGGCTCTCGCTCTTACAAAAATTATACTGCAGAGCAAGTGGATGTAGCAGTACGTGCGGTACAGTATAGGGGTTTGTCCACCCACGAAGCTGCCATACAATACAACATTCCCCAGCGGACTATATACAACAAAGTAAAAAAGCTCCATCAACAGGCGGTTGGATCCCCAACTATTCTTACTCTTGCCGAAGAAAGACATTTTGTTGATCTTCTTATAGTGGCTGTTGAATATGGTTCCCCCGTTACCCTTTTGGACCTTAGGTTTATTGTGAAAAACTATTTAAATTCTTCTGGAAAAACTGTAGCCAGATTTGAAAATAACATGCCTGGAAAAGACTGGTCGTATCTGTTTTTAAATCACCACAAAAGTTTGTTATCTCAGAGAGTTTGCCAGAATATTAAGGTCGTTCGAGCGCAAACTACGGAAGAAGCTATCAATGAATATATGGAGCGACTAACAAGAAACCTCGAGGATGTTCCTCCAGAGAATATACTTAACTACGATGAGACGAATCTCACCGACGATCCTGGGCGATCAAAATGCATATTCAAAAGGGGAACCAAGTATCCCGAGAGGATAATGAATAGTTCCAAGTCATCAATATCAATTATGTTCGCTGGAACAGCCGTGGGCGACCTTTTTCCTCCTTATGTGGTGTACAAGGCGGAGAGATTGTATGACCAATGGTGTATTGGGGGGCCCCCAAATACACGATATAATCGTACTAAGTTAGGGTGGTTTGACGCCGTAACGTTTTTGGACTGGTTCGAGAAAATAGTTATACCATGGGCGAGAAGATTGGAAGGTCCAAAAGCTGTCATCGGCGATAATTTAAGCACTCACCTAAGTATACCAATTCTACAACAATGCCAAAGACTGAGAATAAAATTCATCTTTTTGCCCCCCAATACTACCAATATCACACAACCACTAGATGTAGGATTCTTTCGATCCCTTAAGGGAAGTTGGCGAGCCTTATTGACGGAATATAAAACAATAAATCCAAACGAAAATGCAGTAAATAAGACTAGCTTTCCAGCTTTGCTCGCAAAACTATTGGAAAAAATGGATCACAAAAACCCTACAATATTAAGAAATGCTTTCAAAGCAAGTAGAATCTATCCCATCGATAAAACAAAAATCACGAATAAACTACCGAAAGCAAAAATTGAAGACCATGTGAACTCAACAGGAAGACAAATAAATCAAGCAGTGTTAAACTATTTAGAACAGAAGAGATGTGGTTCGTGTGGACCTCCGTCAAAGAAGAAAAAGAAGATGCTTCAAGTTCCTCCTGGGGAATCTATTAGGCATGAAGACTTGCTTGATATCGACCAGGCGGGTCCTAGCAATGCTAAACAAACTCATTCAAAACAAGGAAAAATGCCAAAAAGATCAACAAAAAAAAACGCAGGAATCGGATGAAGAAATTGAAAGTGAAAGAGAAGAAATTGTAGATCATGAGGAAATAAGGCATGACGAGGGAAACGTTGAAAGTGAGGATAGATATAAGGAACATCATATAGATGAAGATGAAGTTTCGGCTCAAGCTCCTTTAAATAAATCAATAAGTTCTAACGATTTTGTAGTGGTGCAGTTTGCCACCAAGAAGACTCTGAGGCATTTCGTAGGCCTTGTGTTGGAGGAAAACTCTGACGTTTACCAAATTAAATTTCTCAGGAAGAAACAGGAAATCTGTTCGTGTTCCCAAACGTTGACGATATTTCTGACGTCTTTGAGACTGACATTAAAAAAGTATTGATGCCACCAAAAATCAATCGCAATATTCACGACTTTTCGGACGATCTCAGTATTTTTAATATGTAATAATTTTTGATAGGTATTATGGTGCCTTACATTTTAGGCTGTGCTGGATACTTAGGTGCCTACCTTCCTACCTATTATTTTCCAAAGAATGTTGCCATTTTAAGTTTATTTTTTACCTAGCTATGTTAATTTAACTTTTTTATTTTATGTTTAGAATTTTCTAATAAGTTTCTCAATCAGTATTATTTTATTTTTATAAGTTGTCAAATGTTTGTTGCGTTTATTACATGTTTATACCATTTTATAACATTAAACATTGTAACATAATTATGCTTTTTAATAATAACCCTAAAATGCTCTTCAGATTTTTTCAAAAATTACTTTTATATATACGAACTTGTTGGAAATGAGTTCCTTAAGCAAAGTAGCCTATTGATAGCGCGATATATGCTCAAACAGCATTTTTATAAGCAAATACAAAGTTGCCCCAATCGCGGGGTTTCTTTGCTCAGCCTTTAAAAATAAAAAAAATATTTCTAAACAAAATAACGCTGCACAACCATCTGGAATCAGTAGGGTAAACATAATTGTACCACATACTTTTATCTCTAATTTGTAGGCCCAACAGCTACAAGTTGAACTTGAAAAAACTAGCAAATTTGAGCAAACTGACCCCACTCTACGGTACTTGTTTAATTGATAATACTGGCATGGTATTTTCTATAGTTTATAATCCTTTGGAATTTCTCACTGTTATTTTCCAACTTTTGCATCACCCTGAAAAAAAAATTCAAACATTTCTTATTTCTTTGCCTCTGCTCACTTCGATACCGCTACCTAGCTGAATGCGACTATAGTATACAAAAATGTAAACAAGGCATGTCTAATAGTAAATGGTCTAAGAATAAAATCAAGTGACGTGTATGAGCGAAATATTATAAATAAATTTCTGTTTAAATTAATTAAATTATGGAATTTAAACAAAACTCACACTTTTCTTATGCAAAAGGGCTCTCGGCAAAATTCGCAAAATTTTTGATATGTGGTACTTTGGACCATCCTGATCAAAAGTGTCCATTGGTACAAGCTTCAATTATGGACAGTTTTTTTCTACAGAGTGTTGAATTTTAAAATTATATATTTTTACTGTCTGCTTGAAAGCCATATACGTAGCTGTTAGGTAGTGTCTTTTATATCTCTTATGGTATCTTCTAACGATCTTTAGAAGAAGTTAAGTTAAGATGATGGATGTTTAGGGTCCACTTTATATTTAAACATTCGGAAATATTCACAAACTGTTCTTTATTTTCAGGTTTAGGATGAATGCTTTTAAATTTGATCCACATAGGAATTATTGGTGAATTTGTTCTTTCCCCATTCATATGGAATTTAACTTCTTGTTATTTGTAACTTTAGGGCTCCTGGGTTTGTATATGCTGTGTCTGGCAGAGTAAATGAGAATTTTTTGCAGATTAATTCAGTGATATCTTCTTCTATCTCTTGCCTTATGACAGCTTATAGGGCAATGGAGGCTAATTTCCTCGACTTTTGAGTCATTAAATAATTTTCTGGCATAAGCTGGGCGTTGAAAAATATCTGCGGAAAATCTAAATATACAGGGTGACAAAAATTTCATTGCAATGTATTGCAATCTCGGAAACTGTAAGAGATACGAAGTCGGTTAAATGAAATAAAAGTTTCTCAACTTGAGCCCTGATCGACTTGTGCTTTGCATCCCCAGATATCAGGGATGGTTTTTATAATAATTGATAAACACCAAAATTGCACATTTTCTATTTAATGCTCCATTTTGAACACTAGAAAAAAAGTACATAAATCTTTTTTTTTATATAAAATAAAACAATGTGTTTTCTTTACATATTTTTCTATTATTGACTGCAGATAATGTACAGGACCGTATTTAAAAGCTTTTATACTAAATAGTTCAAAATTCATTCAAATAATCAAAAATGAACTAGGTATAATATATAGATGAATTCAGGAAATAAAATGCTATACAAAAATCATACAAAAAGTGCAGATCCGTATTTGAGAAAAAAAGTTGAGGGTGACTAGGCGGAAACTATAAACATCAGATTCAAAATCTAATATTATCAGACTGTAGGTAACGTTTTCAAACAAAAAAGTTTTTTGCACTTTATTCTATTGTTCAAAATGGAGCATTAAATAGAAAATGTGCAATTTTGGTGTTCATCAATTATTATAAAAACCGTCCCTGATATCTGGGGATGCAAAGCGCCAATCCATTAGTTTTCAAATTGAGAAACTTTTGTTCCATTTAACCGACTTCGTATCTCTTACGGTTTCCGAGATTGCAATGAAATTTTCGCCACCCTGTATAACATAATTTGTTCTGGAATGGCTTGCAATGCTGGAGACCCAAATTGGTTTATTTCGGAATGGCGAGTTGATGTTTCCTCGGAGATTCCTTCTCGTGTTGAATTTTTAATGTTTCATTAAACCATGCAAAGGGAGTAATAATGAGTTCATAAAGTTCTCAAATATGAGAGATTTTTCGTTTATGTTTATGAAGATTTTATCATTTGTGATGCTGCAATCACAGATGGGTAATTGATAATATTTGGCAAGGTGTGTGATTAGAATAAGACTAGAGTTTTGGTTTACCTCTTTAAGTTGTTCTTCCAGGATCTTTTATCAGTATTTGTAACAAAGTTATTTAACTCCGGCTAATTTTTAAAACGAGAAAAGCATTAATTATCACATCTCAATCATACAAACTCTGTTCTTTTTACAAAAATATCCTTTAAATGTATTCTACACATCAGTTTAAGATTAAAGTCCCAATATCCTTGACAAACTATAACGCAAGATGTCGCCATTTCATTGCGCCATGAAAATTAAATTGTATGCAACTAACATTACATCATCGTTCATTCTGGAATGTCAGATTCTGTCTGTCGAATCAGTTGAAAATGCGACGTTGTCGATTGTTGTTGCGATATAATTGGTATTTATTAGAGAGATTTTAAGCCCTTTAATTATTCGCTTTTCTTCCGTTATCGTTATTGTGAGCATGCGCAACGGAAGTTTGCTGTTCCTTTAACTTTAATAACGATAACCGATTCCGTTACATACGGAAAATTAAAGATAGAGAGTGGTTATGTGTATCGTTATGCTTAACAAAGCACCGTTGCCACACGTTTCAGATTTTCGAGCATATTAGATAATTTTGAAAAAGGAGATGCATGTGCTGATTAAAATATTTAACATTAAACTATTTAAAAAAAATATCTGTTCCTTTAACCTACGGAGTATTTGTTATATTTTTTCTTTATATCGTAATAATATTGTTCAATGTTCAAATATCATGTTTAATTTTTTTTGCAATGTCTTGATTGTAAAATTTAAATTGAGTATCTGACAACGCGCAAAAGTGATATTAGATTCTTGAGAAAAACATAACCTAACTACTGTTAGAGTTCTGTCAGATTTGACGTTGGCCTGCGACAACATATTTTAATTGTGTATACTTTGTGGATACTTTTTAGGTGTGTGAATAGTCCTGATATTATTAGGAATTCGAAGAACCCTTGCTAATCTAAATATTTCCGGCCTTTCGAACTTGAAATATGGTTTGACAAACTTATCCTCTATAGCATTGAGATCAAATTCTGGGATTTCCACTATCCCAATCTCAGGCGCATGCTATCACATGTCACTTTGTGAAGTTTAAAGTTGGGGTTTAAAATGTCTTAATTTCATTGCCGTGCTTATTGTTATGGTTAGCAAAAATAACCACAACAGCGCCAAAATAAGGAGATTTTTTAAAGGGCTTAAAATCTCTCTATTAAGTCTGCAGAAGTTTTTGGGGAAGGAAATTACGATTTTCTGTCCAAACTGAATGACCACGGCAATAATCAGATAATATTATAATAGCTATATTATTGTGTAAAGTGTATCGTAGTTTCCTATTTCTGTGAAAATCATGTTGTATTTGTTGACACGAAGAGTCATTGAGAAGATTGAAAAAGATGAAAAGTTGTGGAATGAGATGATGCTTCCCAGACTAAGTTGCTTTTACCGGGAAATAATTCTTCAGGAATTGGTGAGAAGGAGAATTCCCAGAGGGCTTAAATGCTAAGATCCTCCATTAGCAAACAATAAAGAAGACAACAAGAAGAAAAAAAAAAGAAGTAAATTGATGAAACATTACATGTTCCTCAATTCTGTCACAAATTCTCAAAAAGTCAATATCTTTTAGATAGTAAATTGAACAAAAAAAGACGAAGTATGAGGACCAGGTTAAATTTTAATAGATCGATTTAGAACAACTTGAGCAAAGCCGATGTATTCGCCCTGGGGGTGGATAGCGGCTGTATGATAGATTTCACGTCAGTAATTATGACGAGGAATTTCTCATATGGTGGCTCATATTCTGTGGCTGGCTTGCTTTTACTCATTATTGTATTTCGACATATTATGTGGCCAGACGGGTCTTTTAATTAATAAAGATTGATTTGTATAATATCAAGAAGTTTTATTCTAATCCGTTCAACAGTTTTCGGGAAAATTGGGGACACACATACATACCTACACGTAAGAAAAATGTTCTTTATGTCAATAAAAGCATTTAATGAATACGTTCAGTAGTTTTGAAAAAAAACGCAGACATAACTAAATCCATGTAAAAAAAGCTCCAATGCCGAAAACCCCCACACACCAATTTTGAATCGAGTCGAACAATAATCACAAAACTCATTACCAGCTTGGAGCCACTATCTTGAATTTACTAATTCTAACAAATGATACATAATCTCGGACTTCAAAAACACCCACATACCAATTTTCAATCGAATCGGACAACTAAAAGTTGTTCAAATTTCAGCTCAATATGTTAAATAATAACGCAAAAAAAAAACGGATCATAAATGTTTACTACTGTATATCAGTAGAAGATAAAAGCAAAATATTAAAATTTTGAGGTCCCAAACTTATGGTTATATTTACCATTCCTTTTGAAACACCATATATAATTGTTAGATTGTATCAAAATGGAGTTGCAAACACAATGCCTAAAAGTAAACAAGTTATATAAAAATTAATGAAGATTTGGCAACGCCTGGAATAAAAATTATGTGACGATATTCATTTATTACTACAGTGCCTTCAATGTTCATTCATATTTTAGGTTATATTAAAATCGCCCTCTTGCAGTAGGAAGCTGAACTAAGTAGGCTAAAAATCGCAAACCCATACACAGTTTTACTTTGTTTTGATTATCTTGAAAAGTAGATAATTTCTTTCCAACTTTTTTGGTTTTATGTCTTCCCCTAATAGCACACAATGTCCTTGGGACGTCCAATTTATTTCCATTTACTGTCGGAACGTCCATTAACTTGATATCTATGTCCATTGGACAGTATTAAGACGTCCACGATATAATACGGACTATATACCATATCCATATCATATAGTCTTAAAACAGTCCCTCGCCTACTTAATACGGGCAATATCAAAAATATGTCCTGGACAGACACCTAAGAGTGGTCCTCACTCAATGTAATATGGACCAAAAGTAAAGCTCCGTCTAAAAGATGAAGACATGCATCTACCCCCTTTTACTCTTAAACAATTTCGCTAACGCCATACGCGACTTATTTATGGTCATTTGATTAGTAAGGATTCTGAACCAACTTTTGTAGATGCTTTTGGATAATGTCTCAAAAACCAGTAATATGGATTTATCTGCTTTTGTATGTATGCTCCATATATATGAGTATCATTATTCAGTTTTACTTTTGCTTGTTACCTATACATAATTTTCTATTATTTTGTTGTTTTTTTAGAACCCCCAATTAAAATTAAACTAGAACCTAGTTGCTATGCAAAATTACGTCAAGCGTTCTTAGACACATATACAATTCCAACATTAAAAGAGGCTGAACATATGCTAGGATCGTTTGCTGACTTTATTTATCGAGAATGCGACGTAGGACTTAAACATTTTATCAAATCCTATCGTTGGCCTCCGTATGGTGATATGTGGGTTGCCCCTAGTGATTTGCTCAACAAAAAAAATGTTTTAAAAGCACCGCCAACTAGAAGGTACATGGATGCTATTACCCATGAAGGAGCTATTGGTATAAAGATTTTTATAAAACATATACAGTCAAGATTATAATATATATAATTAACCGTTTTACCGGTTTGTTTTAATAGAAATCGGGTGGCTTACTGAACAGAAATTTCTTCGAGACTTGGACAGAATGAGGCAAAAAGCTTTAGATGACCAGAAAATTGTATTACAGCATGAGTTTAATACTAGTATAATACACCAAATTCGAGAGGCCCAATTTAGGGAAAAGGATGCTTGTAGAATTGAAACTAAAGAGCTTAAAGAAAGTTTCGGCAAAAAACTGGTAATAAATCTTTTAAAGCAATATGGGGTAAGTTTTTGAAACTATACATTCCAACTAAGATGTCTAAAAACCCTGGTGTTTCCACTTATACCTGTAAAAGTTTGGGTCAAACTGGGAGATCTCTACCTACTTGATTTTGACTCATTTTTGAGAGATTACTAGAGTTTAACCTTAGAAATTTCAGATGGCGCATATATCGCTCATGGTATACTGTAATCACAGATCACGCAGGGTGTATTTATAATCTGGTAAAGAATACAGAATCTGCAGCTTTACACTGTCCACACAAAATGTGACAAACTCGGCGAGGAGTCGAACAATTCTAAACAGCGCCATCTTACAGAATTCTGGTAAGTTCTATTGAACGCAACAGGTGGAAGTCCCACTAAGATCGAAACAAAATCAGTAGATAGACCAGGATTTTTAGACATCTTAATTCCGACCATTACCTTACATATTTCATCCGTCTATGAATCTTCAGTGGTACTTTTTCGGAATGCATAGTTTCAATAACATATTTTGTATACCTCAAGTATTTCTATGTACTACCAAAATGATAGATGGTCACGACATCTATCATATGTAAAATGTTTTATAAAATACATTTATATCGCTTACTTTATGTAGATGCAGGAATTGAATGAGATTACGAGGAAATTACAGAAGGAATACGAAGTACTAACAGCCGTCTATGATGCGACTAGAAAACGTGAATGGGAAGCTAAAATTAAATATGCAGTAGAAGAAACGACTAGAACTTTAACTACACAATTTTTACAAGAACTTGCACAGGACGAAGAAGCAATGGCGCAACATTTTAAGACTGAACTTAAGTAAGTAAAAATAATCAGCTCTATTAAAATTAAACTTGAAATTTTTAGGAAACGGGAAATACAACGACAATTCAACATCGAAAAACAGGAAGCGTTATTTAAGAAAACTTTGAAAACAGTAAAACATCGTATCGAATGTAAGAATATCGCCAATATGATGTATATACTATGCATGGAGAGGTACAAGTGTTTCGAAGAAAAAGAATTTATAGAGTGTTATTACAAAAATCGAATATTGGAATTAACAAAAGCTATATTGGAAAATAAGGAAACGATGGAGACGCTAAATAAAGAGGTAAGCAAAATAATAAATCATTCATTATCATAAAACAATCTAGAGATTTCAGCTTTGTTCTTTTACTAGTACCTTAAACATTTTTGTCCACGACTGTTTTATAATGAAGCCATTTTTGAAGAATTTTCTAACTTAAAATGGCTATTATATGCTCGTTGAATAATATACTATTATCCACGACTAACCTATAATTTGTTGATTATACCTGAGTTTACTAAATAATAATAATATCCATTATTCACTAGTTTTACTGATTTTTAGATATCCATTACTCACTGGCGAATAATGATTATTCACTGGTTTATAGTACTTTTAGAAAAATTATTTAATAGTCGTGGGTAAAGTGTAGTATTCTATTCGTATATAAAGTCTATTATTCACACAGGTGGATTGCGTCACTCGCTTTCGCTCGTGACATAAACGCCACTCTCGTGAATAATAGTAATTATTAAATACTTGTTGAATAATATACTATTTTTGAATGTACCAGTTTGATATACATATTGTTGTGTTATGGTATATAAACAATTAAAATAAAAATTACTTACATAAAATAACTCAGGGGTCTATTCTGTAACGTTTTAGTTAATTTCAACCGCTAGGTTAATAGCTATTTGTGTATTAAGAGCGGAAAGTGATACTTTGCCGCTTAGCAGAGAGTTGCCCGCGCGATGCGTAGCGGAGCGCGGGCAATCTGCCGAAAGCGGCAAAGCACTTTCTGCTCGAATTGCACACAAGATTTTTTCTACGATCACATTATTTTTAGACAAATAATTAAAAAAAAAACATGAAAAATACACTTTTTCATATTTATCTCTGGATTTAGTCGGCAGAAGATTCAGAGAAATATTTTTAGCAAAATCTGCTACATCTGGAGGTTTGCTTGAAAATTCACATTCACTCTCACTCTCCATTTTTCAAATAGCTTTTTGATAAACTAAAAATGAAATAATGACGTTTCATTAATTTCAAAGTCTACTATTTGTACAAAATAGTAAGTAGGTACTTAAATATGCAATCACTATTGCATATAGGTGTACCTAGGTGTATCTAGGTGTACCTTCTGACAGTTATACTTTTACTAGATAAATTTTATAAAATAAAGTTTAATTTCGTTCGAAATATCTTCAAATATCAATATTTCAACTAAAATATTCAGACTGCCCTACATTTTGTTTTTCCTACGATCACTACCCAAAGTAGGCTTTTGCACACTCAAATCTAACCGCAAAGTTGATGTTTTCCGTGATCTGTAATAATTTGACATTATTGTCGCTCTAGCGCGTACTTTTCCGCTCGCCTGTTTTCATTTACAATAAACTAAAGAAAGGTAGTAAATAATAGGTATATTAAAACAAAATATAGGGCAGTCTGAATATTTTAGTTGAAATATTAATATTTGAAGATATTTCGAACGAAATTAAACTTTATTTTATAAAATTTATCTAGTAAAAATATAACAATCAGAAGGTACACCTAGATACACCTAGGTACACCTATATGCAATTGTGATTGCATATTTAAGTACCTACTTACTATTTTGTGCAAATAGTAGACTATGAAATTAATGAAACGTCATTATTTCATTTTTAGTTTATGAAGTGTATTTTCATGTTTTTTTTTTAATTATTTGTCTAAAAATAATGTGATCGTAGAAAAAATCTTGTGTGCAATTCGAGCAGAAAGTGCTTTGCCGCTTTCGGCAGATTGCCCGCGCTCCGCTACGCGTCGCGCGGGCAACTCTCTGCCTCAAGCAGCAAAGTATCACTTTCCGCTCTTAATACACAAATAGCTATTAATATACCTATTATTTACTACCTTTCTTTAGTTTATTGTAAATGAAAACAGGCGAGCGGAAAAGTACGTGCTAGAGCGACAATAATGTCAAATTATTACAGATCACGGAAAACATCAACTTTGCGGTTAGATTTGAGTGTGCAAAAGCCTACTTTGGGTAGTGATCGTAGGAAAACAATATAAATCAGAATCTTAATAAACTTAAAACGAAATTGTAATCATAAAATAAATGAATGGGCTAAATGACTTATTAATTATAAGTATTTTTTTTAATTCTAATTTTTAACTAATATTATGTAAGGAAGAATTAATTGAGTTTAGAAACAGTATTAAAATTAAAATGGTAAATAATTTCTATAAACGACGATATTAAAATTTCATAATAAAAGTTGGGTTAGAAAGAAAAAAAATTTGAGGAAATAAATATGACTTGAACATTCATGGCTAATAATATTAAATAGGTAACTAAGGGAGGATTTTTGGTTGTTAAGAGGTTCTTGATAGGGGGATAAAAAGTTTGTAACAGGGAAAAAATAATTTTGATAAAAATTAATAAAAATTGAGGGAATTTAAGATTAATTTGGAACCTGAAAAGTGTCAGAAGTATGATTAAATGTTGGTAATTATAATTAAACATAATAGAATATACCGGATTAAAGTTAAATTAAAACTAGTAAAAGGAATAATCTCTGCGCGATTTTTCAAGACTACGGCCCGTTTTCGTCAGCGAAAGGAAGTCCGACAAAGGACCACGCACTTTTCTTATTTAAACGGGGGCACCGTCAAATTGTCTAAATTTTTAATATGTTATAGTATTTGATGTAGTGATTAAAAGTCTCCATGAGCCCAATTCCATCCTATGGCTAGTTTTCGATATACAGGGCGTTGAAGTTCAATATCCCAAATTTTTTAAAATGCGTACCAAAAAGTCCCTTTTGAATATTTTTGAAATTTTTTGACTAATATATGGAGCCGAAATACATACTTAATGACCAAAATAAAATTTTTTATAGTCACAGGGTGATTCAAGCTATCACAGACCTCTTTTGGATAAAATATGTATTTTTACATTACAAATATAGAGCAAAATAACATTAAAAAAAATCTCAAAGTTTCCGAATATTTGATATAGGATACATCTTGATCTTCTCTTTCAAAATTCCTAAGGGTAAAATTATATCCTATGGTTACTTTTCGAAATATTAGACGTTTAGTCCATAATATATCAATTTTTATGGTAACAAAAAATAAATACGAAGTAAGGGGAATCTTCATCCAAGAACCTTTTTGTAGATTCTGTAACGAGGCGGACGAATCAGCCTCTTACGTGATATTCCAATGTGAAGGGCCCAGATGGTGGAGATACAGGCACATAAGAGCCTCAGAGTGACCATCCCGCTGTTTCAAATCAAACCAACCAACCAACCAACCAAGGGGAATGTTATAAATTAATTATTTCCACATACTGCGCAATATTATGGTACTATTGAACTTCAACGCCCTGTATATCGAAAACTAGCCATAGGATGTAATTGGGCCCCATGGAGACTTTTGATCAGGACATCAAATACTACGACATATTAAAAATTCAGACAATTTGACGGTGCTCCTGTCTCCATAAGAAAAGTGCGTGGTCCTTTGCTTTCCTTATTGAGATATCTCGAATAGAAGTTTCACTTAGTAGGCGGGACCGGGATCCTCGGACTCGAAATTGCTCATCTTCTGATAGAGCCTTTCTTTTTTGAATAGAACCCGATAGCCTAAAGAGTTATCGTGCGCACAGACATCCACACATCCACACAGACAGACTTTTTTTTCGCGGAAAATCGATTTTTTTCCACGTTTCATGACATTTTAAGTCATTCGGAGCAAAAATAGTTATTTATGCAACAAGTGTGTAAAGTGATACTTTTTTCTACTACCATAATTTTTATGAACAAGCTATTTTCCAAAATCTTGAAGTTAACCAGTGGATTTCTGGCACATAGAACCTTGGCAAGATAAGAAACATAAGGATATTGCAAAAAATGTGTTGCACGTGTAAAAAAGTTATTTTGAAAATTTTATTTTACTTTACGCACTAGTGAAAAAAACATTTTTGAGGTTTTTGCACGATTTCAATACTACGGTGTGCGTATGTCACCTTTGGTGAAGTATGTGCGGACCGTAGTAAAAGTAATAAGTAACTTTAGAATTTACGTATAGAACGATCGGGACCGTCCATCTTGTTCTAATCACATTGAGAAAGATAAAACGGAATTGCCACAAATAATTAAAATTGTACTTACTTGACATAATCTCCACGTAAATTTTCACACTAGTGGAATAAACCGTAATTGTAGTATATAAAATCATATCACAAATCATCGACTCTTGATGATGCTAACGTTGTTAGCGAAACGTACGTAGAAGTGTAGTTTTGGTTAGTGGTGACGATACTCTTCAACATCCAACCTCAGACTTTATTAGAAACATATGGTGAGACATATCATAAGTTTTAATTTAAACCGACAAAGATCTGTTTAAATATTTGTAAGAAAATGCGTATGGCAGGTTTTAAGTGCATCGAAAAAGACGAACATGAACGATAGGAAAACACAGAGTTGGATCTAGGACGGGAATCGGCGTGGACGAGAGTGTGTAATTAGGTATTGTGTTAATTGTAATATTTATTTTTTAGGTTGTTCTTATATGGTAGAAACAAGAAATCTGATCAGATTATTTTTACATATTGATTGCATTTAAAAAAAACTTCCTAGTACCTATTAATTTTGTTAAATAATTTTCGTTGTGTGTTATATGACATTTTCAGTAATATTTTAATAAAATTCAATGTTTTGCAATTACCCAATTTTATTTTTATATTGTCTTGCATCCTGTTTGAACTCCTCCTAAGGATTAATTTGTTTGGTTGGCGTCCAACAGTAAATAATAAATAAAACAAAATTTAAATAAATTTACCATACAAACAAAAGGAACATAATAAATTAATAAAGAAGCTAAACCAGGGTGAGTAAATAGTTATTTAACGAACAAGTGTATTAATAAAGGCGATTAACAATCGAGATAATTTAACGCGTGAGCGAAGCGAACGCGTTAATGTTCGAGATTGTCAATCGCCATTTTAATTCACGAGTTCGTTACAGAACTTTTCCGTCGACTGTACTTTTCAAAAATAAAGATATCTTATTTAAAACATATATAGAATTTGACGAAATTATAACAATAAAATAAATAATGACATACAATGACAGTACTAACACAGCTACTTGATTTCAAATGTCAGCGGTGTACATATTGGATTACATATAATAAAATTGTTGATTAATAGAAAATCATTCATTAATAGGTGTCATAATTCAACGATGTTGAGTGCGTTAAAATACATCATAAATGGAGGGTTGACTGAAAAATAGATTAAAGATTAGGTATATGTTAAATAAATGAATTAAAATAAATAAAATAAAATATATTACAATAATTTTAATTGTAATTGTATGTTTCGAAAACAAATAACAATTGCATATTTAGGAATATCAAACAATTAATATACATACAAAAAAATGATAAAACAACTAGAAGTGTCATAGGACACCCGGTTAAAATGAAGTTCTTTTCGCTATACAGGATGTTTTTTTATCATATGCTAACATTGTTATATTAAACCATAAGAGATACAAAGACGATTAAATGAAAAAAAGTTAATTATTTTGGAGACTATTAGAAAATTTACAGGGACTCTCGCTTTTTTCGAGTTATACAGGGAGAACTTAAAACGCTATTTTTGGTTCTTTACGCATATCAAAATACGAAAAAGGAAAGTTTTATTTATCTCAAATTTGCTACACAACTGTACTAATAAATCTTTGATACGACGTTTTTGTCTTAACGGCAATCATCAAGTCATTTTTTAGACTTCTAAACCTTAAGGTTTAGAGAGAAGTAGGTATTATAATACGGCTCTGTCTGTCTGTCTGTCTGTCCGCATTTATAACTCAAAAACGAAAAGAAATAGAGACAAACGGTCAACGGTAATAAACTCAGCATACCTTGAATAGCTACCAAATATATTTTCAGATTTTTATGAGTTCTGGTTTCAAAACTGATTTTACAAACCAGAACCGGAAGTGATAGTACCGGTTTCAAAAATAGAATTCCGATGTGAAATTTAACACTGAATCGATATTTGAAAACAGATTTGAGATATATTTTATGGTTCATGAGATGATGCTTGTTTAGAAGTTGTCACGTGCCTGCTATCGCGCAGGCGCTTCTGATTTGTTTATTATATAAATTGATAAACCGTTAAAATTATTTAAATTTAGTGATATAGCACACTTGTCAGTTTAACGACGTTTATCTGAAATAACTAACATCATCAGCGGCAATATTTTTTAATTACAATCCTGTCGTAGTTCTCTTGTAAATTCGTTTTAATTTCGTCAAAATGAATATAACAGTAGGGATACTTCGTCATTATCTAACAATTTCGATAAAAAAGTGAAATAAAAAAATATCAAAATTCTAGGGTCGCTCAAATGTCCGTTTCGGGACTTTTTACCACCAGTTACCGGAATAGTGCAATCCTGGCCAAACTTTTTACATAAACATACGGTAATATTATACGTGGAGAAAGAAATTGAACTGGAAAAATTTTTTTATGCAAAACACCAAGTTTGTATAGCGAGTACCGGAGGGGCCTGCCCGATCCAGGTCAAATCTAATATTATTCTTCCCTGAAGCAAAACTAACTACTAAAGTGAAAACCGGAACTCGATCGGAGCTTTTGTTAGAGATATATAGTGTTTACATCCAGACAAATAACAGACAGACAGATAGACAGAGCTCAAAACTGATATTTTCTTCATTTAGGTATATAAGAATTATGAAAACAATTTCTAATAAAATTTAATTGAGGAGAAATCTTCAATTTTCGTTATGTTGTATTATCTGTTTTATCTAAATTGTTAGGTAATGCCAAAGTATGCCTATTATTAAATTCGTTTTAACGATCGATAAATTTTTAACGGCAGGCCTAGCAATCGCGGTATTTTAACAATAAATGCATGAACTGCGTAATGGAGAAGTTTGCCATTTTTTATGAATGAAATTGAAAATTTAACAAAAACTTAACAAAAATGTGAAAATAAAATTGAGATATCTCAAAAACTAACAAAGTTATAACATTTTGAAGTTGCGCTTGGCATCCCGTCCAATTCAGTGACGTGACGTCATTTCTCCTAACCAGTGTACGAAACGGGATTGTAAACAAAGCGACTTATCGCTCTTCTTTATACTCGTTATTCTTCGCATATTTCAGTTCAAGAGCCAAATCAGAAGAAGTAGGTTCTACTATTTTTCTCGTACAATGCACGGTATACGAGTTATTTCACAAAACGTGGTTTTCAAGATGACGGCTGGCGCTAGCGGTTCCCGCCCCGCCAACTTGAAATTACTTTCAAGTGGAACACGTTCCAACAATAAAATCTCCTCTGCAGAAAAATATACCTGGCTCTTGGACAATATTTTGTTGTATGACAGTTAATAAATTACGATGACGGAAATAAAATAAAATAATAAAATTAAAGTCAGACATGCGCCAATCATCTCGTGGCATAGAATAAGAGATTGGTTTGTGGTAACGGCGAGAAAAAGCAACAACTTTAATATCATATTTCTCCGTTATTTATTGACCGATTCCAAAAGTTTTTGTAGCGATTTATTAGTATTTGGTCTATATTTTAGTTATTTGTAAATATTCGTTCCTAACTTTTCTAATTGCATTCTAGATCAGTCAAAAACTACAAGAACTGAAACTTCGCGATACTTGTATCATAGAAATCCTAAAACAGTACCAACATTTCATTAGTGCAGCATTAAAAGCTTCTCCAACCCAAGCCAAGTTCTTACTCTCAATAGAAAAGTTACTGCTCTTCGAGTTAACGGACACTTTATTGAAAATGAAAAGATTTAACAGTATACCAGCTGCAGTAAGCGAGGTAGTAGGTGACTGGGAAAAAGATTCTTTGATGCTAGAACAATCAGAATGGGATATGAGTGGGTTCAAGAAAGACGAAGACCTTCCATATGTATTTGATAAGAAGACGTATATTAAA
The DNA here is from genome assembly GCA_963243735.1 of Neocrepidodera transversa. Classification (NCBI taxonomy): domain Eukaryota; kingdom Metazoa; phylum Arthropoda; class Insecta; order Coleoptera; family Chrysomelidae; genus Neocrepidodera; species Neocrepidodera transversa. The sequence goes on along the minus strand of OY725342.1, from coordinate 24,462,646 downwards.
GAGAGGTTTAAAAAATTCAATGATTTGTGGTCACAAACCATGGGTAAGATTATAATTTTTTTTATAAGATAATATTTAACGGTTTTTTACTGTAGTAAATGAGGATATTTTACCTAAAAAATATACTTAATGGATAAAATTTTGAGGGGACATTTATGGGCATATCCTAAATCTAAAACCGAGTTTTTGTATTTGAGGGATGGGGAAGATACAACCATTTGTTGATATGGGGGTAAGTTTGTTCTTATTTTTTTCTCTATTGCTATCGAAAAAGATATTAAATTTGTTTGAAAATAAATTATCTATCTATTATCAATAAGGTCAAAATTAGCTCAATTATAATAGCGGGTCAACAGCCGAAGACCAAAAGTAAAAAAATGGTTTAAGTTGATATTGTTTTTTATTTAGCTTTAGGTAGTTTCTCACTTAAGGAAAAAAGCCACTAATGATACGACTCTGTCCGTACGTCTGTTCGCATCTTTTTCTCAGGAACTATAACACCTAGCGACAAACGGTCAACGGCTATAAATTCGGTACATCTTTAATGTGTGCATAGGTGAGTTTTAGTTTTCTACAACTTCTGGTTTCAAAGCCGGTTTTACAAACCTGTACCTCAAGAGATACATTCTGTGTTAAAAATAGCTATTTCGACATTAGAATAAACTCTGAATCCATAGACGTATTCAGTTTTGGGCTATCTCTGATACTTTTTGAGATAATCGTAAATATTATGGGTCAAAAACTGCAAATAACAACACGGACTACTTTTTGGTTGGGTTAGGTTATAGACTATGGGTGTAAGCGAATGAGCACACAGCGAATAGTGGGAAAAATTATACCGTTAGGTCTATTTACACACATTAGTGCCGTATCAGTGCCGTGACAGTTCGCTATTAGTGCCAATTCACACACATCTGTAGTAAGTCTTGTGTGTAACTCTTCTTGCGTTGTCAAGCGGTCTTTTGGCGCCTCAGTTCAGGTTTCGGATTGCCTCGGGCGCCACCTTCCGTTTATAGTATGAAGGCCTCTTGCATGGGCAGCTTTAGTGGAGAAAGAAAATACTTCAGGGGTCGTTATGGTATCGACCAAAATCACTGGCGGCCAGCCAGAAAGGCAATCTTTACTTGCCCTACAGGTAAAATAAAATTTATGTTTCATACTAATTAACCAATATCCAAGAAAGGTGTGTAACAAGGTCCTAACTCGGCGGTGTCAGACGGTACGTCAGGCACGTCTTCCAGGTTGGCGATGGTCAGATTGACAGTTCTGGATTCTGGTACAATTGAAATTGTTTAGTTCCCTTCGGTTTAGCTTGACCTATCACTAAAGGTCGAGGAACTGCCACTGGAACTCGGACTTCGGGGTACCACTGCAGCTATCGACAATGGATTGAATTGTCCTACTCGATAAGAACTTCGGCGTCTATAAAGGTGCATCCAGACCAGTGCAACAAACAGCACAAAACGTTCGCAAACATTTTGCAACAAGCATTCAGGTGAGCGTGGATAACGTCTAAACTGCAGCAACAATTTTTTGTTTGTCAGTGTTGGTTGATGTTTTGTTCGTCAGACTCGCTGTGTAATTCTATTGATTAAATAAGACTCTCACGGTCCCTCCTTATATTCATATTAAAAATTGGACAATTCAATATATTTCTACAAACTAAACTGCGTACCCAGCGTGTAATTCAAATTCCACGTCTAAACTGACGCGCATAAACAAGCAAATTTCCTTTGATATCCCGACATCGCATAGGTGCATCCAGACCGGTGCAACAAACAGCGCAAAACGTTCACGTACGTTGCAAAACATCTCGGTTTGGACGGGAGCGCGCTCACGCCTATTCGTTGGCGCGCAGTTTTGCTCAGCGCAAAATGTTTTCCATGCGATGTCGGTACATCAAAGGAAATATGCTTGTTTGTGCGTGTTAGTTTGGACGCGTGGAATTTGAATTACACGCGCGATACGCAGTTTAGTTTGTACAAATATAGTGAATTGTCAAAATGGAAACATCAACGAACACTGACAAACAAAAAATTGTTGCTGCAGTTTAGACGTTATCCACGCTCACCCGAATGCTTGTTGCAAAATGTTCGCGAACATTTTGTGCTGTTTGTTGTACCGGTCTGGATGCACCTCATGGAAAACATTTTACGCTGAGCAGAACGAATAGGCGTGAGCAAGCTCCCGTCCAAATCGAGATGTTTTGGGCTGTTAGTTGGACCGGTCTGGATGCACGGAAAAAATAAACTTTGTTACTCAGTGAAGTTCGTGCAATAACGGAGATATACGTTAAGGTCCTTTTGGCGTTTCTTCTGCGCAGATTTTTTATATGCAATTATTCTACGTCACACTTCCAATATAGCGCCGTTTTTCGCGTTCAAATCCGACCAATAATAACAGAGATAGAGTCAACGTTCCTTCTACGCATGCCTGCGCCAGAATAGACCTAGTATATTTACTTGACTTGTTTTACTCATGATGAATAAGGAATTATTGCTATAGCTCTAGATGAGGAAGAGGAAGAAAAGCAAATAAACAAACGAAAATGGGTACTTAAAGCTTGGATGAAACGAGAAAATGAAGGATAATTTATTACTTTATATAAGGTAGACCATGAATCAAATTTTTTTGAATATTTTAGAATGTCTCAAAATTATTAATATATTGCTTCATAAAATGGAACAGTGAAACAAAACAACCATTGGAGAAAAGCTATTACACGGAGGGAACGATTAGCAGTTTGTTTAAGGTAAGTAAAATTAAATTTTTAATGAAACAGTTTTTATTTGTGAAACATAAAACATCGAAATATACAATATATGTGAAACGGAAATAAAGCACGAAGTACCAATTAAATTCTTGTGGTACCTGATTTTATTTTCTTAAAACTTGGACCACATTTGAGATATGGATTATCTTTTGGATTTATACAATGTATGTATTATTCGTCTTGATAATAAAAAAAAATCGGTTGTGTCGCTCCAAAACTTCCCGACGAGTATTCACGAATACTTTTTCAGATTTTTAACGTTAAAGTTTCAAATTTTGACATTTTTTTATTTTTGACAAATGATAGTTGGAGAAATAATTTTGTCTGTTATGAATAGTGGTTTTCAAGGGCTTTAAATGACATATTGCAAGTCAAATTCCGTGACATATTGCATCTATCATTTTTTGATAGTGACACTTTCTTTTGACAGATGTCGTACAAAAACTAACGGGTTCTTCCGACGGGTAACCCAAACCCATATACTAAATTTCAGCTCAATCGGATTAAACATGTGGCCTATATCGTGGAAGAATACACACAGACAGACAGACAGACAGGCAGACTGACAGGCTTCCATCTGGAAATGGTCTTAATCATCTCAGGTGAACCCAAAATGAATATTTCCATCTTTATCTCGAAAATTTTATTTAGCTCGTTCACAATACTTTCCCTTCTCGGAGTTGGGTCGGGAAAGTAAAACGATCAGAGTATTTTTGGTTTCTCATGAGACAATTCGAGAGATGATTTCTAGGAAACACTCTCATCATGTACTCTGTGATAACATTCGTCTACACCTGAAGTTGTTGGGGTCAGGTTTCTTGTAGAAATATTTAAAAATAATGCTTGTGTATCATATCACTGCAGATGTCGAATTTGAATGCTAGCAGTTTTCACGGTATGTTTCTTGTTCAGCAGGCCAACCCTGTGCTCCCAGAGTGCGAGTCTGGGGATGCAAGATTTCACCAGCAGTGCAACACAGACAATGACGGCATGCACACTCAAATATTATCTCATTTTACATTCTACACAATTATACATGGTCCTACGAGTTGAGATAATCAAGAGATTATCAGAAACAAGAGTGAAAAATACACTCCTGTCCTCACGCAATCGAAGTTTATATTTCTTAGGTCTTAAGACATACCTACTTATACAAAGTGGTTCGCCACGATTTTATGTTCGGAAAGTACTCTCTGGTATCTTCGATCACATTATATTAGACATCGACGCGATTCAATGGAAAGTACTCTCTGGTGGCTTCGGTTACATTGTACTTTTCGTTGACGCGATTCTAATAAGGAAATTCGACGGGAAGTACGTTCTTCGGTTACATTATACTATCCGTCGAAAGGAATAGAGATTTTCCAGTTACTTAAATATTATGCTTAGATTTGCTTAGATTATCATTATAAAATACCCCTGTTTATATTGCATTGATATTAACATTTGTTGCATGCCCTCACTCTTCCACTTTCCTAGCTTACTGTATAATTTGGGATATATAGAATAATGAAGCTAGTTATTCTTCTATTGGGTATTTTTATTTATTTAATTCTTTCCTATTGTTCATAATTCCGAGCATCACCAGCAACGCAGCAAATACTCCGGAATTCAACCCAGTGGGGCAAGTAATTCTAGCCTTTCTGGCCGCTACGAGTTGTTTTTGTCGGCACAATAACAACCCCTGGAGTATTTCTTCTCCACTGACGCTGCCCATACAAGTGGCATTCACACTAAAAACTGAAGGTGACGTCCGAGGCAATCCGAAATGTTTATTGGGTAGATCACCCAATATTAAAATCAAACGATATTTAATTATTATACAAGTCTACAGGCTTCTGCGTTTGACTGAGTTTGTTCAAAGAATTACAAGAAAAAAAAATCACACTGTATATGGAGTTTAGAATTTTTCGCTACAACTCGTATCGACAATAATAATATTACAAATATTATCCTTAACTTTTTTTAACAAATTTATTACCACATTATTTATTTTCTAAAGATAAGTAACAACCCTACTTCCGCATATTTAACACCCTGTATCTCAAAAACTGTCCATTTGTGCTCATGGAGACATTTGATCAGCATGCGTATTCATATACCATTCTATTATGCAACGCACGACCCATGACAGCGGCGCTGTATAGCAGTACAGGATGTATTTGAAAAATGTGCTGCATAGTATACTGCAGCACAGCGCATTTGGATACGCCACGCATCCATTAATAATATTTACCATATTTACCATAAAAATACTGAAGACTGAATTGAATGGGTAGATAAGTGGATTCTATGATTTAGTTCGGGCTCGATCACTATTTGCCTAATTTAAAAAGTTGGAATACAAGAAAATTTACATGCTTTAATAAGGTAAATAAAAATAAAAAACGTCAAAATAAAGTAAGAAGCCGAAACTGTAACGAGAAGATTTCAATTTTGTTTAAAAAGGTAAACCATTAAGCCGTTTGCCTAAATAACCGATTTTATTAAAACAAAGAATCATATTAAAACATTATGAATAAACGGTATAACGTGCCTCGGAATTGGACTGAGAACTACATGATAAAAATATATGCCACTAAATGTAGAAACAAGATATTAATATATATAATAATGGTTTACTGCACAATGTTATACAATCTTTTTCTTTGCACCGCTCAACAGCCTCTGTGTCGTAGTATACTATATATCAGAAGCGTTTTTTAACTACATTCTGTACTATACACCGCCAATGTCATGCGTCGTGAGTTGCATAATAGTATGTAAATAAGCGATCGGGGGTCTATTCTCGAATGTCTCGAAATGTAAATAGGGAACTTGCATGATTTTTTTTTATTTTTCATTGATGCAGTTTAGTATCTGCAAGTAGCGAAAAAACAGGTTAAAACTCATTTAGTTCAGTATTTTATTTATAAAAAATGTTTAAAAAACAAGTCTGCATGGCGGGAAAAAGTATAGATTTAAACGGAAGTGACGTCATTTTATGCTAAAATCTGTCACCATCTAGCGGTAATTCATTGCAATAACGATTGTTGTCAAAAATTTCATTTTATATATAGTGAATAATGATTATTCACTGTATAATATATACCATTTTAAGTTAGAAAATTCTTCAAAAATAGCTTCATTATAAAACAGTCGTGGACAATAGTATATTATTCAACAAGCATATAATGATGGCTATTATTCACAAGGGTGAAGTTTACGACACGAGCCGCAGGCGAGTTTCGTAAATCACCCGTGTGAATAATAGCCATTATATGCGAGTAGAATACTGTACTTTGTCCACGACTGTAGGTATTTATTAATAAACTTTTATTGGCAAACATTGATGGAACATTATTTTTAATATTTATAACATAATTAGATAGTATATTAATATTATTATTATATAATTACAATTTAACATCAATTATTTATGTTAATAGTTACATTTGAAAAATTTGTTGTTAATTGCAGGAATAGGATTAACGTTAACATTAATATTCTGATTATTTGTTGAAATTTTTGATTGTTGGCATAAAAATTAGAATTATTTACTTGTATGGAGCTTGATATTTACTTCTGGCGGTGCAGGTGTTAAGCACATTTCATTTTCACTATCTAAATCCATTATTTTATTACAATTTAGTAAAAATTTAATAAAATATTCTGCAGTCAAAAGTTTGACATTTCAATTTAAATTATTAATTTGACATTTGGATGACAGTCGCGGCTTACTAATAAAATGGATAAAATTTATAATCGTTATATCTCATTGGCTAAGCATAGGAAGAGCGGTGATAAAAAGTAGTGAATAATGATTATTCACTGCTATTAGTGTATAATATATACCATTTTAAGTTAGAAAATTCTTCAAAAATGGCTTCATTATAAAACAGTCGTGGACAAACGTATATTTATATCTATTCCAGGGGATGAAATGATCGCAGCCACTCCAAAATTGTACTGAAAGTTCCTCAATTATTGATCTTAACTATAAGTCTAAAGGGTTCAAAAAAAATAAAACTAGTAAATCGACCCAAAAAATACCTCAAAAACCTGTTTTTCGGTTTTTAGGGGAGGTTCCCGAAACCAATCCTGGTAAAAATCACGACATCTTATTTTTGGTATAATTACCAAACTTTTTGTCCTTGTGGCTTAGCTATATCAATTTTTATGAACCTCGCCTTATTTTTCCGTAGAATGACTCCACTATAAGTGTACGGCTGTATTAAAATGTAACGAGATCCAAGTCAGGCTTGGCAAAAATTCACAAATTGTTGCACCCTCAAAATAATACCCTGTATATGTGAGTTTTTCAAATTCGTTTCCATATTTGGAAAGAGCACAAAAAACTGAATTCTGTTACGTATTCTTTATTTTTGGCCAGATGAGTTTACTATTTAAGTTTTTATTTATTTTGCGTCGACTACTGGAGTCATTAGCGACATAGTCTAGGTAGATATTATATTTTACAATAAATGGTTTATATTAATATCCTTTAAAAACTCGATTAGATTTTCTGTGTTTATGTTTTCTCCTAAAATGGATTCCAGGTTATCGGGGATATTATATTTTTGTCTTTGGGTGGTGTACTTTTGACATTCTAATAGTAAATGATTAACTGTGATGTTAGTTTGACAGACGTTGCAAGTAGGGATGTTCACTTTTGTTATTAGATGTATATGCGTTATGTTTGTGTGACTGAGACGTAAACGAGCGATTTTCACTTGGTGGGCTCTCTTGGTGTTTGGCTGATTCCATGGTTTGACGGTCTGTTTTATAGATTTTAGTTTCGATTGTGATTAATTCCACGCACTTTGCCACGCACTTATCACTGTACTTTTTATAAACTGTTTAAAGTCACTAGGAGTTGTTTTAACACAGGTATTGCACTGTTGCATGTTGAAGCTTGGTTGGCTAAAAGGTCCGCTTTATCGTTTCCTTGGATACCTGTGTAGGAGGGTACCGACATACATTTTACGATTGAGTTCGTTTGATGTAGCTGGTCTAGTTCTTGTTTAATTAAAAGTGCTATTGGATTTTTTGGGTACAGATGTTTAACTGTTTGAAGGGAGCTGAGTGAGTCAGTGATGACTAGGGAGATCACTTGGTTTGTGCATCTGATATGGATGATTGCCTGTAATATTGCGTAAAGTTCGGCTGTGTATATTGTCATTAAGGGAGTTAATTTGAATATTATAGAGGAGTTCGGTAGGACGACCGCTGCCCCGACGTCGGTGGATGTTTTAGAGGCATCTGTGTAGACTAAATAATGGTTTAAGTAGTTTTTTAGCTCATTTATGAATGCGTGTTTTATTTGAATCCGTGGAGTGTTTGTTTTATTACTATTTAAGTTTTAATGCCAATTTATTTTATTACAACTTGCTTAACCAAACGAAGTAAATTTTTAAAGCTTAATTACTAAGTTCGTACTTGCTTGCATTTAGACCACTACACAATGATATTACAGGTCCGTATTTAGGACCAAATACCACAAAAATTTGTTTGTCGAACCCCCATCCACAGTTAACGTATGTCCGTTTCGCAATGAATCACCCTGTATAATGGAGGTTAAACCAGTTGCAGTACAAAGTGTAGATTATTCAATGAGGTTTTTTTTGAATGACCATATATACTCCAAAGAAGATATTTACTCTTCCTTAGCCACTGTTTCAAAAAAGAAAAGGACAGTAGCTAGCCACTCCATTTACTTGAGAGACAAGTACTATTGAAAATTTGATAGAATGTTTTAAAAGACGGGCCATAAGGTAACATTTTGAAGTTACCGGAAAAGCCAATCTAAATGATGGACTGCGTTATTTGGTTTTTGTACTTGTAACAAGTAATTTTTTGTTTACTTGCAACCAGTATTCAAATGTTATGTTATTTCTTTAGTTTATGTACTTACAAGAAGCATTTAAATATTAGTTTATTTTTTAAGTTACTTTAGTTTGTGTACTGTCTTATCAGAATTTATTGGGGAAAAGTCTGAAAAAAAAATCATTTGAGTTGTGAACAAATGTAATATATTAAAATAAAAATAAATTATTATCATAAACATTTCATTGTATTCATCTATAGTAATGTATAAACCTTCTCTGTAGCCTCATACCCTCTTACAGTAATAGATTTCTTTGGGCATTCTGGTTTTCATCCTCATGAATCTTAGGAATAAGATCAAAATCAACTTCAAACTGTTCATCGTGATTCAATATTAATGGTATATAAATTTCTATGCAGGCATTTATGATAGAAGTCCATTTATTAGGTGACCAATGTAATGTTCTATGTTTCAGTGGGCACCTAAACCTCATTTTTAATAATCCATTACACTTTTCAATTGTGCACCTTGCTTTGTATTGGGCTTTATTGAACCTTTCTTCTCCCTCTATAATGGGGTCAACCAAAGGTGCAATTAGCCATGGGCGACGAGGATATCCAGAATCTCCTAACAAATACAGCAGAGTATTAGAATGTAGCAATCTTTTATATGGGAAGTCTATTGTGTTCAATATATTAACTTATTTTTACCCCCCCCCCCCCAGAAGAAAGTATCCTTCAAATCGTCTTCAATACAACTGTTCTATAAAGTCCTTCACATTGCTATTATTCCATACGTAGGAATCATGCATGCTACCAGGATATTTAGCATTGACATGAAGTTTTTTCATATTCTCGTCATATATATGAAAATAAATTTTAGTCTAAAAATAATAATAAATTACTTTTACACACCTATAACATACCAACTGAACACTTATGAAATGGTACTGTTTCCGATTCACAAACATATGTTCAGGTGATAATGGATCATGCGTACTTGAAGGTACATTTGACACACGTGTGTAATAAATACAGCCTACAACTCCTGGTATTTCAAATATGTTGTAAAATCTAAAACGATTTAACTTGTAGCTATTTAAATATTAATATTTATTATTTCGGTAAACCTTTGTTTTATACCATTGAGTTCATTCACATTTCTTGGAAATTTATCATTTCTTGATAAAATTTCTATATAATTAAGAGCTACTGTAATGGCATTCATACATCTGCTTACTGAGGATTGGGACAGTGCAAAACTTTTATTATCCCCCACAGTTTCCTGGTACGAACCAGTAGCATAAATGTAGTGCTACAAGAAACCTAGAGAAAATAATCAAAAATTATTGTTGTAGTACTTGAACCTGGTTGGTAGGTACTTATGTACTTATGATAGGGTTAGATAACTCACCTTTTCTTCAAAGAGGCATTGAGGATGCCCGATATCCCTGTTCCACAACTGGTTCAGAATATGAATTAACTCTAGTCAATTTATAAGTCAATCTAAATGTTTTTATCAGACAAAACCCTGAAGGCAGTCATATATATGCCTCGTCTGTCTCGTGGCCATTCATAATTTTCTTGATTTTTCCATTGCTATAAATAGCGCTTCCATTGCCATATAATCATATAAAATATAAAATAGGTAAAAAATCTGTCAAATATATTATCTCGTATTCGACATGAAATTGTCGACTGCTTTAGATCACCCTAAAAATTGTCGATAGAATATTTATTTATTTACTTGACAATCCAAACAGGCTTTTAATCTTATTATATGGATATGAATATATAATACTGTTATAAAAACGAAATAAATAACATTACATGACAAAAGTAACTAAACTAATATAAAAATGAGTATAGCAGAAGGTGACAGATTTTACCCCAAGTTCTGGGAAATAATGATCAATGTAATGGTAATTGTTGATAAGACTAGCGATTTAGATCCCATAATTTTCAAAATAATTTGTTATCACTTTCCAATACTAATTGAATGACATATTAGAATCTATATTATGCATAAGATTGGCATTATTAGCTAAGTGGAGGATAGAGCTAAGTAGCGAGGTTCTCGTTGATGCTTTTAAGTTAAATAGAAGAGTGGAGCGAGTGCGTTTTAGAGGAACATTGAAAGGTATGAATGCTAATAAATTATTTGGTGTATTTTAATTATTCATTACACCAAACAAAAACTTCATCATAACTTGCTTACGTCTAACAACTAGGGACTTTATTCGGAATTCCGTTCTTAGCATTAGTGTTCTTACATGAATGTAATCGGGCCAACGATGATATTTTTTGTAGTATAGATACCGAAGAAACTTATTTTGTATTTTTTCAAGATTCTCGAGATATATTTGTGGTTCTAGTACCCAAATTATAAAAACAAAATATAGTTTTGATAATACAAGAGTATTGTAGAGTTTTAATTGAAGATAAGTTCGAGAATGAAGATGTTTGCCTAATAATGAAACCGAGCGTTTTATTGGCACTTTTATTGTTAGTAGATAGAACGTTCGTTAACTTTAGCGGTTCTATAACTAATGACAACGACGTTTATATTGTGACAATTGTACCAGAAATCAACTTGTAAAGTTTTATTTTAAACGTCATCGTTGAATCTTTAAAGTTAATGGACGTTCTATCTACTGACCGTTAATGTTTTTACTTTCCCGGACCCGTCAAAGGTAAAGTAAGGTGAACGAGCAAAAAAAAATTGAGATATCGATGGAAATATCCATTTTGAGGTCCCCCACCAAGAAGATTGAAACCATTTCTAGCGTATGGTCTGTCTGTGTGTCTGTGTGTAATCTTCCACGATAACTGCCGAACCGTTTGACCAATCAAGCTGAAATTTGGTATGAATAAAGGGTCGGTGTGTGCCTATAATGCGACCATTAAATTTTGGTTTAAATTGGTACAGTAGAAGGTCCTCAAAACCGACATCGATTAAATACGCATGTAACAATTTTTTACTTTTTTTAAATTTTAAGAACAAACAATACACTTTAGTGCAAAATGTTGTAGTACAAAGTTTTAGAGCATAAAATTCCCTATAACTTTTGTTTTAAACTTTTTTCAGAATTTCTAATAGTTGCGCCACTAGAGGGCGCGTAAAAAATCTGCATGTAGGTTTTCTCTAGTTTTTCTTGAATTTGAGGACAAACAATACGCTTTAGTGCAAAATGTTCTGGTACAAAGTTTTAGAGCATAAAATTCCATACAACTTTTGTCTTAAACTTATTTATTATCAGTGCTCCATAAATAAACATTATATCTCTCTGAAGTGCTACACAGTCTCACACTGTTTGTATTTTCTTATATATTTTTAAGTCATCAGCATAAAGGAGACACTCTGAATTGTTTAGACAGGAAGGAATGTCATTGATAAATATTAGAAAAAGTAATGGACCAAGATTAGAGCCCTGTGGTGCACCTGAGATTAAGTGATCTTGGTTAGGAGATTTTGCCATTGTATTTTACTATAAAATGTCTATACTGTATATAACTACTGAGCAATTTTAGTAAGTTTCCTGTTACACCTAGATTGTTTAACTTATTTAATAATATATCGTAATTTACTTAATCGAAGGCTTTGCTGAAGTCGGAAAATATTGTATATAATTGTTAATGTAGTGTGTAAAATATATTCAAAAATAAAGTTTTAAATCCTGTATTAAAATATAAATATTCATAACTGTTAAGTTGTTCTGTCCCATCTTCACATCGAAATAACAATTAAATTAAACTTAAACGCTATAAATTGTGTAGGTATTAGTCTTTTTATCGGAGAGAAGTAAAAAACGAAAGCGAGAAAATATAGAAAAAGATAAAATCCTAACAATCCATTACAATTTGATTTCACTGGTGCGACTTAAAGACGACCACACACGGAATAAAGTTACTTGTCCATTCCAGCCCCATGCCTCCTTTTTACCATATTTATTTTTTGCCTTCATAAGAAGCTGATACCTTCTGTTTGTTAGATTTTCATTAAGATATATACCGGTATTCTTTAGGGTCCCCTTGGCTTTTAGAACTTCATGCTTTTTTATGTAGGTTACGAAATCAATAATAATAGTTCTAGATTTACCTTGTGTCTTTAGATATTAGAAATATGCAAATTGCTGCATTTGACTTTCATAGTGTTGCCTATCAGATCCGTGGCTATGGAAAGTAAATTTTCGTTTGTGTTCTCTTGCAAACCATCAAATCTTAGCATTTTTCTTTTCTGTAATGTTTCCAAATCATCTAGCTCAAGTATGAAAATTTCTTTTTCGTTGGTTTTGATTACTTCGGTTATTTCTTCTATTTTATCCGATAGATTATTAACATTTTGATTCATTTCACTAAAGTTCTTATCCATTTTTTTTTTCTAATCTAGATATTATTTTCTGACATACCCTATTAACCCTATATTCTATAGCATTTTTGTCACTGTTTGAGAATAGACCTCTAGGACATCAGGACATTATAATAGTATATTATACACCAAGGTCGAGAAGTAATTTTTCTCAGCCGAGCATTATTATTATACCGAGATGCGAAGATATTTTTTGGATTTTTTAGGTATGTATCTGAAACTAATTTAATGGCAGAGAAGCAGTTTGTGAAAACAATTGAATGAGAATATTTCAATAAATTAAATTGACATTTCATTATGTTAATTGCACTGTGAAATTTAAAACTTTAAAGTAGCGATGAAAACATGAAGAATTCGTTTCATTTGACACTTAGATTTGAAAAACTATTAAATTGATTTTTAGGTTAATTTTAGAATAGGTATTATTGCATATAACACTAATGAATATCAAAATATTTATTACATAACCTTAAACTATTCCAAACGAAAATATATCTGATAAAGAATTACTTACCCCTATTTTATCTGATTAGGTCGAAAATTTTCTTTAAAAATATAGGAATTCAATAGAAAGAGCTGATTTGCTGTCGAACTTTTTATTATCATTGAAAAAAAACTCTTGTGACAAACGCAATGACAGTTGCGTATAATTAATTTGACAGATTTTCCTAAGATCGTCTACCTCTGACATCGCGTTCAGTCTTCAATTGTTTTCATTATTTACTACTAGTAGATAATCAAAAATTATCTACTTGTAGGAGAGAAACTTCTAGACTCGAACGCAGCATAAATAATGACATCTTCTAATACTAGTAGTGGAAAAACTACATTATACTACATTTTGAGTCAATTCAACTGGGAATTTTTTCCCATTAAAACCGAGCATGGTGCTTTGATCCCTAAATATACGGGCGATAGCTGCAAAGATATAAAATAAAAACAAACTTACCGCCATATTAACAAAGATTGTTTTTTCTCCCACCTTGTCGAGGTTTAAGACATAGGACATGCCAAAAACCATCTCAAAATTTTAACCATTAAGTAAATGGGATGTTGGTGTTTTTATTTACTGCAGAATTTGTTTTGTAGATTCTGAACTTAGCGATTTATGGGGTGATGATGTAGATTTGTATTTAGATACTCTTAAGGAAAGTATTAGCGATACAAAGGCTACTGAATTAGAAATATTAGAAGCAAACTCGGAGTTATCAAAAGATAAAAAGTAAGTATTTTTGGAATATAAAAATTTGATTGTTTTGGGAATTTAAAAATTGATTGTGAGATTTTTTTCAGTCGGCATTTGAGTGTTTATTTATTGTTGTGTTTTAGACCAAAGATAATACCGAATAAAAGTTCTTTTATTCAGTTTAAGTTGGGCGATGAGTCGCATCCTTGCATCGATTTGGTAAAAGTGATACCGATAAAAGAAACACCTCGGCATGGAACAAGAAAAATTGAAACAAAAACATTGAAATATACGCAGGTATAACAGTTTAAATTATCGTAAACTATATTATGAAAATATTCTATTTTAGATCACTTAACTTTGTTAAGCGTATAAGGTGTAGCTATTTAATTTGCAGAGATATATAGACAAAAACTTATTAGTACATCCAAATTTGTTAACTTGTCGTTGTGTGATAGACTACTTACAAAGATATATGAGAGAAAATTATTTTTTTGCCTATAAAATATTAGTTTGACATTGTTCTAAAACAGTATGTTTCAAATGATTAAATACTGGCTTAACAATTTATAGAGGAAAAAAGTAGGAACTTCGAACGGAAGTTTTATTATCAATAAGACATTTAGTAGGTTCATGGGTACCACGGTACTACCCTATAAAGATAAAACATGTATGGTAATATGATCGAAGTGTATGGTTTTCAAAAACTTACTTTCTGTATATTTATTTTTGATATCTATTAAAATTCCGTAATGATAATGAAAATATGCGCCATTAATAATTTTGATTTAATTTTTGTCATATACAGACGTGGATCATTTAAACAATAATGAGTGCGGTAAAAAATTTAACATGACCCTTAATAGTCTTGTTACATTTTTACCTAGTGTAAATTATACTATTAAGAGGAGGATTTACCTTGCGACAAAATAGTATGTGCAAGGGTTTCGCTTTACTCGTCCTACGCGTTTGTTTTTTATTTTTAGTGAAAGAAAAAAATATATTTGTATTGGAGAAGATCTAATCTGTGCTCCTCTGCAGCTACATTTTGAAAATTTGGCTTCATTTTTTTTCAAAAAAAATCCAAAAATTGTTCATTTTAGACATTTTTCTAAATTTTTTTTACAA
Source organism: Neocrepidodera transversa (assembly GCA_963243735.1). NCBI lineage: Eukaryota > Metazoa > Arthropoda > Insecta > Coleoptera > Chrysomelidae > Neocrepidodera > Neocrepidodera transversa. Next base: position 24,447,385 of record OY725342.1, on the reverse strand, counting down.
AAAACGAAGTAAAATATTCAAAAAGTAGCTGCAGAGGAGCACAGATTAGATCTTCTCCAATACACCTATATTTTTTTCATTCATTAAAAATAAAAAACAAACGTATAGGACGAGTAAAGCGAAACCCTTGCAACTGAAGATTTTGCTCCAAGGAAGTGGCGCCACCGTTAGAATTTAGGGAACACAGCTTGTAAATTGAAATTCTCTTGTTAGCAGAGTTTTACGAGGGTAAACAGTATGAAATAAATTTAAACTTAATTATAGAGTTTATAATTTTTCGGACAATATTTTTCTTTTAATTAATCAAAATAATTTTATTATTTGGATGACAATTTTTGTTTTTATGAACTACAATTTTCAACATGAAAATTACAATAAAACTAATTTTACTCATCATTTTTAAAATTTTACAGGAGTTTAACAACATATAATAAGTATTTAATTAATTTATTTAGTAAGTTAAAATTGAGATTTAATTTACAAATGTATTGGTACTTTTACACATCGCACGGTTAATAAGTAGTAAAAAATAATAAGATATATTCTAGCTACCCAACATTGGCATATCGGCATCATTTGACGGTTTAATTACCAACAATCGGTATGTTTTGAATGCAAAGAACTTTGTCAGCAAAAATCAGTGGTGGTGGGGGTGTTATATTTTGTCGGTACTTACTTTGGGGATAAAAGTTTAAGTTAGACTATTTTTGACACATTTTGTTATTAGTTTGATCTTTCTTAGAGATAAGTGTGGTGATTTTAGTGTTCTGATTATTTCGATTCTTCAACTATTAATTATTGTTCTCGTGAAGTGAAGGGACTATTATTAATATCAATTAGGATATTTAAAAATGCCCCGTAAAAGACTAAAAACTCGTTTATTCACATCGTCAAAGCGATTATCAAAACGAAATAGGATTTGCTGGATAAAAAAAGTAAGTGTAAAAATATTTATTAAATCAACGGATTTAATTACAAAAAAAATTAGTGGTCGTGTGAGATGAGGCCATTCCGAGATGCGGTCAGTGGGAGATGCGGTAACTTTTTTTCATACCTGCACGGACTAGAAGATGCGTTCACATCAACCGCAGACAATAAAAATCAGATTAAAAATAATAAAGAGGGGGTGATCCCACCCAACTTTCCGAACACTCCTAGTAGAGTAATTATTTAATCAATTATTTTAGTTTTTAGGTACATTAATAAAGTTAGTTTAAAAAAAATTTAAAAAATCAAATTTTTTATCAATAATTACCCTTATCTTTGAGTTTTTTAACTATTTACATTTTTGGATATATAACTTCTACAAATATTTTTTTAATTTAAAATTTAACTAAAAAATTAATTTAATAACATAAAAGTTATTTAAAAATTAAAATAAAAACTAGCGGCGAAATTCGAAAAAGTAAAAACAAAATTTGTAGGAAATTTTATGTTCTACAACTTTGATAACAAGTAATTTTTCATAAAAATGCATTTTAAAATAAATTCAAACTACCCCCTAATTCGCTTCGTGCATTTTAAACAGACCCCAATTTCTATTCGAAGCTTATGTTTCATTTTTAAATTCCTTTCACATTTGTTTATAAACAAAAACGGAAATACCTATAATACCATTATATGTATAACTGAAGATTTTATGTTCCCATTATTTGTTACTATGCAGAAATATGAATTTTCACAAGAAAATTTTACTTTCACGTTATGTAACACTTTTTTGTTACTAAAATGTGACGGACATTAATTGTACAAATGAGGAGAAATTGATAATACGTTTTTGTGTCTTCTTTTAGCCCCGGTGTTCGATATGTAAAGCAAATTGGTTCGTATCAATAAAAATTATAAGTTAGCAACAAAATGTTTATTCTGAGTGACTTTTGCAAATAAATATAAGCGCTTCATTTTTCACAGAAAAATTATCACTTATTAATTCCATTAAGTTAATAGGAACTAACAAAATTATCGCGATGGTCTCCCGTTGCTATAAGCAACGTAAACAAAAAGGAGCCTTCTAATTGGTTGAAAATAAATTTATGAAATTCTCAGTGTAATGTTGACATGATTCGGTGAAATTGTTTCATATGACACAAAATGACAAAATTTGATTAGTTGTTAGAACTGCCAAAAAATTTTCATAAAAATTAACTGATTAATTTTTGTTTTTTGTAATTATGGACAATAATAGTGAAAAGATTATAAGACTTAATACCTGCTTGATGAACTGGAGATAACCAAAGAAAAAGAATTAACAATTATTAAACGGAATTTTTTAAAATTTCATCAATATTAAAGAAAATACTAATTCACTAAATATTTTTAATAACTTTAAAAATATTTTAAATGAGACACAAATACAAAATTAGATAACATTATTATAAGTAACTACATAAAACTATTATATTCGGAACTCAATTTTACATAGTGCAATAAATGTATTTCATTATTATCTAATTGCCTAATTTTTTATTAAATAATTTGCCCGTTTTGGGTTTTAGAATTCGAGATTTTTTGTTTACAAATATTCTGAATTTGTATAGATGTCTCGCATTGATAATTTTCAAAACAGAAAGTACGTACGTAATACAATTTTAAATAAAATAATCCTATTTTCTGAAAAACACGTTTTGACCCAAAGATAAATGTAATATCGAGTCCTCCGGACGACCCAATTATTCATTAGGTAAACAATCATTACTACCTTTATTTTATTAGGGGTTTACCGGACCAAACGATGTGTACCCTAATAGAGGATCCGAAAGAGTAAAAAGTACTATGTGTTTGAATTATTTCCTAATTTTAAAATAATATTTGTAGAAGTTATAGCCAAACAAGTAATTAATTATGGCTCAAAATCATGTAAAAATTATCATTCATAATTAATTTATTGTATAAATTTATTTTTATAAATAAATATTTTATTTATTTAATTTACTTATTTATATTAAAGCCAAAACTATCGTAAAAATTGTGATAAATCCAGCCGATACAATTCCACCAACTTTTATAGCTACCCTGGTAGAGACCGAGAAACGTGGTCAAAAGGGATAAGACACGCCCCCTATCATAAAATATGCTTCTTCCCACCACACCGTTGCCCCTCAGGTGTATCTGTTCGTCAAGTAAATCATGCTCTTAAGACAGCCATCAAATTGAAAAAATTAATATTCGTATCATTCCAACTGCCACTTGCAGTTTGGTCATAAAACATTTCCCGCCGCCAGTCAGAAAAAGTAGCATCTGAATGAATTTCTAAATCTAAATTCAAGGACTTTATCATTTACTGACCACTCTTTTCAATCATGTCCGCCAAGCAATACTCAAAGATGAAATCGAGTGATTCATTTAGTTACCTGGACATCTCTTCTGTATTGATGTGAAAGCTTGTTCTCATGAGAAAGTTCTATCTAAATCCTGAAAAGTGTATTCTCTAACTAATCGAGCCCTCACTTTACGCGAAAATTTAGGAAACTTGCTTCTCTTGGTAAATTGCAGGAGAACTGAAGTGTAACGCACCCGTCTTTTTTTAGTTTAAGATTCAATTTTGTACTAGTAATTATTAATGAGGTAGTAGGAGAAATTTAGAAAGCTGAAGAAATTGATCAAAAATGGGGCATTTATAAATAGATTTATTGTTGCTCGATATATATTTTTTTATAATACTATAAACAATATCAACTCAATTGTTGTCACTCACTTTCATTGTATAAAATAATTATATTAAGTTGTGAAATCTCAGAACAATATGATTAATACTTTACTAAAATAAATGAGCAGCCATGTCGCCATTTTAATGAAGAGCCTTCATTCCGTGATCGAATGGTCGATCCGAGAACTAAGAAGCTAATGAATGTCTATTATCGTTTTCCGCGCGAAAATGGATGTTAAAAAGAGTGGGAACTTTTAATTGTCTGTTCTGACCTTGTAACTTCAGCCAGTGTGACGATGGGCAATATGCCTGTCCTGGTAACTCCTATAGTGATAAAAATAATATAAGAGAGACAAGACACAAAAGAACAGAATTTGACAGGCTTATATTATTTAGGATAGATTGTACTTTATGACGAATTTATTTTTGCTTATAGGGAAGTACGACGGGGAAAGAAAATATTATAGTAAGAGTAAGAGTAAGTGCCTCAAATATCAAGAGATATTAATCTATTATAAGATATTGCTTCTTTTGGAGTATTAGCCGTTTAGAAAACATTTGTTGCAAAATAATAGAGTTTGGATATGGTATTTATGTATTGTATTAACTTGAGTTGTAAAAACATATATGGTTAGGTTTATAAATTTTGAATAATTTTTCAGTAAAATTTATGATCTCAATTTTAAAATAATTGCCTCCTTTGGCGACTCTTCTATTGGTTGAAATATAAGAATAAACATTGGACGAAGATCATATCGCATCGGCGCAGGTTCACTGTCCTGTGAATATTGTAGAATAGCGCTTTTACATTATCTGAGAAGAGAATGTGATGTGAGCATATTTCTCTCATTGTAAATGCTCACATTCACTGAAATTACAGAATAGCCACCCAGGGGGTCAATTCTCGAATGACGACCAAAATTTATCCAATTCCACATTTGTCGATGGGAATTGTCACACAACTCGAAATTGTGGTATTGTTGATTGGTTTCGACTTCCATGCCGAATGAGACAAATATTATATAGAATGAGCTGGATACAACGAACTACCGAGTAACGAGTCTCGAATGTGTTGTCTTGTCTATATGTGGTTCACAGCCAGTCTAGCTTTACTGTTATTCATACGTAAACATTTAAGAAAAATGGAAGTCGAAGAAAAGAAAATAAGTTATTGTGGTCAGTCACAGAAACAAACATTAACAAATATAATGAATAAAAAGGAAAATGAGCCACTTATATCAGGGAAATGTTCTAAAACCTTTACATTCAAAGCTGCAAAGATTAAGTAGCAGAATATAGCTTCAATTTTAAATTCGGTCCCAAGAGCATCAAATTGGAAGCAGTGGAAAAATGTAATAAAAAACCTCTTCAACGTTAATAGATTAGTTATTTTTTCTCTTTTACTGTTCTGTCAAGATCAAAGAAAAAGTCAGAACAAATTAAACATGCTAGAGCTACTGGCGGTGGTCCTCCATTTTCACCTAAACTTGACATTACAGATGAACTTATATTGAGCACTATAGCACCTACAGCGATCACAGGTGATACCAATATAAGTGAAACCCCCATAGATTTTGACTTCACACTCAATAATATAATGGAGGATAAACTAGTTGCAGTTAAGAGAGTAGATGTCATTCCAGATGTAGGAAATGAGATTTTTTGAATGACCATATATACTCCAAAGAAGATATTAAGCCTTCCTCAACCACTCCTTCAAAAAAGAAAAGGACAGTGGCTAGCCAACATTTTCATACCAGTGCTGTTGCAGCAAATACCTTTGCTAAAGTTAGTAGAGATATACTGGATGTGCAAAAGCAGTACTACGAAAAAAAAATCCAGTTACTTGAGAGATAAGTAGTCTCTATTGAAAATTTGGTGGAATGTGTTAGTAGAAAGGACATATTTTGAATAGTTGTAGTTACCAGCTAGTAAATCTAAATAATTGACTGTTAATTAGTTTAAAATATTTTTGTACATGTAGCAAGTAAATTACTTTTTTCGTTTATTACAAAGTTTCACTTTAATTACTTTATAACCTTTTTGGCATATTAGGAACGGGAACTGCAGGGAAATTCCCCTCAACTCCAGACAATATGCCTACCAGGTTGGCAAGTCCACAGAGAAAGATAGCATAAAGAGATTGCGCTGACAGCTTTCTTCGACATTGAAAGGGCGTTAAATAACGCCTTGCCTTAATCCCTTTTACACTGCACTGGTGCAGGGAGAATAAGCAGACTATTCTGCAACTGGATCAAATGCATGCTTGACAATCGCTTTGTAACATAATCACTGCAAGAGGAGACTGTTAGATTTAGGGCGGCCAAGGGGTGTCCTCAAAGTGGCGTGCTGTCTCCCCTGCTTTGGTCGCTCTTGGTCGACCCCCTTCTGAATAGACTCTCCCAGCTGGGAGTGAATTTTCAATGATTTGCCGATGAACTCTTTATAATGGTTAGAAGTTTGTTTGAAGATATTATATCTAATATCCTTCATCAGGAAGCCCTTAACATCGTATACAGCTGGTGTGAGGAGGAACGGATGTCTGTGAACCTCCATAAAATGGTAGTAGTTCCTTTTACAAAACTAGGAAGCTTCACAAGCTACGTTATCCAATTTTGGAAGGCGTAACAATTCCATTTGCGAAGGATTGTGCTAGATAGAAAACTTACCTGGAATTCCCATCTGGAAAGAACAATCAATAAAGCCAGCCCATACCTCTGAAATATCACAAGGATGTGCGGCAAGTCATGGGAAATAAAACCTAAGCAGATTTACTGGATTTATCAAACGGTGATAAAACCAATGGTCACATATGGCGCAGTAGCCTGATGTACGAAGGGGCTCCAGTCTATTGCGGCGGCTAAATTATCTGGACTTCAGAGACTGGCTTGTGTGGCTATTACAGGTGCTATGTCAACTACCCTGACCGCGGCAATGGAAAGATCTCTGGGTCTTACTCATCTCTATATATTATTGGAGCAGGAAGTCAAAATGACCTCACTCATATACAGAAGTCCTTTAACGTCCTTCTTCCGAGAAAAAGCGAATGGGAAAAGGGAGAAATTATCTTTCCAGGGACGGCTTATGTACTGTTCAAAGACCCCTTGTGGTGCGGGAACCGGAGTGCACAGCAGAAAACTAAAAAAAAACTATGCGCTATAGAATTGTATGCAAGAGAGTTGGCAAACCATCGTCTTGTCAGCAAAAGCTTTTACATTTTATCGGCCAGCAAGGCAGCTTTAAGACCTCTAAGCTCTCACGAGAAAAGGTACAGCATCCGAGTTCATTGGTCAGGAACCATTCTTTGGCATAGGCAAAAGCAATGCCAAAGACACTATCTGGAAATGGACAGAGACGAAAACTCTTCAGCACTGGGAAAATATTCTTGGGTTAGCTCATTCTACGGCGTCTATAGTCAAACCCTCAGATCCTAGACTGGAGTAGAAGTAATCTACGCGTCCTAATTGGACTGCTTACAGGGCACTGTCGTCTGCTCTATCATCTGAAGAAGCTAAGTCTGAGTCATACATTGGACTGTTGCTTCTGCAGTGTGCAAGACGAAACGGAGGAGCATATTGTATAAATAAGAGAGCTATCTAATGAAAAGTCTTCAGAAAATAAGTGATCACTTCGTTAATATTTTTTTTATAATAAATAATCTCAATCTCAAAAAATTTCAATAATAATATCAATAAATAAAAAAATATTGTAATACTGTAATAATTTATTTTGGTCGAAAACGAATTAATTAATAAATTTTGTATAATTTAAATTAAAGTTTACTTTAATGCAGCGTTAAAAATAGAAAAGACAGATTTTGCAATATATCAAAGTTTTTTTATTTTTTAATTCCAAAAAACTAATTGACTGGCGCCTGAAACTTTAATCTTATTTATCTTACTTTTTGGTATATTTTAAAATCTATTCGTGATGACGAATCCATAAATACTTGAGCTAAACCACAGAAAAATAAAACAAGAAAAACATTCGTTTCACACGCACTCAAAGTTAGGCAGGCGTTTCATCCTCAGAACTTCTACCCAAAAAGATAATAATTCACGATTCTTGTTATCAGAATTATATTTATCTGATACATATCTATCGAAATCAGAAGACCAAGAACTGATTGGCTGTACCGAAACCTACATCTATAATTTTGACGTTGATCTGCGGATTTAACCACCTACGCCGTCTACTCACTCCGTATAGGACCAAATATAGCCCCACCCTTCCCCATTCAGAAATACTGCTACTTCTTCTTCCCGAAACTTTCTTACCGTCACTCTAACAAACAACCCCAACCACTAGAGGATGTACCGAAAGGAACGAGAAGTGGCCAGACAGGACATGTGGAGAGCCCATATAGAGAGATGCCCCCGATATTTTGCTCCAGACGTAAAAGAGAAGGCTAGAACGCTATCACGAGATGTGACTTGTGGGTTAAGGCCCTTATGATGCCGCGCCCATTATACCGTATGAAGACTGTCACCCACATATATCCATCAACATGATAAGTCGCGTCAGTGAATCTCTTATTTTGTAACGATAATATATTATTATCATTCCTAAACTACGCCACTGTTCATCAAAACACATCCAACAGTAAATAGATTTAAGAATTTTTCATTATTTATTTAGAATGTTGATGTACTGTGTTATCCATGTAATTAAGCTAAATTAGCTTGTATGGATTAATAAATAAATAAAAATAAATAAAAAATAACACGGCAGATTACCGCGACAACCGATCCTACCACGACAAGCGACCCCACCACGATCACAAGTAAGCTAGAAGGTAGACCCCTTCCATCAGCGGAATGGTATAAATTAAGGTGCAGATGAGAGATTCATCAGTTCTCTCTGGTGTGTTGAACTGGAAAGAACCATTTGGGACAAAGACGATTTTTTAGAGTCAGGTATGTCTAACCCATTGAAGATTTGCATACCAACCGACAAAAGGCAACAACTACCCACCGAAAATCACGAAGAAAACACCGCAGGACACTTGGGAATCGCCAAAACAATTTCTAGACTAGCTTCAAAATATTACTGGCCAGGAATGTTTAAATATGCAGCAAAATTCGTCACAGAATGTCAAAGCCGCCAGCAGCGAATATTTCACTACAACCGTGGTCAACCGTATCAACCGATACCATAGGGCCGTTACCGACAACGCAAGAAACTTCAACAGTCTGAAATTTAAGAAATTGTTACAGGAATACCAGATGGAAAAGTCTGAAATACCACCATATTCCCCACAAAACAATCCAGTAGAGAGGGCTAATAAAGTGATAAAAACAATGATCGCACAGTTTTGCGATAATAACCACAAAAAATGGGACTCATTCCTACCAGAGTTAACATTCGCCATCAATACCTCGAAACACGAATCAACAGGATTTTCTCCAGCTTTTCTAAACTTCGGACAAGAACCACAAATACCCAGTAAAATCTTAGAAAGACCTAACAGCCAACAAAGGGAGGGCACACTAGAAGAACGAACAAATTACCTGAGCACACTGAAACAGACATGCGACCTGGTAAAAATAAATCTAGCCAAAGCATTTACTAAACAAAGCCATTATTACAACCTGCGACGCTGAGAATGGACACCTAGGCTAGGTGAAAAAGTAATGAAAAAAGAACATCATTTGTCCAACTCGGCCAACAGTTTCAACGCTAAATTCGCATTGAAGTATTCAGGGCCATACTCAATTAGCAAAATCTGGTCAAAGGTCATTTTTAAATTAAGACGCGATAATGGCAAATGAGACCATAAGGTACACATGAAAGACTTAAAGCTAGCACACGTGGAAGGGGAACCAAACTTAAATTAGAACAATATAAATAGGCGAGAATAAGCCACGGTAAGCCAGTCTCTTCATACCAGTGGCCTTATCGCCTCTCACACCGTCAATGTTGGCCCCTAAACAAAAACCGTCAGTCACACCGGGGAAGAGTTGCGAAGCAGCATGGACCATGTTAACAGAGATAAAAAACCTGTCCAGGCAACCAGACACCGTTTTCGATCCGGGAAACGATATAAAACGTTTAAGAGACCAACCAGTGGTACCGTCAAAAATAATAAAACCATCTTCACTTAAAGTCAGATTACCACTCGAGAATCTAATCCCAGAGCACATTAGACAGAGAAGAATGGCGAAGAAGGTAATATATAGGCTCCGACTAAAAGACCGAACCCTCAGGATCAAGTATTAATGATGGGAGTTAACATTTTATTTTGGGTTTTTATGAATGTATATTTTTTTTTGGTTTAGGCACGCTACTTACAAAAATGACGAGTCATTTTTTTTAGAAGAGTAACGATAATATATTATTATCATTCCTAAACTACGCCACTGTTCATCAAAACACATCCAACACGGCAGACCACAGGGACAACCGATCCTACCACGACGAGTGACTCCACCACGATCACAAGTAAGCGAGTAGGTAGACCTCTTCCATCAGCGGAACGGTATAAATTAAGGTGCAGACGAGAGATTTATCAGTTCTCTCTGGTGTGTTGAACTGGAAAGGACTATTTGAATAGTACGTGTTGAGTACCATTCGATTCACAGCCTTCCCTGGCAAACGTGTTGAGTTTGTCCAACCGGTGTAAACGCGTTGAGTTTACATTTCATGACAGACGTGTTGAGTCTGTCATTTCCGTTAGACGTGTTGAGTCTATTCTCTGTGAGGCCAGGACCGGACTTCACCGTGACGATCGTGATTATAAAAAGACGACGATCCAGAGACTACCAGCCCGGCCAATCGACCACATTCATCTGAGAGGCCGCCTATACCAGCCCGCCATTAGTTTTTTTTTTGTATATACCTTTTGAATTGTTTTATGTTTGCTGTCTGTAGAGAGAGAATAAAAACTTTATTTTGAACCCTGTCTTCCGAATTACCCGGAACCACATTACAATCTATATTTGGACTGCGATTTCATATATAAGAGATAGGATGGTCGAACAATTGAACTGGCTAGGAGAACAGAACGCTTCTGTTTACGCCAGTATTGCTCGATTTGCAAACAGAGATACCGTTATTATCCTGGCAACGTATCACGCAAAGATCCAGTTCCTCCGATTTGGTCCTCAAAAAGGATATTTTTCAAAATACCCGGTGCTCCCTCGAATGGACATTTTTGGTGGACAACTGCCCCGTCGCGGTAGATGTCGATAAGTATCTTAGAAATGTCGCTGTTATAAATTAAAATAAATGCAAAAAAAATCTTCCTGCAACCGGAATTAAACTCTTTTAGATGAAAGCACTAGATAATCAAATTTTTATATTGTGGTTATCCCTATTTGAATTGTGGTGAAATAAAATGAAAAAAAAATCAAGATTTATTTTATAGTGGAAACTAATACAAATGAAAATAAACTTAAATAATCATATTTTTCTAGCATTATAAAGCCATATTGTTTTTTTTTCTGTAAATTCCTTTGCTTTTATTTATGTTTCCAAATCTACCAATTATAATTCATTTATTTTTTTTAATTTCTCATAAAAATTTTGCAATAAATTTGACGTTAATTTAAAATTGTCCTAGCCCATTGGCGACATCCTCTCCCCCATCGACTACGCAAAACTCAGCGAAACAACTCCAACTCTATTGGGAACTAGAAGTTCTATAGAATTAACTATAGAAAAGGGGGCCGTCAAATCATCTAGACAGCACGTAGCAATGAAACAAGACGCAGAATCGATCAAAGAAGAAACCAAAGAAGTTCAAATTAAAGCAGCAGCTGAATTAGACCAAATCAGCGAATATGGAAGACTTAGTATTGATTCTAGGGATATAAAAACACCTCCTGTTGTTATGAAAAAGCAACCTGCTGGTAAAAAATTTGACTTTGAAATATTTAATAGTATTTTAATTTTTTTTAAAGCTTCAGGTACTATAGTATCAGTTAGAGACTCTATAATATTACGACAATCTATACTGGTTAAGCAACGAACTAGAAGTTTTTCTCTGTCTCCAAAAGACTCAATTGATGTTAAAAACGACTCTGATACATTAAAACAGAAATCTTCAAAGCTGTTAACTGCCAGAGATTCCGTTGAATATATGAGGGAATCCAAACTAACTTTAGATGGCGCCATCTGCAGCATTTGCCACGAAAAATTCAACGCAAAAACTATTAATAAAGATTATTGTTGCGACAGATGTTCGAAGAAAGACAGCATAGAACTACTCAATGGTGCCGTAGTGAAGAGGGCTAAAATCACGGTGCAGCCGCAACAGAAAGAGAAAGAAATCAAAATTTCACATGTGGAAGTCATCGAAATGGAATCTGAAGCAGCACCAAAGGTTGTGTTCGTGAAAGAACCTACTTTGGTCGAACCTGAACCTACTTTAGTCGAACCAAAATTACACACCAAACTTTACAAACCCAAAAAAAGACATGGTAATTTTTTTATAAATTGTATTATAAATGAAAAATTAATGGTTTATAATTGTTAAAATTCTGATTTAACATTATACTAATAAAATAAGTCTTTTTTAAATGATAAGAATATTTAGAAATATTTTTAATCTTTCTCAGTGATAAAATGGTAATTTGATAATTATTTCAATTTTTAGAAAAGAAAATATCTTCAGATCCATGCAAAAAATCCTTCAAACCATTGGCGACGGTCGAGGGTGATATTAAAGCTAATCAATATTTACAGAATAATAATGAATTTACCAAAGATCGAATTAAATCATTTTTAAAATTGATTGAGGATCATCCTGATCTTATGAAATTGTTTACGTCTTGTCAAAAATGATATGTTTGTACTAACATAAATATTACAAAATTTAATAAATTTTTTGTTATGAATCAAATGTTTTTCTATTTTTTTTATTTAATTTTTTCAAACGTTCGTTTGATAAGAAGTTAAAGTGATAATAATATATGTTTTTGAAAAATAAAGTATTTTTAAATTATACGTCACCACCGGCGAAGGTATTGGTTGAATTTTTAGGGAAAACTTACAATTTTTCAAATACGGACGTGAAGTTTCTGAATCACTGTTTGGATACCTTATTACCATTTCTATCCAGCGTTGATTACTAAAGAAGAAGGTACATTTTAAATGTAAAATAGTCTACGTTTACTCTACGGTCTCGGTGGCACAGATCGTTGGCTATCGGTCATATCCACTTATGACTGTTTATATGCTAGAGCCAACGTAGGTTCGTGCCTCGCATCTGGGAGTGAAATTTGAATTTAAAAAATTTCAGTGTTAGATACTTGGCTCGAATAGGTAAACCGCACTGAATATTAATTTAATTAATGTCTAATGCGGAGCCTAGATTTTCAATCCCCCTGTGTCACTGTGCCGATGATGGTGGAGGGGTTTTCCTACACCTATAGCCAAATGGCGCCATCAATCCTCAGTAAGTCGCCTCGGAGCGCCACATCAAATAATAATAATAGCCATCCCTTCCCCGCACAAGTATTTGGCTTCTGGGGTTCATTCGAATGGGGTGAAATGTGGGGCGAGTATTATTATTATTATTATTCTTAATGGTTTTTGATTCTCGGGGTCCAAAATCTCTCTCTTTGCATTCATAATTTTTGTACATACTTCTGATATACATGATGAGACCATACAGTGTGTCCGTAAAGTATGGAACAAATTCATTTTTAGCTAAACAGGCCATTTTAAGAAATAAACCTGAAACACGTCGATTTTTGATTTTAATTTACCGTATTTTAAAATAATAATCTAATATACAGGGTGAATTACTTTCGAGTAATGAAGTCACCGTCATTTTTTTTAAATGGAACACCCCCATTTTGTTTCAATTTTCGGATTACTCTAGCTGAGCTGATTCCAAAAATGTATCACTTATTGATTCCAATTGGTACAGGGTGGACAAAAATACAATAGTTTTGTGTGACAATCAACGCACAGCCCAAGCCGGAGGTGATAGAGACGTGAAATTTTCAGGGTAGTTCCCTTTGGTATATATATTGACCCGCTCGAGTAAGTGCCTCAACAAAAATATAAAAGGGTGGTTCTTTGAGAGGGGAGTGGCTCTCCCTCCTGAAGTAGTGCAAATATTTTACTTTCCCGACCCACCTCCGAGAAGGGAAAGTATTGTGAACGAGCTAAAAAAAAATTTCGACATAAAGATAGAAATATCCATTTTGAAGTCACCTGAGATAATTAAGACCATTTCCAGATGGAAGTCTCTCTGTCTGTCTGTCTGTTTGTGTGTATTCTTCCACGATAGAGGCCACACGCTTAATACGATTGAGCTGAATTTTGGATATGGGTTTGGGTTACCGGTCGGAAGAACCCATTAGTTTTTGTACGACATCTGTCAAACGAAAGTGCCACTATCAAAAAATGACAGATGCAATATCTCACGTAATATGTTATTTGAAAGCCCTTTAAAAACAGTCAAAATTATTTCTCCAGCTGTCACCTGTCAAAAATAAAAAATGTCAAAATTTTAAACTTTAACATTAAATATCTGGAAAAGTATTAATCCGATTGAGCTGAAATTTGGTATGTAGGTTTGGGAGCTGTCGGAAGATCCCATTAGTTTTTGTACGATATCTGTCACTATCAACAAATGACAGATACAATATGTCACGGAATTCGACTTGCAGTATGTCATTTAAAAGACCTTGAAAAACTATATTCAGAATAATCAAAATTATTTTTCCAACTGTCACCTGTCAAAAACAAAAAAATCGGTTGTGTCGCCCAAAACTTTTCCGACGAGTATCCACGAATACTTTTTCAGATATTTTTAACATTTTTAACAATTTCTTTTAACACTTTTTAAACTTTTTGCATTTTTTTTATTTTGTTTGCTTTTTTTTGTATTTTTCTTAACTTTTTGGGATTTTTTGCATTTTTAACGTTTTTTAGCATTATTTTAATTTTTTCAGCATTTTTTTTTAAATTTTTTGGCATCTTTTTGCATTTTTTGTTTAGTTTTTTGGCATTTTTTTCACTTTTAGTAATTTTTAACATTATATTGGTTTTTTTGACAATTTTTAGATTTTTTGCAATTTTTTTGCATTTTTTTTTTTCATTTTTAGCATTTTTTAGCAATATTTTATTTTTTTCCAGCATTTTTTAATTTTTTTTTTAGATTTTTTTGGCATTTTTTAACATTTTTTACAATTTCCTTTACCACTTTTTTCTTACTTTTCGGTTTTTTTTAACTTTTAACATTTTTTAGCTCATTTTTTGCTTTTCATGTATTATTGTGCATTTCTTTGTATGTCTGTATTTTTTTTTTATATTTTTTCCATTTTTTTGTTCGTTTTTTTGCGTTTTTTTTATTTTTTGGCATTTTTTTCCAATTTTAGCGTTTTTAGCATTATTTTACTTTTTTCAGCCTTGTTTTTAGATTTTTTTGGCATTTTTTAAACATTTTTACAATTTCTTTTAACACTTTTTAAACTGTTTTGCTTTTTTTAGAGTTTTTATCAGTTTTTAGCTTATTTTTTGCTTTTTTTTAGAATTCTAATCATTTTTTAGCTCATTTTTTACTTTTCATATATTATTGTGCATTTCATTGTATGTTTGTATTTTTTTTTGCATTTTTTCCAATTTTTTTTGGTCATTTTTTTTGCATTTTTCTTCTTCATTTTTTGGGTTTTTTGCATATTTAGCATTTTTAGCATTATTTTATATTTTTCAGCATTTTTAACTTTTTTTACTTTAGCGACCCACCTCCGAGAAGCGAAAGTATTGTGAACAATTTAAAAAAAAATCGAGAGGAAAATATCCATTTTGAGATCACCTGAGATGATTAAGACCATTTCCAAATGGAAGTGTGTCTGTTTGTCTGTCTGTATGTCTGTCTGTCTGTCTATCTGTCTGTCCGTGTGTGTGTGTATTCTTCGGAAGAACCTATTAGTTCGTGTACGACATCTGTCAAATGGAAGTGTCACTATCAAAAAATTACAGACGCAATATATCCCAGAATTTAACTTGCAATATGCCATTTGAAAGCCCTTGAAAAACTCTATTCATAACAGTCAAAATTATTTCTCCAACTATCACCTGTCAAAAATAAAAAAATGTCAAAATATGAAACATTAAAAATCTATAAAAGTATTCGTGTATACTCGTCGGAAAACTTTTGTGTGGTTTTCTTGGACCTCTCCCCTTCATTTTTAAAAATACATTTCTTTAGGAGAATCTACGTACCAATTTTTAAGCGTCTATTACCAGTTATAGTTTTCGAGATATTCAATATTCAATATAATATTCATCACAGAGTTTAAAAAGTAGGGAAAGGAAACAGATATAAAAAGGTAACTTTTATTTATTCCAACATCAACGCGGACGAAGTCGCGGGCAAAAGCTAGTTGGTTATAATTTGGCCACCCTATTATTTCACGAAGTCAACGCCTTTAACACCTACTCACTCTGTTAGCTACCTGTTTCCGCAAGTTTCGGAAAAAAAGTTGGGCGTCTTATAAAAACGAAGCTGCTCACGAAGATTTAGCCGTTTATTAATGAGTTTTATACATGGTTCTGTATGACAACTTTAGAGTGTAATACTAAGAAGATATACCACTTTATTTTTAGGACAGTGTGACCATTTATTTATACTATTATTTAACAAGCTACAGTAAAAAAATCAGCTGATTGTTAAACATTTTTTATAAATTAGTAATTGCTACATGTTTGAGGTAGGGGGACAACCTATACCAAACCATTTAATTTGTAGGACAAACGTTGTTTAGATTTATATATTAAATTATTGAGCTAAAAAAATAACTGTTACTAATCACATTTGCACAATTACCAAAACAACGTCTTTTATACCTGCGCACTCTGTTGCTACCCGATTTCGCAATTTTCGTAGAGGAAAAAGTTTTCCGATCGTCCGATGGTACGACGGCGTTCCTATTGGTTGAAAAATTTCCCGCCTTTTTTAATCCGACGTCGGACAAAGTTAAACTAATTTTAACTTTTTCCGTTTTCGGATCGTTTTTAACCTCACTTTTGGCTGTCTGACTGATGAAAAGTAAACAAAACAAAACAATAAACTAATAAAAATAATTATTCGGTTTGTGTTTTAACATTCGTCGATAGTTTGAACTAAATTTATTAATTTATTTAGTTGCATTTCAGCAAACATTGCAGAACTTTGGTAAACATGCGTTTCGGCATTGTATGTTTCGGTCGAGGTTTCGGGTACGTATTTCTACATCATTCTCATTCTGATCAAAACTTTGACTTTGCCAATAATAGGAATTAGACTTGGATATGTTGATCGCAAATAACTAATAATCGAAATTAAAAACAATACAATATTGAATCAAATCACAGAACACAATCAAATGATATTGAATACAATACAACCAAATAAGTGAATTAATCAGTGTATTGTGATTTATAACCTCAAATACAATTGTCAATTGTCATGATGGGACCTTTTTCGGATACGATTTTAGGATAAATGAGACTTGGATTTTATTTTTATCCGAAATTCAATTTTTATCGGATATCGGATCGACGGAAAACGGACGCATGAGACTCCGGCTTTAGCCTAATATTCATGATTGGCAAAAGGATCCACGGCCCTGGGACTTATGGTGAAATTAAGATGTCTAAAAACCCTGGCGTATCTACTGATTCGATTATGTTTTGAACTTTTTGGAAGTATTACCTGTTGCGTTCAATAGAACTTACCATAATTCTGTAAGATGGCGCTGTTTAGAATTGTTCGTGTCCTAGCTGAGTTTGTAACAGATCACTTAAAGCAGAATCTCCCTTTTCAGTCACAGCCAGATAACTTAACCACTAGACCATATCATATCATATTATTGGTTGGTATTGAGTGATAAAACTTCTTTTTTATTGTATTTTCACGAAAATAACTTTCAAATCGAATAAAATGAAAAAAAAACGCTTTTTACTTCTGAAAGATTTGTTTTGTTTGGAATAAAGTCCTTGACCTAGCAAGCTTGTGACGACAACACTTGCGCGCTCTATTAAAAATACAGAATATCAATACACCCTGTATGATCTGTGATTACAGTCTACTATGAGAGATATATGCGCCATCTGAAATTTCTAATGTGAAATTCTAGTAATCTCTCAAACGTCAAAAACAAGTAGGCAGAAATCTCCCAGTTTGACCCAGACTTTTACTAAGTGCAGGGTTTTTAGACATGAAATGTGAAATGACTTAAAACGACATATGACAGTAATGGAAGTAGTGGCTATATTGCCAACAACTCAAACACATATAGTGGCTAATAGCCAAGCGACGTCCCGTGCAGAAAATTTGTAGGTAAAAGATAAGGGATGACAATGCTGGAGTTTGGGATCCTGTGATATGATCCATACATACAGGACTAGACCCCGAACCCCAGTTAATTGTTGAGCTATTGAATGACAAGTTTTTTTTGATAGTTCGAGTGAAGGGCTTGGTTCTGAGGTTAGTCAAGACTAAAGCTACACGGTATATAAGATGGCTAGACATGGGCAAAGTCAAGTCTAGTTGAAAAGAAGGGTAAAAGAGGAAGTTAAAAGAAGTGGTAAAGAGAATAGCTTGTTTGAAATTGAAAACAAGCTATTCTCTAACTTTTAAAGAGTAGGTATTTGGAAATATTGTCACGCCCTTATCAGTATAAGGGCTGATCTTCCTTGGGGGAAGTTAATAAAACTCAGGTATCAATAAATATAGTTGTGTTTATTACCTACAACAATGGGTATGATAATAAAGTATTGAAATAGTAATTTGTAAATCAAAAATCGTTAAACTTAAAGCTTTGGCGCAAATATAATTTTTTATCGATAGCTCAAGTTCTACAACATATCAAAATTTCGTCAAATTCTGGCCAATGGATATTTATCATTTAAAACGTGCATCCTCCTTTAATTCAGATGACGTTGGAAGAAATGCCATTGTCAGTTTTTCTGCCTAAAGCATAGTTTTCATTCACCGAAATTTGGCGTTGCGATTAGCGAAAAGCAAAAAAACCGCTATAAATAATAACTCAGTCCTCAACGTATACAAAAACCGCCGGATTTCTACCAGTGGTTTTAGTTTTGTCACTAGCGAAATTTTGTTGGTGTTGATGAATTTGTATAACTGTCAAAACTCTAATAGTTTTGTTTTTGTTGATAAATAGAAAAATTTATACCCAGATGAAGTATTGCTATTGAACCAAAAATTGAAATGAATGTGAATGTAAAACTAGTCTGTTTGTTAACACTGTTGTACATAAAACGTAAGAGAGACAAAAGTAAACCAAGAAAGCGAAATATGTGGGTAAGAGAAATATTTTTGAAAAGGAGAGAGCAAGGGGCATTCCATAATCTTATTATAGAAATGCGTCTTTCCGACAAGGAAAAGCATTATAATTATTTGAGAATGTCAGCTAAACAGTTTGATCTATTATTAAGTTTAGTTGGACCACAAATACAAAAGCAGTATTTAATTCGAGAGCCCATTCCTGCTGCTGAAAGACTTGCGGCAACTTTACGGTAATGTGGTGGAACTTTGTCTTGCAGAAAATAATATTAGGTTTAATTTAAGATATTTTTAGCATCTGGCGACAGTATGGTCTCAATATCATATGCTTTTCGTCTTGGAAAAACTACTGTTTCCAATATTAAAAATGAAACTTCAAAGGTATTATGGGTAGTTTTGAAAAGTGATGTATTCTTGACACAATCACAAGATAATTGGCTGAAGATTGCTAAAGAGTTTAATGATAGATGGCAACTCCCAAACTGTATAGGAGCCATCGATGGTAAACACATCATAATGCAGGTAAGAATCATTGCCGATTGCATTAAATACATTTTTTGTGAATATATACAAAATTTTTATTTTAGATACCTCCTAAATCAGGTTCACAATATTACAACTATAAAGGTTCCCATAGTATTGTATTAATGGCAATGTGTGATGCCAGTTATAAATTTATAGCCGTAGATATTGGGGCATCAGGAAGGCAAAGTGATGGTGGCATATTAAGACACTCTGAACTTGGAAGTCGCCTGCTTAACAATGATCTTAATTTACCACCACCATCACCAATAGAATATGGGGCAGATGGAGTTTCATACTATGTTGTTGGAGAAGAGGCCTTCCCTTTGGGGATTAATTTAATGCGTCCATATCCTGGACGGTTTTTGACACAAAATAAAAGAGTGTTTAATTATAGGTAATTATACTGGTTATAATCTTAGTCAAGACTCTTAAAATATTCTGCATTCTAGGTTAAGCAGAGGTCGACGTGTTGTTGAAAAAGGTTTTGGAATATTAGCATCAAGGTGGCGAATACTGCGAAAACCAATTATAGCAACACTCGACACTGTAGAAAGCATCACAAAAGCAACTGTTTGCCTCCACAATTGGCTGTTGTCTATAAGTAGTACTATTCCAGGTGAAACAAATAACTATTTCCCCCCAAACCTTATTGATAGAGAAGATTTAGATGGAAATTTAGTGGAAGGAGAATGGTGTATGGATTCAATAAAAAATTATTTAAATTCAGTAAATCGCTTAAGTAGCAATACATATACTAAAAATGCAGCCATCATGAGAGACAACTTAACTGCTTTTTTATGTGTGATGGTGCTATTCAAATCCAATGGAATAAGTGAAACATTATATTTATATGCCATAAAATGTGTTCCATCATAAAATAAAAC
The DNA here is from genome assembly GCA_963243735.1 of Neocrepidodera transversa. Taxonomy (NCBI): domain Eukaryota; kingdom Metazoa; phylum Arthropoda; class Insecta; order Coleoptera; family Chrysomelidae; genus Neocrepidodera; species Neocrepidodera transversa. The sequence goes on along the minus strand of OY725342.1, from coordinate 24,427,086 downwards.
GCTACCATTTTTTTCTTATTATATCTTTATTAATAACAAAGTAAAAATATATTTAAAACTTCCTAAAAATATTCCATTGCAGCTTCATAAGCTTGAGACAATAATTTCAACTCTAATTTTGCTCTTTCTTTTTGAGGCATTGCATTAAAAAGCTCATTAAGTTTATAGCATACATGATTTAACACTGTTGGCTCAGAAGATGTAACACTTGTAGATACTTTCTCAATAACACTTAAAAGAGCTTCATCTGCAGATCTGGTTGCTTTATGTTTACTTGTAGGAGTCTTCAACGATGAATTACTTATCTCTTTTGAATGTGAGTTGCTTTGAAATGGGCTTTGGTAACTACTTGCTGTTCTGTAATATAATTAATATAAAATACTATATCGACGAGAATGACAATGTACTTACCGTTTAATACTCAAAATGTCTGAAAGGAACATCATTAGTTCATAGTATTTCCACTCCTTCTTTCTTTTCTTATTTTTTGCTGCAGAACCACTTGGTACATAAGCGTCTTTTTCTCCCTTCACTTTTATATATGTATCCCGGAGATTCTTCCATTTTTTTTGTAGCAATTCTACAGGATACTCTAAATTTTCTGAAAACGAAAATTGCACGATCATCCATTTAATGTACCTACTGCATTTTATGTTTTACCTCCAAACTGCTGATAAAGGAGGGTATCGTTTTAAATGGGTGTTTTGGGTTTCTCATGAAAAAAATTTTTATGTTTCAAAAACTTGAAAATCAAAGAGAGGAAAATGAAAATTTGTTTTTATATTAAAACTATGAGCTTAAAATGAATTTCCATTGTGTGAAATTCTAAATTACCTGATATTTAGGGTGTATACGCGACGGCCAAAATTATTAATAAATTAAACATATTTAATGCAAGAAATCTCTTTGTAATGGAAAAAAATAAATCACTAATATTTTTAAAAATATTACATCTGCCTGAAATGGCTCTAATATTTAACAATTGTAAACTAAAAAATCCAAGAATTGGAGAAGTATGACATTTATTATTAAAATCTCAGTTATTAAGCCAATTTGTAAATATGGCAACAACGCATGTCTTAACACAGAACCACAGTATAGGGAACAAGAAGAATAAGCATTCGTAATAAGAAATAAATATTTCTCCAAATAGATGTAAATATTTTTTTTAGGTTATACCTTAAACCTAAACAACGTTTAGATAAGGCAATCCAGAACACGTGACCAAACATCATTTTGTATGTGTTTTATGTTTATTGATGTATTTTGTGCTTTTAGAAAGTGTTTGAAATAAAAATAATTGCTGTTTCAAATAATAAACAAATAAGAAAAAAAGATAACAGCTTATAGGTAACATACATAATGAGAGTATAAAAAAATACATATACAATACTCCTGGAATTGATGTAAAACTCGAGAAGATGACTTTCCATCATCAGTGACTGCTTTACTGCTTTCCACATAATCTAATATTTGGTCCTCACACCTAGTTTTTACAGCAAAGAACAAGTCAAGGTCTACAAGAGTTTGTCAGCATATAAAGATTTTTCATGGTTTTTGAGAGATCATTCCGTTCTGGTTTATGTGAAAAATGTAGTTCACTAGGTATTCTATAAAATCTAACAGTTTCACGACCTCTTCGACTCCCACAATTGACTACAGAACAAGTAGTGTGCATGTTTAGTTCTTTCTAACAAACAATATGTTTTCTGTACATTTTCACTTCATTAAATATCAATAATGCATCCTGAGTAGTTAGTCACACAACTATTCTAAATTAAAATGTCCGTTTTAAGCTCCAATCGTTTCATATGTTAAAATAAACTGCTCTTTTCATGTTAACTACGTGAAAGACATGGGTTTGTGTGCCTACCAGCGACCATCTTGAATTTCATCTGACAGCATCTTGGATTGGTCTATAGATGATAATATATGTCAATTTAATTACCCCTTGTACTTAACATTTCTATAGTTCACTTTTGAACAATTTTTGCGGGTGGAGCAGCATCGGTAAATGGGAAGTGATCCAGATCGGATAAATTCCGATTATTTTACAAAGAAAACTGTATCTGAAGTAATCTAGATCAGAAGTGAACTGATCCGACTGCAAATAAAATTCAGCTACTATAGTAGTCTTATACTGTGGCAGAAATAACCTTTTTATTATTGTTCTGACAGGAGTACCTTGTAACGTCAAATAAAATATTACTAACACATTTTTTAAAAGCTTTATTCAAATATTTAACAATCTTGATTTTTTAATTTAACGTGAAAAGTATAGTTAGTATTGTTTGAAATATTAAAACTTCGGTATTTTAAATTAGAGGAAATGCTATTCAAATTAATACCTTTTGCTCTTCCATCCATGTGATGAAGTTGTCGTATTCTTTTTTATAAGCTTCTTCCGATTTTTGCTGTATTAACCGCGATCCAATGTTAGAACTTATTTTTAAGCAATATACAACCAATAACAACTGTGGTGAGAACAATAAATCTTATGTGACAGAATGCAAATTAATTTTTGTATTTATCATTCGATGACAACTGATGACATCACGAATTCAACCATTTTACATTATTAGTTCTTTATTTCCATTTTTTTGTAGTAATAATACCAGTATTTATGGATTTAAAGTGTAACAATAAAAAAAATAGAATTCGTGGATAACTGGTCTATTTCGAGCACTCCGGTATACTATTATGCTAAATGACAGCCGGTCGCCATGTTGCCAAATCCTCCTTGTCAGTCCTTGTGATTTTGTCAAAAAATAGATTTCAAAATTAAAAAAAAGTATGTTCCGGGACGTTTTAAAGAAAAAAAATTTGGGAAATTCATTTTTTTTTAAATATCTTTTAGTGAGAAAAATTTCGTACGGGGTCGCAAAAAACCCAAAAAACGATACCCTCCTTTCCAGCCAAAGGTTATCCTTTATAGTTTTTGACCTTTGGTTCAATGGCAAATGGGAATTCCAAAGTGGCGGTCGGGCTTGCACGAACGAAATTAATAATTCTTCTACAGTGTCTTGTCCTCTAGTGTCTTGTAATCTACGATTTTAATATGTTTGTAATTTGGTAATATAAAATTACATGTTTAAGTACTTACTCTTCTTCTCCATTTCCTGAGTCAACAATGGTATAATGTTCGCACCCATTTGTGTTACCACATTCTTCACAGATAACTACCTAAAAACACATATAAAAATAGTATAATTACTGATCTCTACTACAATAAAAAATAAATTTAATACCATTTCAGATTCCATAGACTCTACTAACGAACACATTATGATGAAAATAACCACACAAATACACAGTAATACTATATTCTTTGGTAATACAGTAATAACAATTAATTAAAGTAATCAAGTAAATACTAATCATTAATATCAAACCTAACCTGAAACTGACGATTTCAAAAATGCGCGAAAGTTAAGGTTAAGACAGAGACAACTAATAGTATGACAAAGACAATATGATAATATTTGCAAGAAAGTTCAAACATTTTTAACTTTCTTGCGATGTAAGAAAACGCCGCAAGAAACTTAAACATTTCGCATAAAATTCCCGCCATTTTAGATTCAAATATTTTCAACCAATAGGAGAGTTTTCGTAGAAAATTATTCGCTCATGGGGACCAGCCTTTATGCCCAGTTTTATAGACAAGAGTTAACCCGGTGACCGATGAGTGATACAGCGTTTTATAAATCAAGGTATGAGTTAACCTTGCCCCACCATTTGGCTCGGGTTAACTCTGGAGTTTAGTGTTGTCATGCGTAAAATGCTTAAATTGTGATATGATGAAAGGTTATATCAAAATAAAATATGCAAAATATTTTTTCTATGGTCAAAAATTATTTTGCACTGTTTGTTATTGGATAATTTAAAAATTAATAAAGTATATAATATATTATCCAAAACATGTAAAAATTAATTAGATATGGATGAAGTGAGAAATTTATTTGAAATTTTTGATGACTTCCTAACAGATGATGAGGAAGATACTATTCAAATAGTTGAGTCACCTCGAGAGCCTATGTTTTTTAGAGTTATGATAGAGACTTTAGATTACTGGAATTATAAATAATTCATTGCGCGTTTCCGTTTATCTAAACAGTCAACCTAAGATATTATTGAACGTGAAATTTTCCACATCACTAATGACTAATCCACAGAAAATTAAAAAAAATGTAAGGTTATGTTGTGCCCGACTCACAGTGATCTTTGCATTTTAACCCGAGTCTTAACTCTCGGGATAACTCGAGATATTTAACTGTACTTAATAAAACCGGGCATTAAAGGATTATTAATGAATTTTCTTTTTTTACTTTTATTTTGACTTACGTCCCTGATTATTTCTGTTTTAGAAATGCTTAATTTAAGTACACTTTAATCTTCACATTTTCCACTTTTTTAACAACTCCATCTTGTGACTCGTAAAACTATCAGAAACTTCTATTTGACTTTTATATTTTGACGTGTTTTTTTGAAATATTTATTTTGCATCAAAATTTCTTACTGTTACAAAAATGTTGGTGGCTGAAAAAATTGATAAAAAGTTAATGATAGACTACACTAAACTCCCAACGATAGAAAAAGCAAAGAAGAAATTAGGGCAATTATGGTTTTTATTATACAACACATGTGTTTGCGAACCTTGTAGATGCAACGCCAAGCAAAAATGGGCATTCCATTCTAATATTTGGGAATCACCCAGCGACACCATCCAAGACAAAGTTTGCCTTAAGCCACCATATACTAGAAAATCTGTACAAGCCTCTGTTCACAGGGATATATTAGGTAAATTTTATTTTAATAAGTTATTAAATATCAGACAATAAAAAATTAAATTAAAAATGATTTAAAAATAAACCAAGATCGTTAAGTATATTTCGAAAACCTTTGAAGCCTAACAGACCCGGACCTATCATAGTTTTTGGCCCTAATTAAATCTAGTGGTGAAACTGCATTATGAATTTAAGAAAACCCTGCTTCTTTTGAAATGTATTATAGTTCCAGGTGAAAGGAGGAAACATCAAAGTTTTTAATTGTAAATTTTGTTTAACCAACATGCACTTAGTTTTCCGATTAACAAGAGCGTCAGTACTGAATGATAAAATGGTATTTAAATATTTAATAGCTGGACTACAACAAAATTTAAGATAGAAGGATATATGAAAAGAGTAAATTTTGAAATAAAAAAATAGTTATTTATGCAACAAGTGCGTAAAGTGATACTTTTTGGCGAATGCGACAATCACATGAGTGAAAAAAGGCACTTTACACATTAGTTGCATACAATATTTTTTCTACTACCATAATTTTTATGTACAAAAATAGATTTCGCATGCAAGAGGTTAATAAGCTATTTTCCAAAATCTTGAAGTTAACCAGTTGATTTCTGGCACATAGAACCTTGTCAAGATAAGAAACATAAGAATATTGCAAAAAATGTGTTGCACATGTAAAAAAGTTATTTTGAAAATTTTAATTACGAACGAACGAACGAACGAACGAACGAAATTGGACGATGTTATGCAACAATGAGCTAACCAATAGTTTTGTTTTTATGAGATAATTAGCATTTAATATTATATACATGTAAAAAAAACAATTGGCGAGAAACACCTTTTATTTTTATTTTTAACCGTATAGAAACAAACACAAAAACTAAATTTATAACGCAATAAAAAGTAGTTTTTGGCAGAAAAACAATGTCAAAGAGGGTTAAGCGGTTTATAAAAAAGTTAATATAAACAGTTGTTAGTTTTGCAATAAGCAATAAAAATAAAATACTAAAATACTTCTGTATATACTGAGTCTGATATACAGGTTTTCATAAATAACAGAGTAGGATTTTCTTTTTACTTCTCGCCCTTCAGATAAGAGAGGTATAGGAATCATGCTAAAAATTGGGTAGTGAGTTTTCAATGAACAAACACGTTTTAGGGTCCCTAGAATACGATTTTAATATTTTCGCGATGATGTCTGTGTGTGTGTTAGTGTGTGTGTGTTAGTGTGTGTGTGTGTGTGTGTGTGTGTGTGTGTGTGTGTGTGTGTGTGTTAGTGTGTGTGTGTGTGTGTTTGGATGGATGTTGTAGTAACGATAACTCAAAAACTACTGAATAAAAAAATTTGAAATTTTGCATACAGCATTCTGATACATTAGATTAGATCTGATTAGATTTTGGTGCCAATCGCACAACCGGAAGTGGCAGTTGCTATGGGTGATGACGCCATTATTATACAAAACGGCAATAAAGTTTTACACATATATTTTGTATACCATATAGTTTATTTTCATCTCATTAAAATTTTCGAAAGTTTTGCCATTGTTGCCAGATTTACAAAAAAATAATTTTTTTTCATACTTTTTTGTGTCAACCTGTAAATTTTTGATTCAAAAATGGCGAGAGGTCATGTGCTGGCCACATCAGATTTTTTTAAGGTGATTTCATGCATTTATTTGTTCCTTATTAATATCAGTCTTGCGTTTCATAATAGCTTGTTTGAGGTTTACTACTGATACAATGAACTTATTTTTTCTACGACAAGTATTCCATAACATCTGTGTAGTCATCGACAGTCTACAGTCATTGATGAGTTTTTAGAGAACATTCTACGTCCGGAAAGCAAAAACTTCAATGAAATTGTTTCAAGCGATGTGTGATTTTGTAAAACGTGGATAAGCATTAAACCCAATTTAATGCTACGGTTCTGTCCACTACTAGAATCCGACCACAAATTCAATTTTTTAACAGGTACTTTTAACATTTTCATTAATAAATTTACGAAAACCAGAACCGACTTCCTGGATACCTCTGCCAGCTTCATGTTCCAACCAGATATTAAAAATGCCCTTTTTGGAGCTTCCAACAAAAATGCCCAAGCTGTACAATTTCAACTGTCGCTTATAATAAACGATCCCAGTTGGTAGTTTAGGAATAGGATGAGTTTTCTGTAAATCTAACGTTAAAGTTTCCACTATTTCATCTTCCTGTGACGCAGTAATATCAGAATTCATTTGAGCCCATAGTTCTTCTGCAATCTGTAATTTTTTTTAGTGCGTTGGTTCTAATTCCCGGTTTTTTAAATTATCAGCAGAACTTAATTCAGCAGTATAGATATCACACATTCGACAAGTATCCTTGTGGGGTACTTTAAACTTTAGGTTAAACTCGGAATAAAAAATATTTTGATATTTCTAAAGGCTTACCGGATTATTAGTTTTTTCTTGATACAGAGAATACATTTTACGTAAGTTTAAATACGGATTAAGAAATTTTGAATCTGTCTGAGAACGGCAATAATGGGAAATAAATGTTGGAAATGACAAAATATGCTTTATAATATTTTCTATTCATTCTTGACTTATAGCATTTCATCCTCCGCTGTCGCATCCCCTTCTGTCCTGTATTAAGTTAGTTTTTATTTTTTTTTAGCTACCTGAACTCGATTGCTGCTAATTTGCAAAGTATTTAAAAACTCTTTGCAAACGCAATGATCTTCTATATTGTAAATTTTAGACTTGGATCTTCTCGACACCAAATTATTTGTGTAAGTTCTCTTCTTCTCGATTTCTTTAACGCATTTGGTTATTAAAACACATCGTCCTTCGAAGCTACCAACTCCCCAAAATTGATGAAATAACCTTTTCCTTATTTCTAAGGAAACAATAACCGTGCATTTCTTCGAACACTTACAGGAATATGCGGCATTAAACGTATTTGGTTCAACTTCTTTAGCTCTTGCAGAAATATATTTTTTGTTCTTATTCGTATATTTTTTTCTATCTGTTCTGGACTGATGTGAAATCTTCCTCTTTAGTTCATAACTTTTTCGCCATTTTGTTTCTTTAACTCATGTCCCCTGAACTGTCTTCTAAGGCCGGAATACATGATGGCCTAAACAACGCTCCAAATTTTCTGTTGTTTCTTCTGGAGTACTAAGCTTTGGTAAAAAATTATTGTCACTGGAACACTGTATTGTCTCGTTAGTATTAAGACACTCAGCAGTCTCAATATTTTGAATCACTGGTTCCAAGTTAAAATTGCTATCTTCAAGAAATTTGGTTGATGGTTCAGCAATTGCAGCAATCTCGCACTTTGCCAAGTTATCAGGTTCTACCATGTTTTGTGAGATCTCCATGCCTACTATTTATTTTCCATCGACTTTTTTTTTTGGAAAATCAAAAATGAGCAGCTCACTATTTTGTAACAATGGTCTAAGCCACATAATACGTGCGATAATACTAGTCTTAAAATCATTAGGCGTGCTAATTCTACTAATTTACTACTTAAAATTTATCAACCTCTTCTTTATACAAATAAAAAGCATATTGTTTTAGTCCCATATTATTTCCCATCTAATTGAATAATTATGTAAAACACGTATTTTAAAAATTATTTTAGGTTAGGTTTCTCTATTTATCTTTTACTTTCCCGTACCCATCAAAGGGAAAGTAAGGTGAACGAGCAAAAAAAATCGAGATATCGATGGAAATATCCATTTTGAGGTCCCCCAAAAAGATTGAAACCATTTCCAGCGCATGGTCTGTCTGTGTGTCTGTGTGTCTGTGTGTCTGTGTGTAATCTTCCACGATAACTGCCGAACCGTTTGACCAATCAAGCTGAAATTTGGTATGGAGAGTCGGTGTGTGCCTACAATGCGATCATTAGATTTTGGTTTAAATTGGTACGGTAGAAGATCCTCAAGACCGACACTGATTAAATATACATGTAACAATTTTTTACTTTTTTTAAATTTTAAGGACAAACAATACACTATAGTGCAAAATGTTGTAGTACAAAGTTTTAGGGCATAAAATACCCTACAACTTTTGTTTGAAACTTTTTCCAGATTTTCCATTAGTTGCGCCACTAGAGGGCGCGTAAATATGTGCATGTATGTTTTCTCTAGTTTTTCTTGATTTTGAGGACAAACAATGCATTTTAGTGCAAAATTTTCTTGTGCAAAGTTATAAAGCATCAAATTTTTTTTAACTTTTATATTTAACTTTTTATCGAATTCCTCAAAGTTTCGCCGCTAGATGGCGAGAAAAATACACATTTAGGATTTTCCATTTTTTTTTAAATTGGAGGTAAATTATGCTCTTTAGTGCAAAATCTTTCAGTGCATAGTTGTAATGCATAAAATTCCCTACAACTATTGTATGAAAAATTTTCCCAAATTCCCAATAGTTTTCACACATGATTTTAGGAGATCCTAATTGTGCAGTGTGACACACAACGTGCGCATGCGCAGCTTATGTCATTATCAACATTGAAATATCAATTCGGTAGATGTATTCACCATCGGCTCGCTATTTTTAATGTGTTCCATAAATTAATGTAATGCTTGGTATTTTGTAATTAAAATAATAATAATAAATAACATATTCTCTACGGTCGAGCCGGGAATCTTCTGGGGTGACACAGCCGATTTTTTTGATTTGTATATGAGTACCTTTTTATCTATATGTTTTAGCTTACCTTTACTACGTTAAACACAATCAATAATAATAAAATTCTGTTTACACAAATAATGTTATCATCAGCAACAAGATAAAAACAAGCAATAATCCACACTGAAAATTTTTCTAAAATGACCTATCCCACAGATCTCGGATTTTTTGGGATAGACTACTGTTGCATATTTCTATAGCATAGCATTTACAAACTGTTGATTAGTAAATTAACTCACAGATGGCGCTAGAAACCAAATATCGGTTAAACCTTTTTTGCTCTTTATCATTTGACTCATATTACAAGTTTTTCGATAATAAAATGTGTTTAAAAAAGTGTGGGTTAGACGGTTGTTGCGTAACACCGTCCAACTAAACTTTTCCAATACGGTATGACCAATGAAAAGATTCAAATAAGAAAGCGTTCAGGTAACTATGGTGGGTTCGATTCTTACATTGTGCTACAGAATGCTAAATTTCGTTCTATTATTACATCAGATATCAATCCGTGAGTTATAACATTTCCGAAGACTATCTATTACTTCCGAGTTTTATTAGCGAACTTTTTGATGTTTCGGTGGGGGAATGACCTATGTTTTCGCGACGGTTGAGGTTAGCGATTACGTTTAGGTTTGGTGAAGACTAAAGATTTACTTTGTAGAAGTATTTTGCATTAATTTAAATAATTAGTTGTAATATTGACTACGTTATATTAAAATTACCTTTGTTTTGACCCAAGGAAAACCAACAATATTTTAGTAAAACTTGGGAATATGAGAAAGCACAAACGGTAAGTTAGTTTTTTATTATTCTTGTAAATTGGTATTTTTAAGCGTAATTACTTGTCTTCTTTTATGATTTAACAAATATATTGGAAACAAAAATGTATCATTTAATAGTATATAATACACCAAGGAAGAGAAAAGGTTTTTCTCGGCTGAGCTCTATTAATATCCCGATATGCGAAGCATCGAGCGATAATAAGTTGAGGCTGAGAAAAACCTTCTCTACCGTGGTCTACTATTTTTTCCACTACTAGAAAATTTAATCATTTTTACAATAATATTTTTGGATTTTTTTGAGTATTTGAAAAGAATTTAATCGAAAAGAAACAGTTTGTGAAAACAATTGAATGAGAATATTCAATAAAAAATTGATATTTCATTATGTTAATTGCACTGTGAATTTTAAAACTTTCAAGTAGCGATGAAGACATGCAGAATTCGTTTGATTTGACACATAAAATTGAAAAACTATTAAATTGAATTTTAGGTTACTTTTTTATTTTTATAATAGGTATTGCATCAATACCACTAATCAATATCAAATACATAACGTCGAACTATTTCAAACGAAAATATATGTAATAAAGAATTACTTACCTGTTTTTTTTTTATTTGATTAGGTAGAAAATTCACTTGAAATGATAGAAATTCAAAAAATTGCTTAATTGATGTCAAATTTTTTAATAGTTTATTATACACCAATGTAGAAAAGTAATTTTTGTCAGCCGAGCATTATTGTTATACCGAGATGCGAAGCATCGAGGGATAATAAGTTGCGAGGCTGAGAAAAATCTTCTCTACCTTTTCCACTACTAGAACATTTAATCATTTTTACAATAATATTTTTTGGATTTTTTTGGGTACCTATATATTTGAAAAGAATTTAATGGAAAAGAAGCAGTTTGTGAAAACAATTGAATGAGAATATTCAATAAATTAAATTGACATTTCATTATGTTAATTGCACTGTGAATTTTAAAACTTTCAAATAGCGATGAAGACATAAAGAATTTGTTTCATTTGTGACTTAGATTTGAAAAATTGATTTGTAGGTTACTTTTAGAGTAGGTATTATTGCATAAATGGTACGAATCTATATCAAAATAATTATTACATAACCTTAAACTTTTTCTAACAAAAATATATTGGATAAAGAATTACTTACCTCTATTTTATTTGATTAGGTCGAAAATTATAGTAATTCAATAGAAAGTGCTTATATGCTGTCGAATCTTTTATAATAATTAAAAAGAAAACTCTTTTGACAAACGCAATGACAGATACGTATAATTAATTTGAAAGATTTCCTAAGATCGCCTACCTGTGACTTCACGTTTAGTCTTCAATTGTTTTCATTATCTACTACTAGTAGATAATCAAAAATTATCTACTTGTAGGAGAGGAATTTATCTTCTCGACTCGAATACAGCATAAATAATGACATCTTCTAATACTAGTAGTGGAAAATGGTATATTATATTACCAAGGGACTTAAGTGCATCTGTTAATCCCGAGGGTAAAGATTGTTTCCTGAGCGGAGCGAGAGAAAGAATCACCTAAGGGATTATAAGACACTTTAGTCCTGTGGTATTTTTACACAAAAGGTGTGGTATTTTTTCAAAAGGTCGTATCTAGTACAGAGTAAAATACTTTTAATTTGTAATTCATTTTCGGGTCTGTTATTGGTTCGTTATTACTTTCATAATCAAACTGTATTGTCTTTTTTCTTTGATGAACTGTTTGCGAAGGTAAAAAATTAGGATCAATTTCTAATTTTTTCCAGCTCACCAATTTGATATCTCAAAGGTTTTGTAGAGTCTATTCTACAGATAGTGGTTTTAAATAAGCGATGGCGCAGAAAAAATCATATACATATATCTCTTCAACAATGTGAAAGAATCCAAATACCTCAAAAGAAATTTTAGCAGCATCGTTAATAACTATATTTAATAAGTGCGCCGAACAAGGAACAAAAAATGCTCGCGGGTTTATATTTAAGATTCGTGTTTATAATTCACTGTGTATATTTCGAGCATAGTTATACAAGCTAGCACTAGTAGAATCAACTACAGGGCAAAACTAAATGACAAGTTCACGTATTTCAATTTTTTTCGTCAACTCGTTTAAGAAAACAAACCACAAACCTCAAAAATACACTAAATTGTTGCGTATGATTCACATCTGGTATACAGTCGAAGATTATAGAGTAATATTTATGTTTCCTTACTAGATCTAAAATAGTAGTTCTTACTTTTGACCCAATTAAATTTATAAATTCATTTTAAATTTCATTGTCTAAATAGTTTGTCATACCGCTGCCGCTGTTTTGAGTTTTATGTATGCGTCGAAAATGTTACTCCATAGAATCAAATTTGGTGAACGTTTCTATTAATTGTAAGAAATTTCCATTATCATTTTTATATAATTTGTTAGATCTACCACGTACAGCTAAACATTGACGACATAAAAATTGTATTGCTGAAATTATTCTTTCAATAACATAATAACAGTATTTTTTTTCTACGTCCAATGAACGTAATTGACTTTTCTCCACGACCATTACTGAGTGTATGAATTCTGAAATCATTTTTAATAATAGAATGTATACATTCACCCTCTAGAGTCTGAATATTTATTCTATAATACTTGCCTCTTATACATTTTGCATGTATTTTCATTCTTTATCAAGGTAAAGAACGGATTTTCTGTAATCGAAATAAACGATATGGGATTGCCCAGGATTTCAAAAGTGTCACTGTCAGATATAAAATGGCGACGGTAATAATTATTTTCAAACAAGTTTTAATTTAAACAAAATAATGAGTGAAAAATCAAGTGAAGTAGATATAGAATTTAATAATATCTGATAATATAGTCTGTTACTCGGTCAGAATCTACTATTATTTATAGTAGCTCCCTTAGATAACATATTTGATTTGATAAGTTTAACCAAGATCCGATATTATTGATGTTTGGCACTAGCGACAAATGATTCCAATCAGAACGCTCTTCCTTATTAAGCAAGTTGATCAAAAAGTTTGCAACAAAAACAGTAAACCGCATCTCTTGTTGTTGAGTAAATCAGCCCAGATACTCCCTTCTAACTTTCTCTCCAATGATAAGATTACGAGAAAAACATCTGGCAGAGAACTTTCAGACTTGTAAGTTTACTAAATAGATCCAATTCGTACTTTAATGGGGTCCTTTTTTGAGTTTTTTCGTTAAAAATCTTATATCTGCGGATGCAATTATTTCGGACCACTCTCCAGGGTCATCAGAAATTACGGTGGAGTTAGAAAATAGTAATGTTGCCGCTGTTGGAATGTTTTCAGTATGATGTTCGTGCTGGGTACTATTTATTTTATTACAATTAGAAACAAATGAGGAACTTGGGACAAAACGACCGGACGGCTCTTTTACGAACTTCAAAAAGCAGACGTTAGAGATCCTCATGCGGAATCACTTCCCAGGTAGCCTGCTTCTAGAGGATCGTCCGCAGCCCTTTCCACTTCCAGCTGGCCTGTCTATAAGACCAAAACAATCTTGTGGGCGGTAAAGTCTTTCTCCCCATACAAATCACCAGGAGAAGACGGTATTTTTCCTGCCCTGTTGCAAAACGGGGCAGAGGAGCTGTTGCCTCTTCTCGTGAAGATATTTCGTGCGAGCCTGTTGTGGAGCTACATACCACAAGGCTGGTCGATTACTAGGGTCGTATATATACGGAAAGCGGGGAAGGTAAACAATTCCCTGCCTAAATCCTTTAGACCGATCAGCCTCACCTCGTTCGTACTAAAAACCCTAGAGAGAATTCTAGATACGCATTTCCGATTAACCCCAGACAATATGCCTACCAGATTGGCAAATCCACAGATTTGGCTCTAAATAACCTTGTAGGAAAGATAGACCACTCGTTACAACATAAAGAGATTGCGCTGACAGCTTTCCTCGATATGGAAGGGGCGTTCAGCAACGCCCTGCCTCAATCCCTTTACACTGCACTGCTGTGGAGGGGAATAAGCAGACTAATCTGCAACTGGATCAAATGCATGCTTGAAAATCGTTTTGTGACATCATCACTGCAGGAGGAGACTGTTAGATTTAGGGCGGCTAAGGAGTGTCCTCAAGGTGGGGTGCTGTCTGCACTTCTTTGATCGCTCCTGGTCGACCCCCTTCTGGGGGTGGATTTTCAATACTATGCCAATGACCGTTTAATAATGGTTAGAGGTTTATTTGTAGAGATTATTTCTAATATCCTTCAGGAAGCCCTTAACATCGTATACAGGTGGTGTGAGGAGGAACAGATGTCTGTGAAACGGTAGTAGTCTTTTTTACAAAAAGGAGGAAGCTTGATAAGCTACGTATCTAATTTTGGAAGGCATAACCATGCCGTTTGCGGAGGAGGTAAAGTGTCTGGGGATTATCCTAGATAGAAAACTTACTTGGAACTCCCATCTGGAAAGAACAATTAATAAAGTCAGGAATATCAGAGGGGCATGCGGCAAGTCGTGGGGAATGAATCCTAAGCAGATTTACTGGATTTATCAAACGGTGATAAAACCAATGGTCACATATGGCGCGGTAGCCTGGTGGACGAAGGGGCTCCAGACTATTGCTGCGGCTAAATTATCTTGTCTTCAGAGATTAGCTTGTGTGGCTATTAGAGGCGTCATGCCAACTACCCCGACAGCGGCAATGGAAAGATCTCTGGGTCTTACTCCTTTCCACATATTATTGGAGCAGGAGGCCAGAATGACTTCCTACAGAGCCGTGTCGGTGGCTAATCAAGTCCTTTGACGTCCTTTTTCCGAGAAGAGACGAATGGGAAAAGGGGACATCCTCTTTCCAGGGACGGCTTATGTACTGTACGCAGATACTTCAAAGATCCCAAATGGTGCGGGAGCCGGAGTGTACAGCAGAAAACCGAGAGTTGACATCACAATAAGCTTCGGCAAGTATACTACCATCTCTCAGGCGGAGGTCTTCGCTATATAATTGTGTGCAAGAGAGTTGGCAAATCATCCTCTTTTTAACAAAAGTATTTACATTTTGTCGGACAGCCAGGCAGCTTTAAAAGCACTGAGCTTCAACCAGCAGGACTCGAAGCTGGTGTGGAACTGCATCGAATCCTTGGATCGCATTGCTACTAGTAACATAGTGACTCTGGGTACCTGGGCACGAAGGGGTGGAGGGCAATGAGAAAGCCGACACTCTTGCGAGAAGAGGTGCAGAATCCGAGTTCATTGGACCGGAACCATTTTTCGGCATAGCCAAAAGTAGTACCAAAGACACTATACGGAAATGGGATGAAAGAGGAAAACCCTCCAGCACTGGAAAAATATTCCTGGGTTAGCTCACTCTAAGGCGTTCATAGTCAAACCCTCAGGTAGCACCCTATCGCATATCCTAGAATAGACTAGAACTGATCTACGCATCCTAATTGGACTGCTTACAGGACACTGTCGTCTGCATTACCATCTAAAGAAGCTAGGTCTGAGTCAAACATCGGACTGTCGCTTCTGCAGTGTGGAAGACGAAACGGCGGTACATATTTTATGCTCATGCCCTGCCCTGGAGATGAATAGGCTTCGTACGTTTGGTTTCGTACAGCTAGAGCCTACCGACTTCAAGGAAGCTTCACCTAAATCAACCATAGACTTCGTAAGAAGGTGTGGATTGTATGGTGAATTATAGCCCACAGGGGTGAGCCATAATATTCCTCTGCTGGCCGCAGTGGAGGGCGAGCAAACGCTCCACTCACATTGAACATAACCTAACCTTTTCATGTCTGTTTGTCACTAGCGACAAATGATTCCAATCAGAACACCCTTCCTTATTAAGCAAGTTGATCAAAAAGTTTGCAACAAAAACAGTAAACCGCATCTCTTGTTGTTGAGTAAATCAGCCCAGCCACTCCCTTTTAACATTCTCTCCAATGGTGAGGTAACGGAAAAACATCTGGCAGAAAACTTTCAGACTTCTGAGTTTACTTAATAGATCCAATTTGTACTTTGATGGGATCCTTTTTCCAGTTTTTGTGTTAAAAATCTTATATCTGCGGATGCAATTATTTCGGGCCACTCTCCAAGGTCATCAGATATTACGGTGGAGTTAGAAAATAGTAATGTTGCCGCTGTTGGAATGTTTTCAGTATGATGTTCCTGCTGGGTACTATTTGTATTATTACAATCAGAAACAAATGAGGAACTTGGGACTGAGGAACAACTAGGGCGAGCATCGTCGGTATTTTCAAGTTTAGGAATAACACTTATTTGTTACGGTTTCATATATTTCTTCAAAGAATCAGCTAATTTTTCCTTCTATTCTATTTTCTGCCGTCTTTGTTGGCGGAACTGATAACCTGTTAATCGCAATCGTTTTCTTTTTATCATTTTTCTTAAAATATAAAATGACATATTGTTAGCAATCTTATTTAGGTATAATTACGTAGACAGTGTGTATCGGTATTCGGAAAGTGTAGAAGAAATGCATTACATCAAAAAAAAAATATTATCAAGAAAACAAAAAAAGGATCGATTTTTAATTTTATTTTAGATATTTTATATTAAAGCTCCTTTAAAAACATGCAAAATGATGAAGTAGGATTTAACGTTTTATTTTAAACCTGCGTCAATTAAAAGTACTAGGTACTGGTACTGGGAATATTATCAACATATAAATTTGTTTAAAAATAAATAAATAAATAAATAAATAAATAAATAAATAAACAAAAAAAAGAATTTGCAAAGATTTATGCACCTCGACAATGATAAACAGCTGTTTCGACCTTTATGATCTCATCAGTTATTTTTATTAACATTTGGTTGGCTTGGCCTTTATGGGTTATACAGTCGAGAAATTTGCAAGTATTTATACACTTTGACGGTATGATACTGATGAGATCATAAAGATCGAAACAGGTGTCTATCATTCTCGAGGTGCATAAATCTTTGCAAATTCCTCTTTCTGTTTATTTATTTATTTTTAAACAGATTTTACAATTTATTTCTATTAGAGTTGCTGCCACCTTTCGATGGTGATATGTATTGTCCCCTCAATGGCTTAGTAGATGTTGATCTCGTAGCTGTTGGATATCGGTGCAGCACGAAACGAACCGCCGTAGATGGCTTTATTTCTAATATAAATTTGTGTTTACTAATAGGTAATATTAATAACAGGTATAGGTATTTAGTTACACTACTTACCATTTTTTATACTGAAATGTTCACTTCACTAACTATCTAATTAACTAATCTGATTTGAAGAACGGAACAAACTAGAATGACCCATTTCACAAAATCCAGACATATTTATATTAATATTCATTTTATGCGGCTTCCTTCATTGAAGTCCGCAGTCAATACGTTGAAATCCCCCCCCCCCCTATACGGCTTCCGACAGACGACTCATAAGCTTTTCTTAAATAAAAAAAAAGCAATAAAAAGATTTCTCTATATTTACTATTTTTGTGTTTGATGCTTACCGTTACCTCTAAGCCACCTGTCATAGTCGGAATTTTTAAGCTAGCTAATAGCAAAAGAATACCGAAAGAGAATGACGCATTAAATATGAATTGGAGCCGCCGCGCGGAATTAAAAAGAAGAAATCGTTTAGCCGAATTGTCGCTCTTGATTTTGCCGCCCGTGGCTTTTGCCCACTTAGTTGGCGCGCCCCTGACGTTCGGGGTGTCGGCAGCGCCAAAAATCCCAATATACTTGTCCGACAATAATGTTTTTCGCTTTTAAATAAAAAAACTTTAGATTGAAAGAAAAACTGTGTTTAGGTCATTAAGTTTTCTTGTGCATTAAATCACTGAGTTTGCGGGGGTCCCAAAAGAAAACGATCGCATACCAAGAATTTTCTAATCAAAACATTTGTCCGACTCGACATAAAGAACATATAGACTAAATAGACTAAGTCTTAATTGTTAGTGAAGGAAGAAGTAAACTTTTTAAGTTAAGGGCTGGTTCGTATACTTTATAGTGTTTGTAATTTTATGGTTTTCTTCACTTCATTGTTTTTAGGTTAAAGAGCAAAGTTCGAAGGACCAGTTGCAGAAGCATAAATATTCTAATAAATAGTTAGTTAAAATTGAATAAAACTACACTCTACTATAGGTAGCACAATTTTATTAAACTCAAAAGAAATGTTTGATTTAAAAAGTTTCCCCCGCTCCAACCCGAACAAAACAAATAATGGCACAACAGTTATAAATAATTAAATACATTAGAATTAATCTATATTCAGACATTAGTTAAGACTTTTATTATAATAGAGGTGGCAACAGCGCGACACCCTAAAATATAGTTACGCTTACGAACGATTAGAAAAAACTTACAGGTTGCAGGAATACAAAACAGACTTGGGATATTGGCGATCCGACTCATCTGGCACTTTTCACAAAAAGAAATCGATTGTTACGTCGATACGGGTTATATAAAAATGTTTCGCGGTGGTTCGGGACGCGGCGGACACTCCCTATTAAGATTTATTATATGAAAATATTTAAGTAAATGATTTTTAAATTGGTGGTCGCTAAAGGTGACTTCTACGTAGGAATTTTGGTTTAAATTTCTACAGTTAGGTTATCACAAAGTTTTATAGGCGTGGCCCCGAGGCCTATAAAAGACAAGCGCTATTGATGACGCATGTGATATTGCAGAATCAAATTTTGTCATGTATTTATAGATTATGCTATAGTGATAGAAAATGTTATAAAGATTATTGCACGTTTAGCTGAAAAACGACTTACATTGATGTTTTAATACTCCTCAACTTGACTGAAGAGAAATCGTAATTGCATGTAAAAAAATTCGTTACCGTCAAAGTATTTATCCTTGGCAGATTAGTAGATACTTTCTGCTTTTACGAAACCGTCTTCTATGATTAGATTTCAATAAAATACGGGATAAAAGTCTACAAACGTGATAATAACTCGAAAAAAATTCATATTAACATAAAGCACAACAAAAATCTATCTTGTTTACTAACGAAGTGACGTCACATCTTGGTTTTAGACAAATAAAAAAAAATGATTCTTAAAATTAAATTATAAAATTTATATTGCATTTTTATGAACATTTCTAATTTGCTTCTTACAAAACCTATCAAAAATACGAATTTTTAGATCTTTTCTTACGTGGTGCAAAATACTTTATCTACTCCTATTAAGTTATATATTAATTATCCAACTCCCCATAACTCACTGTAATGAGTTTTGGATAGGAATGTATATTTACTATACAAATGTATCTGGTTTTGTACAAGTCGATTCGCCGAAGTGGAATAGTCCATTACTGTCATTGAGGGGAGTAGGTAATATTTTTTCTATTTCTGCCTTTTGTTTTATTTTTTTTCTTATTCCTCTGTTTTTTTTTCGGTTTTTGTGATTTTTTGCGCCTTTTTTTCGTTTTTTTTTTTTTTCATTCTTTCCGTATTTTACAATTTAATTTTTCATTTTTTCCCGATATTCTGATTTTTCTTTCAATTTTTTATTTTATTTTTCGATTTTTTTCTCATTTTTTTTAATCGTCTCAAATTTTTTCTCGTTTTTTCCCATTTTTCTGATTTTTTGTTTTGTTCCAATTTTGCTCTTTGTTCTGTTCGTTCTATTCCTTTTTTTTTTCGTATTTGCTTTTGGAATTCTTTCACTTTTCCCCCATTTTCCCTGTTTTCCGTATTTTTTCTTGTTTTTCCCTACTTTTTCGCACGATAATCTATTTTTCCAATTTTCCGTATTTTCCCCATTTCTCCCCATTTTTCTGCTTTTCCCGGGTTTTCCTGTTTTTCTTATTTGTCCCATTTTTTCCTGTTTTTTCCTATTTTCCCCCATTTTCCACTATTAATCCTGTTTTTTTCTTTTTTTTTCCTATTTTTCTCCATTTCTCCCTATTCTTCCTATTTTCTCAATGTTTCACTATTTCTCTTTTTTTTCTCACTCTTCTGATTTTTTTTTGTTGTTTTTTAATATTATTTGCATTTTTCTTATTTTTAAATTTATATGAATAAGGTGCACCTCCAGAAATAAGACTAATAGATAATACAATACAGAATTTTTTACCCGAAAAATCACAAAACAAATATAAAGGTGTATACAAAAATTTTCAAGATTGGTGCAGCTTAGTATTCATTGTTATAGTCGTAGATAAAGTATAGTATTCAACTTGCGGTAATGGTCATAACTCACTTGATGAATTACAGCACTCGCCTACGGCTCGTACTGCAAACTTCATCTGCTTGAGTTATGACCTACATTACCGCTCGTTAAATAATATACTATTATTCTTTACACGGTCATTATAAAAAAATCTTTCTTTTCAGAAATAGGGCGTATGATCGAAGAGAATATTATCAAAGAATATGAAACTGAAAAGCGTTTAGCGTTAGAAGAGCAAAAAAAGACTTTAACAGAAATATTTCAAAGTAGCATATTGGAGCAAATTAAAGATGCCGAAGCAGTTGAAAGAGCAGCTTGTCACAGAGAAATGCAGAGGTTGACTGAAGAATTCGAAAGCCAACTGGTAATGCGATTCTTTCGAAAATATAACATTTAAAATTATATTTTGCTTTGTAGACGAGTCAGTTAGAAGCGTTACAGATAAAAATGGAAAGGGAATTCCAGGCGTTTAGCGATAATCGCAATGCCATATTTGAGCATAAATGGGAAACTAAATTAAAAACAGCAGTTGAAGATACTACGCAATACATAACCAAACATTTGCTTGAAGAATTAGCAAGGCAAGAACAAATTTTAGAGAAGCATTTTCAAATTGAACTTCAGTAAGTCCAGTATTTTCGTTTGTTTCTTTTTTCACTCTTATTCGTTAATTTTTAAGAAAAAAGGATATTCGAAGAAACTATGAGGCTGAGAAGCAAGTTACTGAATTTAAAAGAACAATGCAAGAAGCTAAGAAACGATTGGAAACTAAAAATATCGCTAATATGATTTACATTTTGTGCATGGAACGACGAAAATGTTTAGAAGAAAAAGATTTCATTGAGGATTACTACATGACTATCCAAAATGATTTGAATAAGAGACTCTCGAAACAAAAAAATAAAATTGAAGAACTTGAGGACGAGGTAACACAAATTTTTAATAATCTCGTCAAATAACTCTCTACAAATGTTCGGAATAATTACTTTTTTCCACTACTATATGAGAAGTCCTTAATATTAGACAGTGACTTAGTCGCACAATACTCGCCTTTATATTATGATACGTTACGGTGCAGTGTTGTATGGCACCGCCTCTGCTTTTACATGTAATTTACTGTCTATTATTTCGGACCACGGGTATAGTACCAGTATTAGAATATATCAGTATTTACGATGTTTTCAAGTCGAAAAGATAAAGGATCAAGCACCAAATCAATGGGAAATTGGCTGTCAGTGAATTTGCTCGAATTTTTGATATATTGTAGAACTCATGATGCTAATCAAATCTCTTTATTACACTAACGGGTGAGTCCAATGATGGTTTTAAAGTGATTTCCAAAAAAATTAAGCGGAGGAATTTTATTCATTTGCAGATGTTTTGCAGGATTCTAATATTAGTTCCGATTAATTATATTGGAATCTCCTAAATCAGACTGTCTTATTATATACAAGAAGTTCAAAATCTTTCAGAAGATTGGTGTTAAACAAAATTTTTACGGCATCAATGAAATGAATGTCAAGCATAACTACTTTTCGGAAATAATCAGCAACGACCACTATTATGTATCTGCAAAGTGAACTTTTATCATAAATGATCAATTTCAGGCATTTGGGCGTATAAAGTAGGACGGGTGTAACTTCATGAGAAATAGAACATCTTGTATACATATAATATATTAGTCTGATTTAGGGGATACCAACATCGTAAATCGGAATTGATATTGGTATTATGCAAAATATCTATAAATGAATGAAATTCCATCGCTCAATTTTTTTTAAATGACTGAAAAACTTGCTATCTTTGGACTCAACCTGTATACCATTGGTGTGTGCATGAATTATTACAATCTATAGTGTATTTGTATCGGCTATATGAATAATCAATGCAAAGTTGATTCTGTTTGTATATTCGAAAAGTATCTTCATGGCCATTTGAAATTTTGGAAAAGTTAACTTCAGCACACTATATAATCTAAACCGCTGAATTTAGAGCATTAACGCATAAAAATATTTGATCAGCATCGTGAGTTCTACAATGTATAAAAAATTAGAGCAAATTCACAGAAAGCCAATTTCATATTGATGCGGTGCGTGGTCCTTTCTCTCCTACCTAGACAGCACATAACTTTCTTAGAATTAGTCCAGTCAATGAAGACAAAAAACAGGGTTCCGCTGCAAAATGTTCAGGAGTGTTCCAACTTGGTAAATTAAAATATTTTGGGGTTATAATTAACACTCTGAGTTTGCGACCTTGAACGACCACCGCTCGCGCCGCCATATTGAAAAAATACTACAAAAAATCAGTTTATATCAATCATATCTTCTTTCCAGCGCCACCTAGATTAAAAGTAGTTTCATAAAATTTATAGGACATAAAATTTCCTAAAACTTTCGCATATTGTCACGGGGAATAATTTCCCAAAAATATTCCCATAAAGAAATATTAAAATTAAATATTTAAATCTCGCCTTGTGCAGTTCATTGGTTCATTAGTTCACTGAACGCGTTTGTTTAGTTAATGTAGAAATGTATTAGAACTGCACAAGGCTAATACCTAAATGGAGGAATAACAATGTGGTATATAAATACGAACAGGTATTGTCGAAGGAAGTCAGTCAAGAAAGTCTTTAGACTTTACTTTTGACTGTCGGCCCTCTGCCGACAGTTTGAGTAACAGACCCTAGTGACATGTCTCCTTAAAGTCTCCGTTAGTGTAGTGTTAAGTTAGTATGGTAAGAATATTTATTTGTATATATTAGTTAGGTATTTATTTAAGTGTTTGGTTTTTTATCTTATTGTTGTTATATATTTTATTGTTAATTATATATTTATTGCTCTACCATCTGTTTAATATATTCCTCCCCGTGATCTAACATCGTGTTTTTTAATATAATAAATATTTTTCGAGCTACAGCAAAATTTTAATAATTATCAATTACTTAATCCACTCATTTTCGCACCACCATGAGGTAGAGTGAAAGGCGCCATTTCTTTATGTAGTTTATCCAGTAGGCCTAATCCACGATGCGTCATTTTTAATGTTTTTTCTTTCGTTTCGATGCTCGAAACGGTCTGGGCTGATTTACGCATATCTCGACAATTTTTTAAAAAATTTGGAATGATCAATTGTTCATTGTTGTCGTTTCCATGCTCAAGGTTTTCTTTATCCCCTTATTCTTCTCCAGGGCCCGCGAAAGTTTCGGAGCTGTTTTCACACGCGTCTCCCTGGTAGCATGTGCAGATAATAGAGCATTTTAACCCTGTCTTTCTACATCCGCAGGCTCGACCGCACCCCTTCTTACACTTGCACGAAATGAATTACAGGAGTGCTTCCGGTGCTGGATCTATTGTGGTCTTCATTGGAGTTAGTCAAATCTTGCTCATTTCTCAACCCCATTGCTCCGGATTTTCATGCGATCCATAACAAGCCTGAACTTGGTGGCAGGATCGAAGAGAATGTTGCCATGTAACTTCTGTTGCGGGGGTAATGCATCAATATTAAATTTGCTCTTTGTCACAGATCTTACAAGATTTACCCCACAGCAGCAATGACATCTGGCTCTGCGTTTCGTTCTTTAAAAACTTGTATGTTTTGATTTAAATATTTGCTCTTTTCGAGGGTTTTTATGAATTTAATTTTTCCTACGTTGAAAAGAACCGCTGAACGCATGTAAAAATAATATGTTGTTATATGTATCAGCATCTTCTGGAGCCTGTTTTCAAATTTTTTATTCAGAATGGAATGTTTATTACCTCCATTTGAGAGAAATCTCTCCTGCGAAACAGTCGGAACCATCGACTCGCCGAAATGTACGTCACCTGAACTTTGTTTATTTAAACGGTGAAATCTTTTTGCACTTTTCGTACTTTTGCTAGCTGCGTCGATTGGATACCCGTCAAAAATAACTACTGTGTTGGGTCCATAGTGCCTTTGCACGTACTGAACGTAGTTGCGGTGCCAAAAGACTATGTAGCAGATAACCACCATCTATGACGTAACTGCTACTTCCGAATTCTATATCGTTTGGAAGAGACCTAAAAGCTTTGTAAAGGGAGAATTTTGTACCCTTGCGCATTCCTTCTTTACTAAATATAGCTAAAGGGAATGGGGCCAGCTGGAATTGAAGATATTATCTCCAAATATCCGCGGCAAATGTTCGTTTAGTTTCGGGTTTGGAGAGAGAGGACTGCGGGCCCGCCAAACGTCTTTTGTATTGTGGCCAACCGAAAGAATTTTTACCTGCTCCGTTCCGAACTCTTCGAACATCTATACCATTGGCTTAGTCCTACTAGAATATAATTTGTAATGTAAAAATTGTTTATACCATAAATTTGTTATGCGAAAAAAATTGTTGTTTATTGAAATTTTGCATGAGAATTATAAAAATTTGTCGAACTTGACTCGACTCTAACTCTAATTTTATGCCCTATAATTTATATTATAACTCTTTTAACCTAGGTGGCACTAAAAATAAGATACTATTAGAAAACTGATTACCAAGTTGGAATACTCCTGGATCTTTTGCAAGTCAGAACAACCCCCCAATGACTGTACTAAATGTGATAGCTAGCTTCTGAACGTTCATACTTTAGAATATTCAAATATAATGTTCCACGAATCGTCGTAGAATATCTAGAATATTCAAAGAATGTTCTTCAGTAAAGATTCTCATCGTATTTCAAAATAAGATTCATATGATATGATAGTTGCGAACATCTTACGAATAGTTTAACTGTGTCGGCTTTTACTTGATGGAAATCTATTATAATGTTTAGATAAATAAAACAATGTTTTATGATTTTCGTGAAAATCATAAAACGTTGTTTTATTTATCTAAATGTCTTCAGAATATTCTTGGAAAATATTCATTACAGTAAAAGTTTATTCGGTAATAGGAAGTTCAACAAAAATATAACCTCACATTTTTTTCATTATTAACAGTTAAAATTAATCAAATAAAACCCATTGAATTTAATTATCTACCGTAATTTGAGCTATATTTTTGAATAAATTATCGTCAAGCCATAACTGCAAACATGGTAAAGAAGAGAATACAAATGAAGAACAGCTATTAAATCTCACTTATACAAACAAAAATGGAGAAAACCATTATATGATAATTGGATAAAGATAAACACTTGGACCCATCTCCTATGAATTCGTATTCAAAATCGAGAGAGAAGATAATTAGATATTAGATTCCACTCTTAGATAAAGATAACAACTATTTTAATGAGAACGGGTAATAATTTGCTGTTTGGAACATAAGTACCGTATACCCTCGGTAGTTTCCTCTCTACTTGTCCCTTCAATATATAAAGCATTTTTCTTCTGAATTGGAGATATCCTAGTATCTATTTTAAAAGTTAAACTTCAGGTATCAAGTTTAACAGTTTTTTGTGTAAATTGTATATTACAAGATACACTCACATCTTTCACAGATATTTCAGTTTGCTGATTATTATCATTGACATCAGGCAAACATTGTATTCCCACACTTAACTTTCTATCTAATACCTCTTCAGTTGTCTTACTGGTGGATGATTCACTTTCAGAACAGGTATCAAATCTCCTCTCCTTTGAATTAGATGCTTCTGGCCTAGCGAAAATATGGGGTACTCCATTTTTTTAGGGTAATTTTGCCTCCCATCATTTTGAATTTCATATAATTCTCCATATCATTTTGAAACTCATACAATGTTTATGAATCAACACAATATTGAACTGTGTAAGAAATAATACATTATTTTATGTAAATGCATTGAAATACTTAAGTCAAAATGATCTTCGCAACAAAAATAAGTTGTGTTTTTATTAAAATTAGCCTGACACCAATGGATCTGGCGGTCTTCATTATAATTGGTACCGTCACAAAATTTTTGTTATGTGTTTTAATAATAATATTTAAATAATATGATACAAAAAATTTTTATTTCGTTTATCCAATATTGACAAAACCCATCATAATAATTTTTTTTTGATCTCTTACTTGAATAATTTTTTTTAAATTTCCAGATAATTAGTCAACCAGGACTGATCATCATAGATATGACATCTGAAATGACCTGGCATCCTTCTATTTTAAATTTTCATATCAATATATTTGAGTATAATATGATGTTAATAATTGGGATTTAAGGCAATAAAAGAAACTCTGATGATTAAATATCTAATCTGACGGTTCATATATATTATCGATTATACAGTCATAACATAACAAAATCGTGACCTTTAATACATTTTGAAAATTTTGTTTTGTCCAACGGTTTTGTAAGCGAGTCTGCTAACATGAACTGCGTGGACACATATTCAAGGATTAAAAGTTTTTCGTCAATCTTCTCTTTCAAAAAATGGTGACGAACATCAATATGTTTCGTTCGAAACTGATAAGCTCCATTTAAAGCCAATTTCTGAGCACCTTGATTGTCCACGTATAACAGCGTTGGTTTTGAGTCTAAACTAAGTACTTGACTTAATCCACGAATCTATAAAGCCTCTTGTGCTGCCGATGACATAGCCATATACAAAGCTTCTGTTGTGCTAAGAGCTACGGTCGGTTGCTTTTTAGTATTCCATGAAATAGGAGAACCATTTTTGAAAAAAATGTACCCTGTAACTGATCGTCTGTCAGTTGGATCATTAGCCCAGTCTGCATCGCAATATCCAATTATATCTGCATTATGGACTTTGTTGCCATTGAATTCTAGCTTGTAGTCCACTGTTCCCTTCAAATGCAGTCCAATGAGCTGGGCCTGGATTCTGATTAAAACGACTTACACAACTTATGGCGTAACAAATATCTGGTCTTATAATTTTGTGCAGCAAATAACAGACAGCCAACTGCTTCCTGATAAGGAACATTTTCCATTTTCTTTCTCTGGTCATCGTTAACTGGTGACTGTTCTGTTGTTAATTTTTCGCCAGATGCCATTGGAGTATCTACTGGATTGCTTTGGTTCATGTTAAATCTATTTAAAATTGTTTCTAGATACTGCTTTTGATCCATCCAAATCTTTCTGTTTGGTCTGTCTCTTGTTATTCGAAATCCGAG
Source organism: Neocrepidodera transversa (assembly GCA_963243735.1). Taxonomy (NCBI): domain Eukaryota; kingdom Metazoa; phylum Arthropoda; class Insecta; order Coleoptera; family Chrysomelidae; genus Neocrepidodera; species Neocrepidodera transversa. Next base: position 24,399,634 of record OY725342.1, on the reverse strand, counting down.
AATAGATTTAACTTCCCCAATGTCCTTCATTTTAATATTACTCATTAACTGCGCTTTCAGAGTATCTTTTGCTTCTTTATTATTTGTTAAAAGAATCATATCATCGACATAAATGGCCAATATCAATATTATGCCATTTATTATTTTAAAATATATACAAGGATCTGTTTTTGACTGTCTCATTCCAGCTTTCTTTAAAAACGAATCTAATTTTTGATTGCATACACGGCTAGCTTGTTTAAGACCATATAATGACTTCTTGAGACGGCAAACTTTGTTTGTTTCATAAAACTTTTCTGGCGGAGTCATGTATATTTCATCGATTAAATCACCCTATAAAAATGCTGACACTGCATCCATCTGATCGATGTCAAGATCATGCTCAGCTGCAAAAGCAAGTAAATATCGTATTGAGCTGTAACGAATCACGGGAGAATACGTTTCTTTGTAATCAATATCTGCATTATAAAGTCTATATGCTTTTGATTCCAAACTGTAGCCTACGAGGATGCAGGAAGTAGCTTTAACATCGAACTTCTTTCGTTTTGGACTAGGAATGTGTGCATAGGCTTTACAACCAAATATTCTGACATGAGTTGGCTTTTTACCACTCCATATCTCTTCAGGTGTTTTGTCTACGGACCGACTAGGTAAACGATTTAGTAAGTAGACTAATGTTTAGACGGCTTCAGCCCAAAAAACTTTTGGCAAATTTTAGTCAATTATCGAGCAATTAAGTCGTTCTGCTTTGCCGTTCTGTTGTGGCGTATACGGGCAAGTGAGCTGATGTTGTATACCTGCAGTTTTAAATTCATTCTCCAATTCATTTCCACAATATTCACCTCCATTATCAGTTCTAATACATATAATTTTGTGATTAATTTGAGTTTCGGCAAAATTTTTGAAAATTTTAAAATACTTAGTAACTTCATTTTTAGTTTTTAAAAAATAAACGAAAGTTTTGTGACTAAAATCATCAAGTAAGGTAAGTACATAATATGAACCAGAAAGTGAACTTTCTTGCATCGGTCCACATAAATCAGTATGCACCATTTTTGATGACTGACTTTCGCTGGTTAAAAATGGTAAACGGTGACTTTTTCCCAAAATACAAGTTTCACAAGTAATGTTTAGTGGAAAGTTTTTGGAAAAATCTATACCATGAACTAATCCATCTTTCAGTTTGTACAAACTGGCTGTATTTATTTACATGTGCTAAACGGCGACGCCACAAATTATATTGTTTTTCTGAAGATATGCTTAACATCGCTGAACCATGATCTATAGCTGGTGTTATATCTAATTTAAATTAATTATTCTCATGTGTGGCAGAAGCTATTAACTGATTGGAGGAATTATAAATTTTTGCACCATCGGAATTAAAAATAACGGAGTTGCCTCTTCTTACAACTTGACTGACTGATAATAAGTTAACTTTTAATTGCGGAACATAATAAACATCTTTAACTTGTATATCAGATGTTTTCTTATTGACTGACAATAAAAGGTTGACATCACTAATAGTTTCTGTGGTCATTTCTTCATTATTCGCAGTAGTGATTGTCAATTTGGCTGATTTTCTTTCAGTTTGAAGTAATTTACGACTTGCTGTCATATGAGCTGAACAGCCAGAGTCCAAATACCAAATTGCATTATTACCACTGTGCACTGAAAATGCAGAAAATAAGGAAGTGTCATTTGAATTTTTATCTCTGTTCTTCTTTTTATTACAGTTTCTGGCGTAATGTCCATATTTATTGCAACTATAACAACGAACACCTTTTACTTTTCGGTTTTCTTTATTCTTAAACTTGGAACTGCTTGAACCGTACATAGCTACTGTCGCGTCATCTTTTTTGGCAACTGAAACATCCTGCAGCAACTTAGTCGTAAGAGAATCTGCGGTGACTGGAGTTCCCGAACTTTCAATACCCATTATCATTGGTTTACAGATTTCTGGAAGGCCGGATAATAAAAAAGTACCTATCCATTCATCATTAACTGTTAACCCAATATTGAAAAATTTATGAGCTATTGTGATTACTGTGTTTACATAATCCTCTACTGAATTACTATTTTCCAAAGTCGTAGTAATTAGGATCCGCAACAATCCAACTCGTCTGGTCAATCCTGAGTCTTGAAATGCATTTTGCAAATTGTTCCATGCCTCTTTGCCAGTTTTCGTTGATTGAATATGGACATAAATTTAAGGATCTACTAACAGAATTATTTTTGACCGCGCTTTAACTACTTTTTTTCATTTGTCTCTGTGCCTAAAACTGAATCCCACAATTCTTCAAGTTCAAGATACGTCTGTACAGCAAATTACCATGTATCATAATTTTCGCGTCCTTTTAATTTTTCAATAGACGGCAACTGATACCCGGACATTCTTGAAAACTATATTCCCATAACCTGATGTTAATAATTGAGATTTAAGGCAATAAAAGAAACTCTGATGATTAAATATCTAATCTGACGGTTCATATATATTATCGATTATACAGTCATAACATAACAAAATCGTAACTAATGACTTCCAGTTAAGCTAGACTTACACTACATATAAAACTTATTTTAAATCTACACCAACATAATATTCACTTTTTATGGTTCATTAATTATTTACATTTAGTTTATTTTTATTTTTAGTTCATGCACAATAATATGGAATTCACAATAAAAATTAAAGATTTATTTGAATTTTTTGCTTTCTTAAATTTTAAATTATGTTTACTTGCATCTATTACATGAAGAAGATCATACATAACTCTTTTTTTGCTGGTTTTCTTTTTTTGTTTGTATTTTATGCAGTTTTAAACTAAGTACCTACTGCAGGTGATATAAGCAATTTTTTGTATTCAGAGCTACAAAAAAAAATACCATATTAAACAAGTCCTATTAGATACCTAAATAATAATTAAAAACAACTAAACCTTTTTTTATTACAAATCTTGGTGGATAAAATCTTTTTTTGTAATGTATTAAGAGCGACACTTTAAGTTGTTAAAAATAATTAATGTGATTAATCTCAAATTATATTATGGGTTCGTTCCACGAATAGAATTTGAAATATATCAGAATTAAAATATTAAATAAAAAAAAATTTTGGACGCCAGTCAGTTGATTTTTTTGATGTGATTAGAAACAATTGACAAAAAAACTATGATGTATTTCAAAATCCGTCCTTTCTTTTTTTTGGAATTAAGAAAATGAAACTCAAATGAAACGTTATATTTGTTTATTTAACGATAATCAGAGATCCTTCTTTTCTTTTCAATCAGAGATCCTTCTTTTCTTTTCAATAACAAAAAAACTTAGCTTCTTTCCGGTAGGATCTTGTCGTTGTAAATGTAAGTTGTCCCGTCTCAGTTGTCCAGAAAAAAAACTTCTTGAACCCGGCAAACTTGACCGACAGACGTGCAGAAAATTAACAATAACCAGAAAACCCTAAAAGTTCACATAGAATAAATATAAGATTAAAATCTTATAAATTACCAGATTTGTCTCTGTTATTGAAAAAGAATATAAAACAACGATATATCAAAATAAAAACATGAATTTTAAATCAAAATATGAAATACAAAAATATTTAAAATGAACTAAAATTTAAGAAAGTCTGTAAAAACAAATTAAGAATTAGATTCTCTTTTTCGTATATAGACACACAAAAATCAATAATGTATGATATATGATAAGATATGAACTTTTAAGTAAATAAATAAAAGAAATGTACCGGGATTTATAGAATTAAAAATAAAATTACAAGCGTCGAATTAATTAATAACGATCTCAAAGAATTTTAGTAAAAATATAATATAATATAATAAAACTTACCCTATGAATAAAGGGGAGACAAGAAAGAAATCTTCAGTAGAAAACACTGGCGATATAAAGATATACAAAGTCTACCATTGGTATTAAATAAATAAAGAAAATATCACGGTTCTTAGCATGGGTAAGCATTTTTATAAGAATGCCAAGAGAAGAGGGGGGGGGGCATAACTCGAAGAAATAGGAAAGGGAACATCAAGCCAATATGAAACTATAAAAGATACGGAGTAGAGGAAGAATGAAAATACAGGATGGCACAAGAATACGTAACACAAACTCGCACATTTTTATTAACGGTCTTTTCCAATTTTAACTTATTTATACAAACCTTTATTTGCAGTATTTTTTCGATTATTCCAAGGGTATTTTCAATATTAATAGTTCTTATTGAGGGAAGTTAATTAATGATAAATTGGGATTCTTCGTATTTCTACTATGTCAACCATTTACACACCAATTTTTATTGTTTGACGCCATTGTACAGTTAAATAGTATTGAAATAACATAATTAAATTACAATTTATGAAATAATGGGAGAAATCTATCTTTGTAAGAACGACAAAATAAATTTATCACATTCAAACCAATAAAACCCGTATATTGGCCATATTAAACAACGTTTGTTTGACTCCTTTGAAGGGTGCGAATTTATTCCGCTAGAGGGCATATTCGAATTTTACTCTCGCCAATAGTATGTCGCTTGGTATTACATACCAAATTAAGTTTATACCGAAAATCGTTCAATTTTTCAAGATAACTGAACTACTAATATTTACGAATTTCAATTATATCTTATTGCCTTTTTCAGAATCTGTGATGAAAATACACAGAAAGACTATCATGGAGTCCATTGTCAAATCTGCCATAAAAAGCTGGTTAGTAAAGTTTAAAGAAAGAAAAAAAATCTCAGAAATAATACATTTTATCAGGAAATATTTTTATTTTATTATTTATATTATTAATATTCTGGTTACAGCTTCTATATGAACGTAAATAGAACAAGTGAGTGCTGTCTCGGTAGTAGGAGTTAATTTTTCATTATCTTCTAGTAGGAGAGAAAAATGAAAAGACGTAAGGAAATGTCAAATCTGAAAACAATTAAAATGTCTAGTAGTGGAAAAAATAGTGTATCAGCTACGGTAGAAAAGATTATTTTCGGCTTCGCAACTTATTAATAAAACTCGACTGAGGTGTCTAAAAACCCTGATGTTTCTACTTATACCTATAAAAGTTTATAGAGTTACTAGAGTTTCAGGTTAGAAATTTCAGATAGCGCATACATCTCTCATAGTAAATTGTAAGCACATATCACACAAGGTGTATTTATATTCTGGGTACTCGAATCTGTACACACAAAATACAGAACGGTCCCATTTGATGAAAAGTATCCTTATAATTCTAAACAGCGTCATCTTACAGAATTCTGGTAAGTTCTATTGAACTCAACAGGTAGTACTCCCAAAAAGTTCTAAACAAAATCGAATCAGAAGGTACAGCAGGGTTTTAGACATCTTGAACTCTTCTAGGAAATGGTATATTATAGTTCTAGACGTAGAAAGCGCTTATTAATTGTTGAGCTCAGAAGTTTATTGCTGAGGCGCTATAGCCGAGGCAGTGTAATATGTGCGAAACACAAATAATGCAGCCTTCTTCTTCGAGTAATATATACTATTTTTTCTTCAAGCTTAAAGATAATTCAAGTTATATGTATAGTAAAAAAAGTTTTTTTCAAAACTGATAAACGTCAAATTAAATAAATATTAAAATGACAGTTCCTATCTACTCGATTATAAAGCCCATAATAAAACGATGCTGTCTTTTTTCATTAGGTAGTACAATAATGAAACTAGTACTAGTAAAACAGCAGGATATATAGTTATTATACACTTGAAGAAAAAATATTTTCTCTACCTTGGTGTATTTACGAATTGCCTCTATTAGTCTAATTCCCCATTTTCTTTGCAGTTAAAATATCAAATCAATAAAGTAACACTGCGCGAAACTTGTTGCTTAGAAATCATCAAACAATACCAAAAGTACATAAATTTTGCTCTACGTGCTTCCCCCACACAGGCGCAATTTTTATTATCCGTTCAAAAATTAATGTCGTTTGAATTATCTGAAATCACATCTAAAGAAAAATCATCTACGTCACTGCGATTAAACCGCCCGTGCGAAATTCTTCTACCGTGGATAGTGCCAACAGAAAAACCACAAACATTATCAGAACTTTCTGGATTGTATTTAGACGATTACCATGACTGTTTTAACGAATTAGCGATACCGAAAAAAGAAGGAGAAACACAGCTACCGGCCTTTACCTACAAGGGCAAACTTTACGTTAGAGAGGACTTCAGAAATTTGATTTCACAAGGAATAGGTATAGTATAAGCAAAATATACAGCAGATTGTTTTTTTATACCCACTGACGAACAATATCTGGTAGAGTATGTTATATCTTTACTGCAAAAAGATAATCATGTAATGCTTTTGTTTAAAAATTCCACACCTTTATTTTCTAGTTAATCGGTTACTCAAAATATTCACTGAAATTTTTATCCTCTAGACAAGTAAGTTGAATTCAGTAATTCAAATATCCTGCCCACAAATGGTATTAGACAAGCAGCATCACACGGTAATTTAATAATCTACGCCTCGTACGATATATACGCTAAATAAAAGTACAAGGACGATCCGCATGCGCAGTAGTCAATTTTAATTGAATCTATCATCGTACGTTATCTTTAGTATCGCCTCTGTTGCCGTTTCGTGTGACGTGCTTACCAACCCCACCCCTAGCGTGAAGTGAATATACAGTATGTCCCCCTAAGTTGGAATCATATGGAAAACTTTTTTATTATTAATTTTAGGAAAAAAAGTTATTCTTCATAAAATGTTCTGCATTAACTAAAACCTAAAATACAGTCATCAAATATCAATTTTTTCAGTGGTATACGAGGTTTGTCAAAAAATGTGAGTTTTATTCAAGAGTAAAGTACCTTTAAATTTGACAATATCGAAAAATGTTACTAAAAAAAGTTGATCAGAATTAAAAATTACGTTTAAATATGCAATTACATCCATTTAAATTTATAAAATTATTTTTAAATATATATCTACAATAATGCAAATTTACATGTAATCTAGGATGCACTGACAAACAAATTAATTTGTTGATAGAAGGAAATGTTGACAGTAAATGTCAAACCGCGTTAGAATTTATAAGACACATAAAAATGGTAATTTGAACTGATGAAGAGAAAATAGAAATCTTTTTGATTGTGGGAGATTACGCATAGAGAAGCAGCAAATATTTTCAATAATAGACATCCCAATAAAAATATAGCCCAATCAGCTGTAACGAAAATAGTAAATAAATTTAGAAGAACTGGAAGTATTAAAAATAATTTTAATGGAAAACGTCGAAAACTGGTTGCTGATCAGAATACTCAGTTTGATGTAATGCTGTCTGTTGTAGAAAATCCAAAATTGTCATTGCGCAAAAGAAAGTTGTTGTTACAACAAAATGTAAGTAAAAATAAAGTGGCAAAAATTTTAAAACTCAATAAATACAAACCATACAAACCACAAATCGTACACACATTAAATTTTTGCTCTCTCATCCAAGGTGAGTTAGAGGAGGACTCTTTTTTTACGAGGCATATATTTTTTTCCGATGAGGCGACATTTTCGTCAAATGGAACTGTCTCGTCGCAACATTGTCGCTGGTGGTCTGAGGAAAATCCTAATTTTGTATTAAAGTCTCGTGACCTATATTCGTTTAAGACGAACGTGTGGTGTGGCATTTATAATAACAAATTAATAGGACCTTTTTTTCGCACATCTATGAATACCGAACGTTATTTACAGTTTTTACAAACTCATATCAATGAATTCATGGACGAACTACCCTTAATAGAACGTCAATGTATTTGGTACCAACAAGACGGTGCCACATGCCATAGTACAATAAATGTTAGGAACGATCTTGAAAATTTGTTTCATGGAAAACTTATTCACAGATGTTCTAATCTCTTTTGGCTTGCTAGATCCCCTGATCTAACCCCACTTGATTACTTTTTATGGGCTTACCTGAAACAAAAAGTTTACCAGAAAGCGCCGTTTCAAGATATTGACTACTTGGAGAGGATAATTTTAGAAATTTCTCCACAAATGATAAGGAATGTATTACGTGAATTTTCCAATAGAACGATTAAGTGTATTGTACGAGAGGGTGGATATGTCGAAGCATTAGTATTAGTGTAAATTTAATTTGTTTGTTTCTAATATTAATATGATATTAGTTTTATAACTTAATATTTGGATGTATTTTATTATTTGCAAAATAAATGAATCTGCACTTATTACCTATTTTAATTGCAAAATTATTAGAAAACATCAAAAAACTAAAAGGTTATTATGTGTTTCGTAATAACAAGAGATAAATGTTCATTCAAAATAGAAATATTAGTAAAAAATAAAATAATCTGAAGTTTTAATTTAAATAGATGTACTTGCATATTTAAACGTAATTTTTAATTCTGATCAACTTCTTTTAGTAACATTTTTCGATATTGTCAAATTTAAAGGTACTTCACTCTTGAGTAAAACTCATATTTTTTTACATACCTCGTATGCCACTGAAAAAATTTGATATTTGATGACTGTATTCTAGGTTTTAGATAATGCAGAACTTTTTATGAAGAATAACTTTTTTTCCTAAAATTAATAATAAAAAAGTTTTCCATATGATTCTAACATAGGGGGACATACTGTATATCGAATTCCATTAGTAATAATGGTGTGTATTGAGTGCATAATTTGTATTCTATTGGGAAAAGTGCAATTGTGAACATGGCGGATTTATCAACAAAAATTCTATGGCATTATCGTTTACATCATCTTCATGTAGTGATAAGGAAATGATATACGAAGTAGGTAATGAAGGAGAGGTGAATGATATATCAAAATGTTTTGAATAATTTGAAAAAATTACATAGTTGTTAATTTAAATATTTCCAAGTGGTAATGGTTAATGATTTCATTTACCAGTTCAAATGCAATCTCATAAATTCCTTATTCATTTCTAAAATGTAAATAAAAATAATAACAACCTTATCCTTTTCGCTCGCACGAAAACAAATGAATCAGTTCACATTTTTTAATGCCCGGCTTCACCAATGATAAATAAGACCTTATTCGATGAATAAATTTAACTGTCGAATAAAAATGCACAATTTTGTTTCACTAACGTCAAATAGCGTTATTCGACGATAAAATTGAAGTTTAAATTAACTTTATTTATCTATGAAATTAACCAACAAAATTTGGACAGTTAAAATTTTATTTAACTTCGAATAATATTAAATTGTAATATTTTTGGGCGTGTTTTTCTGATTGTAATTTTTTATTTTATTGGTTGTCTGTATTTACAGTTTGTTTGGTTTCGAATAATGGATAACAGGTAAGATATACATTATATACTTTTTAATTTATATTTCAAAATTATTTATTTATGAACTATTGCAGATTTTTAACATCATCTTCATCATCATCATCTTCAACATTATCATCTGATGAAGATTTGCACTATAGATGACCTCGAATTATTTTAGAAAGAAGAAATCCCATTACTCAATATGATGATGTTGACTTTAAAATTAGATTTAGACTATCTCAATATGTTGGATAAATTTCACTGGAATATTATCCAGAATTTACAAAATAAACTTATTTCATTTAAAAATTAATAAGATTTATTTTTAATTTATAGTTTTGGCCAGTACTGTATATTTTACCATTACATAATCTTAAAGTAGATTGTTATAATATTGATAAGAGCGACAAGCGCAGACCTGTTATCGCCGAACGAGTCGGTTTTCATATTAGAAAGAAGAAAGCCGTTACAACTCTTATAATTCTTCTTTTAGAACTATAAGTAGGGAAATAGCTTTAGAACAAAATAGTCTCATCATATCTATCAGAGTTCAGTTGACATAACATGTCTCGGCATTATAAAAAGCGGTTGACCGCACCCTAATAATTATTAATATAAATTTACTGAGATTCTAAAAATGTACATAAATTGTAAATATGTTTTATATAAGTAAGAGCAGTTGCTCTAATAATAATAATAGGATTAACTTTTAATAAAAAACGTAAGATTAATAATTTTGGTTTGCTAATAAATGGATAAGTAAATAGCCCTTACAGTTCACTTAAATGATTTGATTTATTTGTGGCAGTATACTAAATCCTTATACTTATACTTATATTAAGGTTGGTCCTTCGAAAATTAGGCAGCGTTAACACGCTGTCCTCCGTAGTAAATTATTCCAAACTTATATCGGTTCTTAATCATATTTGTTCAGATGTGTTGGGGAAGTTTTAAAAATTGGAAATCAACTATGTCATTTGAGTAATCGAAATAAACCAATTGGTCCTATGAATCAATTACTTATTGCCTTAAGATTTTATGTTACAGGGTCATTTCAGATATGCGTGGGAGATAATTTTCAAATATTATCTCCCAAAAAGTAACACACCACATTCCTAGGCTTCGTCAGCAGTTTGTAAAGAATGCCACGAAATACAAATGAGCTTATTCAAGTTCAAAATGAAATAAGAGGATTTCCTAGAGTTGTTATCGGGCTAGATTGCACGCATATTCGTATTCAGTTACCAGGTGGAGATCATGGAGAAATGTATAGAAACCGAAAATGATGGTTTTCTATTAATCTTGAAGTAACATAATATGATGCTAGACAAATAATAAGAGATAATAACAGGCATGCAATTCATCACATATAAGGACTCGCATAGTTTATGAAAGAACTTTTGGAGTTCTAAACAGACGTTTTCCTTGCCTATCTTTGGGGCTTAGATTAAAGATAAAAACTGTAGAATTGTAGCAAGTACTTTTTTTCACAATATTGCCACTGAACTTGCTGATGATGAGCCTAATGAAGACCCAAATATTGTATTCCCTCTATTTGACGATGCCGCAAATATTGACCATTTGGAAAATGACAATAATATGTCAGTAAGAACTGCGTTAATAAATACAGTTTTTACAAGATAGATATATTTTATTAATAATTTTTTTAAACTATTATTTATTTTGTTTTTGTTCAAATTAAGTTTTTTTTATTCTTTTCTCTAATTCTTCCCGTTTTTTAATTATTTCTAATATTTCCATTTTTTTTTAATATGTTTGTCTTTTTTCATTTTTTAATTTTTTTTCGGTATTCTGTCAGTTTTGCCTTCTTTCTATTACAATTCTTATAATAATACTTTGCAGTATTTTGCTTAGTCCCTGAATAACTAGCGACTGATGCTGTGGTAGGGGTTGTGGGACTTGTGGGAACAGTACCCAATATATGAGCAGTAGGGATTACGGGAACACATTCTTCGATAACTGTAGCTAAAACATAACAATATAATTACAAATGTGTCTTTAATGATACACAAATAGTGCCATGACTTTAAAAACATTAATATTTACCTTCCGTAACACATTCTGTGTTGCTGTCATAGGGATTGCTAAAACCTTCCACTTGGCTTCACAATATATTAAGTACCCTTATATTAAAGGTACTTAAATTCGAAGAAACACTTCCTCCGCCAGTCTTATATACCTTAACCTAAAATCATGTAGAAATAGAAAATATGGTCTAATTTTTTTCAATAAAATTTACTACCTTTTCATCAGCTTTATGTTTTTTAAATTATCGTATAACAGCTTTAGTTGGTTTCCGTTTCTGATACCAGTTTTAGCCGTTGTATACTTGGGCTATTTCTTCCCAAGCTATCGCTTTTGCCTGGGAAGAAATAACATCAGTTTTTTTATTTACAGAAATATTTGTTTTAACTGTTAAACAACTAACTTAAGATTAAAAGTGTTGGTGAAACGTCAAAATATTTAACGGGAGATTAAAAGTTATTCATCGATTAACTATTTAAAGATTTATTTGTCACATTGTCTTCAGTGATACAAAGTGTGGTTATATTTATGTGAACGCTGAGTGAGATAGTACTCCTACCAAGCACGCACACACACACATACACATGCTAAATGACCCTGAACCAAGGGGATATTGTACTTAATCGGTACTTATTCCCCAAGTCCCCTGTTTTTCCAGCCCCAGGTTCTTCCCCCGATATTGTGAGCATATCCTAGGGTTGCATTTAGAATCGCGGTCCCCTAGTCGTCATTTATCATCACTTTACCTCGTTTGCATCGTTTTCCACCCCATTGGACATTGGTGGATGCCCAGCTAGTCATTTGTTTCTTCTTTGGGACGACAGAATCCCTCAATCCCTAGTATGCCTGTCTGTTTGTCCTATCGCTTTTGTGTGTGCTCTTCTCTATAAAGTAAGCCTAAAACTTAAAACATGTTAATAATAAAAATAAATTGCATAAATCAAGAATGACCTTAACTTACTTGGTCGAATTCTGAGATAAATAATTTTTTGTGGACTGAACTCCGTTTTTTTTTTCTTTTTTTTTTCTTTTTTTGGTGGAAGTTCCTTTTATTGTCTTCGTTTTTAATAAAACCAAACTTATTGTTTCGTTAATTCCCCGTAGTTATCGTCATCGTAATCATATACCAGGCAAATTTTAAACAAATATACGTTAAGTGTGAAGTTCTTGCGGACATTTATTTTTTTGTTGAAAACGATAGCCCCCTTATCATAAAATATAAATCTATATATCCCAAAAAATCGGAGGTGAGCTAAAGTCACCATTTAAAAAAACATGGTCGCTTCTAATATTTTAGTGCAGTGTGAAACTGATAGCGTGGTTGGATTGTAAATTAGTTTTTGCCGCGTTTAGTACGAGTTTCCTTAACTGGATTATTAAAGACTTTCTTAATTAGTATCAAAATATTTATCTGTACTAAAGGTTTCGTATATCCGATCTCCATCATTTTGTATATAAGGCCCCCGTGGCAAACTCTGTCAAATGCCTTACAGACATTCAGAAATAGAGCTCCCGTCGACTGCCTGTGATTGAACCAAGGGGATATTGTACCTAATTAGCACTTGATGTCCAAGTCCCCTGACACCTCCCATTGGGTTTTTAACCGAAATGCCCGCCACTGCGGACATATCGAGGGTTTGTTATTCTGACCGAAGTCCTCTGGGCCTCACGATCCTCGCTTTGCTATTGGCGAATTCCTGGGTGATCTTCATTTTGTTTTTACTGCACGACCGGAGCCTCTATCCCAATTGTCTCTCTGTTTTGTCCTGTCGCTTTGTGGATGGGTTTGTCAGTCTGAGTCTTGTCGTCGCTGAATAATATTTTCTTGTACCTAAAACATAATTAAATAAACAGTAATTAGTAAGTTAAAAATATTACGCTTGTACTATACGATTTCTGAAAATAAGAAATTTTTTTGTTGGGGAAAACTCCTTTTGTGTTTTTGGCGGACAGCGGTCCTTTTTGTGTTTTTTATTTTTTTGGCGGACTATATCCTTTTTCGTGTTTTTTTTATGGACAACAGTCCTTTTGTGAGTTTTTACCTAAAAAGGAAATCGATTAGTATGAAAAAAAAATTTAAATCGCTTATTCGTTTTATCAGTAAATCAGACTTACTGCTCTCGCGCGAGTGGCCTCCTTGGGCGCGCGTGTTTGCCGTGATCATCGGCCTCGTAGTCGATCAATTCCCTTAACTGAAGATTAGGATATGTCCTTAGCTCGCTGAATATATGTTCTGCGCGGTTATTTAAATTATCTAAAACCCCACGCAAGTGATGCGTCAGTAGCAAATGGAATTATTATTGAGTTTATAAGTCTCATCTTAGTTTTTATTGTTAATTTGCTTCTTCGGCATATGAGAGGCTGAAGGCGAGCACTCACTTGTTTGGTTTTAATTGTTTTCACGTGTTAGGTGAACGTTAGACCTCGATCTAGCGTTACCCCTAGATATTATATTTTGTCCTGCCATGCTATATTGGTGTTTAGGATTTCCTCCTCTTCCTGAAATAGATGGCTTGGGACTTGTACGCGTTAATCGCAATTTTCCACTTTACAAACCAATCCTCTAAATCTTCCAAGTGATCTTGTAGGTCTTTTTTGACAAGGTAAGGGTTTAAACTGCGTGCGGCGACTGTAGTATCATCTGCATATAAGCTGAGCATTGTGTGCGGAGATCGGGGAATATCTGAGGTGAAAATTGTGTACAATTGCGGCGAAAAGACTGTCTTGGGGTACTCTTGCTTCGCAAGTACTCCATAATCTGATAGGACATGTCCAATTTTGATTCTGAAGACAGGAAGGAATGGATAAGGAGGATTTGTGTACCCGATCTCTATCATTTTGAATATTAAGCCCTCGTGTCAAACTCTGTCGAATGCCTTTGAGACGTCCAGAAATATCGCTCCGGTTGACAGCCTTAAGTTGTAACCCTGGGTTACGTATTCAACCAATCTAAGGATCTGCGTTTCAGTTGAGTGTTCAGCACGAAAACTCAGCTGGTATAACATTTTAGAGTCTCTGTCTTTTCCGAGAGACATTTTAAAATAATTCGTTCCGTGATTTTACTCATGGTCGGAAGAAGACTGATTGGTCTGTAGTTTTGTGGAAAACTACGATTTTTCCTGATTTTCATCTGCATTTTTCCACCTGTTTGGAAAATATATTAATCTTAAGATGGTATTGATAATTGTAGTAAAATGGACTATTGCTTTATTTGGGAAGTGTTTAATTATCCTATTTGAGATCAGGTCACATCCTGGTGCATTTTTGGCTGATATGAACTTAATTATATCCCTCACTTCTTCTAGTGAAGTGTGGGATATAGCTAAGTCTGTTGCATTCTCTTTCAAGGGTGTGTTTGAAATCGTCCGCTTTTTCCCTCGCGATATGTGCGAGGCCATTCTCGCCGTGTAAAGATGGGACCGGTTTCCTGACCTGCCTTAGGATTCTTGAGAGGTTCCATAAGACGGCTTCCTGTGTATTAAGCTCGTTAATCCACTTTTGCCAATTTTTCTCACGATGTTTTGTGAGTGCTCTGCTGACTTGTTCGAGAAGTCGAGTTGCTGTTCTTTGATCCTCTATATCTCGGGTATTTTTTGCTCTCCTTTGAGCTCGATTTTTACTTCGCATTAACGTTTTTAGTTCGTCACTAATATCCGAGTAAATTTCTGTCTAGATTTCCTCCATACTATCTATACGAGGTGTTGTTCCTAGTTCCAGGTGTATGCCACGTCTAAAGGCAAGCCAATTGGTGGTTTTGGATATGTATGTGTGGGAGACGTGGTCTCCTTTTCCTACTTTCAAAAGAACGGACAGGCGTCCTTCTCAGGCTTCGTGAAGGGTAGAGATTTCATAAGGGAAACTGGTATCCTTCATAATCGCTATATCCAGTACGTCGGGTGTAGGTTTCCTGGAAAGTGCATCGGCGTCGTTGGTGTGATTACGTGGCATCCTGGGTGATTTTGTATGAAATTTAGCAATTGACGACTTTTGGTCTTTTCCTGAAAACTGTTCCGTACGCATGATTTTGCATTCAGGTCCCCTATAAGAATGGTGTTCTCCTCCTGGAGAAGTTCATCGAGCTCGTAGAAGTTTATTCGCTCGTCGGGTATAATGAACACCGTTGCAATTTTTATGTATCCGTAACTGGTCGAAACTTTTATTATCGTTGCCTCTAATGTGGTGAATTCCACTGGTGATTTTATGTGGTGTTCTCATCCTGGAGAAGTTCATCGAGCTCGTGGAAATTTAATCGCTCGTCGGATATAATGTACACCGATGCAATTTTTATGTATCCGTATCTGGTCTTAACTTCTTATCGTTGCCTCTAATGTGGTGAATTCCACTGCTGTTTTTATGTTATAATGTTCTATGCAATTTTTTGTCGTAATTGCAGTTCCCCCAGAATTTGGCCTAAATTTATTTCTGTAGATATTTTATCCCGTTAATACAAAATTTTCCTTTTCCCTTAATTTTGTTTCCTGAAGGGCTATAATATCTAAACCCACCCTTTATTTAACCTCAAATAGGTTATTTTATGCTTTTTGATGCCTAGAGAATTCAAAGAATCAGGTACTTTGAAAGCCGAATTGTTCAGCCGGTATGACATTTAATAAATATGTTTCATCTTTAAGCCTTTTTAAAATTACTCTTCGCGATTTTACTCATAGCGGGTAGTAGGCTGATTGGCTTGTAATTTTATGGAAAAGTAAGATCTTTATTTGATTTCGGTATCATTATCACGTCCGCTTTTTTCCAACGTTTTGGAAAATATTTAAATCGTAATATCGCGTTTAGCACGAGCACTATCACGAGTTACTGAATAAGGGTCGATGGCACAAAACAACAAAATAACATTATTATTATTTGTTTTGTGTCCAGGGTACGCAGGGCGAAATAATTAAGTTGACATATATTGCTGTTAAATTATTATTAACAAGTAATGGATTTGATAGTAATACTCTTGATCTATTTCATAAACTGATGTAAGTGCAGGGAATAACGCCACCCTAACGTTTAGATGTTTCTATTATGGAAATAAATAAATTTTCGAAAAAATGTATACAGACAAACGGCATGTTAACATTTTACTGAAATAAACATAATTTATTAAAATTTTAATAATTTCGGTTGTACATTAAAAATAATAAAAAAAATGCAAAGTGGCTTTATTGCTAAGATATTCAAACTTGAAAAACAAAATTTCAAGAACAATTTGGACATATGTAGCCTTCCTCCTTATCATCCTTTGTCAGTCCTATGCATTTGTCATGCAGGTAGCACCGGCACGAAAAACAAAAATGCATATCAGCCACTCTTTCCTCCTTGCATGCTTTGCAATACCAACTCTCTGTATTTTTACTGGACATTTTTTTTAATGGTCTTTGGTCTAAATTTGCCTTTGTATTTATTCACAGAGCTGATAGAACCTGTTTTAGCATTAGTGGTAAAAGTAGTTCTCTGTGCATCAGTATGTTCAAAACGATCTTTTGTTACAACTTGTGCTCTGCTGTTAAGAGCCGGTTTTCTATTCCTCGTAGATGTGCGTGTTGGTTCTGGAGTAGGAAGCATTTTGGAAAACGATGTATTGACAAAATTGTATTCTTCAGGAATAACATTTTCTTCATAGTCACTATCAGGTGATTCCCACTGTCTTGTGACACTAGTATCGCTGGAGTCACTATCTTTAGGCTGGGTATGATGGAAGCGGCGCTTTTCAACTGACTGTTGTCTTCCTGAGGGACCTAGTTCTAGAGTTACTTCTCTATTTATTCTGTCAACTAACACTTGCCCTTGAAGACCTGCTATTTCAGGGACAACCACTTGCTGTTGTTCTGCTACCTTAGGGGGCTCATCAAGGTTTTGATTCTCACTTGGTGCGAAAGCTTCCTCAGGTATTTTATCGGAGTCGAAGGGGTATATACCACACGCAGAAAACCCTGATTTTGTATTGTTTGGTGTCATAGACTTATCCCAAACAGTTGTAAAAATACTTCCAAAGCGCTGTATTGTCAACGATCTATCGGAATGGTTAGCCCAGAATTTTAATACTTCATCATCCCAAAAATGTTCAAACGAACGAAAGACCGCTTTGTCCAATGGCTGTAGCTCGTGAGTGGTGTTGCTTGGCAAGCAGTAACTAGTTATTTCTAACCCATCAGCGCATGTTACTATTGTGAAATCTAAATGGGACTTCACACCATCAAATATTAACAAACAAGAACCAGGTAACTTAAAGCTTGCAAAATGACGAAGCCATATTTTAAATGCTTCGATTGTCATACTGCCCTTTGCAGTCATCAGCGCTGTACTTCTTGGCGGCAAATTATCAGTCCACTCTAGCTTCATTCTTTTGCCGTTAAACAGAATTACAGGTTGAGTAGAAACTCCCATAGCATTGCCACATGCAACTACCGTTACGTTCTCTGCATGCTCTTTGGCTACAAGATGTACTCGTTTTGCTTTTTTTGCGAGTTGTCCTTGCTGATGATGCAATGTAAGAAGGCATCCCTTTTCATCCATATTAGAGAGAAATTGGGGCTTTTCCATAATATCTAACTCTGTCATTATTTGTTTAAGTTTTTTAAAATGATCGCCGACAATAAATTTGTTTAATTTTTGAGCTCTGGCAGAATTCATATTTTGAGCTCTACGAATTCTGATTTCTGGATGCCTATTAAAAAACTGTTTTAATCAGAATCGGCCTGCCATTTTCTTTTGTGCATTAAATGGATTTGTAATATTGTTCAGTTCGCAAAAAGTATATACACAACGGCGCAAAACTTTACACGTCAATGGGTATCCTATTTTGGCCAAACGAAGTATTCTTTTAGGCAGTTCTTCTTCATTGTCAAGAGAAAGAATAGTTTTTCGTCCCATTGCACGTTTGGCCGTAAATCCTTTTTTTATATAATCTCGCAAAGTTCTATGTGGCATATTAAATCTTGTGCTAGCTGTTTTTACAGCCATGCCATTATTGATAGCACCCAGTGCCATTTCCAAAATTTCTGAGCTCCACTTTGCTCTTACTCCTCGGTTTCTTTATTTAGGCATCATTAGTCTATCTGCAAAATAACAAAATTGCACTCTAAAAACGGTAGTTGACAATAACGCCACTGGCGTTACTGCTAAATATCATCTGTGGCGTTATTGTTAACAGTTACAGATATGAATAAAAAATTGTGTACCAAATTAAAAAAAAAACATTATAAAAGCGCAATTTCCCAAACAATAATCCTGATAGACGACACAATAACCTCTGTAATTAAAAAAATACTTACACTCCAATTTGAGCACGTGCACCACACTTTCAAAATTCGTTTTCTTATAGTGACACTCAACAATACGTCCTTACTAGACAAATCTCGCCTCAGTCGTAACTGCCGATAGAAGCGTTGGATGCACCGGCCGTTGGTTCTGCTTCTTGACCCAACATCAGCAGTGGGATTCAGAACATTCGATACGAGAGACGATATCGAAACGAGACCAAATTCGATACCGTTTTTGAAAATGGGATTCAGAGCACCTATCGTAACGACGATATATTTCTTCGGCTTTAGTCGGAAATTTAGTACATTTGAACTACAATTTTTCACGGAATTCATATCTTTCTTGGAATTCGTTTCTGTCTCATGATTTGTTTATGACCTACCTAACCTATGATTTTGATTATCTGAAATAAAGTGTTTATTGCTGTTTTTGTTTAATTAGTTTTAAAAGTTAATTTTTGTTTTTTATATTGAAACTGTCGTTTTAATACATACAACCTTTTGACCTGGATGAATTTCCATGAAATTTAGCAAAATTTCCCACAAAACACTTTTATTAATGGTATTAGCCATAATTTTGAGAGAAAAAACAAATTATATGAGATGAATAAATGGATTTTTATAGATTATTAAATACAGTGAAATATACTACTAACTAACGCGCTATGAATAAAGAAAAAATTAAAAGTGTATGCAAATTGTACATGTTTCATTTTTGGCTGTTTGATGTTCGATCCTTTTTATTTGCTATTCTAAAAAAAGGATAGATATTTCGAAACGCTCTTTTCGGCACCTCGAGAGCTATCGAATTATTTGGTCTTGAATAGACGTGAGTCAGACGATATCTCAACGATATCGAATTGTTCCGAATTGCAAAAAAGACGTATATGTTTCGTATCGTTGTCGTATCGAGTTGTTCTGAATTCCGCTGCAGATCCCAGTGCCACCTGTTCGTTGCGTAAGAAAGTTGCCGAACTAATGGTGTATTAATATCTATTAATAATTGTTATTAATATTTAGAGATCTTTATTATTTAGAATCACGTGTAACTTACAATGATCAGTACAGTTCTTAACCTAACTATCTGTTCCCATGTAGACAACCAGTAATACTTCAGTAATGTATTGTTGGCTGTCTAACTAATAATAAGTTATACTACACCTTCCCCTTACAAAGAAATATAAAAGATTACATACTAAAAGTTAGTGAGGTATGTTAATATATACCTAACTAAAACTATAACAAAAACATTAGAATACAAAGTAATAAACACTAACAAATTTACTAACAACAATTAAACAATTAAACTCTACTTTACAGAAACCTGGTTTCTAGTACAAAACATAATCTTTATATTTAGAAGGAACTCTACGCTCCCTTTCCACTCTTGGACAAGCCTCATTATTATCCATTTCTATGCGTTCAGGTGTATCACTATTGATATCCATCTTTAGGCTAGATGAACAATCACCATCACCCTCATTGTCTACGTTTAATTTACTTTTAACTTCTGTAACACTATTATCATGATCAAGTTTACCATCATGAAATAACTTTCTTACATGGCTACTATTTCGTCTTAATACATTTCGACCAGTATCAATTAAATTAAGATCTAGGCGATTTATGTTTATCAACAACTACAGCTGGTTCCCATTTTTTATTTTTTCTGTACACAACATTATCACCTTTGTGATACTCTGGAGTATATTTTCTCGCACTTTTATCATAATAAGCTTTACTCAAACCATTTTTAACATTCAATTTCTTTCTATGCTCATTAATTTGCTGTGTTGGGCTTTCCAACACCGGTAACTTCGTTTTAAGTTTTCTTGAAAATAATAATTCTGCAGGGGAGCGCTTAAGACCTGTAATTGGAGTATTCCGGTATTCCATAAGTGCAATCTGTAAATCTTTCGACTTACGCAATATATTTTTAAAAGTTTGAACAAACCTTTCAGCTAGCCCATTTGACTTAGGGTAACCTCTGCTACTCGTTCGAAACTCAAAATCGTATTCTCTTGCAAACTGTTGGCACTCATATGAATAAAACGGCATATTATCCGCAACTACTATGTCTGGAATACCAAGATTAGCAAAAACACGTTTAAACACCTCTATTACACTAGAGCTTTGTTTATCTTTCAATAATATAATTTCTAACCACTTCGTTAGATAGTCTGCAATGACTAAGTAAGATTTGCCTCCGAAATCTAAAATATCACTGCCAACCTTTTGGAAGGGCAGTTCAGGTATTTCATGAGGCTTTAAAGGGTCCTTTCTATTAGCATGTCTATATTTTTCACACATTCTACACCTCTGAACCATTTGTTCTATTTCTTTTGACATTCCAGGCCAAAAAAAAATTGATCGTGCTCTATCTCTTGTCCGGTTGACCCCGAAATGCCCTTCATGCAATAGATTTAACATCTCATCCCGAGATTCAGATGGCACCACCACTCTGTCATTCAAAAACAGCATGTTATTATTGACATGAAGTTCACTTCTTAGTTGATAAAAAACTTTCATATCTGCCTGATATTCCCTCTCATTCCAACCTTTCTCACAGCATTCTATTACCTTACTAAGCACTTTGTCTTTTATTGTTTGTTCTCTCTATTCTCACTCATGCGCAAGTACTTTTCAACTGTATGTACCATCTCATTCATATCTGCATCATGTTCAGGTACCTCACTACTATAATTTCGTGATAACAAATCTGCAATATGTAAATACTTTCCAGGAATATACTCAATATCAATGTCATACTTCAGTAATTTAAGTCTAAGACGTTGTAATCTTGAAGAGTGTATTTGAGAAATCTGTTTTTTCATTACACTGACATTAGGCCTATGATCAGTAATAACTTTAATTTTTCTTCCATATATATAATTATGAAACTTTTGTGTTGCGAAAACAACACCTAACAACTCTTTTTCAATAATAGCATACCTTTTTTCTGTTTCCGTTAAACCCCTAGATGCGTATGCCACTGGTTGACCTTCCTGCATTAAACAACAACCAAGGCCATTTAGTGATGCATCCGTATGAATAACAATTTCTTTAGTTCCATTAAAATTCATTAGTGTCACATTTTTACTAATCTCCTCTTTTATTTTTTCTAAAGCTTTATCGTGTACCCCTGAACCACCATAAGCCTCTAAAACAGTTCTGCTCTTCTCTATTTTGATTGTTTTACCTTCACAGATGAGCCCAAACACCTTTTGTGGCAGAATATTAACTTCTGAGCCTGTATCAATCTTGAACTTTATTTGTTTATCAAAAATCTCTATGAATTCTTCCCATGTTGCCCTGGTTCTACTCTTGTTAAGTTCATTTATACTTACAATACTATTGACATACATGTTATCGTCTGAATCACTACTTGTTTCATCTTTTTTAATTATTTCCTTTACCCCTTTGGTTCGTCTACAACAATTTGAAAAATGACTTTCTCTCCCACATTTGTAACATCGCTTTCCGAATGCAGGGCATTCAGCATACCCATGGCTAGTGCTACATTTTGTGCATCTGAATTTATTACCATTTGTCTTTCTTCTTGTATTTAAATCTGACTTTTGTTCTTTCTGTTTATCCTTTTTACTTATTAAATCTACTTTATTTTTCTCACATCTTTTGTGTACACCTTCTAACTGCTTCTTTGTTGCTTCTAGACTTCTACAGTATTCTACTGCATCTTGTAATGTTATATTTTTTATATTTATAAGTTTTTCTTGTAATTTGTCATCGTTACCCAGGTAGCAGAGTGACGTGTTAAAGACGTTGAAAATTGGTCATTATTTACGTATATGAATGACGTGGAAAACACGTGATATACAGGGTCATAAGTCACAGACCAATGACGTCTTTTTTTACGTAAAAATTACGTTTTTTTTGACGTATTTAAAACATATAATTAAACATCCATTTTAGATTAAAAAATTGTATTTTTTTACTGTAAAAAACAAAATATCCTCGGAATTCATAAAAGAAATAATTACACAAATTATATTCAAATACAGGATGTCCAACAGTAGTTGACGATTTTTAAACTAAAATAACTTCGGATAAGATACGATAAAAGAGCAGTTTTGTCTGAATGCATTTTTTCCGGTTCCCACTATATTTTTCATTAAACACATGCACACGGAGTATCCCATGTAAAAATAAAAATTCGCAATGATTTCCGCTCTGTTTAACTGGAAGGACAAGTTACTTAAATTCATTTTTAGATTATAAAAGACGATTAGGTAGTCAAAACGGCACTCTTTCAAAGGTATTTCAGTTCAAAAATCTTCACAATATTGCAAGACACCTGTATAATTTATTAAACTAAAAATATAATAACATGTTGAGTTTTACTGAGAAGCTACAGGGGGGTAGCCACTAAGAATGAACCACCACTAGTCCTCCTCCATCTTCTTCACCAAAGTCTATCACTTTTTACATTATTATTAGTCCTGTTAAGAGATCGTGTTACGGGCTAAAATTTTTAGGCATTAAAATCTTGGGCCAAATTTTAAGTCTCCTAATAGAGTAATGTATTCCCAATTTATTTATAAAAAGGATACTACAAACCTTGTTTTAATAATAATCTCACTATTGTTTACTTAATTCTTCTTTTAATTAATTTTTCTACTTAAAGATGCCAACCCACTAACCAGATTTGGTACATATTGACTTAAAAAGGTTAAAGGCCTTTCTTGAATGTGACATTTGATGGATTGAATTCCTTCCTTACTTTTCTCTTCCTTTTTTGGTGATAAGATGATTGTATCATGTGCTAATAAAATCAACCAGTAACAGATTTAAATGCCTAAAAAAGAAATAAATGGTTAAAGTGTTTCTTAAATTGTATGGTAGAATACTGCACATCTTTTAAGGTGGATATATGAAACACTAACCTGTAGGAAATCACTCGTAAGGTCATCCAACGTCCTGGGTAAGTTTTTGTCTAACTTATGCTCGCTTTCTGTAACTGTTCTCTCCAACGTTGTATATATGTATATATTTTCTCTTCTAGACCCTCTTTTGTTACCCTTACATCAAGAAGGGGGCACAACAAGAACTTAATGATTTGAGCGTTCCCAATAAGTGCTACCATCTTGCTGTCTCATCGGTTTTATGTTTGCTCGTTCTATGCTACCACTGCTTTTTGGCTAACTTAAGACAGGATATAATCCATTCAAAGCCGCCTTCCTTCCATTTTTGATCCGGTAAACTATTGATCAGTGATACGGGCGTAGAGGACATCATACTAGTTCTAGAGTCTACTAACTAACAAGTAAGATCTTTCCATTTACTGAACTGTCTTCAAGTACTGAAAATAAAAGAAGCTAAATTATATGAATGACATTAGTCTTAGGGCTTACCTGGTTTTTAACTTTAAATTGTCGATAGTGTTTAGTATATTTGATAAACAGCTCATATTCATTATAGATCGTAACTTGGTATCAAATAAATTATTGTAAATCAAGAGCACGAGACTCCTATTGAACCTAAAAAGTAGGGTTAGAATTCTGAAAACGATTTATAACTTAATTAATTTGTATATTATATTAAACAGTAATAATAGATTTACCTGTGAACGATTAGTACTAATTGGCCAAGCATATTTGTAATAAATATTTCACTCGCACACGTGCACCCCATTTTAAAATATTTCATCATATAAATTTGACAGAACAATATTTTCTGACCTGTGTTTACTACTCCAGCAGCCGTGGATAAAAAGTACTGTTTTATTTTTTTTTTGTTCATCATATTTACTTTTTTTTACAACAAAACACGACAAAATGGCTTCTATTGCGCCGAAGCTTCGATACAAGCCAAGCAAAGGTGGACGCAGTGTTGCCAACGTCAAACGTCTAGTCTAAAATTATTGGAATATGACCATAAAATTATAAGATTCCAGGATAAACTATTAGAAAAAAATTGATATATTGATTTATTTGAAATTTTTATCTCTATCTAGATTAGCTACATTATAGGTTATCATTATCGATTTATCAGTTCGTAAGCAAGATTAAGAAAAATTAAGTTAGATTTCGATAATTATCAGGCCACTGGCAACACTGGGCCACTGATGTTTGCACCGCAAAAACCGTGATTTCTAATAAATTTCATTAGGAATTTATAAAGTCCTGTTTTCGTTATTGTCTATGTAATAATAATTGTTGGTTACATTTTAGTTTATTTTCTAATATATTATTCAATACATGGTTAAGGCTACGATTTCGCACGAAATCTTTCCGAGTAAAAATAACTTTTTTGTTTTAATTTTATTGGTAATGTTGGTGTGCACTGACTAGGTATAAACAAATTTCTAAAAAATATGATTTTATATATTTATTCGAAAACTAATACCAAAATTCGACGAATATATTACGTTTTTTTATGACGTCTTAAAAACGTCCACCTAACAACGTTTTTTTCACGTCATGTTTTGGCCCAAATTACGTCAGTTGACGAGAATACACCAATTTTCAACGTCTTTAACACGTCACTCTGCTACCTGGGTAATACCAAGTATTATTCTATCAACTAATATAGATTCCTCCTGAGTGTCATACTCACATGAGTGAATCAGTTTTTTAAGGTCCCCCAAAAAGTGATCGAATGGTTCCTCAGAATCCTGTAATCTGTTATTGAAAACAAACCTTTCATATGTCCGATTTTTTCTAGGAGCACAATGCTGTTTAAACTGTTCCACCACGTCATCATATTTATCTATGCTTTTAGGGGCTACAAATTTAAAGGTGTTGAAAACTTCGACGCCTTCCTCTCCAATAGTATTTAAAAACAGAGCTACTTTTATTTTGTCTGCCTTTGAATCTTTTTCTACTGCTATTAAGTATGTTTCAAAGTTCTGAAGGAACCTCTTTTAAAACTTTCACTTAGGTTTCCTTCAAATTTCATAGGTTCGGGTAGTCTACCTCCTTCAGCCATGATTACTATTATTTGGAGCTTCTTTCGGTTCTTTTATGACTGCGCCATGTATTAATATCTATTAATAATTGTTATTAATATTTAGAGATCTTTATTATTTAGAATCACGTGTAACTTACAATGATCAGTACAGTTCTTAACCTAACTATCTGTTCCCATGTAGACAACCAGTAATACATCAGTAATGTATTGTTGGCTGTCTAACTAATAATAAGTTATACTACAAATGGGGTATGGCGTTATTGACAGAGTGGCGTTATTACCTGAACTTACTTTAATTAAAACTTCACTAGGCGCTCTAGAAAATGGGTTAAGTTTTAAATTGGAAGATATAAATTAGTATGGAGTTTAATATATATGGATAATTCAAATAAACAATTTATTAAAACTTGTTGCACTTATATCAGAGAACGTCTGTTTATTTTCAAATGGATTAGATCAGATCCTATATGGTAGTCAACTAGTATTAGTTTTAGTTTAAATATTGTAGATTTAACGTGTCAGTGCATTATCTAATTTGGCAAACAAAAATTCGTTGATGGGTTATCTTTCTTCATACAAAGCTGTATAATGATTAAATTATATACACATTTTCCACAAAATCTTAATTTATTCCTTTTATTATTTTGATATTTTTAACACTTGTATTATATTTGATTATTTTGATAGTGTTGACGCCCAGTCACGACATGTGGAGCGAGGATGTTGAATTACTTGTAAAAACTTTAAGAGAATCAGTGAGCCATTTTGAACCACCTGGAGATGGCCACAAAACTATGAAAGTTAAAGATAATTCAAGCGAACAGTTAAATGGTAGTCAAAGTATCAAATCTCACGAAATTTCGTGCGAAATTGAAGATGTCATTAAGATTGACAAAACTACCGATGGTTTAAAGGAACATGAGAAAGTGTAGGTTTAAATCTATAGGTAAAGAAATACCCCAAGTCACAAATCTTTTTTATTCTTTTAAAGATCTGAAGAAACAAAGTTGTTAAAAAGGCAATACGCATCTAGGTTCGTAAATTTTAGAATAAATAGCAACTGTCGATATGAAATACCCAAGTCATCACATATCTATCTGCCCCACTTTGGGATGTCAACAATTATTAAATAAAAGACTGAGGATGGTGTACACACAAATGTAATGTGAAGAGTGGAAAGAGTGTATGTACTCTTTCCACTCTTCAATTATGCTTGTAATGTAATAATAAAAGATCCCGACTTATATCCGAATCTCCTCATCCTTTTCCCCGGTTAAATATATTTCTTACATTAAAATGTATCGATAAACAGAACCTTGGGTGAAATTGTTTATTTCAATGCTGTTATGCCATGGTCTTGTTTAGTTACTTTCAAACGTTACGGCTACAACTGTCGCATCTACTCTGGACGAAGTACTCTTCGCGACGTATCAACTGAAACTGAAACCTCCGTTGCTTCGAAGAACATTCTAGAAAGCCAGCGTCAACTCCGTCTCTCGAGCAACTGGAAATTTAGATTTTTCATCAATGTGATACGATATGGTCTAATGTTAACGTTTGTGCGTTACCTATAGAAGATCCGGGTTCAATTCCTGAGGGTATATAATATACTTTTTTTTACGAAATAAATGGAAGTTATTTCTTTTTTTTTAATACAAAGGCTAGATTTAGATAGACTTCTTTTAATAAAATAAATTAAAATACAAATTCATCAAATTAGACTCTTGTTTAGCGATATTATTTTCCAGCTCGTTAGTGCTGTTTACCAGATCCTAGGTACTATTGTTGTTTCTTGTTTTCTATTTAAACTATCTTTGTATTTGTGTATTTCTATTACTTCTAAGTTCAATATGGTCGATGTTACTAGTAATTCGGTGTTTTCAAAAATGATCCTATGTTCTCCGTCGGATAATATGTATTCGGCGACTACAGACTTTTCAATTTGTTCTAAACGTTTGTGTTTTGTTATTCGTTTGCTGATGCGTCTCCTTGTTTGTTCTACGTACACTTTTATATAAGTGTACGAAATTCTATAGACTCCTGCTGATGTAAGCGGATATCTGCCATCTTTTGCTTTTTTAGATAGTTTCCTATTTTCTTTGTTGGTTTTTAGATAGTGCTGATTTTCTTTTTCTTTAAGATTTTTCCAATTCGGTCAGTGATACCTTCTATGTACGATAGATAGACAGTTCCTAGATATTGTTCTTCAACAGGATTAATTTTTTCTCACTTGGGTACATAGCACGAGTTAAGGCTTCTGTATCCATTTGCTTGTAGTACTGTTGCCAGGTATTTTATTTCAGCGTTGACATATCTTGGTTCAGATACCCTATTTACTAAGGTGTTAATAACAGTCCGTATTTGTTTTGTTAGAGTATAGATCAGTGTCTGTTTTCTTTCTGTATACTATGTGGTCTAGTTTGTTTTCTAGAAAAGGAACTTGTCGGTTTTCTTCTATTTTCATGGTGAACAGGACTTTAGAATGAAAACTGCTTTAGGAAGTTCTTCAGGTCTTTTGTTCCATGACTCCAGACTATAAATATGTCATCTATCAGCACACGTTTTGGTTGTTTTCCAGCAGTGCGGATGGCTCTATCTTCAAACTTTTCCATGTAAAAATTGACCACAACTGGGCTGAGTGGACTTCCTATGGCGACTCCGTCAATTTGTTCATAGAATGTTTGGTTCCACTGAAAATATATTATTACGAGCGAGTGACGGAAAAGGTTAATGTGCTCTGTTTTTTTTTTGCCTAAATTAAGTGAGCGAAAAGTAGAAGCTTGAGACAAAAAAAAAAGTGACAACTTTAAGAGAAAAAAGCGGGGAAATTTTTTAGATAAAATGGGAAATTTGATAGTGAAAGATGACAAATTTAAGAGAAAAAGGAGGAGAAATTTTTTACAGAAAAGAGGGAAATTTGACAGTGAAAAGTGACAAATTTAAGAGAGAAACAAGGGGAAATTTGAGACCAAAAGTGGCAAAAGTGAGAAAAGAGTCCCAGGGGAAATTTGACAGAGAAAAATGACAAATTTAAAAGTGAAAAGAGGACAAATGTTTGAGAGAAAAGAGGGGAAATTTGTGGCGGCCAAAAAGTGACAGAAGTGTAGAAAATAGGGGAACTTTTAAATTTCCCCTATTTTTAAATGACAAATTTAAGAGATACTAAATTTTCAAGGAAAAAGATGGGAAATGTTCAAGGGAAAAGAGGGGAATTTGAAAGAGAAAAAAATGGGGGAAAACATATTTTAAAAGAACCTCGCTTCGCTCGGTTAATTAGTTTTTTGTTAGTTACTAACAGCAGTTTTTATTAGTATTTATCTAAACTCGGATGAAGCCAATTATTTGACTACTTCTTCAAGTGGACGTAAGATGATGCCCTTTAATTGTTCGATAAAGTGCGTAGAATCTCTGACGTACGATGTTGTTTTGCCCACGTGTGTTTGCAGAATTTCCGCCAGATGCTTATCCAGATTGTAAGTTGGTGATCATATGGCACTTGATATTGGTCTTAAAGATACATTATCTTTGTGAATTTTTGATATTCCATATAGTCTAGTTAGTATAGCTTCAGCTGCATATTTTTTTCTTTGTCTCCTTGCCGGCCTTGAAAGCCTTCATTCTTAGAAAACCTGTATATAAAATGCCACAACGTAATTGACTACTTTTTCCGGGCTATAATACCGATCTACCTAAACATATAAACTAGGTTTAGTAATTCGTCCTTATTATTTTTCCTAATCAATTAAATATAATAAGTGTAAGAAAAAAATGTGAGAAAAATCATGTGTAGGAAAAAAGGGACAAAAACAAAATTGAGAAAAAAACGTAGAAAAACAGAGGTAAAAACCGCTAAAAGGAAAAATAAAGAGGGGGAAACGGGGAGACATAGAAAATTGGGGGCCAAAAAGCGTGAGAAAAAACAATTGTAGGAAAAAAGGAGCAAAAAAAGTGTGAGAATGTGAGATAAAAAGGGACAAAAAACAAAAGCGAGAAAAAAAAGGTGAAAAACTGGAACAAAGAAAATTTCGGGCAAAATATGTAAGAAAATTGTAAAAAACAAGAGATGAAAAATTGGGACACAAAAGTATGAGAAAAAAAGGAACAAAAAACACAAATGAAAAAAAAACAGGGATAAACACCGCAAATAGAAATTAGGCTTTATTCAATTAAAAAAGTCAGAATTACGTTCGCGTTAGCAGGCACGTGACGACTTCAAACATACATTATCTCATGAACCATAAAAGATATCTCAAATCTATTTTCAAATATCCATTCAGCGTTAAATTTCACGTCGGAAAGCTATTTTTGAAACCGATAGTATCACTTCCGGTTCTGGTTTGTAAAATCAGTTTTGTAACCGGAAGTCATAAAAATCTGAAAATCCATTATTCAAGGTATGCTGAGTTTATTACCGTTGGCCGTGTGTCTCTATCTCTTTTCGTTTTTAAGTTAGGACAGACAAACAGAGCCGTATTATAAGACTTCTCTCTAAACTTTAGGGTTTAGAAGTCTAAAAACGTAAATAATTATATTGCGAACCCATTGGTAAGCGATTGATTTTTTAAATCTAATGATTGACACGATTTATTGTCAGTAGATAGAACGTCCTTTAACTTTAACAGTTCTGTATAACGACAATGACGTTTAGATTGTGACAATTTTACAAGAAATCAACTCGTTAAATTTTATTCTAAACGTCATCGCCTTTAGTTATTGAATCTTTAAAGTTAAAGGACGTTCTATCTACTGACAGTTAGAGTGGCAATAATTTATATTTTATCAAAAAAAAATTTAAATAAATAATTACATTATATCGAATTGTTTTATTATATGAAAGGCTCTAACTAAAAAGCATTAAATAATAATGATGTCATTATTCCATTACGTTAAAAAGTTAAATGATATTTAATGAAATTAGTACCCGCTTTTCACGGTGCAAGTTTGAAGCAACAGGTCCGTTCGCTGTGTCTACAATATTGTAAACCGGAGTAGATCGAGTAATACTGTTATAAAGTAAACTTTCGAAAACTTAAGAATTGAGTACAATTTAGTACATTATTTCTAAATTTCACTGCTGTAAAAGCTGTGTAAATATAAATCTACATTCTTTTATTTATTGACTTGGGGTATTTTCTAAATTATATACACCTTAATTATATTCCTTGCGTTCTAATATTCATTAATATGATTACCTTAATATTACTATTTAATGCAAAAATTAGATTATAGAATGTTTTTTTTTGTAAATATTAGAACACGTCCTTTAACATACTTAAATATAGTCCAAGAACCAGGTACTTTTTTTTGCAATTTAAGTTAATATAAAATAATATGTGAACCGTGCATAATACGAGAAAAATATGAGAGATCATTTTTGTAGCTAAGATCATTCTCTACAACTTTTATTTATAACTTTTTTCTGTATAATGCATAGGTTTTTATTGAAATAGTGAAATAAGGTGCTAAGTTTTTAAAAGCTTTTTCCCGTAAAATTTATAGTTTCGGAGCTATAGCTTTGCAAAACTTGCATATCGTAAATTTTTAGTAGAAAAGTGGCTCGTAGTGCGCAGAAAATATTTCATAGAGCATAAAACGCATAATAATATTAATAGGGATAATAATAATAATGGTAATAATGAGAATAAAAAGATGTAGAAAGGCATAAAAGCACTTAATTAATTCAAATTATTGTTTTAATATAAAAAATGAAATAAAACATTTATTAATTTAAAAAACGTGGTACGTTATTTCACTATGCAAGTCTGAGTTTGGAGCACTATGAATAAAAACCTATGCATTATACAAAAAAATGTTTGAAATAAAAGTTCTGTATGTTTTTATCTACAAAAATGAATTCTACTTTTTTTTGTTCTGGCTCTTGGGCTAATAGTTAAAGTTGGTAAGAAATTTTTTAGCAATAAAAATAAAATTTTGATGGTTTTATAAATCTGATATTTCCGTTTTAAAAATAATTTTATGTTCTTTTATCAGCGTGGCAAGTCCCGAATTAGAACCCAGCATAAAAAAAACAGAAACTACAGGTGCAAATCAAGAACCCAAACGTCGCTTTCATTTAGACAAATCGTCACTTAAACCTCAGGTAATGTCTACATTTATTAAATTTTATCTCAGCTTTGTAAGTCGGACAGACATGTAACTAATTCAGAACCTAAAGAGACTATGTCCTTTCCACGTTTAAGACGATAGTGAACAAAATGGCAGTGGATTAAAGTCTTTCCGAGTTAACCCTACCATTTTTACGACCAGAAATCACCCACAATTGTGGTTAACACGGATACGCAGTCTCATACCGACTAAAAATACGTCACCCTTCGTTTTTGAGGCTGCTGAACACGTTTTTGATGCTGGACCATCTCTTCGAAGCTAACCTAACCATTCATACTGCCAAAAAATACGGTTCTAGGACATCTGGACGTCACCGTTTCGACGTGACCATTTGGGCGTCAGGTAATAGAAAAATAATGATTAGTGGAGAGGATATGGTTAGCAAATGAAGAGGGTGTGTCGGTAATGTCAGAGTTGTCGGGTTATTAGACATTAACGTTGACATTGACATTGACATTGACTTGACAGTGACAGACTTTGTTCTTCTTCTTTTATTGTTCTTTTTCTATGTTCACCTTCCTAGTTACTAAGGTTGAGATTTGGTTCTCCTTGTCCTGTGCCTAATCTCACAATCCTTAAATTATTTTGTTAGTAATTTTTTTCACTACATTCATTTTGATTTACTGTATAATTTACCCTTCAGGTTTTGTTTTTGAGGTTGGGAACTCCCATTCACATCATGGTTCCTAAAAATATTTTTAATTTGTTAATTTTATGTTGGCTTGTCAGCTGTCATAATGTCAGTTGTCAACACCATTTTGTAGTGTCTTGGCGGTAAGTCTTAATGGTACTGTTACTACGCATTACAATTTTTATAGTGTCCTTAAATTGACCATAGTTGATAAACCATTGTCTTCTATCAATCTCGAGCTGCCCTCTGGGGTACATTCCCCCATCGTAGGAGTTCTTTCGTACCCCTACGTGGGATTCTTTACTGGCCCCCGTGCCTTCCTTTACATCATCGAATGCCTCTGTTGGCTGTTTTGGGTTAGATTTCTCCTGATCCCCTTTCCTTTTTATAAATTTCATTCAGACTTCATTTACGAGACAAACTTTGTGTCCTCATAATGTCTGGTTTCATTTTAATTTCGTATTTTAACATTTTAGTTTATAAGTACTATGTTTAGCTTAAAAATTTATGTTGTTAAAAATTTTTAACTTTTTAATCTTTTAACTTAAATTACACCCACCATTTACCCCATGTTGTTGATGGTAAGCCCCTTTTTTATTAATAATTTTTGTACCTGTTGTATTAACGAGCGCTATTGTAGGCCTGATGATGGCGGAAGCCGAAACTAGTTACCAATTTCACTTAAACAACTGTTTAGCAAATATATATTGTGGTACTGGACTTTTTGTGTTTCATTACTCAAAGTAATATATATTTATTGGTTGGATTTGTGCTGGTCTTGGATCCAATATAGACCTAGCTGCAATACCGCCACCCAAGGTAGACTACACCTCCAGAGCAGTGCGATTCAATTATTAAATAATAAAAATAACACCAAGTTAAAGAAAAGCTTCGTTTTTAAATATTCATAAAATTATATTTACAACTGTGTACATTCAAGACTCAGACGGAGGAAGAAGGGTACGACGGGTTCGAACGTTGAAGCGGTAATTACAGGGTCACATGCATTACGGGATTTCATGGCTAAGGCAGGAATATATCAAAGCTTTAATGGAGTTTCGTTTCCTGTGGGGCACTTCTCTTCTTCTCTATTCGGTTGTGGTAATATGATTAACGGTGCTGACACAACTGAGTGATGTATCAGTAAGATATTCGACTCTTTTCTTCCCCACTCCTGCTAAAACCTTACTATGGAATCTACAGGGAATGCTTTGATTACGGACAAGAGTGGAAGTATAATATAGAGCTTTTATCTACGGTGCGAAATTAAATTTATATATCTAGGTAGGAAAGGTATTGACCCCATTTAATAAGTACAGGTAGGAAGGGCACGCGCCAATTCGTAACTTTTGATCCCTGTCATTCATACAATAAAACTTAGACCGGTGAATTCGTAACTTTTTACAGTTGAATTCGTAACCTATAATATAAACAAATATGTAGCTAATATTATGATAATATAAACATCGAAACGTTTTTCTTTTGGTTGAAGATAAAAAAAAATAATTTGTAATATAATTACAAATATTGCAAAATATCAATATATCATACACAATGAAAGTAAAAAATATATTGATATTTGGGATAGATGAAACCTACACCAATTTTTTTTGAAAATGGCAAAGAGGGCTCAACGGATTTGTGAATACCTATTTCGAAATCAGCAATGAGTGTACTTGGACGAAGGGAAAAATTTATATGTTGGGATATTGTGGTAAGTTTGTTTAAAACAACTTCATATGTGGAAGACAACTTATCGGGTAGAAGCAGAAAATAGGAGGAATGTAATGTACATTTTTGAGACAGTGGATAGAAAATAGCTGATGAAAATACTTCACCCAAAAGGTGATAGTACCATCCATGTAGAATGTTTCATATTTTTACATGGTCTAAGGGATAGAGCGAACTGTTAAAAACTCTACTTACTTTTATACTAATTTTTTACTTCTCTTTTCTAAAATTTGTTTACATGTACAGGGGTTGATCCCAAATATTTTTAAATGTACCGGGGTGGACCCCAAATATTTTTATATACCATTTTTTCTTTCTTTCTCAAAACTAAAATATTTTTACAGATGCAGGGGTCGACGACATTATTGATTCTACTCAAAATTGATATAATGGTATAATGGGGAATTTAAAATTTTTCTCTATTTTTCCCCATTTTTCCCCTAATTTTTGTGATGAAAAATGTTAAGATTTTTAAAATTCGGTTGTGTCGCCCCAAAACTTTCCCGACGGTATCCACGATTACTTTTCAGATATTTAATGTTATAGTTTCAAATTTTGCCATTTTTTTTATTTTGACAGGTGACAGCTGAAGAAATAAGTTTGATTGTTCTCTATCATATATGTAATACTCCTATATCGCCAAAGTCCTATCTTTGCCTGTAGAAACAAAGTGTTCCGACAGAAGAAGATGCAAGATCGGGGGAAAAAGGAACGTAGAGAAAAAGGAAAGTTAAGTAAACGTAGGCGATTTTCACTTTTGAAAATTGTTCTACAAATGGTAAATGCATATATCATAACTTTCTTTATTTATACGTTTTTATTACAATATATCTTCTGCTGAATATATAAAAATAACAATAAATAAATTTCCATACAGCTGTGACACTTCTCTCTCGAGCTGGCGATATAGGAGTATTACATATATGTTCTGAATAGAGTTTTTCAAGGGCTTTCAAATGACATATTGCAAGTCAAATTATGTGACAGGACCCAAACCCATATGCCAAATTTCAGCTCAATCAGATTAAACGTGTGGCCTTTATCGTAGAAGAATACACACAGACAGACAGACAGGCTTCCATCTGGAAATGGTCTTAATCATCTCAGGTGACCTCAAAATGGATATTTCCATCTTTATCTCGAAAAATTTTTTTTTGCTCGTTCACAATACTTTGCCTTCTCGGAGGTGGGTCGGGAAAGTAAAAAAGAAACAATAAATTTTATAATTACTGAACTTTGACTTTTTTTCTGTGTATGTCTGTCTGTCTGTCTGTCTGAAAAGAAAAATACGGAAATGTAGCACTAAAATAGCTCAATAAGTATTATTTGAAGTATTTTTCCGAAATTTGTTGAAAAAGTTGGGAAAAAAAAATTAAAATAAAAAGAAGAAATTTTTGAAAATAAAATGCCGAAAATCTCGGAAATGAGGGGGAATATTGAAAAATGTCAAGAGTACTTTTTTGCTTGTACTTGAACGGGTCCTTGGAAATGAAATGTTTTGAAAAATAGAGAAAAAAATATCAGAAAAAAATAGTGAAAAATTGAGAAAATATTGAAAAAGATGGAAAAAATAACGAAAAATATGAAAAATATGAAAAAAAATAATGAAAAATATGGAAAAAAAATAACGGAAAATTTGGAAAAAAATAATGAAAAATATGGAAAAAATAATGAAGAATATGGAAAAAATATGGCAAAAAATAATGAAAAATATGAAAAAAAATAATTAAAAATATGGAAAAAAATAGTGAAAACTACGGAAAAAAATAATGAAAAATATGGAAAAAATAATTAAAAATATGGAAAAAAATAATGAAAAATATGAAAAAAAATGAAAAATATGGAGAAAAAAAATGAAAAATATGGATAAACAATGAATAATATGGATAATCATAATGAAAAATATGGAAAAAATAAAGAAAAATAGGAAAAAAAATAATAAAAAATATGAAAAAAATAATAAAAATTATGGATAAAAATAATGAAAAATATGGAAAAAAATTATAAAAAATGGAGAAATAAATGAAAAAAAAAATATGGAAAAAAAATTGAAAAATATGGAAAAAAAATAATGAAAAATAAGGAAAAAAATTATGAAAAATATGAAAAAAAAATACTGAAAAATATGGAAAAAAATAATGATAAATATGGAAAAAAATAATTAAAATAGGGAAAAAATAATAAAAATAGGAAAAGAGAGAGAGAACGAGGGAAAGAGATATTAAATCACATAAGGAAAGTTCTCCCGACCGCACAAACTTTTTTTTGTAAGTCTTAAGTAGATGAGTATAGGTAAAGGTAAAAAAATAGCAAAAATATAAGCATAGTGCTTTTTCTACACGACGACGTTTCAACATGTGAGCAGAATATGTCTATGCGGAAGAAACGGAGCAGGGTGGGGGTTCGTAGGCATCGCATTTACTACACCCTTGTGGTTAGTTACTTGTTTAAGTTACAGGCAGCTAATTATTGCTGTAACATTAGACTCATTAATATAGACAGATACAAAAAATTTCATAAAGAAATATAACACCATGTAACTTCCGACAAACATTTTAAGTTGGAATTGCAACCAAAAATAATTATGTTATAGTCTATTCAAAACAAAAACCGTTTCACGTCATCGATTTTATGATTTTCAATAAGAAAAAATATCTTTTCGGACGTTTTATTTAGAAACGATTTCTTTAAAAGCCACAATTAGTGACGTTCGTACATGAAACAAATTTTGCGTGCTCTATTTGGTACTAGCACTGCCGTCTTATTATTTCGTCTACGATGACGTGCAACGGTTTTTGTTTTGAATAGACTATGAATAGTGTTGTTGTCGAGTAAGAAAGAATATCCACGATCGGTCAGAAGATTTAATGTACCAATTGTATCATATTATGATACTTTTTGGCATTTTTGAGTTTTGTACCTTTCGAATAGAGAAAGGATTAAATTCGGATTACAGTTATGAATTACCTGCGCTGGAACCGAGGTGCGTCCAGCGGTCAGTAAAATGTCTTAGATGCGTCTCTCAAATAAAATTTCATAACCCTGATGCGTCCGATGGTTCCAAAAGGGTCAGCCAAGGTGCGTCCTATGGTTGGAAACTGATCTTACTTATATGTTTAGAAAATACTGTTCAGGGTATTTGAATTTCTAAGAAAATCGAAAAAGTTGGTTAAAAAAAATCAAACTCTTGGCCTGACATCCGAATACAAAAAAACCTGATTCGGAATTAGGTAATTTTTTTAAATTATTTTTTGGCTTACCATTTTTGGATCCGTCTGAAATTGACGACTGTTTTACAGATGATTTAATGAAAGTTCAACCGCAAGACGAGCGGGTCCAAACTTTTTGTGATTATTTTTTAAACAATTATCTGAAACAAACTTCCCCCTTTCGTCCCCAAATTTGGAAAAAATTTTCCAATTCCATAATGCGAACGACAAATAGTTGTGAGTCATTTCATTCTTAATTTAATGCAATGTTTTATACTTCTCGACCAAATTTGCATCAGTTCTTAGAAGCTATCAAAAATGGTCAATGCGAAGTATACATAAAACTGCGTAGCAATAACATAAAAAGAAGGGAAGTTTTGGAAAAGGAGCAGTTTCTACAGGAGAAAATGATTTAATACAAAAATGGCACACTAAATAGATTTGAGTTTGTGAAAATTATATTACAAAATTTTTTACCAAAAAATAGTTTATAATACATTTAATTTTTTATTTACATCCATACATTTTTTGTACATTTATTTTTAGTTTCTAGTTATACGTATTGTACATTAATGTATATATGTAGGTATACCTAATACATCTTGTTTTGTTATTGTTAGATACATAGGTAGGTAAATTTTATGCTGTCTGTCTTTTGATAATTTGAAACCTACTACTTTGATAATTATGTATCTTTTATATTGAAAACAAGTGTTTTATTTCAATGTCCAATTGTTCATTTTTATACGACGTTAGACAAACGGATAGACGGACGCACCTCGGCTTTTCTTCGGTTTTATCTTTACGACCGCGGGACGCGCCTGGGCAGGTAAAGGGTCATTTTACTAACCACCGGACGCAACTCGGATGCAGCCATTAACCGGTGGTCGAAGGGTCTTAGCAAAATTACCTGAGTATAGTGGTTAAAAGTTGGCCTGTAATTAGGATTAAGGATTTAAAAAGTTATGAATTCACAGGGACCCGGTACGACTTAATCTTTATTTTACGACTCGTGAGAGATCCGACTTTCTTTTCCCCACTTTAATTGACATCTTGCGCCTATCTCACTGTTGGATCTGGAAGGAATGATCCGATTATTATGCCAAAAGTAATATGCAGCAATTTCTTTTAAATTCCTTAATTAACACTTATACAAGTCACGAAAACAAATAATAAGGATGGAATTATCACCTGACAACTATTGGGTAGAATATGAAATATTTTCCTTTATTTGGTTCATCGTGTTTATACCTTTACACACCCATTGGAAATACTTGTGACTTCTTGACCTTTTTTTATTTTCTGGTCTCTTTCAATTTGCTTTTCATAATTAATACCTTTTTATATTTTTTATGAAGTCCCATGCAGAATATCCAACTATAGATGCCACTAAACTCGG
Organism: Neocrepidodera transversa; assembly: GCA_963243735.1. Taxonomy (NCBI): domain Eukaryota; kingdom Metazoa; phylum Arthropoda; class Insecta; order Coleoptera; family Chrysomelidae; genus Neocrepidodera; species Neocrepidodera transversa. The sequence goes on along the minus strand of OY725342.1, from coordinate 24,361,026 downwards.
TGGTACGGAATATAACCCCTGTATCTTGGGTACTACTAGTTCCTTGGAGATAATTATGAAAAAAGGCATCGTCAAACCGATAAAACCAAAAGGACAAGATGAGGAATCCGAAGCTGGAACTGTAGAAATGCAAAAAATTGTATCCTCAGATCATGTAATCAGAAGATCGCTTACCTATTGTAAGATATAAAGACTTGTAATGTTTTTGTTTCAAGGTTTTGTTTCTTTTAAAGCATGTGAAAGTATACTGAAGCATGTAGCTCGACCGGTATATACAGAAAAAGAAATGCATGTTTCTTCAAAAGTGTCAATAGCAACAATGGATAAGTCTCCGTCTAAGCTTGCGGCTACGAGAGATTCTGTGACGTACTTGAAAGAATCAAGGTGAGAAAATATAGTTAATTAGGTAGGTAGTACCTGAATACCTGTATTTAGCATTTAAAAGTAATTCTTAAAATGTTGGAAATTGGCTTTCGGTGAATATGCTCGATTTTTTTTATATCTTGTACAGTATAATAATTCCTATACACATCAACGATATACAGGAGACCAAAGTTTTTCAGTGAATTCCAAAAATTACATATTTTGTATATTATTTTTTTACAAATTTTCTAAATTTTGCAAGTTTTTTAGATTTTGCAAAATTTTCTTAATATTGCAAGATTTTTCCGATTTTAAGTCATTCCAGATTTTAGAATTTTGCCAGTTTTTCGAGGTTTTGCAAGTATTTCCAGATTATGCGTATTTTTACAAAAGCAATATTTTAAAAACTTTGAATTTTTTACATATTTTATTACTATTCCTTGAATTTGGACTATATTTTCCAGATTTTGCATATATTTCAGATTTTTCCAGTTTTCTAAATTTTGCTTTTATTTTTTACAACATTTTTTTGATTTTTTCTATTTTATTTATAAAAGAATTTGAAATTTTCCTCAGATTTAATTTCTTTTCCAGATGTTGTGAGTTATCTAAACTTTATATGTTTTTTAAATTTTACAAATTTTCTAGATTTTCCAGTTTTATAAGTTATTCCAGTTTTTGGACGGTGTTCCATAGATTTTACAAAATCCAGATTTTACAAAATCCAGATTTTGCATATGTTCCATATTTTGCATATTTTTGAGAATTTGCATATTTTTCGAGTCTTCGAAAGTATATTATTAAAAATTGAGCGGTGGAATTTCATTCATTTACAGATATTTCGCAGGATACTAATATTAGTTCCCATTGATGATGTTGGCATTTGCTGAATCAGCCTGATATATTATACAGGGTGTTTCATTGGGAAAGTGACATACGTTAACTGCGGATAGGGGACACCTAGGCGATCTCAAAAACCCCATACTTAATGGGTCTAACTACTTCAATAACCAAGATACAGGGTGTTTTATCTGTTTTTTCAATTTCTTGCATGGTTCATAACTTTCTAACCACACTGTATATTTTCATGATATTTGGCGGGCATATTTTGTTTAAAGTGCCCTATCGATCGATAAATTTACATTAGAAGAAATCCAGGTCCGGATTAAAAAAAATATTATAAAATATTCCGACCCAAAAACAACACCCTGTATATCAGATTTTTCTAAAATAGATTCGGTATTTGCAAAGAGCACGAAAAAATTAATTTAGTGATATACTCCGCATTTTCGGCAAAATGTTTTTTTTTGTAAAATTTTGAGTTGGAATTCTGAATTGGTGTGAATTGTGAAAGCCCAAAATTGAAAACTAATTTCTTTTTAATGTGTTTTTGCTTTCTTACGATTTCTTAAGATTTTTTACAATATGATATTTCAACCCCTTCTAGTTTCACCCCCGTAGGTCGGATAAAAAAAGTTTTATACAAATTGTATTTGAAAAATGTTAATCCATAATGGTTTTACTTTGTTGTCATTAATTTTTAGGTGTTTCTTATAATTTTTGTTGTTTTTCATTAATTAAAATCGGATAAAATGGCTTACATGTCCCTATCTTAACATTTTGAGTTTCACTTGGGGGCATAAGAAGAAAGTGTATACAGGCTGATCTAAATTTGTGTACTTTTGATCTCCCAGTATACATTATGTTTTTGTACCATCAAGTAGAACTTAAAAAGTTAAGATAGGGACATTTAAGCCGTTTTATCCGATTTTATGTCGTTTGGCCATTTAAAGTTGGAAAAATGCGATTTTCAATTGTCTATAACTTCAAAACTAATCAGTTTACATTTAAAGTGTAATAGGTTTTTGAAATCAGCTTTTCAGGACAAATCTAAAAATGTAAGAAAATATAGGGTGTTCTATTTAAAATAACAAAGTTGATGTTCACTTCCGGTATAACCGGAAGTAGCTGGTTGCTCTAAATATTTTGGATCGATTGGGCATCCCCGAAAATCTCATATCTGAAATATTCTGATTTGAATTCTGCCTACTTCTCCAGAAACCTCTAATTAGCCCTCTAAAAGAATCACCCTGTATTATTTTTGAATTATACACCATTTTAACCTTTTAAAATTTAACAATGCTTTGGATTGGCACCAGACACCATTTTGTCAAATTTATATAAAAACGCTGAGTAGAGAAAACTTGTCAACAGCGCATTTCCCCAAATTAAAAATGTTGTATTAAAATTTACCTGATGGTGCCATTTGAATCTACTGAGGCCCAAAATCCCGATGCTCATTTTTTTTCCACAACAAATTTCCACTAAACCAGTTTTACCAAATCGATAATAATGTTTTCGATTAAAACATATTAAAACGACATTCGACAAAATTGTTTTCGGTTGAAATTCCATTCGATAAAATGGTTTTCGATCAAAATGTTTTCGATTAAAGGATCTTTCGATAAAAATGTCAGTCAAAATTTCAATTTTCGATTAAAATGTCTTCGAAAATAGTTATTTGTTTAACTAGGCAGAGAAGTAACATTCATTGCCGAGGCAAAGCCGAGGCAATGAAACTAGAGGGCAGTAAATTTTTTCTCCGATTGTTTGTACAGTGTGATTAAAAAAACAAATTAAAATGAAAACTCTTTTATAACGGATACAACTCACAATTTTTAATATTTTTTTCTAATCGTATGTTATAGGTAATAATTAAATCGTATTTTCTAATTATTATTGTCGATTAGACCTTAAATTGTATACATCATAATATCTACCGAAAAATAAGACACCACTGTTACATTCAATTTGCTTCAATTTTCTTTATCAATTGATTGTCCATAAGATAGAGCTTAGTGGATTCCATGTGCCTGCTCAAATCACATTGTCATTGCCGTTGCTAAGTAAAGTCTGGGTTGTTATGTACCTTTTCTGAATTGTTTAGTTGAAAATCGCCATTTTTTATCCGTTTATCTTAAAATTAGTTGTTTGGTTAAGTGGTTAATCTGTGATTAGAGAGATAAAATTATTTTTTTAATGCCTAGGCATAAAAAATCAGTTTTACTTCCTAGGCAGTAAAAGTTTTACTTCTATGATCGATAAATGTCATTAAAACTGACGTTTAATGTCAATCGGAGAAAAAAATGTTTTCGAGAAGCGTGTTTTCAATGCGCTCGTTCGTCTAAGCGTTCGTTCATTCATTTTTACGTCTGTCAGTCTATTCGTTAGTTTGTCCATCTAAGTGTTCGTTTGTCGGTCTGAGCATTCGTTCTCCTGTGCGTCTGTCTCTCAGATAAAGAAACTACTTGATATGTCATTTACAAAATTTAAGCCAACATCTAGCCCTCTCTCTCTCGGCAAAGTTTGTGGGCGAGGGACGTGAGACGCGCAGAAAAAAAAATAATAATAATAATAATAAATTGCCTTTATTAGTATCTTATAAATTACAATACCTTATTACATACAAGAGGCGAAGTCTAGCCATAGGCTACTCAAACTTAACCTCTATAACAAATTTGAAATAGCAAAACTAATTTTTATAATAATAAAATAAAGTTAACAATATCGTAACAACAATAATTCTCTTAATTTAAATTAATTATATAACGGATAATTTAATTTAGTGACCATCAAGCAAACGTGCTTTTTGAGCTTTGATTAAATTTGACTTGTTATTTCTTTTAAAAAAATGTAAAGTACGTGTTTTCAAATTAGTTGGTATGGAATTATATATTACAACTGCATTATATGAAAAGTATTTCGTGCAGAGGACGAAATCAACAATAAAAATTGACGTGATTTTAGCAAAAAATAGAAAAATAAAATTAGGTATTTTACATGTTATTAATATATCACATTTGAATTAAATATGTGAGAAGTTATATAATTTCGAAAAAGTTCTATTTTCTGTAATACTGATAAATATTAACATTAAAACATAGCAAATGCTTGTAAATTTATATTAAATGTACGTTTTCATTAATGGAATCAAATAAATAATATTTTTTATTGCTTCTAAAACCTTATTTACAGTAAGGAGTACATCGTCGGTCTAAAGCACATTTATTGTAACTCCAAATTTAACGTTTTGAGGATTTTGGTACCAATCAATTTGCATTTTTGCCTTTTTTATTGGGCACAATACTTTGTAGCTCCGACTCCCACCACAATAGAATTAATTCAAATTTAAAATTGAGAATTAAGGCATTTAATTACATTTCCTAGAGCACATTTGTTGTAAGCACCATATGATATTTGCGCTCTTCAGAAATTACCTACTTAATTCACAAATATTGTATCTCCATGTTATGCACCATACAATATTTGTGTCCGTCAGAAATTACCTAACAAAATTCACAATCATTGTACCTATCTCCCATTTTTACCATAACCTCTGAAGCAGAGCGTAATATAGAGAAAAGACGATGAAAATATAAGCTCATAGCCGATCCAGCCAATTGGAAAAAACCTACGTAAGAGAAAGCGTGCATTGGGCCAAGAGTTTGTGAGTAGGAAAGGTATCAAGTTTCAGCTAGCCAGTATACTTAAATTGCTATTTATGCAATTTTAAATGCTCCGTACATATTATTGAAGAGAGGCAACTAGCACTGTTCCATGAATATTGGAGTTTAGGTGACCCCATAAAACAAATACTATGTATTACGTCAGTTGTTTCCGAAACGGGAAGTGGAACGTCATAGTCCGAAAACTGGTATTAAAAAAGCCAAGAATAAGACAGGAAAATATTTTTTAGTACATGCTTTCTAAGAAAAACGAAGGGTCTGTTTAAAATTTTTTTGTGCGTCATTCTCAAATTCTTTCCAAATTATTGATTCTGCTTTAACTCACAGATGACTAAGTGACACATATACTGGGATAGACAAATGCAAGGATCGACCAGCTAATGCTTCTAGTGCTGATGCAGTTTTGAAATTGAAAGAACACATCGACAGTACCATTATTGTTGGAAAAATTCCAAGAAGTTTATCTAAATATGTCAATTATGTTTCGATTTTATCGAGATGAGTTTTGAGCAAGAAATAAAATCGTCCCCATATACAGAGGAATACTTAATCGCTATGATCCCCCTTTAGGGTTTCATGTTCCAAAAAAAGACCAATGTACGAAGTGCAATGTTTATTATACCGCTTCAGATAAAAGCAGTCTTCAAGCTAAATGGGACTTGCATAAAAAATGAGTAGAGGAAATGGAAATGAAAGAAATTGATAAAAATAACGGATTAGGTGATAATAATCCTTCAAAAAATCGCATGTAAATTTATTTGTTTTACATATAAGGAGATACGATGATTGCTCTTTAAAATTTAGGGTACACATATTGTATCTCCGCTTCTATTTTTAAAAATGTTTAAAAAAATGCTCATTTAGTCTTGAAAAACTGGTTAATATCAATAAACATCATAAGTAAGCCTTGTTATTCAGTCCATACATGAATTTAAAGCATAATTCTACTTTATTTAATGTGAACACCTCTCTGAACTTTAAATTTGCGATTACCAAAAAATAGATTTTTGGAGATACAATAAGCGCGCTTTAGACCGACGACATGCGAATAACAAAAAATAAATGTGAATGGTACATAACATAAAAAAGAAAGGAAGCAAAATAAAAAATTATCAAATTTTATCAAATTATATTGATCCAAATTCAGAGCATTACACACGTACTCGTCTTGATTCATTAACAGGGAACCTATAATAATGAAAATATATTATAAATTATTCAAAAACTACTTTCCTAACTTACTCGTGATGTGTAAGATTGATTATCTAATGGTTTGAGAAAAGCACCACATTTTTCACATTTCTTTCTCATGCTTACCAACCTCTCAAGAAAATCACTTAAAATAGTTCAAAATGTTTACAAAAATATTTAGTACGACCCATAACACTACAAAAATAACACAAATCAAATCACAAACTGTAAACTATTTAATGTATGATTTTAAATTATCCTGCTAGAAAGTACGCTCATGGAATTTCTAGAGGACGATGTCAACAAAAGTAAACTAGATGTTGGCTTAAAAAAAGGATAGAATGCCCTCTCTATATATATTTACTCTGAGGTCTGTCTATCTAAGCATTCTTTCGTTCGTTTGTCTGTCCGTCTGTCATTTGTCTATCTGCCCAGTCATCGGTTATTTATCCCTCTGTCATTTGTCCATCTGCCATTCCTTCGCCTTTAGTGGTTTATTATTCTCTACTCCCATCTCCACCTCCGTCTCACACACCCATCTCTCAGGCATCTCCCGCTAATCACCGCCATCTTGAAAAGTGTTAAAAGTTGTCCCCTATCTAATATAGACCCTGTATATTATATATCTACAAAGTGAACATTAATCATGATCGATCAAGTGTGTTCTTGAGTTCTTGAGTTATCCGGAATTACAGGTATTTGGATACATGATTGCAAATAATATTAATAATGTTAGTGACATCGATTGAGCACTAACCTTACATTATTTTAAGAAAAGTGTTTTAAATTTAATAAATTTTAGTACATAACTCTGTTTTCCTTGAATTTACGATAAAGGAATTTAATGGTGTTAAATTTGATTTAACTTGATTATTAAATTAAATTATTTCTTATATCTTGTATACTATAGATATCCTTGTAATTAGATTATAAACCTGTTGGGATATTAAATAAATACATAAATATCACTAAGCAGGACAAGTGCGGTTTCATAAGAAATAGAATACCTTGTATATAATTTGTAAGTCTGATTTAGTAGATGCCAACATCATCTGTAAATGATTGAAATTCCACCTCTGATTTTTTTGGAAATCACTGAAAAACTTGCAATCACCCTTGTATACCTTTGGTGTGTACAGGAATTATTATACTCAATAGTGTATTTGTATCGGCGAGATGAATAATCGATGCATAGTTGATTCTGTTTGTATGTTCGAAAAAGTGTCGTCACAATGGCCATTTGAAATATTGGAAAATTTAACTTTAGCACCCTGTAGAATCTAAACCGTTGAATTTAGGGCATAATGGCGAATTTACATGGGGATAGTAGCTAAAGCAAGTAACTAAAGCAAGTTACTAAATTTAGCTGCTGGCACTGTGTTAACGTCTGATTTAGTACTTGAACCAGTCACTAATTTAGTGGAAATTTTAGTCAAGTAAATAGGATGTGTTTCTATTTACTGTAGCAAGTAGGTACCCCCACTACATGATTTGTGTACTAAATTTCACACGTATAGACAAATCTTTTTTAGTATAGTGGTTTAGTTGTGGTGTATGTTGTTTAATTGGAATGAAGACACAACAATAAAAAAAATGCAGGAATATCGCTTAAGGGAATGTTTATGGAATACAAAAAGTGTTATTAATAAAAAGAGGAATGTCCGCGAAGCAGCTGTTCAAGAAATTAAAGAAATAATGGACATCGAAGGATTTGGAGTGGCTGAAATTAAAAATAAAATAAAGGTACTACGGTCAACATACTCACAAGAATTAAAGAAAATTAAACACTCCAAAAAATCTGGAGTTGGGACAAATAGCATGTATGTGCCTCACGTAAAGTGGTTCCAAGAAATGCACGCCTTTTTACATTGTTTGGACAATAAAAGACCTACACAGGATAATTTACCGGTAAGTTTATTTAATATTTTAAGTTTTAGTTCTCATATTTATAATGTGAATTAATATATCATTTGGTCCTGCCACGGTACGGCTCCCTCTCTCAAAAAATACTGAGAAAGGTTGTCTCTGCGTTGTCTTGCGCACCTTGAAGCATGATTACTTGCAGTTCTAGAGATGGAGCGAGGAAAATTTTTAATTTCATTCCTCCAGGATCCTGGCACAATAGTTCTATTATCAATATTTTCTTCATCTACAGATCCTCTTAACATATAGTGATTTGTAGAAGTTATTCTCAACCAGTTGTGTATTGCACAGCTTGTTCTAATAATTTTGTCAGTTGTACATGGTAAACAAGCGATAGGTTTTTCAGAAACACGAAATCTGCTCACAAGAATTTAGAATGCATTTTCCACTATACGACGTGCTCTAGATAACCGATAATTGAAAATTTTTTGGTCTTTGGAAAATAACGTCCGTGAATACGGTTTTAACAGATACGTCTTTAGAGGAAAAGCATCATCGGCCACTAGGAAGCCGTCGGGTGGAAGTAGACCATTTTCTAAGGCTTCAAATAATGAGGAATGTTGAAAGACCCCACCATCTGATTGTCTGCCATTGCAACCGACGTTTATGTAGGAAAAGCAATAATTGTCATTAACAACGGCCAACATAATAATGCTGTTAGAACCTTTGTAATTAAAATAATCACTACCACAATTTGCAGGTGCTCTGATATCGAAATGCTTGCCATCAAATGCTCCGTAACAGTCGGGAAAGTTCCATCTTTGGCGAAAACCCATTTCAATTTTTTTCCATTCGCTATGATTCTCAGGCATCTATAAATTCCAAATACAATTATTGTCAGTATAGTTAAATATGAAAACATGCAGTGATGGAATAAAATTATTTTTGACCATATTTTATAAAATTATAAGTATCATTTAGATTAAAAATTGACGTACCCGATCTTTTTTTATAATTTTCTTAAATATGGTCAAAATTAATTTTATTCCATTAAGTGTACTTTTATGCATGCTAGGAGGAATAACATTAAGTGATACTCTCGACTAGTTTTGATACATCTGTTTTAACTTTTTTCCAGAAAGAAACTTCAACAAAAAAATGTTGTATCAGACTTAAGTGACCACGAAACGCCCATACTCGACGTTGAAAATAACCAGTCACCACCAAGACTATTAAATAGTGATCATGTAATAGCAACAACCCCTAGGTTTGAGGCCCCACCACCATCGAAACGAAAGAAATCCAATATACAACAGGTTTCAGCAGCCCTAAGGGATTTGAAGCAAATTGCGAGCGACGTTACTAAAGAACCTCCTATGGAAAATGAATTTGTAATTTTTGGCCACAGTGTAACAGCATAATTACAAAAGTTAACAACAGTCAATGCTTTAGTAGCACAGGAACAAATACAATCTCTTTTAACGCAATTTAGAATACGCGAATTACAAAGCGTTTCTGCCACAGCACCCGCGCCAAGAATTCACATGGTTCAGGATTATACTTTTACACCAATGTCTTGCCAGTCACCTTGATCATATTAAGACATTAACGACGCTCAGTTGTCTTCCACATCATACCATCAGGCTACAGAAATAAGCAAAGACAAAAATATTGATTATTCCAACATTTTGTCCCAAGCTTTGTCAGATGTTCGGTATAATAAGTAGTGTACTTTTTTACCCAAATAACTATAATAATTATTACAATAAAAAAAGCAAATAATACAAGTATTTTTTATAACCTTGATATATTTCTGTAGAGCTACATAAATGGCATCACATACTTCGGCAATAAACTTCGAAATGACTGGTCTGGAAATTCGAAATTGTCTTTGCAAAGTTCTAAAGCTATTTCCAGTTACTAAATACGATAAAGTTATTTCTAATTTTACTCTGGCCGGAATAGCTTCTCTCATGAGGGTGTCAGACTTTGTTATAGAAGGACCAACCATATGCAACAGTTGGTCAAACTGTTGCTTGGACATTCTCATGCAATTTCTATATTCCTCCAGGTCTTCATTAGCCAGTTCCTTCAGCAACATAGAAGAAAATCCATAAGTATTTCTACGAGCTAACCATTTTCTGATCCATATTCGCTTTTTTTTGTTTTGTTCACGTTCTATTATTTCACTAATTTCTTCGCATAACAAAACTACACATTCTTTTACAACCGATCTAAAACGATGTCGTTCAATTAGCGCCATTTTAATTAAGCTACTAAACAGTACGAGCTAAAATACCGTGTGAACAGATACTAAACGGTAACTAACTAAATTTAAGTAACTTGCTTTAGTTACTTGCTTTAGCTACTATCCCCATGTAAATTCGGCATTAGCCTAAGTTCTACAATATATAAAAATAGAGCAACTTCACAGAAAACCAATTTCTGATTGTTGCGGTTTTGATTGTTATACATGATTTATGTGTTAGAATTCCGATCGGATTACAAAAATTTTAGGCAAGCCCTTTTGCAACCTTCTGAAGTGAAGCCAGATTCAAAACCCATCCATCATCATCCTCCTTTCCAAATGAAAGCGGATTATTGTTGCGATAAATGTTTGAAGCAACGTGCCTATGATCGCGATCCACGTCTTATAAGGTACAAGCGATATTCTGTAGATTCGCAAAAACCGACCCGCTCTCAAGAAAAAATATTAAAGAAAATTTTGGAATACGATTCGAATGAGCTAGATACTACTATGGATGAATTTTGCCCAGAAAAGTTGAATAAAATGTACCAACCACCAAAAGTACCAGGTAACAATTATTTTTATATAAAAATACATAACAAATAGCCGTATTCTTTGCAATCCTTGATTATTTGCCTTCGTAAATCATAATTGTTATTTACGTAACTAGATCTGAAATTAATATTTTATGGGACAAGAAGGTACATGGCTAGTCCTGGAAGCCTGCGAGTCCTGTTAAAGCACTTTCGGATTGTGTTATGTACAATATTTTTTCGCAGCTGCTTTTAAACTTAATAAATTATATTGGTATTGGTTCCCGAAAAATTGACCTAAAAAAATACAAGGTATAAGTTACATGCAATATTTATAGCTAAAGAGGTTTCATTAGCTCCCCCGAACATTGAGTGGCCAATATGCCAGCGCGCTCAGGCAGATTAAAGCCGGGGCGGGCAGTAAAAAATGATAAATTTACTTTTTTGTAAATCTGGCAATAATGGCTAAATTTTTTAAAATTTAAATGATAAGAAAGTAAACTATAGTGTATACAAAATATATGTGTAAAACTCTATTGGTATTTTATTTAATAATGACGTCATCACTAATAGCAACTGCCACTTGCGGATGTCCAATTGACACCAAAATCTTATCAAATCTAATCTAATGTATCAGAATCCAGTGTGCAAAATTTCATATTTTTCAATGTAGTAGTTTTTGAGTTATCGTTACTATACAACATCTATCCTAACACACACACACACACACACACACACACACACACACACACACACACACACACACACACACACACACACACACACACGCGCACACACACGCACACACACGCACACACGCACACACACAAACACACACACACACACACACACACGAACACACACGAACACACAAACACACGCACACACAAACAAACAAACAAACAAACAAACACACACACACGCACGAACGCAGGAACGCATGAACGCACGCACGCACGCACGCACGCACGCATTTACGCACGCACGCATGCACGCACCTACACACACACACACAAAATTCCCAATCAATATTTTTTTAATCACGATGCAGGTCGATTATTTTTCAGCTTGTTTAATTTCTACTATTTTGATATTTTTTTGTTTCACTGATAATGCAACTTCGCCCAGATAAGAGAGGTATAGTAATCATGCTAAAAATTGGGTAGTGAGTTTTCAATGAATAAACACGTTTTGGGGTCCCTAGAATACGATTTTGATATTTTCGCGATGATGTCTGTGTGTGTGTGTGTGTGTTAGTGTGTGTTAGTGTGTGTGTGTGTGTGTGTGTGTGTGTGTGTGTGTGAGTGTGTGTGTGTGTGTTGGTGTGTTTGGATGGATGTTGTAGTAACAATAACTCAAAAACTACTGAATAAAAAAAAAAATTGAAATTTTGCATACAGGTTTCTGATACCCTAGATTTGATCTGATTAGATTTTGGTGTCCATCCGACAACCGGGAGTGGCAGTTGCTATGAGTGATGACGTCATCACTGAACAAAATGGCAATAAAGTTTTACACATATATTTTGTATACACCATAGTTTATTTTCGTATAAATAAAATTTTCAAAAAGTTTGCCATTGTTGCCAGATTTACAAATAAGTCAATTTTTTTCATACTTTTTTATGTTAAAGTGTAAATTTTTGATTCAAAAATGGCGAGAGGTCATGTGCTGGCCACATCAGATTTTTTTATTTAAATTATTAAGTAATATTATAACTGTTTTCATGAAATAACTAAAATATATTGTCACTGATGATGTTAGTTATTTCAGATAAAACGTCTTTAATGTGACAAGTATGATATATCAATGAATTTTAATTTTAACGGTCAATTCGTTTTTGTCCGTATTTAAAAAAAAATTGCTATTAAGACACGAAACGTCGTATCAAAGATTTTTCAGTACAGTTTCGTAGCAAATTACATATACAATAAAAAATTTTTTTTATATTTTTTTATATTTTTTGATATTTTTTGATATTTTTTGATATTTTTTGATATTTTTTGATATTTTTTGATATTTTTTTGATATTTTTTGATATTTTTTGGTATTTTTTGATATTTTTTGATATTTTTTGATATTTTTTGATATTTTTTGATATTTTTTGATATTTTTTGATATTTTTTGATATTTTTTGATATTTTTTGATATTTTTTGATATTTTTTCATATTTTTTCATATTTTTTGATATTTTTTGATATTTTTTGATATTTTTCGATATTTTTTGATATTTTTTGATATTTTTTGGTATTTTTTGATATTTTTTGATATTTTTTGATATTTTTTGATATTTTTTAATATTTTTTGATATTTTTTGATATTTTTTGATATTTTTTGATATTTTTTGATATTTTTTGATATTTTTTGATATTTTTTGATATTTTTTGATATTTTTTGATATTTTTTGATATTTTTTGATATTTTTCGATATTTTTCGATATTTTTCGATATTTTTTGATATTTTTTGATATTTTTTGATATTTTTTGATATTTTTTGATGTTTTTTGATATTTTTTGATATTTTTTGATATTTTTTGATATTTTTTGATATTTTTTGATATTTTTTGATGTTTTTTGATATTTTTTGATATTTTTTGATAGTTTTTTATGTTTGTTAAGGTTTTTTAATATTTTTTTATATTTTTTATGTTTTTTAATTTTTTTATATTTTTTGGTATTTTTTGGCATTTTTTGATATTTTTATGTTTTTTGATATTTTTTGATTTTTTTTTATATTATTTGATACTTATAAAAATTATAGGCGTAAAAGACCAAAAATTTAATTTTTCCCTGTATAACTCGAGAAGAGCGACAGTTCCTATAGATTTTTTATCGACTTTTTTCCCATTTAACAGGCTCTTTATCTCTTACGGTTTCTGATATAGCAATGTTATCCGTTCCAATTTTAGACATCATATATAATAGGAATTTTAAACTTATTTAAAATAAAAATCAAAATGTAATAGGAAAATAAAATAAAAAATAAAAACAGTTATTTAAAACATCAATATTTATTAACATATAAGTGAAAAAAAACAGTAAGTAAATAACGATATATTTATTGTATTATTTATTAATAATATTTTTCATCATGTTGATCTTGATGGCTCTATTAATTCTAATATACCTCTTATTTCTGTAGTTCCTGTTGTCTATATTGTTCCTGTTGCTCATAATGATCATCGCTAATAGTTTTTTGTACAATACGTCCATTACTATCACGGTAATACTCAACTTTAAGGTCTTCTGTACGAGGAGGATCAACGGCAATGTAGGATCCATCTTTTTGCCATCCTCCATTAATTTGTTCCCTATGAGCAGTATTAATAGATTCATCATAATCATCTCGTTGTCTATATCCAGTTGGATATCTATCACCATCACGATCATAAATTCTACTTTCTTCTATGTTACTATTACTACGCACCAATTGTCCAAAACGGTTGTAGTACTTTCCTGTTGAACGGTCCAACCATCCACCATCACGATCATAAATTCTGCTTTCCTCTGCGTCACTATTACTACGCACCAATTGTCCAAAACGGTTATAGTACCTTCCTGTTGAACGATCTAACCATCCACCATCACGATCATAAATTCTACTTTCTTCTAAGTTACTATTACTACGCACCAATTGTCCAAAACGGTTATAGTACCTTCCTGTTGAACTATCTAACCATCCACCATCACGATCATAAATTCTACCTTTATCGGCTTGTCCGTGATCCAAACCCTTATCGTCATTTTCTCCAACGACATAGATTTGTCCGTTATCCAGGTACTTTCTTACCAAAACAGATTTTGACCCGATATACTCTCTTTGTAAGACATATTGCCGGTTGGCGGAATCTTTAAAAGTTTCATGATTTTGTTGATCGATTGCGTGGCCATCGAGAACGTCAGCGTGAATCTTGGCTTTTTGACCTAGGAGATCAGCATCTGCAGATGCGTGAGCACCAATTCCGTCACCACCAACACCAACAGCACCATCGATGCCGACTTCATTGTCAAAGATTTTTGCACGTGCATCTGCTTCTACTCTAAATAAATTGCCCAATTTAATGTTTTCCAAAAACGGAATGCCGCGTTTCATAGGGGCAGCTCGTTTAGTGTATGCATGGCTGGTAGCTACCAAAACACCGAAGAGAAACTAAAACAAAAATTAATGCAATCAGTTTTTTATTACTAGATATAGAATTTGAATAGATTTTTACTGTTATAAAAGTTTGTAAGTTTTTATTAAAAATCTTTAAATGATTCAGTGTTGCAAGATTTATATATTAAAATTGTCATTGTTATGTTATGCCACTTTAATACCTTTATTAAATAGGAAAATATGGAAAAATAGTAAAAATTAGGAAAAAAGTATTAAAAAAAAGGGAAAATAGGAAAAAATCGTGAAAAATAGGGAAAGATAGGGACAAATAGGGGAAAATAGAAAAAATAATGAAAAATAGGAAAAAATTGGGAAAAAATGGGAAAAAATGTGAGAAATTTGGAAAATGGGGAAAAATTGGGAAAAATTAGAAAAAACAAGGAAAAATAAATTAAAGTAGGGAGAAATAAACAAAACGGGGAAAAATATGGAAATTGGAAAAAAATAATTAAAAATAGGGACAAATAGGGAAAAATAGAGAAATATGGAAAAATAGGAAAAAATATTGGAAAATAGGAAAGATAAGTGAGAATAGAAAAGATAATAAAAAATAGGGGAAATTGAAAAAATTAATGAAAGATAGGACGCGATAGGAAAAAATAGGAAAGTAGAAACTTATAAGAAAACTAGAGGAAATAGGAAAAAATAGGGAAAAATGTGAAAAAAGAGGAAAAAAGTGAAAAAATAAATTAAAATAAGGGAAAACAAAGTAAAATAGAGAAACTAAAAAAAATTGGGTAGATAGAGAAAAATAAAGGAAATAAAGAAAAACATAGAAAATAAAGAAAAGTAAAGAAAATGGCAAAGAATAGGGAAAAAATAGGGAAAAATGAGAAAAAGTAAGGAAAATGTATGAAAAAGTAGGGAAAATACAAAGAAATAGGGAAAAATATGGAAAAATGCAAAAATATGGAAAAATAATGAAAATAGGGAAAAATAAGAAAAAATATGAAAAAATAAGAAAATGTAAGGAAAACAGGGAAAAAAAGAAAAGTAGGGAAAAATAGTAAAATCGTGAAAAAAATCAGAACTTTACACTTCTCTAATTTTCTTTTAAGAAAAATGTACTATACTTAATATAAAATTATTTTTATAATTTATAAGATATGCTATAAATTCGGGACCGATAAAATGGGACTATAACTGAAAATTTGGGTCAGTTCTGGGAAATTCATGACGTATGATCACCTTAAATCAACGAAAAAATTACTCTTTGCATGAAAAATAATTTATCGTGCTACAAATACTACTTTCTTATTATTTATTCAAATAATTATTAATTATACAGGGTGGCGAAAATTTCATTGCAATGTATTGTAATCTCGGAAACCGTAAGAGATACAAAGTCGGTTAAATGGAACAAAAGTTTCTAAATTGGAAAACTAATCGACTGGTGCTTTGCATTCACAGATATCAGGGACGGTTTCATAATAATTGATAAAAACCAAAATTGCACATTGTCTTTTTAATGCTCCAGGGCCTTTATTTTGAACAATAGAAACAAGTGTTTAAAATTTTTTTGATTCAAAACGTATTACTCACAGTCTGATAATATTAAATTTTGAATCTGACGTTTATTTTCCGCCCAGCCACCTTCAACTTTTATTTTTCAAATACGGACCTGCAGTTTTTATGTGATTTTTGTATAGCATTTTATTTCCTGAATAATAAGTAATAAGTTTCTGTGATTTAACAAATTTATTATAAAATAAAATAATGTGTTTTCTTTACATTTCTTTATAATTATTATCTGCATATAATGCACAGATCCGTATTTAAAACATGTTATACTAAATAGTTATTAATTCATTCAAATAACTAATAATAAATTAGGTGTAATACATGGATCAATTCAGGATATGAAATGCTATTAAAAAATCACATAAAAAGTACAGATCCGTATTTGAGAAAAAAAGTTGAGGGTGGCTGGGCGGAAACTAAAGGTCAGATTCAAAATCTAATATTATCAGATGGTGGGTAATACATTATCAAACAAAAATGTTTTATGCAATTTTTTTCTGTTGTTCAAAATAAAAGCACTAGAGCATCAAATAGAAATTGTGAAATTTTTGTTTTTATCAATTATTATGAAAGCCGTCCCTGATATCTGTGGATACAAAGCACCAGTCGATTAACCTTCAAATTGAGAAACTTTTGTTAAATTTAACCGACGTTGTATCTCTTACGGTTTCCGAGATTACAATATATTGCAATGAAATTTTCGCCACCCTGTATTCAATGAACATCATAAGTGTTACTCCCCTTATCCAACTCGTTATTGTACTTTTGTTAATAAAATCGCCGAGACACGTCGACCTTTGATTTCTAGGTACATTTTTTGTTTAAATACTTTATCCCTAATTTCATCCCTTACTGAAGGGGTAAAATTTGGTATGAATAGTTTACTCCTAATTTCATCCCTTGCTAGATTTCAGTAATTCTTTCGAAAAATTTAAATAGCAGGTGGTAGTGAGTGATAGCTCATTTGAAAGGGGATTTAATTCTCTGCTTAACCATGCAAAGGAATTGAAATTTCCTTCATTAATTCTCGAGTAACTATTTTTTCAGAATAACGAAAATTAACGTAGCGCACACATCCTTAGTATTAAAATTCGACTCTGCATGATGTCGGTTTTGATTCAGACGTGAAATGAGACATTTGCCATTATACTTGGATATTAACTGCACGTTTTGTTGGTGTTTTTGCATTGTTTTCAGGATAAATGGTCAAAACAATAAACTGATATCAAGGAGAGTGCGACTCAGTGTATTCTAGCTATAAGTTTTGATTGCTATTCATCTCCAAACAATGGTTGCACCTCATGAGTTAATTGAGAATTGCGAAGCGATTTGTCATTTTTGATAGACATTATTTCAAACGCGGATGATCTATGGAATGGCCTCCAAAATCACCAGATCTAACCCCTTTAAATTTTTTTCTGTGGGGTTACCTAAAAGCGGAAGTATACGAGACTCCGTGTCCGCCTCTATTCAGGAGTTGTGAGCGCGGATTACGGAAGTGTGTGTAACATTGCGGGAGCTACAGCAAATTCATTTGTAGTACATGAAAATCTACTTAAAATTATTCATAAAAATAGGCTTGGATAACTTTAAAACACTAGGATTACTAAGAAATAAATTTTCAAACTTTCTAAGTGACGTCAGCTACATTAATTTGTTTAAACTAATGTAGATGGCATGACAAGGTATAATTTACAGTTATCTGTCGAGTCTTACTAAAACCAAAAAGCCTTGGCCTCTTAGACTATTAAAAAAAGAAGAAAAAAGCGAGCCACACCACAAACATTAAAATAAAAGGTTATGTTATACTGAAAAGTCAAAAATAAAACGCTGTGACTAGCAGTACATCGGATGTACGCATTTATTTTGTACTTCGGCCGTTCACTGCGTTTTATAGTTTACAAAGTAGAGAAGTATGTTGACGCATTTGCTTGATAAGTTTGGTAATATTTCTGTAACGCTGTTGTATGGTATATGGTTTCGGTGTAAAAGAGCCGGAGTTTCATCCTAGGTCCGGACATTTTTTTTGTTTTAATATTTTTTTAGCTTCATAAAAACCACATAAAAATAATGATTGTTAACTGAGCTCCGTGAAGTTAGCACCCAAAGTGCCAATTTTTTTTTCGAAACTTTTCTATTTGTTAGTGCTTTGTTAGTGCTTCTTAGTGCTTTAACTATTTTCGTTAGTGCTTTTTCCGTTTTCTGCATATTTAAGATTTTCTAATTTCAAGGTCAACTCTGACAATCTACCAAAATGGACGAAATTTGGTACTTTTATTTAGTGCTTCGTTAGTGCTTCTTGGTGCTTCAAATAGTTTCAAAAGTGCTTGTCTATTTTACTTTCCCGGACCCATCAAAGGGAAAGTAAGGTGAACGAGCAAAAAAAAAATCGAGATATCGATGGAAATATCCATTTTGTGGTCCCCAAGAAGATTGAGACCATTTCCAGCGTATGGTCTGTCTGTGTGTCTGTGTGTTGTGTCTGTGTGTCTGTGTGTAATCTTCCACGATAACTGCCGAACCGTTTGACCAATCAAGCTGAAATTTGGTATGGAGGGTTGGTGTGTGCCTAGAATGCGACCATTGGTTTAAATTGGTACAGTGGAGGGTCCTCAATACCGACATTGGTTAAATAAACATGTAACAATTTTTTGCTTTATTTAAATTTTAAGGACAAACAATACATTTTAGTGCAAAATGTTGTAGTACAAAGTTTTAGAGCATAAAATTACCTACAATTTTTGTCTCAAGCCTTTTCCAAAATTTCCAATAGTTGCGCCACTGGAGGGCGCGTAAAAAATGTGCATGTAGGTTTTCTAGTTTTTCTTGATTTTGAGGACAAACAATACATTTAAGTGCAAAATGTTGTAGTACAAAGTTTTAGATAATAAAATTGTCTATAACTTTTGTTTCAAACTTTTTACAGAATTTTCAATAGTTTCGCCACTAGAGGGCGCGTAAAAAATGTGCATGTAGGTTTTCTCTGGTTTTTCTTGATTTTGAGGACAAACAATATACTTTAGTGCAAAATTTTGTAGTACAAAGTTTTAGAGCATAAAATTCTCTATAACTTTTGTCTCAAACTTTTTCTAAAATCTCCAATAGTTGTGCCACTAGAGGGCGCGTAAAAAATGTGCATGTATGTTTTCTCTAGTTTTTCTTGATTTTGAGGACAAACAATGTATTTAGTGCAAAATTTTCTTGTGCAAAGTTGTAAAGCATCAAATTTTCTTTAACTTTTATGTTTAACTTTTATCGAACTCCTCATAGTTTCGCCGCTAGATGGCGAGAGAAATACACATTTAAAATTCCCTACAACTATTGTATGAAAATTTTTCCCGAATTCAAAATAGTTTTCACACA
Organism: Neocrepidodera transversa; assembly: GCA_963243735.1. Taxonomy (NCBI): domain Eukaryota; kingdom Metazoa; phylum Arthropoda; class Insecta; order Coleoptera; family Chrysomelidae; genus Neocrepidodera; species Neocrepidodera transversa. Next base: position 24,341,262 of record OY725342.1, on the reverse strand, counting down.
TGATTTTAGGAGATCCTAATTGTAGCAGTATTATATATAACGTGCGCATGCGCAGCTTATGTCATTACCAACATTGAAATATTAATTCACCATCAGCTCGCTATTTTTAATGTGTTCCATAAATCAATGTAATGCTTAGTATTTTGTAATTTAAATAATAATAATAAATAACATATTCTCTACGGTCGAGCCGGGAAAGTTCTGGGGTGACACAGCCGATTTTTTTTAAATATTTTAGATTTTAATTTCAACGTCAACCCCAAAACATTTTCCTATTGACTCAATTTTGGTATCAGTTTTTAGTGCTTCTTAGTGCTTCAAAAAGTTGCAATCACGATTCATTACCTTTCGAGATATGTAACTTTTAATTTTCAAGGTCAGCCCTCAAATCATATGGGATTGACTTACGTCTAGAATCGTTTCATGACGCATCGTTAGTGCTTTAGATAGTTTTCTTAATGGTTTTTCGGTTTCCTGATTATTCAGTATTTTTTGTTTCCAAGTTTGCACCCAAATTCTTTCGTTGTTGTTGTTGTTGGTGTTGTTGTTATTGCTGTTGTTGTTATTATTGTTGTTGTTATTATTGTTTTTGTTGTTATTATTGTTTTTGTTATAAGGGGAAGTGACATCTTATTTTTGACACTCTGAATAGGGTGGCCCGTTTCTAAGGGACACTACCTTATACCAGAAACTAAAAAGAAGGAGCAAAAACTTATTGATCTGCTGTAGATTTTTCAATTTTTGGATTCTTCTCGTACTTCTGAATGTTTTTCGTGTAGTACTTCTTTGCTTTCCTATATATTTTTAGTATATTTGAAAAGAATTTGAGTGCAAATTTTGAAACAAAAAATACTGAATAATCAGGAAACGAAAAAAGCATTAAGAAAACAATCTAAAGCACTAAAAAGCACTAACGATGCGTCAAGAAACGATTCTAGATTTAAGTTAATCCCATATGATTACATGATTTGACGGCTGACCTTGAAAATTAAAACATAAAAAGTTAAATAACTCGAAAAGGAATGAATCGCGATTGTAACTTTTTGAAGTACTAAGAAGCACTAAAAACTGATACCAAAATTGAGTCAATAGGAAGAAAATGTTTTGGGGATGACGTTGAAGGTAAAATCTAAAATATCTAAAAAATAGACACACTTTCGAAACTATTTGAAGCAACAAGAAGCACTAAATGAAAGTACCAAATTTGGTCCATTTTGGTTGATTTTAGAGCTGACCTTGAAATAAAAAAATCCTAAATATACAGAAAACGGAAAAAGCACTAACGAAAATAGTTAAAGCACTGTAACAAAGTTACTTTTTTCCGTATTATTTAAAATATATATATTAAATCGCGCACGGCACTGGAGTAAAATTAAATTAAAATTGTGAATAAAAGGCCAGTCGTACCAGTTGAACCGTCGCCAGGCAGATGGAGACACTCTCGTCTCTGCTTCTTAGATGTCGAAGTTCGTATCGAGTAGGGCAAATTCAAACCGTTGTCGGCAGCTGCAGAGGCAGCGAGAAGCCAGACTTGCTGTGGCCGTCCCAATTGGAGCAGCAGTGCAGTCCGTCGACCTTTAGAGACAGGTCAAGTTGAAGCCAACTTCAGTTACATCCGGAGTCCAGAGCCGTCATATTTATTGAATTTTATTTGTTTTTATTTTAACACCTAAGCAGCTAATACCCAGGTACTTAAACCTAGTAGGGCAAGTAAGGACCGCCCTTCTGGCCGCCAGTGATTTTGGTCGATACCATAACGACCCCTGGAGTATTTCTTTCTCCACTGACGCTGCCCGTGCAGTGGCCTTCACACTCTAAACGGAAGGTGGCGCCCGAGGCAATCCGAAACTGGACCAAGGCGCCAAAGTGACCCGCAACGACCGAAGTGTCGTCGCAGCACTAAGAAGCACTAACAAACGGGAAATTTCCGGAAAAAAATTGACACTTTGGGGGCTAACGTCACGGAGCTTGTTAACTGGTTTGATTTGTATAGTAGAGTGTTTTTTCTCCAACATTAATGATTATTAGATTTCACTTTTTAACTTTTTAAAATCTACATAAAAATAGTGACATGGTACGATATAAACAAGTACATCCGATGTACTAATAGTCACGGCGACTATGGAGCGTATAGAAGGAGGGCATTCTCTAATGGACAACACGTTTAAAATGTGGTCAAAATTTTATACGCAACTAATGGTACATAAAATAACCGACGCGGCGCTGATGATCGTATGTTGAAAAACTGTTTGTAGATTGATTAGATCCATAGTCTAAAATAACGTTTTTTATTTAAAGAGCCACCCAATTTTTATAAAATCTTTTAAAAGTTTACGTAATGATTTAAAATTATTATTTGATTATTTGAAAAAAATCAAAGGAAATGTCAAAACTATCACCAACAGTCAATCAACAGCGCCACCAACTGGCTTCCAAAATCGGGCCACTTTTTATAACGTTGAGATGTGCCTCCTTCTATACCCTCCATAACGGCGACAATCAAAACAATACAATTTTCTTCTTTTCCAATATGTACATCTGGCCTCTATTTAATAAGGAATTCAATTCGTACATACTGCCATCTCTTAACAGTATTATCAATTAATGTAGATATTTTTAATTTTTTTTTTTTAATATAATAGAGGTTTTAAAAAATTATAAATATTTTTGTAGGCTTATTTCATAAATTTTGCAGGGCTGAAATTTAAAATAGACTTTATTTTTGTCAGGAGGTCAACGGGGAACATTTTGAACATTTATTGTAATAACAGATAAGATTAGTGTTGTTGCCTTCCTGTTTGTGGTGTTTTGATATTTTTAAACATTAATAACTCAACACGTAATAAAGCAAATTTTAAATTTTTTGTACGGCTGGATGGAGAATAAAACCCCCTTTTAAGTTTGCAATTAACACTGTCGTTTGTCGTTCTTCTATAGATTCATAGATAACGCTAGCATACTAATTTAATGGTTCAAAACATTCTACAGCAATCCAACTAAAAAGTCCACACCGCCTCGTACATTTCAGAACAAAAGTATTCTGACCCGGGAATAATTATTCTACTTTTTAAACAAACACAGAAAAAAAACTAGTAAAAGGAATAATCTCTGAGCGATATTTCAAGCCATTTCCGTCAGCGGAAGAAAGTCCGATTCGAAAATATCGGAATTTTTCCAATAATTTTTTTCAAATTTTTTTTTTCAACGAGGCCTAGGCGATATGGATATCAATCGATGCGTCTTGACTTGCACAATACCTTAAAAAAATCAGTATCGACAAATGTGCTTTCCTTTTCGAGATATCTCGAATAGAAGTTTCACTTAGTAGCCGGGTCCAGGATTCTCGGACCCGAAATAGCTCATCTTCTGATAGAGCCTTTCATTTTTAAATAAAAATCGTTGGCCGAAAGAATTTTCCGGATCGGTCTTACTGTTCTCGAGTTATCGTGCGCACAGACATCCACACAGACAGATTTTTTTTGTTTTTTTCGTGGAAAATCAATTTTCTCCACGTTTCATGACATTTTAGGTCATTTGGAGCAAAAAAAAATTTTGAGATTTTTGCACGATTTCAATACTACGGTTTGCCCAACTTCACCAAAGGTGAAGTGTAGTAATTAATTAAAAATTTTAACAAATAGGAAAAAATAATGAAAAATAGGAAAAAATCAGAAAATTTGGGAAGAATACAAAAAAACATGAAAAACAGAGAAAAATACGTACAAATAAGGACACATAGGGACAAATAGGGAAAAATAGGAAGAAATAATGATAATACGGCAAAATAGGAGAAATTGAGAAAATAGGCAAAAATAGGCAAAAAATGGGGAAATATAGAAAAAAATAAGGAAAAAATGGGAAATATAGGAAAAATATGGACAAATAGTGAAAAACAGGAAATAATACGAAGAAGTAGGGAAAAATACCTTTATTCAATTTGTTGTATGGCATGGCAATACTAAAACAGGGCAAGCTCTTTAGGTATATAATAATCCTCGGTTATAGAATCGACAGTGCTGGTTCAGCAGAGAAAAAGAATTTCTGTACAACATATCATAAAATATTTTTTAAGTTTTACTACGGCCCGTCCAAACTTCACCTTTGGTGAAGTTGGGCAAACCGTAGTATTGAATTCGTGCAAAAATCTCAATTTTTTTGCTCCAAATGACCTAAAATGTCATAAAACGTGGAGAAAATTGATTTTCTGCGAAAAAAAACAAAAAAAGTCTGTCTGTGTTTATGTCTGTGCACACGATAACTCGAGGACGCCACTAGAGGACGCGTAAAAAATGTGCCTGTATGTTTTCTCTAGTTTTTCTTGATTTTGAGGACAAATAATACACTTTAGTGCAAAATGTTTTCGAACAAAGTTTTAGAGCATAAAATTCCCTACAACTTTTGTCTAAAACTTTTTCTAGAATTTCCAATAGTTGCTCCACTAGAGGACTCGTAAAAAATGTGCATGTAGGTTTTCTCTAGTTTTTCTTGATTTTGAGGACAAACAATGTATTTAGTGCAAAATTTTCTTGTGCAAAGTTGTAAAGCATCAAATTTTCTTTAACTTTTGTATTTAACTTTTTATCGAATTCGACAAACAATGCATTTTAGTGCAAAATTTTCTTGTGCAAAGTTGTAAAGCATCAACTTTTCTTTAACTTTTGTATTTAACTTTTTATCGAATTCGTCATAGTTTCGCCGCTAGATGGCGAGAAAAATACACATTTAGGAATGTCCATTTTTTTAAAATTGGAGGTAAATTATGCTCTTTGATGCAAAATGTTTCAGCAAAGTTCTAAAGCGTAAAATTCCCTACAACTTTTTATTAAACTTTTTCCAGAATTCCCAATAGTTTTCACCCCATGATTTTAGGAGATCCTAATTGTAGCAGTATGATATATATCGTGCGCATGCGCCCGCTTATGTCATTATCAACATTAAAATATTCATCGTCGCATTGCTTTTTAACATTTGTTTTATAAATTGGTGTAATGCTTAGTATTTTGTAATTAAAATAATCCTATTCTCTATAGCCGAGCCGGGAAAGTTCTGGGGTGACACAGCCGATTTTTTAAAATTATTGTCTTGGCAATGGTTGATATTTTTGCATGTTGTATTTTGCCGCCATTTTTGTAGTAATCACAGCCTAAATCGAATCCTCGTTAGAATTGACAACCCTGCTTTCTATGCTAAAATGCGTCGCAAGAAACGTCTCAATCTATATACATATACAAGGTGGACCAAAATTGTCGAGCAATACTTCTAGGGGTGATAGAACACCTAAAAATAAGTAATGTCTAATGAACATATGTCCAAAAACGCTTATTAAGGGTGCAACAACCCCTAGAAAGGGCTTAACGATAATTGGTTTTTCATGAATATCTTTAGAGAGGGGTATCATACAATATTCAAATTTTAGGTAGTACCTAAGGATACTAAGATACGCTATTTACGTATTTTGTCTTGACTCTTCGAATTCACTAAGGGTAGTTTTCAAGGGGTGAGTTACCCTTTTTTAGGCATATTTTTTTTGTTATCAACTGTTTTGGAAAATACATATTGAAATAATATTTTCGGAAGTTTTTCTTGGAAAAAGCTACTCTAGATGTATCGTCCAAATATTAATCGTTTTTGTGTAATTTAAGTTCAATACTGGGCGTGCTTGACTTATGAACATGCTAGGGACAAATATTGAGTTGCGGTAACAAACAGTAAAATTACAATTTAACTTTTTTTATTGTCAATTAAATGAGTTCTATGAAAAATATTTTAAGTCTTCCTTGCGAAGCCGATATACTATTAATATGTATTTTTTGTTTTGCATCTAACGAAACCGTAATTATTTTATTACTGGTGTTACAGTCTCGAAAGATGAACAAGAATATCTTTGAACTCAAATTACACGAAAACGATTGATTTTTGGATGATACATCAAGAGTACCTTTATTCAAAATAAAGCTTCCGAAATAGTTATTTTCCTAACAAGTGCGGAAAGTTATACTTTTCCGCACGCAATTGCAGTTGCCCGAACGACGCGAAGCGGAGTTCGGGCATGCAATTAAGTGGGGAAAAGATACTTTACGCAAGTGTTAGGAACAATATTTTTTCTACAAACGCCTAGAATTAAAAAAAATTTTAGCAAAAATATTTTTTCATTAAACAAAAATTTTCTTAGTGCTGCTTAATAAATAAAACATTAGGCTGAAAGTAATCATAGTAACCAATCAAGAATTAATTTTTAATCATTTTAGCAATTATAAAATCAGTGCGGAAAAGTACAACTTTCGGCACCCAAATGCGTGCGGAAAGTTGTAACTTTCCGCACGCTTGTAGAAAAACATTATTTTAATATGCATTTTCCAAAATAGTTGATGACAAAAAAAGTATGTCTAAAAAAGGGTAACTCACCCCTTGAAAACTACCCTTAGTGAATTCGAAGAATCAAAGACAAAATACGTAAATAGCGTATCTTAGTACCCTTGGGCCTAAAATTTGAATATTGTATGGTACCTCTCTCGAAAGATATTCATCAAAAACCAATAATGGTTAAGCCTATTCTAGGGGTTGTTGCACCCTTAATAAGCGGTTTTCATTAGACAAACACTACTTATTTTTAGGTGTTCTATCGCCCCTAGAAGTATTGCTCGACAATTTTGGTCCACCTTGTATATAAAATTGTCGTGTCGCTGACTTACTGCTGACTGACAATCAACACACAGCCTAAACCAGAGGTGATAGAGACATGAAATTTTCAGGGTAGTTTCTTTTGGTAGTATAGGTGAGCACAAAGAAATAAATTTTGAAAATTCGCACTTTAAGGGGTTCAAAATTGGGGTTAAACAAATATTGACCTGCTCGAGTAAGTGCGTCAACCAAAAAGCCGCTGGACTAAGGGCGTCAACCAAAAATATACAGAGTGATTATTTTAGCGGAGAGTGGCTCTCCCCCCGGAGGCAGTGCAAATATTTTTTATTTGTCTCCAAGTAATTTAATTAGAAATAGGAGAGAAAGTATAAATTCTACGGGTTAATCGGATTTTTAAGCGATTAAGGGGTAGTTTTCACCACCGAAGGGATGAAATCAATTTTGTTAATTTTAAGGCTCCATTCATTTGAACTTAAAAAAAATCCAGCATTTTTTAATCGTACGTCAATTTAGAGGTGCGTGTCGCCCCTTAACATACACTTTGTGCTTAATTTTTAGGGCGTTGTACATTTTCTACTTTCTATCACAATTAGCACATTACAGAGCATTATTTTGGGGCCTCATAAAAATTGTTGCGAAAAACCCCCAAAATGGGTGGTTTTTGGCGATTTTGGGGGGTGACGCAACCATTTTAGAGCCGCGGGACCCCGATTTTCATTATCGGCGACCCAAAAAGTATATAGTAAAAGCAGTCTCTAGAGTACATACATAAGTATTAAGAAGGAATTTTAACTATATAACTCATGACACAAAAAATATACAAAGTTTTTAATTGTTATCACGTTAGCATTATTTTAAAAACGTTTTTTTGTTGACTGTTTTTGAAACTGTAAAAATTGAACCAAACGTTATTTAAAAAATCTGATGTGGCCAGCACATGACCTCTCGCCATTTTTGAATCAAAAATTTACAGGTTGACACAAAAAAGTATGAAAAAAAATTATTTTTTTGTAAATATGGCAACAATGGCAAAAGTTTCGAAAATGTTAATGAGATGAAAATAAACTATAGGGTATACAAAATATGTGTGTAAAACTTTATTGCCGTTTTGTATAATAATGGCGTCATCACCCATAGCAACTGCCATATCCGGTTGTGCGATTAGCACCAAAATCTAATCAGATCTAAGTTACTGTATCAGAATCCTGTATGCAAAATTTCAATTTTTTTATTCAGTAGTTTTTGAGTTATCGTTACTACAACATCCATCCAAACACACACACACACACACACACACACACACACACACACACACACACACACACACTAACACACACACACACACACTAACACACACACACACACACACACACACACACACACACACTAACACACACACACAGACATCATCGCGAAAATATTAAAATCGTATTCTAGGGACCCTAAAACGTGTTTATTCATTGAAAACTCACTACCCAATTTTTAGTATGATTCCTATACCTCTCTTATCTGAAGGGCGAGAGGTAAAAAACTCGGTCAAGCTAGAGCGACATGTTTTCTGAAAATTACAAAAAATGTTAAGTCGATTGAATAGTTCTTTCAAACTATTACAGCAAAGTTGATGGGGTATGATATTTATTTAAAGATATAAATAGGATGTTGAAATAAATCAAAGTTTCTTTCTTATTCCTGTGTCATTCCCCTACTTTTCAAACTCTGGGATTAATATTGGATTGAATATTGAATATCTCGAATACTATAAATATTGATAGGAGCTTGAAAATTGGTACGTAGATTCACCTAAAGAAATGTATTTTTTTAAATGAAAGGGCCCCTCCATTCAAGAAAACCTCACAAAAAATATGCGCTTAAAAAATGATATATAGATTTCATTTGATAAATAAACAAACAGTTAAAACTGAAACTTCATTATGTCTAAAATATTGATGATTATCTATCAGTATGAATTATTTCAGATTTTTGTTCTTTTCACAAAAATTATTAAATTTGGATACCTAATTTTATTTTTCCTGTAAAATATAAATAAATATCTATCGGTATGAATTAATTACTTCGACCTGAAAACTTCACCATTAGTCTAAAAGTATGTCATATAAAATTATAAAAAAAAAATTAAATTATAAAAAAAATTGTTTTGAAATTTCCAAACAATGACCTTTCATTTGATATAAAACTTGATATAGGAAGTTCACTTGGAGGGGTAAAAATGGGGTTAGATATTTGAAAAATTTGGGAAGGAAACGGGCACAGAAAATAAACTTTTATTTATTCCGAAATCAACGCGGCCGAAGTCGCGGGCAAAAGCTAGTTTCAGTATAAAAGATCACATAAAGTTACTAAAATTCAGTGTCAACTCTGGTGGTCAAACCCGTGAACTATAATCTAGTCACAAAATTTCGATTCTGATATTATTTAAAGAATTTCCAGTAAAAGAAAGTAATTGGCTTTAATAATCATTTTTTGTCAATAATATTTAAAAGCAACATTGTCACATATATGAGCTATTCGATGAAGTAGTTTAATTACAGAATTATGTAACTAATTCAAATGCAATCGAAAAACCATTGAGGATAAATTAAGTGTTTTAAAAAAAGTAATTAGCCACTTATTGAGCATTGTATTATATTGAAAATTGTTCATAGTAAAGCCCAAACTTTACTTTATTTAGAACAGCTTTAAAAAGTCATGCAATCTTTTTACTTTTTTTAAATTACTGTCTTCGCAATGACCGATATTTTTACATGTGTTATTTTACCGCCTTTTTGGTAATCGCTAAATGAGCTATATCGCTCACCAAATGCTATTTAATGTTTTCGAAAGAGTTGCTCCCCTTCAGTAAGGGATGAAACTAGGGATAAAGTATTTATACAAAAAAATGTAAATTGTAGAAATCAAAGGTCGACATGTCTCTCCTAACAAGAGACCAGTAACGAGTTAGATAAGGGAGGTAACACTTATGATGCTCACTGTATGTCAATGAACGATTAAATTGGAAATTCCGGAAATAGGTCGATTTTTGAATTCAATTTACTATTTTTTCAGATCATAATCTAATATACAGGGTGAACCACCTTCGTGTAATGACGTCATCACCATTTTTTTTAAATGGAACCCCCTTTTTTTTTTCAATTTCCGGATTTCCCTTGCTGAGCTGATTCCAAAAATGTATAATATGTTGCTACAAATTGATACAGGGTGGGCAAAAATGCAAAAATTTACTATCAAAAACATCCTGCATTATTCTTAATAATTGTATCTAACAGCTTTTATTAGTGGTCAAAGCCCGTGGACTATACAATTGTTTTTGGCAATATTTTTTACCATTTTTTTTCATTTGAGGTTAAACAGCAACATTGAAGCACAGTTTTGTATTTTTAACGCTTTAGAGAAGGTACGTTCGTGAACTTTTTTTACAAAATGCCTTTAACCGAAAGTGCTAGGATTGAAATATTAATGATGATTGGTATTGGCGATAAGATGTGGACTCAACAAGAGGTATGCCGATTATTCCATGAAATGCACCCAGATCGTGAACCTATTTCACAATCTACGGTAAGCAAAATACAGAGAATTAGGACATGTGAGGGATGCAACAAAGCAAGATAGATCAAAAATTGATGAAAATATTCAACAAGACATAATTTTGTCGGCAGTAGAAAATCCACACTGTACAGTGCGAGGATTATCTAGGGATTTTGCTATTGGAAAGTTTTCAGTATCAAACATTTTTAAAAAGGTAAAATACCATCCTTATAAAGTTCGTCTTATCCATGAATTGGCTGAAGACGACTTTGACCGAAGAACTGAATTCTGCGAGTATATGATGAACCAAAATAACAATTTCATTGATAACGTTTTATTTTCGGACGAGGCAACGTTTTATTTGAACGGTCATGTTAACCGGCAAAACTCCCGTTATTGGTCTGATGAAAATCCACACTGGATGCAAGAGTACCATACGCAAATACCACAAAAAAGCAACGTATGGGCTGGTATTGTGAGAAATACAATTATTGGTCCATATTTTTTTGATCAAAACTTAACAGGAGCATTATATCTGGATTTCCAACAAAATACATTAATTCCTGATCTGATCCAGCTTTTGCCTGATATTCAAATACCCACTAATGTAGACCGCAGAATCTGGTTTCAACAGGATGACGCACCGCCACATTTCGCAGTAATTGTGCGCGATTTTTTAAACACAACTTTTCCACAAAGGTGGATAGGAAGAAGGGGACCAGTGGAATGGCCTGCTAGATCACCTGATCTGAGCCCACTAGACTTCTTTTTATGGAGTTATTTAAAATCTAAAGTCTACTTGAACAGACCTGGAAATATCCCTCAACTACAAGACCGAATTAGACAAGAAATACAGAACATAACACCCGCTATGCTACGTTTTTCGTTTGTTTGTTTTTGGTAGTGTATCACATTAATTGCATAACTACGTAATTCCATTTAATTTGTTTATTACATTCAGTAACGTATAACTTTCCATAAACAATTTTCATAATTTTTTTTGCATTTTTGCCCACCCTGTACCAATTTGAAGCAACATATTATACATTTTTGGAATCAGCTCAGCAAGGGCAATCCGGAAATTGAAAAAAAAGGGGGGTTCCATTTAAAAAAAATGGTTATGACGTCATTACACGAAGGTGGTTCACCCTGTATAATAGATTATGATCTGAAAAAATAGTAAATTGAAATCAAAAATCGACCTATTTCGGGAATTTCTAATTTAATCGTTCATTTAGCTAATAATGAATTTATGCGTTACTTTATGGACGCACTGTATGTTAATAAAGCTGTCTAAGTACTAAATATAGTCCTGTTCCATTTTCACTGAAAATATTTATAATTTTTTTTAAATAAAATTAATTAAAAACTGAGTATACTTTGCGCTTAACGCCTTAAGTATACGTAATTTCTATTAAATATCTGAATTAAATTTTCTTAAGTAACTACAATCAGAAAATAAATGAAAATATTACACGCGTTAAAATCACACTTTAACATTAAACACAAGGACTATACGTACTACGAAATGTATAGACATAACGCTGTGTTGACATTGTTCATGATTTTCATAGGTGACTTGATATCATTTTATAAACCGGGGTGTGGTGAAACTGCACCAAAATAGTTTTGCTTTTTTTGCTTTCCGAACCCAACAAAGTTGTATAGAAGGAAAGTATTGTGATCATGATTTTTTGGCCATATACCCAGATTTTAACGGATCTTTACATTTTGAGGTCACCTGAATCAATTAATACCATTTTTAACATGATGTCTGTCTGTCTGTGTGTGTTGGAACACGATAACGTCTAAACAACCGAACGGATTTAGATGAAATGTTATATACATATTTAGAGTAGCAAGAGAATGACCTGCATAGATTTTAGTATTGATCTAACAACCGAAAGCGACAGTTGCTATAAGTGATGACGTCATTACTAAACAAGATGGCAATAAAGTTTTATAAATATATTTTGTATGCATTATAGTTTAATTTCTCATTATTAAAATTTTGTCATTGTTGCTATCAAAAAGTTAATTTTTTCACAATGTTATTTAAATTTCCAAAACTATCCATTTTTATGAAAAATTACAGGATATTAAAGTTGTAGAACATAAAAATATTACACGGAGTAAAAACATATGACCCGAAAAATTCACTTTCAATAAACACAAGAACTATACGCAACACAAAATTTATGGACATAATACTATGAAGACATTTTAGTCTTTTAAACAGACGTAATCAGAATAATATTTTTCATTAGCTACTGAGAAAGTATTGTAACAAAAGTGACCTAAAAAAAATGAAAAAAAAATAACATATCTAATTGTGGTGCATGAATCCTTCAAGAATCCTCCTGTAATGGTTTAAACAGTCCTATGGCTGAAAGGATCTGTTTATGATAAAAAGTTTCGCTTCTGTCAGTCGAGATTCAAATTTTAAGAAAAAAATTGAGTTTATTATACATTTTCATTGAAATTAAATTTTTCCTCGTATTTTTTTTTAGTTCTCCCATCTTTCACCATTTTATCCGTCCTTTTTTTTGTTGTATCCAATTTTCCGATTTTTTGTGATTTTTTCGATTTTATTTTTATTGTTTGATTTTTTCTAATTTACTGGCCTTTTCCAATCTTTCCCGATATTACCCCTTTTATTTTATTTGTTCCAGATTTTTCCAGTTTTTTTCTGTTTTTTACGGGTTTTTAGGGGTTTTTAAGATTTATTATGATGTTTTACGATATTTTTTACGATTTTCTACAATTTCTTACGATTTTTTACGTAATTAAATTTTTTGTAATTATTTTTTTTAACTTTTTATAATTTTGGCAATAACTTCTACAATTTTAAAATTATGAAATATTTTACACATAATGTGATCCTTTCAGATTTAATATTTACTTTTTTCATTTGTTTTATCATTTTCGATAAAATGGAATTTCTTTGTTTTGGTTATAACTATTATAATTTTAAATTCGAAGAAACAAAAATACTTTGCGAATATATAGTTTTATATAAATTTTCGAATTGTACAAATCCCATTTTAAAATTTTAATATTTTAAAGTTATTCAATTTTTTTTAATTTCTATTCAATTTCAAAAATTTTTCGCAATTTTTTTACAAATTCTACAATTTTTTGAATAAAATTTTGAAAAAAATTAGAATTATAGTTTTTTACTACAAATTTAATGGTACTTTTTTTAAATTTTTGGTATTAATATTAAGCTCAGAAAATTAAAACCTTTTTTGAATAATTTTAAAATTAATAATTATTTAATATCTCATTCATTTTTATTGAAAATGGGAAACAGGCCTTTTTTTTAGGTTTCCCGATCAAAATGTATTAATAAAGTTGGTTTAAAAAATTAAATAAAATTAAATTTTTTGTCAATTTTTTTTTAAATTTTTTGTAATTTTGGCTATAACTGGCTTTTTGCATTCTTTTCGGACATACTTATTTACTTTTTTAATTTGTTTTATATTTTTTGATAAAACGAAATTACAAAAAATTTAAAAAAATCTTAATTTAGGCTATAATAATTACAATTCTAAATTTGAAGAAACTAACATACATTGTGAATTTAGAATTTTATATTATCTTTCGAATGATGAAAATTCCATTTTTCTAATAAAATGTTGAAAAAAATTTAACAGTATTTTTTTTAACGATTAATATTAAAAAAAATAATTTAATAAGATAAAAATTATTTTAAATTAAAATAAAAACTAGCGGCGAAACTACTCAGAATTTGAAAAAATAGTAAAGAGAAAATTTGTAGAAAATTTTATGTTTTACAATTTTCATATACTGTAATTTTTCATAAAAATCAGAATTTTAGCTCAAAATCTAAAAAAAGGAGCAAAAGGGTGGACCGGATTTAATTTGCGTATATCGGTTAATTATGGAAAAATATGTGCATTTGCTAGACGAATTTAAAGGTTGCTTCAAAATTAAAATATCAGTCCGGTTTCTGAGGTATTTGGGAAAAACCGAAATAGACCATTTTCGTTTTAATTACCACCTTAATTTTTAAAGATAGAAACAAACTTTATGTAACTTTTTTATTAAAAGCTCAATGTGAATTAACATGGCGTATTCAATTTTTTAAAACAATATTTGAAGCGCCACCCACCCTCAACTACTTTTTTTTAAATAGGAACCTGTACTTTTTACTTAATCTTTAAAATCTTTATTTTTTCTTAATCCAAGCATGCAGAATATTTAATTTTTTATTAGGTTTTGACAATGAACTGTACTTTAGGAAGTTTTCTAAGTACGGTCGTGTTCCATTTTCACTGTAAATATTTATAATTCGTTTTAAATAAAATTAAATAAAAATTGAGTCTACTTTGTGCTAAATACTTATACTTAATTTGAAATAAGGTGGCGTTTTCTTTAGCATGAAACTCGTTCAGCGCGTCGGACAACAAGTACCCTTCCAAAAATTTGTTGGATAAGCATACTAATTAATTTTCAATATTTTCTGACAATATTTTTTTCGCTTTTAAATTAAAAAACTTTCGTTTAGTTACAAACTTAAAAACAGAACTTACCAAAATTGTAGTAAACCTCATTTTATCACAAAATAATTAAGATTAAATCAACTGTTAAAAGAATTGAAATTTATAACTAGTTTCAGAACTTTATCTAGATTTTTAAGATACTCGGTTTTAAAAAATATGTACTTATCCACTAGTTTTTTTGATAAAATGTGATAACGCATTTCGTAATCGTTTTTAATTAATCAAAGGAAATGCCGGTTACTTTTATAACTCTGGAAAAAAATGTTATTAATTTTAATAAAAACTATGATACTTTTTCGCCAGCTAAGTATTATTACTTATAGTTTTACCACATTGAAATTTTGTTTTAAAATTTTAATATATGTAAATAAGACCAGAGATATCATAAGTATCATTCAAGAAAAAAAAATGTGAACTTTATGGCCCGCAAAGTGCGCTTTATGGTCCGCGAGGACATAAAGAGAAAAAACAGTTTTTGTTTAAGTTATTAATAATGTTTATTAATAAAATTACACATTATGAAATAAAATTATCATGTAAAAAATAATAAATTATTATGCTATTGAAATCAAATTAAATTTTCAGATTTTTTTAAATATTTATGTATATCGTGGATGTAATGACGAACTAATATGGCATAAAAGTTTATATACAGTGCTTAAACATCTATTTATACCCTTGGTGCATAAATAACTATATACATCTAATGTCAGTAGATAGAACGTTCATTAGCTTTAAAGATTCACTAAGTAAAAGCAATGACGTTTAGTTTCAATTTTATTATGGTTTACCTAATTACTTAAAAAATACAGACAGAAATAGGTTATTTAAATAAACAATATTATATTAGTTGATTGTAATTTTGTTGTATTTACGAAATATTATTTGTATGAAATAAATTGTGTTGTTTGTATGAACCAATAAGATTATTTGGACTAAAGATGGGATAAAAGGGGTAGTGATTGGCCTTTGGGTATTTATTGGCCACTTCTTATTTTGTTAAGAAATGTACACAATTAGAAGTAATCGTCGTAAAATCAATAAGAAGTGGCAACAGTTTTCTTTCCGTTAATACAAACTGTTTGAAATTTGGCAACATAGTCTTAAATTGGCGGGAATCTGTTTAAGGCGTTAACCTTGTTTCTGATAAAAGAGTGATTTTCTTACGGAAAATTTAATAACCTGAAAGTTCAAATGTAAGTACAGGATTATATATTTTAGCTAAGTTGTTGTTTTAATTATTTATTAACCATAAATAAGTGTTAGGGACTTAAATAAAACAGTTTTTGGTAATTTAACAAAATTATATTATAATTATTACAAAATAATTAAGTTAAATTTTAGTTATTGGCCAAGGGGACCAATGACTACCACATATACCTTAAAGGTAAAATATGTCCTGTTTATATGAAATTGTTAGTCAATAGGATCAAGTTGGTAACAGAGACAATATTAAATGGTATGAGATGGTTATTTTCAATCGTCGGCCGGTGGCTAATAACTACAATATGATGATGGCCAATCACTGACCGTTTCATATTTTTTACTTTCCCGACCCACCTCCTAGAAGGGAAAGTATTGTGAACGAGCTAAAAAAAATTTCGAGATAGAAATGGAAATATCCATTTTGTATCCCCTGAAACGATTAAGACCATTTCCAGATGGAAGTCTGTCTGTCTGTCTGTCTGTCTGTCTGTCTGTCTGTCTGTCTCTCTGTCTGTCTGCCTGTCTGTCTATCTATCTCTGTGTGTGTATTCTTCCACGATAGAGGCCACATGTTTATCCGATTGAGCTGAAATTTGGTATGGGGGTTTGGGTTACCCGTCGGAAGAACCCATTAGTTTTTGTATGACATCTGTCAAACGGAAGTGTCACTATCAAAAAACAACAGATGCAATATGTCACGGAATTCGACTTGCAATATGTCATTTGAAAGCGCTTGAAAAACTCTATTCAGAACAGTCAAAATTATTTCTCCAACGGTCGCCTGTCTAAAATAAAAAAATGTCAAATTTTGAAACTTTAACATTAAATATCTGAAAAAGTATTAATCCGATTGAACCGATTTTTCCAGATTTTGTTTAAAATGCCTAAAGTACAAGAAGGCAACATTTATTCAAAAAAATATTCAGAAGAAGACATTCAAAAAGCTTTACAAGAAATAGACGCTGGAGTGGCACTTCGAGAAGTTGAGAAAAATAAAAAGTACCAATTGCAACATTATAATTTAGACGAAGTTTGAAATTTAAAAAAATATGTTTAGGTCCAAATCAGTATCTAGCCAATGAAGAGGAAACTGCTCTAGTAGTTTGGATTATAAAATGTTCGAAAAAAGGGATTCCAAGGCGTAAAGAAGATATTCAATTGTCTGTAAAAGCTTTCCTTGATAAAGCTCCTAGAAAACCACCCTTTAAGAAAAACTGCCCAGGAGAGAATTGGTACAAATCATTTTTTAAGCGTCACCCAGTCCTAGCTGAAAGAACTTCATAACATGTTGCTGAAAAAGATATATGTATTCGAAAATGGTTTTTAGATATTTATTCATATCTTACTTTAAAAGATTATGACCATATTCTTAAAGATCCAGCAAGAATATTCAATGTGACGAAACTTGTTTTAATCTTTGTCCTAAAATTTCTACTGTTCTGGCTCCAAAAGGTTGCAGAACGTTTACGAGATTGAGCATGTATCTTCTAAACAAAATATCACTGTGTTGTTCACTTTTTCTGCCGATGGTGTGGTTACTCCTCCTCTAATAATATTTACAGGAAAAAGACTAAAATCAGAAGTTTATGAGTCCGTCCCAAAAGAATGGGATGTACATCCGCCACTGGATGAATGAAATCAGAGATTTTTAATGATTATATTACTAACATTTTTCATCCTTATTTATTAGAAAAAAAAAGTTAAATTACCAATATTTATAGATGGACACAGTACGCATATTACATTCGAAGTAAGTGAATTATTTAAAAATTTAGGTATTATATTAATTTGTTTGTATCCAAATGCCACTCCCATACTCCAGGACTGATGTAGCTGCATTCAAACCGATCAAAACTGGCTGGAAATAAAGGCTGTCTTAGCTTGGAGAAGAGAAAATCTTGCAGAATCATAGAAAAAGGACAGTTTTGCATCTATATTCAACTCTGTGATTAAAGACTATGCTAAAAATGTAACTATCGAAAATGG
The DNA here is from genome assembly GCA_963243735.1 of Neocrepidodera transversa. Lineage (NCBI taxonomy): Eukaryota > Metazoa > Arthropoda > Insecta > Coleoptera > Chrysomelidae > Neocrepidodera > Neocrepidodera transversa. The sequence continues at coordinate 24,323,359 of OY725342.1, read as the reverse complement.
ACTTAAAGCTACTGGATTATACTCCTTTAATCCAGATTCAGATAGACTTTTCAAAATGCTTAGGAGGCAAAGAAAATAAGACAATAGAAGCTACAGAGGATATTGAGGAACCTGTCGCCACAATTACATACATAGGAAGGAATACAACAAAAAGGAAGGGGAGACTATTACGCAAAATTCATTTTTAGAACTCAAAGGTATAAACAAAGAAATTAATGAAGACAGTATTTTGTTACAAAATGAAACAATTGAAACGTACATTTTGGCTGTTGAAAAAAATCCTTTTTCAAATCCGGATCAAGAAATTTAGAGTTTCATGTAAACAATATACCAATTATATTAACCAACTTTACGAACAGCGAAAATATTATAATTGAAGAACTAACATTGAACATCTTGACATAGACGCAAACTTAAATGGAAGCATTAACGAACATCTAACATTACCCCAAACACGAAAAAGAAAAGTAAAAAAATACTAAAAAATCGTCTTTTGTAATAAGAGAAAAAATTAAGAAAGAAGTGGAGAAAAGGACAGACTGGAAAAGAGAAAACAAAAACAAGACGAAAAGGCCCAGCAAGAATTTGAAAAACAAAAGAGAAAACTGGAAAAAGAGGAAAATAAAAAAGCACTGCAAAAAAATAGGACAACCGGAAAACAAGTAAAGAATACAAACAATGAAAAATTGGAAATTCGAAACACAGACAAAAAAGTAGAAAATAAAGATTGTCGGGAAATAAGTACAGACAGTTTAATTTCCGAAAAAGTTAAAAGAATTTATTTGAAGAACAAAAAATTAATATTATATCTGACTATATTTAAAAACCTCCAAATCAAGAAGAAACCGTAGCAGATATATTATCAAGTATGAGGTTGGATCTAGAAAAAAATAACAAAAGTGAGAATGGTTTATGCTACTCATGTTTTAATTACGGTTTAAAGTGCAACATGTGTGCAGGAGCATATCACATCAAATGTATGAAAAAACAATGTATCCACAAATCTACTTCTTCCATCTTTCATTGCCCAAGTTGTCTAAAAATAATAATTTCTTCTAACCAATTAGTTTAGCGTATTTTTATGAAGAACGTCATCACTCAATAATGACATTTCTGAAACCGTGTTTCCCAGGTAGTAGGTACATATCAATAAAAAAAAATTAAGTTTGCATCTAGGTATTTTGTTCAAAAATACCCATATAAAAATGAGACCAATCTTTGACTATTTGGTATACCAATCGGTACAATATGAGGGCCAATAACTGACATATTTACTTTGTATAACGACCGACAAAATAAGACAATCACATGTTTTTTATTAGATTTATAAGTGCATTCTAAAAATAATTAAACATTTTCAAGTTTTCAAAAATTTCGTAATCTATAACTAAAGAAATTAATAGAATATACTCTTATATAACTAGTTTAAAGTAGATAAATGGTCAATCACAACCCCTATATACTACCCTAATTAAACTAAATATATTGTTATTTGAATGAACAAAATTTAAACGGTACTTCTCACATGACTGTAAAACTTGCTCACAATTGGTCAAGTGGAGAAAACTCAACGATGAATTTGAGACGATCGTAATCCACTGAAACTTCCGAGCTTTGAACACGATGTACCTATCAGACCAGAAATCGAATAGCCTGAATTATCAATTACTTTCATTCAGGAAAACATTTTTTTCACTAAAAAATGTTTCAACCATGTAAACATTTTTTCAACCTAGAAAACATTTTTTTCAATCCGAAAGAGATTTTTTTATCCAACAAAACATTTTGTTCACTCAACGAAGCATTTTTTTATCAAGAACCCAGTTCTTTCATTCAATAAAATCATTTATTTGGATATTTAAATAAACATTTTTGTTGAATCAAATAAAATTTGGTTAATTCAAATAATCTTTTTTCTCTGCGTAGAATAAAACGTTACTGGAGAAGTTTCATGGTAGTATAGGTTCGGATAATTCCATAACTACTCCGGTGGGGGTAGTTTTAGTTGTCTCTAATGTTTTTCCACCATAAATCTGTCAATTACATGTGTAACCATTTCTGCAACATAACTTGAAAACTTTAATGCCATTTTCTGCTTATTATATTGCCTACCTCTAAATGGAATCATCGATTCATCAACACGTACAATTTTATTGAGTGTGTAAAGGGACTAGCAATTTTTTAGAAGAATATTTACTAAATAACTTTATGTATCTATTTCTTTCTTGCAACGTAAACCATTTTCAGAAGGATCTCAACCTGTTTTTGAACATTACAGTTGATGAAAAAGAATTTTTGAATAGATCTTGACTCCAATAATCTGCAATTGCTGGTAATTTCATGATACCCATCCACATTATCAAGCCAGAAAACCTTTTTATTTCACCTATATCTGTTGGGTTCCACTCATGTAATCTGGAAGATGGCCTGCGTCTGTATCAGTCAACAGCTGAGTGGTGTATATATTTGTCTGTTCCACTATAAATTCAAATATTGAATCAGTGACAATAGTAGAAAAGAATTCTCCTGGTGTGCCTATAGCTAACGTGCCAGCTACTTCACAATCTGCGCCATCTTCTACTGAAAACGGGGCTAATATTACTTGCAAACCTGTGACCAGCTTTCGAGATATTCGTGGTCAAAGTTGAATAAATGGGTATTTAGGTAATTTTGTTTTAATTTCAATCTCTTGAATTTTTAGCAAACTGACCAGCTTATGTCGAATTTTTTTTTGGGAAAATTTAGTGATAAGATTGGTATTTTAAAAAATATATTAATTGTATATACAGGGTTTACCAAAAAGTCAGTGGAGCTACTTTATTTTTAAAATTGCTATAATATTAAAAACCATTAAAACCTCAATTAATTCTGATAAATTCCTAATAACTTTAAAACAAACGCCCGGATTTCATTAAAAAAATTATATGCTTTACATGTCATTAGTCAAAGAAAAACTGCAATATGCAAAGTTTAAAAACTTATCCACGGGCTCGAATATTGGGCTTCCAAATCTGATTTTTTTAAAAATCGCCTAAAATCCGATGCTTTAGCTATACAGTTGTAACAGATTTGTAGCTAAAAATGGTATCGCATTTACTATTACAACTTGATGTCAAAAATATTGTGCCTGAGAAGCATTATTTTTAACATTGCTATATTCTAAACCATACGATTAAATGAGCCATAAGTTAACTATTTTGGAGAGCATTACATTGGTCCAAAAAGTATATAGGGACTCTCGCCGTTCTCGAGTTACACATTGGAAACAAAGCACAGAATCTTTATGTTAAGAAATATCGAATAATGTAAAAGGAAAGTTTTATTGTATATAAAAAAATGCTGTTATACTGTACTAATAAATTTTCTAAACGTCGTTTCGTGTCTTCACGGCGACCATCAACTTTTTTAATACGGACTTGACTTATTTATTAAAAATATTGATAAAAAAAAAACTGATGGTGGCCGTGAAGACACGAATATTTAGTAGTACAGTATAGGTAACAGCATTTTTAGACATAATAAAACTTTTCTTTTCCGTTTTTTGATATTTCTTGAACTGAAAATTTTATGTGGAGAAACCCAAAAATATAATTTTTGATGTTCCTTGTATTTCTCGAGAAAAACGAGAGTTCCTGTAGATTTTTTCAATCAATGTAATGTTCTCTTTGTCCATTTAACCATATTCGTATCTCTTGGTTTATACTTTAGGAAAGTTAACACATGATAAGAGAAAAGGACTGTACCTATACCTCGCGAGTACCTAGTAGTAATTGAAACACCCTGTAGACATATAAAAAATATTGCTTCTCAGGCACAATATTTTTTACTGTAGGTAATAGTAAGTGCGATACCATTTTTAGCTACAAATCTGTTACAACTGTACTGGTAAAGTATCGTGTTTGGGGCGATTTTGGAAAAAAATCAGATTTGGAAGCCCAATTTTCGAGTACGTGAATAAGTTTTTAAACTTTGCCTAGTGCAGTTTTTCTTTGATTATTTCCCTTGCTTTATATTAACCAATTAAATGTCACAATTTTTGAAATTTAGACCAATCAGAGTCAAATATCAGCGATTATTTCACTAGACCTGATAGCAGCGACTATCTCCCTAGAGAAATAGTCACATTGAAACGTCACATAAAAATGTCAATTACTTCTGTCAGTTTTTGCTCACGCAGATCTGTCATAATTTAAAACATTATAAAATGGAAAGATTTGGCGTTTTTGATAATAATTCAATAGAAGAATCGGTAAAATCTTTGGTACCTACGAATACGGTACGAAGTAAAAATAGTATCTGGGCTCAATTTACACAATTTTGTACAGTGCGTAACTATACATTAGATGCACATACATCAGAAGGTGAGTTAAACAATATTTTGAAGGACTGGGCGTGGAACATACATTAAAATGTATGTGGAATTCCACAGCCAAAAGCTTGCAAGAATTATATTTTAACAAATATGGTATTATAAATAAAATGAGAAGTTCGGATGAAAATACTGTAAATGTAGCGGCATCATCATCTAATTATGTTATTAATCAAGCAAATTCTATACCTTCAGAATTAAAAGAAGAGCAGCTACAGAAAAATCGATATTTAAGTAACCAAAAACACGTGAACTATAATAATTGTGTTTTCAACTTTAATTAGAGTATTCGTTTTAATTTCTTATTACTATTTTAGTTGTATTCCTGGTGTTCTGTTAATAAAGTTTTTTTCTAATTTACTTATCCGCGATTAATTGATTTTCGCGGGAAATAATCTTCCTAAATATAACACGACCTTGATTAATACTCTGCTATTTTTGTTGTTGCTAAATTTCTCGAATATTTTACAATTTGATTCGACATAATTTTGGCATTAATAATCAATTGATTAATGCCAAAATTATGTCTCATCAAATTGATATTAAAATATTCTCGAAATTTAGACGCAACAAAAATAGCCGACTATTAATCAACGTCTTGGTATATTACTAATGACCTGTAAAGCATATAATTTTTTTAATGAAATCTGGCCGTTTGTTTTAAAGGTATTAGGAATTTATCATAAATGAGGTTTAAAGGTTTTCAATATTATAATAATTGTAAAAATATTGTAAATATATATCATGCCTATTGTCATTCAATTTTAACTGCCGCATGGTGCTACGTCGAAAAATTTAAAATAATTTAATTTATTTCTGCTCTTCTTAGGATGCACTTTGATGTGTTTTTGATAATTTGATTCTCGATTTTGGAGGTTTTTTGTATTGGTTATAGTTTTCAACAAGTTTTAATTTGTTTGATTTTTTATAATGTTACCTGTTACCTGTTCAATTATCATACCAATATCAGTTCTTCGTTTTTTCTGAAACTTATTTTTTGAACAATTTGTCATATTGTAATCTAATTTTATATTTGTATTGTAGGCCTGATGATGGCCATCGTTGTGACCGAAACATGTCACCTCCAGTTTAACCTGGTATAACTTAATAAATCTATGCGGTATGACTTTGAGTTTTTATGATTCGTTGAATGATTTACCACATTTGGGCTATGGATAATCTTTTGTTTTTTTTTATTTTTAATTTTCCCTGCTACCACTAAAAATTTTACAAAGGACCCCGCACTTTTTAAATGGCAAATGGCTTTCGGTCAAATTTGCTGAATTTTGCAAATGTTGAAGATCTCGATGCCTCCATGGCACCAACAAAAAATAATAAGTTTCTGAGATACAGGGTGTTAAAGCAACGATTTATCATAATTTTAAGATCTTAAAAAATTGCAAAAAATGACTCGCATATGTTTAAATTAATGATCAATTAGCAACAAATTTTGATTAGAGTACATGTATAAGAGGTATACAGGGTAAGTTGTGCTTAAAATAAAGTAAACAATTTGAACGATGTAAAATATTGTATATTTTTATTTTAATGATAATCGAAAAGAAACTAAACTTTATGATTATAATGTGTTTGTTAAGGAGTATTAAAAAAATAAAAAATACGTTTATACAGGGTAAGTCAAAAAGTTGGATCGATGGTTGTCGTACATTTTTAACATACCCCGTATTTTGTGATAATTAAAGAACTACTATAAAATACCATTTGCAAAAATGTATTATGCATATATCCTCTACAGTGTATACAGAAACATATAAGAGGTTGAACTTAGCGAAAAGTGACAATTTTTAAAAAATACCCGGCATATCTGAAAATCGACCTGCAAATTGTCTTTTTTTAATATTAAAAAGAAATTATATTTTGAAATAAATTTGCAAAAAATGGACCAAAACAAATGACAAGTTTTTTTCTACAGGACGTATAGTTTATAATGTCAACAAACTCTTAATCAAAATATGTTGCTAATTGATAATTAATTTAAACATATGCGAGTCAACGCAATTTTTTAAAATCTTATTATGAAAAATCGATTCTTTAACACCCTGTATCTCAGAAACTTATCATTATTTTAAAAAGTGCGTGGTCCAGATTCTTGACAATTGATTTATATGTGATGTAGAGCTTTTTATGACGAATAATTTTTTTTATAAAATTAATAATACAAAAGTTTCCCATTTGTTGCCAACTATTTCAGCCATATATACAGGGTATGTCACGAGAGTTTAAACTATCTGCATATTGAAAACTGCTTAGACGATATTTATGAAAATTTGTATACATTAGGTTTTTGAAATCAGCTTCTAAAATTGTACAAAAAAATAGGATGTTCCATTTAAAATAACAAAGTTAATCGTTACGTTCGGAACACCCTGTATAGACCGAAAGTTGAAAATATTTTATTTAGATGTGGCACAACGACAAACTCGTGTATACAAATTTTCATAAATATCGTGTAAGCAGTTTTCAATATACAGATACTTATAACTCGTCGTGACGCACCCTGTATATTATGTATAATTATTTAGCAAAACAATTTATAGAGGGTGGGGCAAATAAACCGTCGGTTAAAAAGAAATCGAGAAGGAAAGGTATTTGAAAACTGAAAATTGGAATATAGGGGTTTGTAAGGGTGAATTATTTATTCAAAATATTGACATTCTTTTGCTACTTCCGGTTATTCCGGAAATTGGTGTAAACTTCGTTTTTTTATGGAATACCCTGTATAGTTTGCAACATTACTAATAATAAGGTTATTCTGAACAACTTTTGTTAATACTTCCCTATATCTATCTTTCACCGTTTTTGAGTTATACAATTTTTTTTATTTAAACTGAACCATTAAGAAAAAATTAAATTTCTTCTAAGTGTAGTTGGATACGAGCTTAAATTTTTCACAGAGAGTAAACTACATATTTTTCTGTCGTTTGTATTATGAAATTCCTATTTTTATTATACAGGGTGTTGTCAAAGTTAGAATAAAATATTAACGCAAAAAATCCGCATTTTTCATGTTTTTTAAATGAAACACCCTATATAAGATTAATTTTTTCAGAATACATTGTCTGCTATCTATCTGTACTAGGGTTCCCTATACATATCTTACATAGATTTTATAAATTTTTTCACACCCAATTAATTTTTATGATATATTTTTTTTAAACACTACAAGAAAAATTACCATGTGTCGTTTTTTAAACAAAAAAAATGTTATTTAATTCTAAAAATTCCGTGTCTGAAACTTATTCTTTTTTTCTTATTTCTTATCATTATTGTAACTTATAACTTATAAAAATATGTGCAAAAATTAATTTGTTGAGAAAAAATCTATAAAATCGAATATCTGGAAATCTATGTAATATAGGTATAGGAAACCCTAATAGAGATAGATAGCGGACAATGTATTCGTCTAAATAAATTAATCTTATACAGGGTGTTTCATTAAAAAAAATGAAATATGCTAATATTTTTGCGTTGACAGCACTCTGTATAGAAAAAAATAAAAATTTCCTAAGGCAAACGACAGAACCTTATGTCATTTACTCTTTGTAAAAAATTAACGTTCGTATCCCATTAAGTTTAGAAGAAATTTAATTTTTTCTTAATGGTGAAAAAGTGGTTTATATAAAAAAAATTGTATAAATCAAAAACAGTCAAAGATATGTATCAGGAAGTATTAACAAAAGTTGCTCAAAATAACAAAATATTCCTAAAGTCGCAAAATATACAGGGTACCCCATTAAAAAAAAACCAAGTTGATGCCAATTTCCGGTATAACCGGAAGTAGCAAAAGGATGTCAATATATTCCAATTTTTAATTTTCAAATACCTTTACTTCTCGAGATCTTTCTAACTGACGGTTTATTTGCTGCACCCTGTATACAATGTTTTATTTATAAAATGTCGTTAGATTTATGAGAATTATAATTTAAGCAATGATAAATTTTCTAGGGTTAAGAAGGAAACCACCTCCTAGACCAGGTCACAAGCCTCTTAGACCTTTACAAAATGTTCGAAATGTAGCAGAATTTGAACACTGTGATAATGATTGTACTATAGGAAGAATGCGATCCTTTATAACAGTAATGAGTGAGGAACAAGATTTGATTAAATTGTTTACAGCTTGTCAACGTTAAATAAATCTTTATCCATCTAAATGTGTTTATTCAAAAGTATATTATTTAACCAATGTTATTAGCTATTGCTACACTGTGTTTATTAATTTTTTCTTCGACATATTCTTCAGCTGAAAACGATTCTGCTTTTGTATATTGTTGTATTAATTTCGCTTGAAACTCTTTCTCCTTTTTTAACTCTCTTCGTTGCCTTTTTTTGGCCCATTCGAATTTCATTCGTTTTCTTAACTTCTTTAATTTGTGTTTCTTCATTTTCTTTCTTCTAATTACCAACATTGTAATGGCCTGTTTTTCTGTAGTTTCATCAAATGCTGGGGCTTCAATGTTTTCACGTTGAATAGGATCTACCACTGGTAAAATCGTTCTTAGCCCATTTGGTAGTTCAAAATTTAAATTTAAATTGTTATATTTAGGTAAATCAATGTTTTCGTTTTGTTTCCATAACCACGGATTGTATGTGTTTGATATTTTTTCTACTAGAGGTAAAGGTATAGAAATTGGCACATTTGAGGCTTTTTGAATGTGTAAATTTGATAATTGGACTAAAATTAAACGTGTATTAATACATTAATTAGGTATGAAGTGTAAAATAGTTACCTGCGATTGCATTCAGTTTATTAAATCGTAAAAACCTAGAGCAAAACATATTTTACGAACATTACATAACCTTATTTCTAAATTTAAAATTATTTTTTGTTTCTTCTTTTTCTTCAAGTGGACAATTCCAAGAGTAATGTAGCCAGGGCAGACTAAGGGCAGTTTGCACCGATGGACGCCTAAGCGAGGTTTTGTTAAATATTTAAACCTAACTTTATATGAAACCATTTGCACCGTCAAAGTTTTGATCCGGTTTTGTGAAGCGCAATTAATGCATAACAAATCACTGAAATGGAACTCCAAAGCACAGTAAAATGATTATACAGTATTTGCACTAAGCGACTTTCCCCGGTTTTAATTTATAATGGGCTCTTCGACACTGGGTCAACTATATTTTAATACAGGTTCTTGATTTAAGGGAAAAAAATCAATTTAGTACTACTAGGTACGAGGAAAGCATAAATTTATTATTAAATTTTATGCAATTATTCTGAAATTATCCTAGATATACGCCTGCTAACAACATTACAAAAGAATCACAACTATGGAGCGTATAGAAGGAGGGCAATCTCTAATGGACAACACGTTTAAAATGTGGTCAACATTTTATACGCAACTAATGGTACATAAAATAACCGACGTGGCGCTGATGATCGTATGTTGAAAAACTGTTTGTAGATTGATTAGATCCATAATCTCAAATAACGTTTTTTATTCAATGAGCCACCCAATTTTTATAAAATACATATCTTTTAAAAGTTTACGTAATGAATTAAAATTATTATTTGAAAAAAAGTCAAAGGAAATGTCAAAACTCGCTTAAACTGTCATCAACAGTCGATCAACAGCGCCACCAACTGGCTTCCAAAATCGGGCCACTTTTTATAACGTTGAGATGTGCCTCCTTCTATACCCTCCATAGTCATAGGCACCACAGCTGTAAAATTACCTATGTTTGCTTAACTTTCCTTTTCTCTACGTTCCTATTTCACCACGGGACACGACGCCAATGCAATTTATGTATATGGGCATGCGCCTTGGCACCCAATTCCGATCTTGCGTCTCATTCTGTCGGAACACTTTGTTTCTACAGGCAAAGATTATAACAAAGTTACTTTTTTCCGTATTATTTAAAATATATAGATTAAATCGCGCACGGCACGGGAGTAAAATTAACTTAAAATTGTGAATAAAAGGCCAGCAGTACCAGTTGAACCGGAGCCAGGCAGATATGGAGACACTCTCGTCTCTGCTTCTAGACGCCGAATTTCGTATCGAGTAGGGCAATTCATACCGTCGTCGGCAGATGCGGAGGCAGCCAGAAGTCAGACTTGCTGTAGCCGTCCCAATTGGAGCAGCAGTGCAGTTCGTCGACCTTTAGAGACAGGTCAAGTTGAAGCCAACTTCAATTATATCCGGAGTCCAGAACCGTTAGCCCGACTACACCACGCCGCCAAGCCAATCGTGCCTGTATCGTCCGTTATAGATTGTCTAACAACTAAAACGACATCTCCAATTTCCCACTTCTCTAATTTTCCCTTTGTTCTTTCGTTCCCCGCTTCTCTAATTTTTAACCAAGCGGTCGGTTTAGTAGTTGGACAAAGTTTACACACCTTTTTCTTCGCCGGAATTTTGAAATTTATGAGTTATATTTTAGCATCTAAGCAGCTAATAGGTACTCAAACCTAGTGGGGCAAGTAAAGACCGCCCTTCTGGCCCCCAGTGATTTTGTTTGATACCATAACGACCCCTGGAGTATTTTCTTTCTTCACTGACGCTGCCCGTGCAGTGGCCTTCACACTATAAACGGAAGGTGGCGCCCGAGGCAATCTGAAACCTGGACTAAAGCGCCAAAGTGACCCGTAACGACCGAAGTGCCGTTACAAGATGGGACGTTGGCGATACAGGAATATTACATATGTAAGATGGCTGACCATATTTTTGATTACTTACAGATTCTTTTCAAAATTGGTATGTGGAGGTTTTTTGGGTCAGAGATCAAGAATTTTTTGTCAAAATTAATAAATTGTATTATACTGTTGTTGAAAAAATTTGAAAATGTTAAAAGTTTGTTCGTTATGGTATCTAGATGTGTAGGAAACCAATTTTGATTTTAGTAAGTAATAAAAGGTGACATTCATTCACAAGTCTAATATTTTTTTTAACAATTCATCTTTCTGTGCCCGAACTAGTATTTTAACTTATTTTCTTTAAACAATGTATCTATATAATTATCTTTTAGAAATCCATCAGAGAAATTTAATATATATTTTTTAGTTAAAAGAAATAGTACAACAGCATTAATTTTTGATTGTTATTAAATTTAAACTAACAACAGATATAATCTATATAAATAAAATATATTAACCTAATCCACTAGGAAGTGATCCATCTTTCCTAGCTTTATTCAAATTTCTATAAAACTCGGAAAAATCCACATAAGGCTCTATTTTCTGATCAGGACCAATACCATCATCTTCCTTTACATCCTGACTACTAGATGTATCGCTAGTTTTACTGCTACGAATAGTACTATCCGAATTCTCTGTAACTATTGGATTAAAATTAACTGAAGGTGTACTAGGTGAAGTTATAGCATTTGGGAGATGATAATTGAAATTTCTGAGTACCAAAGTGATATCCTCCCTCTTTGGAGTACAAGAACTATTGATGGACATGTACCAATCGTGATGTAGACGTACAGCTTTATCGACAACAGCTTGGGCTACACCAGTTAGGGTTGCTTGTTCACGAAACTGTTCCACAACGCACTGGGCTATGTATTTATTTACTTGGTCAGTTCCAGTAGCTTCTTCGATCGATTTATACAATCCTGCAGACATTAATAGTAAAAAACGTGATGATTCATCTAAGGTAATACCACCATGTATATCTGGTTGTGCTGTGATAGGTTCTTGTATAGCTGGAGCTAAATCATCGAAGTCTTTGTAACCCCCTTTTACATTATAGTTTCCTAAACAACGGGTGTTTTCCTGATTGCCTAAACGAGAGCTTTTTCTTAAATTATTAGGATTAATACCAAGCTGTGATAACCTTAATAACTCATCTTCATTTTTCAAATAGTGATCGACACTTAACTGCACCACTTTTAAAACAGAATTAGAATCAGTTTGGCATAGCAAGACTCTACAGTTACCAACATTAGCTACATAAAGTTTGTTATTGTAAATTAACGCCACAGCTGCAGCAGTACCAGAGGATAGTTCATTATTAAGTTTATTAATAGATTGTACGATATGGGGTACCTTTTGGTAGGCCTCGTAATGACTAAGACCCTCTGGGATATCATACATTAAACATGCTCTTTCGGCTACCAAATCTTCTACACTTTGCATATAACCTTTCTCGACAGTCACAAAAGCTTGATTTAACAACTCTTTAATTTCTTCGTCAGATTTGTTTTCAGACAATTGTGAGAAGTAGATTTCTGCAGTCATCCTTTGACAGCAAAAATCCGCGGCTCGTTTGCTTTCATGGCCGTCGAAAACCGCGTACCAATAAAAGGAATCATTGAATTTGAAGTGGCAACTACAGTCTTCATAACCGTGATCTTCCTGTGGGTTACCGTCTTCTCGATAGATTTGGTTTGTTGAGAAACCGATGCCGGTGTTTTTGCATACTGGGAGATCGTCGGTCCAGCTTTGGGAATTTTTATACGTCGATTGCGGTGATTTTAAAGAACCCATAATCAATTTTTACATTGTAAACAACAAAGTGACAATTATAAACGTAACCTATAAAAACAAATGTCAATATTGTCAATGTTTATTTCTTCTTTACGAATGTGTTCAGTTACCAAAATCCAGAGAGATAGGATAAGGTTAGAGAGAGCATGAAAGGATATTAAATGTAAAGCAGATATTCACAACATCGCGACTCGAAAAACACCTTTTATTTTGATTAGGACTAAAAATGCATTCGTAGTAATATTCCGAAATTGAAATATAAAAACCATATTTTAATTTTTGTGCATAATCTTTTTAACTTAATCATCCAACTTTCAGTAACAATGAATTTTTATAATAGTTCGTAGATATATGTACTTTAAATAATGATAAAATGCGAATGTATTATATAAATTAAATTTGTCAACACCGCTTTCAAAGGTTCGTTATGAGTCCTAAACATTTATAGTTTATGTTTGTAACAAACAAACAAAAAGCAAACTCAACGAAAATATATAATAAGTATAAATTCTTGCAATGGCCTTTTCTAAGTCAGATGTTAAGCTATCCCCAATCCAAAGTAGTTCAAAAGTATCCTAGTAAGTATTGAGTCACGAGAGTCTGACAGGACAGCAAATAGTTTAGTTATTGCATATCGCTGTCAGATTCTGTTCTGGCTGGTTTTATTTGTGTAAAAATATTAAAATCAGTTTAAATTATTTAACCATACGTGCAGGATTGTAAATATGGCGGTGTCCGTAAGAAAAATAACGAATAGATTAAGACATCTAAGTGGTGTATTATCAACGCCTAGATCGTATTTTACTTATACAAATGAACCCTCTCAGCCTATTAAGGGTAAGGAACCCAAATGGACGACTGCTGAAGATGCTTTTCAAGATTTAAAATCAGGTAAGTTATTAAGTAATTGTCCTTGGGCGATTTGTACTTTGACCATTGATTTTTATACAATGTGGTAATTATATATTGTTATTAATTTTTTTTTTCTCTAGTTCAGAAAACATTTTAGATAATTAATAAATCAATGTTTATTACTTATTAATGTTTTGGTGAAAACTAAGTTTTATATCGCCTATAATTTGTAATGCAGTTTGTTAAACTGCTTTTAAAAATATGTTAATTGGTTTAATTTACAAACTTAATCTAAATTTCTATTGTTCGAAAAAGCTTGAACATCATTTTTTTAATGTTAATTTACAATGCATAAATTCGTATTTTTATTTCCTAATTATTTTATTTTAGTCTAGGACAATAAATTGAACATCTTTGTTTATAATGAGTACCTTCAACTTTAGTTTATAAAATTGAAATATAGGAATAATAATCTTGGTTTTGTTAATTTGTGTATTAATTTTATATGTACTACTTGGTTATTTTTTTTTTCGTTTACATCAAATATTAACTAAAAGTTGCATAAAATATTTCAACATTGCTTTATATTTAATTTGAATTGGGAATTTAGAACCTTTGGTTTTCAACAATGTTGAAGAATATCGTCACCACTAACCAAAACTACACTTTATTATCACTCTACATCCGTTTCTCTAACTATGTTAAGCATCATCAGGAGTTGAGATGATACACTGTTTATTATCAACTCTTGATGATTCTAACATAGTGAAACGGATGTATAGTGATAGAAAAGTGTAGTTTTGGTTAGTGGTGACGATATTCTTTAACACTTTATATGTAATGTCCAAACATTGTTAACAATTAAATTCTAAAGTGCGAAATATTAAGAATAAATATATCTGTTTTTTAATAATATAATTTGTTTACGATTAATTTAAAGAAGCGAAATTGGCAATCGCCTGGCTTCTAATATTAGAAAAATTTTAAAATACATGCAATCAATTTAATATAACATGTGGTTATTAATAGAAACGATATATTTGCAAATCAAGTGTGAAACCTAGAAAAACAACTATTTTTATGCATTTTGTAGAACAATTCGACAAATATTTTTTAATAGGAACAATCACAATTGTTAGAAAATTTAAAATTTTGTGTTTTTATGGTTAAATATGGAACATATTAATTTTTTATGTAGTAATAGTTTTCAAAGGTCTCAATTTTGCACGATTTCAGTACTTTGTTTATAGTTACCTAAAACTAGTAATTTTTTTAATTAATTTTTAAATATACTTAATGAATATTCAGAAAATTGAGGATCAAAATGAAAAGATTTAACAAAAATCAGTTTAACATGGAGATTTATTTATAAACATAAGTAATATTCATTAACTTGTAAAAATAAATTACTAATTTTGTTTCTTAAAACAGCTGAATAAAATAACAATATTAAACTTGAACAAACAAATGTTCAAAATGCCCTTTTAACAATCTCTTAGATTACGGCTAGAATTGTCCCATAATAATTCATTATTTCTTCACACATATTATTTATTTGCTGCAAAAGTTCATCACATGTAATAATTTCATCACTATAAACAAATACTTTTTAATAAACCCAAACGGGATTGACATCCATTTATCTTGCCAGCCGGTGGTGAGGTCCACCCCAACATATCCACATGTAAGGAAAGTTCTCATTTAGAAAGTCTTTTATAATTATTCCAAATTGTGCTTCTGCATCATCATGCTGATCAGATGGTTGTTTATCAAACCACACTAAATATTTAATACAAAATTTATGCTGCCTTGATATTTTCTTGTCCCTACAAATAAGGATTATTTTGTGTGTTATCAGACAATAAACACTTCTTCTATTTCAATTAATCGATTGGAAAAATGTATCCTATGTAATTTATCTTCAATTTTGAAACTCTACATGTTGAATATAAAATGGAGACAGTTTATATATTTTTAATGTTTGCTAAACTGTAACATGTGGTACGTTTAATATATTACTTATTCAATGACTACTAATTTTTGGATTATTTTCAACTATGTTGATAATATTTCTTTCTATACTAATTAGTGACGTGAAATGCCTGGGCATTTATTAGTCTGAACAAATGCCCAGGATAAATGCCCAAATCCCAAAAATTCCCACCATAAATGACTGGGCATTTAACTCTTAAAAACTCATTGATTATAAAACGCTTATAAATAATCTTTTAGCTATTTATGTACACATACATATTTAATAAAAAAATATAATTTCATGCATATTGGAAAAGTTGTTTTGCAATATTTTTCTGTTGCCTCTCAAGTGGATTTTTAAACATTGGCCTATGAATGTTTCATGAATGTTTGTTTTCTAATTGGGAAAATATTCACTTAACATATTTGAAATTTGTACTGACAATGGAACTAATACTGAATACATAATTTATGCTCTATTAACTAGAAAAATGAAACAAATTAGATTGGTATATTTTAATTTGAATTTAATTATATTTGGCTGTGTTGTCTTCTTGTATTTGTGTATATTAATCACTTTCTTATGTAAACTCTTGATCACTTTTTTCTGAACTTTCAAGTAGTTCACTTATTTATGATGAACTTTCAAGTAGTTTTGGCTCAGATTCTTCTAAAAATTCTGGTTCTGAATCCCCCTCCAGGCCTATAACTCGTTCTTTACTGAATGTTGGGAATTTCTCCTTGTTTTGGATTACTCTGTAGATTCTCTTCAGTTATTTTGTTGGGCTTACGTTTAGATGTTTGATGCATGAGCTTCCAATTGTATGCTAGATAAATTAACTTCACTGTCCTCTTAGATTTAAGTCTGTTTCTTGCTATAATATCCGTCCAAAAAAAAGTTCTAAAGGTCCGCTTGATAGCAGCAGATGTAACAGGTGCCCCAAGATTTTTTCCTCACCAACATGTTAGGAGTTACAAGATAAACATTCTTTTCTTTAACACCCATTTCGTCCCACACAAATTGCTTGGAATAAACTCATTGTTTGTCCCTGTATCTGTTAATTTTTTTTCTAACTTGAATAGCGTTTCATCCTGTTTTCTTTCTTTTGTCACAAACAAAGCTGTACAGAATTCACACTTAGGTACTATTGACAACAATCACAGTCGATGATAATTATTATTATTAGCACTATTCAGGCACTACAAGTTTATTCATGAAATGTACGTTTGATTAATTGTTTTTATGACGTTTTAGAAACTCTAGTAACAATCACAAGCAGTAGAAAGTTAAAATAATACTTTTTTAATAATTATCCAGATTTTGGCCACTTAAAATTGCTTTGGGCAAATGCCCATTTATAAATGTCCTGCTCACTGGGCATTTTCCCGGAATACATCACTAATCCTAATGTTTGCTATGTTGACAGTCGACGTTCAGGAAATTTTTCATAGTCCTTTACAATGGCTCGGCTATTTCTATTACAAAATCCATACACAAACAAAATATTGGAATATTCTTGAAATATTTCTAAATTTGAAAATTTAAAAATACAGCTACATTAAATGACTGTCAAACGCGTCTTAAAATTTTATTAATCTTGAATTTATTACTATCAAAAACAACTTTTTTTGGGCCTTGTTGAAAGGACAAATTGTGATTTTGAAGAATTATTACTGTTTCAATGAAAGCCATGGTGACAATTTGAAATTTTGTTGAATAATGTAACATTTCAACGTAAATAACTCTTTCGGGAATATATTTCTTCTATATTCCCGAAAGAGTTATTTACGTTGAAATGTTACACTATTTAACAATAAGTTGGATTGAAATTGGTCTATAAGTTGCAATATTGTTGTTTATTTATTTATTTATTTAGCAAAGCTAATCCAGATTAGGTTCACATTAAAATTTAAAAATATGCATTTACATTAAAACATCTACAAGATATCATTTAAAATATAAAAGTAATAATATAAAACTCAAAAACTATTATCACAATTAAGTACATTTTTATACACTAAAATAATGTCAGAAGGGTTGGGTCGTTAACATGTACTCTCTTAATTTATTTTTAATGTATTAAATGAGGCGGCATTTTTTATTTCTATTGGTAGCTCATTAAATTCCCTTGAAAAACACTCAATTTTGGGAATGTTTACTTGTTACAAGTGGGATATGAAAATTAGATCTGTTTCTGGTGTTATAGTTGTGGTAGTTGAAATTATAATTTATTATATCAAACATAGTACATGGGTTCTTGTATCACACGATAATATTATCCCCATTGCTCTATTTTGGAATTTCTGTAACCTTTTGGTTTCATTTTGGTTAAGTAGATATAAAAGGGTAGCACAATAAGTAAAATGAGGCAGGATTATACTATTATAAGAGATAATGACCATTTGTTGAGATATTTTGAACACCCATACACGTAATTAATTTTAAATGCTACTGTTTTAACAATAAGCTTGTTCTTTAAAAAATAACATATGCTTTACTATGAGTCACAAGTATTTAATTTTTGTTACCACTCCAATTCTTTTATTATCAAAACTAATTTCCATTTGATTTTCGTTAATTTTTTTGTAATACCTAACATTCCCGATGATCATACAATTAGTTTTATTAATATTTACTTTTAATGAATTGTAACAGCACCAATCATGTATTTGTTTTAACGTGTTATTTATTATTGTTATTATTTCTTGTAAATTATTAGCAGAGAAATACAGCAAAATATCATCTGCAAACAAATGTATTAAACAACCTCCTGCCACGTACAAAATGTCTATATATAAAAGAAATAATAGTCGACCCAATACGCTTCCTTGTGGTACACCTACTTCGTTTTTTAATTCTTATGATACAATATTTTTAACTTTTGATTTTTGTCTTCTATTATCCAGATAACTTCACTATACCTGCAATCTGGAAAACGTCTAATGTTACTCCAGTCTTTAAAAAATCTGATGTGGCCAGCACATGACCTCTCGCCATTTTTGAATCAAAAATTTACAGGTTGACACAAAAAAGTATGAAAAAAAATTATTTTTTTGTAAATCTGGCAACAATGGCAAAAGTTTCGAAAATTTTAATGAGATGAAAATAAACTGTAGGGTATATAAAATATATGTGTAAAACTTTATTGCCGTTTTGTATAATAATGGCGTCATCACCCATAGCAACTGCCACTTCCGGTTGTGCGATTGGCACCAAAATCTAATCAGATCTAATCTAGTGTATCCGAATCCTGTATGCAAAATTTCAAATTTTTTTATTCAGTAGTTTTTGAGTTATCGTTACTACAACATCCATCCAAACACACACACACTAACACACACACACACACACACTAACACACAGACATCATAGCGAAAATATTAAAATCGTATTCTAGGGACCCCAAAACGTGTTTATCCATTGAAAAGTCACTACCCAATTTTTAGCATGATTCCTATACCTCTCTTATCTGAAGGGCGAGAGGTAAAAAGGAGATAAATCGGACATATGCAACTTTCGCCCAATTTCAATATTGTGCAACTTTAGCAAAGTATTCGAAACATTACTTTATAATCGAATGTACACTCATGTTAGTAACGTCATTACATGTAATCAACATGGGTTTATGAAAGGACGCTCGACTGTCACAAACCTAGTCAACATAACTCAATTCTTGGCTGAATGTATCGACGATCGGGCACAGTGTGACGTAGTGTACACGGACTTTTCTAAGGCATTCGACCAACTTGACCACGGAATTCTTCTATCTAAGCTAGGCCGGTTGGGTCTGTCAAATTCACTAATCAGTCTTCTTTCCTCTTATCTCAGTAATAGGAAACAGTGTGTAGTTTTTAACGGCTTCAAGTCGCTCGAGTACTTGGCTACTTCTGGTGTTCCGCAGGGCAGCAACCTGGGCCCTCTACTATTTAACATCTTTATCAACGATATCGTTAATACACTGGACGTAAATTGCCTATTATATGCGGATGACCTGAAGATTTACTGTCAAGTTAATAGTATTTCCGAATGTGAAAGACTTTCTCAAAATTTGGAACGTCTTGAAATTTGGTGTCTAAATAATAACCTATCTCTTAATGCAAGTAAATGTAAAGTAATGTCGTACACACTAAAGACTGATTGTATTAATTTTGAGTATAAAATTAATAATTCTGTCCTTGAGCGACCTTCCACTTTTACCGACCTGGGTGTTACGTTTGATAGAAAGCTTTCCTTTATTGCTCACATTGACACTGTTTATTCTGCTGCCAACAAGATGTATGGATTTATAGCGCGGAACTCCCGAGATTTTGCACATCCAGAAACAATGAAAACATTATATTATGCATATGTTAGGTCAAGAACTGAGTATGCGGATATAATTTGGAGCCCATTTTATGATACTCATATTCAAAAATTGGAATCAATACAAAGGCGGTTTCTAAAACTCCTGTCATTTAGAATAGAACATGTTTATCCACCACTTTCTATCAGCAACACTGAACTTCTTTCCCGACACAAAGTAAATAGATTAAGCCACCGGAGAGACTGTCATTCAGTAATCTTTTTACACAAAATCATCAGTAACAAACTTAGCGATCCAAATTTTCTGCAGAAACTCGATTTTATTGTTCCAAGAATAGCATCTAGAACATGTCAAACCTTTTACCTTCCCACTCCCCGAACTAATATTTTAAAATTTTCTCCCTTACATAAAATGTGCTCAAACTGTAACACAGTGAATTACCAGCTTGACATCTTTAATACTAGTATTTCGGCCATAAAGACGTACTTCTTGGGAAACTAATTGTTATTTCTTTTTTTGTATTTTTTTTTTATCTGTTAATGTGTACTCTGATGATATGTATGTATTTCTGTATGTATTTTATATTGTTCATAGATCTGTTCTGTAGTTGGGTGCAAACCTGTTTGAACAGTAAATAAATAAAGAAATAAAGAAACTTATGAGCCATTGTTGATCTCATTTTTTGTACACGGAAGTAGTGGTACTCATTCACTGTGGAACAACAATTTTTTAGTTATTTCTTTGGACTTTTTAAAAAGCATAAAGTTCTAAAAATTTTTCTTAGAATATATATCAATTTTTTTTCTCTCAAAAAATGCAAAAAAATAATTTTGGACTTATTTTAACATATTGTTGTAATAATTGTTATCTTCAACGACAATGACCTTCTTTATCGAAATAAAAACAAAAATGACTTATTGATTTGTACAGAACTCGTGGATAAGTTTATTTGATTTTAAATAATATTTTTGGAACATCTTTTGTTTATTTTTTTGGGCAAATAATTGAATACAATAATTATCATATAAAGTATTGACCTTTTTTTTTTCATTAATAATGATTTGTTTTTGGAAACTCATTGTTTTGCGCCCAGCTAAAAAATGTTTGTTGCATATTTATTTATGCCATGACCTCTTCAAAAATCAACATCATGACTAATAATTATTTTTAGTTACAAGTTAAATTATATTTTGTTTACATAACAGAAAACTGTTTTAATGCCATTGGGGTGAAATGATTTATACTTTTATCAAAATAATTTAAAAAGTGAAATTGTTTAATTCTACTTTACTTATCAATATTTGAGCCCCTTAAGCTGACAGAGCAAAGTCAGCAGAACACGATTATTTATTATTCTTGTGTAATGAAAACACAAATTTAACGTAGTAAATAAAAATTGAACACTCCTTTAACAGAAAAGAAAAAACCATGTTCTGTTATCATAAGAAAAAGTTCAACAATGGTTCAAAAATCGATGAATAATTACCCAAATAATATAAAAAGAATGAGATAATTAAATTCACTAATTAAAAATGTAACGTTCCTTTTTAATTTTACTTTTTATAACTTTTTATAACTATTAAATTATGTCAAATACTGACACTGGCAAATAAAGTGTTAATTTTGTCATAACAGCTTATGTTTAGTGTTATTTAATTTGTTATGTTTTTTATATTGTTTATTTCCTTACCTTTTAAAGTGGAACTATCTGTTGGGTAATAAAACTTATTATTATCTAGTAATAAGGGTGATTATATTAATAACAACAAGCTCCAAATGTATTGTTTTTATCTCAATTTTCTTCACTTCGTGGGACTACCTTCAAATATATCATATAGTTTTCCATTGTTCTGCTAACTTTATATTAAGATAGCAGAACGTAGTTGTTTTACTTTTCTAAAGCAGCGTTAAATTCTTTTATAAAAGAGAGTCAAATTTTTATTCACTACATTTAAAATGCGTTTAATTATCTCATTCTTTTAGGTAAATATTAATCGATTTTTGAACCATTGTTCTGCTAACTTTATCTCAAGCTAGCAGAACATTGTTTTTCTTTTATTTTGTAAAGGAGCGTTCAATTTTTAATTACTACATTAAATTTGCGTTTTATTTACACTTAATTATGAAATAATAATATACGTGTTCTGCTGACTTTGCTCTGCCAGCTCAAAGGACATAATATATTGTAACGTATTTAAAAGTATAAATATATTTAAAAATATGAATTGTGACCAGGACCCCTATTCTGTAACTCGAGAGAGTGCTCGTGCACTACTACTCATCGGTAGGAGTGCTCTGTCACTTACCGTTCACATAAACATAACCACACTCTGTATCACAGAAGACAACGTGCGCAAGTCCATTCTCTCAAAATCCAGCAATTCTCTTGGTTTTACCTAGTAGAGTACTCGCATAGGAGTACGTGCATTCTCTTACCATGCGCAGTAAAGCTAAATTGTGAGAGAGAATTCCTACACGACCACTCACACAAGTTAGGGAATAGGGGCCCAGAGCTGGGGAGTTAATAAAAAAGGTAACGCGTTTCTTTACCGTTACTTTTGCTAAAAACATTGGTGTAGTAGGTAGAGCTAAAGGGTTTAAAATCAAGTATAAACTATTCAGAATTATTAATTTGGATTTAAAAAAATTGGCAGAATGTGGAAAATAACCAGGAAAAGTAAATTTATCAAAATTATAGGGATATTTATGGAGAAAATGGAAATAAAATATAACCAAACCAAACAAAAAGCATATGGAAAGGAAGGGAAAATGATGAAGAAGTTAAAGAAAATAGTGAAATTGTATAGTTTTAAATATTAGAAAGTTTTTCAAAATTTAAATTAAGGTATTTTGAAATTTTCGAAAATAATTGATTTATTTGGTTATCGGGTATATAAGGTTGTAAAAAGTCATGAAAATCAAACTGAATTCTTATTGACCGCAGGAAGGCATCTCAATGTGATAACCGGGGTTTTTTTCAACAAGTGCAGGCGGATAAAGAAGAATATGGGTGATAGCAATTGATTTGACGATAAAGTTTGCAAAACAGAACAGATAATAGACGAATACAAGAAGTGTAAACCAACTGATATTTTCGAGAGCAGTATAGCAGGATCGTCGGACGGGATTCATGGTAATTTAGCGTGAAAGGTGTCCCCAGAAGACAACAACAGGACACACGAAGAGGATTTTAATCCATCAGTTCAAGTTCGCTATTAGTGTTGTATCAAGACGATTACAGGAACGGACGTAGGATGGTTTGGTTTAATATACAAAGTATTCACGCCAGCAAAACTATGAATTCATGATCCTGGAAAGAATTAAAAATAAAAGATACATAACTAATAAACTAATTTTTGTATTAAAAAGTTCTGAAACTTAAATAAAAAACTATTATTATTATATATCTAATAGTGGTGTTATATAACAAAATTATGATACAACATATTACTAAACAATGTTTTTTTTTTAATTTTTTATATTGCAAAAAGTAGAAGAGTGCTAAAATTGAATAAAAATTGGCAAACAAATTACCAAAAAGAACTAATAAATGAGAAAATATCTTTAAAATTTGCTAAAAAAATTCAAAAATTTTGGAAAAAAAGTCGACTATTACCTAGTTTTAAAATTTATTTTTATTTTATATCCATATCTTGATTTTTTTAATAAATTAAATCAGCTAGCCGTATTGGACAATTTTCAGTTAACTAAAAGAAATGTTTTTAATATTGATTTAACTAAAAAAATAAAAATAAGTTATTACTTAAAAAAAAATACAGAAAATTTTTATTATAGGACTGCTTATCTAATTTTTCATTTACCTGTTTGAATTATTTAATACGTCATTCTGTTACGCTAAAAATACTTTTTATTTATAAAAAGATAAGCACGCATCTGGTGTAGGCATGTAAATAATTCATTTTTTTAACTCACATTCATGTTTTTTACATACAGGCCAAACTACGGTCAGTGCTAAATAAAAAATTACGTTATTTTATGCTCAATAAAATACAGACAAATGTCACTTTGATATAATATCAAAATATTTTTAAAATGTAGATTTATTTGTAGTACCTACTTATTTGTTACCGAAAAATTGAACATTTTGCTATTTTTCATAAAAAAATGTATATGTTTGGAATTTGTACTATATTTGTCGCATTTTTCATTTAGAGAGCGATATCCGAGTCAGTTCCATAAAAGAGCCGAAAAAAATACAAATAAGATTTTCTCCATTTCCGTGCCACTTGTTGAAGGGCTAAACGATATTGAAGAAATGTATTTTTATTTTTTATTCAAAACTAATCATATATTTATTAAATCAAACATACTAGATAAATAAATATAATATAACAGATATAGGGTGAATTGTATTCCAACACTCCTCCTCAATGATGATTAACCTATCCAATTAATGTTCTTAATTTCTCAAAACGTACTGCAGCAATTGGATTAGTTAATATGTCTGCCTCCATAAGTTCAGTACAACAGTAAATATACTGTAAAATATTTTCATCTTGTAAATCTTTTAAAAAAAATAATACTTCGTGTCAATGTGTTTTCTATTACTATATTGTCCATTCTGTATAATTTTTAGACAACTTTGGTTATCTTCATAAATTTTCGTTGACATAATTTGCTTCTCTTCAAAATCATTTAGTAATTGATTTTCTATCGATTCTGTCTTCTGTCCAATCTGCATCATCAAAACCTATTCGTGCGATATCTTCCTTGTATATGTCACTCCGTCAAGTATTTTATTACTCTTTTCAGTTCATTCCAGTCTGTTTGAGTTGGACAGCTAGTTTTTCTACTTAAAATTGAAACTGATGAAGAAATATCAGGTCGTGTATTCATACATATATATAACAATGAAGAAATATCAGGTCGTGTATTCATACATACATATAACAACTGCCCAATGATTTTCTGGTAAGTTGTATTTTCTACAACTCCGTCGGGTTTTAATTTGTAATAACCTAGATCTAGCGGAATTTTTGAGGGGTTTCCTTCTTGCAAGTTTGTTTGTTTATATTTTCTTTGACTAATTAAAAAATTTCCATTTTCATCTTCTTCAACTTCGATCCCTAAGTAAAAACTTACTTTACCGAGACAAGTAATTTGAAATTCTAACTCAAGTTCCTTTTGAAAATCATTTATCCTAGATTCATTTTCACTAGCAACTAGTAAGTCATCACCATAAATTAAAATATAACAAGAATCCGTAAGTGCACCTTTATTATATAGACATTGGTCTGCCAAACATTTGTTTATATTCATTTTTTCGTGCACTTTGCTTTAATCCATACAAGCTTTTTTTTCACTTGCATATACATATTTCTTTTTGCTGCAGTAGATAACATAACTCTGAAAGTTGTATGACGTGCCACTGGAGCATATATCTCTTTGTAATCCATTCCAAATTTTTGACAAAATCCTTGTACTACTAACCTAGCTTTATACTTTGATACTGTTCCATCACATTTGATTTTATATATCCATTTGCATTAAATGGCTTTTCTATTTTGCGGCAGATCTACTAATTCCCATTCATTTTTCTCTATCGATTTCATTTCATCTTTCGTTGCTTCTATCCATTCTGTATTATTTTTACCGCTTCAAAATAATTCTGTGGCTCCTCCTGAATATCTACTTCATATATGTAATTGGGTTTATACCAATCTGGTGGTTGTCCAAAATTGATTCTAGTTGATCGTCTTGGCTCGATTGGCTCGATTTCTGAATTAAATTCGACTGGTATTTTAATATTTTCACACGTTTGCTCACTATTATTGCTGAACTCAGTTTGATGTTGTAATTCTCGATATAAATTTGTTTGACCTATAGTGTCTATTTCTGATAGTTCATGTTCATCTCTCTCTAAACTTTTTTAACATTGAGAATCAGATAATGAGTTAATAGATCAATTTCAGTATCAACACATGTTTTGGACAATTGACTTTGATTAACAGCTGTATCTTCTTCTGTACTTTTTATACATTTTACATCTTACTGATAGTTATTTTCATTGTCTTGTCATCTAAAAAACGATAACCTTTTGAGTTTTCGTCAAAACCAATAAATCTTAGTTTTACTGATTTTTCATCCAATTTTCGACGTTTTTATTTTGGAACCAGTACATACCCGAATGATCCAAGTCTCTGAATATCTGATAAATTGGGCTTATTATTCGCACACTTCTCAAAAGGGGAGGTATCAATAGATCTCGAAGGTAGTTAGCCATTACTACTGCTTCGACCCAAAAACGATTATCAAAACCTGCGTCATATAACATGCATCTGGCCATTTCCATTAAACATCTATTCTTGAGTTCTGAGACTTCATTTTGTTGAGATGAATAAGGAACAGTATACTGAAAAGTTATATCTTCTTTTTTAAGATAATTTTGCACTTTTTCACTGGTATATTCATCACCTCGATCAGATCTCATTATTTTTGGTTTCTTCTGGAAAATGGTTTTCATTTTTTCAATAAATTCTATAATCTTGTCAAATTCTTCAGATTTGTTTTTCAACAACAAATAAAAGAATATTTACTGTAATCATCAATAAATATTTTCGACCACTTGGTGTTTCTGTTTGCATTGGACCACAAACATCAGAGTGAACATTTCAGAAGGTACATGATCAGATTTTTCGGGAAAAACTGTACGGTACATTTTCGCTTTTATACTAATTTTACACCTTTTAAACCTTTTAAAATTAATTGAGGAACTGATAATAGATTTTCATTCAGATCTGGAACAAACAATACATTGGTGATTTTTCATCTAATCCTTCTATAAAATTGTGTACATTCTTCCACTGAAGACTTCGTTTGCTTTGTGCCTTGATCCTATCAGTTACCTGCTTTGCCTCTTCTACCTTCTCTTTAATAAATTCACCGATTTCCTCTTTGCTCTGTGGTTTGAGAAGTGAATTTTTCCTACACACTTTGCAGCTTCATCTAAAATAAAGTTAGTACCCATTCGCTGCTCATACATTCTTACCAAGTGCACATGCTTACACAAGGTATTCATCAGTACATATTCAGGACACTCACACTGGTAGCGATGAATGCAAATCTTGCACACTCTACAGTATATATAGTGTCCTACATTCATTTTCACATACTTGCTTAAAAATTACATTATATGTTGTTGTACGATCTCTGAGAGATTTTTCCTCAAATTATCCATGTACCTGTGCGTCTTCTATCACCTCCACTTTGTTTTTGATCGCTTTTGTCTTTCCTGAATTTCTTCTGTAACAATGGGCCTACATTTTAATTCTCAAATAGTTTACAAAATCTGTTTCATTTGTTAGATTGATTATCCTCTTAATCTCATTTTTCATATGTTTCTTCAAAACTGGATCTTGTATTTTCTTCTTTCCTTGAATATTCCAGTTCTTCACAACATGCCATGTGCCTTTTTGGTTTTGGTTTATTTCTCATGATTTTCACCCACGCCTTGTAATATTTTGCATCATCGTCACTCATGAAGTAGTCCGCGTGAATTTCCATTTCCATCTTATTTGTGAGAACAGCTAAAAGTATTTGAAAATTATTGTTCTTGCTAGGAACAAATAATACTAATTTTATAGGATACTTACCTAAAAATACCTCTTGAACTTGTTGATCCAATCTATTTGGCAGTAAGAAGGCCCCTGGGAAGCCTGCATTTCTGTAATCTTTAACAAGTATTATAGTCAGATCCATTCCTCTCTTATTAGTAATATGTGTGCCGTCAATGCAGATTATCTTGGGGAATTGTCGCAATTTACCTACCATTGTTGAATTCATAAATCCTAAGGCAAAATTTTCTGTCTTCAGGACATCATGCGTTTCTCCTATTTAAAATTTACCCATAACCAAATTAAAAATACCACCACCAATACAATTTCAAAATTGTATACTAAAGTAAGCAATAAAAAAGGCGAACAAGCTCCATTTTTGGCACTAGTGCATTTTTGCGCCATATATGAAAAATATATTTGAAAATTGCTTTAGTTTCTACCTATAAACCTATACTTTATTAAAAACGCCCTTAATTTTAAAGTGTATCTAAGCCATTAAAGTTCATTGTTTATAACAAATAATTAACTGTTTTGTTTGAATATTAAATTTTTTTTACATACCTTCCTTTTTGAACAGAAAAGCATGATTCTTGCCATTAGCATTCCATTCTTCAACCTTCATTGCAGCTGCTACCATATCATTCTGATCTCGTTTATTCTGGATGTTATATTTTTTCGTAAAATTTGTGATATCTTGAGTTGTTAAAACATGAATTCTTCGTAGTTGCGATGCTTCCAATTTTCTTGAGTCTTCTCAAACTCTGTGAGGTGGAACTCCAGACTGCAGCTTCTTAGACAACATTTTTTCTTCTAACTTCGATAAATGTTTACTTCTTAATTGTTCTTGATGTCTAGCATGCGTCTAACCGAAACTTGTTCTTCATTGTGTAATTTGCAAACCAACCTGCAGGGACATACTCCTTTAATTATAATTGTCCCACCAGATTTCTCTCCTTTTATTATAGTTGGGCTTGTATCCTAAAATAGTAGTATAATAAACTTAAAAAAAAAACTTAATATTGTTCTCCACCTTTGTAGTCGCTTCTGTTACAATATTTACAATATCTTGTGCTCCTTTGTGCGAATCGATCTGTGGTTTGCATACTTTGTCTCAATTTTGTCTTCATCCTTCGATATTCTTGTTCGCTACAAAACTCCAGAGTTTATAATTCAATACTCACCTGTTGATTTTGTTCGAGATCAGATTCTTCCTCGCATAATGGAAAAATAATGTAACTCGTTATTGGATTCAACACAACTGCTTTATGAAGTCTGATATGAAGATTCCTTAATACTCTATTTTTGAATAAGTTACTGCAAGGTGACACAATTCTAATGTAACTACTTCTGCTTTTGTTGCTGTGGATGTAGACGGTAAAGATTGATCCATAATTTCTTGCTAAAACAATTTCTTTAAAACAACAAAAATATGTAAGTAGTATAAAACAGTAACACAACGATAACTGGTTTGTTCGAACAGTTCGAACAGTTTTTTGTAAATATTTCCTTGATGGATAAAGAATCAAAACTCAAGATCTCAGGAGAATAACTTTTCGCTCACAATTCACAATGGGGAGTTCAACAATAGTATATTGTTTAACGAGCAAGGAATGATAGTTATTTCCCACGAGTATGAAGAATCATACGAGTGGGAAATTAGCATTCCATGCGAGTTAAACACTATACTTTTTCTACGGCTGTAATAGATAATAGCGAAATGATTGAACAAATAACATGAATTTCAAATTTAACGTCATTCCAAATTTCTATTTAGGTACAATTAAAATATCAATTACACTTAGTATAAATGAGAAGTTTTGAAAAAATATTTAATTATTCACAATATTTATGGTTACATTGTTACAGTGATGAAACGTAATGTTTGAAAGACCTGATTTATTGAAATAATTACACAATGAATTATTGTGTTATCAGATACGGAAATGAAATTGGAGACATACAATGTACCTCATTGATCTGTCAAGAACAGTTAAGCAAGAGCAGTTTTGTATTATAGCCGTAGAAAAAAATATAACCTCACGTTTTTTCTTTATTAACAGTTAGAATTAAGTAATCAAATAAAACACATTGAGTTTAATTATCTACAGTAATTTGAGCTATATTTTTGAATAAATTAATTTAAAAATTCAAATTTCTAATTATTTGAATATGTCACCATTACGATCGTGACGTCACTTATGTGCAATGAAGTTACCGTCAAGCCATTAACTGAAAACGTGTAAAGAAGAGAATACAAATGAAAAACAACTGTTAAATCTCACTTGTATAGACAAAGATGGAGAAAACCATTATATGATAATTGGATAAAGATGAAAACTTTGAAATATCCACTGTGAATTCGCATTCAAAATCGAGAGAGATAAATAGGTATTATATTCCGCTGTTACATAAAGAAAACTACAATTTTAACGAGATCAGGTAATAGTTTGTTGTTTGGTACATAAGTGCTGGGCACAAGCGTTTCTGATTAAGTGAAAACGTCTGCTTACTGCATAGCTCACTGTCACCATTGTAGTTTGTACTCTGTAGAGCTGGTTCTTGTTGGTAATTTTCCGTGTTTATTTGTATTTGTTTTGTGTGATTTATGATTTCTTACTATTGTTGCATGATGATGGCCCAGTTTGTAAAAGCAAACTCTGGTAATTTGCCTCATATAGACATTTTTATGATGCACGAGTCCGTTAAAAAGGATAATAGATTCAATTTAACAGAATTAAAAGGTTCTAAGGCTTCTCAGTAAGTACTTATTTATATCAACTACGATTATTAATGTTTTATATAATGGTGCAGGTATTGGAATAAAATCTCTTCCAGTTTGTATACCCTCGGCAATTTCCTCTGTACTTGTCTCTTCAATATATAAAACATTTTTCTTCTGAATTGGAGATTTCGCAATGTCTTTTTTAAAAGTTAAACTTGAGGTATCAAGTTTAACAGTTTTTTGTGTAAATTGGGTGTTGCAAGGTACACTCACATCTTTCACAGGCACTTCAGTTTGCTGATAATTATCATTGATATTAGGCAAACATTGTGTTCCCACACTCAACTTGGTATCTAATACCTCTTCACTTGTTTTACTGGTGGATGGTTCAGTTTCAGAACAGGTATCAAATCTCCTCTTCTTTGTATTAGATCGAAAATATGGGGTTCAACATTTTTTTTTGATAATAATTTTGCCTCGCATCATTTTGAATTTCATATAATTCTCCATATCATTCTGAAACTAATACAGTGTTTATGAATCAACACAATATTGAACTATGTAAGAAAGCATACATTGTTTTATGTAAATGCATATAAAAACCTACGTCAACATGATCTTCGCAATAGAAATAAGTTGTGTTTTTATTAAAATTAGTAAGTCACAGTCTCAAACCAACGTCTTCATTTATTGAAAATGTCACACAATTTTTGTTAGGTGTTTTAATTATTGTATTTAAACAATATGGGACAAAACAATTTTTATATCGTTTATATCGTTTATAACCTAACTTTTCCAACGTTTTTTACTATAGCAATCAAATTTATGTCATCAACACGACCCAAAAGATACGTAAACAAAGGTAAAAGTAAACACAATTAAAAACACATTGACCAAATGACACTTTATAAACAAACGTCATCTATATTTGAAAGCGTCAATTTTATTTCGAGAAACTGGCCCACGTTATTATGCTGCAGCTATTGCACATAAGTGACGTAGGCGCACTACAAGTTGCATAGATGCAGTCATTTTTAAATATCAATTTTCACATGTTAAATCAAAGAAAAAAACAGAAAAAAACGATTTTTTTCATAAAAAGAAATTCATTTTTTTTCTCAAATAATGCAAAAAAAGGTGGACTAATATTTCAAGTTGAAATCCCCATTGCATTTGAAAAGTGAAAGTTAAAACACAGCAAAGCACAAAATATGCAACGCGCCTGCTCCACAACGACCAATCACGTCGATGTCGACTGTTCCATTTACTGTAGTCTGTAGGTTTGTTCCAGCCATATATATAATACTCCTATATGGCCAGCTTGAGAGAGAAGTCTGTCGCCGATAGTAGTGTAGACGATCGTTTCTCTCTCACGCAGTCTCGGATAGTCATAGGCGTCACAGCTGTAAAATCGCCTACGTTTGCTTAACTTTCCTTTTCTCTACGTTCCTTTTTCACCACGGGACACGACGCCAATGCAATTTATGTATATGGGCATGCGCGTTGGCACCCAATTCCGATCTTGCATCTCCTTCACACTTTGTTTCTACAGGCAAAGATAGGACGTTGGCGTTGATATTTTCCTTGCATCTCCTGGACAAATTAAGTCTATTTATTTAAGAACTTATACCTAGATTAATCAGTTGCAACAATTTTGCTTTTATGTATAATTTTTGTTTTTGTGTTTACGTACTTTCATATTTTTTTTTTCTGATTTGTTTAATAATTTTATTTTTGTATTATATATACTTTATGTCTCTAATTTGTTAATGGGAAACTGTAAATTAGAGTAAATAAATAAATAAATATAGGAGTATTACATATATGGTTCCAGCACGGTGTTTTGAACTGGATGAATTTGCGCAGTATGAACGTCGCATTTTAATTTCGATTAATTTTAATATATTTTTCAATATCCTGTTTTTTGGAAACAGGGGAACATGTTTGGTTTAAGTTTGAAACACAGAACATTTACGTGTATTAAGAATAATCGTCGCTAAAACGCTGCGTTCCCACTGCGCATACTAATCCAGATCAAAAAACCGTGCTGGAACACACCTACCTATTGTATTATCTCATGAACGTTGCAACACCACACGTATTTACGTCCCAACGTCGAATTTGGATATAAATACGTGCGATGTTGCAGTAGCTGCGGTGTTCACGATAGAACAGTTCGCTGTACCCTTAACTTGGTCTCTTTTAACAGTTTAATCAAGTCTGTCTATAGCCTTGTGGCTATTTCAATTAGTGTTAATATATTTCAATAGATGCGCCGGTTGAATCATTGTATTTTAGGATTCCCAACTTAGAGAAGGTACTGAGTTAACATAGTAAAAATTTACTAAATCTGAGGAATTTTATATCTTTATTTAGAATCGATTAGGACAAAATGTCATTAAAACTATACCCGATTTACCTTAAAATACCCCTAAATGATTGTAGTGTTGCCATATCTATCCGACTATCTGTCGTGTCCAACCAACCGATGTGTAACCTTGTGTACAAAAATGCCAAAATAATTCTTAGCATTTTCTGACATGGTGGAATAGCTAGGTTATTGTTGATATTCTACACTTTTGAAAGATAACAATACCAAGTTTATTTTACTTTTATGTTGATGTAGAGAAATTTTACTTAAAGAAGAATCTTCCTTTTAGGCGATACAGTTTTTGCTCAAGGAGCCGCCGCAACGCCAGTTGACTTGCTGAAGGCCATGACCGAAGTCGGAAAAAATAAAAAATTGAAGGACGTCACTGTTTGTCATATGCACACAGAGGGTCCCGCAGTATATACGGATCCATCGTGCGAAGGAATATTCAGGTAAATCTGCACATAACAGTTTTTTAAATTTGGGAACGTCGCACAGTGGGGAATTTTTATATGATTATGATTTAGTCCCTTCAAATTAGACGAAATGTGCATGTACACATAAAAGAAAGATGTAGAACGAGCTTAACTACTGTTTAATAAATACTGCTAAACGATAAACAGTTTGTCACATTCAACGCAAACTTTTAAATTGATTTTATTCGAAGCATCATTTTTGGACATACAATATTTGTCCGCTTAGCTATGGATATTATTTTGAAGATATTGATATCCTAATGAAAAGTGGATAAATTTCACTGAAAAGTTATCCAGAATTTACAATCATATCCACATGTGTTCTTAAAATCACATTAACCCTTTCGGTCACGACTTTTTGCTAGTAAAGATAAAATTTTGAAAATAGAAAATTAAGTTCTTTGGTTTTTTTAAAGATTTTTGAAAATATTTGCAATATTTAAAAGTTGTTTTTTCTGTAAAAAAAATACATGTTCGTTTTAACGAACACGGTGATCATTGGGCTGAAACCGACGTGAAATTAAAAACCTTTAGCTTGGACAAAAACACGATATCCAAGAAAACCGATTTTTTTAAACAAGGTCATAATTTACATATTGCATCATCCTTGGAAATACTCGTAGATGGCCCACTTCATCCAAGTGAATATCATCTATTCTGTTTTTTCTTATAAATGGCGGAGTCAGTCACTGATTAGCACAAGTGATTTTTCTTATTGTGGTTTTTATTTGCAATGTTTTGCAGTTTTCCTCAATATCCGACAATTGATCAATTATTTCCAAAAATTGTTGCTCTGTGGCCTTGTGCACGTCATTATTCTCAATTATTTCGCTAGACTATTCTGTAATTGTAAACACAAACACAACGAGCGTTAAGGCGGGGCTCCACCAAACTGGGCTAGCACTGCGTGCTTGTCACAATGCGGCAGAATTAATTTCGACTTCCATAAATTACTTTCATTTCGGAATAATTTTATCAATAAAAACAAGACCCACTGTAAGTTATATTAATAGTATAAGAAAATGATGTTCGTTTAAATGACCATGCTGAAAGAAATGTTTAATATAATAAACATTTAAAACCATATCCAAACTCTTTATTATTTTGCAACAATGATTTCTAAACGCCAATTCTTTTCTTTACGTCATAGCTTGCATATCGACGTCATTCAAATGCCTAGAAACATCCAACATTCTTTCGCAATAATCTGTCTGCATTTTAGCTCTCCCCTTTCGGTCTCTCTCACACGAGACGAGAAATATTGTCTCAAAATTTTATTCCATATTTCCAAGATGACTTAAAATGACCATTACACAAAATCAAGCGACGAATTTTCATCCAATCATATTAAGTATCGTTCGCCTGGCTTTTATGGGTTGGATAAAAAAGCTATCCCTCAAAATTTTCACTGTTTTATTAACTCTCAGAGTGAGCAGTCGCATTGAATTAACCTTTCAAAAAGTTATTCGTTAAAAATGGAGTTATGATCGCGCCTGTTTTAGCGACATTTTCTGAGATTTCACCAAAAGTATTTTACCTAGTTATACAGTGAATAGTGAGTGACAACAGTTAATTTGATCATTGCTAAAGTTTATTTAAAAATAATATACCTTTTTATACTATAACTAGCTGAATACCCGTGCTTTGCTACGAAGTCTCTTTAAGAGTACCTGGACGACTGAGCTTTGCTTGTTTTCCTATTTTTGCCTATTTTTCATTATTTTTTCCTGTTTTTCCCTATTTATACCCATTTTGTTCTATTTTCCCAAGTTTTCCCTATTTATTCCCATTTTTACTACTTTTTTTATTTTTCCCGTTTTTCTCTATTTTACGCTATTTTCCGATTTTGTCTATTTCTTTCTATTTGTTCCTTTTTTTCTATATGTCTCTATTTGGACCTTTTTTCCCCATTTATTCCTGTTATTTTCTATTATTTCATATTTTGATCTGTTTTTTCTATTTGTTCCTATTTTTCCCTATATTCCTTTTTCCATATTTTTCACTATTTCTTCTTATTTATTCCTATTTTTGCCAATTTTTTTTACCTAATTTTTCCCTACTTGTCCGTATTTGTCCCTATTATTACCTATGTTTTACTATTTTTTCTTCTTTCCCCTATTTTTCACTATTTTCCCATATATTTCCCTATTTTTCTCGATTTTTCTGTATTTATCTCTAATTTCCCTATTTTATCTATCTTTTTCTATTTTTTTCCTATTTGTCCCTATTTTACCAAGTTTTTTCCTATTTTTCCCCAATTTTCGCTATTATTCCCTATTTTCTATTTGTTCATATTCTCCAGTTTTTGATTATTGTTTTCTGATTTTCCATATGTATCCCTATTATTTTCTATTATTTCTTTATTCTATTTTTTTCTTGTTTTTCCCAATATTACCCTATTTTTTACTATATTTCCATGTTTCCTATTTTTCAATCTCTTTACCAAATTTCTCTATTTTTACTTTTAGTCGGAGCGGGTAAAGATGATGGTAAAATGGAATAAATATGTAACCGCTAAATTTTTGTGGCACTGTCAGATGGTTTTTTATTTTAAACAATTTGGATGGAAAATTGTTTTTTTCGAATTTTCGGAAAAACTGTGCATCTTAGAGAAAAGTGATGCACAGGCAAAATATGCGCAATCAAAATACGAATAAAATGATCTCTGAAAGATCAAAATCAGACAATCCGTTCAAAAGTTATTGCAAAAAAACCGCAAAAACGTGGTTTTTAGCATTTTTCAATTGTTTATAGGATTGTTATTAATAATTAAAATGCAATAAGTTTGCCCAAAAGTTACGAGTCTTAACGTATCCAACAGGTGTGCGAAAGATGAGCGCTGTGCAATAAATAGTTTTTGCAAAATCCTATTTATTTATCCCCTTTTACTAATTATGCAACAACTTTAAACCATTATTGTGAGAAAAGTTATTATTGAAAAAGGTTCTAGAGCACGCCATTTTAAAGTTGAAGAACTGAATTAGACTTATGGTTTAACAAAATGTTGATTTTTTGTCGAAAAGCCTTTTGAATTATGTAAATAAACATGTTCTGGAAAAGAGCTGTTTTTTTTTTATAAACATTTAGAATAAGTTGGAAACTATTCTTGTTAGTGAAATAAAATTTGCGGGATTCGAACATCAATTAAAAAACACTCATTTTGAAACAAAAAGCAATCCCTAAGCCCTTTTGGAACCAAGTTAGCCCTTTATTTTCAAAAAATCATAGCGCCCTTAATAACAAATATTAGGAGCTGAAATTTTAATATGTTGTACACTAATAATTCAACTTTATGGTTCAATATTTTTTGATCATTTGACTCATAAATTGTTTCTACAGGAGCCTGTTAAAGTGAAGGTAATCCGAACTTACTAGTCGGACGACCGGTGGTGGGGATAGCTTTTGATGGGTTTCGCTGGAGATAAATTGAACCTCCGAAAGTGGAAATTGTGCGCGCTGTAAAAATTTACAATAACTCAGCTTCTGAAATACGTAGAACCTTCATTTTTTTTTAATCTAAGGTAGCTTGAAAAAATAATAACGACTGACTAGTTTTCGTACTTGTAAATAATACTCGAAACTCATGAAATCGACGTTTTGGAAATTAATATTAATTTTGTTTATTTTTTCAGAAATAAATTTTGTAAATTGTTTAAACGATTAAAGAGTGTAAAACTTTGCCAACCAAATTGATAAATACAATTTTTTTATTTGCATAAAAAATAAATGGTTATAAACAAAAACGATACAAAATTAAAAAATACAACAAAATTAAATTTTTAAAGGTAATTGGGCAAAAAGAAATACTTTTTCTATCTTGTCATTTTTTTCGAAAAGCCGACTCTTTTGGAGGTACAATTTGTTTTAAGTAAAAAAAAAATGATTTTATATGTGTTGCATATACAGATTTATTAAACAAAAGAGCCTGTATTTCGAAAAAATGAGAAGATAGAAAAAGTATTTCTTTTTGCCCAATTACCTTTAAAAATTTAATTTTGTTATATTTTTTAATTTTGTATCGTTTTTGTCTATAACCATTTATTTTTTATGCAAATAAAAAAGTTGTATTTATCAATTTGGTTGGCAAAGTTTTACACTCTTTCATCGTTTAAACAATTTACAAAATTTATTTCTGAAAAAATAAACAAAATTAATATTAATTTCCAAAACGTCGATTTCATGAGTTTCGAGTATTATTTACAAGTACGAAAACTAGTCAGTCGTTATTATTTTTTCAAGCTACATCAGATTAAAAAAAAATGAAGGTTCTACGTTTTTCAGAAGCTGAGTTATTGTAAATTTTTACAGCGCGCACAATTTCCACTTTCGGAGGTTCAATTTATCTCCAGCGAAACCCATAAAAAGCTATCCCCACCACCGGTCTTCCGACTAGTAAGTTCGGATTACCTTCACTTTAACGGGCTCCTGTATAAACAATGTATGACTCATATATATGATCAAAAAATATTGAACCATAAAGTTGAATTATTAGTGTACAACATATTAAAATTTCAGCTCCTAATGTTTGTTATTAAGGGCGCTATGATTTTTTGAAAATAAAGGGCTAACTTGGTTCAAAAGGGCGTAAGGACTGTTTTTTTGTTTGAAAATGAGTGTTTTTTAATTGGTGTTCGAATCCCGCAAATTTTATTTCACTAACAAGAATAGTTTCCAACTTAGTTCTAAATGTTTATAAAAAAACCAGCTCTTTTCCACAACATGTTTATTTACATAATTGAAAAGGCTTTTCGACAAAAAATCAACATTTTGTTAACTACAAGTCTAATTCAGTTCTTCAACTTTAAAATGGCGTGCTGTAGAACCTTTTTCAATAATAACTTTTCTCACAATAATGGTTTAAAGTTGTTGCATAATTAGTAAAACGGGATAAATAAACAGGATTTTGCAAAAATTATTTATTGCACAGCGCTCATCTTGCTCACACCTGTTGAATACGTTAAGACTCGTAACTTTTGGGCATACTTATTGCATTTTAATTATTAATAACAATCCTATAAACAATTGAAAAAAAGCTAAAAAACCACGTTTTTTGCAATAACTTTTGAACGGATTGTCTGATTTTGATTTTTCGGAGATCATTTTATTCGTCTTTTGATTGCGCATATTTTTTTCTCCAAGATGCACAGTTTTTCCGAAAATTCGAAAAAACCAATTTTCCATCCAAATTGTTTAAAATAAAAAACCATCTGACAGTGCTTTTAACTGACACGAGACGAGAGGTCTTTTCTATTACCTCCCCCTACATTATTCCACAAAAGTTTAGCGGTTACAAATTTAATAACTTCAAAAAATAAGCCCGATCCGACTATTTGCCCTCTTTGTTCCTGTTTTCCAATTTTTCGCCATTTTTCCCTGTTTTTCTCAATTGTTTCCATGTTTTTCCCATTTTTGTCTGTTTTCCTTATTTTTCCTTAATTTTACCCATTTTCCCTATTTACCCTATTTTTTTTATTCTTCTCTATTTTTCCCTACTACCATTACCCTCTCGAGTAAATGCGTTAATATACTTATTCTATGGAAGCCACCGTTTGTGACCCCTTTTCGTGGTTTGGTCCTTCGATTATTAGTCGATGTTAACACGTCGACTGACATAGTAAATTTTTCAAACATTTATCGATTCTTAATCATATTTGTTCATAACGCTTTTATGGCGCCAATAAACAGTAATTAGTGATTTCTGAGATACATGTTAAAGAATCGATCTTTCATAATTTTTATGATTTTTTCTACAGGATATTTAAATTACTTTAGTGGAATTTTTGGTTGAATTTTTAGATTAAAAAATACATTATTATATTTTTGCACTCTTATACTCTAACTCTAATCAAAATATGTTCCTAATTATTCGGTGATTGCAAACGGATGCAAGTAGTTGAAATTTTTTAAAACCTAGACATGAAAAATCTACTCATTATTTTTTGTTGTTAGCATTGAATATTTTTATTTGGGCATCAAGATCCTAGACATATGTGAAAATCAGTAAGTTTGACTGAAAGCCGTTTTCCATATAAAAAGTACAGGGTTCTTTCACAACTATTATCCCCACATTTAAGGATATTGTTGTGAATTTGTAAACAGAATACAATTTTTCAGCAACACCACAATTTTCTGATTTTTTTAAGGATTTTACCGTCAATTTAAAAACGTCGCAAAATAGAATTTTTAGCAACGTCTCGGAAGAAATCCCACAGATTTACGGATTAGCCCAATTGTAATAATAGAAAATCAATTGTTGGACAATTTTCTTTTACTAAATTATTTATAGGTCTTGTTCGTTTTTTATGGGCGGTAACGTGAGGAAAGCTGTCGCAGACGGTAGAGGTGATGCCATACCGATATTTTTATCGGAAATTCCGCTACTGTTTACCAAAAAAATCATCAAACCCGATATAGCAGTTATCCAGGTAGGTTAGTAGGTTATCTTTACAACCATTAATCGTATCATATCGTTTTAACCTTCCGGAACACGCATCTGATCTGAAAGATTCCTATATTTCGTGAAATATCGGAAATTACCGGTTATTTGGATCGCTCATTCTCGGTAACTGTAGCTAGTGCTGCGATATTCTTATTTGCTTTTTCACTTCATTTTAAACTGTTAGTGAAAAGGCGATTTGAATAATTTCGTATATTTTATACTTTAAATATGGTTTTCTGTATATGGGTAGAACAAGTTCGCTACAACATCAGAAGTACCTGCTGATAATAGAGTTTATAAATGAAGCAAGATTGTGAAGAGTTGACTACAGAATTCAATTTTTCAAAAACTAAAAATACAATTAATCTTAATAAACCCAGCAAGCTAACAGTATCCAAATAGTTCAGCTACGGACAAACAAGCGGTTGTAAAGTTGACTTAGGGCACTGAAAATCGTAGGTGGACGAGCTGAGGTGACCAGCTATCGATTACTGAAAACAAAGCTCCAAAATTCGAAACCGTTCTCGAGTTAATGCTGGGACAGACGGACTTATGACTAGACAGCTGCAGTGATATTTTTATGGGCTTTATTAAACTGCCCGGATTTTCCATCGCTAGCTTTTGCCCGTGACTTCTTACTTCTTCCACGTTGATGTTGGAATAAATAAAATTGGCACGTAGATTATCCTAAAGAAATGCATTTTTGTCGCCGTTCTGATATCTTTTTGGCCTTAATAGGACTTTTTTGCGAAAAAATAACCTCCTGTGAAACAAAAGCATCAAAATGACGGCTCATGCGACTGGACGTAAATCTTAAGCGTTTAATAGGACGGCCTTCAGTTTCTGTCTTCCCATAAAGTGTTCCATTGCGATACACTTCGAACACAAACTCCTCAAATATTCGCCACACTGCTTCAAGCTCACACAAACTACCGTATTTAGAATGTCGCATCATTTTGCTGTAGTATTCAGCGACCGAGGTATAATTATGCCCGTTTTCATCACAGGACAAAATAAAAAAATCATCCCAATTGTTGATGACGTACCTAACTACTAATTCACGTAAATAAACACGCCCAATATCCTTTAATGGGAACAACAATTTGATAGCTAAAATCTCGGCAGTCATTTTTAGACAATTTATCAGAATAAATTAGGGTTACAATATAAAATAACAAAGTAATAAAGATAAAAGATGAACTAACGTACTAAACAAAATAAATCCAACCACCTAATGCAAAACTACAAAAGTATTAAATAGGAAATGAACTAACCTACTACGTAAAAAAATGTTTTTATTAAACTACTACTAACGTACTCACACTACATATACCTAACTTAAAATTAATAAGGGAGGGATAAAGAAAACTTGGGAATTTAAATGTGGTACTGGAAAAAATTAAAGGATTTTAAAACGTAGTTAAATTTGAATCTGGAAAAATATCCTTTAATATTTTTTCCAGTACCACATTTAAACTCCCAAGTTTTCTTTATCCCCCCCTTATTAATTTTAAGCGCGCACATGTGACCATGTTTTAATACTCATTGGATAACTTAAAATTTTCACAACTTATGTAATTTTTAGTTGGTCTGATGAT
Organism: Neocrepidodera transversa; assembly: GCA_963243735.1. Classification (NCBI taxonomy): domain Eukaryota; kingdom Metazoa; phylum Arthropoda; class Insecta; order Coleoptera; family Chrysomelidae; genus Neocrepidodera; species Neocrepidodera transversa. Next base: position 24,282,222 of record OY725342.1, on the reverse strand, counting down.
GCCATATTTGTGCCGAAACTAGTTGCCAGTTTCTCCTCAATCGTTTATTAAATAATTTGTAGAACTAGACTTTGGTTTTTTATTTATTTTTTTTTCATAAATTTATCATTTTTGATCGACCACCACTGCTTTAATCTTCCTGAGTGCGCTGGCAGATTGGCCACTCTATGTTCGGGAGATCTAATGAAACCTCTCTAGCTATAAATATTGCATCTACCTTATACCTTATATTTTTATGTTGCCCGCTCGTAGACCATTAATTGTCTCATTGGCGATCAATAACATTTTTTGGGCGAAGATGATTTCGGCTGTGAGAACATGAATCCGGCTGCGATACTAAACAGAATGAAAAAATGCTGCAAACAATATTTAACCAAAATTCAGAAAAACACTAGTTAGTTTTAAATTATTATTAAAAAATCACTTATTTATGCATACGATAATACAGCTGGAGCCTACCGACTTCAAGGAAGCTTCACCTAAATCAACCATAGACTTCGTAAGAAGGTGTGGATTGTATGGTGAATTATAACCCATAGGGGTGAGCCACAATAGGCCTCTGTTGGCCGCAGTGGTGGGGCGAGCAAACGCTCCACTCACATTGAACCTTACCTTACCTATACGATAATACAGAAATATATTATTTTATTAAATAAAACAACGTTTATTCATTTTCTCAAAAATATAAAATTTATTATTGATCAGACAGGAGAAGTTATTGTATAAGGAAACATGTCACAAAATGGATTTTCATCAATTAAAACTCGACACAGTTAAATACGAAAAATTATCAAACTTGTCTAATTACAATAACATTTTAATATAGATAGAACACAAATATGTACAACACACTAAAACTACTCTAATAATACCATTTTTTTGACATGTTTTATGTATTAAAAAAAATTCTGAATTTAATTCATATACGAAATTATTTACTATATTTACACTGGACAAAAAATAAATTCTGAATTTCATTCTTACATTACTAAATTATATTTATACTAGACAAAAACCTACTTCAATATTTAAATATTTTCTATTTTACAAACAAAGCACTATATGCATATTTTGAAAATATTTCGTATATTTATTTGTTGTATTATAAAATTTGGGTTTTTCCTTCTCCTCTAATTTGCAACTGATAATAACAATCGAGCAAGGGATTAAAGGCGCAGGTAGTTTCCCGCCGAAATCGAGACCGACCCATTTTTTTTACTGTCTTGATTTTACTTTCCCGGACCCATCAAAGGGAAAGTAAGGTGAACGAGCAAAAAAAAAATCGAGATGTCGATGGAAATATCCAATTTGAGGTCCCCCAAGAAGATTGAAACCATTTCCAGCGCATGGTTTGTCTGTGTGTCATCTTCCACGATAACTGCCGAACCGTTTGACCAATCAAGCTGATATTTGGTATGGAGGGTCGGTGTGTGCCTAGAATGCGATAATTAGATTTTGGTTTAAATTGGTACAGTAGAAGGTCCTCAAGACCGACATTGATTAAATGCTCATGTAACAATTTTTTACTTTTTTTAAATTTTAAGGACAAACTATACACTTTAGTGCAAAATGTTGTAGTACAAAGTTTTATAGCATAAAATTCCCTGCAACTTTTGTTTCAAACTTTTTCCAGAATTTTCAATAGTTGCGCCACTAGAGGGCGCGTAAAAAATGTGCATGTAGGTTTTCTCTAGTTTTTCTTGATTTCGAAGACAATTAATACACTTTAATGCAAAATGTTATAGTACAAAGTTTTAGGGCATAAAATTCCCTACAATTCTTGTCTGAAACTTTTTCTAGAATTTCCATTAGTTGCGCCACTAGAGGGCGCGTAAAAATGTGCATGTAGGTTTTCTCTAGTTTTTCTTGATTTCGAGGACAATTAATACGCTTTAAAGCAAAATGTTATAGTACAAAGTTTTAGGGCATAAAATTCCCTACAATTCTTGTCTGAAACTTTTTCTAAAATCTCCAATAGTTTCGCCACTAGAGGGCGCGTAAAAAATGTGCATGTAGGTTTTCTCTAAATTTTCTTGATTTTCAGGACAAACAATGCATTTTAGTGCAAAATTTTGTGGTTCAAAGTTGTAAAGCATCAAATTTTCTTTAACTTTTATGCTTAACTTTTTATCGAATTCCTCATAGTTTCGCCGCTAGATGGCAAAAATACACATTTATAATTTTCCATTTTGTTAAAATTGGAGGTAAATTATGCTCTGTAGTGCAAAATGTTTCAGTGAAAAGTTGTAAAGCATAAAATTCCCTACATCTTTTGTATGAAAATTTTTCCCGAATTCCCTATAGTTCTCACACACGATTTTAGGAGATCCTAATTGTAGCAGTGTGATATAAAACATGCGCATGCGCAGCTTATGTCATTATCAACATTAAAATATCAATTCGGTAGACGTATCGGTTCGCTATTTTTAATGTGTTCTATAAATTATTGTAATGCATACTGTCAGTAGATAGAACGTCCTTTAACTTTAAAGATTCAATAACTAAAGGCGATGACGTTTAGAATAAAATTTAACGAGTTGATTTCTTGTACAATTGTCACAATCTAAACGTCATTGTCGTTAGTTATAGAACCGTTAAAGTTAAAGGACGTTCTATCTACTGACAATTAGTATTTTGTAATTAAAATAATAATAAATAACATATTCTCTACGGTCGAGCCGGGAAAGTTCTGGGGTGACACAGCCGATTTTTTTAATTTATTATACCGGATGTAACTAACTTTAATTTAGAATACATTTTATTACAATATAGATAGATATTACTTCGACAAATGCGACACGTTTCTTGATATTACAAAAGAGGGTGCGTGTTCCGGAAGTTTTTAAAATGAATCCATTATCATTTTAGAAATCCTTATGCTACATCATTAAATTTGTCATATTTAAATTATTCAATCATTAAACAAAACGTACATTAGAAATAAACTCATTAGTCACGTTTATAATAATTGTAATTAACAAGTTAATATTGAATAAAATAAATTGTACCGTAAAGATTCAATTTTATCAAATCGTTACAGAAATCGAACATTTTTTATTTTCTACCCATTTACTCCCCATAACATTTATTTCAGATATTTTAACGTAAAAGTCATTGAAACCATTCAGAATCTGCAAGAACTGTGAAAAAAAATAACCAGTTTCCACTCAACTGTACGTCTTCATTAATCACTTATTTATATGATATAAATAGTAATGTTATAATTTTTGATAGGTATCTCCACCAGACCAACACGGATACTGCAGTTTAGGCACCAGCGTCGATTGTGTCAGAGCTGGAATGTCCCATTCGAAAATCATCGTTGGTAATTTAAATTGCTATTTTTTTTCTTATATAAATTTAATAGAAATATTATTTTTTAGCTCAAGTTAATCCTAGATTACCCAGGACTTTTGGTGATGGAATAATTCACATCAGCCATATAGATTACGCTGTAAAAGTTGATACGGCTCTACCGTCACATGGTGGAAAAGCACCTACTGAAGTGGAGCTGAAAATAGGAAAAAATATAGCCGAGAATTTAGTAGAAGATGGTGCAACACTACAAATGGGTAAAATAGATAAAATTAGTTAATTTTAATCCAATCAAATTGCTTTATTCGCCACAAAAACATACATTATAGATTAAACAGATGTATCTTTATTGGACTATAGTTCACTTCGTAACTAATAGACACTCAATACTCACCTTTACTTTATGATGCGTTGCGATGAATTTACATGTTAAAAACTGAATTCCTGATCTAAGTTTTCTCTGTCACCTTTGTACCGATTCATAACATATCACATACCTCAAATTTAGACCAGACTTTCATACATATGCTAACGTTACTCTTAAGTTCACATTGGTCCTTTAAAGGGTCCAAATTTGTAACGCTCTTTGCGTCAAGCGGTATTTTGGCGCCTTCGTTCAGGTTTCGGATTTCCTCTGGCGCCACCTTCCCTTTATAGTGTGAAGGCCATTTGCACGGGCAGCGTTAGTAGAGAAGGAATAATCCAGGGGTCGTTTATGGTATCGACCAATGCGTTTTCGGCCAGTAGGGCGGGCTTTACTTGCTCCACTGGGTTGGGTACCTGCGTATTTGCTGCGTTGCTGGTGACGCTCGGAATTATGAAAATAGGAAAGAATCTGATAACCTTATGTGTTGAAAAGATTGATTTTACTGTATTAAATGCAGCCAGTAATTAGTAAAAAACACCTTTATTAAACTCGATTACAATTATAAATGCCACAAGGCCTGATATCTTTAACCTTAACTTAACTTCTGCCTCCATTACATGAGTGACACTTCCTTCAAGTGTCAAGTCAGTTGTTGCCAATTTAAAGTGAGCGATTTCATTGTATGTCTAATATCCACCTCAATGGAATTGCTCTTACAAGTATAATAACTAAAAAAAAATTCTTTAATACAAACCAACAAATAAAGACAAACATTTAGTTTCTTAAACCTAATTCTGTAATAAATTTTGTAAATGTTACTTTTGATAGAGGCTTAATAAATATATCGGTCAACTGTTCCTCAGCAATAGTAAGTGCGTTATATACAGATTCGGTAGAGGATATAGATACTGTTTGCTGTTTTTTACTTGCCCAAGTGCACTTAAAGAATTTAAATATGTACCCTGTTGCGGACTTCCTGTCGAATACATCTCCCCAATTTGAATCTATATACCCGCAAAGGGTTTCTACTGAATTATTAGTGTTAAAAACTAATTTTATATCCAATGTGCCTTCCACATACCGGAGAACCCTTTTTAATGCTTTGTTTAGATTTGTCTTGGAATCTACTAAGCACTGCTACACTTTCTCATAAATCAGGTCTAGTCCCTGATACTGCATACAATCAACCACCGACAATTTGTCTACAAGTTTTATTTAAGTTTATATCAATCATTTCGTTTTTTAATGAATTAAAATCAACATTAGGTTCAATAGGAGTGTTTATAGAATTACAGTTACTCATTTTATGTTTAACTAACAAATTGTTCAAATAATCAGATTGATCCAATTTAGTATAACTTTGATTCAGATTCTGTTTTATATTTATACCTAAGTAATTAGAAACTATCACCTATTTCACTTTCATAGTCTAATAACTGTATTGTTATCATTCTTTTGTTCTGAGTAGCCCATAAAAATTACCATTTTATTTTCTGCGTCTAATATAAGGCGTTTTTGTTTTGGCACATGTACACTGACATTTGTGCCAAATTCTTTAAATACTTTCATATTGAAATTATTTTTATGCCAAGCTTGATATGGGGTTGTATTATTCTGTGGACTATTTCCTACTTCTGTCCAAAAACATTTTTCTAGATCTCAGCTGTTTTAACAAGGTTCTTACTGTCTCTACTATTGTTCTATTTTCCCTTTCTGCTCTTCCGTTCTGTTCAGGAGTGTACATACAGTTTTTCTTAGGAATTATTTCTTTACTATTACAAATTTCTGAAATTTTTTTGTTTACAAATTCAAATCCATTGTCTGTTCTTAGTGTTTTTATTATATTACCCGTCACATTTTCTGTCATACATATAAAAAAATTTCATTTTTTCTCTCCACTTCTGATTTATTTTTTAAAAAATAAATATGTCTATATCCAGAAAAAAAACATATTTTAAGTTCAAAAAATATTTTGCCCCTACAAGTGATTCACATTCAAAAGGTCCACATAAATCACTGTGTATTAGTTCACAAATTTTGTCAGCTCTAGATTCACTCATGGAAAAAGGGAGTCTATGTTGTTTTCCGGCAAGGCGTTTGACACAGAACGGTTTTTTTCATTAATGAATGGTATATTATTCAATTTAAGTACCTTTTTGACTTGATCGAAATTGATATGTACCAATTTTTTATGCCAATCTTGTAAGCTTATAACAGCATTACATTGTGATGACTGCACATCAGGGCTTTGAATAAATCTTTCAGTTTTAAACAGCATTTTGTATAAATTTCCTTGTCTCTCTTACTATTTTATTTTTATCTAACAGCTCACATTTATTCCTATCTGAATGCATTTCTAAATTTTTGTCTACTGTGCTCAAGGAAAACAAATTTACTGCCAAATCTGGTATATATATAGTACATTATTAAAATCTGTACTCACCCATTAATTTTCGTTCCATGCTTTTACTTGTACCTTATACTTCTACTAATGTACCATTTCCCATTTTAACATGTCTTCTTAGTTATATTTATTCAGTTAACCTAAACTGCTGTTTATCAAAGCACATATGTACTGTAGCTCCACTATCCAGCCACCAGTTGCTGGCTTTCAAGTTTTCTTTTCCTGAGGTAGTCATGACATCAGTACAATTTAATAACCTCTACTCACTTATAAAGGCCTGATCACCTGGTTTCGTAGGTTTACTTTCTTATGATTCTTTATTTTTCTTGAACCCACAATATTGCATCTCATGTCTCCTTTTTTTACAATAATGACAAAATTTCTTGCCCGTTGATGATCAATATTTACTTATATGTCCCATTTTATTACACTTGTAAAATTTGATATCTTTTGAATCTTTGCCATATCTTTTTTTGCTGCTAAGGCTGTTGTATGTTGTGTACTTTTACTTCTTTCTTCTTCTATCATCAATCTTGACATAAGATCTGTTAAAGTTTGTTTGTCTGCTGGGCTAGATTCCCAAGTCGAAATAAAATATTTCATACTTCCTGGCAAGACACCAATACCTTTGTAATCAACATTTATTCTCCTAAAGACTTTAACGTTCCCTTTATTTCTTCCAATTGTGACATAAATTCTGTTGTTTTTCCTTCTGTATATTCTAACGAGAACAATCTTTGTGTCAGTAAATATGCACTCACTTCTGACTTGTGTTCATAAATGATTTTCAGTTTTGTCCACATTTCTGTAGACGTTTTGTATGACAGAATATGTGTAATGACTTTTTCGTCTAGTTTGGAATAGTAGATTCTGTAACAAGGTTAGAATGAAAAATTCGACAAGAGTGGAAAATTCCGAACGCGAGCGAAAGCGAGTGTGAGGAACCACGAGTGTCGAATTTTTTCATTCTGACCGAGTAACAGACTATATTTTCTCCACGATCAAAAAGTATAAATCAAAATTAAATTAAATCTGAACACAAGTTATTTGTTGACATATTTGTATTACATTGTATTAATATTTATAGTGCTGTGGTACACTTACCGATATTAAAATCTGGTGCATTGGTGTTTTTTCATAATTTGCAATTTCAGATATTATTAAATTCTATATCTACTTCACTTGATTTTTCACTCATTATTTTGCTTAAATTAAAACTTGTTTGAAAATAATTATTACCGTCGCCATTTTATATCTGACAGTGACACTTTTGAAATCCAGGGCAATCCCATATCGTTTATTTCGATTACAGAAAATCCATTCTTTACCTTGATAAAGAATGAAAATACATGCAAAATGCATAAGAGGCAAGTATTATAGAATAAATATTCAGACTCTAGAGGGTGAATGTTTACATTCTATTATTAAAAATGATTTCAGAATTCATACATTCAGTAATGGTCGTGGAGAAACTATAATTTCTTGTGCTTTTGCATCTTTGCTGTCCCAGTCCTCCGTATTAGTGGCTGGTCTTTGAGTTTACAATATCAAAATATCGCTTAGACTTGAATGCCATCTCTACCTGGAACTTCCAAGTGGTCCGGTTGTCTCCCTTGAGTTTTACGATATTAATTACGCTTGCCTGGTCTTCCATTTTTACAATCTTTTCGGCGAACCTGGGCCCATAACCTGATAAACTTATGTGTTGAAAAGATTGTATTGATTGTATTAAATGGAAGCAGTAATTAGTACAAAACACCTTTATTAAACTCGATTACAATTATAACATATGCTGGCCTGATATCTTTAACCTCAACTTAACTTTTGCCTTCATTATAAGAGTGACACTTGCTTCAAGTGTCAAGTCAGTTTGAAGATGTCTAAAAACCGTGGTTTATCTACTGATTCGATTTTGTTTCGAACTTGGGAGTACCACCTGTTGCGTTCAATAGAACTTAGCAGAATTCTGTAAGATGGCGCTGTTTAGAATTGTTCGAGTCCTCTCTGAGTTTATAAATGTGATCTGTGATTACAGTTTACTATGAGCGATATAAGCGCCATCTGAAATTTCTAATGTGAAACTTCAGTAATCTTTCAAAAATTAGTCAAAATCAAGTAGATAGATATATCAAAGTTTGACCCAAACTTTTACAGGTATAAGTGGAAACACAAGGGTTTTTAACATCTTAGTCAGTTGTTGCCAACTTAAAGTGAGCGATTTCATATGTCTTAACAGAATCTAATAAATAAATAAAAATCCAAATAGTACAATAAATAAATTTAGTTGTAAAATAAAAAAAGATGACAAAAAGTAACATATATTGTCAGTAGATAGAACGTCCTTTAACTTTAACGGTTCTGTAACTAACGACAATGACGTTTAGATTGTGACAATTGTATAAGAAATCAACTTGTTAAATTTTATTCTAAACGTCATCACCTTTAGTTATTGAATCTTTAAAGTTAAAGGTCGTTCTATCTACTGACAGATAGGATGATAAAATCATTAACAATACATAAAATTATATTCTCAACAAAATATTTAAGATATATTTTCTGAATTTGAAAAGAAAAATGATGGATTTACACTTGCGTCACACTCATCTATATTAGTAGAAGAGTTGTTTATATCATTGTTTTAATTTTGATTTTTTTTAGGTATTGGAAGCATTCCAGACGCAGTTTTAGCGGCTTTAATAGATCACAAAGATTTGGGAATCCATTCAGAGATGTTCGCCAGTGGTGTGATTGATTTGGTGAATAGAGGTTGCATTACAAATAGTAAAAAATCAATTCACAGGGGTAGAATTGTCGGTTCATTCTTGATTGGAACACAAGAATTGTATGATTTTGTTGATAATAATCCTTTTATCGAAATGTTGGTTGTGGATTATGTAAATAATACAGGTAAGTTTAATATTTTCCTATTGTATAATTTTTTTATCGCATAAATTTCATTACGATTTTTTTTAGGAATAATTGCGAAACAACCAAAAATGACGGCGATTAATTCTTGCATCGAAGTAGATTTGACCGGTCAAATTTGTTCCGATTCGATCGGTAAGAGACTATATTCCGGTTTCGGGGGACAAGTCGATTTCATCAGAGGCGCCGCTGAAGGATTGGATGGAAAGGGGAAGCCCATTATTGCTTTACCATCATCTACCAATAAAGGAGAAAGCAAAATTGCGCCGGCGCTTAAACAAGGTCAGATTAAACGACTTCTTGTCTTTTTTCGTAATTTTGTTACTGATTTTTAACTATATTTTAGTCTGTTGTGTTAATTTTTAAAGGCACAGTAGAAAATAACGCTAAGAAGCCATATATGATTTTCAGAGGTTTGTCAATCATGGACTTTATATACAGGGTGTTTTAGAGTGAAATGTATATACGTTAACTGAAGGTGTGGACAAATTAAAATCACGGGTTAATAATGGGCTACCATATCTCATTTCCTAGATACAGGGTGTTTTATGGATTGCGCCTGAATTTTTATTTGGTCATAACAACGACTCGGTATAAAAATTTGACCATTTCTTTCGGCCTCAAAAACAACACCCTGTAGAACAATATTTTATCAATCTTTTCAAGTTGGCGCATCTCGTTTCAGATGCCCTGAAACTATTGAAAAAGTACTAAATTGAGACATTTGAAAAGTACTTACATACAAAAGAAATATTTTCCGTAGTTTAACGCAAGAAAATTATTTTTAAATTCTTAAGTTAACAATTTAAAAAAAAAACAATTTTTAAGAAAAAATTAGGGCATTCGAAACGAGATGTGAAAACTTTTAAAGACCTTAATCTAATCAGTTTTTTTCGATCTTTTCGAATAATTTATCAGATTTATAAAATATTATACACAGGGTGTTTTTGAGGCCGAAAGAAATGGTCAAATTTTGTTAAGCCGGACCTGAATTTGAATTATAGTTTCTATGGCAATATTTTAGCTATATTTAAGGAAGTCTATCTGCCAAATTATATATTTTTATACCCAGCGGTTGTTGAGTTATGACCAAATAAAAATTCAGGTGAAATCTATAAAACACCCTCTGTATCTAGATAACGAGATATGACAGACCATTATTAACCAGTGATTTTGAATCATCCAAGTGTCCCACACCCTGTATATGTTAGTCAAAATATTGGCAATAATGTTCAATCATTTGTTGATATTTTGTCATGCGCTTTAGACCAATTAGACCAAAATTATTGAGCAATTCTTCTAGGGGTATAGAACACCTAAAAATAAGTAATGTTTGTCTAATGAACCCATGTCCAAAATCGCTTATTAAGAATGCGACAACCCCTAGACAGAGCTTAAAGATAATTGGATTTTCATGAATATCTTTCGGAGAGAGGGGTACCATACAACATTCAAATGTTAGGGTACTAAGATACACTATTTACGCATTTTGTCTTAACTCTTCGAATTCACTAAGGGTTGTTTTCAAGGGATGAGTTACCCTTTTTTAAGCATATTTTTTTGTTATCAACTGTTTTGGAAAATGCATGTTAAAATAATATTTTCGGAAGATTTTTCTTGAAAAAAACGGGTACATGTAAAATGGTTCAAAAATGAACGAGGGTTAAAAACAATTTGTAAATCGGTTCCCGTAATTTTTCGTTTACCTGATCTTTATGTGTAAATGGGTTCCCCGGTATTTAGGTACTTAAAACAGATTATCAATGGCAATATCACGAGTTGTTCAAATTTTATCCATATTTTTTATTTTCTACGAAAACTAAGTTATTTGTTCAAAATATGAAAATAAATCGATTGATAAATTCGGAATTTTCAGCCCAAAGGGAATGCGGAAATAGAGAGTGTTCTGATACATAATTATCTGTTAAATAATCTGAATATTTGTGTTCATTTTCATCTTTTGGTGCAATATCATTAGGACTTAAAAAAGTCGGTCCAAAAGTCATTCGCAGCCATCTACCAACGTCAGAGTTTTCGTTATTATATTAGGCTATTAGGCCGTATTCTTGAATTTTTCTATACCAGGACTGGGTAAGGTGAAACCGGCATCCAATTATTTGCGCCAAAGGAAAAATTTGTTCGATAGCGTTATGGATGGCTTTCTCAAAATCAATAACGATTTTTGAAATTCTTAATTTAACACAATTATCTTCACAAATCTTTATTATTAAGTTAAATAATTTTACATATGTTTGTGTGTGTTTATTAGATAACAATGAAAAATTGAATGGAATATAATGCCCGTTATAATAACTGTGTAATGTAAAAAATTGACAGAATAACTGCGCACAATAATTAAATGTACCATATAAATACATTTGCGTGGTTCTTTATAACATTTGAATGTTTGATTTATACGAAAATATCACTATTCAATCATTGATTAGTAGAAACAGCTCACCTCTATAGGTTTGAATGTTTGCATCGTCTAGAAAGTCAAATGCCTCCTGGATGTTTTTCGGCAAACTTGGTTGGATTTTTCTACGAGCATTGTAAAGATTCTTTTGATACAAGAAAAGTCAATGTAGTGAAAATTGATGGCAAATTTTTTTGAAGTACCCTGCGAATAATCTTGGCTGATTTTTCAGATAGGTCCTCGACAGCTTTTCTTTTGCAGGCGAAATTAACAATTTGTCGGCTTAAGCGTCATGGGAATGTTCTTGTATATGCTTTGTAATTGTTAAATTATTATCACCCTCGCCCAAAGTAAGAAGGAGTGATTTGCACGTTCTATTTGTGCAAGTCCACCGCTGCTCACCACTTTTTAAAGACTTGAAAACCGTACTTAAATTTATTAATTGTTAATAACTGTTTCCCTGTGCACTCAAAATGATTTCGGGTTTCATATTAGAAAATAATATTGTTAAAATAATTCACAACTTAACAACTTTAAACACAAGCGAAAACAACATAGTGAAAATACAAAATATGTAGATAAACTACTAAAAATAAATTAACTAAAATGACACCCCTATAAATAAATTGCCTAAAGAAAGGGATTTCCAGGTAATTAAGTTTTATCACCTTACGAGTTTGGGAACCGAATTGCGTATTGATCAGGTACCAACCTTTCATTTAATACCTGTTGGGAACCAAATTACCAACTCGCGAAAAAAGGTATTCTTGATGTATCATCCAAAAATTAATCGTTTTCGTGTAATTTGAGTGCTCGACTTGTGAGTATGTTAGGACCAAATATCGACTCGCGGTAACAAATAGTAAAATTACAATTTAACTTTTTTTTATTGTCTATTAAATGAGGTACATGAAAAATATTTTTAGTAAATATTACAATAACTGCTCAAGCTAGGAATTAAATTTTCTAATACTTGAGGATTGCTTTGGAGCTCAGAGAATTCATTTGATATTCTCTGTCGTAGTTCCTCAATCAGTAGCGGCGTTAGGGTAGGACGCCGCAGGCGCCCCTTTATATCCCCTCGCTCTTTGAGCGAGGCCTACTTACTCGTAAATTCCCTAAATTTAGGGAAAAAATTGTAATGTTGGCAACAATAGAATGGAGCACAGTGTTCAATCCGTTCGATCGGAGCACTACATGCAGTTAATTTTACCGGGAATCTCCGACCATAAAGAAACACATAATCTATCTCTTTTTAACATCTTATTTAAAAAGAGTTAGCGTTATTTTTGACACACACTCAGCTCATTATCATTCTTTACATAAGTGAACGCACTTAAAATAATTCATTGTTGTTTCTAAGGATCGAGTTTGTTTTTGTTGCCGGCTATTTGATAGTAGCTCAACGTCAAGTTTAGTATCTGAAGGATATTACAACTGGAAACACTTGTCTGAAATGTTAAAAAATCATGAGAGTAGCACTTCACATAAGAAGTTTTGCCTTTCATGGATTGATACTGAACTACGTTTAAAAACAAGAAAAACAATAGATTGCCAAGGTTAGAAAGGAAACTACAAGATGGAATAATGTTTTGTCTAGATTGATGCATGTTACACTTTATTTAGCTGAAAAGAATATGGCATTCAGAGGTACTTCTGACAAACTATATACGCCAAATAATGGAAAGTTCTTGGGGTTAGTACAACTACTAGCCAAATTTGATCCAGTTATGCAGGAGCACTTGCGTTTACCTATGAGGGGTGATGTTTCAGACTACTACTGCGGAAAAGACATTCAAAATGAATTAATAGAGATGGGTGAAAAATCATATCACGCGCAAAGGAATCAAAATATTATTCTATTATAGCTGACTGTACTCCGGACATTAGTCATGTAGAACAACTTTCACTGACAATACGATTTGTTGATTTATCATCAGATGATGATAAAATATCAGTAAAAGGGCATTTAAACCTGTAAATGAGTAGACTGGTGAAAAACTGTCTGAAGTTATTATTGATGTTTTAAATAAACACGGACTGGAATTGAACGACTGTTGGGGTCAGGGTTATGACAACGGGGCGAATATGAAAGTGAAAAATATTAGGGTTCAAAGGAGGATTCTGGACATAAATCTCTTGTGGCTGTCATAACTGAATCTCGTACTATGCGATGCCACTAAGTCATCCGTAAAATCAGTCACTTTGTTTGGGTTACTTCAGAGGTTGTTCACATTGTTTTCAGCTTTTGTTCATATAGAAATACAGGCTTTAAAAGCGCCATTTTAACTGCGAAGGAATTGGCTACAGAACTAGAAATTGAGCCTGTGCTTAGAGCCACAACAAGAATTCGAACCTGGTGAAACTGCCCGCGACGTGCCTATATTTTCTCCAGAAAAAAAAATTGAGTTTGAATTATCCAACTCTCTCTTGGACACTACATTAATTTCACTTAATGAAAGATTTGAAGAGTCAAATGAGTACTCGGAATCTTTGTCTTTTTTGTACAATATAAAACAGATTCCGGAAAAACCCGACCTTGTCTGTGGTGATCTCCAATTGAAATTCACTATAGACTCTAAATGAGATATAGATGGATTTGGCTAATCAGAATGTGATTACCCCCGCTTATGTTTTAAATTTTATCAAAGATCGCAACTTACAAGAACTGTATCCAAATGTATGGATAGCATTGCGAATATTATTGACTATTCGCTGGGTGCAGAGTGCATGGTGGGGACGACTGAAATAATCCCAGGGCTCGTAGTGGTCAAAATTTCGTGAAGTCATGCTCTTGTCATAAATAAACACGTCAAAATTGAATATATAAATGGTTCATAATAGTTGTGTTGTTAATTGCAAAAAGATAGGGAGAAATAGCAAGTGCAAATTTTACACATTTTCAAGAGGTATCTTGTATGCAATACGTTACGAAATGCAATTTTGTGTGACTTGTGAGCTTTTGCGGAACTCACTGCGTTCGTTCCTCAAAAATCTCACGCGTTACACAAAATTAGGCATTTCGTAACTGGGTGCATAAATAGCTATTAAAAAAAATCGGCTGTGTCACCCCAGAACTTTCCCGGCTCGACCGTAGAGAATATGTTATTTATTATTATTATTTTAATTACAAAATACTAGCATTACATTGATTTATGGAACACATTAAAAATAGCGAGCTGATGGTGAATTAATATTTCAATGTTGGTAATGACATAAGCTGCGCATGCGCATGTTATATATCATACTGCTACAATTAGGATCTCCTAAAATCATGTATGAAAACTATTGGGAATTCGGGAAAAATTTTCATACAATAGTTGTAAGGAATTTTAAATGTGTATTTTTCTCGCCATCTAGCGGCGAAACTATGAGGAATTCGATAAAAGTTAAACATAAAAGTTAAAGAAAATTTGATGCTTCATAACTTTGCACAAGAAAATTTTGCACTAAATACATTGTTTGTCCTCAAAATCGAGAAAAACTAGAGAAAACCTACATGCACATTTTTACGCGCCCTCTAGTGGCGAAACTATTGGAAATTCTGGAAAAAGTTTAAAACAAAAGTTATAGAGAATTTTATTCTCTAAAACATTGTACCATTACATTTTGCACTAAAATGTATTGTTTGTCCTTAAAATTTAAATAAAGCAAAAAATTGTTACATGTATATTTAACCAATGTCGGTCTTGAGGACCCTCCACTGTACCAATTTAAACCAAAAACTAATGGTCGCATTCTAGGCACACACCGACCCTCCATACCAAATTTCAGCTTGATTGGTCAAACGGTTCGGCAGTTATCGTGGAAGATCACAGACAGACCATACGCTGGAAATGGTCTCAATCTTCTTGGGGGACCTCAAAATGGATATTTCCATCGATATCTCAATTTTTTTTTACTCGTTCACCTTACTTTCCCTTTGATGGGTCCGGGAAAGTAAAAGTATGATAAATTATTGTGACTGAAAATCTAGCAGATATTCATAATTTTACTTTCCCGGACCCATCAAAGGGAAAGTAAGGTGAACGAGCAAAAAAAAAAATCGAGAAATCGATGGAAATATCCTTTTTGAGGTCCCCCAAGAAGATTGAGACCATTTCCAGCGTATGGTCTGTCTGTGTGTAACCTTCCACGATAACTGCCGAACCGTTTGACCAATCAAGCTGAAATTTGGTATGCAGGGTCGGTGTGTGCCTAGAATGTGACCATTAGTTTTTGGTTTAAATTGGTACAGTGGAGGGTCCTCAAGACCGACATTGGTTAAATATACATGTAACCATTTTTTGCTTTATTTAAATTTTAAGGACAAACAATACATTTTAGTGCAAAATGTTATAGTACAAAGTTTTAGAGCATAAAATTACCTACAATTTTTGTCTTAAGCCTTTTCCAAAATTTCCAATAGTTGCGCCACTAGAGGGCGCGTAAAAAATGTGCATGTATGTTTTGTATAGTTTTTCTTGATTTTGAGGACAAACAATATATTTTAGTGTAAAATGTTATAGTACAAAGTTTTGGAGAATAAAGTTCTCTATAACTTTTGTTTAAAACTTTTTCCAGAATTTCCAATAGTTTCGCCACTAGAGGGCGCGTAAAAAATGTGCATGTAGGTTTTCTCTAGTTTTTCTTGATTTTGAGGACAAACAATATACTTAAGTGCAAAATTTTGTAGTACAAAGTTTAAGAGCATAAAATTCTCTATAACTTTTATCTCAAACTTTTTCTAAAATCTCCAATAGTTGCGCTACTAGAGGGCGCGTAAAAAATGTGCATGTATGTTTTCTCCAGTTTTTCTTGATTTTGAGGACAAACAATGTATTTAGTGCAAAATTTTCTTGTGCAAAGTTGTAAAGCATTAAATTTTCTTTAACTTTTATGTTTAACTTTTATCGAATTCCTCATAGTTTCGCCGCTAGATGGCGAGAAAAATACACATTTAAAATTCCCTACAATTATTGTATGAAAATTTTTCCCGAATTCCCAATAGTTTTCACACATGATTTTAGGAGATCCTAACTGTAGCAGTATGATATATAACGTGCGCATGCGCAGCTTATGTCATTACCAACATTGAAATATTAATTAAAATAATAATAATAAATAACATATTCTCTACGGTCGAGCCGGGAAAGTCCTGGGGTGACACAGCCGATTTTTTTATTATTCTAGCTGTCATGTATTATTTGTTTGGATGTCACTGATTAACCTAACCTAAGAATCATAGTTTTTGATATTTATTTACATGTTTTATACTTATTTTGTTCCTCACAACACGTTTCACTGAATTTTTTCTTTCAAAAATATAATCACATTTTTATTTATATGCTTATAAATTTGAATGAAATTTTTTTATAACGAATTTTTATTTTTTATACACAACTTACATACTTCTCACAATTATCGAGCATAATTTTATGCAACCAGCAGATGGCGTTTTCGTCGCGCTCCCTGCCAATACCTGTAACGGTTGCTAGTAGAGAGAGGAGTGTTTCTAAGCTTAAGCTGATAAAAACCCATCTGCGATCGACAATATCTCAATCTAGATTCACAAACTTGTCAACTTTGTCAATTGAAAATGAAATTGCTGAAAACATTTTCTTTGATAACCTAATAAAAGAGTTCGCCAATAGAAAGGCTAGAAAAGTGAAATTTAATTAGTTTTTTAAGTCAATGGTTATTTTTTTTAATAAATTTTTTCATTATATCCATTGCTTTTTTTCGTATGGAATTGAATTGCAGTTAGGGGGCGTTGGTAGTGCTAAAACCGCCGCCTTTATGTTATTAATTTGGTAAAATCCATCGGATTGATATCCGGTGGTCGAGCTGGCCTATGGAATGGTGCTTCGGCACCTCGACCAATCCATCTATTTTAAAAATTGTTACTTAAGCACGGCATTGGTCGTCTGTCGAAATGAGGTGGGGCACCGTCATGCATAAAAAAACATTGTTCTGATATTCAATGGTAACTCTTGTAAGATCTGAAATAAATTGTTCTCAAGAAAATTATAATACATAGTTCCATTTAATGGTACAGGGAAAATGTAAAAGCCAACAAGACGGTTACCTAAAGTAGCTGCCCACGTGTTTATTTTAAATTGATGTTGATAATGGATTGTCCTTGTTAAAAGAAGATTTTCGTCAGCCCCAAAAATGAGTATTATGCCAGATAAATTACATTAATTTTTGGATAGTACATCAAGAGTACCTTTTTTCAAGAAAAAACTTCCGAAAATATTATTTTAATATACATTTTCCAAAACAGTTGATAACAAAAAAAATTATCTAAAAAAGGGTAACTCACCCCTTGAAAACTACCCTTTGTGAATTCGAAGAATCGAGACAAAATACGTAAATAGCGTATCTTAGTACAGGCCGTTTTATTCATTTTGCTCATATCTTGCTTGCTTCATAACTTTTAAACCACCCTATATATTTTTTATATTTGGTACATATACTCACTTTATCCTGACAAATCCATTGATGTATTAATTAAAAAACAACTCTCACGATGTACTTTTAATTTTTTGCGCAGACAGTTTCACTTGTCCTAAATTGCTATCTTTTAGAATTTTTGTGGTACCACTGGACTCACGACAGTTTTTGATTAATTTTATTTCCGCCTAATGAAGGTTATTTAACATAAGTAAGTATTAAGTTACGTTTTATAATTGAACCTTAGCATATATTTCTGTTTTTTATTTTGCAATGGGCGAATTAAATACCACACAATAGTATAAATAGGATAAAAATTTTAAGGAAGAAAGTAAAAATATGATTATCAAAAAAAAATTACAATAGTTATTCGAATGC
The DNA here is from genome assembly GCA_963243735.1 of Neocrepidodera transversa. NCBI lineage: Eukaryota > Metazoa > Arthropoda > Insecta > Coleoptera > Chrysomelidae > Neocrepidodera > Neocrepidodera transversa. The sequence continues at coordinate 24,263,982 of OY725342.1, read as the reverse complement.
ATATTCTTGCCCTTATTAAAATGCCATTCACAGATTTTCTAATAATGTTGGGGTTATTTTCCATCGCTTGACAGACATTTTATATCCTTTCAAGTAGTCCATCCTTGGTATTTATTTGAGTAGAAAACACTTTGGACTTGAGATGTAACCAAACTTAATGTACTGGATTAATGTCTGTAGATCACGCAGGCCAATGGGTAGGGACCACTATGCCTATCCACTTATTCGGAAAGTTCTCATTTAAAAATTCCCTCACAACCAGATTATAATGCGGCGAAGCCCCATCATGTTGTCAGTAATCAATCTGTCGTGCTTCCAATGGTTACCACAATAATTCTAAAAGATAGGACCGGCTTTATAAATTTTTAGTAGAGTCGGCTCTGGAATTTCTTTATCGTTAATACATCAATCGATTTATTAGGATAGAGTGAGTAGGGCGATAGACGTTTGGGCCCAAATCCCTAATTAGAGGTAATCTGCAAGCACGTTTCGGCCCTAACGAAAAAGGGTCGCGTTAATCCCTAAGCATGTTTGGGCCCCTCAGATAAGGTGACCAAACTATATTAAATAAATTAAGATATTTAAAATTAATATAATCTACACAATATTAATTTTTAGGATTTTTAAGGAAAGTCAAACAACTTGTACAAGAAATAAAATATTTATTAAAAAATAATAACACCGTTCCTATATCTATTTAAAAATTATTAAAATAATTAGAACAAACTTTTACAAAATGCAAACGAGAAATTTTTTTACAATCATATCCAAAAGTCCCTACCTGTTTCCGTTCGGGCCCAAACGTGCACACGGATTAAGAAATATGTTTCTCGGATTAGGATTATATGTCATTACGGGGCCCAAACGTGCACTTCCCAGTGAGTATATTTACCAAATATAAAAAATATGTACAGGGTGGTTTAAAAGTTATGAAGCAAAAAAGAAATGGGCAAAATGAATAAAACTCCCTGTATCTCGGTTATAACGAGCCTCAATCGCGATATGGGGGTTTTTTGAATCACCTTGGTGTCCCCTATGCAGTCTTAAAATTTTCCCAATGAAACACCCTGAATATTTTCGGAAATTTCAAATTTCTTCAAAGGACTATTCCGGTTTCTGGGCATTTGACAAAAAGATAAAAAAACCTACCTGCCCCAAAATGAAAATCATAAATATATATAAAGCTTTTGTAAATTGACTTTGGTTTTAAAATTTCTTTTCATTTTTTAAATTGACTTTTTTAACTCTTTAAAATGACTTACAGCTCCTTTAATGACCATTTAAAATTACTGCTATTTTTTTAACGGACAAGCAGTTTTGAAAAAATGTATACATTTTACTTTCCCGGACCCATCAAAGGGAAAGTAAGGTGAACGAGCAAAAAAAAATCGAGATATCGATGGAAATATCCATTTTGAGGTTCCCCAAGAAGATTGAGACCATTTCCAGCGTATGGTCTGTCTGTGTGTCTGTGTGTAATCTTCCACGATAACTGCCGAACCGTTTGACCAATCAAGCTGAAATTTGGTATGAAGGGTCGGTGTGTGCCTAGAATGCGACCATTAGATTTTGGTTTAAATTGGTACAGTGGAGGGTCCTCAAGACCGACATTGGTTAAATATACATGTAACAATTTTTTGCTTTATTTAAATTTTAAGGACAAACAATACATTTTAGTGCAAAATCTTGTAGTACAAAGTTTTAGAGCATAAAATTACCTACAATTTTTGTCTCAAGCTTTTTCCAAAATTTCTAATAGTTGCGCCACTAGAGGGCGCGTAAAAAATGTGCATGTATGTTTTCTATAGTTTTTCTTGATTTTGAGGACAAACAATACATTTTAGTGCAAAATGTTGTAGTACAAAGTTTTAGAGAATGAAATTCTCTATAACTTTTGTTTCAAACTTTTTCCAGAATTTCCAATAGTTTCGCCACGAGACTGCGCGTAAAAAATGTGCATGTAGGTTTTCTCTAGTTTTTCTTGATTTTGAGGACAAACAATATACTTTAGTGCAAAATTTTGTAGTACAAAGTTTTAGAGCATAAAATTTTCTATAACTTTTGTCTCAAACTTTTTCTAAAATCTCCAATAGTTGCGCCACTAGAGGGCGCGTAAAAATGTGCATGTATGTTTTCTCTAGTTTTTCTTGATTTTGAGGACAAACAATGTATTTAGTGCAAAATTTTCTTGTGCAAAGTTGTAAACTTTTATCGAATTCCTCATAGTTTCGCCGCTAGATGGCGAGAAAAATACACATTTAAAATTCCCTACAACTATTGTATGAAAATTTTTCCAGAATTCCCAATAGTTTTCACACATGATTTTAGGAGATCCTAATTGTAGTAGTATGATATATAACGTGCGCATGCGCAGCTTATGTCATTGCCAATATTGAAATATTAATTCACCATCAGCTCGCCATTTTTAATGTGTTCCATAAATCAATGTAATGCTTAGTATTTTGTAATTAAAATAATAATAATAAAAAACATATTCTCTACGGTCGAGCCGGGAAAGTCCTGGGGTGACACAGCCGATTTTTTTATATCCTATTTGCTTGCAACATTTTTAATTACTTCAGTATTTGTTGTATTGAATTTTTCAAAAATAATCAACTTTTTTGGCAACATAGTAATTTTTTAAAACTTTTAGGAGCTGGCGTGGTAACAACGAGGGCCCATGCCCATTACGTGGTGACTGAATACGGTATCGCCTATCTTTTTGGAAAATCATTCAGACAAAGAGCGCACGCACTCATCAACATCGCTCATCCTAATCATAGAGAAGAGTTGGAAAAAGCAGCGTTTGAACGTCTCAAGGTGATGCCGTCTCCTTAAATGTTTAATTATATCTATTATATAAGCAATTACTATTTTAAATTTTGTTTTTTCTTTTTAAAAAGTACACGTTATAGATTTTTTTTATAAATATATAATTGGAAGTTAAATGACATTTGCCGCTGTTGTTGCTAAACCTTAGAAAAGTAAGACTGAAGAATTTTGTATTATGCTTATTTAGTTACCTTTTATCGTGAGAAAGTAGCTATTACTTTTTGACAGTACTTGCAAGAATATCCCAAATCAGTCAAAACAACCGCTACTATCGGACGAGGATGTCATAGTGACCCTCGAACGTTAACGTGGTATATAATATGTAAGATACTTTTATTACTTTTAAATTCTACATATATAATATAATAAAATCCATGTTGTTATATTAAAAAAGCAATAAATCTGATTAGAAATTTTTTTATATAAAGTATCTTAATAGCTGATAGCTTAATTCGAAGACATACTTTTATACAACGAAATTTAATAAAAATGTATAAAAACGAATTTTTTTAAGCGAAAATGTCATATTGACGACCGATATAAAATAAGATCAGTTACCTCATATTGTAAGGCGAAAAATAATATACCAATGGTTTTATTTGTATAGTCAAATGAAGTGCTTTTATAAATTTAATAAAAAAGTTAAGGTTAATAATGAGTTTTATTCCCCATCAATCAAAAAAAATGCTTTTAAACACTCAAAGTGATAAGATGTACCCAAAAATGGCTACACCAAGGTAGAGAAGACATTTTTCTCAGAAAAACTTTATTATTATCCCGAAATGCGAAAAATCTTCTCTACCGTGGTTTATATACTATTTTTTCTATTACTAGAATAATATTTAATTATTTTCACAATGATTTACCATTTTTTTGTTTTTCATTTTTATCTCCTACTAGTAGATAATAAAATTGACATTTACGTTTCCTTATGTCGACTGTGTCACCCCAGAACTTTCCCGGCTCGGCTGTAGAGAATAGGATTATTTTAATTACAAAATACTAAGCAATTTATGGAACAAATTTTAAATAGCAAACCGATGGTAAAGACGTCTACGGAATTGATATTTCAACCGCCATAATGACATGTATGGCACACTGCTACAATTATTATTTCCTAAAATCATGGGTGACAAGTATTGGGAATTCTGGCAATAGTTTGATACAAAGAATTTTATGCTCTACAACTTTGCACTTGAACATTTTACACTAAAGCGCATTGTTTGTCTTCAAAATAAAAAAAGGGGACAAACCTAAATGTTGAAGAATGTCGTCACCACTAACCCAAACTACACTTTAAAATACTCGTACGTTTCGCTAACTATGTTAGCATCATTAGGAGTTGATGATAAACTAAATATTAAACCTACGATCTAGCTATTAATGCCTATACCACTTTCACGCATGAATGCGTTTCTGCGCTAAGCGCGGAGGTTTTATCCAATCAGTTGGAAAAGCCTGCCAAGCTTATCTAATTAAACTGTAAAGTGGACTATATGGAATATGTCCTTTGTCTTTATTTAAACTATTTTTACATTTCATTCTTTCTGTACTTTCAAATGCATCCAGCAACCTTTTGTTGCGTACATTTTTAAGCAATTTTACATTATTTAAACTAAAAGTATGATTATGACAAAAAGCATGTTCAGCAACAGAAGATTTCTCTGTGCGACCGTATTTCAAATGTGAAATGTGCTCTTTAAATCTAGTTTGTACAGATCTTCTAGTTTGTCGAACATACTTTTTGTCACAATTAGAACAATTTATTTCGTAGATTCCACTTTTTTCCAAATGACTTGTTTTATCTTTTGGGTTGTTTAATATACTTTTAAAGTGCTGTTTGAAAAACTACTCTCAAGCCCAATTTGTGGAAAATCATTTGTAACCCTTTAGTGAAGTATGGGTTATATGGCAGAGAAACAAACTTTTCAGCCTGTCTCTTATGTTGGAAAAAAGTGATATCCTTTAAGTTTTTCTTAAATGTATGGCGATTAATTAACTTATCTACTAAATGTGTATTATAACGGTTAATAGCAGCTATATCTTTGATCAGATCCTTTTCTTTTGTATATCAAATTCTAAAGTATTATTATTTCTAATCACTAAAGTATCTAAAAATGGTAGTTGTTTGTCCATTATTTTCCTTTTCATATGTAAAGTTTATTGATGGAAATTTTGAATTTAATTTGGTCATGAAATTATCTAAATTTTATTTTTTAGTATCAAAACTAGCGAAGATGTCATCCACATACCTGTATCATATTCTCGGAAAATACTCACTGACTAATCTGGGTTTATAATATTGATTTTGATATTGAAAGTAATTTTGCTCCATGCAAAGTTTAGTCAAAAGTAAATATTCATGAATAGTTTCGTCATCCAAATTGTTGGATCTGAGCATATTCTCAAGATATTCCGTATTCTGTGGAATCGGTACACTAGGAAATAATAACTTACACGTCGAATGAGATTAAAATTTCCCCATCTGTAATTGAAGTATTTTAAGAACTCTAAAGAGTTTTAAACAGTGTTGCTGCTGGATGAGTAAATTTCCAAGCTCATTCGCTCACCATTTTGAAATATTACAGCTAGGTGTACTTATTGCTGATACGATAGGTCGCATTATCTTCCCATAAGGGAATACCACTTTTTTCCAACGTAAAAGACAGGCTGGAACGTTTGTTTCTTTGCCATATAACCCAAACCTCACTAAAGGGTTACAAACGATTTTTCACAAATCCGGCTTGAGAGTACTTTTTCAATCAAACAACACTTTGAAAAGTATATTAAACAACCCGAAGGATAAAACAAGTCATTTGGAAAAAAGTGGAATCTACGAAATAAATTGTTCTGATTGTGACAAAAAGTATGTTGGACAAACTAGAAGATCTGTGCAAACTGGGTTTAAAGAGCACATGGCACATTTGACATACTGTCGCACAGAGAAATATTCTGTTGCTGAACATGCTTTTTGTCATAACCATAAATTTAGTGTAGATAAAAATGTACCCAACAAAAGGTTGTTGGATGCATTTGAAAGTGCAGAAAGAATGAAATGTAAAAATATTTTAAATAAAGACAAAGGACCTATTCCATATAGTCCACTTGACAGTTTAATAAGATAAGCTTGGCGGGCTTTGTTTTGCACTAACTTAATAAATGGACTGTATAGAATCTACTGGTTTATTTTTATTTTTATTACACACAAACTGGATCAATAACAAACAGAAAAATATTACTAAAACAAAACATGAGCACTTGCTCGTTGTACAGTCTTTTCCGAATGAATGCCTCTTCGCCGCAGCTCGCACCAACTCGGCCGATCGGCGTGGCGGAGCGCCGTTCTAACGGCGGTAAACTTAAACTTAAATAGCAGCTTTAACATACTCCGCGCCTTGAAGAACTAAAGTTCTCTCAAACTTAACTTAAACTATTATAAATTGGGAACATAAGATAACGATACTGTATATATATATAATAAGGGTTTTTGGTTTAATCGCACTTAATTGGGAGTACACAAATTTTGGTCACGGCTCGTTTTAAGGTTCCCATTTCAGTTTTTATGCTCACTACACGAATAACACCATCCTTTCCTGGATGACACTGGATGATTCGCCCCAGTCGCCAGGCCATACTAGGTGCATCTTCATTTTTTATTAAAACTAAAGCGCCTGCCTTAATGGATTCTTGAGATGTCTTCCACTTGACTCTGGTTTGCAGCTCAGTTAAATATTCCTTACTCCATCTGGTCCAGTAATGTTGAACTAGAGCCTGAATATGCTGCCAGCGATTTAGCCTATTTACAGGAACATCGCGAAGATCCAATTCAGGTAAGGTCGTGATCTTCTTACCAATTAACAGGTGAGCTGGCGTTAACGCAGAGAGATCCTCGGGATCCTCGGTTAGAGGACAGAGGGGACGGGAATTTAATATTCCCTCAATCTGTACCAACAAGGTGCTGAAGTCCTCATATGTAAGAGGTTCAGTAACCAAACGTTTTATATGGTATTTGGTGGCCTTAATACCCGCTTCCCAAATCCCTCCAAAATTTGGTGAATACGGTGGCATGAAGTGCCATTTTATTTGTTCTACTGCCATTTGATTAGTGATTTTATTTTCGTTTATTTTTAAAAATTCTGATACCCTTGATAATTCGTTATTTGCCCCCACAAAATTAGAGCCATTGTCCGAAAAAATACTATGTGGTCTTCCACGTCTGTTTATAAATCTATTAAAGGCTGCTAAAAAGGCCTCCGTTGTTAACTCAGACACCAATTCAATGTGCACGGCCTTGGTGGACATACAAACAAACAAACAAATATATGATTTTAATAATTTTGACCCCCTAGTTTTTCTATCCTTTGATAAAAAGGGCCCGCCATAGTCTACCCCTACATTAAAAAATGGAGAATAATTTTTTACCCGGACTTCCGGCAAGTCCCCCATTAGATACGTCGTATCCTTGGGTTTCGCCTTAAAACAAATTAAGCAATCGTTCACAATTTTTTTGCATGAATTTCTACCAGAAATTGGCCAATATTTGTCTCTAATGGAACACAACATAACTTGAGCTCCTCCATGCTGTAAACGCTCATGTTCAAAACGTAAAATTAGAGTAGTTAGAAAATTGTTCTTTGGAAGAATAATTGGAAATTTTTTATCAAACATTTGCTCCGAATGGCGAATACGACCACCTACACGTATTAAATCATTATGTAAAAACGGATTTAAGGATAAAATACGACTTTTATTTTTTAAGGGGTTTTTATTTTGTAAAGTATAATATTCCTGGCCAAAATGTTCTTGCTGAACCATCTTTACTAGCAATAACAATGACAGCTCTAACTCTTGTGGAGTTAATAAACCGTACTGTCTATCTTGCTTTTTCTTTCGAATATTTTTAATAAACCGACTTACGTAAGCGAATACTCTTTTTAGTTTTAAAATATGAGAATATTTAGTTATTAAAGTATTTATCCAATCATTAGTCCTAACCGTTACCATCGATAAGGACCTTTGTTCGGGGATATTCTCAGTTTCAAGGGTTTTATCCAAAATCCACGTAGAATTTGGTAACTGAAACCAAGGTGGCCCGTGCCACCATAATTTACTATTAATTAAACATGTTAATGATACACCTCGAGAGATGAGATCGGCCGGGTTATTTTCCGAACTCACGTGGTACCAAGTTTCCACATTTGTCAGCGACTGAATTGTGCTGACGCGGTTAGCGATAAAAGTCTTCCAATTATTTGCAGGTTTTTTAATCCACGCCAAAACAATTGTGGAGTCTGTCCAATGAAAGGACTGGTCAAAATTTACATGTAGAACCTTCTTAATTTTATCCATCAGATTAGCCAGTAATAACGCTCCACACAACTCCAGTCTCGGTAAACTGACATTTTTTAAAGGAGCGACTCGCGATTTTGCGCATACTAGATTGGATACTATCTTTCCAGAGGGTAGCACACATCTCACAAAAATACACGCCCCGAATTTATACCTGCTAAATCATTTTGAAAATTTACCCATTTTTTTGACACGATTAAAGGTACTTCTTCATCCCAATCGAGTTTTAATTTCCATAAATCCTGCATTATTAATTTAGGTATTACAATAATTGGTCCAAGTAAACCCAGAGGATCAAAAATTTGACAAGTGACAGATAAAATGTATCTTTTTGTGAATTTATTAACGTAATCGGTTTCATTTTTAAATTTATATTTGATTATATCCGCTTCCGCGTCCCAATATACCCCAAGAGTTTTATTTTGCTCGGTATGACCTATTTGTAAAACCGTAAACTTCATGTCCTCACTTGTTTCAAAATTATTTAACAAGTATTGGTCGTTACATAACCATTTTCCTAACTTAAAACCGGCACCGTTCAAAATTCTACTGATTTGAGCCTGTAATTTTAACAAATCTTGAACTGAATCAGCACCTGTTAAAAGGTCGTCCATGTAAAAATCCCGTTTAATTATTGCGCACGCCTCTGGAAATATCGTTTCGTTTTCATTTGCTAATTCTACCAGACATCTTACCGCCAGAAAAGGTGACGATGCATTGCCAAAGACCACCCTATTTATTTCATAAATCTTTAAGTCATGAGTCGGATCTGGCCGCCATAGTATTCTCTGGTATTTCGTATCATTTTTGTGTACACGTATTTGCAAGTACATTTTCGCTATATCGGCGGTCATCACGTATTTATGCGTGCGAAATCTACTTAGTATCGAAAAAACGTCTTCTTGTAATGTTGGGCCTATATGTTGTACGTCATTCAATGAAAATCCGGTACTAGTTTTTGCAGAAGCGTCAAAAACGACTCTACATTTGGTCGTTAGACTGTCCGATTTTAAAACCGCATGATGGGGCAAGTAAAACCCTTCAGCTCGAACCGCAATATTCCCTTCCCGTTCGTCACGTATATTACTAAAACCATTAATTACCTTCATGTATTTTAATGTTTCAAATTCTTTCATGAAGTTAATATAGTCGTTTTTTAGTTCTGAATTTTTTAATAACCTTCGCTCTAAAGATTGAAAACGGTTTAAAGCCATTTCAAACGACTCGCCTAATTTACAAAGTGTTTCTTTAAATGGTAGACATACTGTAAATCTACCTGTTTTATCTCTACTCGTATTTTTTTTAAAATGTGTTTCACAAAAATTTTCAAGTATATTTTCCGTCGATTTACCCTCTACCTCTTCAAGTGTCCAAAATTTTGATAACTTATCATCTAAATTGTCCTCAAAATTTGTGCTTACATAACTTACTAACATTTGATTCATGGTAACTGAAGGATTTATTTCTCCCGCTACAATCCAACCCAACAATGTATTTTGTAAAAAGGGTGCATTTGGCCCAAGCCGCTCCTGACCTTCACAAATAATTGCCCAAAAAATGTTAGACCCTAATAAAATGTCAATTTCCCCTGAAATATTAAAATCAGGGTCAGCTAGATTGACGTTTGCTGAATATTCACGGTATCCTTACGAAACGAATATGAAGGTAAATTTTCCGTAATCTTATTTAATATCAAACATCTAATATTTTTATTAAAATTATTGAACCTTGACTTAATTTGAATATCGACTCGAGTTGATATATTTGTCAAACGCTCACCGATTCCCTTTACGGCATAATTTATTTTTAATTTAGATAAATTTAATTTATTGGCCATATTTTCTGTTATAAAATGGGTTTGGGACCCAGAGTCTAAAAGTGCCCTGCCCATGACCCACTTATTTTCCTGATTTTTTATTTTTATTAGCGCCGTTGCTAACAACACCTGCGGCGCATGTGACTCAACATTTTTCGAGACCGCCTTCAAGGTCGTACCCACTTGTAAGGGATGTCTCTCCGCGCCTATATCCTCGTCGTCAGCTGTTTGTCGGCTGTTGTTATCACCGCCCGTGATCGATTCGCCCGTTATAAAATTTGTTTTAAATGCCGCATGCAAAATCGTATTATGCCGCTTATTACATTTTAAGCACGAAGAAAGTTTACATTGCCTGACTTGATGCGACGGTCTCAAACAGTTTAAACATAATTTTAGCCTTTTAACTCTATCTACCCTTTGTTCAGGAGATAGTTTTAAAAATTGTTCGCACTTAAATATGCTGTGTTCCTTCTGACACATATAACATTTATAGTTTTTATTTTCAGAGGTTGACACGAAAGATTGGGATCTCTTAGATTCAACAGTTTTTTTTGACTCAAACATTCCTTTTTCAGCTGTATTTTTAAATTTATTGATTTTTTCTAAAGTGTTGCATCTCGTTTTTAAATATTCATCCATGTCATTTAATGTGGGAAGCTCTCCTGTTATTTTATGAGCTTCCCACCCATTTAATGTAGCAATGTCAAATTTTTTACACAAAACGAATATCATTAACCTATCCCAACCTTCCGTCTCTTCCCCTAAGCTACTAAGCGCCCTTAAATGTTCAATTGTATTATCATAAAGACTACGCAACTCTACATGAGAGGCTTTATTATTAATAGAAGGCATGTCAAAAATACTTTGAATGTGGTTATGTATTAATAAAGGTTTATTTTCATATCTTTCGCTTAAGATTTTCCAAGCTATCGTATAATTTTGCGCCGATACCTCTAATTTATTAATAACTCTTTTTACCGGTTCCGCCAAGCAACTTTTTAAATAATAAAATTTTTGAATTTCTGGTAGATCTTCATCCCGATCTACTATGGCACTAAATAATTCTTTAAATTCCGCCCACTGCGCATACTCCCCATTAAATATTGGTAATTTAATATCCGGTAACTTTACTTTATATTTTGAATTAATTGGTGCGTTTGAATTGGTTTCTGACCCCACAACCGAGACTGTTTCAGATCTGCTTGTAAAAGTTTCAATTATCGCTTTCATTTTGGCAACAGTTGCAAAGTATTTATTTTCAAAAACATTTCTTTCATTTTCATCAAACTCTATATCCTCTTCTAATTCAATTTTATTTTGCACATCATCAAATTGTTCAAAAAGAGGCTCTAATTTTTCTAGTCTAGTTTCAAGCTCTTTAATAATTTCTAACGTTAAATTCCCTATATCAACTGCTTCGACAATATTTTGATTTCTGGTTAAAGTTGATTTTATTCCCCCTCTTTCTTTTCTAAACCCTTCAGCCATTGCAAGTACAGACCAAGAGAATATTACAAGTATTTTAAGAAATAGGTAATTTGAATTTTATAGTTTCACTTTTTATTTAGGAAGTGGTAAAGACTTACGTTCGCTGGTGGAATAGGATCCCGGACTTGCGTTTCTGTCGCTTAGCTCGTTTCGCTATCGGCCATTTTTTCTTTTTGCCGACTCAAGTACGCCGGCTTCTGATTTTTCCTTGATTTGTTACTGTCCCATCGGCTCCGTAGGACCAAACTGTTTTGCACTAACTTAATAAATGGACTGTATAGAATCTACTGGTTTATTTTTATTTTTATTACACACAAACTGGATCAATAACAAACAGAAAAATATTACTAAAACAAAACATGAGCACTTGCTCGTTGTACAGTCTTTTCCGAATGAATGCCTCTTCGCCGCAGCTCGCACCAACTCGGCCGATCGGCGTGGCGGAGCGCCGTTCTAACGGCGGTAAACTTAAACTTAAATAGCAGCTTTAACAGGCTTTTTCCAAATGATTTAATAAAGCCTAATAAGCGCTTAGCGCCGAAACGCATTCATGCGTGAAAGTATTAATAGCTAGATCGTAGGTTTAATATTTAGTTTATCATCAACTCCTGATAATGTTAACATAGTTAGCGAAACGTACGTAGAGTATTTTAAAAAGTGTAGTTTTGGTTAGTGATATTCTTGAACATTGTTGAAAACCAGAAGTTTAGTTAAATACAAAACTTAAAAGAAGGACCAGGCAGCCGGATTATGGAGAAATGGGTTACGGTTAATTTGCCTGAAATTTTGGTATGTTGAAGATATCGTATGTTGAAGATATCGACTTCCTGAACAATAGTATCCATGGGCACAACTCAATCCTATGGCCAGTTTTCAACTTACAGGGTGATGAGGTTGAAAAATGGCCATTTTTTAAAAAGTATTAAAATGTAATTTTCTTAATGTATTAAGGACTTTTTGCTCTAATAATATTCTAATAACATTAAATAATATTGATTTGTTTAGAAAAAGTATAATTTGATACAGGGTGATTCAAAAATTAACAAAAAAAATTGTTGATTCTGTGTATTCCACTTTACAGTGGGAATATGAAAATATTATTATTTGGTCTGAATTTACTTTAGTTGGACTTATTATATCAGGATATAAAAATATTTTATACAGGGTGAGTCAAAATGTTGATCGACTCTGCAGGTTATTTTTAATACAATTTTATATATTTTGTAATACAAGTCAGTAGTCGACATTGAACCATTTTCAAAAATATATAATTTATAAATAAAATACAAATAATGTATTAATAGTGAGCCGAAATATTATTAGTGAGCCAAATATCCTAAGACGTAATCATTATTATGTTATTTATATATTCTGCAATCAGTTCGAATAATTTACTTATATAGGTGTAATGTATGTAGATTATACGTAATAAACATATTAACAAACATATGAGCCAACTATATAGACAGACATGTCTATAGATTTACAAACACACTGTATAATCCTAATCCTGACGTACCCAAAGCCATAGTGTATATAGACTGCACGCACATATAACAAACTCGAAAAAAGTTCTAATTTTAGAGTACTTAGACAATCGTACTGCTATTATAAAATGCAGCATTTGGTAAAACCAGAATTGATAGTCGCCCACGATGGTTACATTCTGGCTATTAATGGAACATATTTTTCGGACGTCCGAAACAATGATGCCGCTATTTTACAGTATGAATTGAACAATTACATTAATGGAATGATAGCTTGGTTTGAAGAAGGGGACATTTTCAATTGTAGACAGAGGATTTAGAGATTCTGTTCCGTCATTTCAAGAGTATGGTATCAACTGTCTTATGCCCCCTCTTCTTGTTAGAGGACAGGCTCAATTAGAAACACGTGATGCTAATTTTGCTCGATATATTACAACCACACGTTGGATAGTCGATTCTCGTAATGGACATTTGAAATATATATTCAAGTTTTTAAAGAACACTATTTCGATACACCATGCTGCTAATTTAAACGAATATTATCACATAGCTGGAGCTCTTATTAATAAATTCCATCCCCCAATAACGATGCCCGGTACGATACAAATGGCGGAACAAATATTAATTAAATTGGACGAAGTAAATATTTTGCAAGCACGAGTTGAAGCTGAAAATCTACATTTATGGAACGGTCAGTGGGTTTTATTAAATCACTTGCACGCTCATCATGAGTTCCCTCGTTCAGATTTACACTATTTAAAGTAGCTAACTGAAATTTATCATGTAAACTTGGCAAAAAGTTATATTCAAGACAAATTTCGTAATATATGTAAATATATGTTGTGGATATCTTTTACTATTGACAAAAATGTCGATCATCAACCATTAAAACTTTCACTATTATTGTACTTGGCAAGTCGGGAGCTAGAACGTTAGGATCATGTGCTCATGTCGTCAGTGTATTATGGTTTTTGGGTTATGCTAGATATGAACAAAATATGAGATATCCATCTATTCGTCTCTTAATTGAAATTACTGATGCAGCTGAAAGGATGCTGCCAGAAAATATTGATCATTGTCCAGAAATTGTAGATAATTAAATAACTTTAGTTCATTTCGATTGTTTCTTCTTTATTGACTTGGATTAAATGCTACACATGTACTTATTTTTGTTAGTATTTGTTCCTTAAAATATTTATTTTAAATATTTGTTCATTTCATTACAAATAGAACTGCATTTCCCCGGTAAAAAGGGATTACGCTACCTCTATGGCGTTGAGGAAACTGGTTCATATGTTTATTACTTACAATCTATATACCTATATAAGTGACTTAATCGAATTGATTGCAGAATATGTATGTATATAAATAACATAATAATATTTACTTCTTCGGATATTTGGCTCACTAATAATATTTTAGCTCACTATTAATCCATTATTTGTTGATATTATAAGTTACATATTATTTGTTTCCCTAAACAAATAACGTTAGAATGACATAAATCATAAATGATTAAATAAAATAAAAACACATTTATGAGCACAGGGAATAAGCGTATACGTTGCGACAGACTTGTCATCACAAAGTCGATATAAAAAAACTGATCATAGTAACTTCGCAAAACTTCTATAGGGGACTAACAAACTCAAATTAAAGACAATAAGAAAAAATTACAGAAATTAACGGAGGAAATATTAAATTACAGAGCGATTCGCAAAAAAATCAATTTTCGTCATTTTCTACCTTAAATATCTTTTGAGTCACCCTGTATTTTATGTATAAATTATATATTTTTTAAAATGGTTCAATGTCGACTACTGACTTGTATTACAAAATATATAAAATTGTATTAAAAATAACCTCTGCAGAGTCGATCAACTTTAAGACTCAGTATAAATTGTTTTTATATCTTGATATAATAAGTCCAACTAAAGTAAACTCAGACCAAATATTAATATTTTCATATTCCCACTGTAAAGTAGAATACACAGCATCAACAATTTTTTTTGTAATTTTTGAATCACCCTGTATCAAATAATACTTTGTCTACACAAAGCAATATTATTTGATGTTATTAGAATACTATTAGAGCAAAAAATCCTTAATACATTAAGAAAATTACATTTTAATACGTTTTAAAAAATGGCCATTTTTCAACTTCATCACCCTGTAAGTTGAAAACTGGCCATAGGATTGAGTTGTGCCCATGGAGACTATTGTTCAGGAAGTCGATATCTTCAATAACCAAAAATTCAGGCAAATTAACCGGAACCCATTTCTCCATAAGCCGGCTGCCTGGTCCTTAGTGCTCTACAATTTTGCACAAAAGTGCATTGTTTGTCCTCAAAATTTGGAAAAACTACATGAATATTTTTTACGCGGCCTCTACTGGCGTAGCTATTGGAATTTCTGGAAAAATGTTTGATACAAAAATTGAAGAAAGTTTTAAACTCTAAAATTGTACTACAACATTTTACACTTGAATAGTGTATTGTTTGTCCTTAAAATTATAAGAAAAAGGCAAAAAATCTTACATGTCGGTCTTGAGAACCTTTCTATTGTAACAATTTGAACCAAAAACTAATGGTCGCATTTAAGGCACACACCAACCCTTCATACCAAAATTTCAGCTTGATTGGTCAAACGGTTCGGCAGTTATCGTGGAAGATTACACACAGACAGACCTTACTCTGGAAATGGTTTCAATCTTATTGGGGACCTCAAAATGGATATTTCCGTCGATATGATGATGCAACTTCAAAATTTATTGATAAAATTAAATATTATATAAACAAAAATACAAAAAAAGTTAAATTCAAACACCTAATTAAAAAACAGAAAGAATGGATGACGACTGATTTGTCAAAATACATTCAAGAAAAAAATGAATTATACATTAATCATTTAAATGATCCCAATAATTACGAATTAAAACGTTATTATAAAAACTGTAAAAACAAATTGGCAAAATTAATAAAAAAAGCAAAAACTGCCTACTTTAAAAAAATAATAGACCAAAATAAAAACACTTCTAAAAATTTGTGGAGCGCAGTTAACCTTCTATGTAACCAGAGAACACCTAAAACAAAAATGAATGCTATTAAATTAGATTCAGGAGAAACTGTTGAGAATATGTCAATAATTTCGGAACAATTTAATAAATATTACAGTGAATTGGGAGAACAGTACGCTAAAAAAAATCGAAATCCCAAAAGATGTATCGGAGAAAATAAAAATCGTGGAAAGCACAATGTATTTATACCCCACAAACGAAGAAGAAGTAGGTAAAATTATAGATAGTTTAAAAAATAACAAATCACCTGGACACGATCAAATTAGAAGTGAAATTCTAAAACAGATAATAAATAATATTATTACACCTTTTACATATATAGTAAATATATCTAAAATTATAGAAAAAATTATAAAAAACAGAATAGTTGCCTTTTTAGACAAATTTAAGGTACTTTCCGACAGGAAATACGGTTTTAGAAATGGCAAATCAACAGAGGATGCAATAAGTGATCTAACAAACTGTATTTATGACGCTATGGATGAAAACAAACCTAGCCTATGTATTTTTATAGATTTAGCTAAAGCGTTTGATACCGTGTGCCATAAAACACTTTTGCGAAAACTAAAATCGTACGGTCTCAGAGGAAGAATTTATGATCTATTAAAGTCATACCTATAAGTAATAGATTGCAGTGTGTTCAAGTAAACGAAACCGTAAGCCCTTTAAGATCCATTAATTATGGAGTACCTCAGGGCACAGAACTAGGTCCTTTACTATTTTCTATCTCCATAAATGGCCTTTTAGAACTTGACCTAAAAGGAAAAATAATTAGTTTTGCTGACGATACGGCTATTGTATATAGGGAAAACTCGTGGAATAAACTTAAGGAACAAACAGAAAGAGAACTCAAAATTATAAACAAATGGTTTCAATTGAACTTACTAACAGTCAACTACAACAAAACGAAGTTTATCACTTTTACTTCTTATAGTAGTAATTTACCTAACTTCAGGTCATTAAATGTCGATAACATAATTATTCCACAGGTTGAACACATCAAATTCTTGGGACTCGTTATTGATCAACACTTAAAGTGGGACTTGCAAATAAAAAATCTTGTTAATAAAATTAGAGGTTTATTATCTAGACTTAGATATTTAAAAATCTTTTTAGATAAGCAGCATTTGAGAATTCTCTATTTTTCCTTAGTACAGTCCCAATTAACATATGGTATACTTGGCTGGGGTGGTGTTTATAATGTGTATTTAAAAACATAGACATAATACAAAAATGGGTATTAAAAATAATTTATAACAAAAAAAGGAATTATAGTAGTAATTTGCTATTTTCAGAGGCATACACTTTTTGATACGAGACAGCTTTATTTTTGGAAAATAGCAATAAATATATTTAAGGGAAATATTAAACTTGTAAATAATACACATACATACCAAACTAGAAATAGTCGCATAACATACTACTTACCGAGAAAAAATAAATCCATAGGTTGTAGATCGTCTTCATACTTGGCTCCCCGAATTTTTAATTCCATTCCCATAGAAATTAGAGAAAGCAAAACAATATATACATTTAAAAAGCATCTTAAAAAATGGATCTTTCATCAGCCAAGAGCACTAATTGAAAATATAATAAATCAAAAATAAATACTTACAAAACATAATAAATTATTGTTATCGAACATTAATATCCAAATGTGAAACTTTAGACTAATTTCCCGATTGTGACAAATTTTTCTTGATATACGACATACATAATTGTACCCGAATGTGACACTTAAACCTGATACGACTTAAATAATCCCGATAAGACTTATATTATGCCACGCAAAAGTAATATTTAAAATACTACTTCTGTGTCTTTTTCCCTGTTTATTAGTAAGCAAGTTATTCATTTCTTTTGTCAAACTTTTATTATGGGCTAATAAACACATTATTATTATTATATCTCGATTTTTTTGCGCGTTCACTATACTTGCTGAAATTTTAGTATGTTACACCTAAGGTATATTAAATTAATAATTTCATGCTAAACGACCACGATAGCAATTGCATTTATTGATATACAGGGTGAAATAGACTCTTCCTATTTCTTCAATGTAATAAGTATTTTAATTTTTTTTCTGTTAGTACATGAAAGCTATTAAATACATCAATTGTAACATTTTTATCTCTTTCAGTTCTACTGCGGAAATGATATCAACCGGGAATATTTTCATAGTTTTTTAATCTACGTATAATAAAACGCCGGAACATTTGAATATTTTCGACTACTTACGTGGAATAGCACACAACACCACGTTCTAAACATGTATAAAAGTAACAAAAAAACTGTATAAAATTAAAAATGTTTAAAAATGACAAAAAACGTAGAAAAATGTGTAAAAAATTAAAAAGGGAGATAGTAAGTCGACCTCCACGATATGACTCCTGGGTCACGCTAACAGGCTTTTTTAAAGTATTAAATTTTTCGGCTTATTCAAGTTACGATTTTATTTTTTCAACCCATCTATAAAACCCCTCTTAATCAGTTCCACTAGGTTTAATATTATGTATGTGTAATACAGAAACTCCCTCTGAAATCAGAAATAATATAAGTTGTTCTACTAATTATTTTTGCAAAACTTTGTCTTTTTTAGATAAAAAATTTTTTGGCGTTGAATTGATTACGCAGTGAATTGATAGCGATGAACTGACGGCGGTGAATTGATGGCGGTAAATTTTTCTGGTATAAGACACTTATATTTCAAAATTAAATGCCTATATTTTTGATGGAAATGTCGAGAGCAATAAAAGACGTGTTTACTTTTAACCAAAGAAACAGGTTTTTGTATTATCATTTTTGCAATTCGTGTGCATCTTGATGGGAAACATGTAAAAAAAAACTATTGAATACAAACATTTTATTTTAATACAAATTCCACATAATATTCCATTTAAATTTACGGTTTTGGTTTGTCGTGTATGGTCAAAGGACTCCCATGTTGTTGCCACATTTCGATCGATTTATTTGCGATCATATCCGCTGTTTCTTCAGTAATCTGAATTAAAAAAAAAATGATTTTTTTTTAAATTACGAGATTAGAATACGTACATTTTTGATATATAGCAGCACCCCAGGAATATTTGTACACTTCAAAATCCTTGTCTTGAGTGTCGTCAGGAGTACCACAGCCACAAAAACAAGAATTTTGTATGAACCACCGCACAATTTATCCCAAATCCTGCAAACATAAAGTATGGTCAAAATTCTACAAAATATAAATAAATCGGTCAAGTGCGTGTCGGACTTCGCACATTTAGGCTTCCGTACCAAATGTAGAATATAAGCCAAAAATACTTGGTAAAAAGATTTAAAGAACTGAAAAGAAAAATAACCAGGCGCATGGGCGTTCGACGAAGAAAAAAAAATTATGAGACGAAAAATGCATTTCTTAACAAAATTAATAATAGCACAGATAAAAATAATAAAATATCGAATATCACAATCCGCATATATACTTAGATATTTTGAAATGCTACGAACAAATTTGTTAATATCAGCGTAACCAACAAAGATAGAAAAAAAATTATAAGATGAAAAATGCATTTTTTAATAAAACTAATACGATTGCACACTTAAAAATAATAAAATATCGAATATCACAATTTACATATATACGAAGGTGCGAAACTGAGGGAATGGTAATGAAAAAATGATATTTATTAATATATTGGTATTTGTTGGTAAAATATACGGAACAATAAACATTATCACCAAATTTCAAATTTATAGGTCAATGGAAAGTTAAAAAATTCATCGGAACAAAATTTTGCAAAAAATGCTGACTTTGGCGGCTTCTCATGCCTACGTTTTAAAACAAAAAATATATATGCCTTTTATCTACTCAATGAGCTCTATTCAACGATACCTCACCCGATGGGGTAGGCCAAAATTTTTTTTCAGTGCCCCCTTTAGTTGTATGAGAGCCCCCTTGAAAACTTTTAAAAATATTTTTTACAGTTTATATGGCTTTGGGTCAACAAGACGCATAAACTGTGAAAATTTGAAGTCTCTAGTTCCAACGGTTTAGCTGCTAGACCGGTGTGACAGACGGACGGACGGACACGCGAGTGAGAGTAATAGGGTTCCGTTTTGACCCTTTGGGGTACGGAATCCTAAAAAACAATAGTCGCTTTTGTTAATCGTATCCCAAATCCTTAAAAAATACAATCAGGTCAGAATTACACGAAACTGACAACAGATATATGATAAAATTGGTTATGGTTTTTAATATGGAAGAATCCACAGCTATGGATATAAAAGATAAAAATATTGAAAATCGAGAAAAAGTAAACGAGTTACTTGAAAAGATAGGTAAAGACGGAAAAATGCATTAAATTGAAAAGATTTTACGTATAGGCAGTGAAAATCAGCATAAGCCCAGACCAGTTACAATTGATTTTGCAAACAGTAATCGAAATATTGAAGAACAAAAGATTATTATCCAATGGACTTATCCAGTAGGAACGAATTTATTGGTTTTATATTAATGAATGAATAGCTTATAGAACCTAGTTGCTTATGTTGGTTTTCATTGTTCTTATAATATTCATTAATTATTAAAAATCAATAAAAAGTAATTAATATATTTTGAAAGTGGCGCTTCTTGCTGAACAATAATTAACGTTTTACTTTCTACAGCATTGCCAAGATTCTAGCTTTGTTCGTTTGTAGAAATATTTGACATACTTCTTTCCTTATTTTAATCATAACAAATGAGACAAAGAGAGTTGCCAGACAACATAACCAAGTATAATCTGTTTCAATTGGGCCACGTCACAAGCCACTATAGCCCCGATATTCAAATCTTAAGAATTAATTACAGCCGCAGGATCGGTGTCAGAAGGGCTTGACCCGGTGCAATGTGTTGGTAGGCCAAATTATAAAATAAAAATATTAAAAAAAATCACTGGATGAGTCCATTGCAAGATGAAAATTAAGAGCTGAATAGACGTAATGCAGATGGAGAACAAGACATAATAATAAAATTCAATAATGGTGTTCCGAAAATTGAAAAGATGAATCCAAGAAAAACTAATTCATACCCCTTTACAAATCTATTGTCAAAATGTTGGTGGACTAAAACCGAGTATTGTTAGAAAGTTGGCCATCTCAAGGCGAGGCTCCACTAAACTGAGCTAGTCAGACGGTATGTGCAGCCGGCACAACCTCCGCCGGCTTTTGCCGGAGTAAGAATTAACAATAAAAACAGTTTCTTTTTTCTTTTACATACACAATAACTTACAGTGGATATTCAAGTGACTTTAAAATGGATAGCGAAGATTCGAATACGGAAAATACCCAATACCGAATGGACTGATAAAAAGGTCTTATTATATTGATAGAATTATTCGGAAATGAAAGTAATTTATAGAACATTAGAGACAATTCAAACAGACACATTTAAAATGCCCAATTTGGTGGAGTCGAATTTTATTAAAAGAAACATAGAAATCAGCAATAAATAAATATGTGGAACAATTATTTGTATTATGTTCAATTGGAAGTAAGTCTTTTATTGTTGGAGGTGTTTATTTTCCTCCAATTTCGGAGGAAATTAAGTATGATATACATTGCCAATCAGTAGCAAAATATAATACAGGATGATAGGAAATGTGACTTAACTATTTTTGGTGATTATAATTTGCTAGAAGCAGTTTGGTCAAATAAAAATTCGGGTGTTACAGTAAATTGTCCTCAAGGGTCATATTCGCTATTAGTAGCTAAATATTTTTTATTTTTAAACCAGTAATCGAAAGATATTTTTAGACTTGGTCTTCACTAATTTAGCAAAGGAGGGTATGCTTTTGATAGGACAATTTGGGCCTTTTCTGAAAAAAATTTTAAATGCTTATAAATGAGTAATGTAGTAATAGTTTTCATTTTTTTTCAATTTAGAATTTATCTTATGTATTAAAAAATAATAACTTCTGATCAATTATTTTCAAAAAATGCAAAGTGGCAACAGTGCTTTTCAATAATTATTTAAATAGTTAATTGTCAAAACTGACATTTTCTTATTAGTGTTGTTGATAACAAAAGAGTGCATTGTTTTCTTTTCAATTCGTTTATTTAATTTAATTAGTCAGTATTTTTTTTAATTTTAACACTTTTTACCTTTCGCCCTTCAGGTAAGAGAGGTATATGAATCATGCTAAAAATTGGGTAGTGACTTTTCAATGAATAAACACGTTTTAGGGTCACTAGAATACGATTTTAATATTTTCGCGATGATGTCTGTGTGTGTGTGTGTGTGTGTTAGTGTGTGTGTGTGTGTTTGGATGGATGTTGTAGTAACGATAACTCAAAAACTACTGAATAAAAAAATTTGAAATTTTGCATACAGGTTTCTGATACCCTAGATTAGATCTGATTAGATTTTGGTGCCAATCGCACAACTGGAAGTCGCAGTTGCTATGGGTGATGACGCCATTATTATACAAAACGGCAATAAAGTTTTACACATATATTTTGTATACCCTATAGTTTATTTTCATCTTATTAAAATTTTCGAAACTTTTGCCATTGTTGCCAGATTTACAAAAAAATAATTTTTTTTCATACTTTTTTGTGTCAACCTGTAAATTTTTGATTAAAAAATGGCGAGAGGTCATGTGCTGGCCACATCAGATTTTTATATCTATTTGTTAGCATATTTTTTATTTGAACACTTTTATATCTTGATATGTTTAAAACCTCGCCTAGTTTAAAACGCTTCTATACTAGGGACTTCATCGACATTTACGTAGACCATTTACTATTAGACATGCCTTGTTTACATTTTTGTATACAATATTTTGAAGTCGATACATCTTGTCTCTTTCTATGACATTTCTCATGGTGCGGGGTAACCGGTGTGTGCGGGGAAGTGTTTACAAACATCAATAGAAGTGGCGTACGCCCATGGAACTTACCACAAGTATCATTTACAATTTAAATAACTCAATAAAACTTTAGAAAATGGCTCGGACATTTATTTAAACCCTCGATGAGTTACTTGCGATACTGTTTGTTTACGTGTTTGTATACAAACAAACTGTCATATCACAACATGCTGTGCTTAGATATCGACTTCAAGAGAAGGATAGACAATTGATGTCTAATAGTAAATGGTCTAAGGTTATTAAAATAAGTGTATTTCTTTTGCACTTAGATCAGTTCATTTGGATCACTTTTGAACGGGTCAAAACTGCAGGGGGATTCTCAACATTCACAATCATAACATGCCTTAAAAAAATTACTGAAGAAGAACTTATTTGAAGATGTACCGGAATGGTTTGAAAGCTGAAATTTTGGGAAAATGTTTCTTTTTTATAGATCTAAAAGTGTGTAAAATCTTATGGCCGGGAGCAGATAGCCCAGAAAAGCATACCCTCCTTTAAAAGTAAATTTGGCCACCGATTCTGTATTTGAGAATAGTATCAATATCACATAAGTTATTTAATTGAGTACGATATTCTTGGAACTGAATAAAAATCTCTACATTATTCTGAGTTTTATTATGACTTAAAAATGCGGATTATATTGGCCTAAACAATTATTTTGATGCAATCCCAATGTATTTCTCAAAAATTGTATATTTTCTCTTTCACCAGTTATATATTGTTTAGAAAATCTTTGAAAGAAGTTTTTCCTGAAATGTGGAAACTTAGTTTTATATTTGCACTTTTTAAGTCTAGGGACAGAGAAGATCTAATGAATTATAGAAGTGTGTATATTCAGTCCTCTTTACCCAAAATTTTTGATAGTTCGATTTATGATCAACTTAGTTTTTACTGTAAAGAATTATTGATTAATAACCAACATGGATTTTGTCACAAAAAATCAACAACCACCAATTTGTTAATTTTTGAGCAAAAAATATTAAAAGTTTTGTAAGCCTAACACCTGGATGCTGTCTATACAGACTTCTCCAAGGCATTTGATAGGATAGACCATGTAATTTTAGTGAGAAAACTTGAAACATTTGGGTTTCTGGTAAAACTGGTTACTTGGTTTAAGAGCTTTTTGGAAGGCAGGACACAGCAATTCAGAATAGGAGGATATAAGTTAATGTCAATTAATGTCACCTCTAGAGTACCTCAAGAGTCTCATTGTTTGTTGACGTTTTTTCGAGAATGCATAAAATTATCGGGGTCATACCACTAGAGCTCAGATTTGGCCAGATGTTTTTTATAAGTTTCATTTCGAGCATATATTTTCATTAGAAATTTAACGAGATCTTTTGAAAAAATCACGAGACCTTTAGGTCAAGAAACTAAAAAATATCCTGCCCAAAATCTGAGCTCGAAAGGTATTTGGTAAGACAATTCCATGAATAAAGAAATATTTCAATTTTAATATTATTCAAATAATATGAATTTTCCAGTTCTTTAATTATTTTTTTTCCGAAATATTACCAAATCGAGACATATTCTTTTCAAATTAAATATAATTCTAGAGACGCTCACGCTCAAATGGTGGTGGCGCACCGTTTCAGGACTTTCGGCCCATCGAGTGAACACTTTTTATGCTGTGAAGCATTGGCGCTAAATACACATAGAACACTATTATACATGATCTGATCTAATTTTTTTAATTTGCAGATAAAAAAGTTTATCCCTTGAAAACTTGATTTTTATGGATCATTGTGGGGCGGGTACAGGAATGGTTTGTGCGATACTAGCCAAATTTTTCACATACATGTAGGGGAATATTATGCATGATGTGAAGTGGAAAAAGTTCTAAAAATTTTGATTGGAAAAAAATTTTTCACTTGCAAGTCACTTTAATTAGTATGGTAGGTATCGGAAGGGCCGATCCGATCCTGATCAAATTCAATAGGGTTCTTCCTTCGACAAAACTAACTAGGTAAAGTGAAAATCGGAAGTCGACCGGAGCTTTCGTTCAAAAGTTAGTGTTTACATCCAGACACACAGACAGATATCCAGACGTCTGGATAAGATTTTTTGCATTTTCGGACTCAGGGAACTCGGAACGTAGAGAAAAGTGATAAAAAGTGGGGGTAAGAATTTTTTTTCGCCATCACGAAATCAATACTGAGTAATTTGACAATAAAGTTTTAACCTAACATGACACAATAACATCCATTTACATTTCCTCTTCCTTTCTAATTGGGTAAATATCTGATAGCAAACTATAATTTTTGTATTAGTATATGGCATGTTTAGCATGAGTGAAATTGTCAAATTTAAACATTTTTACATAATAAAGACGTTAATGTCATATATTATTTCACTAAAAAAAAAAGTTCTAATTTTATCATCACATATTACTTCTGTGGTATAATAAAATTTAAATAAATAAAATCAATTTAAATGAATAAAATCAATTTAAATAAATAAAATCATATTTCTTGACAAAAATAATCACCCTCAACTAAAAAAAATTGTTAAAATATTTAAAAAAAAATAAATTTGAGAACCTTGGAAAAATTTTACAAAATGTATTTTGTACATATTAAATGGCAATTATTTAAAAATTCTGTTTTAGTACCTTTCCAAAGCGTTTTTATTCAATATTCCAGCAAAACAACAGTCGAACCATTTCCCCAAAGGCAAATTATCCAAAATACCATTTCTACTTAAATGTTTAAAATATCCAGAATCTTCTTTTTCCAACAATAAATGCGTTTTTTCTACTAATTTATTAATATCTGGTTCGAATTTCTGAACGTTTTCATAAAAATTCCTTGATAACCAAAACACATCAGCATCATCATCAAAAAATTGTAAAAATGATTGTACGATATTCGTAAAACCCTTTTCTGATGATAAGTTAGTTTCTATTGTATAATTTCCAGATTGTAGCAACCACATTGCTAAAAAAAATTGGGATTTTGGTGTGTTTGAATCTACTACCCTCGTTACAGTTAGTGCTCTGTGTAATTCGTGGTATTCTTGCTTACGTTGATCCATTACAAAATTATGAGAATCTACATGTACTGGAATAATACCTAAAACCAAAAAAAAATTACTAATATCAAAATAGGCAAAACATCATTATAACTACCTAAAAGTAACTTCCATATTAGATTCCTATAAGTTGTAGGCACTGAAAACCGTAAACAAAATTGTTTCAATTTTCCTCTATCCAGGGGCTTTTCTTTTAGCAAAATCTCCAAAGATTTCTTTTCTTCTACACTTTTAAATCCCACTTTTTCGTAATAAGCTGATCTGAAATTCCTCTCATCTGCCATATCCACCTTATAATCTAAACTAATTCTAATTTACTAAATATATGTTTGAATCTAATAAACGTGAACCATGCCGTAAATAAAAGTCCAGCACAAAATGTACGTAAAAAAGTGTCCAAAAATCCCGTTCAAAAGCAAAGATTTCCTAGAAATGAAATACTTTTTCCAAGAATCAATACCAGCTTTAAATAATAACATAAACCAGAAACCTGTAACTGCTATTATAAAAAAGACAGCACCGTAAAGTCCTGTTAATCCTAGAACTCCTAAAAATGCGAATAATATAAAAAATAGATCAAAATACGATTATTGAAATGTTACCTGCTGTACAACCAGATACCGCCGCTACTGAAGTTCTACAATATTCAACTATAGACAAATTATTTCTTATTGCTGGTTCACTATAAGCAATGAATTCGTTTTTTATTTTATTTGCCATTATCACCTAATCAATTAAAGAAAAGTGTTCTCTTTTATTCTACCCATAACCTATTTCTTCTGTCAATTTTTTATGGAGGTGTCTTTACAACCGTCGTACGGCTGCATTAAAATAAAATGCCCGCCCGAGACAACTTTAGGACCAAATAAAAAGAAAACAAAAGTGTTACAAACACGAACTTCGGTATCTAGTCAAAGTAGCTGTCGAACAGATAAATTATTTTAATTCAACTGTCCAATTGCCGGATCCTTTTTTATGAAATAAAATAATAAAGTTACTATATGAGGTATCTTAGTCACTAGTTTCTGTTTTGACCACAGTATACACAAAATATGATATAGTATATGTATGATATGTAACAGTATATGAATATAGGAGCAGTTATTGGGAGCGAAATATTCCATATCGAGAGGCAAAGATTATTCTTTGGTCAAAGATTCCATAAAGATAATTTTGTTCTACAAAATAACTGCGATATTCTATTAATAATTAACCCCGGTTTGATGTTAATAGTAGTTTTTTTTCATTTTTATTTTAAATAATATGACATTGACGCATTAACTCCACCTTTGTCTAAACGAACAGTTTTAAACGTACATTGAACGATAAAGACGTTTTGAAAACCATCATAAGAACGTTTATTGCTTATCCTGGAAAAACGTTTATCCAAAACGTTGGTTAAAGGCCTGCCTAGGACGTTTTGAGGATGTGCAAATTTGTGACATTTGAACCATTCTCACATGTCCATAAAACGTCCAATGTACTATAGCGGATCTTTTTTAAACGTCCGGTATAAGTCCGGAATGGTTGTTTTTAAACGTTTTTTGACGACGCTGTTCAGAGCCTGTATTAAAATTGATATTAATTTAATTTTTTACCAAACTACGGAATACACATACTAAAGTTTCCTAACTTTAACTAAGGGTCGGTTGAAATACCGAATGCAATATGGACAATCCATACGAATTTAACGGTAAATTTTTTCTACAACCCACGAAAGGAAAAACTAAAAAATAAAAAAAAAAGTTTAC
This sequence comes from Neocrepidodera transversa, assembly GCA_963243735.1. Classification (NCBI taxonomy): domain Eukaryota; kingdom Metazoa; phylum Arthropoda; class Insecta; order Coleoptera; family Chrysomelidae; genus Neocrepidodera; species Neocrepidodera transversa. The sequence continues at coordinate 24,236,266 of OY725342.1, read as the reverse complement.
AGTCACAAGGTTTGAACCGAGGACCTTCTTATCCAAAAGCGGGAACTTTAGCACTATGCTATCACGAATTTATACCGACTCATGCAATATCTCTAGGGCGTTTTCACACACATCGGCCGCGGCTGCAATGTAATTAAATAAACTTGTTCACATATATCCCGGTTCGGTCTGGAATGTGTGAAATGGGACAACAGATCGGCTCGTTTCCGACATCCTCACCGGCTCCGGTGAGGCGACGTTAATTGTCGCAGTTCTCCCCAGTGCTACCAATTTAGAAAATTGACAGTTTTGACATACGTCAAATGTCATACACCTGCCTGTTTCTCTATGTGCCTGAGATACACCTTTAGTTTTTTTATTTACAAGTCCAAAGAAAACGAATGCATTAACTTATATCTATAAAATCTAAGAAAGCGAATGTGTTAACTTGAAAATTATATATTATTATAATGGTATTCATCATCATTTGCCGTTCGCACAAAGATAAAATACTTTTAACGTTGCAGTTGCTGTTCAAGAGTTTATAAATCCAGCTATACACCAGGAAGTAGTATTAAAAACAATTTTTAGCTTTTTTAGCAAAGGTTTCGAAATTTGGAAATGTTTGCAAAATTATAGAAGGAAGAATATAATGAAGTTCTTTTATTATAATTGTAACAGAAGCAGCTTAAAAGGTATATATTACAAATAACATATTTTATTTATATATTTAAAAATTATTGTAAGAAACTATTAAATTTGAGCTTGTTTGACAAGAACACCCAAAGCAGGTGGTCTAATTAAAATAAATGGAAATTATCCTTATAGAATTATTTTCTAAATTTCGAATTGAAATAATCGTCGCTGCTAAATATGTCATGATACATGTTGGACATAAAGAAAAGTTGAGATTTACCCATTTATCAAAGAATGAAAAAAATACAGTTGTAGAAAAGTTGAAAATGGGCATTCCAAAGGATGCAAAAGAAAAATGGAAAGTTGCGTAAAGCACTATAATTTATTATAAGCAATCAAGATTTATCAAATGTATCCTTGACTTTATTAGAAGAGACATGATAGCAAGAGCATTAAAAGTTCAGGAATGGAATTCCCATGGAAAAAATGAAACGAGGATTTTAACAGAAACTAAAGAAGAAATATTTGTAGATGGAAGTGGCAAATAATGACCTGGAATTTTTGAAAGACAAAAATTAAATAGATTTTTTAAATTACATAAACAATTTCAAAATTTTACAACAAAAAAGTTATAAAAAAATAAAAGAAATGTAAATTATTATTTGTCGATATTATTTCCAAAATGAAGATAGGTTACAAATATGGGCTCACTGTTATGAAGTTAAATATTAAATATGGGGTGTTAGAAAACTTAAATCATTTATTGAAACTGCAGTTAAACAGAAAATCTAATGTTACAATTAAAAAGAGGGAAGAATGTGGCAAAGGATTTTTTCAATGGAGAGACCACATTCAAATAGCTATAAAGACAAAATTGTGATAAATGCCCATAAGCTGAAACTGTTGGAAAATTCATCAACAGATAATAATTATTATAAAGTTTCATAAAATGGATTCTGATTGTCGTATGTTATTTTTTCAAATATGTAACATGTGTTCACCGTTATATGTGAATTTTAACAGTAATGCAGTTAAAACGTGCAGGAGAGAGGGAGTTTATTTTTTAGCAGAAGTTTCAGACAAAAGTTCACTAGGTGGGCCGAATGAAATTGTGAAGAAAAAATTGTATAAATCCTGAAAGAAACAATTAGAAAAAATGCGAACATGAAAATTTTGAGACAGGAAAATATTCATAGAAAACAAATAGTTATTCGATGACATTAGCATTAGATGAAGGTGCATTCAAAAAGCAAACGAATAAATTGGGTATGAAAATTGAAAACAAAGCAAGCAGCAAAAGAAAAATTTGAGAAACAATCTTATTATTTTACAAAGAAATCAAAAAGATTTGTATGTCGAATAAATAGAATACTTCATATTTTAAATTTTGTTAACAATATGTTCTTGTAATGTTTTACTTTTTATTATTTATTTTTTCTCGTAAGTGTCTTTTAGGTTAATAGTAGTAATTGAACATAAAATACTAATGAAAACTTATAATTATTTTTTATTTTCAAACAGAAAGTTGTTTTTCAAACAGTAAAAATAAATTTCTTGGGAATGTATTTCTGGTTTTATTTCTAGCAATTTATTTTCAGTCGCAAAATATGAGTTTGTCTTATAACTTAAAAACTGATGTATCTCTAATAAAATGTATATAAATTGTTGCTTTAACAAAGTTTTTATAACGTTCTAACTATCAAAAATTTATTAGAACCATTTCATTTCTCTACTATTTATATTAAATAGCAAATAAAGGGTTCTCATGGTACTTTCATTAGAAAATGCAATATATCTTAGGTACCTACATGTCAGAATTAAATATTACATTAGCATGAATTGTACAGTTTCCAAACCTCAGTTCGGAGCTCTATAGAATGTAATGTTTAGTCGAGTGCTCGAAAATAAACGCTAGAGAAAAGAGTATAATAAAATTCTGTTCCCCTACATAATGTTTTTCAAATGTAACTTATAAAAGTTTATATTTTTATATACTTCCCACATGGACATTAGTTTACCATCCTTGATCAATTTTAGCAAACCGATTAAAAAAAATAAATTCAATTGATTTATAATTTGCTGAAAATCGTACTGTAGTAGTTATGTTTACTAAATTTCTCATTTTTATTATTGAAAAGAGAAACTAATTCAGCACCGAGCATGCGCAACAATGTAAAAGTTTTTGTTTTAAAAACTTAGGTTGGCTACACTGAAAGAGAACTGCGACAATTAACGTCGCCTGCTCCGGTGTGTGTGAAAACACTCTAAAAGGCTAGTCCGGCTTGGTCCATTTTGCGTGCGGTTGGTATATGACGTCATACTTTCGAAAACACCTGTCCTGATTTTGAAAGCAACCACGATCGTGATCAAAAAAGGCTTCATTTGTCATTTTCTTCGTTTTTAGTAGATAACGACGTTTACTATTGGTTTATGCAGATCAAAAATAATAAAAAATGAAAATGACCTTTTTTCAAATTATAGAAACCATGTATTAAATATAGGAAAACAGTAAATTTAGTCAATAACATCTCTAAAAAATAAGATATATGATAAAATTTGATAAGTTTTAATAGTAATAGAATAGGTTGTCTCCGCTTCGACAAATATAACCTTAAAAATTTACTTCAATTTTGTCAACTATGTGGCTGTATAAATATTTATATTTTTAAATCTAAACAATAAAATGATATTTAATTTAAATGATACAAATTCCACGTCCTCGTCCTAATCATTTAAAAAAATGGCAGCAGAACCAACGTTACTTTCAAAATACATTACAATTGTTTTGGTAGTTACTGGCTACTGGTAAGTGAATTTTATTTAAATTCGACATGTTACTGATTAAATTTTGTTTATAGGATAATTTCTATATCAACTGTATTTGTTAATAAGACTTTATTAAGCCACATCAATTTGGATGCACCTATGTTTATAAATTTAACTCAAACTGTAATTACAGCTCTAATTTGTTATTTTAAAAAGATTTTAAGCGAAACGTACCCAAATAGATATAAATTTCCAGATGTAGATTTATGGGATAAACACACTTTAAAAATGGTATTAAACAATAGTAATAATAATAATCGTAAATTAACTTTGTTATATTTTTAGGTATTGCCCTTGTCTCTGTTATTTACAACAATGATTTCTACTAATAATTTATGTTTAAAGTATTCATCCGTAACGTACTATTATATAGGAAGATCTCTTACTACTATCTTTAATGTTATATTTACTTTTTTAATACTAGGAGAGAGAACGTCAAAAAAATGTATGGCTTGTTGTGGGGCTATTATAGCTGGATTTTGGCTGGGAGTAGACCAAGAAAATATTGCAGGTACTGTCTTAATTTTTTCTAACATAGGGTGAATGTGCCAGTTGTCGACCATTTAAGAGTAACAGGCAATGAAACTGGTAAAAAAATAAACTAATAATTTCCTCGTTTCTTAGTAGCTAGATTGGAGCTAGTAAATATCTTCGATTGTACTAAAATTATAATAAAAACGCTCTAGGAAATTACAAATATATCATTTTTACTTGTTTTCAACCATTGTGCACCATACCTATCAATTATTTTAGAAGTTAAACATATTGCCTTATGTATCATAAGAAATGGTTCAGAGCAATTCATATGAGTTTATGTTGGTAAAATCTATTTTTATTAAAATGAATAAAAGTCCAAGATTTAAACATTTTTTTTATATAAATCACGAAAAAACATCCCGGAAAAATTAAATACAAATTCAAAAATTACAAAAAAAAATCATGAATATATATGATATCTAGACTAGTATTGTCCTAAATTTTCCTAAATTCAATAGCCGCTTGCAAAAATTGCAAAAGTTATAAACAATTAACTAAAAAAAATTGGGGTTTGGTCTTTGCAAATATCTCAAAAACTATTTGACATTTTTCAAATTTGAAAAAAGATTCAAAAAGTGGTGGAAATTTGCCCAGAAAAAATTAGACCTCGCGGAACTGTGGCACCAATATTTATAATTTTCCCAGAGTGTTGAAAATACGGCCGAAAACGGGGACTCTGGCTTGCGTAAGCGCCGCCCACTTTGGACCATTAATGAATAAATATTATTTAAATTTATTAAATATGAAAATTAAGAATTGAAAAAATTTAAGCATCTACTGGGTAGATTTATGAACAAGAATCCGTGGTCAAAACATTTTTATCGCGATTTTTCTATTAATTATTCATTAGTTAATTACTTGACAATTTTTCCTACTTGAACATTAACATTGTAAGTGCGACAATTGTTAAATAACAAATCTGATTTTTTTTTCATTTTTGGACCTATTTTTGAAAGGTCTCAGAAGAGATTCCCGTTGGAAAAAATAAAAAATTGTTATTTTTCACGTTGTTATTAACAATTTACTTAGGTTAAAAATTAAAAAGCTTGATTAATCATTGAAAAAATTTTTTTTTTCATATTACTATTGATCCGTTTTTTATGATCAGAAGTCACATGTAAATGATTTTTAAAAAAAATTATTTTCTATTGTTTACAAAATTATTATAAACAAATACGTTGTTTATAAGATAATTTAAAAAAAAAATTTGGAAACATATTTTTTATTCAAATTATGATTTAAAAAAAAATCGTTTCTTAAAAAAAAAAATTTATTGCTTGAAAACGTATTTGTTAATTAACAATTTTTTTCTACCATATAATAATTTTTATCAAAAAATAACACATGGTTGTTTTTGTTTCATTATGTAGAAAAAAACATTTAATTGTTTATAACAAATTGTTTATCAAATAAACCATGAAAATTTAAATAAAAACATTTTTTTTTAGTTATCAAAGAGCGAGATAAATTATGATTTAAAAAAATGGTTCCTTAATAATAATTACAGGTGATAGAGAAAAATTGTTAATTAGTAAATACGTTTTTACATTTTTAAGGGACGATTTTTTTTTAAATCATAATTTGCATCAAAGATTATCTTTCCAAAAAAGATATTTTCAATTATCTTATAAACAACGCATTTGTTTATAACAATTTTTGTAAATAATAAGAAATAAAAATTTTTAAAAATCATTTCATGTGACTTCTGATCGTAATAAACGAATCAATAGTAAAATGAAAAAAAAATTCCAATGATTAATCAAGCTTTTTAATTTTTAACCAAAGTAAATTGCTAATAACAAATTGAAAAATAACAATGTTTTAATTTTTCCAACGGGAATCTCTTCTGAGACCTTTCAAAAATAGGTGCAAAAAAAGGAAAAAAATCAGATTTGTTACGTAAGAATTATAACACTTACAATGTTCATGTTCAAGTAGGAACAAATTGTTAATTAACTAATGAATAATTAATAGAAAAATCGCGATCTAAATTTTTTGTCCCCGTTTTCGGCCGTATTTTCAACCCCCTGGGAAAATTATAAATATTGGTCCTAAAATTCCGGGAGGTAGAATTTTTTTTGGGAAAATTTCCTCCTCTTTTTGAATCTTTTTTCAAATTAGAAAAATGTCAAATACTTTTTGAGATATTTGCAAAAAACCAAACCCCATTTTTTTAAGTGGCTCTTGAATTTTTTCAAAAATCATCTACATGCTATTCCGAATCGAATGGCACCTCGTTCATATTTTTCGGAGGCGGAGAAAAAAATTTTACCGAAAAAGCACTTGTTGATTAGACTACGAGTGGAATTTTATTAGACTATTTCACAAACAAAGTGAAAAGTAAAAAATCTTAAATTCGGCAGAAAGAGGAAATTGGCAAACAAATTAAAAAGTTGATCAAAGAAATAAATTAATAATATTTAATAAACAGGAAATATTGGCATTGAACGAAATACTTATTTAATTAAACCAGTATTAACATAACTGTGACCTCCCACCTCCATGCTGTGTAAAGTTTTACTATTTGCAAGAAATTATTTACCCTTGTTATTTATTTAACAATGAATTTTATACTTTTTTACCTGTGGCCTTTTTACCGCAATAGCTGTGATTGTCTTTTGTTTAGTTGTATTTAATAATCGTAGTAATAATAATAGCATTATTATTAATAATTGTAACAATCCCAGAAATTCTTTTAAGTTTGGTAACAAGTAAACATAAAGTAAAACACAAAAATCTTAAGAAAACATTTATTTATTAAGAAATATTACTGTTGCGCTTGGGGCGTTTTACTGAAGCCATTTGGAATAAAAGGTATAGGGAAAATCGGACAACCGGAAAACCTAACCACCATCGTAATGAATGTATTAATTATAAGTAATTAACTAATTGTGTTGATAATAAATAAATTGAAAGTCAATTGTAAATAGCCTTTTTAAAGCTTATAAAAGCTCCATCCAACGAATACCCACTACAGGAACATTTATGTACAAAAGTTCTTTATAACTTATTTAAAAACCGTAAATGTCATTAGATGTCTTTCTCTGCATTATTTTCAATTACTGCTTTTTTGGGGTATCAGAAATACCTCTTTTTTATTATTATATTGTTTGTATGGACAACCCTATTGAGTTACTGCCAGATCATTACCAGCGATATAACTCATATTTCAGGCTGAATACTCGTTGAACCATAATGTAGAAATATATATTGCGATTGGCACAGTACGCCTCTGCGTAACATTGACAATATATTTTAGAAAAATAAAATGTCACCCCCTCGTGAACTACGAAAGATGGAAATTTTATCAGCTGTTTCAGTGGATACGTATTTAACGTTTGACTCAGGGACTGTAAGTTGGCGAATTAAAATGTGAAAATACTTATTGTTGAGAAGACAAAATAAATCCAAACGAAGTGAAGAAATTGTCGTTTACGACGAGTAAAAATGGGTAGATGCCGAAATATTTAGCGTAGGGATGAAGAGCGCAGCGTCGTGGAATTTCTTATTTATTTTTATTTATTTATTTCAATACAATATCCAACAGTGTTTCCCCCAATTATAGGATAAGGTAATACAATACTTGTAATGAGACAAAAAAAATATAATAAAGAAATAAAGAAGAAATAGACGGTAATGAGTGCAACCTAAAAAAACAAAAAAACTTTACAAGAAAGAAAAACAGAAAAAGGGTTACACTCATTACATCCTATTTCAACTGAACAAATATACGCTTAATAGATGCAACAGAGCAATTAAAAATGTCAAGATCAGTTTCAACTCTTGAGAGATTATCGATCATTTGATACAGAGGAGATGATTTGTAGATATTTGTTCGAAATGGTCGTTGATAGAAAGTATAATTAGACCGAGAGTTTATTCGTGGAACGTGAAAGTTCAACATTTCAGTAAGCGAAATGCAATCAACAGTGTTATTCAGAAGTTTAGATAAAAATACTATTGAGTGCATCATTCGTCTTTTTTGTAGACTGCTTGCACTAAACCGATCAAGGTAGTAAGACTGAGGAAGTCCTCTCGTGGGATAAATACCATCAATTGCAAAACATGCCGATTTAAAAAACTTACGCTGGATTCGTTCTAGCTGGGAAAAATGATTTGAATATATTGGACTCCAAATTATATTGGCATATTCCAATTTTGATAGAACAAAGGCAGAAAAAAGAATGTTCATGGTTGAAAAGTCTCCGAAAGATCTCATATTCCTCACAATAAAACCCAATACTCGATGCGCCGATGCCGTTGTTTTTTCAATGTGAGGTATAAACGTCGAATATTGTAGTTTCTATTGATGATGTTCGTAGTTTAATTTGTGGAAATGGACTGGGGGTTGAAGAAGTAAAACCCAAATGTTTGTCGAAACTATCGGCGTCGTCGTCTCGACGCTGAATACAGGAACTTCGGTGCCGGTGTTGGTAGTTTGAAATTTGATTGTTGACTGGTTTTTTCTCCTGCTTTCAACCATGTTTTTATGCCTAGTTTGACTAAACATTCTTTGTCATAATGTTCTGTGGTATTGTTTACTATTTGTTTTTCTGTAAATACAGATATCTAAAGTATCTTGAGAAAAGTGCAGATGACGATAAAATAAAATATAATCAAAAAACAATGAGTTTTAACAATATAAACCCAGAGAGATCAAGTGGGGCTTAAAAAGATCAAGTGCCTTAAAAAATCAACAAAATCTAAGACGAAACAAAACACATTAAATATAATGTGTTTTGGCTATCTCTTAAAAAAATAATTCAATAAAATGAAACAAAATACCATTAATTTACTGGAAAAACAATAATATGGTTGGTCACACACTAAATGATGACAACTTCGGACTCTTCAATGTAACCTCTAATTGCTCAAAAAATTGCCAATATAATTTCTTTTACCTACTGTATTCGATCAGCTGCTCGTCTCATCCTTTCCCTAAATTAAAACCCTTCCTATGACAGCACCTTTAATTGTGTAAGGTTGGTAGTTATCAACCTGTTTAAGGACAGGATACGTTCCATAATGACATCATTTTAACTGGTCGAATGCGAATTGATCTTCTCTCCTCCATTTTCACACAGTTGTCTTTTTCGTGAGGGATGTTAGTTGCCTTACCAATGTGCCGAAATTTGGTATACTTTACATTGCTAGGTGACGAAACGGCTACAATGATCAAGATCTTATTAGAATCCATAACTAACTAACTTCTCTTGTTATGCGAGGTCTTACTTTACTTCGGAGCAGCAGAACTTTTTTCTGTGAACTTATAAATTATAAACACGACCAGTGCTTCAAAATCTTTTATATACTGATCTAAGGTGGCAGACAAGACTGTTACATCATCAAGGTATACAGTATTGCTTTGAATATATCCATTAGAGGTGCTAGTTTATTTCTTTTCGTTCTATATTTTGGTATTCTGGGGGGTAGTTACCCATTTACCCCTCCCATATCTACGCCCTCGCTTTGATTCATTTTTCGACTCTAACTAAATTCAATTTTCATTACAGTCTATATGCATTTGCCCGTCCGGTTAAAATTGTAGTGTTTACTCGTAGTCTTTCGGGGCCTTTAAAGATTGGGTTTAATGTTAAGCTAATAATATACTGGGAATTCTATTTAAAATAACGAAGTTATCATATTGTCCGGTCAAACCGGAATTAAAATAAAAGATCACATTATTGACAAAAACCTTTTGTAAATTTCAATAAAACTGACGAAAACCGAAATATTAAGTGAGTGGGACACCTTGTATTATAATTATAATTATTTTTGTACAAAACTGGTTGACAATGCGCCCTACTTTAACTATTATTTTTTAGGTAGTTTATCTATCCCAGGGTTCATTTTTGGAATACTGGGATCACTGTCATTATCCCTATTTTCTATATTTACAAAGAAGGTTATACCTAAATTAAATGGTGAAATTTGGGCTTTAATGTATGCTAATAATGTTTATGCTAGTATTTTGTTGGTTCCTACGATGGTTTTTAATAAGGAACTAAGTGCATTGTATAATTACAAAGGATTTGCAGAGATTTATTTCTGGTCTATTATTTTGATTGGGGGTGTTTGTGGATTTTCTATTGGATTTTTTACGACTTTACAGATAAAGGTTAGTGATATATTTATAAAACATTATTCGATTATTTAAGTATTATTTTTAGTACACTTCGGCTCTTACTCATAACATTTCTGGGACTGCAAAGGCTTGTGCACAGACTGTTTTGGCCACGTATTGGTATCAGGAAACTAAGTCTTTATTATGGTGGAGTTCAAATATGATTGTATTGCTTGCAAGTGGCTGTTATACTTGGATTAAACAGATTGATATGGAAAAGCGGCATCGAGAAAATGCAGCGTATCAAAAAGTGTGAGGTTAGAGATATATTCAGTTTTTTTTTACAATTTGTACTTTTAATAATTTTTTTTAGAAAACATTCTACTGACTGTTAAATTAACAAATTCCAAACTAAAAAATATGTGATACTTAAACATTTTGTAATTTATTTAAGTAAAATAAACACGTAATGTATTTAGCACAAAAATTTGGATATTTATTAAACTGGTTGTTGTCTTATTTTCGGCAAATACTTAGATTAAAAATAAACTAGAATTTGGAAAACAAATTTAATTGTTATAAAAATCTGTAATTAATGTATTCGGAAATAAAATAAAATGTAGGTTTAATAAATCTATTAATTTTATCCAATATCATAAAATCGGAAGTAGAGAAAATATTATACGTTAGATTATTATCATTATCGTTCATAGGCGTTCGAAGATACATTTTTAAGGGATCCTGTCAATTTTTACTGGCTCTAACATTAATTGAATAAAATTTTGATCTGATAAGTAATTTAATTTTATCTTGCATCAGTATTAGAAAAAAAAGATAGATATTTATTTAACTACTTTACAATTATTAACTGTTTGTAGCAAATCACATGAAATAACAAATAAAAGTGGGGTGCAAATTAAACTTGATACACTTTTATATTTTTATTAAATGCATTTTTGTCTAAATTTGTATAATGATTTAGAGAATTTCTTTCTGCCTACATAAGTGTATCGCGGGTTTTTGAGTATTAGCATTCCTAGTAGGATACTCATGGACATCTAAGGGCCCTTATTAATATATAAAGGCCCAGTATTAATTAAAACCGTAGTAGAGCTCGATTATTTTGAGATGAATACATTTCGTCATAATGTGCAGAAACCAATTTGAGTTTGTAGGCGTGGTCAGAGAGATTTAACTGTGGTCCGAGTCGCCTGTCGCTCATGAAATTTGGATTCAGTAGCGTAGTGTTACTTATTTGTACTTGTTGCATTTATTTAGCTATTTTGAGTTTTCTTGTGTTTTTGTGCTTCGATTTGTGTGTCTATATAAACTTTAATTTCATTCATTTTGTGTGTATTTTGGTAAGTACATTTAAATACAATTAAATAATAATCTAAGACGAACCCGTACATTCTGAAATATTTTAAATCCCTTCTGAGCTTTTATATAATTTGTATCCTATTTTTATGATATTTTCAAAAATGCTAATGAAACCTAAATTTTTAGCTAGTTCGAAATGGAACAAAAAAATTATTAGGCAGAAAGGGCCAAGAACATCTGATGGATAATAATAATAATAATAATATACAGATTCCCTGAATATACAGATTCCCTGAATATACAGATTCCCTCATTTTGCGTCAATACGGGGTCATCCGATGAGTGGGATTCCGACCTTTCGGACTTTGAAGATAGTGATGAAAACAGTTAAAATTATAAACATTTTAATAAAATATAAATTATTTATTTAAACTTTTAGTTGTTTTATTACTTTATTACTTTAAAGTTACTTTAAAGTTTAACAGCAATTTAACTAACAAAAAGTTAAAATTTTAAATGCTACTTGTTATTTTAAAGTATTTTCAATTTAAAATATTTTATTAATGTACACACGCCACTGCTAAAATAGCAGATACCCTTACCGCAGCAGATTTGAACTTGGCGCCATAAAATAAGGTCCACAAAGTTTATGACGTGCTGCGCCAACTGGGGCGTGGCCAAAACTAAATGTACTCATCTCAAAATAATCGAGCTGTACCAACTCTCGTTTGTAAATAAACAAGTTCGTACTATCCTCGAATGCGTTCGAAAAAACTATTTCAATAATAAATCAGTCACTGAGAAACAAGCCCGATTTAAATGAAGATCGTGGTCCTAGTTCTGCTGAGATAATTCACTACTTTGGTGAATTGATATTTCAGTGTTGATAATCACATAATCGAGCAAAATATTTTGGTATGACTGGATAGAGGATTTTTTTAATTTTACCAGTTTCATTTAAAAAAAGAATTTAATTCAAATATGCTTTTCATATTTTTTCTACTCATGTATATGAAAACGATCGTATGGAGCGTATAGAAGAAGGGCAATCTCTAATGGACAACACGTTTAAAATGTGGTCAACATTTTATACTCAACTAATGGTACATAAAATAACCGACGTGGCGCTGACGATCGTATGTTGAAAAACTGTTTGTAGATTGATTAGATCCATAGTCTCAAATAACGTTTTTTATTTAATGAGGCACCCAATTTTTATAAAATACATATCTTTTAAAAGTTTACGTAATGAATTAAAATTATTATTTGAAAAAAATCAAAGGAAATGTCAAAACTGTCATCAACAGCGCCACCAACTGGCTTAAAAAATCGGGCCACTTTTTATAACGTTGAGATGTGCCTCCTTCTATACCCTTCATAGTTGAACCCATCGACATATATAGACATGGCCTAGTGATGAGAATTGTGGTATTTCGAGAGAGATGTTTGGGATCATATCTCTCTTTCTCAAACTAGTAATCGCCAATGAGATAGCGCAAGTCCGAAACTATATGCCATCTTTTTCACCCGTTCCAAGTATTACAACGATGTACGGGTAAGGCACGTCTACTAGTGTATGTCGATGAGTGAACCTGCAAACGAACGTAACGTCGTTTGACAGTTCAGAAAAACATTCACATGGGAGGCTGAGCTCCGTGTCAATTTATAGAGTGACAGTTTATTTACAATTATATTTATCTTCTAAATAAAGTTCTGAAAATTGTAATCCTCGTTCGTGAAATTGCTCCACTCGCTTCGCTCGTGGACCAATTTTCACTTTCGAAAAAAAAAACAGTATTTTCATCTCTTGTTGTTGAACAAATATGATTAGGAATCGATATAAGTTTGTAATAATTTACTACGGCAGGTAACGTGTTGAACGTTGCCTAAGTGTCGAAGGACCAACCTTAATACAGAGTATCAGGATTTGGTATATTAACACAAATAAATCATTTAAGTGAACTGTAAGGGCTATGTACTGACCCATTTATTAGCAAACAAAATTATTAATATTACATTTTTATACAATTTATTATTACTTCTATAGGATATGTTATGTCAACCGAACTCTGATAGATTTTTTTTTTTTGTATTACAACTATTGTCCTGAGTTGTGGAGGCGGAAATATTTTAAAGACACCTCAGGCTTGGTTCTATAACCCTCCTCGGTAATCTGTCCTTTTTGTTTGGCGTCTCCTTGTACCCTGCTGTAGGAGAAAGATTCTCCTTTTCAGGGATACAGTGGGATTATTGTTCTGAAAATGAAAGTATTAATTATCTTAGGATATTTCATGGTATAGTGATTGATTTGATACTTACGAGCGGTGGGTGGTTCTTCAGCGTCGGTAATTGTTCTGAATCTATTTCCCTATTTATAGTGTCAAAAGATTTGTAAGTGGGAGTTGTAACGGATTTCTTCTTTCTAGCATGAAAATCGACTCATCCGGTACATCGGCGCTTGTCGCTCTTATTAATATTATAGCGCTTTGAGGGAGACGAATGTCCGTAGAAACCGCGAGTTGGGATGCAATATTTTTTATAAACTGTACCATTTGCACACGGCTCAACGCCAATGACGCATGAAAGGAATAATTAAATCTATTTTTACCTCTCGACCTTCAGAGAAAAGACTTATACTAATCGTTCTAAAAATTGGGTAGTGAGTTTTCAATAGATAAGGTTCTTGAATACGATTTTGATATTTTCGCGATGATGTCTATGTGTGCGTGTGTGTGTTAGGATGGATGTTGTAGTAACGATAACTTAAACACTACTGAATTAAAAAATTTGAAATTTTGAATAAACGATTCTTATACCCTAGATTAGATCTGATTAGATTTTGGTGTTATTCGGACAACCGAAAGTGGCAGTTGCTATTAGTGATTACGTAATTACTAAATAAGATGGCAATAAAGTTTTACACATATATTTTGTATACACTATTGTTTATTTTCGTGTCTTTAAAAATATTAAGACGTTTGCCATTGTTGCCAGATTTACTAAAAATCAATTTTTTTCATGCTTTTTGGGCGAACTTGTTAATTTTTGGTTCAAAGATGGCGAGAGGTCATATGCTGGCCACATCTGATTTTTAGATTACGGAATGGTAAAATATACAGTACCGGCCAAAGGTATAAATTAAAAATGAATCTTCTTAAATTTAAAGTAAATGTAAACACACACGCACACACACACCCACGCACGCACGCAGCCACATGGCGGACAATATTTATGACTATTTATCGACTCTATTCAAAATTGGTATGTGGGGGTTTATGGGTTCGGAAACTATGATTATTTACAGATTCTATTCAAAATTGGTATGTGGGGGTTTTGAGGTCAGAGATTAAGAATTTTTTGTCAAAATTAATATATGTTGTATATGTTGAAAAAATTTGAAAATGTCAAAAGTTTGTTCGTTATGGTATATAGATGTGTAGGAAATCAATTTTCAATTTTTTTTTAACCATATGTAACATACATAAGAGAGAACAGGCGGCCCATCAAGCCGCCGTTCGAGCTATAGTTATAAATATTTTTCCTTATAAAATTAGTAGTTATATATACAGGATGGGGCACCCCATACGGCACGGAATTTAGTGTCTAAAGAATTACAATTTAAAAAAACTTTTTATATTCATAGTTTATGTATATAAATAAGAGCTACATTTTAAAAATACAGGGTATTTAAAAAAAATTGGCATATCTCAAAATTATATATTTTTAAATGGAACAGACATATATTTTTAGCATCGTTCTGAGAAGCAGATTTCACTTGCATTATAAACTAAATATTTTTGAAGTTATAGACAATTGAAAATCGCATTTTTTCAACTTAAACTGATTGTTCCGGTCAAACGACATAAATTCGGATAAAACGACTTACATGTTCCATTTTTGTACACAGGGTGATCAGAATTTGCATACTTTTGATCAACCTGTATATATTTTTTTCTTATGTCACTAAATAGAACTCAAAAAGTTAAGACACGCATTTGAGCCGTTTTATCCGAATTTATGTCGTTTGGCTGGAGCATTTACTTAAAGTTGAAAAAATGCGATTTTCAATTGTCTATAGCTTCAAAACTATTTAGTTTATAATATAGATCTAATAGGTTTTTGAAATCAGCTTCTCAGGACAAATATAAAAATGGAGAAAAATATGGGGTGTTCAGTATAAAAATATATAACTTACATATGCCAATTTTTTTTAACCACGCATATTTATAGATATTTTTCAAAAGTAACTCTTATTTACTTCCTACATATATGCATATAAAAAGATTTTTTTTTAATTCTTCTTTAGGCACTAAACTCCGTGCCGTATGTGGTGCCCCACTCTGTATGTTTTTTCCACAATAAATATACCTATAAACATATAGTGTGTGTCTGCATAAGTCAGCACCATATGGGACTCTTTTTTATAAATACCGATACTCTGGTCCAGTCAGTTTATTAAAATTATTTTTTTATAGAAACTATGACAATATCTTGTTATTTAAGCATATTTATAATAAATGAGGAAGAAGTAGACCCTTAATAAAAAACTAAATGGAATCAAGGTGAACTAAACACAATGTTTACAACCTTTATCCAAAAGCTAACCAGATTAAAAGTTCATAACACAACTTCTTAGATTTCGCCAGAAATTTTTGGCAAAAAAATAAATGAAAGTGTATTCAATGCAAATATCTATAATAAATATTTTACGGATCTACTTTTATTTACCAACAGTGTGCTTATGATATAAACAATTTATTTTTATAATTTCAGAACCTTTAATATTTCATTCTTAACACAATACCATTTACACCGCGGGGAGTAAAACTAGTACTTTAGTCCCGCATTTTCGGGACTAAAGTGCAACTTTTACTTCCTTGGGACTAAAATTTTATAATACTAAGCTACTAAATTTGTTTAGTCCCACAAATAAAAAACAATTGAAACCAGCCACCTTGTTCCTTCTAATTTAATTCAGAACTTTCAAATACTTCCACAAAGGGGTATAGGAGACAATTTTCGGAGTCTTCAATTTTCTTTTCTCCAACACCATTTTACGATATCGTCGTAAGCTTTTTCAAATATTTTTTACGATTTTGTTAGAATTATACCTATTATTCATTAAAAACCACGAAAAATCTAAAATATCTTAAATGGGGCAAATTCGTAATCTTCTGTCATTATTTTCATAATATATCCGTATAAGACAAGGTTTTGCAAATAGTTGTTATTGTTAGAATTAGCTCAGTTGGTTCACGCAACATTGACTTGAATGCGAATTGAAATTGGTCTGAGTTCGAACCCCATCCGGGAACCTCGTTTTTTTAAAAATTTTTGTAAGAGCGGGTATTTTATAAAAAAAATTACAAATAATAGAATTGATTGTTACGTTTAAATATTAACAAAATTAACAGGTAAATTATTATTTGAATTTTAAGGGGCTTTCGACATCGCGGTATAATAATAATAATAATAATTTCTTTATTTTCCATAAGACAAATTACATTTATATAGGATTCGTCAATAAATAAAAATAAATATAAAGTAACTCAATATAAAAGAATAAAATAAATAAAACACAACTGTCAGTAGGAGGGTATCGTTTTTTGGGTTTTTTGCGACCCCGTACGAAATTTTTCTCAGTAAGATATTAAAAAAAAATGGATTTCAAAAATTTTTTTTCTTTAAAACGCCCCGGAACATACTTTTTTTTAATTTCGAAATTTTGAAATCACAAGGACTGACAAGGAGGATTTGGCAACATAGCGGCCAGCTGTCATTTAATAGAACACGCGCGATTTTTCTCGAAATAGTGTTTTAAAGACCAGTTATCCACGAATACTTTCTGCTATTTTTTTTTGGTACATTTTAAAATCATAAATACTGGTATTATTACTACAAAAAATGGAAATAAAGAACCAATAATGTAAAATGGTTGAATCAGTGATGTCATCAGCTGTCATCGAGATGACAAATACAAAAATGAGGGGGTAAACCCACCCAACTTTCCGAACACTCCTAGTAAAGTAATTGTTTAATCGATTATTTTAGTTTTTCTGCATCAAAATACATTAATAAAATAAGTTTACAAAAATTAAAAAAAAAATTAATTTTTTCTAAAGATTTTTTTTAACTTTTTATAATTTTGTATAATTTCTACAATTATTATTTTAAAATTATGAAATATTTCACACATATTGCACTTTTTGATCCCTTTCGGGTGTACTAGTTACTTTTTGCATTTGTTTTACCATTTTCGATAAAACAAAAGGACAACAAAATTTAATTTTTGTTTTATTTTGGTTATAATAATTACAATGTTAAATTCGAAGAGACTAAATTATTTTTTAAATTTAGAGTTTTATATTACCTATCGAATGGTATAAATCCCATTTTAATATCTTTAATATTTTTAAAGTTATTCAATTTTTTTTTAAACTTATATTAAATTTCAAAAAAAAATGAGGAATTCTACAATTTTTTGAATAAAATTTTGAAAAAAATCACAATTATAGAGTTTTTTACTACAAATTTAAGGGTAATTTTTTAAAATTTTTAATATTAATTTTAACCTTAAAACAAATCAAACCTATTTTTGAATAATTTTAAAATCATTAAATAATTAATATCTCATTCAATTTTATTCAAAATGAGAAACAAACCTTTTTTTTAGGTTTTTTGGATCAAAATGTATTAATAAAGAAAGTTTAAAAAACTAAAAAAAAAAATTTTTTTGTTAAAAATTCATGGGTAAACCCATTGAATTGTTTTAACTTTTTTCATTTTTTTCTATAACTTTTACAAATACTATGTTAAAATTATGAAATAATTTACACACATAGTACTTTTGGATCCTTTTCGGATATGCTATTTAATTTTTTCATTTATTTTATACTTATTGATAAAACGAAATTACAAAAAATTTTAAAAAATTTCTTAATTTTGTGTATAATAATTACAATTCTAAATTTTAAGAAACTAAAATACATTTTAAATTTAGAGTTTTATTTTATCTTTAGATTAGTGCAAATCCCAGTTCAATAACTTTAATATTGTAGAAGTTATTCAATTTAGTTTAAAATCATAATATAATTTTAAATGTTTCTTAGCCAATTTTTAAAAAAAATCACAATTTTTGTAATAAAATTTTGAAAAAAATTATAATAATAAAATTAATTATTACAAATTTAAAGATATTTTTTTAAAATTTTTAATATTAAAATTTAAGTAAAAAATAATAATTTAATAAGGATAAAAATTGCTTAAAAATTAAAATAAAAACTAGCGGCGAAACTATGCGGAACTCGAAAAAAAATTAAAGACAAAATTTGTAGAAAATTTTATATTCTACAATTTTGATTTTTTGTAAATTTTCATAAAAATCCATAATTTTGTCTCAAAATCTAAAAAAAGTCGCAAATGTCTATATACATTATTTTTCACGCCCTCTAGCGACAAAACTATGAGGAAATCAAAAAAACGGTAAAAACAAAATGTGTAAAAAATTTTATGTTCTACAACTTTCATATCCTGTAATTTTTCATAAAAATGCATTATTTTGGTTTTTTAAGAAAAATATGAAAAAAAATTACTTTTTGATAAATCTGGCAACAATGGCAAAAGTTTTTGAAAATTTTAATCAGTCGAAATTAAACTATAACGTATAAAAAATATATGTGTAAAACTTTATTGTCATCTTGTTAGGTAATGACGTCATCACTTATAGCAACTGTCACTTCCGGTTGTCCGATTAACTCCAAAATCTATACAGGTCGTCTCCTTGTTACCCTAAATATGTATATAAAATTTCATCTAAATCGGTTCAGCCGTTTAGACGCTATCGTGTTCACACACACACACACACACACACACACACACACAGACACACACACACACACAGACACACACACAGACAGACATCATGCTAAAAATGGTATAAATGGATTCAGGTGACCTCAAAACGTAAAGATCCGTTAAAATCTGGGTATGGTCAAAATATCATGATCGCAATACTTTCCTTCTATACAACTCTGTTGTTCGGAAAGTAAAAATTAATTTGCAATATATCACATAAGATTTATTGTTGTCACCACAGTTGTTACAGAAATAAGTTCTAACATTGATACCTAAAATAATAAAGCAGAATCGCGGTTAATACAGCAAAAATCAGAAAACAATAAAGATTAATGACAAGTTCATCAAATGGATGGAAGAGCAAAAGGTATTAATTTAAATGGCATTTCATCTGATTTAAAATATCGAAGTTTCAATATTTCAAACAATACTAACTATACTTTTCACGTTAATTTAAAAAATTAAGATTGATAAATATTTGAATAAAGCTTTTAAAAAATGTGTTAGAAATATTTTATTTGACGTTATAGGGTTATCCTATTAGATCAATAAAAAGATTAACATTTAAACTTCTTACACGAATGGGGTGTTTGCTTGATTTTAGGTTAATGGGCCATTAAAAACCTGAGTAATAAAAATTTAACCCTTATTTTTTATTATTTTTTAAACCTATATTCCACCTATAATTAAAAAAAATCTGTCACTTTAGGTAGATCAGTTAAACAAATATGAGAAAGATGATGTCACTCGGATTTATTTAAATTCGGTTTACAGTCGACAGTTTTCTCTGTAGTATCGGCAATACTACACCTCAATACTATAAATAACCAAGGGGGAGTTAGCGTCGAAATTACGTTTTTATTCTAGTTTTTGAATCACTATTAAAAATACTATTCTTGAACATTGCGACACAATAATTATAGGGCATTTTGTATCAAAAGGTAAGCATATAATTAAATAAATAACTTCGATTGTAACGCCATCTTTGCTTAAATAGATAATTCCATATGGATAATTCAAACTTAAATTGACGACTGGCGCCATCTTTCGCTTATTTCTTAAACTGATCTACCTTAAGACGTCCCAAAAATATTAAATATTTGAAATTAAACGTTTGATCGTAAAAAAATCTGCTAAATCCTGGTCTTTGCTTATCAATACGGGTAATAAATATATTAAAGTTAAAAAAAACATAAAAGTCCTAGTTCTGTCACAGCTTATAGTAGGAGGAGCTATTTCTGTCACAGTATAAGGTTCATAGTAGGGGGAGCTATTGGGAGACAAATATTCCATAATTTTTTTTTGTGAAATGCAAAATAAATGCAATTTTGTATTACTGATTAACCCCCGGTAAATCCAAATAATAGTTTTTTTTATTTGTATTCCAAATAATCAGAAAAAAACCTAATCTAACATTAACGACGCATGCGCACAATCATGAGTATTTGTCTCCCAAAAGCTCCACCTCATATAGGAGCTACTGTGGTTCTGTGTTAAGACATGCGATGTTGCCATATTTAAAAATTGGTTTAACAACTTGGATATTAATAATAAATGTCAAACTTTTACAGTTCTTAGATTTTTCAGTTAACAATTGTTAAATATTTGGGGTTTTTTAGACAGATGTAATAGTTTTAAAAATATTAGTGATTCATTCTACTTATTTTTTTTCATTTCAAAGAGATTTCTTCCATTAAATATGTTTTATTTATTAATAATTTTAGCTGTCCGTATACACCCTAAAAATCAGGTAATTTAGAATTTCTCGCAATGGAAATTCATTTTAAGCTTATAGTTTTAATACAAAACAAATTTTTTCGTTTCCCTCTCTTGGATTTTCAAGTTTTTGAAACATAAAAATTTTTTTCATGAGAAACCCAAAACACCCATTTAAAACGATACAATCCTTTAAAGATTCAGTAAGTAAAGGCGATGACGTTTAGAATAAAACTTTACAAGTTGATTTCTTGTATAATTGTCACAATCTAAACGTCATTGTCATTAGTTACAGAACCGTTAAATTTAACGAACGTTCTATCTACTGACAATAAGTCTAAACATATTACAAATTTAAAAATTCACCAATGGAGTAAAAACAATTTTCCAGAAGAAACTCTTTTAATTTTTTTTTTAAATTACAAATATTTGCACATTTTATTAGCGCATTCGGAAGTTTATTGCACAATTTTGGTCCCATAAAATTTGGTGCAATATAAGTTTTATGCAGCTTTGCGTAAGGTACGTGAAGCTCATCAACTTGGTCATAAAATAGCTTTTGTTTTTAAATATGTACATGCAAATTTCGAATATATACAAAGATGGAAGTGGAAGTATTCCATATTTTTTAAAATATGGCTTACAAGATTGGCGTTGTGAAATAGTTGCTATACATCGTAGCGTATATACCACAGGACTGAAGTGCCTTTTTTTAACTGCTCAGGTGATTGTTTCCCTTGATACGCCTCGGGAAACAATCTTCACCCTCGGGATTTATAACTGTATTTTAACATTATTTTTTGTTAGAAACAATGTGTTTTCTGATTATGATTAAAAAAAAAACAGCCGTTTTTTCTTCTTCGGTCCAATGTTTTTTTAAGTTTTATTATATAAGAGTATAAAAATGGTATGAACACTTTATGAATGATATTAAATTTTGGCAGAACAAGTTGTGTAATATTTGTGTTTATTTATATAAATATTTTCCGCTATTATTTGCGTTCGACCCCAAGTGACCCACTTTTGAAATTAGCTTATCGGAGGAGAGCTAAAATATACCACATTTTGTTATCTAAATAAGCGGGATGTCGTGTACTTCCGGTATTTTTAAATATTATTTAAACAAAATTATTAAAAAATAAAAATTTGGTCAAATTTCACACATATGAATAAGTCTTAGCCCCTCGCGTTACACCCGACGTGTTAAGAGGTGCCAATTCCGTATGTTATCTTGTCTGAAATGGTTTTTGGACGGGCGCTCCGTTAATATTAAAGAAAGGAAGCTGCGGTTTTCACCAATCGATTCTGTAGTTAATCTTTAAAGGGCGCCTGTGGCACTTTTTTTAAATTATTTTTAGTAAACTATTAACTATTAACTTTTCTTAACTTAACTTAACATTAACCGGAAAATACTAAAAAAAAAATGTTCTACTACCGTGCGTAAAGTACTCTCTTTACGCATGCTAAGGCGTGCGTAAAGTTTAATTTTTTTTCACTAGTGCGTAAAGTAAAATAAAATTTTCAAAATCACTTTTTTACGTGTGCAACACATTTTTAGCAATATCCTTATGTTTCTTATCTTGCCAAGGTTCTATGTGCCAGAAATCAACTGGTTAACTTCAAGATTTTTTAAAATAGCTTATTAACCTCTTACATGCAAAATCTATTTTTGTACATAAAAATTATGGTAGTGGAAAAAATATTGTATGCAACTAGCATGTGATTGTCGCACTCGCCTTTGGCTCGTGCGACAACATTCACATTCGTGAAAAAAGTACCACTTTACACACTTGTACAAATAACTGTTTTACACATAATTTATTAAAATACAAGCATATTTTCCGTGCGTAATTCTCTAACCGGCAACCACAAAAGTCACGTGGTGTGCGGGCCTCTTAATCTAAAAAGTACAACAAAACTGGAAAGTATTGACAAACTGCTAGAGTTTCAAAATTAAAGAGTGCCATATTTCTAACACCTTAAAAATAAACAAAATATTCAATAAATAAGAATTTTACATATTTAACAAAAATTTACCTATTGTTTTGAAATATATTTTTTTAACATCCAGAGATATATGTGACCATTTTTCAATTAAAATAGGAAGAGTTTTTTGGCTAAATCCAAAAATAACTAAAACAACAAATTTGTGACAATATAAAGAATGAACGAAATGAAAATGTACGAACCAGTTGGGAATAAACCACTTGGTATTTATACAGTATGTTTACTTACCTAAATCAGAATCAAATGGAAACATTTTACTACCTGTTAACTTAAAAAAAACAATTTTTTATAAAAAAATCTAAAACCCAAAAATATAATTATCAGACATCAAAATTTTTCAGTCATGTATGTGGTGTGTCAAAAAATGCAAATGTTGTGCAAATTAGGTTTATTTTTTAACAATAGCAAAAACCGGTAGAAAAATAATTATTTACATTTAAAAACTGTTTAAATATATTGTCTATATCTAAGTAACTTTTATCATCTAATCTTGCTCTAAAATAAAATTAAAATGTAATTATTTGTTGTAGAGAAAATAATTCGATAAAATTAAAAAAAAATTAATGCAAAATTAATATATTTGCATACCTAAACGCATTTTTCAACTTTTTTTTATTAACAAACTTCAATATTGTCAAAAATAAGTGTACTTGCATATTTCACATTAATAATTCACATTTTTTCACAAACCCCGTAAATATAAATTAAAGTAAGAAAATATTTTTTTACTTGTATTAATTTTGTTACTTTTAAGTATTGTGTTATGCAAAAAATATGTATGTAAAATTTTAGCTCAATCAAACACCCGGAAGTGGGTCAAACTCAACTTGTAAAATCTAATTACGGACTATAATTATAAATCTCGTCCGTCATTGTCAATTTATTACTTTTGACAAAAAAATTATAATCTATCTCAAAAACCCCCATATACCAATTTAGAGCAGTCATCTTCAAATTTTTAATTTTGACAAAATGTCCTCAAAAACCTCCAAATCCAAATTTTGAATAAAATCGTACCATAGTAACAAATATTGTTCGCCATTTTGGTGCCGCTATCTTAAATTTAATAATTTTGAAAAAAAATTCATAATATTCTACCCCAACGACCTTCACACACTAATTAATTTTGAACAGAGTCTTAACATAATCACAAAGAACGTCTGCCATCTTGAATTTATTACTTTTGACAAAAAATTCATTATCTCTGACCCCCAAAAACCTTCATACATTAATTTTGAACAGAATGGTCACATAATCACAAATATAGTCCGCCATCTTGAGTTTATTAATTTTGACAAAAAATTCATTATCTCTGACCCCCAAAAACCTTCATACATTAATTTTGAACAGAATGGTCACATAATCACAAATATAGTCCGCCATCTTGAGTTTATTAATTTTGACAAAAAATTCATTATCTCTGACCCCCAAAAACCTTCATACATTAATTTTGAACAGAATGGTCACATAATCACAAATATAGTCCGCCATCTTGAGTTTATTAATTTTGACAAAAAATTCATTATCTCTGACCCCCAAAAACCTTCATACATTAATTTTGAACAGAATGGTCACATAATCACAAATATAGTCCGCCATCTTGAGTTTATTAATTTTGACAAAAAAATTCATAATCTCCGACCCCAAAATCCTCCATATACTAATTTTGAAGAGAATCATAACATAATCGACGGTAAATCAAGATTTTGATAAATAGTCGGCTATATTTGTTACGTCTAAATTTCTAGAATATTTTAATATCAATTTGATGAGACATACTTTTGGCAGTAATAATCTGATTAGCTTTAGCTCGAGGGCTTTAATCAATTGATTATTAATGCCAAAATTATGTCGAATAAAATTGTAAAATATTCGAGTAATTTAGAAACAACAAAAATAGCAGATTATTAATTAACGTCGTGTTATATTTAGAAAGATTATTTCCCGTGAAAATTAAATTATTTGAAGTAAATTAGAAAAAAACTTTATTAACAGAACACAAACATCAGGAATACAACTAAAATAATAATACGAAATTAAATCGAATACTAATTAAATTTGAAAACACAAAGAACTGACAGAAGTATTTGACATTTTTATGTGACGTATCTAGGGAGATAGTCAAAGGTAATACCACAAGAACTAAATAAATAGCGGGCTATTTATTGTTGTCAATTTTTCGAGTGTGCGGTTTGTCAATTTGACGAGACCAAATTTGAAATTAATAATCTGGTAGAATCCCGAGCGCGGTAGCACGAGGGATTCTACCTCTGATTATTAATTGCAAAATTTTTTCGACTCAAATTCAGGCGAGGAAAATTTAAACAATAAATGGCCACTAATTTATTCAGTTCGAGTGGTATTTGGAACCATCTTTATTTTATCCTGCGTCAATTAAATCTAATGAGATATTCCCGAACCGATCCATTTTTAATTTATATGTCAAACTTGATGTTTAATTTCTTTGACAGTAGAGACTACCCTGAAGCTATGCACAGTGACTATTTTAGGTGAATATTTCCCAGCAGTTGATTTTATTCAATCTGATTGGACGTGATTGTCCAATCAGATTCTCGGAAATGCATGGTTTAGCAGGTGAAGGAAATAATCGCTGATATTTGGTGTAGTGAAATCATCGCTGATATTTGATCCAGTGAAATAGTCGCTGATATTTGATTCCCATTGGTCAGAATTTTAAAAATTGTACAATTTCAGATATTTAATGTTAAAGTTTCAAACTTTGGCATTTTTTATTTTTGACAGGTAAAAATTGGAGTAATAATTTTGAATGCTCTGAATAAAGATTTTCAAGGGATTTCAAATGACATATTGCAAGTCAAATTCCGTGACATATTACATCTGTCATTCTTTGACAGTCACACTTCCGTTTGACAGATGTCGGACAAAAACTAACTGTTCTGCCAATGATTAACCGAAACCCATTTTTTTCGAAATAGGTTCAAATCCATGAAGTACTTTTTCAGATATTTAATGTTAAAATTTCAAACTTTGACAATTTTTATTTTTGACAGGTGACAGGTGGAGAAATAATTTTAACTATTCTGAATAGTTTTTCAAGGTATTTCAAATGACATATTGTAAGTCAAATTTCGTGACATATTGCTTATCGTTTTTAAAAGTTGAACTTTGGATCAAAAATCAGTTATTGATATCTCCTTTTGCACACCAGGGTTGGCCCAGAAGATAAAAAGTTGGTTGCGGTGGAAAGACTGTCCTGGATAAGGCTGTGTTTAGGACGTCCATCGGACTGACATCCAAGCCCGGGGCGTCCGTACAGGAAACGTTGGAGACTATTAGAGCAGCGCAGAAAGCCAGCGTAAGAAGGAATAATTTAGTAATTAAAGAAATGCCTCTATGGTGGAACGAGGACATTGAGAAAGCTAGAGGTGCATGTCTGAAGAGCAGAATAAGAACGACCAAATTGAGGGGCAACGAAGGATCGGACCAAGCCGAGAAAGATTACAACTGCTGCAAAAAGGAGCTACGCTGATTCAGAGATCTAAAACGGACTGTTGGAAGAATATGTATGATGAGCTTGAGAATGACCCCTTTGGGCAGGGGTACAAGATAGTCACCAACAGGTTTAAAAACATGCTGACGCCGTATGAAATCAAGGAGGCGATGAAGCTTGACATTGCTAAGGATCTGTTCCCATTGACAGAAGACCCGCCGGAAGGAAATGAGAGACCATCGGGCCAGACGGCATAATGGCTGAAAGTATCAAGATACCAGAGATCATGCCATCCATGATAAATGATATTCTTAGAGGCACGGAGATAGCAATAGGCTGGAAAATGATAAATTTATGTTTGATACCCAAGGGCTTCCAAGTTTAGACCAATTTGCCCAATAGACACAGCAGCCGAGCTTTTTGAGCACATTTTCAAGAATGGGTTGGAAAAGGAGCTGGACGAGAAAGAATTGTTGTCTGACTACCAGTTTGGTTTCCGCAAGGGTGAATGCAATTTGAAAGGTCATTCAAATCTCGAACACTGCTGAGAGTTGGAGCTAGGGAGCGGTCGTGTTAATCGATGTGAAAAACGCCTTTAACACGGTCAAGTAGGAGTCATATGGTGGGATGGGTATTAGCAAATACCTCGAAAGAAAGAGCTGAAGGTGTTACAGGACGTCCCACGAGGTTCATTCCTTGAGCCACTTCTTTGGAACGTTTTATAAAACGCTGTACTTGATCTGAAATTGTCCAGAAACTGGTTGCTTATGCGAGTTACCTGGTTATGATAATTAACGCGAACAACAAGGAGGAGCTCATGTTCGAGGCGGACATGGCACTGTGGTAGGTCGAGAATTGGAGAGCAGAGGCCTGGAGCTTACAGCAGAAAAGATAGAGGCCCTTTTAATAAACGGTCCCAGAGACAGAGAGGAAGTTTTTTTCTCCATGGGTAACTGGAAATTAGATCCAAAAAGCAGTAAAATACCTCGGGGTCCACTTGGACCATAATCTAATATTTAATGAACATCTTAAGAAAACCTGCTAGAAAGTCAGTAGACAAGTTGCAGCATTGACTAAAGTTTTGAACAACATGAGAGGACTGGGATACTACAGTAGGAGGATGCTATACGGAATTGTTGCTTCCATCCTCCTATATGCAGCGCCAGTCTGGGCGAGTTAAAGAAATATCGGAGCATGCTTATAACGACGCAGAGAAGGATGATAGTTACGATTCTTTCACATTATACGATTTGGCTCGTACGATTAAAACTCGTACGGGAAAATATTTTCAGTCGACTAAAGAAGCGTTAGAGTAGAGTAGCGAGTGCATATAGAACCGTGCAGCAGCGGTGATATCAGGTATCCCTTTGATAGACCTCATGGTAGAGGAGAAGTTCAGGCTAGCTAAAGGGTAAATAAACAGGGACGCTAATAAAAAGGAAAAGAGAATAATAAACATAGCAAAGTTGCAGGATAGATAGAGCATTACAATTGATCGTTAATTTTAATTTCTCATAGAAAAGGCATTTCTATCAATAAATATTGAAGTTAATAATTTAAAACAATTTTTGGACGCCTATGAAGATAATCAGACGATCGATTTTGGTTCTTATCAAACACGTTGGATGTTATCTTTCCCCCTTTTATTTGTTTAGATATATCTCTATTCGCAAGATACGTCAATATTGAAAATACGGTAGTTATTTTGTGTTAAGCACCTTTTGAAAAGGTGATGTTCGTTTTCTTTATAAATATTCTAAATAGGTTTTGATTATTTAATAGTGGTTTTATGTAAAAAAAACGGATACTGCAGATAACGTAAAAAATGTTTTTTTCCGGTTAAATCAATAAATAAAAATTTATTTTAATAATAGAAGTATTAAAAAATTCTATTAGATCATCCCAACCATACGTTAACACTATCAAAACACTTTTGTATATAAACATACAACCCACCTAAAATATCGGGAATAAATGTTTGTTGTGACGTTTATCGTAAATGTTTGGATTGTTTGATCGAAGGCAGAACTCGCGATCGCGATCGAATTTTAAAATTAAATCTAGACATCATTTTCCCACTTAGAAAATGAAAAACGCCATGGAGAAGAATCGTTACAATTAAAAAAAAACAGTAAAAATTGATGCAGGTTTATTTGTTTCCATGGTAACATGATTCGCGTTGTCTTTTTGCGCCTGTGTTTCTTAATCGTCTTTTGTGTGTGCCAAAGTCTGCTAGATGAGGAAGGTGAGTAACATTTGTTATGTAATTAATGTGTACTAGATTTTTATTTTTATAACAAAAAGTGTGTTTAAGTATTTATTTTTATTTTATTTTAAGTTCGCAACATATGGGAAACTTTTTTATTACAAGTTTTACGAAAAAAAGTTATTTTTCATATAAAGTTCTGTAAGGTCTGAAACCTAAAATGCAACCATCAGATGATATATTTTTTGAGTCGTATACGAGGTCGTAAAAGAATATAAATTTTGTTCAAGAATAAAGTACGCCCATTTTAAAAAATATAGAAAAATGTTATTTGGGAAACTTTTTTATATTTACTTACAAATCTAAAATCACAGCCTTCTATCTCAAAACAATATTGTTTCTAAATTTTTTTAGCAAAGTTCGAAGTGAACTGAGACATAAAATTAGTTTTTACAAATTATTTTAAGTCTATTTATTGGTTTTTAGTTATATATTGTTTGTGTTACTAAAAGTAAAAAAATGGTAAAATTTAAATTTTCTGCTATGACTGGTTTAGCCTCTACAGAGTGTTAAAATTGATACTGTTTTGGTAACTTGAATAATACTAAGTTTATGTGTATTTCTGAGCTGAAACAACAAAAGAAACTAAAAAAAATAAATAAACCCAATCTCGGGAATAAGTGTAATTATTAAAAACAGTTTAGTACTATTATACAGAATGTCTCATTTATACAGTGTGCCCACGGCTGGGGTATCCTATTATAGGTGAAAAATTTTGAAATTTTTGTTTTAGCGAAAAATGTCATTCTTGATAAAAAGTTTTGCTTGTTCTGAAATCTAAAGTACAATCATCAGATATCAATTTTTTCCGAGGTTTGTCAAAAAATATGAATTTTACTCAAGAATAAAGTACCTTTAAATTTGACAACATCGAAAAATGTTATTTAAAAAATTTGATCAGAACTAAAAACTAAGTTCAAATATGCAATTACATCCATTTACATTGATATGTATTTCTAGGTACAATAACAATGCAAATTTTACTGTAGTTACGGTTTAAATTGCAAAATTGATAGAAAACATTAAAAAATAAGAAGGTTATCATGACTTTTATAATCACAAGAGATAAATGTTCATTCAAAATAAAAGCAATATTAAACAAGCACAAAACCTATTTCTGCTTATTTGAACTTAGTTTTTAGTTCTGATCAACTTTTTTAAATAACATTTTTCGATGTCAAATTTAAAGGTACTTTACTCTTGAATAAAATTCATATTTTTTGACAAACCTCGCATACTACTGGAAAAAGTTGATATCTGATGATTGTATTTTGGATTTCAGAACAAGTAAAACTTTTTATCAAGAATGACATTTTTCGCTAAACCTAAAATTTAAAAATTTTTCAGGTGTAGGATACCCCATCCGTGAACATATGAAAAGAACAGATTACTTTTGAGCTCCAAATATCGATATAAAATACACCAACCGGTACAATTAAAAAATAATTATATTTTGTTAGCCTCTATTTAAAACCTTATACAGTAAAACCTCTATTTTTGGACACCTCTATATAGCGGACTCCTCTACGTAACGGACAATAACATATGTCCGGAATGCTGCAATGACCATATGTGTATAAACGACCCTCTCAATAGCGGACCCTCTATATTACGGACGCGTACATACAAATTAGTTACCAAAAGATATTATTTCTTTAAAAATTACCTCCATTTACGGACATCTTTCCAAATTTCAACGAAAGTTAAGAATTTGTAATCTACCTACGTGTACGGATACCTTTTTATATTTTTGCAAAGGGTCAGGTATAAAAATGATTCTGGTTAAATGCTTTCTTGTTTTCAGCTTAAGATAGGGTTGGTTTGGTTTTTCCACTAATCCGCTTTATGATAGGTAAGGTATTTATGAAAGTGTGTATTTGTTACTGGATATTATTTACAAATTTTATTGCTTCTTAAATAGTTTTATTGCTTCTTAAATATTTTGGTTAGTCTATTTAGTTGAAGTTTAGTTATTGTTAACACAACATGCCAAACGAAAAAAGAAAACGTTTATCTTTAAAGGATAAGGTAGAAATTATCCATACGAGTGATAAATTTAAATTAAGTGTTAGAAAACTAGCAGAAAAATATAGTGTTGGAAAAACACAGGTTAGTGAAATTTTAAAAAACAAAAATGAACTTTTAAAGTCTTTTGTTGATGGCTCTAGTAATGACGAAGTTAAACGGAAATTTCCTAAAACTGAGGGCCTTGCTGTGGATCAAATTGTTTTTGAGTGGTTTTCCAAAGTAAGAAATAAAAAGGTTCCTTTGTCTGGGCCATTAATTAAGGAAAAGGCACTAGAAGCTGCAAAAGAATTAAAGTTTGACACTTTCAAAGCATCAAATGGATGGTTGGAAAAATTTTGCAATAGACACAATATCACGTTTAAGTCTGTTTGTGGTGAATCTGCACACATCAATTTACAAGAGGTTGAAAACTGGAAAATCAAATTAAATAATATCTTGGAAGATTATTCTGCAGAAGATATTTACAATACTGATGAAACGGGATTATTTTATAGAGCATTACCTACAAAAACATTTGCTCTAAAAAAATGACAACTGTGCTGGAGGAAAAGCTGCTAAAGACCGATTAACAATTTTATTTTGTACTAATATGGCTGGTGGAAAAGAAGAACCTTTAGTAATAGGTAAAGCAAAAAATCCGAGATGTTTCAAAGGAGAACATATCAATAAGTTAGCTTTGGAATGGACGTCTAGTAAAAGAGCTTGGATGAACGAAAACATAATGAGTTCATGGTTACATAAGTTTGACAAGAAAATGGAAAAACAAAAGAGAAATATACTGTTGTTTTTAGATAATGCATCTTCCCATCCTAAGAATATAGTCCTTAAAAATATTAAACTGATTTATTTACCGCCACATGTGTCAGCCAGCCTCTAGATCAGGGAATTATAAAAAATTTTAAAATTACATATCGAAGATTTTTAGTCAAAAGATTAATTATGCTTATGGAATCCGAGCCATCTCTAGAGAAAATAGAAAAAAGCATAACAGTTGCAAATGCTTTAATATGGATAGTGGCAGCTTGGAGAAAAGTTACGGCAAAAACAATAGTAAACTGTTTTTCAAAGGCTGGATTTAAAAAAGCTGGATACACAACTGACGATACCCAAGAAGAATTTGAAAATAATTTTACCGACCTATCCACTTTAATACCAACTGAAATAGATTTGGATTTCAACGGATATTCTTCTATAGATGAAGTACTAACCACTGAAGATTCCGATTTTTCCATTTCTAAATGTGTTGAGGACTTCGTGGCGAACAGTGATGAACAATCGGATATTGAAGAAATAAGTGAAGAACAACAAGTTCCTAAAATTTCCAGCCTTAGTGAAGCATGTGATAATTTAAGGGATCTAGAAAATTTTTTTTTTGTAAATAACAATGTGAATGCTTATACAAAAATATCAGAGATTTTGATTAATTGTGAACATGAATTTTTCGAAAACAAACTAATGAATATGAAGCAGACGACAATATTAGATTTTTTTAAAAGATAATTCACATCACACATGTATGCATAATTATATTTTATAATTTTTTCAAATAAATATTACAATAAGTGGCAATTTTTTATTCTTATATAGCGTGAAAATGCTTATTGCTAAAATTTTGTACAGAAAGGATAAATAAAAATGCCGATCATTTTTATTAATTTTACATTTTTGAATTTATGTAAAAAAACATTCTTGATCTCAAAAATCAAATAATTTTATATTACTAAAACGATTTAAGGAATTTTGGATAACTTAAATTTGCAAGGCATTATTCGAACTTCCTTTATATTAAAATTGTGAAACCTCTTAATAACGGACCCCTCCCAATAACGGACAAAAAAAAATTCCCCCTAGCTGTCCGCTATTAAGAGGTTTTACTGTAATGAAATATACAGGATGGTCCACCATATACGCGTCGCCATAGTCTTTAATGGAAAACGGTAAGATTGTGTAAAAAATGTTAACTGCAGGGTGCCTTAATAAAAATATATTATAGTTATATTATTTTAAACGGAATACTGCATTTTTTTATTGGAACGAAATTCCTTAATGCGGCTTGCGGTAGTAGTTAATTGGTAAGAAGCGTCACGTAACGAAAAAGCGTTATGTTCCCTTCAAGCGACCTTCCCGTTCTTTTTTTTACTCTCTAGCTCTTTCAACAATATAAATTTTTTCTTTTTAGAATTTTTTTATATATCATTTGCAATTATTTTATACACACACAGAGAGAGATTTTTTTCTCATTTTTTGTTTTTTTTTTTTAGATTTTTTCGATTTTTTCTAATTTTTCCTCATTGTTCTGTTTTTCTTTTTCTATTTCATTCTTTTGTTTTCTCATTTTACTACGGCTCGCCCGTACTTCACATTTGGTGAAGTAGGGCAAACCGTAGTATTGAAATCTGCTCCAAATGACTTAAAATGTCATGAAACGTGGAAAAATTTGATTTTCCGCTAAAAAAAAGTCTGTTTGTGTGGAAGTGTGGATGTCTGTGCGCACGATAACTCGAGAACGGTACGGCTGATCCGGAAAATTCTTTCGGCCATCGGTTTTTTGTTCAAAAAAGAAAGGCTCTAGCAGAAGATGAGCAATTTCGGTCCCGCCTACTAAGTGAAACTTCTATTCGGGATATCTCGATAAGGAAAGCAAATTTGTCGATACTGATTTCCATTAAGGTGTTGTGTAAGTCAAGACGCGTCGATTGATATCCATATCGCATCCGGATCGTTGAAAAAAAATTGAAAAAAAAATAAATAATTGGAAAAATTCCGATTTTTTCGAATTGGACTTTCTTCCGCTGACGGAAACGGGCCGTAGTCTTGAAAAATCGCACAGAGATTATTCCTTTTACTAGTTTTATTACCCCTATGCTTTTTTGCGATTTATTTAAACTTTTTTGAATTTTTTCATTATTTTTATGGTTATCTACAATTGTTTCCGGTTTTTTGGTTGTTCTTCGGTTTTATGCGATAGTTTTCGATTTTTTCTTATTTTTGGATATTTTCTTGCAATTTGGAAGATTTGGCAAGCATTTTTTTTGATATTTGATGATTTTCAATTTTTTTATTTATAAATTTGTTGATATCTGTATTGACCAGCGCGATCTTCTGATCTAATTTCACTAGATTTCGATATAATATTAATACGTCAATCAATTTAAACAAGAATGTTAACAATAATTTATCGATTTTTTATATTCACACAGTAGCAATTTCTTATCAATACAATTATTAATAATAATACCAGATAACTTATCTATTCTATATTTAAACAAAATATTTTTATTTACAATTTCCTCTTAATCCAGTGGTGCCTACCCGCCTACATAATAAACAAATAATCCCAATTTTTCTTTAATTTCGTTATATTTTTCTTACTATCCCTTTTAACCCTTTACTTGCGTTCTGAATTCCCTAGGGATAAAAAGTATTGAAAAATACATTAAAACATTTTGGCATTAGTAGATTTTTGAGTCAGTTTAAATAAAACATCAATAAACGTGATTATAATAATTTAAAAAAGACTTTTATTTTGAATGCAACGGGGTACTAAAATTTTTTGAAAAAGGTCAATTCTATACGAAGCCAATCCAAACAGCTAAAAAAAAAAGACTCATGTACGGGGTCTGATAAATTTACTAGTTAATACCATATAAAACCTCCCATATAAAATTGATGGTCCCCTAGAGTTAATTTTACTTAAGACCTGTTTAAGAAGACTTTTTAAAAATTTTATTTTACACAAAGCTGAATTAAAACTGAACAAATTTCTAAACAACTAATTATTATTTTTTTTTAAACTGTTTATTCAGCAAATGCTGATTAAGCGAAAATGGCTATTCTCTCAATATAACTAGTTACAGACATTGTATGTAACCTATAGCTGTTTATTTAGGTTTGATTTTATTGGTGTTCTGAGAGTCGGACGAAGAAAAGGTATCTATCTAGCTCTAGCCTCATGTTCTACTAACTGTATGCGCAAAATGAGCTGTGTGAAACTCTGTCTGAAAACAATGTCGGTCATTGTTGATGGTACACCCTGAATATTGGGTATTGTCTTCTGTTACATATCTGAACACTCCCTTATATGTCAAATGTCATGTCATAGAATATAGGGCATGTGTCACAACGAAATGACCCGACGATAACTTGTAATCTTAATGAATAAACATCACCTAAGTTACATACTGCATCTTTCTCCACGACTGTTTAATAATAAGTTAATTCTGACTACATTTTTTGTGGAAGAATGATATACATTCTTCCACTAGTTGAAGAATAAATTTAAGAATCCACGGTAATTAGCCAATCACATCCTTTGATTTCTAGAATTTACATTAATATCAACACAAATCACATTGCTTTGAAAATAACTAACCAATCGCATCTTATCAACATCCTAATAAGTCACCATTTTATTTGAAACGTCAAATGCACAAACGTCAAAGTTTAATATTTTAAGTGTCAATTAAAGATTTGTGATAGAAACTATGATTTTAGGTATGTAATTTCATGTATAGTCGTGGAGAAAGTATAGTCTTCGACTCGCATAGAATTATGGCTATTATTCACTCGAATTATTCCGACACTCGCTGCTGCTCGTGTCGGAATTTTAATTCTCGTGAATAATAGCCTTCATTCGATGCTTGTTGAAGAATATACTATTCTCCACGACCATTACTGAATGTATGAATTCTGAAATCATTTTTAATAATAGAATGTAAACATTCACACTCTAGAGTCTGAATATTTATTCTATAATACTTGCCTCTTATGCATTTTGCATGTATTTTCATTCTTTATCAAGGTAAAGAATGGATTTTCTGTAATCGAAATAAACAATATGGATTGCCCTGGATTTCAAAAGTGTCACTGTCAGATATAAAATGGCGACGGTAATAATTATTTTCAAACAAGTTTTAATTTAAACAAAATAATGAGTGAAAAATCAAGTGAAGTAGATATAGAATTTAATAATATCTGAAATTGTAAATTATGAAAAAACACCAATGCACCAGATTTTAATTTCGGTAAGCGTACCACAGCACTATAAATATTAATACAATGTAATACAAATATGTCAACAAAAAACTTGTGTTCAGATTTAATTTAATTTTGATTTATACTTTTTGATCGTGGAGAAAATATAGTCTGTTACTCGGTCAGAATGAAAAAATTCGACACTCGTGGTTCCTCACACTCGCATTCGCTCGCGTTCGGAATTTTCCACTCGTTTCGAATTTTTCATTCTAACCTTGTTACAGAATCTACTATTATTAAACTATAAAACATAACATGGTGACAGAAGTTGGATCAAGTGAAGATTAGTATTTTGGCAAAAGGCTCACGTTACCGAAGAAAACAGAACAAGTTTGGGTTTGAGGTTAGACATGTCGTTTAAGCAACCCAACGAATTTATACCAGGAGAAAATCCCGCCCAATCGTGGGAAAAGTGGAAACAATCCTTTGAGTTATTTATGGAAGCCGAGGCCCTAAATTAAAAACCAATCGGGCGACAACGTTCAACACTCCTCTATGTAATAGGACCAATAGGACTGGATTTGCTTTTTTCTGAGAAACAGCAACCAAACCAATCTATTGATGAATTTGTGACAAAACTAAAAACTCTGACCAAAGATTGTGAGTTTGGAGCACTGATGGATGATCTAATCACACATTGCATAATAGTTGGTGTACATGATGAAAAGCTTAGGAGCAAATTATTAGAAGTGCCAAATATATTGTTAAGTAAAGCCATAGACTTGTGCAGAGCTGAAGAAACAAGAAATAAACAATTAAGATGTATGCAAGGGGAAAGCACCACAACAGAAATACACCAAATTACAAAGAAAACACCTGCAAAAAAGACCTCAAGAGAGTATGCTTTAAGAAAATGTTACCGATGTCTAAAAAAACACAAAATAAGAGAATGTCCTGCTTGGGGAAAGACCTGTACCAAATGTAAAAAAGATGAACCACTTTGCTAGCAAGTCTCGTGAAATAAATGAAGTTCAAGAAGACAGTATATATGAAGAAGAAGAAGAAGAAGAAGATTTCCTAGTAAGCCAAATAACAGAATGTAAAATTGAAAGCGTGCGGACACAAAAACAAAATAACTGGTTTGAAACAGTAACTACAAAGAACAATAAAGTGAAACTTAAAATGGACAGTGGCTCCCAAGTTAACATTATACCATTTGAAGTATTTAATAGACTCAGCCAGAAACCAAGAATAGTAAGAACAAATAGAACCTTAACCAGTTACAGCAACCATCAAATACCAATCAGAGGCATTGTCATGTTACCCACAAAACTATATGAAAAAGAGATACTGCTAGAATACTTCATAACTGTTGGGAAAAGCACACCTCTGTTATCCTTAAAAAGCATACAAGACTTCGGCTTGATCACTAGGAAAATTGATGAAGTTAAGGAAGAAAAAGCTGAAAACATTCTGGATGAATATAAAGATGTTTTTCAAGGCCTCGGTAGATTAGATTACACTTACAAAATCAGGCTGCAAAAAAATGCTGTACCAGTAATAAATGCAGCAAGGAAGATCCCCATAGCATTAACAGAAAAGGTAAAAAAAGAAATAAACAGAATGGTCCAAGTGGGTATTTTGAAACAGATCGATGAGCCTAGAGATTGGGTCCATCCCATAGTAATTGCAGAAAAACCTAATGGAGCAATCCGCATATGTATGGATCCCAGAAGTCTTAACAAGTACATTAGACGAGAACATTACCAGCTCCCAGTATCTGAAGATATTTTGTCAGGAGCTGTGTAAGTCCAAAGTCTTCTCAGTGTTAGATGCGTCAAGTGCATTTCTTCAAATACCATTAGACCCGGAGATTACAAAATTGTGTACCTTCTCGACACCTTATGGCCGCTACTCATATCAACGACTTCCATGTGGCATAACTAGCAGTCCAGAGGTTTGGCAAAAGACAATTAACCAAATATTAGAAGGAATTGAGGGTCTACACATATACTTGGATGACATTCTTATAACTGCCCCAGATAATGAAGTACATAATAGAAGACTGAGACTAGTGCTAGAAAGAGCAAGAAAACATAACCTAAAACTGAACAAAGAAAAAACACAGCTTGCAGTAAGTAAAATCACATTTCTCGGCCATGAAATTAGTCCTAGGGGTTTGTCAATTACTAGAGCAAAAACGACAGCAGTGAATAGTATGAAACCACCAATGTCGGTGAACTGCAACGCTTCCTGGGAACTATTAAATACCTTGGCAAATTTATCGAAAATGTTTCTGAGTAAACCACAGTTTTGAGACAACTACTAAAGAAGGACTCCGTATTTATAGGGGACGCCAATCATCAAAAAAGTTTTAATAACTTAAAAAGCTGTGTTACCTCTGCTCCAACATTGGCATTGTTCAACCCAAATAAACATATAACCTTATCAGTAGATGCATCACAAAATGGACTAGGGAGCATATTGATCCAAGAGGGGTTGACCAGTAGCATATGCTTCAGTTTCTTTAACGGCCACACAATCAAGGTATAGACAAATCGAGAAAGAACTGTTGGCCATAGTTACAGCTTGCGAACATTTTAAATACTATGTATATTCGCAAGACTTCACTATAGAAACTGACCACAAATCGATTTTGGGACTTCTTAAAAAACCTATAAACACATTAACTCCCAGACTGCAATCCCTAGCATTGAAGCTGTTAAAATACAGCCCAAAAATTATATTTGTTCCAGGCAAATATTTGTACATAACTGACATGCTAAGTCGAAGTCCTCAAGAAGCCAAAGTAAATACTGACTACATGGAAAATTTGAAAATATATTCAGTCATGACAGCCACACCAGAAAAAGTAAGAAGTTTAGCACTAGAAACAACTCAAGATGAAGCATTAACCGTGGTGAAACAATATATAGAAAATGGTTGGCCCGAGCATAAAAATTCATGTATTTCTGTAGCTAAACCATATTGGGACTTTAAAAATGAAATAGCAATGCAAGATGGACTATTATACAAAGGTAACAGATTTATAGTTCCTCTAAATTTAAGAAATTTCTTAATTGATGCGGTACACAAAGTACATCAAGTTATCAATTCCTGCATCGCCAAAGCACGTAGGGCTTATTATTGGCCAAATATGTATTCAGACATAAGTAGAAAAATTGAAAAATGCCCTACCTGTATAAAATACTCTAAGTCAAACATCCCTTCAAAAATGATACCACATGAAGTAGAAAAACTCCCATGGTCCAAAGTAGCCGGAGATTTTGCCCAAATAAACAACAAGGATTATTTTATAACTGTGGACTATCACTCGGAATTTGTTACTATAAATGAGCTAAAATCAAAAACAGCTACACATATAATAAACATATTAAAAAGCATATTTGCACATCATGGAATCATACATACATTTATGAGCGACAATGGGCCTCCATTCTCATCAGAAGAGTTTAAAATGTTTTTGGAAATATTGAAAATCAAACACACATCACCGGCAGTCCACATTACCCACGTTCAAACGGACTTGTTGAACGAACAGTACAAACCATTAAAGGCATGCTGCAGAAATGTAAGAATACCGAGATAGAGCTCTTTGAAATCGTTTTGGAACACAATTCAACCACTAAGCAAGGAAAAAGTTCACCTGCCGAAAATTTAATGGGTTGACAAATTAATACAACGTTACAAGTGCCAGAGGAAGCCCTGATACCAAAATTTGATACTTAAAATAACCTAGAAAGACTCTTTAAAAAGCAAGACTCAATGACAAAAAACGCACCTTCCAAAACCCTGACATCACTGCACCCAGGACAGGATATTATCATCCAATAAAAAACCCGACAGTGGACCCCAGGTAAAGTCGTTTTAACAGCAGAACAACCGGAGTCATATATTGTTGAATCCAACTCGGGAGCTACTTACAGAAGAAATAGGATACATTTGAGAACAGCACCACACCCCTTTAAAGAAGAGGTAAGAAGTGAAAAAAGAACCACAACACAGGATAGCAACGACCAACAGATAAGAACATGCATAATACCAGTGAAGACACCTGTGCCTAGAAAAGAAATAATCGAAAGACCAACCCGTGAGAGAAAATTACAAACACATTTTAAAGACTTACTGTCAGTAGATAGAACGTCCTTTAACTTTAACGGTTCTGTAACTAACGACAATGACGTTTAGATTGTGACAATTGTACAAGAAATCAACTTGTTAAATTTTATTCTAAACGTCATCGCCTTTAGTTATTGAATCTTTAAAGTTAAAGGACGTTTTATCTACTGACAGTTTAGTTTATAAATTATCGAGTTAAACTTCATTCATTTATTATTGTTTAAAAGGGGGAACATGTTACATGTCTGAACACTCCCTTATATGTCAAATGTCATGTCATAGAATATAGGGCATGTGTCACAACAAACTGACCCGACGATAACTTAATCTTAATGAATAAACATCACCTAAGTTACATACTGCATCTTTATTAAACTATAAAACATAACATCTTCCTTTTAAAGTTAACCGTTGAGTTTCTTGAAAATAGCAGGTTGGCTTTTTTAGTTGCAATAATGCCATCGGTTCTTATGAGCGATGGAATAATGGATTTAATAAAATTCTGACTGACTGCCTTAGTTACCAACATACCAGGATCTTAAACAGTTGGGTGTGGCAAGAAGTTTTCTTCTAATTCTCTGGTTATATTCTTACTTGATTTCGTCAATTGTTTGTTTACATTGATTTCGAGCTGTGACAAAATTGGTACGATTTTGGACGATGGGATTATTACGCTATTGGCGGTAGGCAAGGTTTTTGGAACCGATACACAGCGTGTCTAAATTGGAATTTGAGGGATTTAGGAATATTTCTTTCCAACCAAACTATGACTAAAAGTTCGGAAATTTTGTTTAATATCCTCGAAGTAAGCTGAGTTATGTTATATTATTGAATCCAATTATCTGATGTATGTATATATTAACATTAAGCATACAATACATCTGTGTTTTTATCTCTCTACAACTTAACATCTACTAAAACAAAAACTAACTACTATATCCATCAGAGTGGAAACGACATCTACCTAATAAGTTCACAAGCTTATCAGTGTTCTGTAAACAATATTAACTTGTGAACCCTCAAAATAAATGTCACCCAGTGGTATGAGAAAAGATTAATATTAACAAGTTATCGTGCCGAACTTTGGACGGATAAAGCACATCGTATTAAATCCTCTAACATTGTAAAAGTCAGTTTGAAAGTAACCATTTCTAAGTGCATTTTGGTAACTGAAGGAACCACTCGATTTCTTCTTTGAATGTTGTTTGGTGGTTCTGGCTGGATATTGGAAAGAGTGGCCAGTAAATTATCCCGGCATGATAAAGCCCCCGGATCAGCCTCTACCTGGAGATCCGAATGAGGGTTAATTTATCAGTCGAATATTTTATCCCTGGACGCTCCATCATGCACATTGTGTCCCCATCCTTAAAACTGGGAACAGCGGCACAGCGACGAAAAGTATTTCAAATGAGAAACAAACCTAACCTGAGTTATATTGTTAAAATTCCTCTCATTAACTATGTATAATCTAGTCCTTAATAGCACCTATTTAGATAATTAGAACATATAAGTAGAGGGTCCTGACCCAATTTAGGGATCATTCAGTTTGTTTAAGTCATAGTATAAACATCGTTGTAAAACTAGTGTAAGATATAAGTAAATAAAATCTTTTTAAAAAAGCATTTGTTATAACGAAACTCTTAAGTCCTGTCATATTAGACGATACCGTATGGGATATGGCATCTACCATCTACATACAATTAAAGCTTCTGGTCCTGATGAAGTACCCATCATCATTCTGAAAAATTATGTCAAAGAGCTGACAATTGTCTTTTGTATCATGTCCCATAAAAAATGAATATTTCGTTCCCGCTGGAAACGCGCTCGAGGACGGCCAATACCGAAAAATGGTCAAAAAATACATTGCCAACTATCGGGCAGTTCCACTGCTTTTAGTAATATCAAAAGTTATGGAGAAAACTCTTAACTAACACATTTTACAATACTTGAAAGGCTTTAACTCCCTTACTGACCTCACCTATGTACCTTTGGAACAGCACAAGAGTCCCGTGCAGTTGCGCTATA
Source organism: Neocrepidodera transversa (assembly GCA_963243735.1). Classification (NCBI taxonomy): domain Eukaryota; kingdom Metazoa; phylum Arthropoda; class Insecta; order Coleoptera; family Chrysomelidae; genus Neocrepidodera; species Neocrepidodera transversa. The sequence goes on along the minus strand of OY725342.1, from coordinate 24,194,422 downwards.
CATCTCTAAAGCATTTGTCTGTATTTGGCATGATGGATTTAGCATACCGATGCATATCTTCGCAGACAACAAGATTTTTTTCATTTTAATAAAAACCTGAAAGAAATTTTTGCTTGGGGTGACGTTTAACCAATTAAAATTTAACGCTAAGAATATTCAGACAACCACTATTTCTAAAAAGTTTAGGTTAGGAACTCGATAGATTTATGTCAAGACACTCGTTTTCATTGGCTTCATCACTTAATTTGCTTGGTATCAATTTGAGAGGAAATATGTCAGGGTATTATTACGTTACGGTTACAAGCATGGCGAAAAAACCTTCCCAAAAACTTCCAACACTGTTTCGCATCAGAAAGTTTTACTCACCGCAACAGCATTTTTTTACAAAGCTCAAATTCGACCAGCATTGGAAGACTGCTTACACATTTGGAGCTCTGCTGCTAACTATCTATGAGAGAGTAATTCGTCTTATTAGAGACCCAGAACTGACCATTAATCTTTGAAAGGTGTGCGACCTGATTATTTTTTACAACTACTTTCCTATTGTGCGTGTGCTCGTAGCATAACACTTGTTATTAGTTTCCCGAGCTGCAAATAACACACAAAACATTAATATAAATTTTCTGCAAAATGATTGCATTTGTTTACCTTTTGTTGTAACTGGCCTGTGTAAAAACTAAATTGGATTTGAATTACTACCAGTGGGCCCAAATTCGCGTTTGAAATGAGGCGAACACATATGTATGTATCCTTTGTTACATGCTAGATACTCTGTACACGTTGAACAATTTTCGATGTGTCTTTTTACTTTTTCTTTATCGCAAAACCTTCTTCGATACTTGACACTAGGTTTTGGAAAATTTATAAAAAAGCACGGAACGATTTTGAACGTAACAATATTTAGTTGCATTTTTTACCGTCTACATGATACATAAAACGACTGATCCTATTTAGGGTTTAAGTTGACCCCCGGAACAATTAAAATACAAATTCAAAAATTACAAAAAAAGCATGAATGTATATTATATCTAGACTACTATTTTCCTAAATTTTCAGCAAAAACGTTGTTTTTTTTGAAAAAATCAAGAAAAAGACTTTTTCCCAAGTATAAAGCTAAAAAAGTACTTTCTCGATATCAACTATTTTTTGTGAAATAATTTATTTTACTGAAATAAACAACCACAAATTTTTTCAACATATTGAAGTTACGGTTTTGGTCCAAAAGAAAAAATATCATTTTTAAATCATTTATTTCTTTATATTTATATAAATCTTGTTGAAAGAATCAATTTACAAGTATTTAATAAAAAGTATGCGACTTAAAAAACAGTAATATTATTTCAAATGCCCAAACTAGATTTATTTGTCTGCAGAGTGGCACCTAGATGAGACACAGGAACTTTTTAAAACACTTCGGCTACATAAACAAAGATGCCACTAATGGTTAGTCAACGGACTAATCGACGTTGCCGATTCGATGTTATTACTTTATTACTTAGACCACAGAAGATTAACTAATACAGAAGCGAAGGTTCCTGTCGGCCCTTTTGATGTAGCGATGACCAAAATTTGAGTGCCAGTTGAAGTTTCTGCCGCTTAATACACTGGAAAAAATGTTTAAAATTCGTATGTCTAGATAGACGAATTTACAAATTTCGATCAGTTTTCCCAGTGTATTAAGCGGCAGAAACTTCAACTGGTACTCAAATTTCGACCACCGTTACATCAGGGACCTTCGCTTCTGTATATTATGTATATTAGTTTATCTTCTGTGCTTAGACTTTCATGAAAAATTTTAACCTCCACCTTCAAAACGTAAAAATTAATCTAAATAAGTCGAAATTTTGTGTGATACCAATTAACACTTTATTTGCACGAACTATAAATTGCGGAATGTAAATATTTAAAAAAAAAATTATAAACGCCTAAATAAATAAACAAGAACACCCCCTTACGATTGAATCCCAGAAACCAAAGGCTTGTGTGGGGAAGGGACGGCTATTATTATTATTATTTGCCGTGGCGCTCCGAGGCGTCTTACTGAGGATTGATGGCGCCATTTGGCTATAAGTGTAGGAAAACTTCACCACCATTATCGGTACAGTGAAACAGGGGGATTGAAAATCTAGGCTCCGCATCAAACATTAATGAAATTAATATTCAATGCGTTTTACCTATTCGAGCCAAGTATCCAACCTGAAATTTTTAAAGGGAAGGTCAGGAGAAAAAGTAGGGGGTTCATGAAAAGGTAAGTAATAATTAACAATGGTTTAGATGGCTACGAAATTAAATAAACTAAACGAAAGTGTGTAGAACTAGTAAGAACTAATAATTAGGAATTACCCTCAGTGGAAAAATTTGTTTTATATGTCACACTTTCATTGAGTTTATTTAATTTCATAACCATTTAACATTTAACCCATTGTTAATTTTTACTTACCTTTTCATGTAGGTACCCCCTACTTTTTCTCTTGAACCGCCCCCTTTTCCTTCCCAGTAGCAATATGGTAATTAAGGTTAAATAATTGCATTTCGGCCTGAAGATGGCTTTTTAGCCGAAACTAGTTGCCTCCTATTTTTTTTAATACATTTTATTGTGTTTCATTTATGGTTAATACTTGATCTTGAGATATTATGGATAACTTATTGGATTTATGTTACATTTTGCTAAAAGTCCTTGCTTAGAACCATTCGTGCTAAATATATTTATGTTATAGAAATGTCAAACGACTACCCTTTTGACGTTCCCAAATTCCAAACGAAGACAATGAGAGTGAAAAATGGAACTCCACTTACTCTAAAATGTCACCAAGAGCGAGCAAAATGGCAATTTAAGGTACTTTTATTATTTCTAATTTGCCGCACTAATTATACAGGGTGTTTCATATCTTCCAAACGGTTGTAGATCCAAACGGTTATAGATAATGAGATGCGGTTTTCACAGTTCGGTTTAAAATTACTTTAAGTTTTGTTGTGACATATTATTAAATGGCCTACTTCCGGTTTACCTGCTTTAAAAGTGGCGTGTTTTCGATATTCCAGTTAAAGTTCTGAAACTTCGCTTTCTGTGTACCGTATTTAAACTTTAAGGTACCATTACAAAGTAAAAATATGTATCTTTTAGAATACTATAATATACATAGTGAACCATTTAAAAAATAACATCTATTGTCTTCTGAAAACACGTCACTTTTATATCGTGTAAACCGGAAGTAGGTCACTTATATCAATATGTCACAACAAAACTTAAAGTAATTTTAAACTGAACTATGAAAACCGCATATCATTCACTTGAACCGTTTGCGGAAGATATAAGCTTTTAAAAACAATCAGAATATAATGAAACACCCTGTATAATTTAGACAGTTGGTGGTAATGGTAATTAATTTTGATAGCAAAATCAAGTTATTTTGGATCACAGAGATAGGATATGGTTAGAGAGAGCATGAAAGAAACAGATTTAATGTACCTATTAGAGTTTCAGCACCTCACCCGCTAACGCTAACGTTAACGCTAAATTTGGTTAACGTATAGAATAACGGAATGTAAAAAATAGAATTTTAGCAAAGCAATTGCGTTTTTCTGCATTTCAGGTTATGTCATTTTTACGTGAGCAGTCTGCTCGAAATGAAGATTACCGTTAGTGGGTGAGGTGCTAAAACTCAATATTCATTGTAAAAACATGTCGACTCAAAAATCACCTATGTTTGTTTGTTTTGACTCATAAAAATGCATTAGCGTCGTTGGTTCAGTAAGAATTCGAAATTAAAATGTAAAAACCATATTTTAATTTTTGTTCATCATTTTTTTTACTTAATTATCCAACAGTTCGTTGATATGTACTTAACAAATGCGAATAAATTATATATGAGTCCTTATGTAAACATTTAGGGTTGATGTTGAATACAACTTCTCTCTCTAATGCTACATCTACCCTACCATTTCTCTGTTTTGGATTTTTGAATGTAAATTAAAAGAAAATTTCAAATAATTAGTTTATTTCTTAATTTCAATGTATTTTTTAGTTCTTAGTTCCTCGTCCAAACGTATGTTCTTCACGCACGTGTTTATAAGTGGTGATATATTTGCGATTTGTTTATTATACTAACCACAGTGTTTTGTAAATATAAACATAATTTATTGTATATTTTAAAATTATACAAAAGTGTTAGTAAAAGCAGATGTTCGGAAATTATGTGCTACTTATACAGCTTGATATCTCAAATCAAATGAAATTATTTCCTGTATAAAGGTTGTTTCAAAATATTCAAAAAAACGATAATATAATAGAAAATAATAAAACTTAACGCGCTACATGTAGTGTGTAAAGTTCATATTTCACTATATGTAGTATATTTATTGTTTAACTTAGTCGGTTATTACTTAATTAAAATCCTTTATAATATTTTGATAAATAAAACAACCCAGTAAACCAAATCCAGTCGCCTGCCGGCAGCACATACGGTGCTCGAGGGCTAAATAGCCATGGTTTGGGCCGCCCGTGGGCCATTTATGGCTCGTCGATCCTTATTTACTCGACAACCTACTGGCAAACCGAATATGGGACATATTATTTCGGGTCGAATATGTTTTTAATAATATATATCTGTTAATATTATTTTTCTAGTACTATATAATTATAATTAGTGTTTTCTAATACATTTATTATAAATTGGTATTTTTTTGTAGCCTTGTGATTCGAATTTTTATGGAATTGTTTGTAATGAAAATCGACATTGGAGGAAACTGGAAAATGAGACTAGAGGAAGGATACACATTAAAGCTGCAAGTCAGGAACATAATGGAGTATATAAATGTTCCAAAAATGATATACCTATTATGAATTTTGTTTTAGATGTTTATGGTGAGTAATAAATAATTTTTTTTTATTTTTAAAACTAAAATTGATTTTTTCCTAGATCCGAGTTACACCGGTTCCCCACCTACTGTCCACCCTCTGCAAACCACCAACATCACTGGTTCTATTAACATCGAATTCACGATACAGTGCAAAGTGACCAGCGAAGTCCCACCAACCATTATCTGGTTTAAGAGCTGTTACGGAAACAAATGCGACTTCCCGTACCACCAGACATGCTATTGCCACATCAACACCTCAACCTCCATTTCGAGTTACGCCACTGGTAGCACATATTTTAGCAAATATTTGATTTTCGACGCCAGGGACGTAGACAGCGGGATTTACGTGTGTTTGGCCGTGAATCAGTTCGGTCGAGGGGATCGGAATGTTACGATTACAGTGCCGGGGAAGAGTGGGGATAATAATTTGTATTCGTTATTGTTTTGGGTACCTTTGTTAGTGCCGTTAATGGTTTGCGCATGCGCCGTTTTCATTGGGAAGAAAAAATCTGTTATTGTTGTGGAGCAGAGGAAACAGTTGATTGTGACTCCGGGAGGACAGGCCAATGAGGTTGTTTAAGACATAATTATTTTCAATTAATGATGTGTAGATTTTAGTCCGAGAACGAGCAGTCTCTAAGATGCACTTCCTATAACACTCGCGAACAACCACCTAAAAAAATATATTCTTATGTAAATCGACCTGGCGGATCCGATTTTGGAGTTCGCCAGACAATTTGGAATTGCCAAATTGGTCAAAATCGACAATTTCCAAAAAATCTCATATTTTAGGGAATTTTTAAATTTTTTTATTATCATCCTATATCTCTCTTAGTTTAAGTCCGATTGAATTGAAATTTTTAGGAGAACCAACTTAGACCTTTGTTATCACGACTTACATGACAGAAATGCTACGTGTCACAAGTAATTTATTTTTAAAATGTTGGTGACAAGAAATTTGGTAAAAATGCAGCAACAAATACTCGATCGAGAAAACTTTTTTGTTTTTAAAGATAAATGTATATAGTAAGCGACAAAGTTGTAGCCAAAGAATCAAAGAAACTTTTTTATTTTGGTGATTTTTTTTGATAACTTACTTACTTTTCTAGAAAACTGTGCTGCAATATATAGGACCGCCGCGTCGCGGCCAATGATAAAAAGTTAGGTTGGTCCGACGTAAGGGAATCAAATAATGGGTAGTTGTGAATATTGCTTTATGTAACGTTTAGTTATATTTTAATAAATGGACGGGAATAGTTATCGTCTGTGTGGTTTTTGATGCTTATTATTATTGAAAATTGATGAGTTTCAGCTCTAATAATAATAATTATTGCTTTATAGATAATAAGTGCATATTAAAGTAACGAAGTCTTTTTTCCAGTCATATTAAACTAGATTAATATTTAATTAGAACAAAAAACACATTTGAAGACATTTTTTTCTCCAGTAGTTTTGTGCGCGTTTTTAACTTTTGACTATGACTTCCCAGTTAAACCTCTAGAGTTTAACTTTTTAAAATACATGTTTTGTCAACAAAATAATGAATAAACTGTACTTACAGAATGTTACAGAAGAAGCACTGGACTATGTATTTAAGCAGTTTCCATAAAGTCGGATGATAAAAATATTATAAAATGGATTTATTTTTGTCAAAATGTCATGTCTATTATGCAATATGCAGAAGAAATTACTCCCGAAAGGCTTATAAACAAAAGGCAGAAAGCACAGATGTGGCTAATACTGGTGAAAAAAGAAGTAAGACCGTTGAAAGCCCAAAATGTTGTATAATTTGCAATAAAATTACAGATACTAAATGGTCTTGAAAATTAACAACATTTAATATGCAAAATAAAATTTGGACGAAAGCCAAGGAAACAAATGAACTTTAATATTAAATGAAATTTTTCTAAAAGTGTTGACAAGGGTGGAATATGCATTGGTTATAAGCAATGCATATTCCAAACTTGTCAACACTTTTAGAAAAATTGATTCTAAAGAAAAACACCATGATTCAAGCAGCAAAACATTTGATTTAAAAATGCATGTTGACAAATTAGAAATTAAGAGAATTATAAAACAAAAAGTTAATCTCTTCCAACAGGATAGCAAAGAATTTGTGAATATTTGTTCTGGTTATACAAAGGTAATTACCTATATGAAAGCGAAGCAAAAATGTTGAGAAATTTGCATTTTACGAGAGAGTTGGATGAAGACACGAAAATTATGGTTGATTTCAAAATTATAATTGCAGCACCTTTAATGATTTATTTTTAAAATATTTTAAATTTGATATTAAATTTAAAACCTAAAAATTTACATTTTATTGTGCGTGCGTCGGAGATTGTTTTATGATTTTGAAAACAGCTTAAATCCACCTATTAATTATGGAGTTCAAGATGATTTTAAAGTCCCGAATTGGAAAAAATTTATTGCAAACCCTAACAATAAGAAAAAGCTGTTTTCATATTTTGTCAAGAAATTCCTAAATGACCATCACACCTTACCAGAAGGTGTAAATGTATTATTAGCTGGCATGTCAAAAGAAAACAGCAAAACAATTATATGCTTCAAATTTGATACTAATGCGTGGCCACAGAATTAGAATTTACAGAAAATGAGGAATCTGATACTAGAATGCTATTATTGACCATTTTAAAAACCAGTATAAATGATTTTTTATCTATGCTGCAGATACAGATATTTTTGTATTATCAATGTACTACTCTTATTCAATTCAATCACTAGCCAATATCTATCAGAACAATGCTAATAACTTGGGTGGAATTTTATTAGCAGTATATTGCTTAAGTGGGTGCGATTCGGTGAGTTTCTCATTCCAAAAGCGCAAAAGAAAAGCTCTAAAAATTGCTATTTTTAATGAAGCACGTTTATACCTGACTTATTTTGTATCTTCAAGTATGAATGGGTACCAAGTATCGGAAACTCTATGGACAAGTTTTAGAGCATTTTTTAAACATTTGTACGGCCCGCCAAATTTTATGAGAAATATGGACGAATTATGAGCGTATATATTCCCAAATTGTAAAACTGACATTAGGTGGGTAACACTAATTTCGATGTTTGTCCATGTTCTATAGATATATTAAATTTGAAACTTCTTGATCACGGAAGTACAGTCTTCATTATAATCGTTGGAATTTCATTTTAGAGATTTGTCTCCAACAGAAGATGCATTTTCATTGCATGTGAAAAGGGCGTTTTTACAATAAACGATCCATAAGAGCGCTAGTAAAATTCATCAACAAGATCCAAAACCTACAGATTGCGGCTATTACATCGAAAGCAATGTTCTTGTACCAAAGATGACACTAAAAGAAGCAAAGCCAAGCTTTTTAGAAATTACAGCCAACTGCAAGTGCAAGTTTTTACTTGTACAAATGAATGGGTACCAAGTATCGGAAACTCTATGTAAAGCGAATGTGCCTTGCAACATTTGTTGTTCGTGCCAAGGGAAATGTGGAACTCAGTAGTATTAGATAAGAACCTTATAAATCCCTTTTTACAAATGTGTTAACTATCTCTTAGATATTGTTGCTTCTATACTAGTAGAAGTTAAAAAATGTGAAAATGAAATGAGTATGTCTAAATTGCCTATATCAAATTTTAAATCTTTATTATATATATTTTTCTCCTTTTTGAAAATTAAAATTTAATGAAATTCGAAATAAACTCACGAATCGTAAATTGGTTTTAATTAATACAATACAAATGCTGGCGTTCTCAAGCTATAGATTGTCCAACAACTAAAACGACACCTCCAGCGTCCCCACTTCTCTAATTTTCCCTTTGTTGGTTCGTTCCCCACTTCTCAAATTTTTAACCAAGCGGTCGGTTTAGTAGTTGGATAAAGTTTACGTATGGCGATACCTTGTAAAGTACGGACCGAGCGCGACCGGCATAGTTTTTTCTATATTGTCACATTGTGACACCGTTATATTAAAAATCAAGCTAGTTATCAAAAAAATCACCGAAGTAAAAAAGTTTCTTTAATTCTTTGGCTACAACTTTGTCGCTTACTATATACATCTATCTTTAAAAACAAAAAAGTTTTCTCGATCGAGTATTTGTTGCTGCATTTTTACCAAATTTCTTGTCACCAACATTTTAAAAATAAATAACTTGTGACACGTAATTTTTTTGCATTTCTGTCATGTAAGTCGTGATAACAAAGGTCTAAATTGGTTCTCTTAAAAATTTCAATTCAATCGGACTTAAACTAAGAGAGATATAGGATGATAATTAAAAATTCCCTAAAATATGAGATTTTTTGGAAATTGTCGATTTTGTCCAATTTGGCAATTCCAAATTGTCTGGCGAACTCCAAAATCGGATCCGCCAGGTCGATTTACATAAGAATAAATTTTTTTTTGGTGGTCGCGAGTGTTATAGAGGGTCCTTAAAATGCATCTTAGAGATCCCTCGTTCTACTATTTGGGTATTTAATAGGAAATATAACTGATAAAAATTCCTTACAGAAATGAATTATAGGATTAGATTTGTCATATCGTTTTTAATCTTTGTCCTACTAGGTTTTCCATATTTTTAAGAACATTTTCCAAGTGTTTTACAGATTTTACTACATTTTCAGTGGTTGTTCTATTGCTTTTACAATGTTTTACTAGATCACCTTTTTGGGTTTTACTATATCTTCGGATGGTTAATACCCATTTCTTTTATATTTTTCTGATTTCCTTTCAAGCGTTCCTGGAGATTCAATCTGTTTCTTTCTGGATTTTCTTAGTTTTTCCGAGTTTAATTCCCTTTTTTTATTTAATCTTGTTTTTAGTGTTTTCCTTTATTTTTACTTTGTGTGACGATTGATCCCAGTTTTAGTTTTATGCATTTTTCCACGTCTTTCCGGGTTCTATCTGGGTTTTGTGCACGTTAGTTTTATAATAGATTTTAACCATTTTTCAAACTTAGTCTGAATTATATCCATGTTTTACGAAGACCAAAATGTCTTAGTATTACTTTCGTGATGGCGAAAAAAATTTCTTGCCCCCACATTTTTTCAGTTTTATTGATGTTGCTGACCTCACAGTCCGAAAATGCAAAAAAAAACCTGTCCGAACGTCTGTCTGGATGTAAACACTATAGATTAGATTAGAAAAGAAGGGACTGTGGATACTAATACCTCATACACTGTGATTTTTTCAGATGTATTATGGTTGTCCTCTCGATTAGAGAACCTTATCTAGATTTGTCATAGTTATTAGACTCCATAATCTAGTAAGTAGTTATGTCTAGCATTTCGCTTTAGACTTTTCTTCTCCGTATAATAGAAACCTTAGCCTACATAGCCTTTCACAGTAACAACGTATATGTACTGCAGTTTCCTCCTTTTCCTAACCATACCTGCAAATGGCTTGCTCTGACAGACATATTGTATTAATATGTTTGTTGAGCCTACAGTGCCCTGTAAGAAGGCCTATTATTCTAGTAGTTCTGTTCTAACTTAGTAGGTATACTTTTGGCGCAGGACCTATGATGAACTCTTTAGCTTGTCTCCGCTCTGGTGAGTTCTTCCACCACTCTTGAAACATATTTAGCTTCCAACGACTGATGGGTGTCCTAACTATTATCTTTGCAATGCCACAGATGGTTCCAGCCCAATTTTAGATTGTGTTGTCCCTTTTAGTGTCAGTTTATCTACTTCTTCATAGCCCCGGCGCCCCTCATGTCCCGGTATCCAGTCTATTGTTAGTCTGTTTCGACTACCAAGCTCTGTTAAGGCCTCCAAGCAGTCCCATACAAGTTTTAATTTAACTTGCATGGAGCATAATGCTTTTAATGCTGCTGCTGCTGCGTGGATGCCTAGACTCAGTGACTTTTATCTTTGTATTAGCATTGTAATACCCGCTCCAACCTTCGTTGGTTTTGGAGCCATCTGTATATAAGACCATTTCTGCGTGGATGGGATTTCTCTCTTTCCAAACGCTTCGATCTAGTATGTGTACTTTAAACAGTTTTTCAAAGCTGTATTTACGATGCATTTCGTCTGATGGCATCCCTATTACTGGTCATTTTCTAACTCTCTATATAATATTTCAGTCAGCACCATGTTAGAAGCGTCTAGATCCCAATTGCAACTCGAGTGCCCACCGCTGTTGCCATCGTTTTGTACGTTAACTTGTAAGTTTGATTATATATTATTGTGATACGAAGTGGTCCAGTGCTAGAGTGTATGCTTTACACATAAAACTTCCTGGTTCGAATCCCGAGGATTTTTTTTTTTATTTATTTTTTTTTTAATACACAGGTAGATTTAGATAGTCAAGGCTTCTTTTAATAAAATAAATATTTTTCTTTTCGCCAATGAAACACTTAAACCTGGCAACAGCGGTGGGCACTCGAGTTGCAATTGGGATCTAGACGCTAGTCACCATGTTGTCCTGTTATTAGTCTACATGTGGCTAACTTGGCTTCTACCTGTATGTGAATATGTAAAGCTGGTAGATTTAATAGGGCCTCCAATGCTGTCGTTGAAGTTATCCTCATCGCTCCTGTGATATACATGCATGCTTGCCAATGTTTTCCACTCAGCATTTGGACAGTTCCAGCCTGTTGTTTCGGCCACCATATCACCGAACCGTAGGATAATATGGGTCTTATTGCCCTAGTGTACATCCATACCATCATCTTTGATTGTAGCCTCCAATTTTTGCCACACCTCTTTATACTTATATTAAGCCATACGATAGCTTTTTGGGCCAATTTTTGAAGATGATAATTACATGTAAGCCTATGGTCAAAGATAACTCCTGGGTATTTTACCTCTTGGGCAAATGGAATTTCAACTCCGTTGAATATTAGGTTTTTAAGTCCTAACAGTTTCCTTTTCTTTGTAAAGTTGACAACTGTGGTTTTATGAGGGTTCAAATTTACACCATTTGTGAACAGTATCTAGAGCGTTTTTTGAACGTTCTGGTATGATCTTAGCGGTTCTTCCTCTGACTGCGATTGCTATATCATCAGCGTATCCTAAGCAATAAATGCCTTTAGATGTTATCCTTAGCAATAAGTCATCAACTAGAATTGCCCATAGTCATGGTGATAGGACACCTCCGTGCGGACAACCCCTTCGTGCTCCAGAATAGATATTATCCTATTTTCTATTTTGTTCTTGATCCATAGAGCGGCTGGTACTCCATGTCTTGATAAAGCATCAGTCATGGAGCTTGATGAAGCATGGTTAAAGGCTTCTTCGATGATAATCCTTATCTTCTATGTAGTTTGACAGGAGCCTATTAAGATCATTCAGCGCTAGTTCTGTTCCTGGTTGTATGCGTATTGATTGTTCTAGTGTTTTTAACAAGAAAGATGACCGACTGATTGGTCAGAAAGCTTCAGAGTGTCATATAAACACTATAACTCTCAATCGAAAGATCCGATCGAATTCCGGTTTTACTTTTTACTACTTAGTTTTCTAAAGGGAAAACCCCTATTGAAATTGAGCAGGATCTACCCGTCATACAAATTAGGTATTTTGCATAAGACAAACTTTTTTTCAAATTCAAGTTTTTAGAACATTTTCTACGTCACATAATGTATAATACATGTATGTGAGAAGTTTGGCCAGGATCGCACTAGGCATTCCGGTACCCGATAGACCGAAGTCCCCCGTTTGAGCGTGCCTAAGAATTCCTATTGATTATTCACTGCTTCTAAATTTTTATTTATTCCACTTTTTTAAGTTTCACTGAGTTTTATCAATTTTGTCCATGATTTTTTTGTTTTTTATGTTCTCTTTTGGCATATTTTTTGTTTATTTTATTTTTTTACTTTCCCGAGCCACCATCGAAGAAGGGAAAGTATTGTGAACGAGCTAAAAAGTTTTCGAGATAAAGATGGAAATATCTATTTAGAGGTCTCCTGAGATGATTAAGAACGTTTCCAGATGGAAGTCTGTCTGTCTGTGTGTATTCTTCCACTATAGAAGCCACACGCTTAATCCGATTAAGCTAAAATTTGGGATATAGGTTTCGGTTATCCATGGGAAAAACCCATTAGTTTTTGTCCGACATCTGTCAAACGGAAATGAACTGTCAAAAAATGACAGAAGCAATATGTCACGGAATTTGACTTGCAATATGTCATTTGAAAGCCCTTGAAAAACTCTATTCAGAACAGTCAAAATTATTTTTCCAACTGTCACCTGTCAAAAATAAAAACCTGTCAAAGTTTGAAACTTAACATTAAATATCTGAAAGTGTTCGACTCTGGATAGTCGACAAAGTTTTGGGGCGACACAACCGATTTTTTAATTTTTTTATATTTGTCAGGAAATTTTCGTTTTAATTACTCTAGTTCTTGTTTGAATATTATCCGTTGATTCTACTCCCAAGTTTTTCTTAGACTTACTTTTTTTAATTTGTGAAGATTTATCTCAGTTTTATGCAAGTTTTACTGAATTGTATCCATTTTTTCTAGATTTTATCCACATGTTCCTATGCCTTATCAATTACTTAGTTTTTTTAGTTTAACTAATGTTTTCTATTTTTTTACTTTTTCCGGTTACATCTACCTTTTCCTTTAGATTTTCTATTGTTTCTAAATTCTTCTTTGTATCTCAGGTTTTTTTCAGTTTTTAGTGGATTTTAACCATGTTTCCGAGTTAACAAGGGCGGCAACATGTTTCTGCCAAACGATGGCCATCATCAGGCCTCTAATACAAATATAACGAGTTAAAATTCCAAAAAAAAATCTCTTATATGACTACTTACAAAATGGAAGTCTCTTAAGCACAACAAATACTGAACTGTTACAAAATAGTATGAAAATTGATGAAATACATTAAAGTTACGATGATAACGATAAAAAACAATGAAAATTTTGAAAAAGAAACTATTACGAAGTTTCACACAACAGCGCTACAAACTTCATTACTATACAAATACATCAAAGTGCATCCTACGATGCACTATTAAAGAAAATTAGATTTTAAAAAATTAACTATGTAGTAAAATTGTTCTGACAAATTAAATTATTTTAAATATGGCTTTTATTTGCTTTCCGTAAACTGTAAGTTACTTTTATCTTTTATAGTTTCCAATTTAACATCACAAAAAAAATTAACATTAGAATGTCGCCCGAAAAAATGTTTTATATTTCGATCGACTGAACCGTATAAATTTTTTAATTGAATTGATCTGTGATACGTTTTATTTAATAAATTAATTAAAATAATGTATAAAATATTGTTTTACTTGCTTTTTGACCCCTCCAAAAAAATATAAAAAAAATATATAAAAACTTAATATTCTTTTAATTGTTACCCAAAAAATAAATAAATAGTTTAAGTAAAAATAAATATTGCTTTTTGATACAACCAAAAACTTTAAAACATAAATATTTACTCCGGGGGGGGGGGGGGGGAGGGCAAATAACAAAGTTGCTCTATAATTTTAAAAATATAGTGTAATTTTATTTTAATAATATTGCATTAATGATCTGCAAAAGCGATTGTATTTTATTAAAATCACCAACGTAGTTATTTAATTTTCGAAACTAAATTGCCTCCTAAATTAGTTCGAAGAATGCAAAAATGGTACATTGGTTGTACAATATGGTAGTGCTGCCCATGGTAACATATGCATCTCTGTTTATGTACTCCCAAATTTTAAACTTAGTTTTTAACCTTTGTGTTTAACTAATAATTTATAGGAAATTACCACAGGACACTTTTCCTACATGACAAATTTATAAACAAACCATTTGCTTATTGTTAAAATCTGTATCTGTAACAGATTGCAAAATAAAGTGGGAAAAAAAGAAAACGTACAGTGTTTTAAAAAGTGTAATTTTGATTAGTGGTGAGGATAGTCTTCAACATTGTAATTTGTCATTTGAAAGCCCTTAAAAATCTCTGTTCAGAACGACAAAATTATTTTTTCAACTGTCACCTGTTAAAAATAAAAATGTCAAAGTTTGAAACTAAAAAAGTATTCGTCTCTGGATATTCATCGGGAAAGTTTTGGGGCGACACAACCGATTTTTTTACTTTGCCGACCCACTTTTCGAGGAGGGAAAGTATTGTTAACGAGCTAAAAAATGTTTTGAGATAAAGATAGAAATGCGAGAGAAAATAAATTTTAAAACACACATTAAATGATCTTAAATATGATATATTATAATATTAAGCAATAATTATGTATTTTAAAAATTTGATTTGCATAAATTTGTTTATTAAAAGGAATTCTTCCAAATATTAGATAATCTGGCAACTCTGTTATACATTCCTAACATTCCATTACTATCAGTTTTTAAGGAAAATGGGTAGCCATTGTCAGAAAATATTCTTTGAACAATTGTATTGCCCGTCAATATACGAAACTTTTTCCCTAGTTAATCGATATTGCATCTATTGCTATTTACGAGATCTCTGTATGCGCAAATTAAATCCGGTTCACCTTATATATTGTCATATTTCAGTTTAAAGGAAGTATTTTTTATTTAATAAACATTTTTAACCTTATATCTGGGCATTGTGGCTATTCCTATATGATTACGTGTAGTTTTTAAATTAAATAGAAGAAAAATAATATCAAAACCTAAGCACATTGAATAATAATACAACAAAACTGATATTGAAAGGTGATTAAATGTTTGTGACGAACTAACCCCGGGTATTAATATTATTTTTTAACAAATTTCAATGGTATTTTGTTTCGACTTATTAACTTTGTTTCAAAGAATTTTAGACAGATAACCAAAACACATAATATTTAATATGTTCGGTTTATCTAGTTAACCAGGTTCTTTTCCCAAAAGACATTCGTCTGTCCGTACATTTTTCTACAAAACGATAATACACACTTGAACCATTTGAAGAAATATTAATGTCCCAATTTAAATTCCAAAAGACACAATGTTGAAATATTAGAAAATAATTCCCTTCACGATCAAATAGAATGAAAATAGATGAAAATAAATAAAGATAAATGAAAATAAATGATAATACATGAAGGGCTAGATAACGTTCATGAGAAAAAACGAATAGACGGGCCACACAAGATTATGACGTCAAATGTTTACGTCATAACTCGGCATAAAAAGGGGATTCGCAGCTCAGAGAATCCTGTATCCATCCAGTATCGAGACGCCGACGCCTATAATTTACTTCATGAAAACCCAGTCCATTCTCACAAATTAAACTACGAACACCATCGGCAGAAATTACAATATTCGACGACATGCAGCGTCCCGACGCTAAATACTTCAGCGCCCACCCATATTTAAACCTCTCATCGTAAACGACAATTTCTTCAGTTCGTTTTAATTTATTTTGTCACTTATATGAAAGTTCCAGGTTCGAATTCTGATATATTTTTTTTACGAAATAAATGATCCCTCTTTTCTCTCAAATATTGTTATTTTTTTGTCTGAAATTTTTCACTTTTATCTGAAAATACCCCCTTTTTTCTAAAATTGGCCCCTTTTTTCTAAAATTAGCCCCTTTTTTTCTAAAATTAGCCCCTTTTTTTCTAAAATTACCCCCTTTTTTTATAGTTTCCCCTTATTTTTTAATTTTTGTCATATTTTTCCTCTTCCTTCAAAATTTCCCCTCTTTTCTCTCAAATACTGTCACTTTTTGTCTTAAATTTCCCTTTTCTCAAAATGTTTGTCACTTTTTCCCGAAAATACCCCAATTTTTCCAAAGTTCCTTCATTTTTTTTCTTAAAATTACTCATTTTTTCATTTTTGTTATTTTTTGACGAATTTCCCCTCTTTTCTTTCAAATTTTCTAACTTTTTTGACTTAAATTTCCCTTCTTTTCTTTCAAATTGTCACTTTTTTTCTTAAAATTACCCCGTTTCCCCCCTTTTTTTTAAAACTACCCATTTTTTCTTATTATTGTCAGTTTTTGTCAAATTTCCACTTATTTCACGAAAAAGTCACTTTTGAGTAATTATTTTTTCCCCCTCGCTTTCCCCCTTACCACTCCATTGGTAATGATTGAATGGGAGATGGAGAAAATTGGAAATAAAAAGTTGGGACAAAGATTTACATATAAAAAAATTGGGTAAAAAGTTTGAAAATAAAAAAGTAGGGGAAAAAGGCTGGGGCGAAAAGTGGAAAAAAGTAGTTGAAAAATTAGAAAAAAGTTTCAACTTTTAAATTATAAAAAAAATAGTGAAAAAGTGGAAAAGAGATTGACACAAAGAAATAAGATATTAGTAAAAAATGTAGGAGAAAAAGTGGAAAAAAGTAGGGGAAAGGGTGGAATAAAAAAGTAGGGAAAAGTGGAAGAAAGTAGGAGAAAAGTGAAAAAAAATAGGGAAGGAAGTGAAAAAATAATTTTAAGGAGAAAAAGTGGAACAAAAAAAATTTTTACACAAAAAAATTAGTAAAAAATTTATGAGAAAGAGTGAGAAAGTAGGGAAAGGATAGAATACAAAAGTAGGGGAAAGGATAGAATAAAAAAGTAGGGGAAAAGTGAAAAAATAGGGGAAGAAATGGAAAAAAGTTTTAAGGCGAAAAAGTGGAACAAAAAACGTTTGACACAAAGAAATTGGTAAAAAATGTGTGAGAAAGTGGAAAAAAATAGAGGAAAAGGTGGAATGAAAAAACACGGAAAAAAGTAGGGGAAAAGTGAAAAAAAATAAGGAAAGAAGTGCAAAAGTTTTAAGGAGAAAAAGTGGAACACAAAGAAATTATTATAAAATTCGGGGAAAGAGGGTGAGGGAATAATGGGAAAAAAGTTGGGAAACATAAAAAAATTACTGAAAAAACAGGAAAAAAATGAGTTAGGAAAAAAAGAAAATAAGTTTGAAATTAAAATATTACTAAAAAATGTAGGGGAAAAAGTAGAAAAAAACGTCTAAAACAAAAAAATGGGGAGAAAAAAAAATGATAAAATAGTACAGGAAAAAAGGATGGTGGAAATCCTGCGGAAAAAAAATGAAATTAAAAAAATAGGAGAAAAAATGAGTCAAGGAAAAAGTGGAAAAAAAGTTTGAAATATAAAAAAATTAGTGAAAAAGTAGGGGAAAAAGTGGAAAAAAGTAGGGTAAAAGTGGAAAAAAGTGGGGTAAAAGTGAAAAAAAAATGGGGAAAGGGGAAAAAGTGGAACAAAAAAGTTTGACACAAAGAAATTTGTAAAAAATGTAGGAGAAAAAGTGTAAAAAAAGTAGTGGAAAGAGTGGAAAATAAAGTAGTGGGAGTGGAATAAAAAAATGGGGAAAAAACTGGAAAAAATGGGGAAAAGTGAAAAACAATGTGGAACGAAGTCGAAAAAAGTTTTAAGGGAAAAGGGAAAGTTATGTTTTCTTTTTTTTTAATACACGGGTTAGATTTAGATAGTCAAGACTTCTTTTAATAAAATTAATATAAATAATGTTATATTTTCTTCTTTTTTTAAAAACACAGGTTAGATTTAGATAGTCAGACTTCTTTTAATAAAATAAATTAAAATACATAGGTTACATTTAGATAGTTAGTAAATTATAGTAGTTTATTATCGAAATGTTGGTAGAATAAAAATTTCAAATTTTTTTATTCAGTAGTTTTTGAGTTATCGTTACTACAACATCCATCCAAACACACACACACACACACACACACACACACACACACACACACACACACACTAACACACTAACACACACACACACACACACACACACACACACACACACACACACACACACACACACACACACACACACACACACACACACACACACACACACACACACACACACACACACACACACACACACACACACACACACACACACACACACACACACACACACACACACACACACACACACACACACACACACACTAACACACACACACACACACACAGACATCATCGCGAAAATATTAAAATCGTATTCTAGGGACCCCAAAACGTGTTTATCAATTGAAAACTCACTACCCAATTTTTAGCATGATTCCTATACCTCTCTTATCTGAAGGGCGAGAGGTAAAAAGCTATTATTAATACGATTATTAAACACAACGTGAATCAGGTATTTGTAACTTTATACTCCTCTTTTTCATGAGATAAACAAACCAGGGGTGGGAGGTCACATGTTTATTCTTTGAAATGGAATAAGAAAAATTTAACTTTTTAAACATATTTTGTCGAGTAACAGCTGCACTTAAAGAACCGTGTATGTTATTGGCAAAATCTTCGCAGGGAAAAAAATAGGCATCATTTGCGACTAAAAACCACCGAGATTTACCTGAAGTAAATAAAATTGCAGTACGAAATACATTGCAAACTATGTATGAGAAATGTTAAAAACATAAAACTGCTAAAACTTCCAGATCCTTTATTTGTCACTCGATTTTTATAAAATTCCAGGCAGTAATTCAAAATTAATAACTATTGTGAGGAGATATCATAATTTTTTTGTAAGTTTTTTTTATTTTCATAGAACCCACCTCAAAATTGAATTTTGTTGAGATCTTTCGTTCGAGATAACATTTTAATATATTTTGTTGTTTTATCTTCTAAAGGAGAAATAAATAAATATTTTTATAATATTTAATAATCGAAATATCACCTTCAAAATAACAAAATGTATCTTAATCTAATGACATTTTAAAAATTATCAAATTAGTACTCACCAAAAAAATCTTATTTTTAATTTTATAACAATAAATGAAATTTCCTAATTACTCGTAGTTTTGAAATATTCCATGGACCCTTTAGGATCCGGTTTGATAGTTTTTTCGCCTTTTCTCCAATTTGCAGGACATACTGAAAGAATTTTCGATAATTAAAATAAAATCATCAATAGGTGACACATGTCAATTTCTTAAATCTATAGATGACACCCTGTAACAACTACTGATATTAAAAGATTCGTCAATTAGTATAATTGTACATTTCCCATTGAAAAACTAAATAAATTCAACAAATGCATGCACATATTCCCTGGTACGCCAAAAATATAAACCATTTAAAACAGAATACAGAATGCTTGTGAGGTTGTTAAAAAAAGTCAAATAATGAACATATTTTTAACTAAAATGTTATGTATAAAAGTTAGAATTAGACATAATTTTGTTGTACTTTTGAAAGGATGAAGAAGCCCTATAGAAAAGGCTAATTATATATAAGCGCTTATTTTATTAATTGTAATGAAAATTTTCAACTTGCAGAGGTACCTAAAAGAGGATTTTTAACAGCAACAATAGAGGAAGAAATAATAATAGAAATTAATAAAACTTCTAAAAAATTTTGGACATAAAAAGTCCTTTTACAAGTGACCAACTGAACTAGCTTTTAAAATATCTCTGGGAAAAAATGGTACAAACTGTTTATAGCTTGTAATACTAAAAATTCCAAAATGACATAATGTTGACATAACCTAAAAGTAAAGAAGCTATGTATGAAATGACCATATCAACTAGTTACTGTTCTCCCAGGCACAACAAAAAACGGGAAGGATTAAAAAAATTCTTTGAAACACTTGGTCCTACATTTATCGCTGTGATTACAATAGCAAACATACGCTATGGGGTTCCAGACTGATCATGATAAAAGGAAAAGGACTAATACAAGTTATCCAAGAAACCAACATGTCATTTCTATCAATTGGGTCCCCAACAGATTGGTCAACAGACGGTATAAAGTTACCAGATATACTGGACTTCTTTGTCAACAGAGATATTTCTACTGCATACACAGATATATAGAACAAAGTAATGATTTAACATCTGACCACTCCGCAATAATAGCCAATGTGAGCACAACTGTAATACTAAAGAAGCCTACACCGAGATTTACAAAATTTAAAAACTAATAGGAAAAAATACAGAAAAACTATAGATGACAAAATTAACATAAAGGTTATACTTCAAGAAGAAAATTACAGAGAAACAGAAACAAATATTTATTTAAGATTACTATAGAAAGTAGCCAAAGAGACCACTGTTGTAAATTCACTTGTTAAATATAACTTAAAACAACCCTGTTCACGCACGTGCTCATTACGTCGAGCCCGCTTGGCGCTTGACTTGCGCAATCAGAGGTGTTAACACACCACCCTAAAAAACACAATGACTTCGCAATTCGTCTCGAGACAATAGACAAGTATAATCATCTCTCGACACTGATTCTCTAACGTTAATGACTCGCAATCAAACAGTTTTTACATAGACTCACTCAAACTCTCTCTCGAAGAACAAAATCAACTTATATGCATTCGCATTCATCGCTTGTATTACGTTGGTTTCCCATATTGGAATTTGTAATTTGGAAAATAAAGAAAATAGAAAATAGACGACCAAGAACTCAATTGTGACTACTGCCCCTCTCCTATTCTCACATGCTATCAAAATACAACCACTCCAAACGATGTTTCAACAAATTGAAATACCTTTATACCAGTAGAAATCAAGAAAGTAATAGCTGAAAAATGAAAAGCACGTTCAACATGGAAACGCACACATACCCGGCGACGGAAATACAAGCAACAAATTAAAGACTAATTCTACCACCCAAATTCTCCAGAAGGGAAATTGAGCGGTTTACTGGGTTCGCGGAAGTGGTAAAGAGAAAACGATACCAATTCTGTTCTATGTTTATTATAACACTGCAGTTTTATGTTATTTCAATAGGATTAAAATTATTAAAGTAAATCGTTTTGAAGCTACAAAACGACGACTAATAACTTCTAGAAGTTTCACAGTAGTAATTTTTAAGGAAGCTGATAAATATAAATAAGTAAGAAAAATCAATGTTAATGATGATTATCGGACTGTTTACGTTTATTTTACTTATTATAGTCAAATTTGGCTACCGAGTCAGAGTTGGTGGGGTGTGCCGGCGTTTCAGGCAAGTCCTGTCCAGATGGTGATCCAGGCATTAATGGAGCTCCAAATGAAGCGTTGAGTCGAAAGCCCGGAGAAGCGAAGCAGATATCGAAGTAACCGAAAAATCGAAAAAGGTAAAAATGAAGACCTAAAAGAGGGTATCAAGATTAGGGAAGATGTAAATGGGATTTTATTAATGAAGAAAAGTTAATTTTAGATTTTAAGGCCTGAGCGTGGCTTCGAGAGAAGCAGAAAATTTTGGAGAACGATACAAGAAAATAAAATGTTTAGCCACAGAGTGTAGTCTGGTGCTGTTCCAGACCTTTTTAAATTTTCCTGGATAGTAAAATCCTGAATTAAATCCGCTACAAAGCGAGCACATCCAACCAAAAAAATCCGGTTTCTCAGGACAGTTTTTAGGCGGTAAAACTTGGCGCTAAAATAATTTATCAGATTGGCAGTATGTGAAATCCGATGACGCTATTTTTAACGATTCTTAATATCGATGAATAGATGTAACTGAGAGCAAAGGAAGAACAATCAATCTTTGTAATATAACACTTTTCATCAAGAAAAGAAGCGAGAATAAAAGAAGTTATATTTACCTTATTTCAGGAAATAATTAAATTGTATTTGAATTTTAGGCAGATATTACAGAGAAGAAGAGGTATCGACCCACCGATCTCGAAGCTTCCTAATTAAAGCTTTCCTGGCGTTTATTAAACGAATGATAAAAGGTCAAAATATTGTAGAAGTAAAATTGAATAAGGTTTACTTTGGTCAAAGTTTAAATGTTAAAATTATTTGTTGACGATTTTAACACGTAACACTAAACCAACGACATCCCTTGAAAACTACGTACTAAATTTTACTACAAGATAACTCAATTTGAAAAGCTATAAAGAACTCAAAAAAATCACAAACGACATCACCACCCATCTGAAAATATACTATTTCTTACGGTGTTGTATAGTAATATCGAAACATATTAGTGACTTATTTTATTATTTTTTTGATTTTGGTATGTTTAAAATAAGTTATAAGTTTACATATTTTTACAATTTTGTTTTATTCCAGTGTTAACTTGGTCAATCAAAAACATAATTTTCCCTTCTAACCGCTCGATCGTACGCCGGTGATAAGAGCTTATAATTGAACATGCAGCGGTGCAAATAAGTATTTACTGATTTTGCTAGGTAATCATTACCAATATTTGAGACGTTCCGACAGATTCTCTGATTTAGGGTTGAACGGTTTCTAGGTGGGCTGGTCATTATTTTTAACACCGCCTGTACAGATTTTGTTACTTGTTTACACAGTACTGTTAAGAAAATAAGTGTTTATTTTAAAGTCACCCGGAGAAATGTTTAATAAAATATTCCGTTTGAAGGTCACCAGACTTTAAGTTGAAACATCAAAGAAATTACGCCGGGTGTCCTATCTTAATAGAACTAATCTTTAGCGAAACTATCCTCCGCCCGCGCGAGAGCATATCAGACGTTCAAGGCGAAAGCATGCCGTGCGCTGTTCGAATAAACATTTTCATTGTGTATTTTTCGTTTCACATTACCAGTTTCCATTAAATTCGTTTTCGTTAGTTATTTACATAACCTATAAATTCCAGTCCATATTCCATATCATTTATGGTTTCATTGAAGTGCACATTTGAAACCCTCTAAAGGTTTATAAAAAATGCCATCTGGTACATATCAAACCACACTCTACATATAGACCTGAATATTTCTTATGTAACAGACACAACTGAAGACTAAAAAGATGCTGGCCAGCATATTTAAATAGCAACTAAGAAGACATCACTTAGAAAGAACCTGGAATGACATCATTGGAAGCTCATTTATCCAAGCCACTAATGTCAAAACTGACAGTACAATTCAACACATTAGCTTATAGATCGTATTATAGTTATCTGATTGCTAATTATAAAGATATAAAAAAGTGACATCATGCATGCGTTAATTATTTACTTATTATTTGTAAAAATTGGTACTTTATTTATTCATAGAATTTACTTAAATACAGTGTCTGTTAGTTTTGAGAAATTAAAATTATTTTTGTTGTTCCTATTATAGTAGATTTAAGCTGTTTTGTAGTGGATATTAGGAGCATAGGGCTAGGGTAATTCTACCTTTACTGTATTGTACTTGGTAGAAGTCTATTAAAAAGAAGACAAGTGTTAGGTTAGATATTATTAGCAAAGTTACACGTTACTGTAAGAGCGTTGAAATAACGTTCTTTTACTGTGAATCTGTTTTGATAAATCCAAGCCATTTTACGACCAAATTCAGGAGGATGTTCTAAAAGGTTATGGGCCCAGAGATAAGGTGTAAGCATTATTATTGGACATTCTGTTAAACTGGAATTTGTAATTTGGATCCAATCTCAAACAATTTGATGGAAAAGGTTTTTCAAATTAGGAATTTAGAATGAACCTTATACTGGAACAAAGTGATGTCGATGAAGCGATTAGTGAAAATATTACACCTATGAGAACAGCGGGACGAATTTAAGAAGAAAGATGTGAAGGCACGAAATATAATTGTACAATGTTTAGAACGTGCTGGAAATAGTAAAGAACATGTAAACAGCTCGTGAAATGAACATTTGTGTGAAACTTTTACCAAAACAGGACAATACTAGATAGGTGTATGATTTTTGAAGCAAATCTAGATAAAAAGTTTTGGGGAGATGCAATTTTAACGGCTGTTTACCTATATAATAGACTCCTAACAAGTACAAAGTGTTGCATTTGTGCGCAAGCCAAAAGAAGACAGAAAGGGTAAATTAGGTACACATTCAAGAAAAATGATATTCGTAGGATACTGTAATAATGGGTACAGATTTTGGAATCCTGAAACAAATAGTATTGTTACAGCTTGCTCAGTTATTTTTGATGAAAAGAGTACTTTTGAACCTAAAACTGATTCAAAAAATATTCCAATTTTAATTCAAGAAAAAGAAATAAGAAGTTGATGTAGAAGCCTATGAAGAAGAAAATGAGATAGAAATTGAAAACGATAACCGTGATACGAATGTAAGAAAAAGTAATAGAAAACGAAATACTCCTTAGAAATTACAAGACTTTAACTTAAGTTATGATGATTTTAATGAAGCTGAATTAATGGCTGCAATATCAGTAGGTCATATACCTCATGAAATTCCTAAAACTTTTGATGAAGCGATAGAAAAAGGATGTAAATAATGAATTAAAAGCCTTAAAGAAAATAATACTTGGGAAATGGTTTCAACCCCTCCAAATGTGAAGTTGATAGACAGTAAGTGGGTATTTTCAGAGAAATTGATTGATGGTAACTCAGTGAAGAAAGCACGTCTCGTAGCCAGAGGTTATCAACAGCCAACATTGGAAGATAAAATGTTGTATGCACCTATGGCTAGGTTAGCTACATTAAGAGTATTGTTATCTCTAGCAGTCGAACATGCTTTAAATATTCATCAGCTTGATGTAAAATCTGCATTCCTTAACAGTACCCTAGATGAAGCAGTGTATATGAAACCACCATGCGGTTTAAAAAAATATTTACCAGGAAATGTCTGTAAACTGAGAAATGCATTGTATGGATTAAAACAAGCCAAAAAGTGTTGGTATGATTTTATTAGATTTAGGACCAGAGATAAGGAGATAGGGAGAAAATTAAAATTGCTCAAAAATTGTTGATTGAATTATTTTAAAATGGATGATTGTAAAATTAGTTTTAAAGAGAGATGAAACTAATTTGGATTATAAAGTTTCGTATAAAGAATTAATAGGATGTCTTATGTACATAATGTTAGGAACTCGTCCTGATTTATGTTTTTCAGTTGGATATTTTAGTAGATTTCAAAATTGTTACTCAGAAATACATTGGAAAAATCTGAAAAATATTTTAAGATACTTAAAACATATTCAAAATTTTTCTTTAGTTTTCTGTAAGTCGCAGAACTTAAATTGTAACTTGTATGCTTATGTTGATTCAAACTTTGCAGGTGATGTTAACGATAGGAAAATTACAAGTGGTTTCTGTATTAAAATAAATAAAAATATGATTTTTTGGCATTCTAAGTAACAGTCAATAGTTTCTATTTCCAGTAGTGAAGCCGAATATGTTGCTTTGGCTAGTTGTGTTACTGAATGTTTGTTTATGTTTCAGTTATTGGAAAACATGTCTGTAGAAGTAATAAAACCGATTGAAATGTATGAAGATAACCAGGCATGTATTAAAATGGCACAGTCTTAAAACCAAAATTTCAAAACATATTGATGTGAGACATCAATTTGTGAAGGATTTAGTAAACAGTAAAATGTTAAGGTTACAGTACATACCTACTGAAAAAACAAGTTGCAGACATATTAACCAAGGCTCTTTGTGCTAACAAGTTTAATGCTTTTTGTAAAGAATTAAATTTGTCAGACTGGAATGTTATTTTTTAGTTTTTTTTTGTGTTCATTATTTTGTTTGGAATTAAGGAGGTGTATTAGAGTATAGGGCTAGGGTAATTCTACCTTAACTGTATTGTACTTGGTAGAAGTCTATTAAAAAGAAGACAAGTGTTAGGTTAGATATTATTAGCAAAGTTACACGTTACTGTAAGAGCATTGAAATAAAGTGCTTTTACTGTGAACCTGTCTTGATAAATCCAAGCCATTTTACGGAAAAATTCAGGAGGGTGTTCTAAAATTCGATATATACCAACGGCCATCATGTCAAAGTAACTTAAAAATTCCAACGTGACAGACATTATCTGTCATTCAACTCATGTATTATTTATCTCTTACGATAAGCACTACAAATACAAAAACATGATATGATCGAAGTGATGGAGAACTAAAAAGAGCCAATGACAAAAAAGAAAATATATAACCATCTTATTGACTGAATGAGAATAATAGTCATTACATAAATCTTTTTATGTGATATAAAGTAAAATCAACAATAGATGACACGTCAATTTCTTAAAATAATAGATGACTGCCTGTAGAAAACTGCCAACGTTAAAACATTAGAGAAATTGTGTTCAAATTGTCTAGAACATGTTGACTATCTGCATAAGTTTTACCTTTTAGTCTGAAGTTACTGCCCTATTTTACATTATTCTTTCTACATTATTAATGAAAACATGAAGATGAGTTAACAATTAAAACTTTCAACCAGTTACAGTCTTCAATACCGATCCCCAATCTGACTCATCAATAAGTTTTTGGTCAACCATATCCTCACACACATTTACTGTGAAAGAAGTGGTTACAAGAATTAATAGTCTTGACACTGCCAAGAAGGCTGGTCCTGATGGAATAACTGCAGGGCAAAGATCTATATGATTTCTAGCATACCGAAACTATTTAAATCTATTTTTTCTGATGAAATTTTTCTACATACGCAAATTATATTTCTTTTCGTCAGCATAGGTTTTTTTAAAGGTCGTTCAGCTACTACCAACCTTGCCTTATACCAGGAATATTTAGTTTCATCAATCGCAGCAGGTCATCTTGTCGATGTCAACTATACTTTCCCAAATCGGCATTTCTGGTAAGTACTTGAATTGGATCTACTCCTACTTAAGTGACCCTTCTCAGCGTGTTTTGGTTCAAAACTCTGTCTCTCGTGACATATCAGTAGTCTCGTGTATCTTAAGCCTCCCACATTCGCCCAGTTTTATTTATATTGTTCTTTAACAACGTAGAATATTAATAAATGTGCTACGATTTACTTTACAAGAATACAAGATTCCACAACGTTTCCGGGAATGTCGATAAAGTAGAAGATGTCACATTAGAAAGTGCCTCATCCATCCACCTTGGGATCATCTTTGATAACGATCTGACATTCAACCAACATGTCGACTCGATTGTATACACTCTTTTGTATTTACTTTAACAAAAAGTTTTAAGCAGAGGAGAGATATGTAAGTATGTTTTTGTAAAATCATTACCAGTTAAAGAACTCTGATAAAGGTGTCACCTGTTGAAGTCAAGTTGAGTGGACGTGCTTAGAATTGCGCTTCAAACTGGTTGTGATTTTATAGTGCCAAATGCTACAGAGTTCATGCTGTTTGGTACTAAAAGGAAGCTGTAAGTAGCACCTACAGCTCCTAGAAGGGTAGGAGGTTATTGCCAATTATTTCAAACCTTTAAAGTGCATTTTAGTGTTTATTTCGTTGAAGTTGTCCATATTTATCTATTAACAAAAACTATTAGAATTTGGTACTCCACAAAAAACTTATCACTTTGTGCTTTATAAAAACTTGTATGGAATGGTAAATGTAGACAGTCAGAACCAGTGGCGGAATTAAATTTAAATGTAAAAAAAACTGCTAATTAACTGGAAGAAATAAGTAAAAATTTCAAATGCTGTCAACAGAAACAATTTAATAATTATGTGCGTACAAATTGTAGCAGCATTGTTCATCCCAGCTACCTTGAAAGACTTTATTCATTCAGGATTTTCCCACATTATCTCAAACACCAGATCGGATATAAACAAAAAAATAAAAAATATATATTATATTTAAACGCTGAGAGCTTAGTGGCCCACATTAACCAAATCTCTAATTAGTATGTGTCTCTAAAACTTGCTTGACTGAGGATATGAATTACGATTCAGAAATAGAAATTCAGGGATACAAAAAATATAGAGTTGACAGTGAAAGTAGGCACACAGGAGGTGCTCTAATTTATATAAATAGAGAACTGAAAGTAATGAAATATTTTAAATTATGTGTGCCAAACATTTGTTGCATTGTTTCTGTGGTAGTAGGGAACAAATTTTTTTACATTGTATAGTGTTTGGGCACAAGTCCCAAGCATACGGTATTCTGATGTCCAGTGAGTAAGGTGTCTGTGACCTTCGGTCAACTCGATATTTCGGTTCAAGTTTTTACGAGGTTCCTATCAATTAAGTTGATGTGTAAATCCATGTTTTAAGTGAAAACATTTTATACCATTTACGAGTTTAAAATAATATTTATATTTCATGAGAAAAATGGTTTTAAATAAAAAGGATTTGGAAGAAATTGCCGCTATTGTCGATAGTGCCATAAAAACATTTTTAGATGAAAAGTATATCGATAATCTGGTCAAAAAAGTCAGTGAGAAAATTAAATCCGAGAATAAACTAGCAATAGACAGCGTTAAAAAGGAAGTTAAAGTACTAATAAATGAAAACTCTTCGCTGCAAACTAAATTGGATAATTTAGAGCAGATAAACAGAAACAAAAACATAAGATTTTTTGGCGTGCAACACAATAAAGATGAGAAGATACAAGATGTAATTACTACCATTTTAAATCAAAATATGAAGATTAAAAATGTTTCTATGTCCGATATTAAACAATGTTATCGCGTTATCAATAAAGATACCGGAAATACAAAACCTCCTGCTGTGCTAGTTCGCATGTCCATAGATTTGAAGGAAAAAGTGATGCGTAACAAGAAAAACCTAAAAACCACGGGAATATACGTTCAGGAGGATCTAACCAAGGTGAGGTTGTGTCTACTAAAAACTGCCACTGATCTTTTATCAAAAAATAATGTCTGGTGTCGTAATGGAAACGTTTTTGTTAAATTTAATAATCAAGTGCTTAGACTAAAAAATATTGATCATTTACATGAAATTCTTGAAAAAAAATAGTCTAGGTTTTCTCTTTTTGCTTTTTATTTTGCATTTTTTTTGTAGCTAATTATGATTGTTACAAATATTCGGTTTTCTCTTTGTTTTATTTTTATGGTTATGTAGTCTGTCTAACCAATCCTAATATTTCTTTTACTTTGAAATATGAAATTGGGACAAACAATAAATAAAATTTACATTTTTTTTTTTTGAATTATCAATTAAGAACTTTTTTTTTTTTACTATGTAATAATTGACTCAAAATTGTACCATTAGTTGCAAGAAATATTATAAAACTTAGAATTAATTTTTTAAATTTTTAGTTGTGATTTTTCTCATCTGAATTTTAAGTAATGTCTACTCTTAACAACAATAACATTTATTATGTTTCATTTTTTATTTTTTTGGTTCAGATAGTTGCATTTAGGACTTGTGTAATATCTAAAAATTATTTTTAAGTGCAATTAGTTCATGTTCTGTTTATCTATAGCTAATTTTAAGTTAATGTTACGCACAAACGGCCTTTCTTTTTTCTCATTAACGGTACAGTGTAAAGAACTTTTCATTATAATGTTTTCACATTTTAAATAGTATATGTATGTTATAAGTTTATCACACTAAGTAATTGGGTTTTTATATACATGTTTGCTTAAACTTATCTTGGTTTCAAATGTTGCTAGTTTGCTGTGTATATATGTATAATTTTTTCCCATCATTAGTGTTTACCTCAAATTTGAAAAAATATAAAAAGTGACTGAAGGTCATTGTCATAATAATTGTTCCAAAACTCACTAAAAGTAATCTACATATTATTTGTAATACTCTATTCTATTTTATATTGTCTCTTCTTCTCTTTTTCTAATCTTATCTTTCTTTTCTTCGTATATTATCTTAGTTCACTCTATAATTTATTTATTTTTTTCACTTTATATACCAACAACAATTAACTTTTATGTCTCTAAAAATCACTCATATAAATATACGGTCTCTTATACCACACTTTATAGAATTTCAAAATAAAGTGATTGATTGGGACAGTGATGTGGTAGGTGTTACTGAAACTTGGCTTAATAAAAATACTAATAATGATATGATACACGTAGATGGTTATGCTTTCGTACGAGAGGATAGAATGAACAGAGGTGGAGGTGGTGTGGGTATGTATATCAAAAATAATATTAAACATGAAATAATTTTGTCGGGTTCTAACGAAATAATGGAATATTTATGGGTAAAAATTAGGATAGAAAAAGAAGTAATTGCAGTTGGTACTGTTTACCGTCAGCCCAAGGGAGATAGTTCAATTTTTTTAAATCAAATTGAAAATATATTTGAAAACGTATTTGCGGCTTATGACAACATTTTAATTGTTGGTGATTTTAATATTAACATGCTCAATATTGATAATTCAGTAACTATTAGGTTCAACAATATTTTAGAAACATTTAATCTTACACAATTAATTAAAGAACCAACACGTGGACCTTCATTACTTGATTTAATTATAACTAATTTTGATATAACTGACTGTGACCAAATGGTAGATCATAATCCAATTGCTGATCATTCAGTTGTTAATTGTACAATTAAAAAGGATTTTACATTTTTTCCTGTAAAAAAAACTTTTACATACCGGCCTCTTAATGATATTGCATTGGAAGATTTCACAAACGATTTAAACAATTTGCAATGGAATGCTTTATATTATACTGCTGACATTGATGAAAAGGTAGCAATGTTAAATTCTAATATTTTAACAGTTTTAAATATTCACGCACCTGTTCGATCTATAACTTTTAAGAAGCGTAGTTATAACCCGTGGTATACCGAAAACATCAAGCTCATGCAGAAATTAAGAGATAAAGCTTTACGTAAATTTCGAACAACTCAATCTCCAGAACACTGGCAATACTATAAGCAACTAAGAAATTATACTAACAAAGCCATTAAAGCCGAAAAAAAGGCATATTTAAATAATAAATTTCAAACTTGCACCTCAAAAGAAATGTGGTCGGAATTGAAAAAAATAAATATTGGACATCGTAAGCTAATTGAAATTCCCAATTTTCTTAAATCGGTTGAAACCATTAATAACTATTTTATTAATAGCTCAAGTCAGATTCCAGTAAACAATGAAACTTTAAATTTTTATAGGAACAATAAAAAAGAAAATATTATCAATGTATTCAACTTCAGTCTAATCACCAACGATGACGTAATTAAAATAATAAATTCCATTAAATCTAAGGCCTATGGCAATGATGCATTGAATATAACTATAGTCCGTCTTTGTTGTCCAACTATTATTCCGGTTATTACTCATATTATTAATGAATGCGTTCGTACCGGATATTTTCCTTGTGACTGGAAATTTGCCAAAGTTTTACCACTACCTAAAGTTGCTGCTCCAAAAGAATTTAAAGATTTAAGATCCATCAGCATTCTTCCTGTTTTCTCTAAAATTTTCGAGCGTGTTATGGAACGTCAAATCAGGGATTTTGTTGATAGCAATCAAATTTTACCTATTAAACAATCTGGTTTCAGAGAAAAATATAGCTGTGCTACAGCCCTTGCAGATGTCATTGACGATCTGATCAAAGAAAAAGATAACAATAAATGTTCGATTTTAGTACTTCTTGACTTTACAAAAGCTTTTGACTTGATCAATCATGATATACTTTTGGCGATATTGCAATATTACAATTTTAGTCATGTATCTATTTCTCTTTTAAAATCTTATTTGCATAAACGTTCACAAGTAGTCGAAATAGATGGAATAAAATCTTCTCCTTTGGGAGTAATTTCTGGTGTACCTCAAGGGAGTATTCTAGGACCACTTCTATTTACTTTATATAGTGCAAGCTTTCCAGATTTTATTAAGTTCTGCAACTATCATCTTTACGCTGATGATACACAGATCTATATCTCATTTAAGTCTGACAATATACTGGAAGTAGCTGAGAAATTGAACTCGGATCTTGAAAAAATTTATCAGTTAGCAACATCACATTCTTTGAAAATAAACCCTATCAAATCATCAGCTTTAATATTTCATAGTAACAACAATTATAGAAACAACAATCAATATTTCGAGAATATTTCATTGAAACTAAATAATACCGAAATTCCTTTTAAATCTAATTGTAAAAACTTAGGTCTCGTGGTTGACACAAAATTACGTTTTAAGGAACATGTCACGGCTAAATTAAAAATAGCATATTTTAATTTAAAATTGATTTACTCTCAGAGGCAATTTTTATCAACAGATATTAAAAAAATGTTATGTGACTCCTTGGTCTTGTCGCATTTTAATCATTGTGATGTTGTATATGGCCCATGCCTTGATAATGAAGACTCCTGTCGAATTCAAAAATTACAAAATTCCTGCATACGTCTCATTTATGGTATAAGAAAATATGAACATTTCTCACATAAATTTTCTGAACTTAAATGGTTAAAAATGGAAAACCGGAGGCTTTTACATATGTATTGTTTGGCTCATAAAATTTTAAAATATAAAACACCGCCGTATCTGCATAGTAAATTGACCTTTAGAACAGATATTCATAATGTGAATATTCGGCAAAAGACTTTAATTCGTATACCTAAATTTAACAAAATTTTTTTTAAACGAAGTTTTACTTACAACGTTGCTGTCTGCATCAATGATATTCATACCATAAATCCTGACTTTTCCGACCTGTCTCCGATTACATTTAAAAATAAATTCAAAAAATTTTTGTTGGCAAAACAGTGAACTAACCTTTTTTTTCCATTTCTACATTATTCTTCCTGTTTTCATTCTCTATTTCATTATATTTTCTCTTCTCTCTCTTTCTTCTATTTTACTGATCTTTACTTTTAAATTTTTGTAGATGTATAGATATAAAGGCACTGGTGGTAGAACAGGAGTGGAGTCCCCACAACTGAACCAGTTATAGCCTTTTATCTGTTTTGAAATGTATTCTTTGTAACTTTATATATATAAAAAAACAGATAATAAATGATTTATTATTATTATTATTATTATTATTATTATTTAATAAGGCAATTGTACCAATTTACACACGTTTAATTTAAAGATCATAACTACAAGACACCTGTCGATCTAATTAAGTCGACGTAACTATCTACAATAATATAAAAACTGTCTCGTGGTCGCGCGACGTTGCCGGCTTTACTACTCCTTTCAATAAGTCTAAACATTCCCCCCACCATTGAAGGACACTTCAATTAATGTGATATCGGCAATAAGCAAAGTTTTGATATTGAACGCTTGTATTCACCCGTACTCGTTGTCACAGTTGCCACTCGAACTTTCCCATCGGGACCACTAAATGTTGCTAGAATTCGTCCAATGTTCCACTGCAGCGGAGGGACATTGTCTTCCTTTACAACCACCAACTGGCCTACTTCCAGGTTTTTCTTGGCAGCAACCCATTTGGTTTTCCGCTGAAGTTCGCTCAGATATTCAGATGACCATCTCTTCCAAAAATGCTGATGGAGCATCTGGATATGTTGCCATTTGGACAACCGGTTGCTTGGCACTTCCATAAGGTCGGGATCTGGTAAAGAGCTGAGCCGACGTCCAATAAGGAAATGGGAAGGGGTTAAAACATCAAGGTCGTTAGGATTAGAGGACATAGGACTTAGGGGTCGGGAATTTAAAACGGATTCTATCTGAGCAAGTACAGTGCTCAGATCTTCGAAAGTTAATGTAGAAGTTCCAACAATTCGTTTTAAGTGAAATTTAAAGGACTTCACGCCGGCCTCCCATAACCCACCAAAGTTTGGGGAATGGGGTGGAATAAATTACCAATCTACCCCTTCATTATTAATAGAGTCACATAATGAGGTTGATTGCGGCTTAAGAAAGTTGGCCAATTCTCGCATTTCGTTATGCGCCCCAATAAAGGTCGACCCATTGTCAGACAATACCTTTGTCGGTTTGCCCCTACGAGCGACAAAGCGCCGAAAACAAGCAATAAATGCCTCTTTTGTTAAGGAGGATACAACCTCCAAGTGTATTGCCTTTGTTGAGCAACATATAAAAACACATACATAACACTTGGAGGAGGTAGACCCCCGACCATACCTATTTTTAATGGAAAGTGGGCCCGCGTAATCTACTCCAGTTATCGAGAAGGGCGGACCAGGCTTAACCCTTTCTTCTGGTAGAAAACCCATTATTTGTTGCATTGCCATAGGATTAACCTTAAAACATATAACACAATCATGCACAACCTTTTTAGCCAAATTCTTTCCTCCCAATACCCAATACGTATCTCTAATTGAACAAAGTAACAGTTGAGGTGCAGCAGACAATAGGCGCTTATGTTCCAATTCAAAGAGTAGGCGACTGAAACGATGAGTTGACTTTAACAATAAAGGGTGCCTTTGTGAAAAACCTAAATTTGATAAATGAAGTCTACCCCCCACCCTTAACAACCCATTTTCATCTAAAAACGGACTCAAACCTTGAAGATTTTTATTTGCTAAAGGTTTATTGTGAGACAGATCATAAATCTCTTGAGAAAAACACTCACTTTGGGCAATCCTAACCAATTCCTTGTTTGCATGGTCTACCTTTACCGATGAGATGAAGGATCCAACATCACTCTTTTCTCCTTTACACCCAAACTGTCGAATGAACCTAAAAATATGAACCAAAGCTCGTCTGAGCCTGCCAAGATCACTAAATGCATCGAAATGGAATGACAGTGGCACAAGTCGAATGGTATTAACCATTTGTAGTTTCACTTCAGGCACATCAATAGAATGGATTTCCACAGGAATTGGCCACTTAGCTTCATCTAACTCCAACCATAACGGACCTTTCCACCATTTGATACATTGAACCAATTGTTGAGGAGGTAAAGCCCTAGATAGTACATTCGCAGAATTATGCTCAGTCCTAACATGTCTCCAATCTGAAGTTTTGGTCAAGTTTTGAATTTGAGCAACTCTATTTCCCACAAAGGTCTGTAAACTACTAGACGACATACCGATCCAGTTGAGTACAACTGTGGAATCACTCCATAAATAGATCTTACTAAACATAATAGTCAACGAATCTTTCACTTTTGTAAAAAGCCTTGCCAAAACTAACGCCCCACACAACTCCAATCGAGGAATCGTTTACTTCTTCAAAGGGCTTACCCTTGCTTTCGAACATAACAACTCAACCTTAATCTCCCCATTACTGTCAACACTTCGAACATAAAGACAAGCAGCATATGCATGTTGTGACGCATCACTAAATCCGTGAATTTCAATATATTGACAGCTATTTCCTAGAACAAACCTCTGGATCGCCAACCCATTCAACTGCATCATTTCATTTTTCAATTTTACCCATTCTGTTTCTAAATGCATAGGAATGGACTCATCCCAACCTACACGTTCCATCCAGAGTTTTTGGATCAATATTTTAGCCAGTACAACACAGGGACCAACTAACCCCAATGGATCAAAAATCTTTGAAATTTCAGATAAAATGGACCTCTTTGACACCCTTCGCCTACAATCTAAAAAATCAACAGAAAATGTCAAATAATCTTGACGAAAATTTAAAAGTAGACCTAGCGTCTTATTATCCTCTTTTTCTCCCAAACTAATTTTCTGTGCTCCGATTTCTCTTCCCTCTAACTGCATATAGATTTTCCTACTATTTGAAATCCACTTTCTCAGTTCCATTCCACCAGCCTTTAAAATACCTGCCACATCCTCACATAATTTTACAGCGTCTTCCTCTGATTCTGCACCTGTCAAAAGATCATCAACGTAAAAATCCCGTAAAATTGTAGTTGCTGCCTCAGGATACTCCTCTAAACTCTCAAGTCCAAGCTGTTTTAAGCACCGAATTGCTAAATATGGCGCCGACTTTGTGCCGTATGTGACGGTATTTAACGTATAAACTGCCAACTCGTCATCAGACTTGCTTCTCCAAAAGATCTTTTGAAGTGACCGTTGATGAGGATTAACCCAAATCATGCGGTACATCTTTGCCACGTCCGCACAAATAACAAACCTATGCTGCCTAAACCTTAATAATATGGAAACCAAATCCTCTTGTAACTTTGGACCACTGAACTGCAAGTCATTCAAGGAAACTCCATTATCCGAAGGCTCTGATCCATTAAAAACGACCCTAAGTTTTGTGGTATTACTATATTCATTAAGAACCCCATGATGAGGTAAATAATAAGAACCATGATCAGATGAATGACATATGAGACATATTAATATATTCCTCCATAAAACCTCTATACATCTCCGCTAACTTACTATTTTTTTTCAACCTTTTTTCCAAAGCCAAAAATTGAGTTAAAGCCTGTTCTCGAGAATCACCTAGGTTTTCTACTGGTTCCTTCAAAGGAATATCCACCACAAATTTGCCATCAGATCCTCGTATTGTAGTGTCTAGAAATACTTTTTCACACTCCTTATCTTCCAAAGATAAAAGTTCCTTCGTTGTGATCTCCTCCAATTCCCAAAACTTTTCCAACTGATCCTGAAGATCATTCATCCCTATATGAAAATTTTTAACTTTCTTGTTTCCAACGTGTAACCCTGAGCACATTGAACCTGTGACCAACCAACCCAATCTAGTTTTCTGTAATGTAGGCTGATCTTTACCTAACTGAATTTGTCCAACACAGAGTAAGCCAAAGAAAACATCTGCACCCAATAGAATATCAACCTTTTGAGGTTGTCCAAAACTAGGATCAGCCAATTGCAACTTAGTAGGAATGTCTAACTGAGATGTATTTAACCGGCAGCTCGGAGTTAACCCACTAATTTCAGGTACTACTAAACAAGAAATTGTTCTTTGGAAGTTAGTATGTAACGATCGCATATCAACCAAACATCTCTCACCAACATTTGAGGATTTATTTCCAATACCAACAATAGACACTTCTACCTTATGCATTGACACACCTAACTTATTTACCAAATCTGCTGTTACAAGGTTCGGTTGTGAACCGTTATCTAAAAGAGCTCTGCAAGTATGTGGTTTCCAACGACTATCCATAATTTGAACCAAAGCAGTCGATAAGAGTACTTCCCCTGCAATTTATTTGCCACTATCTAAAAATACTGACTTGACCTGAAAAGAACTACCTGGTGATTTATCATATAACTGCGTCACTAACTCCTCTTCTTCTACGTTTTCTCTAGACTGCTGAGACAACCCTGAAACTGTACCCGATTGTTTCGAGTAATGCAACAAAGAATGGTGTTTTTTCCCACATTTTTTGCAGCCATCCTGTTCACAATCTCTACTAAAATGATTTTCCTTTTTTAGGCAATTCAAACATAAACCTAACTTCCTAGCCTGATCAAATCTGGAGTATGTTTTTAATTTTAAAAATTTAGAGCAGTTTAGAATATTATGACTATCTTTACATAAAACACACTTAACATTTCCTTGCATTGACACGAAATTCTTATGTGAACCTTTAAACTTTTCTTTTTTATTGACCTCTTTATAATCTACTTTTTTTTTTCTTTCTATATTTTTTAAACTTTCTACTCTTTTACTTAAAAATTCTTTAAATTGATCCAATGACGCCAATACACCTTTAGGTCTATATTCTTCCCATTTTACAAAAGAATTTTGATCCATTTTCTTTGTCATACAATATATAATAAATGGATCCCAGGATTTTATATCTAAACCTAATTTTTCCAAATGGTATAGCATTTCAATTATGACATCTAACATGTTTAACAAATCTGAAGCTGATTCTTTTACTATAATAGGAAAATTTACCAAGTTCTCTAAATAATATTCTACCAACATTGGAACATCATCATACCGTTCACATAAGAGTTTCCAACTTATTTCATAATTATCTGCAGTCATTTTTCTTGACTGTACTACTCTAAGAGCATCACCCTGTACCGCTCTTTTTAAAAAATGGAATTTTTCCACATTAGATATGGAATTATTATTATGAACCAATGATTCAAACATATCTTTGAATTCCATCCATTGGTCCACCTTTCCACCAAAACTAGGCAACGGTATTGCCGGTAACTTGGGTTTTGACTGTACTACCCTCTCAAATGATACTGAACCTGCTGTACTATTGTTATCTATATTTTCAGTTTCTAGTAAAAACCTTGGCCCAAGTACACTCAAAATCCATTTACCTTTTGATAAATTACTATAAAACTCATTTTCAACCAATTGTCGTTCACTAATAGCCAAATCGTAATCATCATCGCTCACTATCAACTCTAATTCACTTTGAATTTGTTCAAAGTCTTCCATTATTAATTCAAACCGCCCCAATCTTTCTTGTAATTCCATACACCATCCGAATTCGCAAAAAAGTTCAAATATTTGCGAAATTTTCAGGCGCCATTTTATTCGCATAAATTTTTCGAAATTCGTATATGAACAAGCCTTTATTCTTGATAATATAAAGTTTATAAAATATTATTATATGTGTAGTACTCAAAAAACCATATTTTTTAATTAAATAATTTTGATATTTTATACGCCAATGAAACTCGTATTTATGTTGTCAATTGTAAATTGAAAATTTTCACCTATTAGTGATAACTGATTTAGGTTATGTCAACAAGTTGATTGAGTTTTCTCCACGTTTTCGTAATTTTATAATACTGTGTTTATTTTTGTGCTTTGCCAGTTATAGTCATAAAAAAACTGTTTTTTTCAAAACAAACATAATGCGAATAAGTTGATTATTGTCGTGTATTTCTACATACCAACAAAATGCCAAAAAAAATTAAATAGTCGCTGTAATGAGCTTGTTTGTATCTTCGTTAATACAGTACAGAGTTTTTGATAGAATGGAAATTAATCCAATTATAATTAATCCTAACAGCGATGAAAGTGATTCAAGTGATTTCGATTTGAATTAGCAGAAAAGATTTATTTTTTGTAGGAATTACGAATATTAGTAGT
Organism: Neocrepidodera transversa; assembly: GCA_963243735.1. Classification (NCBI taxonomy): domain Eukaryota; kingdom Metazoa; phylum Arthropoda; class Insecta; order Coleoptera; family Chrysomelidae; genus Neocrepidodera; species Neocrepidodera transversa. The sequence continues at coordinate 24,155,203 of OY725342.1, read as the reverse complement.
TGAATTGTTTCTTTTAAGTAAAAATGTGTGTTTTTTAAACAAAACATTGTTTTATTTTAATAAAAATAAACAGTTTGCTACCTTTTTATATGTTTCTTTTTTATTTATTTCAAAATAATTGAATATAATATATACATTTAAAATAATAACAAAGCCAAACAACATAACCTTACATTTTCGAAAATTCCTACATTCATCGACTATTCTGACGAGCAGGCAACAGTACAGCATCCTGACATCATAAATGATCTATGACGTGCATCGGGATTTGTATTAAAAATCCCATAGTTGTAAATATCATTACAAATGGCGCCCAACGTGGGGCTCAAAGTCATCTTGGGACACAAAGTTATCTGGGCATAAATTCATCTGGGCAGTCTTCTGAGATTGATTCGTCAAAATTTGAATGCATTTGGAATATTAGAAAAAATCAGAAATAATTATTGGTAAGATTCTTTTGCTTACTATAAATTTATTGCCAATAGTAAATTGAAAAAGAAAGCAATAGTTTAATAAACTAATAAATTGTGATAGAATAATTTGACATTATTTGACAAATACAAAAAAATTTGACATAATAAATTTCGTAAATAGTGACATTTGTGACGTAATTAAAAAAATACAGAGTGGACATTCATTATTATAATAAAATTTAGCTATTATTGATACAAGTGAAGTGTTAGTGCAGATCAAAATAAAATGGAGGGGGAAAAAGATTGGACAAATGAAGGAAGTGGAAGATTTGGAAATAGGACAAGGTGATATTGAAGAAATGCAGGAACAAAAAGTAGAAGAAATTCAAGAAAGAAGTGAACCTTCAAGATTGGAAGAACAAGAAAATGTAATGGATGTATTAAGACAAATGATGATTCAGATGAATGAATATAGCAAGAAACTAAAGGACGAAATTGAGACAGTAATGCAAGTCAATAGAAAGGAAGATAAAGAAGAACGCTTAAGAGAAATGCAAGAAATGGGGAAGAAATTGGACAATAGTCAAAAAGAAATGCATGATATGGGAAAAGATTTGGGAAAGAAGATTGCAGATAAAACAAGAATTGAAACAAAATAATAATGAAATTATTCAGAAAATAGAAGAATTGAAGAGTTATAAAGATAATAAAATAGAAGAAATAAAAAAGGAGATAAAAATAGAAATGATTGAAAGAGTTATAGAAGTAGAAAAGTTACAAGATGAGAAAATTGCTAAATTTCAAGAAAAAGAAAATGATTCCAAGCAGGAAAAAGAAGAAGTAGATAAAGTAAAAGTACGAGATACAAGTGAAAGAATGTCAAATTTAGAAGAAAAATGGATTAGTACAATTACAGGTATAGATGAAAATCTTAATCAAAATATGAAGACAACAGAAGAAAACATAATAGAAAAACAAGGAAAAGTAGAACATATTATAGAAGAAAAAATTAAAAAAGGAAAAGAAATACAGAAGCTATTAGTAGTGGGAAAATTATAAATAATCTGAAAATAGAAACGAAAGAAGTTATAAAGAAATTATAACAAAAATAAAACAAAGGATACAAAAAGTAATCAAAAGAAATAAAAAAGGAATTCTAAAAAGATATAGAAACGTAAAGTCAAATTTAAATATAAAAAACAAACAAATTGATCGATTAAGAATATAACTGGAGAATGACAATTGATATGAAGACTATAGGAAGTCAAAAATAAATTTAAATTAGTTATAGGAAGTTTAGTTTAAAAAAAATGATTTAAAGTTAAATGAGTAATTGTGTTGTTAAAAATTAAAGTTTCTTGAGGGAAGCATAAAAAAAGTAGTAATTGAAAGAAGTATAGAAGAATTTGAAATGGACATAGGTGTGGGAACAAAAGCATTAAAAAGGATAAAGAAAGAAAATGTAAGAAATTATTATGAAGATGGTATCTTAAATGGAAAGTTAGAAGTACATAAGTTGGAAATGAATATGAAAGAATACAAAAAGTTAAAATTGAAGAAAGAAAATTTAATTAGGGATTTGGATGAAGAAATATAAAAAAATGATATATAAGTGTGATAATGACTATTTCTCAAGGGATTTTATAATTTAATAATGACAATAGTTATAATAGGAAATTTTGTATTTCAGAATTTTGTTTCAAAAGAATCTTTTGAATAAAATTTTGAAATAAAAATTTGGGAATTTATTATAAAATAAAATATTTCACCCTGTATATGGGAATTTTATAAAGTAAATGAAATTTTTTTTGAGTTGAAATAGTTTTTAGTAGATGTTTATAATAGAGTTAATATACAAGTTAATAATTAATTTTATATATGATAATGTTTGAAATGATTTGAATAAAATCATAAAGATTTATATTAATGTTGATAAAATTATATTTGAAATTTAATTTATTAAAAGATTATGTATAGTTAAATGTTATGTTCATTAAATAAGATAGGAGAGTTGATATACTAGTAAAGAAAAGGAAACGAAGGTATTATAGATAAATTGGCAATAAATTTAAAAAGTGAAAGAATCTAAAATTTATTAAAATAATGAAAGATGCTATAACAAAATTGAAATTTTTTAGTTGTCATACATAAAATTGAAGTTAGTTAGTAAACAGGGAATAAAGGGTTAATAAAAAACTAGGGTTCTAAAGGAAAAAAAATACTAAACATTACAATATATGAGTCGCTGCTGGAGGATACATAAAAATTGGCACAAATTTAATAAACATACAAACGTGAGTAATTACAATACTAGGTACTGTAATGTATCTTAAGTTGAATGTATCTTTGTATAACTCACTCCAAAACCATTTTGTACATCTTAGTGTTGGAGATATGTTCACTAAACAATTTAAAAAAAATTGTAAAACAATTTCTACTAGCACATAAGAGTATTTAAATGAACTACCTTAACTCTCATTGTTACTAGATTTATTGATTTTCACTTTGTATTTGTATCTTTGTCTTTATTCCACAATTATTTATGTTAGTAAATGTTAATTCGTTTGTAGTGAAGCATGTTTTGTGTGTTGTGATAAAATATTTTTAAATATATTGTATGGATTATGTCGACGCTCTATTACAGTTTCTATGGGAGGATGCTGACCCTGCGAACTCATCACTTTCAATTCTAGGATTTTTTATATCAAAAGCTTTGTTTGCATTGTTACATTTTTATACATTTATATTCATTTTAAGTCAGTCAGTAAATATATTTCGAGTTGTCAACATCTAAATAAAAGAAATTGTAACTTTAAATTAATAAAGTTATTTTAAAAAACTATAATTTTCCTTTGGCAAATTATTATTGGCGCAGTCAATAGGATACTTGGAAGAAGATTCCCTATGTAGAAAATGTGAGGAAGAGGACAAAACTCCTCTTCATGTATTATTCTATTGCCAGGACCTGAACAGGGAAAGGGAATGGCACTTTGGGGTACAGTATCCTGAACCCGAAGCGAAAGCTAGCATCAGGACTATTCTTGACTTTGTCAAGAGTACTGTGGACTGATGTGAAAACTGGCGGTACACAATAGGCCGAGAGCCTCAGTGCAGGTGGGACCTCCCACGCCGGATTCAGGAAAAAAAAATACTTGGAATTGATTCGTATCGAACGTATCAACTTTCGTTTCTATAATTTACTGAGTGTCGTCGAACTTAAGTGACTTTCGTTGTGTGGAGGGTTACGGAGTGGCTCCTAGAACTTCAGGAAACCCCGACTCGCACATTCAAAGACTACAACGAATTTGGGAATTGAAACATAAATCGTTTAATTCTGCAGAGATATTCATCTGGGAACGACAAAAATAGCTGAACTGGAGACAATCTCAATAGAGGAATGCTCAAAGTCCTATTATTTTTAATGTTTGAAGTTGATAATTTATTAATAGATTTTGGAAATTTAAATATAAACCCTTTAACTGACTCACACAAATCCTAACGAGTTAAACAGATATTTATCTGTGTATTCACCTTTAATTGATAAATTTTATTTAGCTAATCAACCAAACGATTTTCAAAATACCTAGTTGTTGAATTGGTTAATTTCTAAATTATCAGGAAATACCAAATTAGTAATAAATATCCAAAATGTGACAACTTGGAACGAATTAAAAATAGTTTTAACTAGAAATTTTGCGGATAAAAGAGACGAAACTTGTTTAAACAGGGACCTAGTCATGATGAGACAAGGACCTAATGAAAAACCACAGCAGTTCTATGATAAGAGTTTTAAATATTCTTAATCTCTTATGTAGCTATATTGATATTCACGAAAATTCTGATGCTTCTAAAATAGTAAAAAGAAATTTGTATACTGATTTAGCATTAATTACATTTTTATCCGGTTTAAAATAACCGTTGGGTATGACTATAAGATGCATGAAACCAGCTTCTTTAAGTGAAGCTATGCAATATGTTTTAAAAAAAGATAACTTAAATCCTTTTCAAAGTTTTCAAAATAGAAACAACTTTGAATAGATGAGACTTTTACTTGATGAAGATCCATACTACACGTGGAAATAAAACAATTTAATTTGTTTAAATCTTCATTATATTTGAACCAAGTTCAATATAGATCCGTGACGCGTTTCGCTAACACAGTAGCTTGAGTTTGAAAAAAAGCTACTGTGTTAGCGAAACGCGTCACGGATCTATATTGAACTTAGTTCAAATATAATGAAGATTTAAAAAAATTAAATTGTTTTAGTTCATCGTTTAATTCACAACCTTTTAATTCTTTGACACCAAATAATTATTTTAAAAATCAAAATAACAATAAACAAAAAATTTGTATTAATATTTTTCAGATTTTACGGGCCATTCGGACTCCAGGAAAAAATTACAATTCAAAATCTAGATGACAACCAAGGACTAATATCGTTTAAATTATGAAACCGGAGCAAAAATTGAATTCTACACACATGCTCTTATCTACTTTTACAATTGGAACCCTATTATATTTCAAATAAACACACTGCAACTACAGACAGATGTTAGAAGAAATCTCGACAAAAATAACAATGATTACAGTTATGAAATATTAAATTAGTTTATTAAACTTTACGGAGAATAATGTCAAAGACAAATTAATTGAAATTTTACCACGTTCTAATAAAGTAAAAAGAGGATTAATAAATAGTCTCGGATCAATTTTTAAATCAATTTCTGGAAATCTTGATGCATGATGGAGAACGATTTGAAACTCTAATCAAAGAATTGCACGATAAATTATTTTAGGTAACAGTATAAAGACACAAAATTATTTATCGATAACATTAATTGAAAAATTTAATAAAACCATTCAACAAATAACACATTTTAGATATGAGGATCAAATATATTGAATCTGTTATCAAAAAACAATTAGAAAGAAATCACTATACATTTATTAAAGATACTATAAATCAAATATTGAATCTCTATGAAATGATATATGCAGTGCTGCAAGATATAGAAAATTCCATCTCGTTTCCTAAACTTCAAGTGATGCATCCAAGCATTTTTAGAACTATTGATTTGTACAACGAATTAAAATTGTTACAAAAAATTGTAAATAAAAATGAAATACCTCTAGAAATTAATTTCAATAATATACTTGCATTTGAAAAATTAATTAAGGTTAACTGTTTTATTTTCAATAAGAAAATTAAGTATATTCTTAATATTCTGATATGGGATTAGAGTCAGTTCAAGGTAATAATACCTAGAAATAAATTCTGAACAACAAGTAAATTCAACTTCACATTTATGAGCAAACCTTGTAACGAGGTCCTACCTCAGCGATATCTGCCCGAGAAATGATCTTCATGAAGTAAAGGAATAGCACCCCTGAGAAATCGAACTATTCAATATGAAAAACACTTCCACCTGCTAAAAAAACGTCAATCCATCTATCAAAGCCACTAATAAAACAATTAAGCGACTCCACAGTACCGTCCCGTGACATTGTACAATTTAAATGCCTAGAGGAAGAAACCAAATATTCCACAACTGGAACGTATTTAGTCAAAATTCCACCAGGATGCCAATTAACTACGTATCAAGGAACAATCAATAATCAAAAATTAACCACAAATTTGGGCCAACCAGTATTTATTCTTAATTTTGGTAATAGCACTATATAGCCAACCTCACAAGATTTTATATTTCATTTGGACAACATATACTTGGACGATCTGCAATCGATAAAAAGACAAATTATTCAAAATTAACCCAATCTATCATTTAGCAAAATTTCACATAGGATAAGCATTTGGACTTTGTTAATTTATGGAGTGCTTATTCTTCTAGCAGCCCTAATCATATATAGGAAATCGAAATCTATTTGTAAAAAGAAGGAAGGTAACCAAACCCTAGTAGATCATGCTGCCGTTCAACTTCCTCGCTAGACACAGAAGTTGAAACTTCAGGGGGGAGGAATTACAGTTTCTATGGGAGGATGCTGACCCTGCAAACTCATCACTTTCAATTCTAGGATTTTTTATATCAAAAGCTTTGTTTGCATTTTTATATTTTTATACATTTATATTCATTTTAAGTCAGCTAGTAAATATATTTCCAGTTGTCAACATCTAAATAAAAGAATTGTAACTTTAATTAAATTAATAGTTATTTTAAAAACCCATAATATTCCTTTGGCAAATTATTATTTATGTTTGTTTGACAATATTCTTAATGTGTACTTATTTTATATTGTTTATTTTACTTTATTTTAATAACACTTTATAGTGATTTTTTGCAATACTACTGCTACTATAAAATTAATTAGACAATAAACTCTCTCCAGTGATTTATAAATTCTTAATAAAACACAAAATATAAATATTAAAAACTGAATTTTTTATGATTCCCAGTTACTAAATATATTAATTAAACTTACCTTCTCCATGTTCATCTACAAATTTAATAGCTTCAATAATTCTAAGTGCTTCATCTACAGACCTTCCTATTGGTAAATCGTTTATTGTAATATGCCTAAGAATACCATTAGGATCGATAATGAACATTCCTCTTAAAGCTACTCCATCTTTTTCTAGCAATACTTCATAATTTTTAGCTATTTCTTTGTTTATATCTGATAGAAGTGGATACCGAATATTTCCTAAACCGCCTTCCTAAAAAAGTATATATTTTAATAATTATTAATAAAACACAAAAACAAATAATTATTCTTACACTTCTTTTCGTATTAATCCATCCCAAATGAGAAAAATGTGAATCTATTGAACACCCTATAACTTGTGCGTTAAGTTTTTCAAATGCATCAATTTTTTCATCTAAAGCTATTAGTTCCGTTGGACACACAAATGTACTACAAAAAATCCAATTTAACTTTTATTTTCATAATATTAGTAAAAACTTACAAATCTAATGGGTAGAAAAATAGTACTACGAATTTCCCTTTATAATCCTTTAATTTAATTTGTTTGAAATCATTGTTAATAACAGCTGTTCCGTTGAATTCCGGTGCAGGTTGTTGCACCCGGGGCCCCAAAAGCGAAGATGATATAACAAAATTTTTATAAGCAATTTGTTTTAGTGGTACAGAACTTAATAAAGATGGAACCTAGAATAAATTTTACAAATCGATCTTAATTTTAATTAATTATATTAAAATTTATGACGTACATACCTAACCTAAATCTTTTACTTACCCTATTAATGAAAGTTCTGATCAATCCAATCATTATTATTTGTAAAAAATTGAATAATTATCTAATTATTAATTCAATAGATTTAACTCTATCTTGATGCTTGAGGTTTAAGAAAAAGTTATATTCGAATTTAATAACAAAATGTCTTGACTTTCACTGTTTAGTTTGACCTTGACCACAACACAAACCACAGAACAATAAGGACTAATATCTTAGATGTTCTGTGCTTGACTTTGACCACAGAAGAGTATAGACAACAAGAAGCGCCAGATTTATTTTGGCGAATCTACTAATAATTTTGCCTGATTCTAGTAAAATCTTCTAAAACAATTAAAGAAAATAAATAAAAAATTGAAAATTAGCAGGGGGTTGAAGGTTGGGGATTAATACATTGTTAATGATCTATTTATTGACTAACTAAACATATACCTAAATTTTAAAACTAGCACAACATTGGAAACAAAACTGCAAGGGCGTAGATATGGGTGGAGGGTAAATGTTGTAATTACCCCAAGGATACCAAAAAATAACATGAAAAGAAGAAATTAAATATATGAAATCTAGAAACGGACAAACATATTTGTCTAAAAGTTCGATTACCCTCTCAGGAAAAAAAATACCGCAATGAAAAAAAGTTATATGTACGCAAGACTCTTATTTTAATTTTTAAACAAAGAACAAATGTTTTTTTAACATTTGCTTAAATTTCATCACATTTGTACTTTACATTTTTATATAAAGTTTTGTAGAACACACAACGCGGTGATTTCCCATATAAGGCATAAGGGGGAATCACCGATAAAAAAGCAGTCGAAATAATCTAATCAATAAAAATACAACATAATTACACGTCTAGCAAAATAGAAATTAAAGTAAATGCTTGATTAAAATAAATTTTACAGTAATTTTATTGTTAATGGGATTATTATATTATTGAAAGATGTATATTAAAATCTACCAAAATCTACCAAGGAAAATCTGCCTATTACAATTTTTTGAAAAAAGGTGAAATCTACCAACAAGTGAAAAACGACAATATTTTTTCCCTAATTTCGAGTTTTCGAAAATTTAAAGTTACGAAAATAAATTTCTATACAGGGATATCCTCTATTTTTGGGATTCTTAAAACGATGCTGTCTCTATCTCTCACCGTTCTCGAGTTGAATCAAGCTAACAGACGGACGGACGGACGGACGGACGGAAGTACGCACAAAACCATCTTATAAAGGTGCGTTTCCACCAAAAAACAATTACAAGCAAACATTGGCAAATATCTGTGAACATTTGAAAAGGTTTGGAAATGTCTATTCGGTTCTGTTTGTCTCATTAAAAACAAAACCAAAATTCGCGAATAACAGTAGGTTTGCGAACATTTGTCAACGATCCATACTAATTGTACTGCTAAAAAGTAAATAATCTACTGAAAATACGTTTCCACTAAACGCGCACAAAGAACAAATCTCTTTGAGGTACCGACATCAGCCGGAACGCTGTTGTTCATTTGCAATTGCTGGCATATGTTTACAAACATTCTTAATTTCGTCTTCATCAGGCCTATAAATTTGTTTGCCAACATTCCTGATTATTCGCAAACATTTGCAAACGTTGTGCGCGCTTGGTGGAAATGCACCTTTAGAGTTTTTTTCTTCGAAAACTCTTAAAAAGTAGAAATCTACTAGAAGTGGCAACACTGTATCTGGAGCTCCGACCATACGGAGTTTCATTCAAAAACGGTGAAAACTTACGTTTAAAGGTGAGGCCCCATGAGCGATATATCGCATTTTTTTTGCGACATACCGCAATTTTATTTTATCGCAAAAATGCTTAATTTCCATGAGCGACGAAATTTAAGCGAATAATTTTGGTTATTTTCGTTTTAATTGAGTGGTATTCAATGCTTTTGACATTTTGGTGACACTAGTGACAGTGGCATCTTGCATTTTCTTGTACATTTGATTTTAGAGGTTTGTGTATTTTTCTGGATTCTAACTTTAATAATTAAATATAGGAACATGGATACCTATCATAGCTATGAGCAATACTCCTGGAATTTGCGAAAACAAAAATCCATGGTCATGTTAAGTACTGCGATTCTATTAAACGAAATGGCTAGTTATGAAAAGCAAAATAAATCCAATCCAATATATAACCTAGTACATACATAATTAATAGATATTTTATTTCATCATCACTATAAAATGAACTTACCTCTTTGTTCTCTTCCATATTATTTGTATCAAAACTATTCATCATGTTTATCATTGACATAACCTAACAATTTCGAACATCACTTTCTAATAGAAAAAGAGAGCATGAAATTAATCGCAAGAAGTTGGTGCAACGTCAACTTTTGCGGTATATCGCAAAAAGTTGAGCTCATTCGGCGGGAAAACACATTGGTTTAAATATAGCGATATACCGCAAATAAATTGCGATATATCGCTCATGGGGCCTCACCTTAATCCTGAAAAAAGAAGAAAATAACCTTACATTTGTAATTTGTGGCGCCAAATAAATTTATATACGCATAACGACAGGCAAAGACAAAAAACCTTTATACTTACTCTATGCAAAAAACAACTGATTGTCTCTGATAAAGATTTGAAGTCGGTTCTTGTTATTTCAGATATATTGACTGAATCCAAAAACTTAATCAGATTTCAAAAATGAGCAACTCTGAATATAATCCCGATACTTTGGGTGACTTGTTACCAATTTATTACAACCGTTTATTTCCACATTCGCTGTTTTATCGTTGGTTAAGTTATGGTAGAGTATAAATATTTGTTTTTGGTAGGAATCAAATATTAAATAACATTTTACAGGTAACGCACTTACATTTGCTAAAAGAGAACTATCTTTTACGCTTCTTGGTGATATTTATTTACGTTATCAATCCTTCGATACTCAAGAAGAGTTCACGAAAGAACTGTACAAAAAATGTCCAGTTAAAATCGATATAGGCGCCGTTTATCATGCAAAACCAAGAGACAGAGGACCAATTTCTGAAATAAAGCCCGTTGAAAAGGAACTAGTGTTCGATATTGATATGACTGATTATAATGATGTTAGGAGTTGTTGTTCTGATGCTAATATATGTACTAAATGCTGGAAATTTATGGTAATCGCTTGCCAGATTTTAGATGAAGCTTTATTTGAAGATTTTGGTTACAATCATAGGTTGTGGATCTTCTCAGGAAGACGAGGTAAATATTTAGAAACGATTGAATCAAATTAGAACTAGGTATATAAGTTTTGTTGATATTTTGATATATTTACTTTTTTTACATCATAAATCTTTACGTAAATGTGTTATGTCAAAACAAATGATTATGTTAAGACTGTTTTACCACTTTTTGTTCTATCAAAGTTGAGAGGTACCTCATTTATTTCAAAAAATAATTGCACGTAATAGACTTGGCAACAGGATTACATTCTCAGTTCAGCCCCTACGTCGCAGCACCTCAATCACCAAACAAATGGGAAGCGGCGTTGCCGAATTATAATGTTTGTCTGTGCTATACCTTAATTCCTATACAGGCCATTTCTTTTATCATGTGCTAACTTTGCTATATTCTAAACCATAAGAGATACGAAGACGTTTAAATGGACTAAAAGTTAACTATTTTGGGGAACATTACTGGCTGAAAAAAAATGTATAGGGACTATCGCCATTTTCGAGTTATACAGGAAGAACTAAAAATGCCAATTTTGGTTTTTTTACGCATAGAATTTTTATTTATAGAAATATCAAAAAATGGAAAATCCCAAATTTTCTGTAAAAGTGTACTCATAAATTTTCGATACAACGTTTCGTGTCCTAACCGCCACCATCAAGTTATTTTTTTTAAATATGGACCTGAATTTTCTATAAAAATTGATCAACCGTTAAAAAATTCAAATTCAGGGCTATATCACACTTGTCATTTTAATGACGTGAAATAATTAACACCATGAGTGACAATTTATAATTACGGTCCTGTCGTAGTTCTTTTGTAAAAAGCATTATACATACAACAACAATACAACAAAACGAAAATTCTCCTGAATCAATTTTTATTAGGAACTGTTTTTACTACGGCCCGCCCATACTTCACCTTTGGTGAATAGGGCAAACCGTAGTATTGAAATCGTACAAAAATCTCAAAATTGTTTTTTTGCTTCAAATGACTTAAAATGTCATGAAACGTGGAAAAAATTGATTTTCGGCGAAAATAAAGTCTGTCTGTGTTGATGTGTGGATGTCTGTGCGCACGATAACTCGAGAACGGTACGACCGATCCGGAAAATTCTTTCGGCCATCGGTTGGTATTCAAAAAAGAAGGGCTCTATTAGAAAATGAGCAATTTCCGGTACGCCTACTAAGTAAAACGTCTATCCGAGATATCTCGATAAGGAAAGCAAATTTGTCGATCCCGATTTCTATTAAGGTGTTGTGTAAGTCAAGACGCGTCGATTGATATACATATGGCATAGGGCTCGTTGAAAAAAAATTGAAAAATTTGAAAAAAAAAATTATTGGAAAAATTCCGATTTTTTCGAATCGGACGTTCTTCCGCTGAAAGAAACGGGCCGTAGTCTTGAAAAATCGCGCAGAGATTATTCCTTTTACTAGTTATAATTCTTATATTCCTAAATGAAGAAAATATCAATTTCTAAGCTCCCATAGCCCGAAAAAAAATGTCCAGTACTCGCTATACAAATTAGTCGTTTTGAATAAGAAAACTTTCCAGTTTAAATGTTGTATGTGAAAATTTTGGCCACGATTGTACTAATTCCTGTATTCGATAGGCTGGAATCTCGAAACAGTGCACCACCGTTTGAGCGTCCCTAGAACTTTGATACTTTATTTCATTGATAATGCATATTTTTTATCGATACTCTTAGGTAATAACGAAGTTGTTATTATTATTTATTTGTTTGGACGAAATTTAAAGCGAATTTACAAAAGAACTATGACAGGACCGTAATTAAAAATTTTAATTGTAACGGTTTATCAAGTTTTATTATAAAAAAGCCAGGTCCGTATTAAAAAAAATAACTTGATGGTGGCCGTTAAGACACGAAACGTCGTATCGAAGATTTATTAATACACTTTTGTAATAAAGTTGAGACACGATAAAACTTTTCATTTTCCATTTTTTGATATTTCTTTGAATATAAATTCTATCCATAAAAACCAAAAATAACATTTTTAGTTCTTCCTGTATAACAACGGCGATGGTCCCTGTAGATTTTTTTTGGTCAATGTAAAGTTCTGCAAAATAGTTAACTTTTTACTCTTCATATCTCTTATGTTTGAGAATGTAGAAATGTTAGCACATGATAAAAGAAACAGCCTGTATAGAATAAAAAGCGTATGTAATCTCGATATTATTAGAAATGGACTTGGATTTACGAATTAAGATATCAGTGTGTTTTCTTCGTTTTCAAATGTTTTATAAAAATTAAGGAAAGGTCGTAGCTTGGAAGAAGTAAACGTGTATTATTTTTTAATATAAATTATTTATTTTGGGTTTTTGTGGTATTACATTAATTGGTTATACAGGAATTGAAAGTAAAAATAAGTTGAAATAAATTAAATACTTTTAAATAAAAAAAAAACTTTAATTACTATTTTTAATGAAAAGAAAACATTTTATTTCACATAAAAAAATTAAATATGGGCTACATTCACAGGTCAGAATTTTAATATAATGGCATATAAAACTCATTAAAAGAAGAGCATATTTACTAATAATTATTTCCGATACTGCTAATAACAAGCGTCTTTCAAAATAATGCCTTTTTACTTTTAAAATATTTAAATTCCCGCCCTCCTCAATATCCAATCACGGAAAAACGCGGCAGTGCTACGTTGCCAAGTCTAATCAATCAAGTTACGTTCATTTGACTTCTCTTTTCGTTTGGTAAACGTCTTTAGTCGTATTTGTGTGACGTTCTGTGTTAAAATTATTTTTTTATTTGCTAAAGTGTCAAAGTTATTTAAAATGAATGTAGAATTTTATAAAGCAGATTCTACTAATCTTCCACGAATTATGGAGATAATGCAATTAAAGCGAGAACATGATGTCTGCATTGTCAGAGCAAAAATAACATCAGAACATAAAGTTCACAAAAAGGCATATACTGTGGAGGTAATTATTAATGAAAATGTATCTTCTTGTGTCTTCGAAAGTTCATCATCTGATGTGCTCTTTGTCATATTGATTACAACAGAGGAAGTACTACTTGGGGAACTAAAAGTTGAAGAAGATGAAGAAGCATAGTTTTACTGAAATAAAGTTTTGAAATATTAAGAGAAATATATTTTAGTAGTAAGATAAAAAATATGCAATATAGACGTACCTAATCAATAATTATAAAGCTCACAAATAAATTTTCAAAATATAAAAGTTCTTTCACAAAATTCGCTAATAAACTAGAACTCAGCTCTAACCAATTACGAGATTGAATTGGATATAAATAAGTTAGGTTACGTTAACTGTCACGTCTGTCAATGTTATTGTTAGTTATGTTGTAGAAAGAGGATAAATATGTTCAAATATTTTCTAGTGGGATAGAAAAAGATAGCAATATAATCTCGTATTATAAGAGTACCACTGGAATAGACTGATAATCATACAACGTAGCAGCAGATTAAGCAATCTTATTAATAATAATAATAATAATAAACGACTTTATTGTTTCTACAAGAAAAAAATACAAAAAAAAAATTTAATTTACAATGAATTTTCTGCATGACAGAAACAAAAGGCGAAGTTCAATTTATAAAATGGTATAAAACCACCTTATAAATTGTTCTTCCACTTAACCTTTTAACATATATATCGCTGACAAAAAAAAAATATATACATAACTATCGTAGGTACATTATTACTTTAGGATTGCATTGCGAATAGTAGTCTCTTATATGCAGTTTTAAATCTTTGCAAGCTGTAAGTTTTAAATATGGTGGGAACCTCATTATAAATAGAACATATTTGATAGGTATAGCTACGTCTAAAAATTTCTAACCTAAAAGGTGGAGGTGAGATAGTTCCTTTATGGCGGACATTTACATTGTGCACATCGGAGCGGTAGGTAATCTTTTTGTGCAAATATGAAGGGTGTTTTATTCATAATTATTTTGTGAAAAAGAACGGCTGCGTGAAGAATCCTTCTATTGATCATACTTAACCAACCATTGTTCTTTAACTTATGGGAAATGCGTTCTCTTCTGCGTATACCAAATATAAGACGTAGACACGAATTTTGCACTTTTTGAATTTTATGTCGATACTGGCTAGATAAAAACGGGCCATATAGTACATCAGCGTAATTAAATCTTGACAGTATTAATGATTCACACAGAATTGATTTTACATGTATTGGAAGAAATTGTCTGTTACCATATATTGTTTTAATTGTAATATAAGCAGATTTAATAAGCTGATTGATGTGTTTCTCAAATTTTAAATTAGAATCTAACAATACACCTAAACTTTTAGCTTCGTTCACGTTTTCAAGACGTTCAGTCTTTATTACGATATTTACACTATTAGAGATTTGATCTCGTTTATTTCTGTTACCAAAAAGTATAGCACTAGATTTACTACAGTTAATATTCAGACAATGGTCTTCAGCAGCTTTGATGAAGATGTTTAATTCATCATTTATACGATTACATGACTACTATCGCATGGGGATAAAAACTGTAATAAAGTTGAGTGTCATCTGCATAGAGATGTACATTACAGAATTGAAAATCTTTTACAAGGTTGGAAGTGTAAATAGCGAAAAGCAACGGTCCCAGAATGGAACCCTGAGGAACTCCACTGGTTAAATTTAAGTAAGGAGACATGTTTCCATCTACTAAAACCGCTTGCTTGCGTCCACGAAGGTAAGATGCTAAGAGACCTACGGCATTTTTAGAGAGACCTATATAATGTAGGATTGCTAGCATTAACTCGTAGTTAATTGTATCAAAAGCTCTGCTAAAATCTAACAAGACCAAAATTGTGCACTTACCTTCATCTATAGATTTGACAATATCATCAATAATATGGAGAAGAGCCGTTGTACAACTGTAATCTTTCCTGAATCCAGATTGTGTTAAAGGTAGCAGTGAATGCAGATCAATATGTTTTTTTAATTGTACTTCTATAGCTCTTTCGAGCACTTTAGATAAAGTGGGTAATATGCTAATTGGACGCAGATCTTTCAACTCAACTGGGTTTGATTTTTTCGGCAAAACTTTTACAACGGCTCTTTTCCATATTTCAGGAAAAGTATTATGATTTAAAGAAAAATTAATAATGTGTGTTATGTATGGAACTATATACGGACAACATAATCTTATAAGTCTTAAACTTAATTTATCCTCGCCAGTAGCATTAGTAGTTATAGCATTTATTACCTGATAAACAAATAGGTCATTGACTCCTTCGAACTGAAAATCTGATTCAATTATTTTTCTGTTTTTATATGATAAGAGTAGTTGCTCTGGAGGTTCACTCGTACGACATGCGTTAATAAAAAAATTATTTATTTCAGTGGGATTTTTTAAATTATCCGGTATTGTATTGGATTTATTAGTTACATCACTATCTGTCAGTAGATAGAACGTCCTTTAACTTTAAAGACTCGATAAGTAAAGGCGATGACGTTTAGAATAGAACTTTACAAGTTGATCTCTTGTATAATTGTCACAATCTAAACGTCATTGTCATTAGTTACAGAACCTTTAAAGTTAACGAACGTTCTATCTACTGTTTTTAAAGTTTTCCAGAGAGTTTTCGTATTTTTATTAGCGAGTTCAAATGCAAAAAATGCTTTCTTCTCTCTTTTAATGGCAGAATTTGTGTAGTTCCTCATATCTTTATAAAATTGAAAGTGATATTCTGATTTAGTTCTCCTGTACTTGTTCAACGCTTTATCCCGTATTGCCATCATTTGTTTTATAGTTCCAGTTAACCATGGAGCTCTAGGCTTAGTAACACGTGATGTTATTTGCGGCACATGCCTATCAAATAGATTAATTAGGCAATTAACTAGAAATGTTATTTTTCCTACGATCACTACCCAAAGTAGGCTTTTGCACACTCAAATCTAACCGCAAAGTTGATGTTTTCCGTGATCTGTAATAATTTGACATTATTGTCGCTCTAGCGCGTACTTTTCCGCTCGCCTTACAATAAACTAAAGTAAGGTATTAAATAATAGGTATATTAAAATAAAATGTAGGGCAGTCTGAACATTTTAGTTGAAATATTAATATTTGAAGATATTTTGAACGAAATTAAACTTTATTTAATAAAATTTATCTAGTAAAAATATAACAGTCAGAAGGTACACCTAGATACACCTAGGTACACCTATATGCAATAGTGATTGCATATTTAAGTACCTACTTACTATTTTGTGCAAATAGTAGACTATGAAATTAATGAAACGTCATTATTTCATTTTTAGTTTATGAAAAAGCTATTTGAAAAATGGAGAGTGAGAGTGAATGTGAATTTTCAAGCACACCTCCAGATGTAGCAGATTTTGCTAAAAATATTTCTCTGAATCTTCTGCCGACTAAATCCAGAGATAAATATGAAAAAGTGCATTTTTCATGTTTTTTTTTTAATTATTTGTCTGAAAATAATGTGATCGTAGAAAAAATCTTGTGTGCAATTCGAGCAGAAAGTGCTTTGCCGCTTTCGGCAGATTGCCCGCGCTCCGCTACGCATCGCGCGGGCAACTCTCTGCCTCAAGCGGCAAAGTATCACTTTCCGCTCTTAATACACAAATAGCTATTCTCATCAATACCTTCCTGATCATAGATTCTAAAAAATGGAGCATTATATAAATCCCTAATAAAATCCTCTTCATTAAAATATTTAAAAGTTCTATAGGTTATTAGTTTGGTCTCATGCTTTTCTACACTTAACTTAATTATACATGAGGCTATGTCGTGATAGGTGTTACGTCACTTACCATTTTGACCACACTTTTTCAAATTTCAATATTTTTTTTCTGCTTTATTTGGGACTTAAACAAAGTAATTTTTTCACTAAAGTGTTTATTTGATCGTATATTATAGCCCTGAATTTTATCTCAATTCATGACTGAAGCCCATTATTTCGTTTTACAATTCTTTTATTAAATATTTGAAATAAAAATCTACTAATCTCTATTAATTTTCGCAATGAACATTCCTAGTGGAGTCCAAACAATAAAATAACAATATTTGGCTTTTGTTATAGACATAAATGGTGTGCGCGCATAATTTTTTTTCTGATTTTTCTTTTTACTTTAATATGTTTATTACTCCTATTGACGACCATAGACCAGAATATAGAAAAAAACTTTGAATATTAAATATATGTGTGACGTCTTCAGGTAGCTGAGAAAACAGTATCCTGTAATTACTTTTAAATCCATGAATTCTCTATTTATATGAAGAAGGCGTTACAATCGACATTATTTATTTAACTATATTCTTACTTTTTACTACAAAATGCTTTATAATTATTGTGCCGTAATGTTCAAGAATAATATTTTTAATAGTCTTTGAAAAACTGGATTAAATACCCCACTTCGACGCTTGATGTTTTATAGTATTGAGATGTATTAAACAGTTAATTGCCGTCACATCAGAGAAAACTGTCGGCTGTAACCTAAATTGACCGTTTAAATTAAACTTTGTGGAAAATAAACGTCCACGTTGCCTCAAAAGTAGCAACGGCGCGAGAGGACAATTAGTGGATTATATGAATCGGAAAAAACCTCCAGAATTCTGAACACAATGGCGTTGGTTTAAACTCTCCGAGTTAACCGCACCCCCCCCCCCCATAAGGGAAAAAGCTGCCCCAAAAGGGGTAAGCGAATACTCTCATACCAACAAATTCTGTGTCACCCCCAGTTTTCGAAGATACTGAACAAGGTAGCGACGGATCAGAGTTAACCGCACCCCTCAAACAGAGCAAAAACCGCCCCCGACAGGGGTTAATGCGGATACGTCTCATACCAACACAACCTGTATCACCCCCTGTTTTCGAGGATGCTGAACACGATGGTGATACTGGATCTTCTTCTTGAAACAAACTACCCCCTCAAATGACCAAAATCTCTTCTCTTATCCGGTGCACTTCATAAAACCGTGTATCAAAGGGGTAGTTTTTGACAGTTTGAGAGGTTAGTGTGCTTCGGGGTGAAGATGCAGGATCACCATCCTGTTCAGCATCATTGAAAACGGGGGCCGGCGCAGATTTTGTCGGTATGAGACGGCGAATCGGCCTGAACCTCTTTGGGGGTGGTTTTTTCCGTTTAGGGGGTGGGGTCAACTTTAAAAAAGTTTATACCGCCGCCATCGTGCTCAGCATCCTCGAAAACGAGGGGTGACGCAGGTTTTCAATTTCAAGTATCGTTTAGTATATTTCATAATAATAATAAAAACTAGCTCGAACGGCGGCCCGATGGGCCGCCTGTTCTCGCTTATGTATATGTCACATGATATGGTTAAAAAAATATTAAAAATAGCTTTAGCTTTAGCTATATTTAATACGATTTATTAATTTTGACAAAAAATTCATAATATCTGACCAACCACCACCACATACCAATTTCGAATGAAATCGATAAATAATCATAAATATCGTCCGACATCTTGAGTTTATACATTTTGACACAAAACTCTTAATCTCTGACCCCAAAGCACCCCACAAACCAATTTTGAATAAAATCTTATCTATAATCATAAATCTCGTCCGCCATCTTGGACTCGCTATCTTCTATTTAAAATTCAAAATTCATTTCCTGCTCATATAGACACCATATTGAATACACTTTTCCAAGTTTTTAAATTTTTTCATCAACCTCCCAAAGCGCTACAACCGATACAAACAAACAAACAAAAAAGCAAACTCAACGAAAATAAATAATAGGGATGAGACCGTTTTCTTTGTTTATTTATTGATTCACAAAACAAACATCTCTTTACAGGGTCTTTAAAATTTTTAGTTAAAGTAGTACAATATTCTCAGTAATTATATCACAAGAGCATCGAAAATAATCGATTATACGTCCGACTCACGAGACGTATTTTCGCGAAACACCACGAGATTTTCGATTCTCTGGTGTTATTACTACTGAGAATATTCTACTTATTCAACTAAAAATTTTAAACCCTGTAAAGAGATGTTTGTTAGTGAATCAATAAATAGACTAAGGAAACAGTCTTTTATTTAATCCTAATAGCATCGAAAATAATCGATTATACGTCCGACTCACGAGACGTATTTTCGCGAAACACCACGAGATTTTCGATTCTCTGGTGTTATTACTACTGAGAATATTCTACTTATTCAACTAAAAATTTTAAACCCTGTAAAGAGATGTTTGTTAGTGAATCAATAAATAGACTAAGGAAACAGTCTTTTATTTAATCCTAATAGTAAATTTGCTATAACTGGTTTTATCGACAGATATTTAATTTTTTCTAAAACCTTACATTTTCAGTAAAATGGAGATAACATAAAACACTTTGTATTTAGGTATAGGGAAACCTTTATGAAAGTATAGCTTAATTTTTATGTACAATTCGAAAATGTAATTATATATGAGGTGTGCCATTTAAAAAAACATAACTTTGATATGGTACTTTTTTGGAGCACCCTGTATATTTAAAAATATTTTTAAAATGTATTCCTTTATATGCTATTTCGCCATAAAACTCCGTAGCGTCGGTTTTGAATCATATTTGGTGTAATATTTTTTTTGTCATAATATCGGTTTTTTCAAAATATTTTTTATCCAAATTATACTATTACTTATTTATTAGTATGAGTTCAAAAATGTTCACAAAAACCCTTTCGTAACCTATTTTAAGCACTAAGTACTGATTTTCAACCTTGTGCTCCTGAGTGCTTAGATTGCTTGGGATCAGTTCTGATTTGCACACAACATTTTTATTAAAAACATTTACTCCTTTGTTTAAGGTATTCATTGTTGGGTATGTGACAAAAAAGCGAGGAATTATAATGAAGAAGTTCGTTCAGCTGTAGCAGAGTATTTGTCTGTAGTTAAGGGTGGAGTAAAATGTGTAAAAAAAGTTAATTTGCCTGAAGATAAAATACATACTTCTTTATTGTAAGAAAATATTATATTTACTACATTGATTCACTACAATTTGTGAAACATAATTACAATGAGAATAATTATAATTATCTCTATTTTAGGCGAGCAGTAGCAATTATAGACAAATATTTTACTACAATTGTTGAAGAACAAGATCTATTAGGCACAGACGAAAGGTTCAACAACTTTTTACAAATGATGCATCAAGATTTAAGACCATCATTTAAAGCTCCAATGAAACGTGCTGAAACTTCCTTAGAGAGATGGAATATTTTTGAAGATATTTTTGATGATATGCTACGAAAAGTAATTTTAAATCAATTAGTTAAAATTTAATACAAATTAGCATGAAATTATTTATATTAGACAAGTTATAATTGAAGAGTATCAACGTACTTTTTTTAGGGAAATCATATGACAATTTATTTTTTAAATAATTAGAAAATGTCCAGATATTTTGAATTCAATTTTTTTATTTATTATTTCAGCAGTAGAGGAGGGTGTACCACCTGCATATTACTATATATTAGTCAATTGCGCCATCCGGCCACATCATCTAAACAACATCTTATTCATTCGAGTCCGATTTATACAGGGTGTCCAGAGATCAAACCGACAAAACTAAGGGGGTTATAGGGACTGCCAATATGATTGCAAAAAGCCACATACAAATGTCCAAAACCGCTTCGTTACTGATATACAGTGTGATTTGTGTATTTGGACAAAAAAATCAATCCGCCATATTAAATACATGGATAACCCGATTTGATTTAAATTTAGTACATGAATTAAACTAAATGGCCTTAATAAGTAGCCCTTTGAACGAAACCAATATCAGGACCGGAATATTCTTTTTGTTCCATCTTAAGTTCTTGTAAGAATAACTCACCCTGTATAATGATTATCAAAAATCTGAGCTCAGATTCGAAATCTACGGAAAAAATCCTACAGGAACTTGTTAAAAAGGTTTCTGGCACCATTTCAGTTATTCCGTAATAAATTATGATGTTAAATGTTTTCACTCAAGAAATTAATTTTCGGATAAAGTACCATCAAAAATGGGTTAATATAATAAAAAATTACGAAACCAAGACATAAATATTTTCTTTAATTAGTTCGAAGTAAAATTTTATAAAATACTCTCATAACCCAAAAAAAGTGAAGAATGAATCCGTATCAGTAGCTTACAATTTTTGTCTAAATACAGTAGGCTTGTGTCAAAAAATTATTGTGTGTTGTGTTGTACTTTCATAAATTCAAAATTAGTAAGCAAATATAATTTATAAAAAATTCAGTGCAGTCCTTTTTGAACAAATTCCTATCCGCTTTTTTTAGCAGATTTTGAATCTGCGATGAGAATATTGATAATTATTATACTAGAACAGTTATTCTTACAAGAAATGACTCATTCCGGTCCTGATACGAATTTATTTTTTCGTCTTTTCTTGGGTTATGAAAGTATTTTATAAAATTTTACTACGAACTAATTAAAGAAAATAACAATATTTATGTCTTGGTTTTGTAATTTTGTAAGATGGAAGAAAAAGAATATTCCGGTCCTGATATTGGATTCGTTCAAAGGGCTACTTATTAAGGCAATTTAGTTTAATTCATGTAACAAATTTAAAGCAAATCGGGTTATCCCTTTATTTAATATGGCGGATTGAATTTTTTGTGTAAATTCACAAATCACACTGTATATCAGTAACGAAGCTGTTTTGGACATTTGTATATGACTTTTTGCAATCATATTGCACCCCCTAAGTTTTGTCGGTTTCATCTCTGGACACCCTGTATACGTCGGTTATATAGACAAGAAAAGAGTGCACATGAAATAAAACAAAAAATACACTTTACAACATTTTACTATATACAAAACACTTTTATTTAAACAAAAATTGGGTGAGGATGACTGACAAGAAAGGTGCATAAAAAAAACAAATTCACATTCTAGTAGCCTACTAGAATTTACGATGTAACCAAAAATAATTCTAGTTAAATCAATTGTAACGAAATAATATCTTACACCTCTATTTATTTTATTTCGTTTGTCTATTGAAACGCAATTGGGACTTTTTTTAGCTTGACTTTTATCACCTAAAGCTGGTCTACCTACTAGTTTTCTTTTTCCACTAATTTTATACTTTTTATGGCTTATGGCAGTGGGTTGAATCCCAATCTTAATGCCCTTTATGTTTTGATATGTGAAATACCTAAAAACCTTTTATATATAAAAAAATGTATGTAATCTAGTCAAAGGGATTGAGATAGGGGCTCCATACTTTTCAGCATCTTCCAAGTTTGTTCTAACTGCTGGTAGAATTCACTGGGTCATCCGTCAACTGATTCGTTGTCAATATTTACCTTGAATGTTGAAAGTATATTGAATTTGGATATCACCGCAGCTTGATGATTACAGTGTTTACCATTACATCCAATAGCGCATGTACAAATATTGATAGTCATGTCTACGCCATAAAATATTTTATATTGGAAAAACTATACTGTTGATTTCCAAGTTCTTTGATTGGTGGTATAACATTAACTTCTTTAGGCATATATATATATATATATATATATATATATATATATATATATATCTTGGACAATGTTATCAACTCGTTATAAAAGTATATTAAGGATTCTTTGTATGTAAAAGCATTCATAGCTTATACACAGAAAATCAGCCAATTGAATACCTTGGTTTCCTTCCATATGTCCTTGAACAATCGAAACATAACTTGAGGCTCTTTTTATTACTTGCGTAAACGACGCTTCGAAAAAATTTCGATAATATTGTTGGTTGTGAGTCTTTGAAATTCCGTTTTTTGAAGTATTTAACCAACGCCAACAAGCCTTTAGAACATTGAAGATACATAATGTCAGTTTTGATGTTGGAAAGTATTTTGTCATTTCTTTCGCTAAGATCATCATCAGTCATTATTACTGTGGGCTGCAATTTGACAGGCATTATATCAAGTAATACTTCTACGGCTGCATCAAAAACTTGTGACTTGTGACTGCTGCTTATTATACATACTACTGGAACACCACCGACCTCTGACCGTTAAATAAGTAAACTTTGATCTTGCGTATCATAATTTCAAGTAGCATCCACAAATATCATTTCAAACGCCTGTTGAATTCTTTCCATGTTACGAAGACAAAATTTCCTCTAGTTTTTGAACATATCGGAACCAGTCCGGTTTCCACAAAGCTGCTTAAATTTTGTTTGTCAGATATTTGCAACGTCTTTTTTTTGGAAAATATGAGCGGTCAAAGACTCATTATATTTAGAGCCATGTTCCGACATTTTATTCATATAGAAAGTGTGGTCTGCCGTTGAAGTCCTTCTTCAAATAGACTAATTATTTCTTATTTCACATTGGTGTTTAACGACCTTTCTCTAAGAGCCTCCCGTACATCGTGCCTGTGATTGTGTATGAAATGAAAATCTACCGTACATGGGAATTCTTTGTCAGCCTTCGATATTTCAAAAAAGCGTTGGATTTTTATAGTTAATGTGGCCGGATAATTTTAGTTTCTGGACTTATTATTTCTGATGAGCTTCTTTAAACATCTTTTGTTAAAATGGCAGAAATGATATCGCTTAAAAAGATTACGACAGCGTTCAGTACACTTAAATGTTTTACTTATACTACAAGCTACTTTACTTATTTTTTGAAGGTCCATAATCCACATCTGAAATAAAAAAATATATATAAAAAACCAGATCCTCCGATTAACTGAATTTTTAACAAAATGGCGTACAATATTTACGCTTTTTTAATATTGTCACTAATAGTAATTAATTATAAACAAAATCTTAAAGGAAACGGCACGTGGTATTTGTTTACTAGGTAAAATAACAGTCGAACTAAATAGTATGTTGTTTAGAACACTCCACTCGGCCGCTGTAGGACCGCGCAATTGATGGTTATTTTTTTTCGTTTATATCATATAGGAGTCATATCTTATGCATACATATTGCTTTATTTGGAAAATCTATAAAAACAAATAAAATTAGCCCATATACATTTATCGAATTTGAATATTATCAAAATTGATACCAAATGGTATGTAGAACTGTTTGGTACCTCCACAGTTGATTGAAGGTGGCAAAACATATTTAATATCATTTATTTTTTTTAATTAATTAAAGCACTATCTTCCATCATGGGAAATACGAAGGTGTTTTTGACTTTAGCACTGTGGTTCAAAAAGGTGATTTCAAATTCAGAATCTAGTATTCTAATTATTTTTTCTACATAAAACAATTTAACATAAACAAACGCCGTCTGCAACAACTGAAGAATGACTGTTTGTTAATTGCGCGACTTGTCACTGGACGGAGATATTTAATTGGCGCTTAATTTAAAAATTATACCGTCTGTCTCATGGTGCACCTACCTCAAGGAGGCCCACCCTCCTCTTCATTTCTATTTTTCTTTCTTTCTTATGATGTATGGATTTGTTTGCTTTACATTCAATTTTATTCATGTCCCCTTTATTAATCGTTATTTCTTTTACTTTCTCTGGGTCAGATTTTTTTCCTACATCATTTTCTTTTTTTTATCCTGTTTTTGTGTTGTCTAAGTTCGCTTAACCTTTATAGATCATCATTGTTCATTTTTGTAATATGAGTTCTTGTTAACTGATATTATTTTATTATTTTCTATGATTATAAATGATTTCTTGTGTACCATTTTTTTATAAAAAATGTTTTTGTTTTTTAACTTAATTGATAGTAAGCTGTTTACAGAAGAATTAACTGTTCATTACAATTTGAAATTGAAAAATAGTTGATGATTATAATCTTTTATTTTTTAGGATACAATTCCAAAACACTCAAAAAACCTCAAGGAAGAAATAAAACTTCAATATTGTTATCCAAGTTTAGACATAAAGGTAACAAAAGGATTTAAACATTTACTAAAGTCTCCTTTTTGTGTGCACCCAAAAACTGGAAAAGTTTCTATACCAATTAACACTAAAAACATAGATAAATTTGATCCTAGCAACGTTCCCACTATTCTGTAAGTAATAAAAAACAAATATTTACAACATATATAACTATTTTTTTTGCTAATTTGAGATAATCAATATTTAAAGGTTTTTGAAATTGATAAACATTTATATATTTATTTTTATCTTCTACTTATACATGTAAAATGTTAGGTTTTCACAGCAGAAAAATATTTCTGCAGATAGGCCCTATTCAAGTAGCACGGCGGTATTGTGATATATGTAAACATGGCATCCAGTGCTCTGACGTAATAAGGTAAAGAAGGGAGGGAATTAATTAATATGAACCCGACAGATATACGAAAACGATGTTTCTTATTTGTAAACATCTGCCTAGGAATAAAATATTCATTGGATTGAACATAAGTAAACATAAGTATAAAACCTGCTAAAGTTCATTGCAAAGCCTTTCAGTTGCACGTCACCAAATATGACGTCATATCATGACATTTGATGGCGACTCTACAAAATTTTGACAGTTGTCAGGATCGTATTCAGCCAAATAGGAAAAGGCTTTGTAATTCATAAGAATTGTGATATCAAAACATTACAAAATAAAACAAAATGTATTTTTAATTGATATTTATTATCATAAATAATATAACATTAGAATATAAAATACAATATAATATATTATATATACAATCTTAACTTGAAAAAAATGTCCTGATACCATGTTCATATTTCTCCCGAATATTGGGACCACGGATAACGCTCACAGAATCGGACATTTTAGCCTGAGTATTCGCGATCTGTTTGAATACCTTTATTTGCCAATCGTCCTACAGACGCTAAAATTAATTGATGATCAATGAATTTTTACTAAACTTTAAGATGTGAAACTTACCTCATGTACAGCATTTACGGGCAATAGAGTTTTACCGGCTTGTTTTTCTAATTGGAAATAAGCAAGCAGTTTCAATACTAACTCTTGCTCTTTTTCGCTATACCTCGGCATGTTTATAATTATCAAAATAAATAAATTAAAAATAATATTCCAACTTCTAAAAAATGTGATTAACCACAATAATTACAAATGGAATTAATGGAAGTACTGTTCTGATTCAAACTGTCAGGCGTACGCTTTGACGTTTATCAAAAATAGCAAAAGACCGTGTTCAATATTTCAATTTGAGTATGAGGCAATGACGTATAGCAAACGGCAGCCAATGAAATGCCTGTATTGTGTCAATTGTAGTTATTTAATATCTACGTGTAGATCTCTCATGATGTTGTTGCCTTACGAAAATTTATAGTGGACGTACCTTTTTTTTTGCATTTCTTTCAACTTAATACGATAAAGCGAGATAGATGCCATATGACGTGCAACTGAAAGGCTATGCAATGAACTTTAGTATCGTTTTATTCTACGAAATATAACAGAAGATAAATATACTACAACTATTATTCTTCAGCATGAGAATCAGAAATAAAAACACTTACAATAATAAAAAATAAAGAAAAACCAAAAGGAAGCACTTACAATATAAGTGTTATTTTCATACTAGTTAATCCAAAATTGACTATGAATCTCGGACTATTCCTCTGCCTTTGTTAATAGGGTTGTAGACGGTCCTAGTTCCAATGCCCTGGCTACTGAAAATTTTGCGCGATGTGTAATTCCTTACACTTTTGGCTAATTATAATGACTGCGTCAGTAAATAGTTTAAAAATAGAAAATTCTATTACGAATACTACAAGTGAATTGAACTCTAAAAATTACTTTTTAGTTAGATTTAGGCTACTAAAATTAAAATGTTTAATACCCATGACTATAAAGTGGCTTGGACAAAATAATTCTAATGCTTAAATGACTTTTTAGTGGTTTAATTGAGGAAATTGACAAACATGCTCAAAAGATTAAGGACGAAGTAAAAAGTTCAATGGAAACCGATGCTGAAACTATTCCCAACAATGTAAAAATTAAGGATTATGAGAAAACCAGTCTTCTAGAAGCAATAAACATTTTTGAGTCATTTTTGAAGTCTCTTGAAATTGCAAATTCTGTTAGCGAACCAGGTGAGTAATATTTTAGAAAAAAAATTATCTGCTTTCATTAAATTACGATTTATTGACCTCATGCATTAAAGTCTTTTTTAAAAATAAGTTTGTACTTTTTGTAGTCTTTATTTTGTACTTTCAATATTTTAGTTTACTTGGGCTTTTACTTCGTTTGATATTTTTCTTTTTTTTTAATGTAAAACCTATTCTTTTTTTTTTCAGAAAATTCTCTCGATTTTTAATTAGTTGTGTTATGTTATTTTTTAAGAATACTATGTTATGTTCTTTCTTTAAAAATACTATGTTATGTTCTTTCTTTAAAAATACTATGTTATATTATTTCTTTAAGAATACTATGTTATATTATTTCTTTAAGAATACTATGTTATATTATTTCTTTAAGAATACTATGTTAAATTATTTCTTTAAGAATACTATGTTATGTTCTTTTTTAAAAATATTATGTTATATTTTTTCTTTAAAAATAGTGTTACGTTTTCTTGTGCCAACCTGTATTTTCATTCTTCCTCTACTCTGTATATTTTATAGTTTCATGTTCGCTTGATTTTCCCTTTCCTATTTCTCCGCGTCATATCTTCTCCCTCCTTCTATCGGCCTTTATTATAAATTATGTTCCCATGCTAAGAACCTTCTTTTATCTCTTTAATATCAGAAATAGACTTTGTATATCTTGATATTGCCAGTGTTTTCTACTGAAGATTTCTTTCTTGTTTCCCCTTTAATTATGGGGTAAGTTTTGTTATATTGTATTATATTTTCACTAAAATTCTTTGAGATCGTTGGCTTTTTTTCTTCTTTTTTGGACCTTTTCCCCTTTTTCTGGCTTTTTAATTTTTTTTTTTAATTATTTGCTCTTTTTTTTGCACTTTTTGAGTTTTTGCCTTTTTTGTCTCGATTTTGCCTTTTTTGCCTTTCTTTCCTTTTTTTTTGTCATTTTAACCACTTTTCTGCCTTTTTTTTCTTTTTTAAACTTAATGATTTTAATTTTTTTTTGGACTTTTAATTTTTGCTGAAATTTAGCAATTCTTTATCATTTTTAACACTTTTTTTGGAAATAATTCGTTAACTTGTTAGTATTTATAATAACTTGTTATTTTTAGTAAATTTTGTCATTTTTCATTTTGATTAATTTTTGTGCATTTTTACAATATTTACCTTTTTTCAGCAATTTACTTCATTTTTACAGCATTTTACTTTCGAATTCACGAATTTTGTGTTTTTTAAAATAATTCTAGTCTTCACAGAAGAACCGGGAAAGTTCTGCGGTGACGCAGCCGATTTTTTTTAAATGTTCATACTGTTCTTTTAATGCCTTCAACTTCCTAATTCTGTCATTGTTTTGATTGAAATCATAAGTATAAAAAGTGTTCGCTCGATGGGCCATCAAGTCCCGAAACGCGTTTCGGGACTTTGGCGGTGGTGCATCGCGATGCACCACCACCGTTTGAGCGTCTCTAGAATTTGAATATTTACTAAAGTATAGTTCAAAAAAGGATCAGAAAGACACTCTAATAGCGAATTCCATTGGCAAAACTGGTGCGCACTGAGTGCAAAATTTGTATTCTATTGGGAAAACTGGTGGCGGGTTTTGAATTCCATTGGAGAACTGGTTCATTCGAATTCTAACTCAGTGCAACATTTTCAGTATGAGCTCATCGA
Source organism: Neocrepidodera transversa (assembly GCA_963243735.1). Lineage (NCBI taxonomy): Eukaryota > Metazoa > Arthropoda > Insecta > Coleoptera > Chrysomelidae > Neocrepidodera > Neocrepidodera transversa. The sequence goes on along the minus strand of OY725342.1, from coordinate 24,125,763 downwards.
TGAGGTCGTGAAATTGTGAACATGACGGGATTTATCAAAAGGTTTAAAACTTCTAGTAGTGATAAGGAAATGATATACGAAGTAATGAAGTAGAGGAGAATCAGATATCAAAATGTTTTCAATAATAGGAAAAGTTACATACATCATAAATGCTTGATTAAAATAAATTTTACAGTAATTTTATTGTTAATGGGATTTTTATATTATTAAAAGTTGTATATTAAAATCTACTAAGAAAATTTGCCTCAGTACTACAATTTTTTGAAAAATGTTGAAATCTACCAACAAGTGAAAAAGGACAATATTTTTCCCCTAATTTCGAGTTTTCGAAAATTTAAAGTTACGAAAATAAATTTCTCTATCTACTACCCTATATATTGATATGGTTTTTTATTACCTCTCGCCCTTCAGATAAGAGAGGTATAGGAATCATGCTAAAAATTGGGTAGTGAGTTTTCAATGGATAAACACGTTTTGGGTCCCTAGAATACGATTTTGATATTTTCGCGATGATGTCTGTGTGTGTGTGTGTTAGTGTGTGTGTGTGTGTGTTTGGATGGATGTTGTAGTAACGATAACTCAAAAACTACTGAATGAAAAAATTTGAAATTTTGCATACAGGATTCTGATACCCTAGATTAGATCTGATTAGATTTTGGTGCCAATGGGACAACCGGAAGTGGCAGTTGCTATGAGTCATGACGTCATTATTATACAAAAAGGCAATAAAGTTTTACACATTTATTTTGTATACACTACAGTTTATTTTCGTATTATTAAAGTTTTCAAAACTTTGGCCATTGTTGCCAGATTTACAAAAAAGTAATTTTTTTTCATACTTTTTTGTGTTAACCTGTAGATTTTTGATTCAAAAATGGCGAGAGGTCATGTGCTGGCCACATCAGATTTTTTATATGGGTAGTTTTAGTTCTGTTTTTGTGTGTATTGTGGTTGACTGTGATTGAAAGGTAGAAGGTTATTGTCAAATGTAAGTTTGACAATGAAAATAAGGTTATGATAAGAAGTTTAAGGTGCGTCTGGATGTATTTAAATGTGTTGAAGATTTGTTTAAGAATGTTTTGTGTTTAGATGATTATATTTATTTGATTTAATAATGAGTTCACAACAATTGTGGTACAAGTAAAAGAAAAAAATCTTAGTGTCGTTAGTCATTAAATTTACAAAAAAACAATATCTAGTTGGGGAAGAAAAAAAATGAAAAGGAATAATAAACAGTTTTGGTTTTTTATTGATTAATAAAAAATTAGAAAATGTCAGATAAAAAAATTAGGATGAGATATTAAAAACTGGTTTCTTGAATGGTTTGAATTACGTAAAGGAAGTTATAGTATAGAAAAATAAAAAAAAATATATTTAAAAAGAGGTTTATTAATATAAAGGGAAGTATTACAAGAATATAAATAAAATATTAAAGAAGACAAATTGGCATATAAGAAAACGAAGGGGTGCAGTGTGGATTAGACGGAGAGGCAGAAATGGGGGAAGACTTAAAAAAATTATAGAAAACAGCAGAGTAAATTCATTCGGAGGTGGTACAGAAAAGAGAAGAAAGAATTAATTAAGGAAGACACAGACGAGAAAAGATTCCAACCAGAAGAATAATACTAGAGGCGCCCAAAATTTATAATATATTTTTTTAATTTTCTGTTTGTAATGTTTATTATTTTTTTTAAGGAACCCAACCCAAGATCATAAGAGTTTTATGATAAAAAACACAGCTATTCTAATATAATATATACAGGGTAGCTGTTAAAGATGGAACCAAACCTATAGTGCTTAAACGGTTCAATATACAAAACCCAAAATTTCAGAATTTCAACTAAATATATTTTAGCCCAAAAATATTTTTTTTTATAATTACAAATTTTTTTTAAATAGCAACATAGGTCATGTGATATACCATTTCAAAGGGTTTAACACCCTGATTACAAAAATGTATCACACATGGGGTCTAAACACAACAGAAAGGATATTATTAATAGGGATCGTAGGAGGCTGTGCATTTGACACAAGACGTCAAATATTATAACAATAACATTTTTTGAAGTTGCAAGAGACAGTGTTGAATAGTAAAATAATTTGTTAAATTGAATCATTTCAAAGTAATTAGTAATAATGAATCAATTGACCGAAAAGGAAAGAATTGAAATACTCATGATGGTTGGGTATGGAGGAAGAAAACGCACGCACGAACAGGTAGCCAATTTGTTCAATGGAGTAAATCATAATCGTAATCCCATTAGTAAATCAACTGTTACCAAAACTTTACAAAGGTAAAGACATACAGGAAGTGTCAAAAGTCGTATAATACCAGGTCGACCAATAACTGTGACAAATGAAGAAAATTCTTTAGCAGTCCTCATGAATGTAATTGAGCAACCCAAGACTTCTGCACAGCAACTTGCTTTAGATCACGGTATTATTATTACAAGAATTGTTAGCGGATGATTTTGACAGACGTCTTCAATTTTGTGAGGAAATGACGGAAGCTATTGATGTAAATAACAATTTTTTAAATTGCATTTTATTTTCCGATGAATCTACTTTCACTTTAAATGGTTCTGTCAATCGACATAATTGTAGATATTATTCCGATGAAAATCCGCATTGGATGCTTTACATACCCAGTATCCTCAAAAAGTCAACGTATGGTGTGGAATAATAGGGAACATATCATTGGACTTTTTTTCATTGAAGGCAATCTCAATTCTAATAAATATCTCCAGTTGCTACAGAATAACATTATTCCTAGGTTATTACAGCTCTTTCCAAGTGTCAATAATCCAAATGTTATTGCAGAAAATGTTTGGTTTCACCAGGATGGTGCAACACCGCATTATGCAGTTATAGTTAGAAACTACTTGAACCAAATTTTCCCAGGACGCTGGATAGGGAGAATGTTGTGTAATCTATAACCCCTAATATGTATGCAACCAGGAATATACTAGCAGCCTCTTGGGATTGACAAGTGAGGTTAGGTGGTAGATCCTTGGCAGCAAGAGACTAGAATGTCTGAGCTTGTAAACGGTTTAATAAACGATATTAACTATTAGTAGATCTTGTTTATCTATTTAACAATAACAATACAGAGAAGAGACTATTGAATGGCCTGCTAGAAGTCCAGACTTAACACCGTTAGATTTTTTCCTTTGGGGATATTTAAAAAATAAGGTTTATGTAAACAGACCTGCAGATGTAGATGAATTAAAAGCTCGCATTGCTGATGAAATAGCCGCTATTCCACAAAAGTATTTACGTAACTCTATAAACGAAGTTCGAAATCGTCTACATTAAGCCAAGAAGTAAACGGGCAACAATTTGAATAATTTATTCGTTAAAAAGATAGGTAATGTTTATTTTATTTATCAATTTATTTCGTTTATAAATTATCGTTTTCATAAAAATGTAAAATACATGTAATAGGAGGGTTAACATTAAATTATATTGCTTCAATAAAATGGCTTAAGTTTACAAAAACGTTTATAATATCCATTCTGTTGTGTTTAGACCCCATGTGGTATTATATATGTAATACTCCTATATCGCCAACGTCCTATCTTTGCCTGTAGAAACAAAGCGTTCCGACAGAAGGAGATGCAAGATCGGAATTGGGTGCTAACGCGCATGTCCATATACATAAATTCCATTGGCGTCGTATCCCATGGTGAAAAAAACGTAGAGAAAAGGAAACGTAGGCGATTTTACAGCTGTGACGCCTATGACTTATCCGAGACTGCGTGAGAGAGAAACGATCGTCTACACCTCAGAGTAAATATATATAGAGGGCATTCTATCCTTTTTTATTAAGCCAACATCTAGTTAACTTTTGTTGACATCGTACAGTTTGTGAATTGATTTGTGTTATTACATATATATGTGTGTGATACATTTTTGTAATCAGGGTGTTAAACCCTTTAAAATGGTATATCACATGACCTATGTTGCTATTTAAAAAAATCAAGATGGCAGCCATGCTTAAAATTTTGTAATTATAAAAAAAATAATTTTTGGGCTAAAATATGCGCAAATATATGTAGTTGAAATTCTGAAATTTTGGGTTTTGTATGTTGAACCGTTTAAGCACTATAGGTTTGGTTCCATCTTTAACAGCTATCCATCCGCTTTATGACCCCGAGCCAAGGGGATATTGTACCAAATCGGCACTTGATCCCCAAGTCCCCTGCCTCCTCCCCCTGGTTCTCCCCTCGGCATGCCCGCTATTGAGAGCATACCGTGAGTTAGCATTGAAGGACACCTGGTCCCCTGGTCGTCATATCATCTCGTACTGGTATGGCCGTATTCCGCCCCAATGGGCATTGGCGGATGCCTGGCTGATCCTCGTAATTTCGTTTTTGGGACGGCCGAAGCCTCTATCCCTATTGTCATCGTTTTTGTGTCCTGTCGCTTGCGGATAGGTTTGTCAGTCTTAGTATGTCGTCACTGGGTAATAAAATCTTCTACCTAAAACATAATTTAAAAAAAAGTTAATTTGCATAAGACAGATAATACTACCCTTGTCCTGTCGATTTCTGAAATAAATGAAGTTTTTTTGTTGGGGCAAGCCCCTTTTTTGTTTTTTTTTTTTTGTTTATTTGTTGGACAACGGTCCTTTTTGTGTTTTTAGTTTTTTTTGGTGGACTACGTCCGGTTTTTTTTTGTTTTCTTTCTTTTTTTGTTGGACTACGTTCCTTTTGTTAATTTTTATCCTAAAACAGAAATCGATTAATATAGAAATTTTTGAGATTTTAAATTGTCTCCAAATTGTTTGTCAGTAAAACCGGATTTTACTGCGCTAGCGCGAGTTGCCTCTTTGGGCGTGCGTGCTTGCCGTGAACATCGGCATCGTAATCGATCAATTCCCTTAACTGAAGGTTAGGGTGTGTCCTTAGCTCGCCGAATATCCGTTCTGCCCGGTCATTCAAGGTATCTAAAACCCTGGTGGCTTTTAGATTCCTGAATATCCAACCGGTTGGCAACATACCAAGGTAGGTTTGCTACTTCCCGTAAACAGATATTTTGCTGACTTTGGATTTTATTTCTGTTAGTTTTGCAAGTTTGTCCCCACGCAAGGGACGCGTAAGTTGCAAGAGGAATAATTATTGAGTTTATCAGTCTCATTTTGGTTTTAATCGTTAATTTACTCCTTCTGCCTATAAGAGGCTGAAGGCGAGCTCTCGCTTGTCTGGTTTTACTGACAATTGTTTTAACATGTTCTGTGAAAGTTAGACATTTATCGAGCATTACCCCCAGGTATTTTACTTTATTTTGCCAAGCTACATTTGTGTTTAGTATTTCCAGACTTTCGTCTGGGTAATTTCTTCGTTTACTGAAATATATAGCTTGGGATTTGTCTGCGTTTATTACAATTTTCCATTTTACAAACCAATCCTCTAGTTCGCCCAAGTGGTCTTGTAAGTGTTCTCTTACCAGGTGAGGCCTTAAACTACGAGCCGCGATGGTAGTATCATCTGCATACAAGCTGAGCATTGTATGTGGAGATCGGGGAATATCGGATGTGAATATTGAGTATAATTGTGGGGAAAGGAATGCTGTTTGAGGAACTCCTGCTTCCAGAACTCCATAATCTGATAGGACTTGTCCCATTTTGATCTTTCTGACAGGAAGGAATGCATAAGGAGGATAATAGGTTTTGTGTACCCGATCTCTATCATTTTGAATATTAGGCCCTGGTGCCAAACTCTGTCAAATGCCTTTGACACATCAAGAAACACAGCTCCTGTTGACTGTCCGAAGTTGTAACCTTGGGTTACATATTCAATCAGTCTGAGGACCTGCGTTTCAGTCGAGTGTTCAGCACGATAGCCGAATTGCTCAGCTGGTATGACATTTAGTGTCTCTGTCTCTTCTTTGAGACGTCTTAAGATTATTCGTTCCGCGATTTTGCTCATGGCCGGAGGTAGACTGATTGGTCTGTAATTTTGTGGAAACCTGTGGTTTTTACCAGGTTTAGGCACCATGATGACATCTGCTTTTTTGCTGATAAGAACTTGATTATATCCTGCACCTCTTCTGGTGAGGTGTGGGATATGGCCAAGTGCGTTGGAATGCTTATATAATTTTGAGCAGTTTCCTCAACCTCGTCAACAAAGTCTTCGTCCTCGTCGTCATGCTGGTTTAGCATGCATTCTCTCTCTAGGGAGTGTTTGAAAGCGTCCGCTTTTTCCCTTGCGGTATGAGCTAGGCCATTCTCGCCGTGTAAAGGTGGGACCGGTTTCCTGTCCTGCCTTAGAATTCTTGAGAGATTCCATAAGGCGGCTTCCTGTGGATTAAGCTCGTTAATCCATCTTTCCCAGTTTTCCTCACGTTGTTTTGTGAGAGCTGTGGAGACTTGTTCACGAAGTCGAGTAGCTGTTCTTTTGTCCTCTGGGTCTCGGGTGTGCTTTGCCCTTCTCTGAGCTCGATTTTTATTTTGGATTTGTGTCTTTAGCTCATTGCTAATTTCAGCATAAATTCCCTTTCGTTCGCTGCGCTTGGTTTTCGTTGTGCGCTCGATCGATCTGTGGATTGCGCCTTCGAATCTCAGAATCACCGACTCGATTTCCTCCGTACTTTCAATACGAGGTGTTGGTCCTAGTTCCGGGCCTATGCCGCGTCTGAAGGCAAGTCAGTTGGTTTTTTTGGAAATGTATGTATGAGAGACTTGCTCTCCTTCTCCTACTTCCAAGAGGACGGGTAGGTGTCCTTCACCTGCTTCGTGGAGGGTAGAAATTTCGTATGGGAAATTTGTATCCTTCACTATCGCTATGTCAGTACGTCGGGTCTAAAGTTGAGATTTCCTGGATAGTGTGTAGGCGTTGTTGGTGCGATCACGTGGCAACCTGGGTAATTTTGCATGAAATTAAGCAATTGTCGACCTTTGGTATTTTCCTGAAAGCTATTCCATCCTCGTGATTCCCTATTAAAATTGTATTATTCTCTTGAAGGAGTTCATCGAGCTCGTGGAAGTTTAGGCGCTCGTCAGGTCTAACGTACACTAAAGCAATTTTTATAAATCCGTAACTGGTTTTAACCTTTATTATCGTTGCCTCTAGAGTGGTAAATTCCACTGGACTAGTTATGTTAAAATGTTCTATGCAATTTTTTATCATAATTGCAGTTCCCCCAGAATTTGGCCTAAATTTATTTCTGTAATTTGAATTTATCCCGGTAATTTGAATTTATCCTCCTCCCCTAAACGAGTTTCCTGAGGCAATGATATCTAAACCCACCCTTTCAATAATCTCAAATAAGGTGTTTTTGTGTTTTTTAATGCCTCCAGAATTCCAAGAGACAATCTTCAAAAAATCAGGAACCTTGAAATTTAGTTCTGTGATTTTTTTGGTATTTTGATTTTGAAAAAAATATTTTTCCAACGAAATATCGGTTAAAACCAGTTGACACATTTTAGAGAGCTAAAATGTGTGCTGTGAGGGAATGGAGCAGGCCCATTATTTGGCTTTTGTCCATCTGACTGAACGAAAGCTGTGGAGCTGAAGGCTGTGGATTATTAGCTGAAGGCTGTGGAGCTGAGGGCCTATTGCTCGTTTGCTGTGCTAAGGGCACTGGAGCAGGGGCTGAATTCCTTTTTGTTACATTTGCGTAACTTTTAATTTGAATCCTAGGCATGTTAGGACATCCTCTGTAATTGGCGGGATGATCGCCATTGCAATTAGCACAAGTTGCTTTTGATTTTCTTGGTCTAGGGCAATCTGCTGCTCTGTGTCCTTCGCCGCACCTAACGCATTTAGGATTAATAAAACAGCTCGATTGAGCATGATGAAAACCTTGGCATTGGTAACATTGGGTTGCCATGTTATTCTTTCTTTTGTTTTCAACTGATACCACAAGAGAGGTGCAGCGGTTAATTTTTAAGATTTTTTCTTTGTCCTCATGACGGACTTCAATTCAACGTCATTGCCAAGATATTTAGGATATCAATGCCTTGATCTTTCAAGTCCTCTCTAATTTCCTCCAAAGGGGTGTTGTGAGGCAAGCCTCTCATCACTACTTTGGGGGTTTTGTCTTCTGCCATCTCAAAGACAACCCAATTGATACCATTGTCGAAGGCGAAGGCTTTGTTTGTTTTTGGAGAGGATAGCGTCTCCATATTCAATTTTATTAGATTTTAGTCCCGCTTTGAGACGGTTCCAAAATTTTTGCTTTGGATATGTAAAATTATTAGTGTTATTTTTAACACTATTAATTTCATTATTTTCATTTGTATTTGATTTTACATTTATAATATTATTTTTAATCGATTTATTTTTATTTGAGTTATTAACATTTAATATTCCGTTTGAAATATTTAAATCAAGGTTCTGTTATTAGGGCTATTTTCTTTAGTAGCCGGATTTTGCTTCTTATTTTTGGAATTTGGTTTTTCCATAAAATCTTCTTCATCGGATTTATTTTTCCTTTTTTTATATTTAATTTCTGTAAAATCTTCAAAGTCTATTAGATTATCAAAAATATTTTCTGTCTCCATGGTTTCATTGGGATTTTTTTGGAGTTTTTCCGTTCGAAAGAGCTCGTCTTTCGGAATCCCTCGTTTTCTTTTCGGCGGAAAGTGCTCGACTTTCACGCTCTTTTTCCGCTTTTTCTTGTTTTTCTGTCATTTTTTCCACTCTGGCTAGTAGAATATTTATCTGTTGGTTTAATGCCCAGATTTGGCTTGTTAATCCCGTAATTTGTTTATTTAAATTACTATTTTCAATTCTTTGCTGTTTTAGTTCCTGAATCAGCTCTGTATTTTTCTTTTCTAGAAATTTCTTGGCTTCTAGCTCTTCTCTTCTTTCATCTGCTCTTTGTTTAGCTCTTTTGTCCTTTTCCTCTTGAGTTAAAAAGGCCTGTAAGGGGCATTTTGTTTCCGCTGCTTTGCGCCATTTCACTGTTTTCCACTGTGTGTTTATTTAATTTAGCACTTTCACTGGTTTTCACTAAACTTTTTCCACTAGTCACTTTTTTTGAAGGAGAAGCCGCTTTGACCTCTGTAGCCCTTCATCTGTATGGGGTTCCCCAGTAGCGGGGGAACGGGAGAACTTTTTTAGTTAATATCTGGGAGGTTTTAGAAAAAACACACGTACTTACCCCAGATTTTGCTGTATTGATGTTTATCCTTTTAGGGATTTCACTAACACTCGCGTTTTCAGACACACGCGTTTTTATGTAACAGCTACCCTGTATGGAAAGTAAAAATAGGTCAAAGATTAATATCATTTTTGGGATTCTTAACGATGCTGAATCGATTGCCGTTCTCGAGTTGAATCAAGCTAACAGACGGACGGACGGACGGAAGTACGCACAAAACCATCTTATTAGAGTTTTTTTCTTCGAAAGCACTTAAAATAGTAGAAATCTATTAGAAGTGGCAACATTGTATCTGGAGCTCCGACCATAAAACGAGTTTCATGCAGAAACAGTGAACAACTAACATCTCCGTTATATTCCTGAAAAAAGAAGAAAAATAACCTTACATTTGTAATTTGTGGCGCCAAATAAATTTATATATTCATAACGACAGGCAAAGACAAAAAATAACTGATTGTCTCTGATGAAGGTTTGAAGTCGGTTCTTGTTATTTCAGATATATTGACTGAATCCAAAAACTTAATCAGATTTCAGAAATGAGCAACTCTGAATATAATCCCGATACTTTGGGTGACTTGTTACCAATTTATTACAAACGTTTATTTCCACATTCGCTGTTTTATCGTTGGTTAAGTTATGGTAGAGTATAAATATTTATTTTTGGTAGGTATCAAATATTAACTAACATTTTACAGGTAACGCACTTACATTTGCTAAAAGAGAAATATCTTTTACGCTTCTTGGTGATATTTATTTACGTTATCAATCCTTCGATACTCAAGAAGAGTTCACGAAAGAACTGTACAAAAAATATCCAGTTAAAATCGATATAGGCGCCGTTTATCATACAAAACCAAGAGACAGAGGGCCCATTTCTCAAATAAAGCCCGTTGAAAAGGAACTAGTGTTCGATATTGATATGACTGATTATAATGATGTTAGGAGTTGTTGTTCTGATGCTAATATATGTACTAAATGCTGGAAATTTATGGTAATCGCTTGCCAGGTTTTAGAGAGAGCTTTACTTCAAGATTTTGGTTACAAGCATAGGTTGTGGATCTTCTCAGGAAGACGAGGTAAATATTTAGAAATGATGGAATCAAATTAGAACTAGGTATATTAGTTTTGTTGTTATTTTGATATATTTACTTTTTTTACATCATAAATCTTTACGTAAATGTGTAATGTCAAAACAAATGATTATGTTTTACCACTTTTGTTCTATCAAAGTTGGGAGGTACCTCGTTTATTTCAAAAGATAATTGCACGTAGCATGCTTCATGTAACAATGATTGTAGGTGTAATAATTCACTCTATTTTTTTCCTAAAGCGCAAATAAAACGTCTTTCTTTCTCTGTTCTTATGTAGATAAGATAAGGTCGATATGGACAGACTAAATTTGTATATTGCATTGAATGCAGGTTTCATTTAAATTTTTGTATATATGACTTGGCAACAGAACTACATTCTCTTCTCAACCCCCACGTTGCAGCACCTCAATCACCAAACAAATGGGAAGCGGCGTTGCCGAATTATAAATTATAATATTTGCCAGTGCTACACCTTAATTCTTATACAGGCTGTTTCTTTTATCATGTGCTTACATTGCTATATTCTAAACCAGAAGACGATTAAATTGACTAAAAGTTAACTATTTTGGAGAACATTACATAGGCTGAAAAAAATGTATAGGGACTATCGCCATTTTCGAGTTATACAGGGAGAACTAAAAATGCCATTTTTGGTTTTTTACGCATAGAATTTTTATTAATAGAAATATCAAAAAACGGAAAATCTCAAATTTTCACGAGTAATCTCCCTAGAGCTTGAAGTATTACCGGAAATTTTCTTAAAAAATTGTGTATGAGGAAAAGTTTCCGGTTATTAATTCAAGATCGTGGGGGATTCGGTAAGAAAATTTCAAACCTAAAAAATTTAAAAGTAATTAATTATTTATTTGACATTAAGATTATAATGAAAGACTAGTTTTGGTCTAGTTAGTCATGAGTGTTTGTTGGTATGTTAAAAGTTAAGTAGTAATTGTTTAATTTTGATTTGCACAAAAAGTAAACAAAAAGTCTTATATGAATCAAGCCCATTACAAGTGTCATTATTTTGACATAAAAATTTCCACTTATTAATTTCGTCCAGGGTACCCTGGAGGATGAAAATTTCCGGAATTTTTTTGGATTACCATGGTAACCAAACAAAAAAATAGACTGATTGGCTTAAAAATGGCGGTGTGAAATTTTCTGTAAAAGTGTACTTATAAGCAGCAAGTTATTTTTTTTAAATACGGACGTGAATTTTTTATAAAAATTGATAAACTGTTAAAAAATTCAAATTCAGGGATATATCATACTTGTCTTTTTAATGACGTTTTATCTGAAATAATTAACACCATCAGTGATAATTTATAATTATGGGTCCTGTCGTAGTTCTTTTATAGAAACATAATACATACAACAACAATTCAACAAAACGAAAATTCTCCTGAATCAATTTTTATTAGGAACTTAATTCTTATATTCCTAAATGAAGAAAATATCAGTTTCTAAGCTCCCATAGCCCGAAAAAAATCTGTCCGGACGTCTGGTTCCGGTTTTCACTTTCTCCAGGAAAGAAATTAAATTTGAGCAGGATCGGACCGGTCCGTCCGATACTCGCTATACAAATTGGGCGTTTTGAATAAGAAAACTTTCCAGTTTAAATGTTGTGTGTAAAAAGTTTGGCCAGGATTGTACTAATTCCTGTATCCGATAGGCTGAAATCTTGAAACAGTGCACCACCGTTTGAGCGTCCCTAGAATTTTGATATATTTTTTTTATTTCATTGATAATGCATCTACTTATCGATATTCTTAGGTAATAACGAAGTTATTTTTATTGTATTTATTTTGACGAAATTTAAAGCGAATTTACAAAAGAACTATGACAGGACCTTAATTAAAAATTATTTTAGATAAAACGTCACAACTGTGATATATCACCAAATTTTAATTTTAACGGTTTATCAAGTTTTGTTATAAAAAATTCAGGTCCGTATTAAAAAAAATAACTTGATGGTGGCCGTTAAGACACGAAACGTCGTATCGAAGATTTATTAATACACTTTTGTAGTAAAGTTGAGATACGATAAAACTTTCCTTTTCCATTTTTTGATATTTCTTTAAATATAAATTCTATCCATAAAAAGCAAAAATAGCATTTTTAGTTCTTCCTGTATAACACCGGCGATAGTCCCTGTAGATTTTGTTTGGTCAATGTAATGTTCTGCAAAATAGTTAACTTTTTGCTCATGTAATCATCTTCATATCTCTTATGGTTGAGAATATAGAAATGTTAGCACATGATAAAAGAAACAGCCTGTATAGAATAAAAAGCGTTTGTAATCTCGATATTATTAGAAATGGATTTGGAATTACGAATTAAGATATCACTGTGTTTTCTTCCTTTCAAACGTTTTATAAAAAATAAGGAAAGGTTGTAGCTTGGAAGAAGTAAACGTGAATTATTTGTAAATATAAATTATTTATTTTGGGTTTTTGTGGCATTAAATTAATTGGTTATACAGGAATATTTTTTCTTCATTCATTGAAAGTAAAAATAGGTTGAAATAAATTATATACTTTTTAATGAAAAGAAAACATTTTATTTCACATAAAAAAATTAAATAAATTACATTAATTTAAACCATTGCCATCATATTCAGCATCATCGAAAACGAGGGAGGGGACAATTGGTCATGTTTTTTATCCAAATTATACTATTACTAATTTATTAGTATGAGTTTAAAAATGTTCACAAAAACCCTTTAGTAAACTATTTTAAGCACTAAGTACTGATTTTAAACATTGTGCTCCTGAGCACAAAAGTGCTTAGATTGCTTGGAATCAGTTCTGATTTACACACAACATTTTTATTAAAAACATTTATTTACTCCTTTGTTTAAGGTATTCATTGTTGGGTATGTGACAAAGATGCGAGGAATCATAATGAAGAAGTTCGTTCAGTTGTGGCAGACTATTTGTCTGTAGTTAAGGGTGGAGTAAAATGTGTAAAAAAAGTTAATTTGCCTGGAGATAAAATACATGCTTCTTTATTGTAAGAAAATATTAAATTTACTACATTTGTTTAATACAATATGTGAAACATAATTACAATGAGAATAATTATAATTATCTCTATTTTAGGCGAGCAGTAGCAATTATAGACAAATATTTTACTACTATTGTTGAAGAACAAGATCTATTAGGCACAGACGAAAGGTTCAACAACTTTTTACAAATGATGCATCAAGATTTAAGACCATCATTTAAAGCTCCAATGAAACGTGCTGAAACTTCCTTAGAGAAATGGAATATTTTTGAAGATATTTTTGATGATATGCTACGAAAAGTAATTTTAACTCAATTATTTAAAATTTAATACAAATTACCATGAAATTATTTATATTAGAAAAGTTATAGTTGAAGAGTATCAACGTACTTTTTTTAGGGAAAAACATATGACAATTTATTTTTTAAATAATTAGAAAATGTCTAGATATTTTGAATTCAATTTTTTTATTTGTTATTTCAGTAGTAGGGGAGGGTGGGCCACTTGCATATTACTTTATAAACGTCAATTGCGCCATCCGACCGCATCCGAGTGGAGTCTTCTAAACAACATCTTATTCATTCGAGCCCGATTTATTTACGTCGGTTATATAGACAAGAAAAGAGTGCAAATGAAATAAAACAAAAAATACACTTTACAACATTTTACTATATACAAAACACTTTTATTTTAACAAAAATAGGGTGAGGATGACTGACAAGAAGGGAACATAAAAAAAAACAAATTCACATTCTAGTAACCTACTATAATTTACGTTATAACGAAAAATAATTATAGTTAAATCAATCGAAATAATATCTTACACCTCTATTTATTTTGTTTGGTTTGATAGGGAAACGCAACTTTTCAACGAATGGGGACTTTTTTTAGCTTGACTTTTATCACCTAAAGCTGGTCTACCTACTAGTTTTCTTTTTCCACTAATTTTACACTTTCTATGGCTTATGGCAGTGGGTTGAATCCCAATCTTAATGCCCTTTATGTTTTGATATGTGAAATACCTAAAACCCTTTATATTTAAAAATATGTATGTAATTCAGTCAAAAGGACTGGGATAGAGGCTCCATACTTTTCAGCATCTTCCAAGTTTCTTCTAACAGCTAGTACATAATTCACTGGGTCATCCGTCAACTGATTGAAAACATTTTCTGTGTGTTCGTTCTTTTTAAATTTTTAATTATTTCACAGTTTCGTTGTCAATATTTACGTTGAATGCTGAAAAGATGACGACAGTTGTCAGTACACTTAAATGTTTTACTTATACTCAAAGCTACTTTACTTATTTCCTGAAGGTCAATAATCCACTTCTGAAATAAAAAAAAAATATAAAAAACCAGATCCTGTCTCCGACCATTAACTCAATTTTTATCAAAAATGATGTACAATATGCAATGATGTACAGGGTGTGTCCAATTTTCGATGTGTTTTAGGGAGTAGACTGAAATTTGTCATAAAAAAGTCTAAAATAGTTAATTTACCTCATTTCTAGGTTTATTTAAAAAAATACTACCTGTTCCAGGTCTCATGACGACTTCTTAAACATTTCTATAGAGTTCTTAAGAGCAATTGCTTCGCGCTCTAACACCGTCAAAACGTTTAAATTTCATGCATTTGGTTTTAGTGATAGAGAATACAATACTGAATAAATTTCACTACTTTTTGTTTTGTAACAAAGAAAAAGGATTAATCTACAATTTCGTCGAATTTTTTTTTTTTGAAAAAACCAACCATTCCGCCTGGAAAAAAATGTAAGGTTTGGTGAAATTATTAAAAATAATAAAACTTTACCTTACAATTACTATATTAAAAATGTATTATTAAAAAAAAGAGTTCGAGCAATCTGCAGATTCATCTTTCTATAATATAATGCAAAAAACAAATTAAATATTCAATTCGACATGAACTTCTAATCACTAAAATACTAGATATCGTTCTGCTCCTAAAATAATTATAAATAAGGCAAATATTATCCCTACTACTTAATTTGCAATTCTTTCGTTAGCCGACGTTCGTAGAGTCTCGGTTTCGATCGGTTTGTCGGGGACGTTATTTAAAGAACAGAGTCGGACTCCAAGAGTTAAATTAAAAAGCAAATTTTAATTCAAACCAAACGAAGTAATTTTTAGAATTAGTTGTAAATTTTGAAATGTATACAGTGTGTCCCAAAAATAAAATTCTTGTAAGATGTATACGGTATGTCTCAAGCCGGTTTTTTTAGGAATACATTTTCTAAATAGTTGGTATATAATATTTGACTTTAAAATATTTTTCTCTTTCAGAAAATCTCTTAGTTTATACCAGTAAATGTTAAAAAAAAAACTTCTTGTAAGATATATACAGTATGTCCCAAAAATGAAAATTCTTCAAAGTTGTATACAGTATGCCACATAAAATTCTTATAACAGCATGTCCCAAAAATAAAAATTCTTGTAAAATATATACAGTATGTCCCAAAAATGAAAATTCTTATAACAGCATGTCCCAAAAATACAAATTCTTATAAGATATATACAGTATGTCAAAAAAATGAAAATTCTTATAACAGCATGTCCCAAAAATAAAAATTCTTGTATGATGTATACAGCATGTCCCAAAAATGAAAATTATTGTAAGTTGTATACAGTATGCCACAAAAATGAAAATGCTTATAACAGCATGTCCCAAAAATAAAAATTCTTGTAAGATATATACAGTAGGTCCCAAAAATGAAAATTCTTATAACAGCATGTCCCAAAAATAAAAATTCTTGTATGATGTATACAGCATGTCCCAAAAATGAAAATTTTTGTAAGTTGTATACAGTATGCCACAAAAATGAAAATTCTTATAACAGCATGTCCCAAAAATAACAATTTTTGTAAGATGCCTGCAGTATGTCCCAAAAATGAAAATTCTTGTAAGTTGTATACAGTATGCCACAAAAATGAAAATTCTTATAACAGCATGTACCAAAAATAAAAATTCTTGTAAGATATATACAGTATGTCCCAAAAATGAAAATCCTTATATACAGAATGTCCTAAAAATAAAAAGTCTTGTAAGATATAAACAGTATCTCCCACAAATGAAAATTCTTATATACAGAATGTCCTAAAAATAAAAAGTCTTGTAAGCTATACAGTGTGTCTGAAGTTGAGTTTTTTAGGAATACATATTCTAAATAGTAGGTATATATTATTTGTCGTTAAAAGATTTTTCCTTTTTAAAAATCTTTTGATATTTTTACCTACAGTATGTCCCAAAAAAAATTATTGTCAAATGTATACAGTTTGTCTCAAAAAAGAAAATTCTTGCAAGTTGTATACAGTATGCCGCAAAAAATTAAAAATTGTTCGATTTTTATTCGTCATTTATATTCCTCTCTCTTTTCTTAAGACAATATCGTTTATTCCTTAGCCCCATACTTTCCAATAAAAAGAAAATTTTTAAAAAATCCACAAATAACACCGCGAAACTAATGGCACTAAAAATAATCTCAACAATAGTGGGCTTGAAAATTTCTTGAGTCCGTATTTTAAAAGTCGACACAAAACACGGTGGTTGAAGCGCTGTTAAATAAAATGTTTACGTGAATCGCCTCGGTCGCTTAAAAATTTGTGGTGGGGGTCTCTCAGGAGAAATTTCCCCTTTATCTGAGATACGGTGCACGGAGCTCTTACACATTTCTATAGAGTTCATTTTGAGACCACTGAAATGCCTTTTTCTCAGAAATGCTGAATATTTAGGTAGGTATATGAACATACCTACTATACAATTAAGTACATAGAAATCGGCCCACCATAACTTTTTTATATTGTAGATAAATTTATTTAAAAAGTAGTACAGTAATGGGCAAACCGTAAGTCTCTATCTTTACCAATAAGGGAGATACCCCTAAAACCATCAAAAAATGGACAACCTATACAAATTGTTAAAAGTAATTTTGTACGACATTGCCTACTCTCTACAGTGAAATGCATGTTAATATGTATGTATTTCCAATTAAATGACACATCACGAATTATGAGAACCTCCTTTTATTGAAGATAGTTAAAAATCGAGGTTTGTGATACTCGTATGTATTGACATAAATATAATATTATAATTACCTCAGCGTCTTTCTTTGAATACATTTTCAATTTCCATGATGTATCTGATACTTGGATGAAATCTACGCTTTCTGGCAACTACATTTTTAATATTATTGTCACTAATAATAATTAATTATAAACAAAATCTTAAGGAAACATCACGTGGCATTTGTTTACTAGGTAAAATAACAGACGAACTAAATAGTATGTTGTTTAGAACACTCCACTCGTCCGCGGTAGGATGACGCAATTGACGGTTATATAGTAATATGCCGGCCACCTCGAGACATTTTTTTTTGTTTATATCAAATAGGAGTCATATCGTATGGATTTTTAAAAATCAAATCATGTCACTTCTTCCCAATTTGATTTTTGAATTTTTTTTATAAACTTACATTTTATTTCAATCTGGCCTATGCTATGGGCCACCTTGAAACATGACAAGGTGTACTTTGAGACATAACAATGCAAATGCAATCATACATATGCCTTCATTTGGAAAAACTATAAAAACAAATAAAATTAGCCCATATACATTTATCGAATTTCAATATTATCAAAATTGATACCAAATGATATGTAGAACTGTTGTCGTTTGGTACCCCCACAGTTGATTAAAGGTGGCAAAACATATTTAACATCATGTTTTTTTTAATTAATCAAAGCAATATCTTCCATCAGGGAAATACGAAGGAGTTTTTGACTTTAGTACTTTGTGTTACGATGTTGCTTACGCAGGAAACTCATGAATTAAAAACTTCTTTCTTTGTAAAGATTTTTATACAAAATTATTTTAAAAATAACATGTTATCGTATGTATTGTGTGTATATACCAAGTTGTTGATAATCATAATATTTTGTTTCTTCTTCTATTTTTCTTTTTTTTTCTTGGTGTTCTAGATAATTACTGAAAAAGAATATCAACGGTCTCCCACGGTAACTGAGACAAGGTTATAATCATGCTATTTGCATACACTTAAAACGTCAATTCTCAATCTGAATTTGAAAGGTGAAAAGATTGATAAATGTAATGATTGACAGATTTTTATAACCTAATACATCCAATATGACAACATCCAAAAAACCCAAAATGACAACTTGTCAATATAACCAAAAAAAACAAATGACAACTTGTCAATATAACTAAAGCGACATTCTCTGTCTGAAAACTCATGTAGTGTTTATCTCTTACCATAAGCACTACAATTGTATTATTTTCTATGATTATAAATGATTTCTTATGTACCACTTTTTTATAAAAATGTTTTTTTTTAAACTTAACTGATAGTAAGCTGTTTACAGAATAATAAACTGTTCATGGCAATTTGAAATTAAAAGTAATACATGTTGGAAAATAGTTGTTGATTATAATCTTTTATTTTTTTAGGATACAATTCCAAAACACTCAAAAAACCTCAAGGAAGAAATAAAACTTCACTATTGTTATCCAAGATTGGACATAAATGTAACAAAAGGATTTAACCATTTACTAAAGTCTCCTTTTTGTGTACACCCAAAAACTGGAAAAGTTTCTATACCAATTAACACTAAAAACATAGATAAATTTGATCCTAGCAACGTTCCCACTATTCTGTAAGTGATAAAAAACAAATATTTACAACGTATAAAACTAATTTTTTTTGCTAATTTGAGATAATCAATATTTAAAGGTATTTGAAATCGATAAACATTTATATGTTTATTTTTATCATCTACTTATACTTGTAAGATATTGGGTTTTCACAGCAGAAAGGCCCTATTTAAGTAGCACGGCAGTATTGTGATATATGTAAACATGGCAACGTCGCATCCATTGCTCTGCCGTAATAAGGTAAAAAAGGGAGGGAATTAATCAACCTGGCAGTTGTACGAAAACGATGATTCTTAGCTGTAAACATCTGCCTAGGAATAGAATATTCATTGGATTAAACATAAGTAAACTTAAAAGTAAATAAGTATAAATCCTACTAGTATCGTTTTATTCTCCGAAATATAACAGAAGATAAATATACTACAACTATTATTCTTCAGTATGAGAATCAGAAATAATAACATTTACAATAATAACAAATGAAGAAAAATCAAAGGAGGCACAATATGAGTGTTATTTTCATACTAGTTAATCCAAAACTGATTATAAATTTCGGACGATTCTTGTTCCTCTGCCCTCGTTAATAGGGTTGTAGACGATGCTAGTTCCAATGCCCTGGCTACTGAAAATTTTACGCGATGTGTAATTCCTTACACTTTTGGCTAATCTTACTGACTGACTTAAGGGTATAATAGCACCTCAGTTAAATTTGAAATCGAAAATCCTTTTGTAAAATGGCTGAAATTTTAAATGTATATATTAGAGGAAGTTATCGATTACTTCCGATTTTTTTGTCTTAAAAGTACATTTTGTTAAAGAGAGAAAAATTCGGTTACCTCATAAAATTGGAATTTTGACAAATAAATATGACCTGACCTAGATAATGTCACAATAAATATGCTGTAAAAATTTTGTTTCTTAATATCAAACCGTTGTCCTTCTCCCGAGTGTACAGAGTGAAGTTACTGCTAGAAATCCGGAGCAGCTGGATCCATATAAATAAGAAATTTTGAAAAATGTTAGTTCGACAACGGTTTGATATTAAGAAACAAAATTTTTACAGCATATTTATTGTGACATTATCTAGGTCAGGTCATATTTATTTGTCAAAATTCCAATTTTATGAGGGCAACGAATTTTTTTCTCTTTAACAAAAAGTACTTTTAAGAAAAAAAATCGGAAGCAATCGATAACTTCCTCCAATATATACATTTGAAATTTCAACTATTTTATAAAAGGATTTTCGATTTCAAATTTTACTGAGGTGCTATTATACCCTTAAAACAGAAAAATCGTTAAAAAATTATTTCTATTACGAATACTATAAGTAAATTGAACTCTAAAAATTAGTCATATAACTATTTAGTTAGATTTACGCTAGTAAAATTAAAATGTTTAATACCCATGACTATAAAGTGGCTTAGACAAAATAAATCTAATGCTTAAATGACTTTTTAGTGGTTTAATGGAGGAAATTGACAAACATGCTCAAAAGATTAAGGACGAAGTAAAAAGTTCAATGGAAACCGATGCTGAAACTATTCCCAACAATGTAAAAATTAAGGATTATGAGAAAACCAGTCTTCTAGAAGCAATAAACATTTTTGAGTCATTTTTGAAGTCCCTTGAAATTGCAAATTCCGTTAGGGGTCCAGGTGAGTAATATTTTAGAAAAAAAAATTATCTGCTTTCATTAAATTACGATGTATTCACCTCATTATGACATGAAAGTCATTTTTTTAAATAATTTTGTACTTTTTGTGCTCTTTATTTTGTATTTTCAATGATTTAGTTTACTTACTGTCAGTAGATAGAACGTTCTTTAACTTTAACGGTTCTATAACTAATGACAATGACGTTTAGATTGTGACAATTGTATAAGAAATCAACTTGTAAAGTTTTATTCTAAACGTAATTGCCCTTACTCATTGAGTCTTTAAAGTTAAAGGACGTTCTATCTACTGACAGTTAGCCTTTTATTTCGTTTGATAGTTTTCTTTTATTTTAATGTAAAACTTTAAAATACTTATAACATATTCTTTTTTTCAGAAAATTCCCTCGATTTTTAATTAGTTATGTTGTGTTCTTTCTTTAAAAATATTATGTTAAGTCCTTTCTTTAAAAATGGTGATAAATAAAATTTTTCTATTTTTGTAGCATTATTTTATTTAACCGTATTCTAAATTAATATTTGAAAATGTACATTCTTAATTAAATAACATATTTAAAGTTAAATTTTACTACATGTTTAAAAATTTCGAATGAATTATTTGTATAGTTACACATACATGACTTTTAAGTAGTACTTTTATGAATTTTAAGCGAAATTCATGTTGCCGTTTTGGAGAAAAATCAAAAAAATTGACTCTTTCAAAGTAAAAATTGAAGTATTCAAGTTTTTAAGAAATAATGACAGAAGAGTAAGAAACCCAATCTTTTTTAAAACTTTTTCATGTTACGGATTTTTTGTAATCGGTCCCTCTAAACTCCACATCAAAATCATCCAATGTTGGGTTGTACTTACCCGTTAATCACCATTTTTTTATACTTAGTTTTTGATATTTTCAAGGGCGTCTAATCTTTACAAAAAAAAAACCGGTTAAGTATACGAGTTGAACTTGCGTACCGGGGGTTCCGTCCAGCTAAAACTGAAACTTCAATAGTTATTTAAATTTGGATACTTAATTTCATCATTTCTGTAAAATATAGATAAATATCTATCGGTATGGATTAATTACTTCGACCTGAAAAAAAACTTCGCCATAAGTCTAAAAATAGGTCACATAAAATTAAAAAAAAAATAATATTAAAAAAAAAAATTTTAAAAGAAGAATGGGCATTGTTATAGGGGGCCCTCAACATCAATGAGTTGTATGTCATTAGAAAGGTATTTTTACGTAGAATGATAAGTATTCAAAAACATACCTTTGGCACCGCAGTTTTGAGGCATACTGATTTGAATTGATATGCTTTTATGATATTTACTTGTTAGCGACGACCCCATAAAGAATTGCTTACTACGACCCATATGAAATCTTCGAAACTAAGCGAAAACGGGCTATAGTATCTTCAGGATAAATGATCCCCATCGAATTCTGAACAACTTAATTTTTTTCTGTGGTCTCTATGTCTGTCTGTCTGGTTGTCGTCCGCAAAACGTAAAAATGCAATAACTTGAATGCTTTAATGTATGGACCATTTTTTAAGACCCTACGACTACTACGTTTTGATAGAAAATGAGTGAATTCGGAAAATGAATAAACGGGGTTTGTAATACTCTTTAAAATAGTTAACTTTTTTCCCATTTAACCGCCTCGCTGTATCTCTTAGGGTTTTTGATATATCCATGTTATTCCTTCCAATTTTAGACTCCTTGTATACTCGTCTGGCAGATTCTTGCAACCGCTGGAATGTTCTGGCTACTTACGTATACTTTTTAAACAATTGAAAGAACATACCATCAAAATTTTAGCCTTGTGGGAGCAGGTTATGAATTACTATCCCGATGACAACTTTGCTATCGTCCGGCACTTTAGCTTTGTGGGAAACGGGTTAGTCGGATGGTTCGCTAGCTCTTCTACTATTATGAAGTTTTTAGTCAAACGAAACAACTTTAGGAATAGTCTATCTGACAAGTTTTCAAACGGATCATTCTCATTTGCTCTAAAAGTCTCGTTCTGGATTAACAGCCAGTCTCTCAGCAGCTTCTAATATTTCTAACTGGTTTAAAAGAATCATTTCGTCCATTACGATAAAACTGTGGTTATTAGTTCAAAAACAATATGAAAAACACCAACCAGCTACACAGAATTGAGGGGAAAAATAAAAAAGGATCCAACAATAAAATCTGTAAAACAAAAACTGCGAATTTTAGGTTATGTTGCCATTTGTTTAATAGACTTTCATTACAAAATACCTTCTAAATCCATTGGAAACTTAAATTCCCATGCCAAAGAGTAGAGGAATATTTTCCCACAAGTTTCGTTGGAAAATATTCCTAGTAGTTGCGTCAAGATTACAAATCGTAAATTCCTATAGGAAATTTTTGTATTTCCCATTGGATTAAAGTCGAGAATCGGGACCCAGGGAGTATACAATTTCTATTAACTATTTAATCTGTCGGTCCGATTTATTTTTGTATTTCGTGTCTTTATTTTTACTTTCCCGGACCCATCAAATAGAAAGTAAGGTGAACGAGCAAAAAAAAAATCGAGATATCGATGGAAATATCCATTTTGAGGTCCCCCAAGAAGATTGAAACCATTTTCAGCTCATGGTCTGTCTGTGTGTAATCTTCCACGATAACTGCCGAACCGTTTAACCAATCAAGCTGAAATTTGGTATGGAGGATCGGTGTGTGCCTAGAATGCGACCATTAGATTTTGGTTTAAATCGGTACAGTAGAAGGTCCTCAAGACCGACATTGATAAAATGCATATGTAATAATTTTTTACTTTTTTTAAATTTTAAGGACAAACTGTACACTTTAGTGCAAAATGTTGTAGTATAAAGTTTTAGAGCATAAAATTTTCTACAACTTTTGTTTCAAACTTTTTCCAGAATTTCCAATAGTTCCGCCACTAGAGGGCGCGTAAAAAATATGCATGTAGGTTTTCTCTAGTTTTTCTTGATTTTGAGGACAAATAATACACTTAAGTGTAAAATGTTGTAGTACAAAGTTTTAGAGCATAAAATTCTCTACAACCTTTCCTGAAATTTTTCCTAGAATTTCCAACAGTTGCGCTACTAGAGGGCGCGTAAAAAATGTGCATGTAGGTTTTCTCTAGTTTTTCTTTATTTTGAGGATAAACAAAGCCTTTTAGTGCAAAATTTTCTTATACAAAGTTGTAAAGCATCAAATTTTCTTTAACTTTTATGTTTAACTTTTTATAGAATTCCTCATAGTTTCGCCGCTAGATGGCGAGAAAAATACACATTTAAAATTTTCCATTTTTTTAAAATTGGAGGTAAATTATGCTCTTTAGTGCAAAATGTTTCAGTGCAAAGTTGTAAAGCATAAAATTCCCTACAACTATTGTATGAAAATTTTTCCCGAATTCCCAATAGTTTTCACACTTGATTTTAGGAGATCATAAAATTGTAGCAGTGTGATATACAACGTGCGCATGCGCAGCTTATGTCATTATCAATATTGAAATATCAATTCGGTAGACATATTCACCATCGGCTCGCTGTTTTTAATGTGTTCCATAAATTATTGTAATGCTTAGTATTTTGTAATTAAAATAATAATAATAAATAACATATTCTCTACCGTCGAGCCGGGAAAGTTCTGGGGTGACACAGCCGATTTTTTTAAGTTTTGCTGGAAAGTTTACTAATATAATGGATAATATTAATGAATTATTGATATGGAATAATCTCATGAATGACGATGTGGAGGAAGCTCTGGGAGGAGGTTGAAATAGGAAGAGTTCATAATACTTACTTTCCTCCAAGCTTCCCAGGTTTTATTGGCTCCCTTAGGCATACAATTAAAAATTATGGCCAGCTCAGACGAGAGGGCTTGGCACTGAGCCTGGATTAATGTGGGGTAAATTTGCCCGAATACATCTGTGGTCGTTGCGAAATGTAATCGACCAGCATTTCTTTTTGTGTTTTGATAATGTTTTTTTAAAACGGTTCTGCTCAAAAAAAAGTAATACTTTACCGTTACTTTTTTTTAAAAAGTAACGATTTATTCGTTACTTTCCAAAGTAACGCGTTATTTTTAAAGTAATAACGCGTTACTTTTCTATATATTCTTCTTGTTCCATGTCTTCTCGTTTTTTTATTGTCCATCTCTCGTCGTTATTTTTGCACATACAAAAAAAATAAAAACATTATTTCACATGAAACAGCATCAGATATACAAAAGAGAGAAAAACCTTGGTTTTAAAGTAACGCGTTAATTTTTAGTAACGTGTTACTTTTGCAGTATAAACGCGTTATACTGTAACGAAGTAACGAATTCGTGTTACTTTAACAAAGGAACGCAATTACCGTTACTTTTCGCCCATTTTAAAAAGTAACGAAATTACTATAGTAACGCGTTACTGAAAAGTACGTTTTTGTTTCGTTACTCCCAGCTCTGAGGCTCTGTCTGTCTGTCTATCAGCATACATTTATAACTCCAATAACAAAAATAAGAGACAAACGGTCAACGGTAATAAACTCAGCATACCTTGAATACCTCCCAAATAGATTTTCAGACTTTTATGACTTCAGAGGTTTCAAAACTGCTCATGGTTTTACAAACCAGAACCGAAAGTGATGCTATCGGTTTCAAAATTAGCATTCCGACTTGAAATTAACGCTAAATCGATATTTGAATTGAAAAACAGATTTGAGATATGGTTCATGAGATAATGCGTGTTTAGAAGTCGTCACGTGCCTGCTAACGTGCCAGCGCTTTTTATTTGTTTTAATTTCGAATCAAGTACATAAAAAACAAGTGAAAAACTACAATATTTTTGCCGTAATTTCGAGTTTTTGAAAATTTAAAATTACCGTATATGTGGTATAAATAGCGGGAAAGTAAAAATAGGTGAAAGATTAATATCATTTTTGGGGTTTTTAACGATGCTGAATCGATTGCCGTTGTCTGTTCTAGAATTGAATCAGGCTAACAAACGGACGGACGGACAAAACCATCTTATAAGAGTTTTTTCTTCGAAAACTCTAAAATCGGTCAAGTGCGTTTCCGACTTCGCACATTTAGGGTTCCGTACCAAATATAGAATATAAGCCGGCTGGTGCAGAGACAGGGTTATTAAAGGAGGACTTTAAAATTTTAATTAAACTAATAGTAAGTCAAGTGGCGGATTATGAGCCGAAAAATGCGTTTTTGAACAAAACTGATAAATAGCACAGATAAAAATAATAAAATATCAAATATCACAATCCGCATCCTATATTTAGATATATTAACCAATTTTGAAATGCACCGAACAAATTTGTTAATATCATTGTAACTGTGTAACCGACAAAGATTGAAAAAAATTTAGACGCAAAATGCGTAAAATTCATTGGTCAATGGAAAGTTAAAAAATCCTTCGGAACAAAATTTTGTAAAAAATACTGACTAGCGGCTAAAAATATTTTTTACAATGTACCTATGTGGCTTTGTGACAACCAGACGCATATACTGTGAATATTTGAAGTTGAAGACTGTGGTGTAGCTCCAATGGTTCTCAGATGCTAGACCGGTGTGACAGACGGACACGCAAGTGAGAGCAATAGGGCTCCGTTTGGACCCTTTGGGGTACGGAACCCTAAAAATAAGGTATAGGGGATCAGGATCAAAAACGTAAAGGGCCCACATATTTTGTTAAATGAGCAGGCTCAATCAAGGAGTATAATGGGCAAAAATCATAAAAAATGAGAAATATTAGAAGGATCTCATTACATCAAAAAAAAACGAAAAACTAAAACATCAGACAAAATTAGAAAAATTCAGAAAAAAAAATATAAAACAGGAGCATGAGAAAAGATCAAAAGATTCAGAAGAAAATCAGAAAAAATTATAAATAAAAAAAATCTGGAAAAATCGGAAAAAATAAGTATCGGCTAGAAGTAGAATGTTTTGTTTAAAAATTACCACATTTTTTTTTATTTGTTTGAATATAGGTAATTTCAGTAAATTGAGGAATATACTAATAGTCATATCAGAGCTAAATTTTTTGCGCTATATTTGTTATTTAGTCCAAGTTTCAGTAAATTTGTTTAACTGTTCTTTGATTCCATGAAAAACATTTGAGGCAGATAATTTATTAAATAATCTAAAATATATACACTGAAAATCATGTTTATTTACAAAATCTGTAGATACCAAGTTTTTTGTTTATTTATTTATTCTAAAAATAGATCTTTTAAAAACTAAATCGAGGTAGCAAGGTTGTCAACTCTTATTTGTCAAATTCAATGTTTTTTAACAAAATCTTTGAAATCCTCACAAAACAGTTTTAATTTCATTTTATTAGATCCTGAATAGATGCTAATGTAAAATGAAAATTTCTCATACATATTACCTACAAAGTCTCATTTATTTAAAGTCTTTTCGCTTGTAACAAATTGCCCAATTTCACCGGTAATATCCTCATAAACTGGGATTTTTTTTTTATATTTTGGCAACCTTGTTAGTCATCAGAAAACAGCAAGCCAACCAACCCAATGCTAAAAATTCTATCGAAAACAGTTTTCTTCTTTTTAAATTTGAGCGAAAACAGTTTACTTCTTAAATTTTAGCGAAAACACCTACGGACAGCGCCATCTAAACGTTTGGTCCAAAATTAGCGTTCGCCATCTATACGTTTGATCCAACACTACAAAAAAGTATTAAATTTATAGTCCATAAGGTTACATGACTAATCTTTATTCAGTCTCAGTCAACGATACAGCATACAGCCACTTCAATTTCTTTTCATCTTTTATAAGAACTTTCAGTAACATTGATGAGAAAATATCGATCAATGTTTTAAAATTAGAAGAATAAACATAATAATAGTAAACAGTATGACTTTCAATTTTTAAGTCGTGACTGGCGGCTAACATAGAAAAGGCCGACCCAACAAGAAGATGAAATGTGTAATGTGTCTACCTCTACCTCTCAACAAATTTGATAAACAAAATATAATTTAACGAGAAGAAATTAGTAAAATGAGTTCGAAATGGACAGCTACCCTCATATCTGATGATGAAGATGAGCTGCAACTGGTACAAAAATATGCTAATGAAGAGCCCCAGGTAAACATTGTTTTTATTAAGTTTCAAAATATATACCATTTGTATAGGTAAGTCAAAATTTGAACTTTCCTTTTACTTAAAACTTCTGTTTCACATTCGACTGGAATAAATTCAACCTAAATCAAAAATTGTACCACACTATATTTTAGCTGATAAATCCAAAATCCAAATCAACTGTTTGACAAACCATCCTTCATAAACTATTAAACTTTCTCTTAACTTGAAGTTTTAAAATTTTATCCATATAGATTTTTATGTTAGCTTTATAGATCTTAACCTTAATTTAATTCATATATTAAAGTTGACATTTTCCAACCAGGTATAGTAGGAAAATATAAAATTATCAAAAATTCTCAACACCCATCTGTTGAACCAACATACCACCTTCGACATTAACTCTTAATTTTGTATTTTCATGTATAAATCTGTTTGTTTTTGATAAATATTCTTAACAAATAAATGTTAAAAAAAATGAGTTACTATCTTATGGTTGTTATATCTTGTTTCCATCATATTTGTTGTTTTATTATTATAACAGACTACCCTACAGTAGCTCAGGATTGTGTGCTCCGAGACAACTTATTAACTCTCTCATTTAACCACCTAATAAAAAGTTTTCTGCTTAAAATTGGTATGAAATTTATGTTTGTGAATATAGTAGAGAAGAAGTTAGTGGGAAAGTGAAGGTAAAAAGATATTGTCACGTCGTGGAGGTCAGCTTAGTTTTTTTGGGGTATTGTAACTCAGATTTTTATCTGACTATGCCAAAGCGAGCTCTAGCTTGCCACGGTGTATTTCGAATAGCTCGGACTCCCTCAGGATTTGAATAAAGTCCGCCCACCCCAAAATACAAGCTGGAGATGGTTATTTATTAAATCACTGTACGTTAATTACTGCTTGTTTGAACAAGAAATAAAATTACTAAATAAAAAATATACATTTGTTTACACACACAATATTTACAATCTTACAGAATTATCCGACAAACTTTTATATTGTATACTCCAAGCCCAGAAAATTTGATTAACAACAAAAAAAAACTAATGAAGTCAATTAATGAAATACCCAAAAAAAATGATTAAAGGAAAAAAAAGGTTATTATTATTTTCTGCGGAGGTCTTGTCTTGTCTTTTTCCTTAGAATTGTCACCTTTACAACTTATTTGCTAAGATCTGCATAATTTTCAAGTTAATTCAACTGCGATTTTGTACCTTCCAAATCAGCTGAACTAACAGGAATTAATATTACTTACAGGAAGTATGGAAATAAAATTATGAAATACTAAATTAAAACTGTTTATAGTTGATTTGAATGTCAACTACTTTATTGCCAAATTTGATATTAAAATTAAATAGGATATTAGAATTAAATATGGAACTTGAAATTTTTTTATAAATTAGAATTTGTGACACTATGACATGTCCAGAATTGTTTTTTTACTGTCTACAAAACAATGATCCACTTGTCGTCACATGCACATTTTTGCGCGCCCTCTAAATATGCAACTATTGGAAATTATGGAAAAAATTGTAGGAAATTTTATGCTCCAAAACTTTGTACTACAACATTTTGCACTAAAGTGTATTTTATGTACTTGAAATAAAAAAAAAAACAAAAAATCTTCAATGTGAATTCAATCAATGTCGATCTTGAGGACCTTGTATAGCACCAATTTGAACTAAAAACTAATGGTCACATTCGAGGCACCAACCCTTCATACCAAATTTCAGCTTGATTGTTCAAACGGTTCGTCAGTTATCGTGGATGATTACACACAGACAGACCTTACTCTGGAAATGGTTTCAATATTCATTCATTGTCAAGGATGGATAGTTCCATCGATAACTCGAATTTTTTTTTGCTCATTCACTATTAGGCCAGACGGTGGAGACAATCAATTCACATTAATTCCAAAAGTTTTCAAATTTTCATGTGTTAGTGCATTAATGAAAACAAACTATAAAATTTTGCAGAAGTCTGGTATGAACGGAACATTGTTTAAATCGCCAAAAACGTTTTAATTCTTTATTTTTGCACTGAAAATTGCAAAAGTTTTGCAAACTTGGAATACTGCTAGTACTAATATTTTACAACATGCATTAAGTTTGCAGCCTTGTAAAAGTTACTGAACCTTGTTTTTCTCATTTGTTGTAAGTTTTTCATTGTATTTTGTATAAAAAAATTACGAAAGTTCTGCAAATTGGTACGGTGCATGGAAAAACTTTTTACTTCGATGCTGCCATTTTTAATACACATAAGTATCTAAATAATTACAAAAGTTTTTTATCTTGGTTGCAAATAAAGATAATAGCGGTCCCAATGAATTTGTAACTTTGCAACCTTGTATGATTAACAGAAACTTAATTTATTCACTAATAATGAATTTTTTTGCATTTTTTCAACTGCTGAAATATTTGCAAAAGTTCTGCAAATTGCAGTTATAATTAAAACTAATATTTTACGTTACACAAGAAATTTGCAACCGTCATTTTTTAACGGAACATTTTTTTATTAAATATTTTTGTTTTGTTTTTTTGATAATTTGGCCATAAATTGTAAAAAAAATTGCAAATAAGTTAAAGATATTCGAATATTGTTCTATATTAAAGGTACTCATTAATTTACAATATTTTCTGTAATCCGGAAACACACCTTCCTAATATTTAGACGTATTATAACGTCCAGTATGAGTGAAGGGAGGTTTATATCAATAAAATACGCGTGGCTTTCGTTTCCATAACAACGACGAAAAGGTACCTATTCGTTTTCTATTCTAGTCGAGTACTGAAGCGTTTGTTTGAGTTTGATTTAAAAATTTTATCTATAGATGACAATTGTTCAATATGTGGTGAAAATTGTTGGATAAATTTAACTTAATTTTCCCAGAATTTTCCATACATCTAATTGATAAATTCAATTTTAAAATCATCGTAATATTAGCTGTAACAAATAAAACAAATATAAGAATTTCTGCAAGTCCTAGCCTGCGTATCATATACCTGCGTATGATTTCAAAGTGTACCAATAAAAAAAATGCGTAAAGTATTCGTGGTCTTTTAAAGTTACATAAAGTTAGCACAACAATTATAGTACAATCTACTTGGACTTTTTTTATAATTTTGTGCGTTTTATGTGCAATTTTTGTGCTATTTTTATGCGCTATTCGCGATTTTTGTGCATTATATTTTCCGTTTGTCAGAAAAGGTTGCAAATTAAAACAATTCTTAAGAATATTATTTTAGTTATTTTGTCGAGTTTGCAGAACTTTTGGAATTTTCATCAAAAAATTAGGTTGAAAAAACCAATTTTTTTGATACAACAAACATTTCCGCTTGGTTCAAATGGTTGCAAATTTTTAAAAGGATATATACTGCAATTCTTTTTAGCATTGAAAGTTTTGCAGAACTTTTGCTTTTTTTGGTAGGGCGGAAATACGCAAATATTTTTTTTCGATTTTATACTCATTTCCGTGTTACAGGTGAGGTTGCAAATTAATAAAAACGTTGTTATTAAGGATATCTTCATTTGCAACCCTAATTAAAAACTTGGAATTATTCCGAAACTTATTTTAATAAAAAAATCCAATTTTATGAAAAAATATATTTTCCGTTTGACGCACGAGGTTGCAAATTAAAACTCTTTTTAAGAAAATTATTTTACCTATTTTTTCGAGTTTGCAGAACTTTTGGAATTTTCATCGAAAAATTATGATGAAAAACATATTATTTTTGATAAAACAATCATTTCCGTTTTGTTTAAATGGTTGCAATTTTATCAGAAGATGTAAATTGCTAATTTTCAAAACTTTGAAAGTTTTTGCAGAACTTTTGCAAATTTCTATGCTCTAATAATGCAAAAATTCATTAAATCCCAATTTTCAATATCTTCCGTTCAGACAAAAGGGTTGCTAAATCAGACTTTGTATCATTCGAATGTATTCTTTAATTTATTAAAGTTTTAAAACTTTTGTAATTATTGTTAAATTTTTGTCATATTATGTCTATATTTACTGGCCTATATACTCTCCGTTTGATGGGACCAGGAAAGTAAAAGGATATTAAAATATTAATGTAAAAAATGCAGGAACTTTGATACACTAAATATTTTACATAATACAATAGCAGACAAATAGAAAATAATCCAAGATCAAAACACTGATTAAACTACTTCAAAAACAAATGACATTACAGGATCAACATAAATCTTCTATCTACTCCACAATCCTGAAACAAGAACATGTACTAGAAAGTAGAATAATGAAGAAAATCATCAAACCAATGCAACATAATGTTTTTCGGAAATTATCACGAATCTGCTCCGAAATTTAATGGAACATTTTCATCTTTGGTTTTAATATAGCAACCATAGAAAAATTAATTAAAAAAAAATAGTTTATCAGCAATTGACAAGATATATACAAGGAAATAACATATTACATCAATCTGGTTTTAGGCAAAATGTGGAAAAAACAACATGATAGAGGCATTATTATAGGGGCAGTATTTTTAGACTTAAAACGTGCTTTTGAAACTATTGATAGGGAAAAATTAATACAAAAATTAAAAGGATATGGTATAAAAGATGTAGCTTTGAGAAGGTTGAACAGAATACAAGTAACCAAAGTAAACGGGGAAATTACTAATTAATTAATAAATGAAAGCATGGTACCACAGAGTAGTACTCTTGGACCACTTCTCTTTTTAATGGGGAGTTCAACTTGAAAAATTAGTCCATCTTTTTTTGCATTATTTGAGAAAAAAATGAATTTCTTTTTATTAAAAAATCGTTTTTTCTGTTTTTTTTAATTTAACATGAAAAAATTGATATTTAAAAATATAGTAGTGCGTCAACGTCACTTATGTGCAATAGCTACAGCATAATATTAACGTGGGCCAGTTTCCCTAAATAAAATTGACGCTTTCAAATATAGATGACGTTTGCTTATAAAGTGTCGTTTGGTCAATATGTTTTTAATTGTGTTTACTTTTACCTTTGTTTAGGTATCTTTACAAATACAAATAAACACGGAAAATTATCAACATCAACCAGCTCTATAGAGTACAAACTACAACAGTGACAGTGAACTATGCAGTAAGCAGACGCGGACGCGACCTTTCACTTAATCAAAAAGCACTTATGTACCAAACATCAAATTATTACCTGATCTCGTTAAAATAGTCGTTTTCTTTATCTAACAGCGGAATCTAATATCTATTATCTCTCGATTTTGAATGCGAATTCACAGTGAATAGGTCCAAGTTTTCATCTTTATCCAATTATCATATAATGGTTTTCTCCATCTTTGTCTGTATAAGTCAGATTTAACAGCTGTTTCTTAATTTGTATTCTCTTCTTTACACATTTGCAGTTAATGGCTTGACGGTAACTTCATTGCACATAAGTGACGTCACGATCGCAATGGCGGTATATTCAAATAATTGGAAATTTGAATTTTTAAATTAATTTATTCAAAAATCTAGCTCAAATTACGGTAGATAATTAAACTCAATGGATTCTATTTGATCAATTCTAACTGTTAATAAAGAAAAAACGTGAGGTTATATTTTTGTTGAATTCCCAATTTACATTAATGATATAATAAAATCCTTAAAAAAATATGTCAATTACATCTATTTGCTGATGATGCGCTACTATATTTCTGTTCTGAAGATCTAAGGGACCTTATAACTATTATCAATAGAGAGTTCAACAATATAATTAAGTGGTGTAATGGAAACTTATTGAAATTAAATGCGTCAAAAACTAAGTTCATGCTAATAAGTAGTCAACGTAATTATGAAGATTTTAAAAATAACTACAAAATAACAATAGAAGATGTTCAGATCGAAGTAATTAATACAATTAAGTATTTAGGTATCGTAATTGATAAAAATCTGACTTTTAAAGACCATGCTATTTATGTAATAAATAAAATTACAAAAAACATTAATTTCGTGTCCATTTTTATCCAAATTGGTCAAAAAGTACTATGTATAATACCTTAATACTTCCGCAAATTATGTTTGCTTCATAAATTTTGTACATGTCTAATCAAAACGAAATTGAAAGAATGCAGAAGTTACAGAACAGAGCAATGATGATTATTTTGCAAATTCCAAGAGAGACTCCTATTAAAACAATGTTATGCCAGTTAAATTGGCTTTCAGTACCATATTACTTGCAATGTCAGACCCTAATACTTATCCATAACATTAAGTTATCTTTGACACTTTCATATTTGACATCAAAACTAATTGTTAACACTACGCAATTACAACACACGTAAACGAACGGATATAAGAGTTACAACTAAAAAAAAAACTGACTGAAAAATCGCTATTCCATACAGGCATCATTATTTATAATGAACTGAATGATTCCTTAAAAACTTGCATCACTATTAATTATTTTAAAAATCAACTAAAGGACTCTTTATTATGTAAATGTCTAATTTAAGTTTTAATTATAATATATAGGGGTTATATTTAAGACCATTTTTAGGGTTCCGTACCCCAAAGGGTCCAGAGTCCTATTGCTCTCACTCACGTGCCCCTCCGTCCGTCCGTCTGTTACACCGGTCTAGCAGCTAAACCGTTGGAGCTACAGTCTTCAAATTTTCACAGTATATGCGTCGTATTGTCCCAAAGCCACATGAGTTGTGAAACATATTTTTAAATGTTGTCAAGGGAGCCTCTAAAAAATCTACCCCATAGAGCTCATTAAGTAGATAAAAGCTGTATTTTTTTAATATTGCAAAACGTAGGCATGAGAAGGCCAAAGTCAGCATTTTTTACAAAATTTTGTTCCGAACTATTTTTTAACTTTCCATTGACCTATGAACTTGAAAGTTGGTGATAATGTTTATTGTTACGTATATTTTACCAACAAATACCAATATATTGATAAATATGATTTTTTCATTAACATTTCCTCATTTTTAGGGTTCTATATCTTCGTATATATGCGAATTGTGATATTCGATATTGTATTATTTTTATCCATGCAATCCATGTATTAGTTTTATTAAAAAAACGTATTTTTGTGTCATAATTTTTTCTTCTTCGTCGAACACACATCCGCCACGTTATTTTTCTTTTCAATTCTTTAAATTTTTTTTACAAGTATTTTTGAGTTTTTACTTCGATTAAAATTTTCAAGTTCTCCTTTAATAAACCTGCCTCTGCACAGCTGGCTTATATTCTACATTTGGTACGGAACCCTAAATGTGCGAAGTCCGACACGCACTTGACCGATTTTTTAAGACTTTTTAACAAAAACGATTCAATGTCTGTGTTATATATTTCCATTTATTATAAATTAGCTTGTCTGTTAAATAAAATTTTATTATATAAATAGGTTTAAACTTTATTATAGGTGAATCGTGCTACACCCAGATTTTTAAAAATTTCGAAAAAAAAATGCCGAATTATGTGCTTTTTTGTACTGAAAAATCAAATTTTGTGCTCGACCGCAACAATTTAAAAAAAAAAAAAAAATACGGGGTGTTGCCCGATGTTGATCCAGACCCTGTACGGACATGGAATCGCAAAAATCCTGAGATAATAGCATCATAATTATGTGCTTTTTATGTACCGAAAAATTAAATTTTTAAAAATTATCCAGTGGCATAAAAAATTGGAAGCAAAATATTCGGCCATACCCCACTGGAATGCAACTGGTAAAAGGTTTTGAAAAAATGCTTTGTCACAATGAGAGAAGTTAATCTAGTAACCCAGCAAAGTTTCATTAAAAAATATTTGTTTTTAGTGAAAAAATGTTTTTATTTATTAAATTTAACACTCTATATTTCGAAAACTAAGAATTTTTGAGTATTGGTTCTTGACCTAGATATTCTTTATTTTATGAGAGGAGTCTACCATAAACCGCTGACCGTCGCATTGTGAGAAATACCCTGTATAATAGTATACGCGTCGCCAATAATTGTTTTGTTGTGAATTATAATGAAAAATTAATAAGTTGTAATTCTCAATCAGGGACGCGCCCTCCATATGGGCAAGGTCGTGCGGCGCATGACGGCGCCAATGCCTTAAAGGCGCATTTACCTAAAAAAAAATATCTACCAATATCGGCGGTGAAATTTTATTATATAAAAATTAGGAACGTTATCATGAGACCCGTATTTTAAACCATCTATTATAGTTTTATTTGCCTATATCTACAATTCCATAAACTTTTAATACATCTGCCAAATTAATAGGCCTAGACGAAAGAAGAGAAACTATTTTAATGCTTATGCTCATGATTTTTTATTATTTATAAATTTTATTTTTACTTGGATTCGGATTTTAGTTTTTGGAATTTTTCTTTCATGTCGTGAGCCGTATGAGCGTACCAAATATATTGCATTCGTAAAGTCTATACGAAGTCAATCCGAAATAAATAAATAAATAAATAAAATAGTCCTGTACCGGGTTTGATAAATTTAATAGATAATACCATATAAAACCTCTCATATAAAATTGATTAGATCTCGCTTACATTTCTTATCACTCACTCAAAGTCGGCCGGCCGCATCTATTTCAACAAATAATACTACGTGGACACCCAAGCAAAATATGAATTTCAAAAAATTTCGGACCCACTGTGAACACATGCCTTCGCATTTTCGAGTGAATTATCAGTGCTCAAAATATTCTTAAATTATCCAAAATCTTCTAAAAATTGTCTAAATTAATAATAAAATGGTCTAAAGTTACTTAAATTGTTCAAATTAATTTAAAATTGTTCAAAGTCTTCTAAAAATTGTCTAAAAGAGTTTATGAAGTTACTCAAACTCAAATTGATCAATTGTATTGTTCAAAATAATCTGAAATGGTCTAAAATTTTCTAAATTAATAATAAAACGTTCTAAAGTTACTTAAATTGATTAAAGAATTTTTCAAAATAATCTAAAACGCTCTAAAATTGTCCAACATCTTGAATAAAGTGTCTAAAATAATAAAAAACGGTCTAAAGTTACGTAAATTGATCTGATAATTGTTCAAAATAACCTAAAATGGTCTAAAATTGTCCAAAATCTAAAAATTGTCTAAATTAATAATAAAACGGTCTAAAATTACTTAAAATGCATCAGAGAATTATTCAAAATAATCTAAAATTGTCCCAAATCTTCTGAAAATTGTCTAAAATGGTATGAAGTTACTTAAATTGATCAGAGAATTGTTCAGAATAGTCTATAATGGCCTAAAATTGTCCAAAATTGTCTAAAATAGTATTAAAAAGTTACCTAAATTGATCTGACAATTGTTTTAAATAATCTAAAATAGTCTAAAATTGCCCAAAATCTTCTCAAAATTGTCTATGTTAAAATCACTTTAACTTTTGAAACTCTGCTACGCCACTGTTTAGTTCCCTTTTTTCTCAACCACGGCTCCCGCCAAGGTCAGCACCGTGACAACCCTCTCTTCCACTTCAACCGTCGAGCAGTTAACGTGTAAATTAATATAGTGCTTCGTTATCTACCTGTGTATGGTTTTAATCCTAAAATATAATGTCTAATGTGTGGAATTTAAGGTAACAGATCTTTTCCATTTTATTACAAATATGCAAAGACCACGGGTCTATTTAATAATTAATCAATCATATGGATCATCGTGCATGAGAGCGGTGTTGCCAAACTTAATAGAACAATTTAGAATTCCTTAGGACACGGTCCAGGATATACCAAGGGAGAGCTCCTCTTATGGACACCCTTTTTTCTGTAATTATATCTTTTTTATATGCGCTGTTGTAAAATGTATTGTGCTATATTCGGAAATATTTATGTCCTGTTCTTACTTTCATTTAAATGTACTGTATCAAACATTACCTATTTAATTGTTGTCGTTTACTAGTAGAATTTAGTTGTTGTTTACTAGTAGATGAATTTCTGATTAATTGTTGTTGTTTACTATTAGCTAAACTTCTATTGTTGTCGTTTACTATTAGATAAACATTGTTTAATTATTGTAAATTTATGTGTTAACCTTTTACGTTTAAAGCTTGCTGATTAAATCTTATCAGAAAGCAGGACGATATGTTTTATTGTCCCACGTCCCCTAAACGTGTAATAATTATAGGGTGGTCCTTCGATATCTTTATTCGACCACGCGATAGCTTATGTGTGATTTTTTGAACCAAACTTCTATTACTACAAGTCCACAAATCTACTAAATACATTCACTCTGATTCATACAGTCTAAATTAATAATAAAACGGTCGGTAGTTACTTAAATTGATCAACGAATTATTGAAAATTATCTGAAATAGTCTAAAATTGTGGAAAAAAATCTAAAATTGTCCTAAATGGTCTAAAATTGTCCAACATAATGCTCTAAAATGATAATAAAACTGTCTAAATTGATCGAAGAATTGTTCAAAATAATCTAAAATGGCCTAAAATTGTCCTAAATAATCTAAAATGGCCTAAAATTGTCCAAAATGCTCTAAAATTTCCCAAAAAACAATCTAAAGTTACCTTAATTGATAAAATAATTTTTTTAAATAATCTAAAATTATCCAAAATGATCGTGAATTGTCTAAAAAGGGATTAAAATAATAATAAAACGGTCTAAAGTTACATAAATTGATCAGAAAATTGTTCAGTATAATCTAAAATGGTCTAAAATTGTCCAAATAGTCTCAAATTGTCCAAACACGGTCTAAAATATTAGTAAAACGGTAGAAAGTTACCTAAATTGACCAGAAAATTGTTCAAAATAATCTAAAATGGCCTAAAATTGTCCAAAAAGGGTCTAAAATTCACCAAAAACGACAATTAATTCGCGAATTTTAGCGAGTGGCTTGTTTGCATTAGTGTCGTATTTTTCTAAATTGTTTTCTTGTTATTATTTAATCAAGATTCCGTAGTGGAGACCTTTTATATTTTTACCTTCCATTAACCCCGTTATTATAACCCCAAATTCAGATTCAAGTTCTGAAAATTCAGATAACGAATCTTAACTTTTTATTAAATTCTCATTGGCATTACTCTATATTACTAATAGGTATATGAGAAATAAAATTAATTTTGAAAATAAATTATATCACGCCGCCCATGTTTTACAAAGAAGCCGTTGACGGTCGGTAGATATTTAATAATATAGTGATTGAGAAAAATAATTAAAAAAGTGATTAAGTGAATTCAGCTTTATACAGTTGTTAAAGTTGTAAAAAATTAAATGATTTTATTTGATATCATTAAAATGAAGAATAAATTGATTTGAAATTTTTGCAGGTTTGTTTTATTGTTTTAATGAAAAAAACATGTTTCAATTCTTGATCCAGCGGTGTGCATTTGGAAGAATATGTCACCTTTCTCCTCCTATTTTTTACGCCCCTGACATTTGAAGCTATTTTAAATTTTTTTGTATTGCCCAATGATTTTCACGTAAAATCCGCATAATTTGAACTGTGTGAGATTGGGTGGTAATTTTGGCTCAATACATATAAAGGCGCCTACCATTATTTCACACGACAGCGCTGAAGAGTACTTGGGGCGTCCCTGTTCTTAATTCTTTGAGAATTGCAATATAATAAATGTGACTTTACAACATCGTTTCGAATTATTTAACTAGGCTCCGAGAGAACTAGAAAAAACCTTGAAATTTGACTAATTAATGGAGCATATTATAGAGTTAAAAATTATGTTGGTACAGAAACGTTAAAAAATGAACGGCCAGTTTTTCAGTTGAAGTGGACGATCCTTGAAGTGGACAAAATCCATTATCAGGAATTAATTTGCAAATAATTCAATATTGTTTAATGATAATTGTGTGAAATTGCTAATGATTATAAAATGAATGAAAAATGAGGCAAAATTCAATTTAACTTGCAACTCCAACCAAATCTGGTCACATGCTTGCGCACACAAAACGTGTGGGCTCTTAACACTCTTAAGCCTTAATCAATTTATTTTTTCCCTGTTTGGAACGAGACCCCGTACTTGAGTTTAGAGGTCACGATGGAAGTAAACGTAATTCGTCGAAATTCATCAATTTCGGTCACGTGGTTTTGCAGCACCACATAAAAAACACATAATTATGACGCTGTTATCTCAGGATTCTATGTTCGTGCCGGGTCGGGATCGATATCATGCTTTACCCCGTAATTTAAATTTTAAAAAAAACATTGTTGCGGTCGAATACAAAATTTGATTTTTCGATACACAAAAGCACATAATTGGACAATTTTTTTTTTAAATTTTTGAAAATCGGTGTGTAGCACGTTTCACCATTTATTATCCCAAGATACTCCAACTAAATTATAATCAGAATCTCCGCATTATTCTTCTTTGATGAAGTTGTGTGTATTCCTTGACTGTGCATGATTATATATATATACGAAGCTAATTTCCCATTTCCCATTGTGAGAAATAAAGTTCTTGAATGAACATTCACTCGAATTGTGATTTTCGCGACCACATACGCTACACCTTGCTTTAATGTACCCGCTTGTGAAGAAAAACAGTAACTTGGTGTCTTTCTTACACCTCTGTTTCTAACGAAATGTACCGGTTCACTTTTTTATAAGTACCAGACTCAAGTAGGTATTAATACCATAATATTATATGTTCTGTGTCTTTATTTTAAGAAAAAATACCATAAGAAAAACATTTAAAAAACCATTTTAATTCCTTATACAATATTATTTAATATTATTTAAAAGATCTAAAATTTAATAAATGAGTCGAAGGTTTTAGTTTTAAACCCGAAGTATACTAAATATATTAATAATAATAATATTCATAAAGGTTTGATTTTTTCCTATTTTCCTATTAAATAATTTTCTCTTTTTAGAAAGTACCAACAATAAAGAAAAGGGGTAGACCTAAAACTAATTCTAAAATTAGTCAAGATTTATCAATCATTTTAATTTCCGATGACGAAGACCAGATAAGTAAAAAGGTAAAACTTGCAAATTTTCTATTTTTTCAACTAGTATTTTTCATTTTACATGCTGAATATTTTTATATTATTTATATTTTATATTTAATGAATTAATTATATGTTGTAGACGTCAAAAACAAGGCACCTGCCAAATAGAAGAGTGAATAATGATATGATATCTGATGATGAAGATGACGACAAAAAAAAAACCAAAATAAATGTAAATATACAAAAGTTTTAAATAACAACGTTCAGTAACATATATTAATATATTTTAAGGTACCACAGCGAAAAGCAGTCAAAAGAAAAACTGTTCCAGATGGTGATTTAAAATTTGATAATTTAACAGAGTCCTATGTACCAAAGGTATTTAATTTATTCATAGTATGTAATATCTAATAATTATTTTCGATGCAAAAATACATCTATCATAATTTAGCAAAGTATAGGTACAAATAGTTAATTTTTAGTTGGTTTAAAGCACGCATCTTGTATGCCCATAAATGTTATGAATATTGAGACAAATTAAATTTGTAGTATGTAATAAATCAATTTCGCGAAAACAGAGTATACAAGCAAATTTAATGTAGCTAAAATTAAAAGCAGTCACTTCATGAAACAAATAAGTGAGCATCAAATAAAAGTAAATTTAATGCATCAGGAATTTAGTAAATTCAACAGTTGGCAAACAAAATAATTCGAGCATGCCTAGAGAGGATATTACTCACTTTGCAGATAAATTTAACCATCATTTTGTAGACATGGCACCAAAACTGCTTGCAATTCCTGTATAATTATTTACATGCAAGTTTTCACATGCAAAGTTTTTGATTTATTAAAACTATAACCGAGTCAAAACTAGGTACTTGTTTTTACCGGGTTTTGAAATTCATTGATAAGCGTCTGAAATATAAAATCAAACCTTTCGCCAATCTTTCCAAGATTTGAATACTTGTTTTTTTTTTTAACAGCTCCGGGCGTTCTTCTATGAATTCTATAAGGGTCATTTTTTGGGCCTCAGAAATTTGGGCGCACAGTAACGCGAATACCTAAACCTCTCGTTCAACGCTTTTGCTATGCGACTCGATTCGCCCTGCGGTTTGAAAACGTGTCGCTTTCATGCTAGAGAAAGAAAATACCGGCCCAGTTTCTCTTTCAATCACTCCTTCGTATGCACCTCTTTCTTTTTTTGTGAATGTTTTTTTATCCGGCCTGAAACAATTTCTGGGAATGTGATTTTCGCGGACAGTACCAGTGTCTTGATATCTCATCTCTTTTAAATGCTCTAGAAGATTTAAACCAGTAAATAGGTTATCAAAGTAAAGTTCATAAGGTTTCTTAACTCATCCAACATTGACATAAATGGTGCCGCAGCTTTTCCAAAATCTTGTTCATAGATTTCTGGCCGCCTACTATAGTTTCGTTGATATAATTCACAAGTTACTAAATATTCAGATGTTGTATTTAGTGCTCACATTTTATACCCAAAGCGGATGGGTTTACCACGAATAAACTGCTTGCATGGATGTCTACTGTAGTACTTTATCATACTCTCATCATAACTTATGTGTTTTTCTGGCTGGTAGTATTCCAAATATTAAGCTTTTAGTTTGTTTATAAAATGCCTTAGTTTCCACACTTTGTCATCCAAGTTCGGTTTCGAATTATCAGCGCAATGGAGAAATTGTATAATTTGGACGAAACAGTCTCGTCTCATGGTCCAACTCACCATCACATTGTTCACATTACATTGTGATTCCCCATATGATTTTTTACTGGCAATACTACGTAGCCACTTACTATTAGTATTAAAGCATTTCATTTTAATTTTAGGAACTCTTGGGTCGGATAAGTTTTTAAGTAATGCATAGCGAAATGATTCTTCTATTAGCAAAGTAAATATTTCGTCGTCGAAAAAAACTCAAAAAGTTGAGCGAGTGAAAGATCCATAAATTGTTTAAAATCAGATTCAGGAAAATCTCTTGTCTTCGCTTGAAGATCACCGCTAATCCAGCTGTAGTTTTTTTTACCTTGGGAGGTACGGTGAGGTTGAAGCTGAAACACTGGCTGTGGGAAGCTTTTGCTCTTCTGGCTCTGTAGTGACGTTCTGGGGAAGATCTATCTCTTCCGACTATGTAGATATGCAGATTTGTGGAAAAATTTTACTCGCAGTTGTCTTCTAGAAAGATTGTCAATTGTACTCCAGAGTCCTCATCTGCGGAATGTTGATTCGTCAAAACGTTAGCCTCGAGTGGTGTAATGTACCAAGTTAAAAATGTAATGTATAAGTTAAAAAAGGCAACGTGTAATGTATAAGTTAAAAAAGGGATCGTGTAATGTATAAGTCATTTAACTAGAGTAAGTTAAATGTTCCCGCCCTTATATTACTAGTCTTTAGTTAGCAAGACGTCATTAACGTTACTTCATGCCTGTTGTTGAAGCATGAGACTTTGTATGTTTCTAAGCTTTGGTTACTATTACGAATAATGTTATAGTTATCGATAATAAATACTAGTTGACCCAACCAGTAAACACTGGAGTATTTATTACAGATGGTTCAACGTAAATAGAGACAATATCTTCAGAATAGGTTATATATAACGCCTCCTGCATATGGTAACATCTAAAAATACCTTCCTGCAAAAAATTTCTAAGATGTATAACAAAACACTAAATAACATACAAAAATGTACATATTTTTAAAGTAGAATACAATAACTAACATTTATTATATGTTTTAAAGCAAGTATTGTCGAAATGAATGAATTATTAGTGTCATCTAGCAAAAACTGTCGAAACTTACAAGACAGATGTTAAAAATGGAAACAATGGTCTTTGATGGGTTAAGCTAACTATTCATTAATATAAAACCAGGAAATTCGTTCATACTGGAAAAGTCCATTGAAATTTCCGAACAAAACTGTATTGAAAATTTGAATTTTCTGTTAAATTCTTCAAATTTTTATTAGTTTTGAAATTTTGTAATTCATTT
The DNA here is from genome assembly GCA_963243735.1 of Neocrepidodera transversa. NCBI lineage: Eukaryota > Metazoa > Arthropoda > Insecta > Coleoptera > Chrysomelidae > Neocrepidodera > Neocrepidodera transversa. Next base: position 24,082,252 of record OY725342.1, on the reverse strand, counting down.
TTTTAATCTTTTTAAACATTTCTTGTATATTTTTAGAACAAACTAGTAAAAACTGAATGTGATGAAGTTAAGAAAGACGTTTGTGACAATTCTGAAACATTTTGGAAAGAACATGAATTATTAGCAGATCGTATGAACTTAAATGAAAACACTTCTAAAAATATTATAAAACTTCTTACCGATGGAAATACTATTCCATTTATTGCAAGATATAGGAGAGAAGCAACAGGTAATTAATTAAATTTTTCAACAAATTGTTATTTTAAAGTGAATGTTATTACTTAATTTATTGTATTTTCTATAAAATTTGAATATACGGCCTTTAGCTCTTATTAGATGCACCGCAGAGATGATATCATTAAGTAGATGTTTGAGTTAAATCATTCGAAATTTTACCATCGGTCATCGTTAAGGCAAGGTGGCAAAGGTCATAAGAGACATTTATTTTTTTCCTATCTTTTATAATTTGGATAGTACAAGTTTTGTAATGTTCTTCTTTGATAGCTTCTATTAACAGTTATATAAAGTTAGCACAACACTTATAGCACAATCTATCTAGAACTGTTTAATAAGTTTGTGCGTTTTATGTGCGCTATTCGCAATTTTTGTGCATTTATATTTTTTTTTATATTAAAAGTTGTGCCAGCTTAAATGAAAGCTAGCATAACTTTTGTTAATTATGCGATTTTTTTAAAATTGCCACCATAATTTTGTGCGTTTTATGTGCAAATTAAATGTAGAATCAAAAATTAATTTGGTCAAATAGTTTTTTTCTACCACCGTGCGTAAAATACTTACTTTACGCACGCTAAGGAGTACGTAAAGTTTAACTTTTTTTCACTAGTGCGTAAAGTAAAATAAAATTTTCAAAATAACTTTTTTACATGTGCAACACATTTTTTGAAATATCCTTTGGTTTCTTATCTTGCCAAGGTTCTATGTGCCAGAAAAATCAACTGGTTAACACCAAGATTTTGGAAAATAGCTTGTTAACCACTTGCATGCGAAATCTATTTTTGTACATAAAAATTATGGTAGTAGAAAAAATATTGTATGCAACTAGTGTGAAAAGTGCCTTTTTTCACTCATGTGATTGTCGCACTCGCCTTTGGCTCGTGCGACGACATTCACATTCGTGAAAAAAGTATCACTTTTAATTAAATCATGAAAATTTGTACCTAAAAGAAAATAATGTAAAAACATTATTCTAATATTAATAGAAGATATATTAAAATATTTCAATTTGTTTCAAAAGTCTGGAAACGATCCTGGAATTCAAATACTACAAAAGACAAATTGTCCAAATTTGTAATTTAGTAATGATGTCTTTTTTCACATTTTCATGCACTTAAAATTCAAAAACTTTCACTTAGCTTCTATACGAACTCATCCCAAGAAAAGAGTTGTGCTATTTTATATGAAAGAGCACAATATATTATTCAAAAAGACTCTTTGACAAAAATATGAAAAAGGTTCGGGGGGATTGTGCTATAATTGTTGTGCTAACTTTATGTAAGTTATATTAAGAGTGGATTCGGCAGTCTCGTACTAAAAGTCTGCTTTGATTGGTCTGCAAAATTGTGGAGATAAGAGTTTAGGGTTTTTCGAAAGATAATTTTTTTATTACTTAGTACCTATATGCTGATATCAGTTAAAGAGGAGCAAGTGAGGTAGTTTGACTGGCAATGACATACAATTTTTTGTTTGCTCTTTATTTTCTAATTTTGTTTAGTCAAAATACTTCGTAACGTATGACTTAATTTTTCTGAGAGTCCTTTAACATTAGGAACTCTTAAAAATTTTTTAATTGATTTTATACGAATTTTGAATAATTTGTTTATGCCGAATTTTTTTATTAATACATTTTAGAAGATAATTATTTTTTATCAAAACTGACTTTACAAAATAGCATTTCTTTTTGAAACTATTTTTGTTTAAACACATAATATTTGCCATATCATAAAGTGATTTACTATAGTAGTTGCAATAAAATTTCAATCCCACGTGACAATTGTAAAAAACTGTTTATCTAGTATGGTAAATAGTAATTATTAATCAAGACAATTTAATGTGTAATATTTGTTTATCCAATTGACAAGCCACTGTAGCTGTTGCCGTAATCAACAAAATAAGCCTTATACTTTGGAAATTTATGACAAAAAGGAAATATTTACTTTCATAAGTTGATCACGTGGAAATTTTATTACAACTATTTTAAGATCCAAGTGGATAAATTTCACTGAAAAATTATCCATTACTTACAATTCTATTTATATTCCCATTTTTTTTCACATTTAAAACTAAATATATTAAAAATCTTTTCCAATATATTTATTATTTTGCAACTAAATATACAAGTTTCAGCTTGTATCACTACGTCACTTAAATTCCGAGAAATATTCAACGCTTGTTATTGATTATCCAGCTTTATTCATGCATCTGTCGTCTCTGTCGCTCTCAAGCACAACGATAAAAGTTTCTTAAAAAAATGTATTCTAATCTTGTAAAAAGAATGAAAACACATCACGCTATATTTTTAAACGAATGAGATTCATTTAAATTCTCATCCGATCACTTGCGTATAAAAATATAATCTAATCGCTAAATTCGAGATTATACATTTTTCTTTCGTTTCTCAATGAAGACAGTCGCCATGTAACCCAGCTACTGTTGTGCCTAAGTTTCCAGCAAACACTTCTTGCTGTAGGCACATGTATAATATTTCTGAGATTTCATAAAATTGCATATAATTAGGATAAAAAGTGAATAGTACATATTAGTAGTGTTTTGCTAATCTTTTATACAGTGTTTTCAGTGATAAAAAATGATTTGCCTGCAATAATTTCTGTTTTTACTATAAATAAATAGATGAAAATGTAGACCTTACCGACCAAGTTAATTTTGCTTGTTTTATTCAAGTTCATATAACTGATTGAAAAGCAGTTAGAAGTTATTTAAAATAAAAATTGATCAGTTTGCTAACTGATCTGGTCCTTCGATAATTAGTCGATGTTGTCACGTCGACTGCCGTAGTAAATTATTCCAAATATCGATTCTTAATCATATTTGTTCGCTAAGAAAGTAAGTCACGGCCAGGGTCAACGAAGTTGTTGATTTCCGGGCTATTATGCCGTGGTTTTTTTTGGTTAGTACTTCCAAACGTTTCCACTGCAACTGCGGCAATCATCTTCAGTGGAATGGACGAAGTACTCTTCGCTACGTATCAACTGAAACCTACTTAGCTTCGACGAATGATGAAACGAGCTTACTAGCCACAGAAGGAAACTCAGCATAACTCCTCAGACAGAAGAGATCATTGCCAATATAGAAGCCGGAATTGGAGGAAAACTACCTATTGATGTCAAGGAAGAATTCTAAGAAAAGACAAACCACCAAAAAGTAATATTTCAAGAGGTAAGAAGGAAGCGATAAGAAGTCTCAATGAGGATAAAAATATAATTATTTCAGCGGACAAATGAAATGCAACATTCATTAGAAACACCTCGAACTACAAGAGTAAGCTTAATGATCTGGTCAATCAAGACACTTGCAGAAAATTACCGAAAGATCCAACAGATTAGATTTAAGAAAAATTACTAAACTGATGAAACAATCGCCATTACCACAGGAGACAAAGAAGAAAATATAAAGTACTGAAGCTCTACCACCTAGACTATATGGACCAGCAAAAATTCATAAAGAAAATGTACCTTTAAGATAAATATCAAGCGCTATAGTATCACCAACTTACAACCTGGACAAGCATCTGGCGAAAATTCTGCAAACACACGTGGGCAAAACACCATCGTGAGGATGATTTTAGGTCCTAACGACATCCTATACTCAGCTTCGACGTCATCTCATTGTTTACAAATGTGCCACTGGAAGAAGTAGTCAGCTACGTAGGGGATATTTTTCCTGGGTACACTAACATTTTCCGACACTCACAAACAATGAAAACATTGGCTGAGGTATGTAGATAACACATTTATAGTCTGGAGTCATGGTCATCTACCTGAAGAACTTCCTAAACCATCTGAACAGTTTTTCATCGTAAAGTCCAGCTCACCATCAAAAAAGAAGAAACCCGACCTACAATATGGATCCAATCATCATCCAAAACAAAAACGGACTGTTATTAGCACATTAGTAAACAGAGCATTAAGGGTACGTGAACCAAGATACGTCAACGCTGAAATAAAACACCTGACAACAGTGCTACAAGCAAACGGATACAGTAAAGAAGCCATAACTCGTGCTATGCGCTTAAGGGGGAAGAAAACCAATCTTAGTGAAGAATCATACCAATAAACTATCTATCTAGTATACATAAAAGGTGTCATTGACCGGATTGGAAAAATCTTAAAGAAAAAGAAAATCAGCACTATCTACAAAATAACAAAGAAAAAAAGGAGATTATCTAAAAACAGCAAAAGATCTGAGAGTAAGCGAATCTCTGAGTGCAATAACCAGTCACATGTTATTAATTCTAAATTAATCTCATGAAATTTATCTACATTTAATTTTCTACTGAAAAAGTTTAATTCATTTACATATTCCACATTTTTCTCAAAATTAATATTTATAATAGAATGATCTGTTATTTTAGAAAATGGGGAGTTCAACAAAAATATAACCTCACGTTTTTTCTTTATTAACAGTTAGAATTAATCAAATAAAACCCATTGAGTTTAATTATCTACCGTAATTTGAGCTACATTTTTGAATAAATTAATTTAAATTTCTAATTTTTTGAATATGCCGCCATTACGATCGTGACGTCACTTATGTGCAATGAAGTTACCGTCAAGCCATTAACTGCAAATGTGTAAAGAAAAGAATACGTATGAATAACAGCTGTTAAATTTCATTTATACAGACAAAGATGGAGAAAACCATTATATGATAATTGGATAAAGATGAAAACTTGGACCTGTCCACTGTGAATTCGCATTAAAAATCGAGAGAGATAAATAGATATTAGATTCCGCTGTTAGATAAACGACTATTTTAACGAGATCAGGTAATAATTTTCTGTTTGGTACATAAGTGCTGGGCACATGAGTCCCTGATTAAGTGAAAGGTCGCATCCTCGTCTGCTTACTGCATAGTTCACTATCACTGTTGTAGTTTGTACTCTGTAGAGCTGGTTGATGTTGATAATTTTCCGTGTTTATTTGTATTTGTAAAGATACGTAAACAAAGGTAAAAGATAAACACAATTAAAAACATATTGACCAAACAACACTTTATAAGCAAACGTCATCTATATTTGAAAGCGTCAATTTTATTTAGAGAAACTGGCCCACGTTAACGCAGTAATTTTTAAATATCAATTTTTTCATGTTAAATTAAAGAAAAAAAAACAGCAAAAACGATTTTTTCATAAAAAGAAATCATTTTTTTCTTAAATAATGAAAAAAAGAATGGACTAATATTTCAAGTTGAACTCTCCATTGACGAAGACTTACAGAAATATTTTGATTGGATAAAACAATCTATTAACATCGAACTATCATTTACATGTTCATGTAAGACTGAATTAAACTTTTTATCTTTTGGCTATAAAAACTATCTACAAAATAATCAATATTAACATCACCTACAATTAAAGCTTTATCAGTACCTGATGAGAAATTTTCACACCATTCTTCAATTTTATCTAAAAAGACCGCATCACTGGAACTGGGTGAATTTCAAAAGTCACCAATCAACCATTTAGTTTTATTAAACACCATTAATTTGTCTCAAGAATAGAGAGATTTTAAGCTCTTTAATAGAGGGATTTTAAGCGCTGACAGGTGATAACATGTGCTTGAGATTGGGATAGTGGAAATCCCAGAATTTGATCTTAATGGTATAATTAAAGGGCTTAAAATCTCTATTTACTCGCTTTTCTTCCGTTATCCTTATTGTGAGCATGCGCAACGGAAGTTTGATGTTCCTTTAACTTTAATAACGATAACCGATTCCGTTACTTACGGAAAATTAAAGATAGACAGTGGTTATGTCTATATCTAAATATTTAACATTAAACTATTTGAAAAAATATATCAGTTTCTTTAACCTACGGAGTATTTGTTATATTTTTTCTTTATATCGTAATAATATTGTTTAATGTTCAAATATCATGTTTAATTTTTTTGCAATGTCCTGATTGTAAAATTTAAATTGAGAATCTGACAACGCGCAAAAGTGATATTAGATTCTTGAGAAAAGCATAACCTAACTACTGTTAGAGTTCTGTCAGATTTGACGTTGGCCTGCGAAAACATATTTTAATCGTGTATACTTTGTGGATACTTTTTAGGTATGTGAATAGTCCTAATCTTGTCCTGCTATTATTAATAATTCGAAGAACCCTTGCTAATCTAAATATTTCCGGCCTTTCGGACCTGAAATATGGTTTAACAAACTTATCCTCTATAGCATTAAGATCAAAGTCTGGGATTTCCACTATCCCAATCTCAGGCGCATGGAAAATATCTCTAAGTATAGCCTGCGTTATTAAATCCGCATTACGATCTCTTCTATTGATAACATTTTCCAAAGCATTCTCTATTTCAAAATTAAATATATAACTATCGCCTGTCACCTGTCACTTTGTGAAGTTTAAAGTTGGGGTTTAAAATTTCTTAATTTCATTGCCATGCTTATTGTTATGCTTAGCAAAAATAACTACAACAGCGCCAAAATAAGGAGATTTTTTAAAGGGCTTAAAATCTCTCTAATATCTTCCTTTTTTACACTAAAAGTAATGTTGTTTCGTAAATAAATAAACACTCCTCCAGTGTATCGATTTAAAGAATTACATCTTACACATAAATATCCATCCACTGCCATTTCAACATCTTGGAAATCATCTGTACATCTTGTTTCACTTAATATAACTATAGAGGGTTGATAACGAAAAATTTCAACTAAAACTTCATCGCGGTATGTCAAAAAAATCTGTACATTCATATAAATTATATCACTTCTGACAGATATATTAGGACCATCTGATCTTTGACCTACTTTTTACTTTCTCGATACATATATCATATACGCCTCGGTCTTTAGAGCAAAAACTAAACAATTTTAAAAAAATCTGTTTTCACAGTGAAAAGACAACAATCTAAAAATAATTGCTCAGTTCTCCGAATGTCTCTATTTCTAAAAATTTAGATGTTTAGAACTCTTATATTACTTTATAGTAATTTTTTCTCTTTTTTTGTTTGTTTTGGGTAGATGCAATGCTGTCAACAATTGTTGCAATATTATTAATGTATTTGATAGTTTTGTTGTCACCGTTATACACCGTGTTTAAAATACATATACTCATATTTTATAATTTTAGGTAACATGACTCCCGAGGTTTTAAGAGAAGTTAAAAGTGCCTTTGAAGAAATTTGTGAATTGAAGCACAAAATTAAATCGGTGGTGACTACTTTGAAAAAAACAGAAAACTATACAGAATACCTGGAAAAAGCAGTTAAATGTTCAAAAAGTTTAGAAGAATTGGAAATAACTGTGAGTATTTATTTTATATATTCGTTTTTATTCCATTTTGCTTTCACGAATGTCGTCTAGTTTTTAATACCCAAATTCACTAGACTTTTTCAGAGTTCGTTTTCTTAATATTTGAGGTCTGATGTACTTTTTTATCGTTAACGTTATCGTTACTAAATATATATACAGGTCTACACAAAAAATGGTCTGTCTTTGCAATCAGACTTGTGATTTCTCTCCACTTCTATTTAACCCATAAACTCTTATAGATATTTAAAAGAAAATTTATTTTTTATGATTTTTGTATTTTGATTTTTGGGTCGCTGATCGCAAATCTGAAGTCAAGAATACATTTTGACTCAATAGCAACAGTTAAGATTCGTTTAACCTGGAATTTTGTAATACCTCGAAAAATACGCCTCATACAGAAAAATGTGCCAAATCGAAACTTTAATATCTCAGTCAGCGGGCGGCATCCAGTAGTACTTAAACCTAAAAAGTTTGATAAAGAATTTAAAATCTTAAATCCGTTTCCGTATTTTCTATGCTAAAAAGTACATTCATTATATGCATTTATTTAAATGACGCTTCGATCGACTCGTTTGTTAAAATTAGTTACATCGCGTTACCTCTGACAAACACAAATGTCAAACAATATTCAAATAATTCGGAATTTTGTGAGAATTATTGTACATTACTTGTAGAAAGTAGTACTTATACCTAATAATGATTAACAAGGAACAATTTACTTTGTTACACAATGTGAAAATGAACTTGTTCATTTTACACAAGAAAATTGAAGTGGTTCTTGTTTTTGGAGAATCTGGCAGGAATCTTGGTAATGCTGTCATTCTTTATGTTCAGCGTTTTCCGTATACGCCGCGATCACGCACTTCGTTTTTTCGTACTGTCAAACAGTTCACTACAACCTAAAAAAGGATTCGTCGAAAAACAGTAACTGGAGAAGATAATACAATTCTTGTATTAGCCGCAATGGCTTATAATCCCCACGTCAGTACACGAGAAATAGCTCGCGATAGCGGATTGTCTCAAAGCAGTGTTTGGAAAATTTTAAAGTTCCATAAATATCATCCTTACCACGTATCTGTGCACCAAGAACTTCATGGCTATGAATTCGAAAAACGCTTAACATTTTGTCACTGGGTAAAGGAACAAATACAAATGAATCGTAATTTCTTTCGTTGAGTATTATTTTCTGACGAATCAACTTTTATAAATCATGGAGCTGTTAATCGAAATAATATGCATTATTGGAGTGTTGAAAACCCACACTGGCTTCGTCAGATTGAGAATCAGCGTCCTTGGTCTATCAACGTGTGGTGCGGGATAATTGGCGACAAACTCGTTGGTCCCCACATCTTTGAAGGAAATTTAAACGGTGAAATGTAGCAAGACTTCCTGGACAATGAACTTCCACAGTTACTTGAAGAGACGTAGGTTTAGAAGTGCGGCAGAACATGTGGTTTCAACGCGAAGTACTTGTTCATCATTTCCACGGTCGCTGGATCGGTAGAGCTGGTCCGATAAATTGGCCTGCCAGATCACCAGATCTGACTTCGGTAGATTTTTTTTTGTGGGGATAAATGAAGGACAAAGTGTACCAACAATATTAGTGTGCTGGAACAATCTTCGTATTTGGAATTAATCATAGGTATTTGTGTCGATAAATCTATTTTCTTCTTTTCCAAATCTAGCAGTTGTTCATTGTGTGTCGAAATCTTAGTGGAGAGATCCATTACTTCCTGCTGCACTTCGTTAAATGATTGATGTAAATCATGTTGGTTTGGTGTCTTTTTGATGGTTTTAAAATGGCAGTATTTTTTTTGTTGCGTTTGGAGATTTCTTTGGAGCACTTTGAATCGCAATTGTAGGAGTTTTTTCAGTTTCAACCATTTTAGAAGTAATCGGTTGTAATTGCATGATGTCAAAACGCTTCAACTCCATTTTCATTACAAATATCCATCAATTCTTCTTCGTTCAATTCCGTCGCAAATTTTGTCTCAAATTAAAATTGCTGAAATAGCTACTAATATCCATTTTAATGGGCAGAATATTTAAAACGTCGATTTTCAAAACCGTTGAAAAATTCACTATTCAAACAATATTCAAAGACTGAATTTTATTGTTACAAATTATTTCATATAACCAAGCAAATCCCCACTAATGAAGCACAAAAAAAACTTCCACCAAACCGTGATAGCTCGACAAAAAATATAATATGTGTTTAATATTTTCAAAAGGGTGTGAAGCCTTTATTTGACAAAATACAAAATATTCGAAAACATGAAATGTCTCATATGGACAGCTAATCACATTTAAAATCACATTTTAATATTCTTTTTTTATAAGCAAATATCTAAACATATCCGTTTTGTAAAAATTATATATTAAACATTTCATATACAGGTTTCATAGGTAAACCGACATACGTTAACTGCAAATAGAGGGCGCTTTGGTGATTCCAAAAAATATATTTGATGGGTCTAACCCGCCTCATAAGTGAGGTACTGGGTGTTTTGTCAAAATTGCTTATTTCTTCTAAACCTCGTTTCTTCGGAACCACCCTGTATATTTATTTCATATTTAGCAAGCTTGTTTGAGTCTACTAGTACATTACACTGACATAGTAAGCAAAATAAAAATCCAGGTCCGGCTTCAAAAAAAATACTAAAATTATTTTCACGATAAACAACACTCTGTATATCAGAATTTTAAAAATTGGATAGTATATTCGAAAAGAGCGGAAGAAGTTAAGTATGAATTCATGTTTTTTGAGACTGCACCTCTCATTTTGCTATTAAAACTTTTAACTCAAACTAAAAAATTGTTCATTTTCGTCGAATTCGTGCGATTTTGCTTAATAAGGGAAATTAATTTAGTGATGGTGTTCCTAGTTTTGAAGAGAAATAAATAATATTTTATTGATATTTTTCTACGGCAAATACATACAGTAAGTAAAGTTCGCACCATATGGAAAAAAATATTATTTTTTTTTTCAATAAATTATTATTATGTCTTAACACTACTTAATGGCTACATGTTTATTAATATTTACGTCTAAAACAAGGGAAAATTTTAAAAATTTAAAAAAAGTGTTTTAGTCGTAAATATTAATAAGTATGTAGCCATTAAGCAGTGTTAAGTCATAATAATAATTTAATAAAAAAAAATATGTTTTGCCATATGGTGCGGACTTTATTTACTGTATGTATTTGCCTTCGAAAAATACCAATAAGGTTAAAATATTACTATTATTGAAACAATCTGTTCTTTTTTTCAAGTAAAACCATAAATGTTACATTCAAAAATATTATTTATTTCTCTTCAAAACTAGGAGCACCATCACTAAACCCATATTCCCATATTAAGCAAAATCGCACGAATTCGACGAAAATGAACAATTTTTTAGTTTGAGTTAAGTTTCAGTAGCAAAATGACAGGTGCAGTCTAAAAAAACATGAATTCCTACTTAACTTTTTCCGCTCTTTTCGAATATACTATGCAATTTTTAAAATTCTGATATACAGAGTGTTGTTCATCGTGAAAATAATTTTGGTATTTTTTCTGAAGCCGGACCTGGATTTTTATTTTGCTTGCTATGTCAGTGTAATGTACTAATAGACTCAAACAAGCTTGCCAAATATGAAATAAATATACATGGTGGTTTCGAAGAAACGAGGTTTATAAGAAATAAGCAATTTTGACAAAATACCCTGTACCTCACTTATGAGGCGGGTTAGACCCATCAAATATTGGTTTTTTGGAATCACCAAAGTGCAGTTAACGTATGTCGGTTTACCTATGAAACACCCTGTATATATATGTATTGAAATAGTAAACTCCTCATTAAATTGTAGTTTACCTTTCTGAGTAGATAGAAGTCATCTCATTAGGGTTGGGTTCACAGGGTTCATAAAGGACCTAGATAACAAAGTAAGTTAAGATATACAATTTATTTTAATTTTTTTTTTAACTTCAACGCCTTCACTGCTTTCTTGTAAATATTTAACCAATATCTTTTATTTCCAACTTGTATTATTTCGTTTCTGCTACTTTCTCATAATCATGCTTCTGCTTTTAAAATTTTCCCCCAGTATCTCATGATTTTATTCAGGAAATGAAAACTTTTATTTTACCTTTTTTTATATTTTTATTGCTACTTCAGTCTTAATTTACAACATTCCAATTCCAATACATCTAATATTTTCTAACAAATTCTTTTTTATATACTTTGACAATCAAAATATTTTTTTTCGTTATTTTTTTTGAAGTTTTTCTCCACAACCTTCTTTTTTTTACCCAAAAAATGTCTACCTACTACTTTTTTTTAAACAATTTTAATTTTGACTTTACACCAACCCCAATGACAAATCATTCCATCTGACACGAAATGTGAGTTAACTTGTCACAATGAATTTATTACTTCAAATGGCTTAAGCAGCCCTTTCCATATTATCAAAATTAATTTATATTTTTAATACCATCTACTTTTTAATTCACATTTTTCTCTTTTATGTTACAAACAAGAAAATAAAAAAAAACTGTTAATTTTATTTCCAATTCCTATCCATTTTCTTTTATTTAAACCAATCCCTATTTACTATGCCTTTTTTAGTTCAAACTTTTGTCTTTTTGTTTTTTAATTCAAGCTTTTTTTTGCAAGTAGGATGAGTAATGATGAATTAAAAAAAGGTTTTAAATACTCTTAAATAAAATGATTGAATGTAAAAAAATTGACTTTCGTCTGATACAATTCGTTAAATACGTATCCCCAAAAAAGGAGTAGTTTGATTATTTTTATTTGCGACATTTTATACATAATCGTTGAGATATGTGTATTCATCAAAGTATTCGAAATTTTGATTTTCTAAGTCAGCGTAATTTTTATCATTTAATAATGGAATCAGTTGGTTTTGGACTATTTCGTTCCATGCTTGGACAATGGAACTCACTAAAGTCAATTGCTGAAAAAGACTTTTCTAATATTATCCGATGGTTTAACAGTAAGCTACTTACTATAAATACAGAAAAAACACATTATATTCCTTTTGCGTCTTATGTGTCACATCTACCTGATTTCAATTTTTTATCTGTTAATATTGACCGTAAAACAGTGAATATACACCCTGTAGATAAGATAAAATATCTTGGTATTTATATTGATCCTCACCTAAAATTTGATTCACATATCAATTATACAGGGTGTTTCATTGGGAAATGGGCATACGGTAAGGGTAGGTAGAGGTAGCCTAGGTGGTTCTAAAAAACCCCCATATGATGGGTCTAGCGCTCTTTATAACCGAGATACAGGGTGTTTTATGTATTTTGACTATTTCTTTGATGGTTTATAACTTACGATCCACATTGTATATATTTTTCATATTCACAGCATAAACTCTTCATCCTGTATTGTACCGAATACCAAATAAATATAATTAATAATCCAGGTACGGACTAGAAAAAAATGAATGAAATTGAATCAGTTTAAAACAACACCCTGTATATTAAAATTTTGAAAATTCGTTTGCAGATTTGAAAAGAGCAGAAAAAATTATGTCAAAGCAAATGTGTTTTGTGCTTCCGCATACAATTTTCGTACTTGTTAATTTGAGTCAAAATTATTTTTTCGATGTAAGGGTGGTACAAAATTTAAAAAAAAAATACTTTTTCTTCTCTAAATAATAATCTTTCACTTTCAATCAATAAAATCCCTAACCATTTCATAATCTCCTAAATTTTGGATCACAACCAATGTAAAATAAGTCGACAGGCCTACACATATTTAAGACAAAATGCTAATTTCAATAACTAACTTACAAACACCCCGTATGTGTAATACAGTTATGATAATTGTATTTGTCCATTATGCTGCACTTTAAACAAATAATAAAATGAGAAAAAATTACATCCCGAAAAAGTATAACTTTATTTTAACAGATGCTCAAAGTGGCCACCATTTTGCTCAATACATTTCTGTGCTCTTTTAGTAAGATGTCTAATAGATTTCCTAATCATAGCTTGATCATTGTTCAATTCCTCGCATGCGTCCTGGATTCTCTGTAAAAGGTCTTCTCTTGTATTTATTTCAGTTGAATAGACTTTGGATTTTAAGTAACCCCAAACATAATAGTCGATTGGGTTAAAGTCGGGTCCCCTTGCAGGCCAGTTATGAGGTCCTCCCCTGCCTATCCAATTATTTGGGAAGTTGTCGTTTAAAAAGTCTCTCACTATTACTCTGAAATGAGGTGAAGCACCATCATGTTGGAAGTACATACCCCCAACATTAACATCTGCATTGTCTAGCAATATGGGTAAAATATTTTGCAGAAATTCTAAATATACTTCACCAGTTAGTAAATGTGGGAGAAAATACGGACCAATTAGCCGGTTGTTAATAACACCACACCATACATTAAACGAGAATCTTATTTGTGAATGTGTTTGTTTTATAGCAAACGGATTTTGTTGGGCCCAAACATGAGCATTTCTTGAATTATTAATACCGTCCCTGGTAAACTGAGCTTCATCGGTAAATAAGCACCTGTGCAATATTCTGTTATTTTGTAAAATCCACCTACTAAAAGCCAATCTAGGGACTTCATCTCCAACTTGAAGCCGCTGAACTTCCTGTACGTGGTACGGATAGAGATTATTTTTTTTTAATCTTCGCCACACAGTGGAATGAGGAACATTAGTGGCATGACTGATTCTTCTTGTGCTGATTTTTGGGTCGTTTTGCACAATGTCTAGAATATCTTGTTCCAAACCGATATGTCGTCTTTCATGATGTTCATTTTCTGCCACTGTTGGAAATTTACCGTGTTCTCTGAGGTAACTAAATACATTAGAAAAAGTCTTGTCATTTGGTAACCGCCGGCCAGGAAATCGCCGCTCATATTCTCTTTTGGCAGCTTTTCCATTACCATTACAAAATCCGTAGACAAACAACATGTCTGCATATTCATTTTTATCAAATTTATGGGGCATTTTCAACAAGTAATAACTGGTTATCTATCAACAAATAATACCTTAACGAACGCAAGAACACAACTACAAACTCTCAAATCATTAACTAATGTCAAAATTACACCCTGACATTAGCCAACTTGACAATTACAGCAAATTGGGATATCAAACGTAAAGTGTATTATTCGCTGACACAAACAATATGTACAGAATACTGTAGATTATTGTTATTCAAAATGCATCAGAATAATTAAGAAATTACCAAGCTCTAAGTGAAAAATTAATTAGAAACGGATAAATGATAAAGTATTCTATTCTTTTATTCTTAGTTCTTTTTTTTAATAAATACAATTTTACAGAGTTAGTGTTTCTTAAAACAAAGTTATACTTTTCTGGGATGTAATTTTTTCTCATTTCATTATTTGTTTAAAGTGCAGCATAATGAACAAATACAATTATCATAACTCTATTACACATACGGGGTATTTGTAAGTTAGTTATTGAAATTAGCATTTTGTCTTAAATATGTATAGGCCTGTCGACTTATTTTACATTGGTTGTGATCCAAAATTTAGGAGATTATGAATTAGTTAGGGATTTTATTGATTGAAAGTGAAAGATTATTATTTAGAGAAGAAAAAGCATTTTTTTTAAATTTTGTACCACCCTTACATCGAAAAAATAATTTTGACTCAAATTAACAAGTACGAAAATTGTATGCGGAAGCACAAAACACATTTGCTTTGACATAATTTTTTCTGCTCTTTTCAAATCTGCAAACGAATTTTCAAAATTTTAATATACAGGGTGTTGTTTTAAACTGATTCAATTTCTTTCATTTTTTTCTAGTCCGTACCTGGATTATTAATTATATTTATTTGGTATTCGGTACAATACAGGATGAAGAGTTTATGCTGTGAATATGAAAAATATATACAATGTGGATCGTAAGTTATAAACCATCAAAGAAATAGTCAAAATACATAAAACACCCTGTATCTCGGTTATAAAGAGCGCTAGACCCATCATATGGGGGTTTTTTTTAGAACCACCTAGGCGACCTCTACCTACTCTTACCGTATGCCCATTTCCCAATGAAACACCCTGTATAGTAAAAAAATTAAGAACGGTTCTATATAAACTAAGATTTTTGGTAACTTACTACAGAACCACACAAATGAAAATTATATACCACTCTTTAATAGAAAGTCACTTAACATATAGTATTATCTAAGAATACATTTTATTTTATTGGAATTTTTATTTTTTTTATTAGAAAGTAAGATATTATATATAGTACTATATTTGATTTTGATAGTTCTTTAAATTTTAGTATGCACCATTTAAGCCAGAAGGAAAACGTACGCTAGCAGAAAGAGCCCGGGTAGTAGGCTTAGAACAACCAGCAATGGACTTGTTACTCAATAGTACTGCAGTTAATTTAAATAAATATATTAATAAATCTAAAGAGGAGTTGATTGATGTTGCCAATATTGAAAAAGGAATAGTGCACATTATAGCTCAGAAAATGGCAACAGATTTTGATGTTCTTTCGTTTTTGAGAGACTTGTAAGTAGTATTATAAAAAAATAGAAAATATTAATAAACTTTTTTAATGTTTTAGGAGAAAAAATGTACACTTCACTGTGGAGACAAAGAAACTTAAATCCAAATTAACTTCTAATTCTAAAACACAACAAAAGAAACCAATCGGCGAAAAATCATTAGATGAGTCAAAATTCGAAAATTATTTCGACTTTAGAATGTTAGTTAGGCACATTAAACCTCATCAGGTAAGGTTAAGTTAATAATTAAAATGTATCTATCCTCATCCTAATGAGTTAAACATAA
Source organism: Neocrepidodera transversa (assembly GCA_963243735.1). Classification (NCBI taxonomy): domain Eukaryota; kingdom Metazoa; phylum Arthropoda; class Insecta; order Coleoptera; family Chrysomelidae; genus Neocrepidodera; species Neocrepidodera transversa. Next base: position 24,065,923 of record OY725342.1, on the reverse strand, counting down.
ATTTCTACTCCGTTTAGGTTCTAAAAATATCAATAAGGTCAGAGCTGGCTAAAAACTGACCTTTTTTTAAAAGCCAACGACTAAAACTGGCAAAAAACATTACTCGAGTTATTATGATAAGAATTTATCCTTTTAAATCCATATTTTTAGTTATTTTTAGGCTTCTTGGTGAAAATTCACTATTTTTCTCAGAATGGGATTCTTTTAGTACTAATAAATACATTTTAACATGTATAAAAACATTTTAACATTCCATTTTAAACTTGGTTACATTGCATAATGTTTATTTGTATACACGAATGAGCAAAATCACTAGAACATGTTGGATGATACCCAATATTAGTTCATATTGAGTAATGAACCTCTTGTTTTTTTATTTTATTTTTATGAAAACAATTTTCCCATCAAAAAAAATGAAAAAAAAGTTTTTTACTTCTCAAAACTAACCGACGCAATAGACTTGTTATCTGACTGTAAAAACTACTTACTCGCGCAATCTTCCTCAATACGCAAACTCTAACTTTTCAAGATTGGAGTACGTAGACGACACTGGTTGTTTGGGTTTTAAATTTAATTGGAAAATATATTAATTACTATTTTTATTTTTGGAATATTCGTGTATTTTTGGTTGTCTATTTGTGGCCCTAATATTAATTTAAATACTTTCGATACCTGTCGCGATAAATATTGGATACCTAGGTGAAAATAGTGCCTATCGAATCGCCGAGTATGCTTGGTCATAAAAAACAAAACTCGTGTCTGTCGATTGTGATTTTGCTATGAAATGGATGATTGCAAGTAGCTATACATAGAAAGAACGATTCGCAAATTGGTAAGTCCTAGAATTCCAATATTCGTATATAACTCAATCATTTGGTCCTTTCGGAGTCGGATTTCAATCTTTATTATTTTGCTTATTTAATAAAAATATTATGGCCATAATTAGTAACAATTTCGATGGTTAAAACTCATATAAGTGTGGTATAAAATTAAAACCTAGACAAAGTGATAATTGCAAGTTTTTCGTGAATCGTTTTCATTTATTCAATTGCGCTAAAATTAAATAATTAAAACACTCTTATCTGATCCTTAGTTGTAAAAGTTGTTTATTTAAAATTCACAAAACCAACCGATCAAGTTTGTTCTTTTTTGCTTCGAGTTTAATTTTTTGCTAAATTTGTCGTTTGTCGTTTATGGAAATTTACTTATCGTTGGTTTGGGATTTCGATTTAGATTTGAGGTACACATTATTATATTAGCGGATTTTCATTTTTTACTACAATTTAGTATACCGGATGGTCTTTGAAAAATAAAGGGTATTATATCGTTAGGCAATTTATTAGTTCGTTTTAATTATATGCACTTGATACATTGTCATTTATAGTTTTTGATATAGTATAAATATAATGGCAGGCAAATTACGGCACGTTAGAGGGCTACGCGATGTATGGTTTAGTCGTATGAAAGAATTAAAAGAAGTCGCGGATCTCTCAGAAACTGATGAAACTCATTATTCCATTTTCCAAATTAGATATCGAGATATTGATAATATTGCAAATGAATTTACAACTCAGCAACTCGCTACTTCGGCTCAAGCAGCTAGTCTAGAGGAAGATATTACTAATGATGAATTAATTCGTAAAAACTTTGATACAATGTATTACGCCACTAAAGATATTTATGAAAGAATATTTGACAGTCCGGCAGATAGGTCAATTCAATCGGTAGTAAGTACGAAGTCTCCTAGTATAAAACTTCCTAAAATTAATTTGCCTAAATTTGATGGAAGCTATAAAGATTGGCCTTCATTTTTTGATTTGTTTAATGTCGTAATTCATAATAATCCTCAATTGTCAGACATCGAAAAATTTCAATATTTGCGATCAAATTTGAGTGGTAGTGCACTGTCGACCATAAAGTCTTTACAGATTACGGACGATAACTATGAAATTGCTTATCGTGCATTGGTAGATAGATTTCAAAATCCAAGGTCATTAGCGTCTGCTTATTGGCAGGAGATTGTTGATTTTCCAAAAGTTCAAGGTGATTGTTCTCAAAATTTAAGGAAATTGTTAGAATGTTTCTCCGAAAATTTAGATGCATTAAAAAATTTGAACTTACCTGTTGACCAATGGAGTTTTGTTTTGTTTCATATCCTTATAAAAAAGGTAGAAAATGATACGGTTAAACGTTTTGAATTACAATACGCCAAAACTTCTATCCCTACATATTCAGAATTAGTTACCTTTTTACAATCACAATGCACTGCGTTGGAAAATATTGGTAAACAAAATACGCAGAAATATTCAAAGTCCTCCAATGCTAATCGTAGTACCTCACTATGAACCAATTCGGAAGCAACTATTGACGCTTCTTGTCCATTGTGTAATTCGAAACATTCCTTGACTAAATGTCAACATTTCTTACATAAAATTCCTGTCGATCGTTATAATTTTGCGAAAGAAAAACAGTTATGTTTAAATTGTTTAAAACCCTTTCATCGTTCGTCCAATTGTACTTCGTCGTTTAAATGTAAACTATGTCATGCTAAGCATCACAGTTTGCTTCATTTTACCTCTCGTTCAAATAAAATTCGTTCTGACACTGGTGTGCCTAATTCAAAACAAATTGCTTCGTCGTCGTCATCTTCTGAATTAGTAGACCCATCGTCTGATACTAACTTATCAACATATTCGAATCCTGTGGCATTAGCCTGTCTTTCTGAAAAAGAAAATGTTCTTTTAGGTACTGCGGTGGTGGAAGTTCGTGATTCTTCAGGACATTTCCAAAAGGTTCGTTGTTTACTTGATACTGGAAGTCAATCAAGCTTCCTTACTACAACTTGTTGTAATCGTTTAGGCCTTCGAAAACATCGCTTGTCATTCATTATACATGGTTTAGATGATATGTCAAAAAAATCTACATGCGGTACTCGTATTACACTTAAACCACGAAATAAAATCTCGTCACTTCTATCCTTGGATGTTTTGCTCGTTCCTAAAATTTGTTGCGTTCCTTCGTCGTATATACCCTTGCAAAAATGGCCTCATATTTCTGATATTACATTGGCCGATCCTGAGTACAATATCCCATCTCATGTAGATTGTTTAATTGGGTCTGATTTGTTGCCAGATATTTTGTTAGACGGTACATTGCGTGGTCACACAGGTCAACCCATGGCTTTAAACACCATATTTGGTTATGTTTTGGTAGGAAAAATTAAGGTTCTTCCTGCAGAAACTGGGATTTCTCTTTGTATAAATTCAATTGATTCATCCATCAAGAAATTTTGGGATATTGAGGAAATTCCTGCTTCTATAGTGATGTCCCCAAAAGATTTACAATGTGAAAAACATTTCATTGAAACCTCTTCAAGGGACTCTTCAGGGAGATATATGGTTTGTCTTCCTTTTAAGCAAGGTATGCCTTCATTTGTAGACTCTAAGGTCGTTGCTTTGCGTCGTTTGGCATCATTGGAACGTGGTTTACAAAAAAAAACCTTCGTTGTTGGTAGCATATTCCGCCTTTTTGAAGGACTATTTAGATATGGGACATATGTCTTTGGTCCCTTCACTAAACTCATCTAAACTAGTTTACTATATTCCCCATCATCCTGTTTTCAAATCGGATACTCGTACTACTAACTTGCGAGTAGTATTTGATGCTTCATCGTTCGATTCGAATCATATTTCGCTTAATCAGACTCTTCTCACAGGGCCCAAGCTTCAGCAAGACCTTGTATCAATTTTATTACATTTTCGTATGCATCGCTTTGTGTTCACTGCTGATATTCGTCAAATGTATCGACAAATTTTAGTGCAACCTCATCAAAGAGATTACCAACGGATTTTGTGGAGATTCAATTTTCAAGAACCTGTCCACGAGTACCAACTAAACACGGTTACTTACGGTGTTGTATCCTCGCCTTACTTGGCTATTCGAACCTTGTTACAGTTGGCTAAGGATGAAGGTTTGAAGTTTCCAAATGCTGCAAAGGTACTGACGTCTGATATATATGTCGATGATATCATTACTGGCTCTGATTCTATTGAAAATATTATGTCATTGCAAACAGAATTAATCTCTCTGTTGGAAAGGGGAAGGTTTGAATTGAGGAAATGGGCGAGTAATGATTCTCGGCTACTCACTCATATTCCTTCTGAATTTTGTCAACAGGAATCCTTAGAATTTGAATCTAAAGAAGAACATGTTATTAAAATATTAGGTATTATTTGGTCTCCACATTTAGATGTATTTTCGTATAAAGTCGATATATTAAACAGGCCCTGCACTAAACGAAATATTCTTTCTGATTTAGCCAGAATCTTTGATCCTTTGGGATTTCTTACTCCTACTTCGTTTTTGGCTAAATATTATATGCAATATCTTTGGACAATGGGTCTTGATTGGGATCAGGAACCTGATCCGCATTTTGTTTCTCGTTGGATCCAGTTTAAAAATAAACTTAGTGACTTATCGGCCTTGTCTCTGCCTCGTTATGTTTCCGTTAATACGCAGTCTATCCTCCAGGTACATGGGTTCTGTGATGCTTCCGAGCGAGGGTTTGCAGCTGTTGTATATTTTCGAATAGAAGGCAAGACCGGTAATATTTCGACTCCTTTAATAATGGCAAAGTCCAAGGTGGCTCCGTTAAAAAGAGTGTGTTTAGCTCGACTGGAATTATGTGGAGCTGCACTTTTAGCTTCATTAATCGATTTCATCCTTAAAAGTATGAAAGATTCCATTAAAGTCTCGAAAGTTATTGCTTGGTGTGATTCTTCTGTTGCCTTATCGTGGATTCGCTCTTCACCTCATCGCTGGCAAACGTTTGTTGCTAATCGTGTTTCTCAAATACAAGACAAGGTCCCCCCTTCTGACTGGCGACACGTTCCCAGTAAGGATAATCCTGCTGATTGTGCTTCTCGGGGCATTTCTCCTTCAGTTCTAATAACTCATGACTTATGGTGGTCTGGGCCTTCTTGGTTAAGACACTCTGAAGAGTTATGGCCTACGGATTTGCTTGTTGATATTAATGTTCAGGAAGTTTCAAAAGAAGAACGAAAGGTTACTCTTACCAATTCTTTATCTTCGTTTAATTTCGTACATGATCTTTTAAATCGATTTTCTACCTTGGGAAACGTAAAACGTATTAAAGGTTATTTACTTCGTTACATTTTTAATATTAAAAGTAAATGGAAAAACATACAGAAAAGATGTGGTCCCTTTACTATTTTAGAATTGCAACAGGCTGAGTTGGTGCTGGTTAAGTGCATTCAAGCTAGTTCATTTGAACAAGAAATTTGTGATATTCGTAATAAAGTGTCTCTTTCCAAGCCAATGCGTAAACTTTGCCCCTTTCTGGATGAGCGTGGACTTCTTCGAGTCGGTGGACGGCTTGTTAACTCTAGCTTATCTTTTGATCAAAAGCATCCTATTCTTTTGCCTCAAAAGCATCGTTTCACACAATTATTAATCTTAGACTATCATTTAACCTTTCTTCATCCTGGCGTTCAGACTCTTCGATTCTTAATTTTCTAAAATTATTGGATTATTAATGCTAAAAGAGCTATTAGAAATGTACTCTCAAGCTGTGTTCGTTGTTTTAGATTTCGTCCTACATCAACTACCCCTTTAATGGGTAATCTTCCGTCGTTACGAGTGAATCAGTCTAAACCATTTGCGTGTGTTGGAGTAGACTTTTGTGGCCCTTTTACCATGACTCATTCCAAGATTCGCGGAGCCAAAACATATAAGGCATATATCTCGGTTTTTGTGTGTTTTGCCACAAAGGCTATCCATCTTGAATTATGTTCCGAATTATCTTCTGAAGCATTTCTTGCCGCGTTACGAAGGTTCATTGGTAGACGAGGTCGTTGTTCAGTCTTACACTCTGATTGTGGTACTAACTTTCAGGGTGCTAATAGGTATATTCGCGAAATATTTCAGAATGCTGTAGATACAGAACATATAGAGTGGCGATTTAATCCACCTTCTAGTCCACATTTTGGTGGACTCTGGGAAGCTGGAGTAAAATCTGTAAAGGGCCATCTTTTGAGAATTGTTGGAGAGCAATGTTTGACATTTGAAGAAATGTCTACAGTCTTGGTACAAATTGAGGCATTGCTTAATTCACGACCCATTCTAGAGTTGAGCAATGATCCAAATGATTTAAGCGCTCTTACCCCCGGTCATTTTTTGACCCTTGAACCACTATCGGTACTTCCAGATCCCAATTGTACTCATCTCGCTATAAATAGATTAAGTCGCTGGCAGTTGTTGCAACGAATTCACCAGCACTTCTGGAAACGATGGCATACCGACTATTTGCACACGTTAATGCAACGTCAGAAATGGACAAAACATTGTCCACAAATTAAGGTTGGTCAGTTAGTTTTGTTGAAAGACGATAATTTACCTCCCATGAAATGGCGATTAGGCCGCGTATGTAAATTGCATTCGGGAACAGATGGAGTGTGCAGGGTGGTTACAGTAATGACCATCCACGGTTCCTTTCAGAGACCTGTGGTGAAGATTTGCCCTTTACCACAGTCTTAACTTCAAATAACTATTTTTTTTGTTTAATTTTATTTTATTTTTTATTTTTTTTTGCATAATGGAAAATACAAGCGGTTGTATTTTGGTGTGGGAAAATGTTTGGGTTTTAAATTTAATTGGAAAATATATTAATTACTATTTTTATTTTTGGAATATTCGTGTATTTTTGGTTGTCTATTTGTGGCCCTAATATTAATTTAAATACTTTCGATACCTGTCGCGATAAATATTGGATACCTAGGTGAAAATAGTGCCTATCGAATCGCCGAGTATGCTTGGTCATAAAAAACAAAACTCGTGTCTGTCGATTGTGATTTTGCTATGAAATGAATGATTGCAAGTAGCTATACATAGAAAGAACGATTCGCAAATTGGTAAGTACTAGAATTCCAATATTCGTATATAACTCAATCACTGGTTATTCCCTGTCGCGGTTTTGTCTGTTTGCGATTTTGTCCGTTCGCAGTTTTTTCTTTACGCGGTTTTATTCGTTCGCAGTTTTGTCCTCGCGGTTTAGTCCTCGAGGTTTACTCCTCGCGATTTTGATCGGACACATTCATATCTCCATTTCGAATTGTTTTAGCGTTAAAAGTATAATTTTGTCTCTCCTTAGTACTATTCCACCTTACTTTGAGCAAACATCATTGCAAGTCCCAAAAACTATCGACGAAAAAAAAAAAAAAAAAAAAAAAAAAAAAAAAAAAAAAAAAAAAAAAAAAAAAAACGCGAAAGGAAGCAAATGGCTAAATTCTCAGCATAAAAAATAATCATCAACACAAAGAAAACAGCTTTTTCTCTTATAACCGTCAGGTACTGGAATCTTCTCTGAAATGTACTCTAGCTCTATCTGATAAACTGGTGCTCTAGTTCTGGGACAATTCAAGGCTTTACAAACTGCCTTCCACCTTTATTATCGGGAGGTATCAGAAGTGAATCTTTGATAATACTCTCTCTAAAGTCGATTAGATTTATTTTGGACATTGTGGTATAAAATAAAAAACTGTTTATTATTGTAACATCGAGTAGATGAAAAATAACTTTTTTATATCAACGTACAGATTTTCTAGGAAAACTGTAATACGAAGTTAACTGATCGGATCTGTTCACGCCAGAAATGTGCAAATTGTACTCGGCTATTTCTTTTCGCTTGGTTTTCTCTTGCCTGTAGGAATTCTCTACTTGTATCATGGGTGATATTTTGTAGTGATCCTTCCACTTGGACACATACACCGTGCCTTTTCGTAACCATTTGTGCTTTCCTTTTTTAGATTTTTGGGAGTTATAGCTTTAGGATTTTTTGCGGTTGAATTTCAGTGTTTCCAGTGGAGTGTGTTTTACGCCGAATTAGTTTATTGGACAAAGATACACTGTTATAGTAATTGTCCGTAGCAACATGGTGGCCCTTATCCAAAAAAGGTTCCAAAAGGCTAAATACTAAAGATTCTAATTTAGAATCCCCAGCAGTGGCATTGACCTCAATATCTTTACTTTCGTATATTTCCATGTTATGGTTGTATACACTGGGAGAACATAGCTCATAGATTTTAATGCTATATTTGGGCTTTTTGCCTTTTATGTACTGGCGAAAACGAAGCCGTCCCCTATGCAAAAGCAAGCAAAAGCAATGACTCATCTTATGATAGATGAACTTCTGGAGAATAGGCTTCCTGAAACTGTTTTATTAGCATTTTTAATAGTTGGCTTACTTTATTAAGACGATTTCCCTGTTCATTTTCATTAGTACAGTTAAATGCCCTTAGCAACAATTCAAAACGGCGGCCAGACATAGTATGTGAAAAAATTGGGTGATAGTAGAGTGGGTCGTATAAGAGAATATTTTTCTGATAGAACAAAATCGAATTTGTGCATGTAGCAAACAAAAACACAGAAATTTGTACAACTCTTCTCTATTAGTTTCGTTAAATGATGAGAATCGAGAATTCTTCGGATGGGGTCGATTTAAATTTTGAAGCTCGTTGCCATCGTGCTTTCAACCAACAGGTCCATAATTTCATTTGTCCATAATTCCTTGAACAGATGTTTCATCAAAATGAAAATGAGGTATATCTTTTTTGTGTTATTTAGCCATTCGTCATCACTGTCTTCATCACTGAAATTTACAGCATCGTTATTTATGAAAGGTTCATCCTCGGGTTAGTTCTCCATCACGTCTCTAACAGCGGATCACCTCTTTCCGAGTAATTAGATTCACAGAGTTCAGTTTCCGACGGTTGAAAATCTGGATCTCAGGCGTCATCACCACTAAATGGTTCTGCTTCCGACTCACTATCAAAATTGCTTTTTGGCTGGTATTCATCCTCATCGTATAACTTTAGTAAACGGAGTTCAATTTATATTCGATTTATCTTATACCAAATATCATATTTCTCACCAAAAAGCAATTTTCATCTGCCAATTTACAACACGTGGTTTTGACTACACACACACTTAGCCTTACTATCAACACTGCAATTGCAGATGTGTGATTATTAAACCGCCAAATTCATGGCCGCAGACGCACTGCGAAAAATTCGCATCGAATTGATGTGTATGGACACTTTTCAGTATTTCTTTGCATATACTGGGACACTCAGCAGACACACGCACATGTTATAATGGATTAGGCGTCTGCAATAACAGACGCGTCTGATTAGGGATGTAAATATTGTCTGCAAATACAGACGCATCTCCAGATACCTGCCTACCCGTCAATATGTTAATAATTAGACAGATTTTCGATGAAAATTAAGTAGGCAAGCCTTACATTTTCGTACAAATATTAGATAGTCACGACATCTATCGTATGTTGATGGGTTCCAACCTTAATAGGATAAAATCCTGTAAAAGCGACTAACCAAGTACAACTTGGTGCCGGTAGATGGTGGATCTCGTCTATCATCATAATGCCTTAGGGGGAGCGGGCACCTCGCAATTAATTCAAGTACCACTGATGATTCCTATAAGGATGAAACATGTATGGTAATGGTCGGAGTGTATGGTTTCATAAACTTACTATCTCTGTTTTTAATTTAATTACGTAGTGCCTGCTCCCCCTTATGTCATTATGATGGCGGATGGGTTCTATCAGCTACCGGCACCAAGTTCTACTTGGTTAGTCGCGTTTCGCGGCTTGCTCGGTTGGAACCCATCAACCTACGATAGATATCACTATTTATCATTTTTATGGTATACAGAGTAGGTTTTTGAAGTTTTGCATTGGGATAAAGAACCGTTAATGATTCCTATAAGGTTGAAATATCTATGGAAATGGTCGGAGTGTATAGTTCCCTTTAAAAAAAGTTTTGGTTGCCCCTGTATGGGAAAAGCGCCATTCGTTAAAATTATGAGTAGGAAATGAAAATACACCACCATTTCCGACTATATTTAGTGGAAAAATGTTCTTATTCCAAATTACTAATTTGTTGCTTTTGAATGAACCCATTTTGTGACATCCGTCCAACCGTAACTTCTAAACCATCTGGTATAAACATAACTTTCATACTTAACACATGTATGGAATATCCTGTATATTAGTAGTTATTTTTGGAAAGTGGATTTCATTGTTCTCTACAACTTTTACTTGAGAATTTTTTTCTCAAATAGGGAAGCAGCTACCGTCCATCCGCCCAACGATGATACATTTGTTTGCAAATATATGTCATTAAATGAAACTAAGTGATCAGCATATTATTTAATAGTATCTCCAACGCTATCCGGACCTCCTTTACTGTGACCAGTTGTTAAGTAATTCCAGGAAATATTGGATATTATAGGAAATAGTTGAAGCATCAACTTGTAAAATATAACATAATGTTTTGCTGCGTTATTGGGTACTATCTGATAGAAAATGTATCATCGATATTGTAATTAAGTAATTGGATGAAATAATAGTATAGGTATCAGATGGGTCATCACAGCCAGCATTTTGTTTGTGGTTCTTGTGGTACATCATTCCTGTGTGTAGGGTAATTTGTTTTCCAGAAGTACCAAAATGAACTACTTGTACCACCTTTTAGTGGATTCTGTGAGTCGGACAAACATGTAAATATTTCAAATCCTAACGAGACTATTTCCCTCCCCCATTTTCGAGGATGCTGAACACAATGACGGTGGTTTAAACTCTTTCGAAGTTAACGTCGAAGCCAATAACCGTCCCCGAATGGGGTTAATGCGAATACACATCTCATACCGACAAAACCTGCGTCATCCTGTAGTTTTTGGTTTGGGAGAGAAGATCCATCATCACCATCATATTTGGCATCCTCGAAAACAGGGGGTGAAGCAGGTAGTGTCTGTATGAGACGACTCATCCGCGTTTCACCCCTATTGGGGGTTGTTTTTGGCCGTTTATGAGATGGGGTCAATTCTAACAAAATTTAAACCTTCACCATCGTGTTCACCATCCTTGCAAATGGAAGGTGAGGCAGGTTTAGTTTGTGTGAGACGGCGTATCCGCGTTAACCCCTCTCGGGGATGGTTTTAGGTCTTTTTGGGGGGTGGGCTTAACTCGGAAAGAGTTTAAACCAACCGCCACTCTTCAAACGAAAGGGTAGTTCGTGCCCCCGAGGTGTTGGAGAGTCTTCATCTTCACAGACTGGATTAGAAGATGAACGAGGTTTTCTTTACACAGAGATTAAATATGTAAATCTTTAAATAATGTGAACAATTTAATAGCATCTGAACTTTTACCAAGGACCTTATTCCTGTATCATTTCTTTTTCGTTCCCCCTCAGATGTAAAAATTAAAATACACTAATCAAATTTTTAAGCGTGGTTTATTTTAAGAGCAGTGATGATAGAAACGTAAAGATTTAGGTCCACCTAACAGGTGGCAGCACTTAACAAACAATTAAATGCATTTATCTTAACTGGATTTTCTTTTTTTCTTTTACCAAATATTTTAAAATATTATAGCGAATGAAAGCTAAAAAATTTTCAAAAAAAAATTAAACAGCGACAAAAAATTAGAAGTTGATATAAAAAAAATCGGCTGTGTCGCCCCAAAACTACGAGTATCCATGAAGTACTTTTTCAGATATTTAATGTAAAGTTTCAAACTTTGATATTTTTTATTTTTGACAGGTGATAGTTGGAGAAATAATTTTTACTGTTCTGAATAGAGTTTTTCAAGGGATTTCAATGACATATTGCAAGTAAAATTCCGTCACATATTGCATCTGGTATTTTTTTATAGTGATACTCTCATTTGACAGATGTCATACAAAAACTAATGGATTCTTCCTACTGGTAACCCATACACCAAATTTCAGCTCAATTGGATTAAACGTGTGGCTTCTATTGTGGAAGAATACACACAGATAGACAGACAGACTTCCATCTGGAAATGGTCTTAATCATCTCAGGTGACCTCAAAATGGATATTTTCATCTTTATCTCGAAACTGTTCTTTAGCTCGTTCACAATACTTTCCCTTCTCGGAGGTGGGTCCAGAAAGTAAAATGTAGTCACAATAATAGGTTTTTTCTCCATATTTTAGTGAAAACCACAATTAAATTTGTAACTCCGTAAAAAAGGCATGAGGAATTTAGTATAAAATGTAAAAAAGTTAAAAATATATATAAAAAATTAAGAAAGTGAAATGTGTGAATTGGTAAAATAAATACAGATTGAAAATATGACAATTACTGAAAACCCAAAATATTGAAATAGCACGATCCCAATATAAAATATTGAAAAACATATACTGCTGATAGCAATAAAATTTTAAGAACTTAGTGGCCTCTTTCTTATCTATTCTCAGAACGGGCCCTATTGGCTTAAAAAAATCTCTACGTTATCTCCCTTAAAGGTTTATTCCACAAAACCATCTGGCTTACAAAAATGATTTCACTATATATAAAAAAATCGGTTGTGTCGCCCCAAAACTTTCCCGATGAGTCGCCACGAATACTTCTTCATATATTTAATGTTAAAATGTTAGTTTAAAATTTTGACATTTTTTATTTTTGACAGGTGACAGTTGGAGAAATAATTTTTACATATTGCAAGTCAAATTCCTTGACATATTGCATCTATCATTTTTTGCTAGTGACACTTCCCTTTGACAGTTGTCGTACAAACACTAATGGGTTCTTCCGACGGGTAACCCAAACCCATATACCAAATTTCAGCTCAATGGGAATAAGCATGTGGCCTCTATCGTGGAAGAATGCACACAGGCAGACAGACAAGACTTTCATCTGGAAATGGTCTTAATCATCTCAAAATGGATATTTCCATCTTTATCTCGAATAATTTTTTTTTAGCTCGTTCACAATACTTTCCCTTCTCGGAGGTTAGTCGGGAAAGTAAAAAACAGCTTATTGGCTCACAAAAAAATCACTTAATATTTAATCCCTCCATTATGTACTTAAATTGATAAAGACCAAGAACCAGAGACTTTCCTTTTTATTACTTTACAAAAAAAAAAACTAAAGTTTTAATCCGTATAGGAAAATGTTAGTAATACAATTGGACAGCTTACCGAGTGGCCTTAATTCTTCCCAAATAGTGGGAATTTTCGTTTAACATCAAAGGCCCATCTTATTAGATTTTTATATTTTTTTTTTCACCCTGTACAGGGTGAATCACGACCGGCGCCACTGATAGTCGGAGCGGGCTGACTTAAAAATGATCGTAAAATGGAGTAAATTTGTAACTGCAAAATTTTTGTGGAATTGTGTAGGGGAAGGCAATGGAAAAGACCTCTCGTCTCGTGTTAGTTAAAAGCACTGTCAGATGGTTTTTTATTTTAAACAATTTGGGTGGAAAATCGGTTTTTTCGACTTTTCGGAAAAACTGTGCATCTTAGAGAAAAGTGATGCACAGGCAAAAAATGCGCAATTAAAAGACCAATAAAATGATCTTTGAAAGATCAAAATGTTGATTTTTTATCGAAAACCCTTTTGAATTATGTAAATAAACATGTGGAAAAGAGCGGTTTTCTTTTATAAACATTTAAAATAAGTTAGAAACTATTCATGTCAGTGAAATAAAATTTGCTGGATTCGAATGCCAGTTAATAAACACTCATTTTGAAAAAAAAAACAGTCCCCAAGCCCTTTTGAAGCCAAGTTCAAAAAATCACAGCGCCATTTATAACAAACAATATGAGCTGAAATGTTAATATGTTGTACACTAATTATTTAACTTTATGATTCAATATTTTTTAATAATATGAGTCATAAATTGTTTATACAGGAGCCCTTGTAAGTGAGGGTAATCCGAACTTGCTAGTCGGAAGACCGGTGGTGGGGATAGCTTTTTATGGGTTTCACTAGAGCCAAATTGAACCTCGAAAGTCGAAATTGTGCGCGCAGTAAAAATTTACAATATCTCAGCTTCTAAAAAACGTAGAACCTTCTTTTTTTTAATCTGCGGTAGCTTGAAAAAATAATAACAACTGACTGGTTTTCGTACTTGTAAATAATCATGAAATCGACGTTTTGGAAATTAATAATAATTTTTGTATATTTTGACAACTTTTCAGAAATAAATTTTGTAAATTGTTTAAACGATTAAAGAGTGTAAAACTTTGCCAACCAAATTGATAAATACAATTTTTCTATTTGCGTGAATAATAAATAGTTATGAACAAAAACGATACAAAATTAAAAAATACAACAAAATTAATTTTTTTAAGTTAATTGGTCAAAAAGAAATACTTTTTCTATCTTGTCATTTTTTCGAAAAAGCGACTCTTTTGGAGATACATAATAATGACCTGTTAACAAATCTGTATATCCAACACAGGTATAACATAAAATCAATTTTTTTTTTACTTAAAACAAATTGTATCTCCAATAGAGTGGGTTTTTCGAAAAAATGACAAGATAGAAAAAGTATTTCTTTTTTGCCCAATGGACTCATCCAGTGATTTTTTTTTAAATTTTTATTTTATAATTTTGGCCTACCATAACACATTGCACCGGGTCCAGCCCTTCTGAGACCGAAATTTGAATATCGGGGCTATAGTGGCTTGTGACGTGGCCCAATTGAAACAGATTATATTTGGCTATGTTATCATATCGATAAAACTGGCAACTGTCGTTTTCTCATTTGTTATGATTAAAATAATGAAAGAAATATGTCAAATTTTTCTACAAACGAACAAAGCTAGAATCTTGGCAATGCTGTCAAAAGTAAAACGTTAATTATTGGTCAAGAATCGCGCTACTTTCAAAATATATTAATTACTTTTTATTTATTTTTATTAATTAATGAATATTATAAGAACAATGAAAATCAACATAAGCAACTACGTTCTTTAAGCTATTCATTTATTAATATAAAACCAATAAATTCGTTCCTAGTCCATTAGCCATCTTTGTCTGTATAAGTGAGATTTAACAGCTGTTTTTCATTCGTATTCTCTTCTTTACACGTTTGCAGATAATGGCTTGACGGTAACTTCATTGCACATAAGTGACGTCACGATCGTATTGGTGACATATTCAATTAGAAATTTGAATTTTTTTATTAATTTATTCAAAAATATAGCTCAAATTACGGTAGATAATTAAACTCAATGGGATTTATTTGATTAATTCTAACTGTTAATAAAGAAAAAAAGTGAGGTTATACTTTTGTTGAACTCCCTCCCCATTGTCTATAACTTCAACATAATTCATTTTATAATTTAGGTGTAATAGGTTTTTAAAATCAGCTTTTCAGAACGAATCTAAAAATGTAAAAAAATAGGGTGTTCCATTAAAAAAAAACATAACTTTGGTATGGAACTTTTGTTTGGAGGACCCTGTATATTTCAAAATATTTTTAAAATGTAGTCCTTATTGACTTACATAATATCACTTCAATAAAAGTTAACAAATATATGCCATTTCGCCATAAAACTCCGTAGCGGCGCACAGTGGGGCAGGATTCGTCAAATGTGTCGAAAATGTTTAGGTGATAATGCACATATTTTTTTAAGGAAAATTAACATATCAGCAAGTGACTTTTAGCAAAAAATTTTACCAATGTCGTATTATACAGGGTAAACTTTCTACTCCGATTTTTCGAAAGTTCAGTTATTTTTATTTTTATTATTTATTATTTTATTTTCATAAACAGGATTAAAATGTATTAAGAAAACATTAATAACCTTCATCTGAAACATATAATTCATCTCTTGCCAAATGTGGCACTGAAGGGGGTCGTAACAGTTCCACAGCTTCCTTCGGAAGGAGAGCCATCTTCTTTTGAGGAATGTTTATCTTACTTGTTATAAAAGGGTCTGAGGATGAAAACAAAAAATTGAAAACATCTTCATTGGATTTTGCCCGACTATATTTTCGAGAATGATGTTCTCTTAATTTACTAAAGTCATTGTTGCGCACTTAAAACGATTAATTATTTGATTATTGTCTAAAGAACCTGTTCTTGTCTCATTTTTTTTTTTTAGAAAATCAAACTGATCGTTTAAATTTAGTGTTCCAGATATGTTTATGATATCGACCATTGCACATCTACTGATGTACATAGTACTGGAAGTCATGCGGCTGACTCGTATTCTAGGATAATCTGAAACAAAGAGTAATGGTCACTAGCAGTACATTTTTTTGAGTAACCTTAATAATTTTTGATGTTTACCAAATTTTCAAAAAACTTTCAAAATAAAAATATTTACAAACATTTTCAAATATCCTGCAGAAAGTATCAAAGATAGGTTAATATTTATTTTAAGAACATTTTCAAAATATATTTAGGAGTAATTTATGTCACATTTTTCACCCGTTTATAGGTTAATTAAAGTTTAAATAATTTATCATGGGGCATAAACGAGCAAAAATCTATGTTATAATATTAAATTGTTTGAATGTAGGAAAATTAATATCTGATAATAGACCGGGAGTTAGTGACAGATTTTCGGACGAAATTTCTTACAGTATACTGAGGTATAGATATTCTAACGATAATAAGCCATACAATAATGAATAATTCCGTGTTCGTTATATATAAAAGTTAGTTAACTTTTGTTGAATTGGGAATTTGGAACCTTTGGTTTTCAACAATGTTGACGATATTCTTTAACTTTTGTTTGCAAATTAACCGTTTTTATTCGATTTCTAGCAGGCTGCCATGTGCTTTAAAATGAAAGTCAACGAAAAAGCTACTGGCAAAGTCATTGGCATACCGTTTGCGCATCGGACAGGTGTACCTGTATTTTAAAAAAATATTTATCCGCGTTTCAGAATAGTCTGCCATTGAATAGTGAACATGTTTATGCTATACTTGAGCTAAAAACATATGGCATACCGTTTGCGCATGTCCAAGGGCACATCGCATTAAAACATTGGTAATTTGTTCTTAATAAATTTCCGTCATTTTATCCAATAAAAAGTTATATGTATAATAAAATGCCTATATGCAATTTGGCATACGTTTTGAACTGGTTTATTATATTAAAAAATGAATGTTAAATTGTAAAATAGAAAAATGAAGTGAAATGTCAAACGGCATACAATTCGTGCTCGTCTCACTTACTTAAATTCCTTAAAAGTTTTGGCGAACTTAAGGACTAACTTGCTGCCATTTTTCTCAGTATGTCTTTAGGTTTATTCTTGTCAGTCAGTCACAAAGTTCTCAAAATGAAAATGGCATACCAGTTGTGCGAGTTTATCGTATAAGAAAAGCATGTTAAAACATTTTTACATGTGCTGGCCAGTATTGTAGCAGCCAACAAATTGTGCGCACTGATTATTCAGAAATGGATAAAGAAAAGTTGTGTTTTGTATGTGAGGAATCGGATTCTAAAATAAAACTTTTCATTATTGAAGTACATGGAAGCTTTACAGTTGAGAGTGAAGCATAAACTAAAACATAGTGAATGTAAACTGTTTTTACTTTGAAAATAAACTATGCTTTTCTCGAATATTGATATTGTCGAAATTTATGTTAGGTAATTAAAATTCTCCTTGAAATGCAATAAATATTTTACTCGTCGTTTTTTATGTAAATGTTTGACACCTCTTGAATCCCAAAAAGGAGGTTTTTCAAAAAGGAGGTTTTTCAAAAATTCCTGTCTATCACTTGGTCGCTCTGCTGGTCCGCAGAGAAACCATAAACTTCTAGGCGAATGATTGAGCTAATGGCAAGGTTGAAATCTTTGTTCTATTGAGGGGTCATTACTGATTGTCCAATGGTGATAAATTCATCTGTTTCATGTCAATTGACCGACTGGTTACAAGGGAAAATTATTTTCAATATTATCGCGAAAAAATGTTTCTACCGCAAATATCATCGGATCTATGCGTGATCCAGAACATTTAACGGCACTTTTTGAGTACGAAATTCAATTCTACACAAAAAAGATCTCTTGATAACTGTCGATATCTCGCTTAGTTTACGAAATATAGCCAAAAAGTCAATAAAATAAAATTTTTTGTACTTTCGAGCTTACTTATATTCTACTTATATAAAAAATATTCCTGGTATCTTGTGTAGTATCCAGTTTAAATCGAAATCAGAATAAAACAGATGTCGAACAATCAAAAGTCAGAGAAAAAAATCATATAAATCATGAAAAGTAGAAGGTAAGTCTCTTCCCTTGATTTTTTTCTATCCGTAATGAAAATTCAATTTTTTTGGAAACCATGAACCTTTTGAATTAGTATGCCGCTTATGACTTGGCATAAATATTACTTGATTGACTTAAAAACGGAAAGGCATACCGTATAAAATCATAAAAATAAGTCCTTTATGTCGCAGTAGCCGTTGTCGTGCTTTTAGAATTTTATGCTTCTACAGCCTTGGGCCTTACCAAACGGTATTCCATTTGGTATACAACCTAAATACATCTAAATTGAGTAAAAGACAAATGGGCATACTGATTTAATACACGGAAATTCGATTCAAACTATTATTTAGTTCGCTATGCAAAATTTTGTATTTGGTTTACTTGTTCCTTATTTTATTTTTAATTTCTGTGTTTCGTTAGCCTTTATTATATTGTCGACGACGTTTTAACTAAATTTTCATTTTAGGTACTGGCAATTAATAGAGGTGAACATCATAAAATATTGTCTGTTAAAATTGTGATTCCTGACTTTGTATTCAACACGTTTCATCAATTTTGTTTTCAAAAGTGGATAAATCATGGTCTTAACAATCAAAGTAGAAGAGCAATATTAGAAGAAGCTATAAAAGATTCGTACAATAGATTGGGTAAGAAATTCTGCAAAAATATTTAAAGCCGAAATTTTTGTTGTTTAATAAAAAAAATTCTATTTTTTTAAGTCAATGGAAAAAATATTAATTAATAATGATTTGTTTTTTATCCAAATTATAATTTTTTTCACATCTATAGCTAAAATTTGATAATTAAAAATAATGGAGTTGAGAACTTTTTTATAACATTCCTATTCTATTTACATTGCTGACCATCGTAAAATGAATTGTTTTGTATTTTAATAGTGCAACCATTTATGGTAAGAGAAATTCGTTCTGAATTAAAACTAATGGCACAAAAAGCTTCATACGACGTCTTTAGTAAAAATCTTAAACATATTTTGCTGGCAGCTCCAATAAAAGGACAAACTATTTTGGGTATAGATCCTGGATATTCACATGGTTGCAAAATTGCTGTCATTTCTTCAATGGGAATGGTCTTGGATCACTGTTTTATATACCCGCATTCATCATCAATGAAAAGAGAATCTGCGAAAAAAGTCTTAATACAATTGTTAGAGACATATGAGTAAGTAAAAATTATGTAGTGCCGTTTGCACCAAAGATAGTTATACTGAGCTTAGTTAAGATTCCAGTCATGGTACAAACAACTTAAATTTTAAGAGCGTCTTACCTCTAAGATCAAATTAGATAAGATCACATTTTAAGAGTCGTTGTGCAAACGACCCTTACAGCCGATTTCACCAACTGATTCCTAAAGTTAGGCAATACTTAAACCGGATTTAGGAATTCCCAAGTGCAATTTGCGTTTCACCACGCGCGAAGTAATACTTAAGGGTAATAGGAAATACCTAACATTAGGATAGCTTGCTGCGCCTGCCTAAAGCATTTAGGAAATACTTAACCTTAAAATAGTTTGTTTTTATCTTTGTTGATAGTTTACATAATTTTTTTAGAGTTTTGTTTATTATTTAAAAAAAATATGCGAGCTGTACGTTTTGTAGAACGTCTTGAAAGGTTCGATATTAGTACGAAAAATCGGTTTTTTACTTAAAATATCTCTGTGTGTTTGAAATAAATGAATTAATTTCATTTTTTCTTCAAAACAGTCAAAAATGTAGGTGGGAAATATCAACAAAGGAGTTGTTATAGTCAAATTTGGGGTTATATCAATCTTCTAACTCTTCTTCTCTCACTAATTGTTAAATTATAATCTGCACCCATTCGGTTTGCACGTTAAAATTACACAAATTTTTTTCTAGGTATTTCTTTACTAAGGATTTCTAAGTTTGGTGAAATTCGATTTAGATAAGTATCGGATTTAAGCAATTTCCTAGCGTAGGAATTACTTAGGTAGGGAGTACCTAAAAACAGGTTGGTGAAATCGGGCATGAGTATTTTATTTTATTTACTTAGACAATTTAAGTTTGGCGTAGTATTTTATACAAAACACGTTTTGGACCCAAATTAGTCTGTGTATCTGTGTGTAATTGCCGAACCGTTTGACTATTTAAGCTGAAAGGACAAGGCACACTTTAATGTAACCTCGGGATCGAAAGATTTTTTTGAAATTTTAGTATGTTATAAGGCATATAAAAATAAGTATATTTTACCGTTGCGCCTGTAGGTATATACTGGGTGTAGCAAAAAATTTTGACTAACGGTTTTATATGTTGGGTATAGAACTGTCTTTACAGCGTATTTCATAGTGATTAGAAATAGTTTTTTCCACAGAAGTGTTAAATTAATTATATTAAATATTCATAAACATTATGATTTGGTGAAATTTTAAAGTATACGCCAATATAATCAAAATTGATTTTGTTCTACTTTATATTAAAAATTATTTTAATATTAATTTAATGCAAAATCATATTTTTTCCGAATTTAAAAAAAGATTCTACGTTCATATGGCAATGCTGTCTAACATTCTCTACTGGTTTTTTTGATATATCAACATTTAAGATTAGGTAACACTAAAAAATATAAAGTAGAATAAAATCAATTTTGATTATGCAATATTAGCGCACCCTGTATACTTTAAAAAGTCACCAAATCATACTGTTTATGAATGCATAATACAATTAATTTAACACTTTTGTGGAAAATAGTATTTCTAATCAATATGAAATACGCTGTAAAAATTTACAGGTTGACACAAAAAAGTATGAAAAAATTTTTTTTTTTGTATGGCAAAAGTCCCGAAAATTTTAATTAGATGAAAATAAACTATAGGGTATACAAAATATATGTGTAAAACTTTATTGACGTTTTGTATAATAATGGCTTCATCACCCATAGAAACTGCCACTTCCGGTTGTGCGATTGGCACTAAAATCTAATCAGATCTAATCTAGGGTATCAGAATCCTGTAAGCAAAATTTCAAATTTTTTTATTCAGTAGTTTTTGAGTTATCGTTACTACAACATCCATCCAAACACACACTAACACACACACACACAGACATCATCGCGAAAATATTAAAATCGTATTCTAGGGACCCTAAAACGTGTTTATCCATTGAAAACTCACTACCCAATTTTTAGCATGATTCCTATACCTCTCTTATCTGAAGGGCGAGAGGTAAAAATACCTACTTTTATATGCTTAATAACATACTAAAATTTCAAAAAAATCTATTGTGTCTTGTCCTTTAGCATAAATGGCTGGTGTGTGCCTCGAATGCGACCATTAGTTTTTCGTTTACATCGGCTCAGTAGAAAGTTCTCAAGAACGACATCGATTGCATACTAGTTTGGAAAAAGTTGAGCACTTACGAAATACGCCGATTTTCACAAATCATCTAGAGCATATAAATATCACTACAAAAAAAATAAATTGCCGCAATCAACATTTAACACATTTTTTCTTAATTTTAAATTGGAGTCGCGGACCTTTAACATATTTTATAAAGATCCGCGAGTCGCGGACCTCTAAAGATATTCCACACTTGTTGATTTAAAATAAATTATATAAAAATTATAATCAATAAATTCTTTAAAATCAAACTTTTCAACAATAAAATCTGTTTATAGAATTTAAACAACATAAAATTATTCATGCTATCAAACATTTTAACAATTAACTTATAAAAAAAATTCATTCAAATTATTTCATTACAATATATATACATATATAGTTCCGAACGTCACTCATTTTGTCAACCTCACCTTTTGATATAAATTTTCAACACAAGTGCGGTGGCATGTTTGATGTGTGGTTACACGTTCATGCAAAATAGTGCAAACTGGAATTTGCACAAACTAAATCTTTGGCAGAGCGACGATTCCGAGAGTCGTACTTTTTGGTTTGTACGGTATACAGTTTTGCCGGCTACACGTAGAGACTTAACTGTGCAAACTGTTTGCGCATACCAGGCTCGAAGGAAAGCATGAGCGTCTGGCCGGAGCTTAAATCATAGTTTTTAACACAAATCTTTAATTCACACTTAAAATATTTAACTTTGACATTAGTGTATTTGAAACTTAAAATAAAATGGCGATTTAATAGGATGTTGAGATGCGCGCGGTTATTTGAATTCTTAAAAAGCACAGGATGTGCTTGGCAAATTTTAGGGTGAATTTTATTGAGAAATCAGCGTGAAAAATGTGTGCTATTATTCAATTAAGAGGGGTTTAACCCTAATGTGATTGTAAGTAAAACAATGTACCGCAAAAATCAAACTACTCGGTTGGATCTAGGCATCTCTCGAAGTACTTTTTTTAATTTTTGAGAAAAAATTGAAGAAAAAAAATTGACAAAATGGGCCAGATTTATTATTTTTTTTCGCACAAAAAAAAGTTTATTTTAAAAAAGTACTCTGAGAGATGCCTCAATTATACATTTGCCTTTGTTGATAAAAAAAATTGTTAAGATCAATCGAAAATTAGACCCTCAAAAGTGATTTTTGCCGAACCCCTGCAAGGTGAATTTTGGAGCATTTTTCATCACTGATTCAAGCGCCCTTGCACAAATTTGCACTTTTATATGAATACTATGAATTGCTGAATGAATCGCAATTTAATTCTTAAAAATAACAAGAGCACAGGAGATAAAATCAATGGAAGTGTCCAAATAAAAATACTAAAAATAGCACAGGAGATGAAATCAATAGAAGTTGCAAATGGGTTGAGTGCTTTTTTGAATACCTATGACATATTATTAAGTTATATGTATATATGATGAGCATAATCATTGTCTTATATGCGTTAATTGGAAAACAATCCAATATTTAAAAAAAAATCTTATTTTTGACATTTTCAAACTTTCAATTTTTAAGTTGCGCATACCTGAGTTACGACTTTATTGTGGATAGTGAATTCATTTGTGAAATTGAAAATGAAACACTGATATCCAATAAAAAAGATTTAGCTATTATTATTAGAAAACCCGCTGTTATCGTTTTCTAGTCAGCGTGGACTGTGAAGTAATTGAACTAAGGGATTTTTGCACCTAGAACATGTGCATTTTTTTGACGGCGACTCTTTGTTCGGCATTTTCTTTGACACGATATTAATAAAAAAACATTTTTTGCTAATGGGGCGGTGGGCGATCAGTACAAAGGGACAGAAATTATGAAATAAAAGAAGAATGAATAAAAATAAATTGAGGCTATTACAGAAACGGAATAAATATTGAAAAATTATTACAAAATTGTGTCAATAATCAAGAGTTCCCATTTTTTATTACTATCCCACTTGTTATACCATATACCGGGCGTAAATGGGTATTGGGCCACCCCTATAACGTTTACAAGGGTTAATAGATTTATACCAAATTTTGGTGGATTATAATAGTGCTATTTTTGGATTTTTTAAATTAAAAATCCAATTTGGCCGACATCCGGTTTGACCGGAAATGACATGAAAATTAGAAATTCAAATTAAACACCAGGTATATTTCTACATATTTGGATTCTACGACTTCAAACACGTACAGGTCGACTGTCAAATGTATCGTAAGACTGCATTTTTATTTTATTTTTGAATTTTTTTTATCCATCCTATATGGTCATGAGTTAGTCTAAATCACTTATAATCAAACTAAAATTAACTAAAAAGTCTCAATTTTTTCAATTATTTATTGGTGTTTCTTAATAATTATTTATGTTTAAAATATGATGTTGTAAATATCCTTTTTTGAACAGGGATGTCTTCAGAAGAATTTTGTATCGAAATTAAAAAAAAATAACATTTTTTCTTTATTTGAGAAAAAAAACGTTATGTACATCATTTTAATGGTAATTGAATAAACAATTTTTAATACTTGGTGGCCCATCTGTTTCATTTAAAAAAATTGAGTTTTAGTTAAAAAAACCGGATTTGCTGATTTAAACGTTTAATAAAAGTAACAAAAACAAATAATTGACAAAATTGAGAGTTTTTAACTAATTCTAGTTTAATTATAAGTAATTAACACAAAATCGTGACCACCTAGGATAGATTAAAAAATCTAAAATAAAATAAAAATGGCGTCTTAAGTGACATTTGATATTCGACGTGTACGTATTTGAAGTCGTAGAATCCAAATATGTAGAAATGTAGCGGGTCTTCCATTTGAATTTACAATTTTCATGTGATTTCCAGTCGAACCGGATATCGGCCATATTGGATTTCTATGTAAAAAAAATCTAAAAATGGCTCTATAATCAACCCAAATTTGATATAAATCTGTTTAGTCGTTTAAGTGTTATAGGGGTGGCCAATGACCCATTTACACCCGGTATACTATAATCGATTATGTATGTAATTCTTTAGAGGGCGTCTTTGTACTTTTTTTTTTAAATTATTTTTAATAATAGTGATTCAACTGTTCTAGATAAATTTTAAAAAAAGTAACACAGGTATGCTCGTATAATAAAAATTACAAATATCATATTTGCAGATACTATATATTTAGTTACTATTAGTTGTAGTATATATTTTAGGGTAATTTTGTTAATAATATTTAATCTGATGAAGTTGTTATACAACGTAACATATAACTGATAATTAAACAACTTTTGTTATATTTGTTGTGAAAATTATAAAACGTTGTTTTATTGAACTAAATAAGATTGGAGTCTATTTTAATATTATAGGTATTTTTTAATGAACCAATTATGAATATTTCGAATTTTATTATTCAAAAATTTTGTTATCAAAATATTTCCTATTTACCTATTCTTCTTATAAGTAATAAACATTGTAACATCCAACAGGATAAAAAAAATCGGTTGTGTCGCCCCAAAGTCAAATTCTGTGACATATTGCTTCTGTTATTTTTTGACAGTTACAGTTCCGATCAACAGATGTCGGATAAAAACTAATGGGTTCTTCCCATGGATAACCGAAACCTATATACCAAATTTGAGCTTAATCGGATTAAGCGTGTTTCTTATATCGTGGAAGAATACACACAGACAGACTTCCATCTGGTAATGGCCATAATCGTCTCAGGGGACCTCAAAATGGATATTTCCATATTATCTGGAAGATTTTCTTAATGGAAGAAAAAAAATTGACAAAATGAAACAGATTCATTATTTTTTATCTCACAAAAAAAGTTTATTTCAAAAAAGTACTCTGAGAGATGCCTCACTTATACATTTGCCTTTATTGATAAAAAAAATTGTTAAGATCTATCTAAAATTAGACCCTCAAAAATGATTTTTGGAATCCCTGCAAGCGAATTTTGGAGCATTTTTCATCACTGATTCAAGCGCTTCTATCGTGGAAGAATACACACAGACAAACACAGAAAGACAGACACAGAGACACACAGACAAACAGACAGACAGAAAAATTTTTAGCTCGTTTACAATACTTTCCCTTCTCGGATGGTGGGGCGGGAGAGTAACAATCTCATGTAAACTCTACCCTGATGTAAATGATTAAAAATTAAACAAAAGCTACGGAGCCAAGAAAAATGTAAAATATAAGAAACCGAACTGAAATACCATATCTCTGTCAGCCGGAACGATAGGCGGTCACTTACAAAGGACTACTCGAAATTTCGAAATGTGTTATGATTTTATTTCGCTCAGACGATCAGATGTTTACTATAATTGTATAATTTTACGCAAAGCCGCATGACAGAGACACTAAATATATATTTCTTTATCATCAGGGCACGCCTTTATAGCTCCGTATTTTTACCTCGTCTTTCACCCCGCAAATATACTCTGATTTATATAAAAGGTTAACCCCCTCTTAAATAAGCAACAAGAATGAGCGTATTATTTAATAGTCTTGCAGAAAGAATAATTATGCAGGTTATTTTAGACTACACATTTTAAGGGTTCTAATAGATTTTAATCCGAGGTCGCTTACCAAAAGGAGTCTAACTGGCACAAACCATTTTATAAATAGGTTTTCTCAATGAACATTATTAATATTATATTATTTATTTCTAACAGCTGTTCCCTCATTTCCCTTGGAGATGGAACCGCAAGCAAAGAAACCGAACAGTGGATCACAGAATTAATAAAAAATAAATATTTCCACCCAAGAGATGTAAAATATACGATTGTTAGTGAAGACGGTGCCTCGATATATTCCTGCAGTCCAGAAGCAAAAAAAGAATTTGGTGATATGGATACTAATATTATTAGTGCAGGTAATATAAATATTGGTATTTTAAAGTAAAGATAATTATTATTTTATTTTTGAAAATTTTAGAAAAATAATTTTATTAATCTCTGGTCCATTTTTAATAAAATTTATATTACAATTCTAGAAATAGTTCAAAATAAATATTTACGTTTTTGGGGTCCAACATGTAAATACTGATACGTTGTGCAATGATATTTGATTTCTTCTTCTTTGTTTTTGTATGTGCTTAATCCGTATGATCGTTTACCCAGTCAGTGCTCTTTTTAGTTTGTTAGTTTCTGAGAAGGGCTGCGCCACGACGTGTCTGTCTATGTCATCACAGTTTCCAGGTTTGCTAGAATAAAGTTTAAATTTTACACTTTATGTCATTTAGGAATTTGCTAATAATCGAGATGCTGGAAGTTCTAAGATTACTATGCTTTCAAGCATATCAAAGTACAGTCTATTTCTACGTGCATAATCTATTCTACATTCACAAAGGGGGGACTCTTTAACTCCGATACGATTTAGGTGTTCAGGTGTGCTGCAGTGTCCCATTCTCATCCTGCATATCATAGAAGTATTTTGTCTATTCACTGTTATTTTGCTGAACCATGGTTTTACCTGGATTTGTCCATTATTTTGTTTAATTTGCGTTTGATTTTGAATATTTCTTTCCGTTTTTCTTCCTAGCAGTTTTTAATTTCTCTCTTTGCTATATTGAACATGTCTCTGAATTCTAGCTTTTTGAAGTTATTTATACTGTCTTCTAAACTTTCTTTGGCCAGATTTCCGTGTGACTTGGAATCCACCCAATTACTATATTGATGTTTTTTATTTCAATATGGCGTCTTTTGTTCTGAGATCACATTTATTCCCATTCTGGAGATTTTCTATAGTGCACTTAAGAAGTCTCTTGGAATTATTGCTTTGGTAGCTTTTTGGTCTATTATCTTTCTGACAGCTGTGTATTGCTAGAGTTTCTATTGTGAAGATATTAGTATCGTTTACTACTCGCCCTTTCATTCTACAGGCGGTACTCTTGTCACTCAAGTATGTGCCAAAGCCTGCTTTGTTTTGAATTACTTAGCCGTCTGTGTATGCGTATATGAAAACTGGCCATTTCTGGCGAATTGTTTCAGAGAAGAGGAGTTGGTTATTGATTACGCCTTTGGGTAGGTTGACGGAATTGAGGTGTATACCTAGGAATTGGGATTCGTAGCTGAATTGATAGCAACGGAGGATATCCGTTTTTACCAGTTGGGGGAACATGCAAATAATTTATCTAAACCCTCCAGTGGTGGAAAGTCTAGATGATTAAAGTTTACCAGTGCCCTTGCCATTGGGCTGTTATTAATTGACAGGGACATTATGGGGGTGCTTTTCATATCATGCCAAAGTCTAATTGTGATCTTATAATTGCTTTATATATCATTAACAACTTTTTCGGGTCCGCCCCCGCCATATTTTTGATAGTGCATTCATTACGTTGACACCCTTTTGTGCCCTGCTTACCATGTTCTCCATGTGCGTTGTCAGCTTCATTTTTTCGTCTAGGACCACACCTAGGTAGCGGATTTTGGGAAAGGTTTCTATGATTTCATTGTTGTACGTAACGTTTGTTACCCCACGTGTTTTATGTTTTTGAAACATAATTGCCTTTGACTTACTTCTCGACACTTCCAGATGATGTTCTGTTAGCCAATTCCTTATGTTTTCTAAAGCATTATTTATTTTATTCTGCATATTTTGACTGTCCTTGCCCTAGATGTATAATGCATAGTCATCTACGTATCCTGACATTTCTACTTCATCTGTAACTTCCTCGAACATATCCCTTGTACACAAGACCAGATTTGGAGAGTTTTATAGAGATGCAGTCTTTTACCATTAGAGTTCTGTGTCCATATAATTGATCAATGCAGAAGTTTCGTGGTAGTGATAATATAATGTTTCACATTCAACTAAAATATAGGCAAAAACTAATAAGTCGGTACAAAAATTTTTGAAATCGGTTAATAAATAACCGAGAAACTCATTATTCTATGCCACGACACGATTGACGCATGTCTTACTTTTATTTTATTTTATTTCTGTCATCGTCATTTATTAACTGTCACACAACAAAATATAGTCCAAAAGCCAAATACTTTTTTCTGCAATATTCTACAGAAGAGATTTTATTGTTGGAACATATTCAGAGGTGTCCCTTGAAAGTAAATTCAAGTTAGCGGGACGGGCGGGCACGAGCGTCAGCCGCCATCTTGAAATACATGTTTTTTGAAATTTCGTGAACCGTTCATCGTATGAGAACATTTTCTTTGTATAAAAATTTTCTCTACAACTTTTATTTAATTTTTTTTTCTGTAAAATGCATATATGTTTTTATTTATAGCACTTCAAACTTTTTTCAATCAGTTTATTGCCAAATATATGGTTAACCTTTGATTTTACGTTAAAAAAAGATGGGAATCAAAGTAAAGCATACAATTTCCCAAAAAATCATGCTAATCTTTTTCGCGTAAAATTTAAAATTTCAGAGCCATTCGCTGTGTGCAACTTGCCTTGTGGCGACACCTGTAGGCTGAAATGTAAAACTTTGTCCCGTAAAGCTGAATATAATATTAAGAACTGGTTTTGAGGAAATAACGCATGATATAAAATTCAAACAAAACGCGCTAAAGAACGGTGCAAATCAGGAATTTCGTCCTATATGCTCGCTGGAGGAGAAAATTTAACAGAAAATAAAAATAATAACTGCGAAATGCGTTCCCTGACTCGGATTGAAAATTTTGTTCCGAAAATTAAACTCCTTCGAGTGTTTCTATTACAATTTTACTGCAGTTAGCTGACCACAGAAAGCGGGTTGTGACAAAGCCGAAATCTTAAAATTTTACTTATATGGTATAACCGCTAAAAATTGAAATTATTATTTATATGTATATAGGTAGGTCAGTTATATTAAATTAAAGATTATATTTTTTTAATGGTGCCATGACTATGCGGTTTAAGATGGATTTGAAAGCGAAGGGTCTTTGATTCTAATCATAATTTTGGATATTTTTTATTCAGAAAACCCAGAAAGAATAATCTGTTTTTCATTTTGAATGAAATACTAATCAAAGTGAATGGTAGGTAAAAACTTTGGTTGTCGTGACTCGGATTAAAAACTTTGTCCGCGAAATTAAACTGCTTCGAGTGATTCTAGTTTAATTTCTGAATGAAAATTATCCAAAATTATAATAAAAAAATAAAAATGTTACTTGTTGAAAAAAAAATTAACAAGTATTGGAATTCGAACCGACGGCCCTTTGCTTTCATATCCGTATCTTAAACCACATAACCATCGAACCAACGAAAAAAATATAGTCTTTAATTTAATATAACTTACGTACCTATTTATGAATTATAATTTTAATTTTTAGCGGTTAAACTAAGTCAAATTTTAAAATTTCGGCTTCCTCACAACCCAGTTTATGGGTTAACTGCAGTAAAATTTTCATTAGCATAGACTCACTGGAACGAGTTTAATTTTCAATCCAAGTAACGACAAAGCTCACATACCTACCTACGGTTCGCTTTTTCTTTTTTCACATTTGTATGGACTTTTAAGTAAACCGATAAAATTTTGTACTGGGACTGTTTAAACTATTATTCTGACAGCCCACGACACAACATATTTCTGCTGGACTTCGGCGAACTTTCCATATTGTTGTTGACATTTTGGTCCGTCGAAAAATGTTCGGGACAAAAGTTCAGATGCTGATGACGGCAAGCGCTAGCATCGGCTGTCAAAATGCTCCGCCTTCTAGCACAGAGCGAATAGCTACGCAAAACTTGCACCCCGTAAATTATCAATGAATATGTGGCTCGTAGTGTACGGAAATCATTTAATAACGCGTAATAATAATAATAATAATAAAAATAATGATAATAATAATTATATTAACAATGAGAAGAAAAAGGTGTAAATGAGAATAAAAGAGCTTAATTATTGTTTTAAAATAAAAATGGAATCAAACAGATATTGATTTAAAAAATGTAGCACGTTATTTTCAGGGAACACCCCTATGAACATGTTCCAACAAAAAAATCTCTTCTGTAGAATCTTGCATTTTGAACCTACTTTGCTTGTTCTGGCTCTTGGACTAATAAAGAGAAGTAACAAGAATAAATAATAATTATCCCGTCTCGTATACTAGTTAGGATAGATGACGTCAGGACGGAACAAAATTATTAAGTCAAACCTCAACTTTAAAATGTTATAACTCTATTAGTTTTTGAGATATCTTAATGTCACTTTCACACTTTTGTTCAGTTTTGCTTTAATTTTCAGTTTAATTCATAAAAAAATGGTAAAATTCTCCATTACGTCTATAACCTGTTGTGCGATTCCCATTTTGGATAGTTTTTTAAGCAATATAGGAATTCTTACGTTGTCTTAAGCTGCCCTGATATCTAGGAACACTACCATTAATTTTTTCCTATTTTTTAAATGGCATGTTTATCCGGGTTTATAGGAGTACAAAATTGTGTAACTTGTCGATGTCCCTGTTAAGAGATAAGCATAAGTTCATGAAACTGGTTTTCTTTTTTTTCCTTTATCGCTTTTTTGCCTTGCAACTGCATGATTCATATTAGATATTACCTCTCGCCCGTCGGAGAAGAGAGGTACAGTAATCATGCTAAAAATTGGGTAGTGAGTTTTTAATGGATAAACACGTTTTAAGGGCCCTAGAATACGATTTTGATATTTTCGCGATGATGTGTGTGTGTGTGTGTTAGGATGGTTGTTGTAGTAACCAATAACTCAAAAACTACTGAATTAAAAAATTTCAAATTTTGCATACAAAACGGCAATAAAGTTTTACACATATTTTTTGTATACACTATAGTTTATTTTCGTATCATTAAAATTTTCAAAAATTTTGTAATTGTTGACAGATTTACAAAAAAGTCAATTTTTTTCATACTGTTTTGTGTTAACGTGTAAATTTTGAAACTTAAATTGTGAAAGATTTTATTCTTTGATTAACGTCAAATTCGATTCTGTATTTTAGTTTCATTGGCAAGAAGAATCCAAGATCCCATGGCTGAATTAGTTAAAGTGGAACCACAGCATTTAGGTGTAGGAATGTATCAGCATGACCTTAAAAAGAAAACACTGGATGAAGCACTTAATGAAGTCGTATCAGAATGTGTTAGTTTTGTTGGAGTCGATTTAAATACTGCATCACAAGCGTTGCTAAGGTATGTGGCAGTACATTTTTTTAACTTCATAATTAACAAAGTTAGTACATTCTTCTTTTTTCTGGCAACGTCGATGCCTTCTTAAATCGTCAAATCAGTATGAATTCAACAGTACCTTAAAATAATTCCTGTAATTTTTATAAATATTCTATTTGGTATAGATCTACTTGTAAAGTTCTGCATAAAAAACTCATTTATTTTTGAATTGGGAATTTGGAACCTTTGGTTTTCAACGGTGTTGAAGAATTTTGTCACCACTTGAAGAATATCGTCACCACTAACCAAAAGTAACTGTACGTACGTTTCTCTAACTATGTTATCATCATCAGGAGTTAATGAGTTTATTATCAACTAAACTCATCAACTCCTGATGATGCTGACATAGTTAGCGATACATACGTAGAGTGATAAAAAAGTGTTTTGGTATTTTTTTCTAAGTGGTGACGACATTCTTCAACATCATTTATTTTTATTAATTATTTTCAGACGAATAGCTGGACTGACAGATAAGCGCGCAACTGAAATTGTTAAATATAGAGAAAATAATGGACCATTTATTTATCGCAAACAGCTCACGGAAGTTTCCGGTATTGGACCAAAAGTATTTCAGCAATGCGCTGGTTTCTTACGAGTTGGACCAATTAACGCTGCATCAACCACAGATTTTTACAAAAACCCAAATACTACAATGCTTGATCAAACGTATATTCATCCTGAATCTTACAAGATAACTATGAAATTACTGAAACATTTCAAATTAAGTATTGCTGATATTGGCCAAAATAATTTTATAAATCAAATTAAAACTTGTGCAAGTAACTTTGCAAAGATTCAAGAAACAATTGGAACAACCAAAGAAGACCTGAATCTTATTTTTGATGCTTTATCAAAACCGTTGAATTATGATCTTAGGACTGAAATTTCACAAGCAGCTTTTTTTTCTACTGGTCTTAAAAGTGTGGATGATTTGAATATTGGAAGCAAGGTTATGGGTAGGATAAAAAACGTAACACATTTTGGATGTTTTGTAGATATAGGATTAGGTAAAGATGCTTTAATCCATTCCAGTAAATTAGGACATTTTAATTTGCAAATAGGAGATAGAGTGGAAGGTGTTGTGTGTATGATAGATAAAGTAAGACAACGATTTAATGTAGAACCAATTGCGAAATTATAACTTATCTGTTCCTGTCATGTTATACTTTTAATGGTGTCATTATTAAATATGTTTAAAAACTTGTTATTCGCTGTTAAATAATTAAACATATTTTAATTATTCTATAATAATCTATTATTTTATAATATACGAGTATATACAAGTTGAGACTGAACAAGTTAGAATTGTCAAGATCAACTTTCAATATAAAAGTTACTAGTTAGGTGTGTACACACTTGGTAATGAAGAAAAGAAACGCAGATTTGTACTCTTTTAAGTGTGTAATGTAATTAAGGGAAAAAATGTCAAGCGCTTTCGGCTGATTAATCAGCCATCTTCGGGACAACTAAAATAAACATGAAGTAAAGTTAACAAAGTAATTAACAATAATGAAAAATACTTACAAGTCAAAATTTTTCAAATATAGAAGAGTAAAAAAGGGGGAAAATAAATCAGACTAAAACATATTCATTAAAAACCGCAAAAATACAACCAATTGAGTAATGCCCTATGTCGGGCCATGGCTTCAATGTTACCCTCTTAGGGGAGAACATTGAGAGTTAAGAAGTAAAAATTTTTTTTATAAAAATTATTCCGCGTCTTATTGCACCATACAACGTGAATGAAGTGAGGTTAAATTCATGATAGATGTAAAATAGAAAGAAGAAGAAGGACGGCAAATAATAATAATAGCCGTCCCTTCCCCGCACAAGCCATTGGCTTCTGGGGTTCACTCGTAAGGGGGTGAAATATAGGGCGAGTATTATTATTATTATTATTATTATAAGATACACTTTTTCCCTTAATTACATTACACACTTAAAAGAGTACAAATCTGCGTTTTTTTTCTTCCTATAAAACTATAAGCTTAAAATGAATTTCGATTGTGTGAAATTCTAAATTACCTGTTATTTAGAGTGTATACGGAAGGCTAAAATTATTAATAAATAAAACATATTTAATGCAAAAAATCTCTTTGAAATGAAAAAAGAATATGTAAAATTAATCACTAATACTTTTAAAACTATTACATCCGTCTGAAAAGGCCCGAAGATTTAACAGTTTTTAACTGAAAATCTAAGAACTGGAAAAGTTTGACATTTATTATTAAAATCTGTAACAAAGTTACTTTTTTCCGTATTATTTAAAATATATAAATTGAATCGCGCACGGCACTGGAGTAAAAATAACTTAAATTTGTGAATAAAAGACCAGTCTTACCAGTTGAACCGTCGCCAAGCAGATGGAGACACTCTCGTCTCTGCTTCTTAGACGCTTAAGTTCGTATCGAGTAGGGCAATTCATACCGTTGTCGGCAGATGCAGAGACAGCCCGAACAGACTTGCTGTGGCCGTCCCAATTGGAACAGCAGTGCAGTCCGTCGACCTTTAGAGACAGGTCAAGTTGAAGCCAACTTCAGTTATATCCGGAGTCCAGAGCCGTCAGTCCGACTACACCACGCCGCCAAGCCAATCGTCCGTTACACACCTTTTCTCCGCCGGATTTTGGTAAAAATAAATGTTTTATTTATTGAATTTTATTTGTTTTGAGTTAACATCCCAGCAGCTAATACCCAGGTACTTAACCCAGTAGGCCAAGTAAAGCCCGCCCTTCTGGCCACCAGTGATTTTGGTCGATACCATAACGACCCCTGGAGTATTTCTTTCTCCACTGACGCTCCCCGTGCAGTGGCCTTCACACTCTAAATGGAAGGTGGCGCCCGAGGCAATCCGAAACCTGGACTAAGGCGCCAAAGTGACCCGCAACGACCGAAGTGTCGTCGCAAATTTGGCGCCCGAGCAGGGACCGTTTTTATGGTGTACCAAGACCGCTGATCACCGAACTTGTGGAAAAAGCTGATTCCGAGGCTAAAGATTGAACCAGCCATTGTATAGAGCCGAAATCACCGTATAACGATTCAAAGGACCGAAATATACGTAAATCCGTCAAAAACCGCTGACCTGTCATTTTGACAGATTGTCCAGATTTGCTCAACGAGAGCCCGCATCGATCCCAAAGACGTTTAGAGGAGG
This sequence comes from Neocrepidodera transversa, assembly GCA_963243735.1. Taxonomy (NCBI): domain Eukaryota; kingdom Metazoa; phylum Arthropoda; class Insecta; order Coleoptera; family Chrysomelidae; genus Neocrepidodera; species Neocrepidodera transversa. The sequence continues at coordinate 24,031,228 of OY725342.1, read as the reverse complement.
AAATACACTGAAACCCGTTGAATTCTACCGACTTGTCACTTTGACAGACTGAAAAAGGATACCGAGTGACCCCTCGTTTAATAGGTTTACGAGGACGTAGAATCGATTGCCAGTATCCGTTTTCAAATCCAAGAAGCCGTTCTCACGATACAGGGGTCTGAGTCATAATTACGACCTCGAACGAGAAATTACGAGCAATTCCGAGTAATACCGAGGCAGACAGACGTAAGAGTGCGCAGAAGCACCAATCCCCACCAGATTACCGTTGTTAGACACATTTGGCGTTCGTTGAGATCAAATTTGAGGAAGTTGAAATCCGACACTCGACCGAGCAAGACGTGCGAATTACAAGTTTGGTGAAACCGTTGTTAGAGAGGACCGTTGTGGTAACGAAGAAGATGCCGAAAGTACAGAAAGCTTTACCAGTCAGCATTGGAGTCTTCGCCAAGTAAGACGTCCAAAGCACCGTAATGCTGCCGTTGAGGATAAAGGACTGGCGTGTCACATTTGACGGTACTGACGATCCCGCCGAATTTCTAGAAAGAATAGAGGAAATTCGAGAGTATCATGGAATCACCGCGGACCGACTCCTGCAGGTCATGCCCGACCTACTACAAGGGATGCCTGCCATGTGGTTTAGGAATAACCGACGGTATTGGTCGACCTGGGAAGAGTTTTGCACCGCCTTCCAAAATTTCTTCTTCCCCGTCAATTACCGCATTGACCTAGAAGTCGCCATCAGCAGAAGGACACAACAGCTGGAAGAAACCGCCACCTCCTATATCACCGACCTGCAGACGCTTATTCGCCGACATGGAGGCATAACGTTAGATCAAGAACTGCAGTGGCTCTATCGAAATCTGCATCCTGAATTTCGACTTCACATCCGCAGAACCGACTTCAGTAACGTGAAGGGACTTATCAACGCCGTAAGAGAATATGAATTACTCCGATCAGAAATCGAACTAGCCCGGATACCCCCTCTACCCACCCCATCCCACATTGTTTCACCACCCCCATACATATCCTTCCCACCTGTTCAGTTTAATCCGTACATGACCAATTCTACCCCTCCGTCTTCCCCGTTAAGTAATATTCCCACTCCACTACCCCCAACATATCCTACCGCCTCCGTCACTCAGGGAAACAACGTAGGCCGTACTGAGACAAACCAGCAGACGTCAGCAACCCCAATCACTAGAGGATCCACCGAAAGGAACGAAGAGTGTTGGCGTTGTGACCAGACGCAACATGTGAGAGGCCAATGTGGAGAGGCGCCCCGGATCTTTTGCCCGAGATGTAGAAGAGAAGGAAACATGTTCCGCAACTGCCCTTGTCAAAGACAGTCAAACCCAGTTACCCGTCGACATGCCAAGTGGCACCAGTGATTCCGTTATGGAAAATGATGCTACGACTTCCTATGTAGAAGATCGGATAGCCGAACAATGGAAGTGTAGCCGAGAAGAGCCGAATGCTCCCGTTGACACAAGTGGTGCCCGATTGATAAACACAGAGACCGGAACCATTACAGAGATCCAGCAAGAGGATTACCGTATAGAACAAACTTCTGACGATATTTTGGTGGACAACCGCTCCGTCGCGGTGGATGCCTGGCCCGTACCATGCTTCCCCATCGGTGCCACTGAAATAGGATCAGCCTTAATCTGCACCCAGGACAATCGACAGCAAGAGATACCGCTTCAACCTCCCAGCTCCAGATACAGAGGGTGGAAGTATAGAAGAAAACAGCACCGTCAGAAAACTGGATCGATTTTTCCCGAAGACAAACCACCTGCCGACGCTGCCAGTATAGGACCTGCTCACATCCCTTCGACCGAAGCCACCAGCGGAAGAAGTCGCCGTAGAATTTTTATTTTTTTTTAGTTAGTTTGTAACAGGCGTACCTACCCCGAATATAGGGTTCGACCACTACAGGGGTAGGCACCTGATAGGATTCGTTTCACTTTATTTCTTTTTTACAGATATTTAGTTAAGGTGTAAAAAAAATGTACGTAATAATTTTTTTTTCCGAAGTAGGAAGGGTGTGTAACAAAGTTACTTTTTTCCGTATTATTTAAAATATATAAATTGAATCGCGCACGGCACTGGAGTAAAAATAACTTAAATTTGTGAATAAAAGACCAGTCTTACCAGTTGAACCGTCGCCAAGCAGATGGAGACACTCTCGTCTCTGCTTCTTAGACGCTTAAGTTCGTATCGAGTAGGGCAATTCATACCGTTGTCGGCAGATGCAGAGACAGCCCGAACAGACTTGCTGTGGCCGTCCCAATTGGAACAGCAGTGCAGTCCGTCGACCTTTAGAGACAGGTCAAGTTGAAGCCAACTTCAGTTATATCCGGAGTCCAGAGCCGTCAGTCCGACTACACCACGCCGCCAAGCCAATCGTCCGTTACACACCTTTTCTCCGCCGGATTTTGGTAAAAATAAATGTTTTATTTATTGAATTTTATTTGTTTTGAGTTAACATCCCAGCAGCTAATACCCAGGTACTTAACCCAGTAGGGCAAGTAAAGCCCGCCCTTCTGGCCACCAGTGATTTTGGTCGATACCATAACGACCCCTGGAGTATTTCTTTCTCCACTGACGCTGCCCGTGCAGTGGCCTTCACACTCTAAACGGAAGGTGGCGCCCGAGGCAATCCGAAACCTGGACTAAGGCGCCAAAGTGACCCGCAACGACCGAAGTGTCGTCGCAAATCTAAGTTGTTAAACCAATTTTTACCTCTCGCCCTTCAGATAAGAGAGGTATAGGAATCATGCTAAAAATTGGGTAGTGAGTTTTCAATGGATAAACACGTTTTAGGGTCCCTAGAATACGATTTTAATATTTTCGCGATGATGTCTGTGTGTGTGTGTTAGTGTGTGTGTGTGTGTGTTAGTGTGTGTGTGTGTGTGTGTTTGGATGGATGTTGTAGTAACGATAACTCAAAAACTACTGAATAAAAAAATTTGAAATTTTGCATACAGGATTCTGATACCCTAGATTAGATCTGATTAGATTTTGGTGCCAATCGCACAATAGGAAGTGGCAGGTGCTATGGGTAATGACGCCATTATTATACAAAACGGCAATAAAGTTTTACACATATATTTTGTTTACCATATAGTTTATTTTCATCTCATTAAAATTTTCTAAACTTTTGCCATTGTAGCCAGATTTACAAAAAAATAATTTTTTTTCATACTTTTTTGTGTCAACCTGTAAATTTTTGATTCAAAAATGGCGAGAGGTCATGTGCTGGCCACATCAGATTTTTAAATATGGCAACAACGCATGTCTTAACACAGAACCTCATTATAGGCGTTTTTTATTTGTACTCCGATCAGCAGGCGGATTCTCTTTGGTATCGTATCGTCCGATACGAATTAGACCTCGGGCCCATGTTTAAAAAAGTTTGTGATAACCTAATTGTTAATTCTTCGTCTGTATGTTCTTTACGTCGAGTCGGACAGATGTTTTATTTGGAAAATTCTGGGTAGGGGGCGTTTTTTTTTGGGATCCTCCAAAACTCATTGCTTTAATGCACAAGAAAAATTAATGACCTAAACAAAGTTTTTCTTTCAATTGCAAGTTTTTTTAATTCACGAGTGCAAAACGTATTGTGTTGGCGCGTCCAACACATTTTCAATTTGCCGTTATGTCTGTGTTGTGACGTATGAGATTTGTCGTTTAATACTTAATAGACTCGTTCATTTGCATCACGGAATAGAATATTATCAATCGTTTTTCTCTCTTCATCTCGTTTTCTAGCAAATATCAGATACAAGAAAAACCAAAGTTCAGTACTTGTCAAGCGATTCCCCGAAATTATTTTACAATTTTAATAACTGAAAATACCCAAAAAATGCTTTTTGAGTACAGGGTGTCCCAAATTGGTGTGTTTTGCAGGGTATCTCGTAAACTAGAAGGAAAAAAAGGAGTTAAGATGTTATGACTTCTTTTTTGATAAAGTAACGATAGCATAATTAAATCTTTAGTAGCTTTCTGCATTTGGAAGATACAGGGCGATTATTGAAAATTGTCGAAAACTACTAGGTTCTATAACTTATTAATTATGAAAAATATAAAAAAACTATAAAAACTTTTGATAGATATATTGTCAGTAGATAGAACGTTCGTTAACTTTAAAGGTTCTGTAACTAATGACAATGACGTTTAGATTGTGACAATTATACAAGAAATCAACTTGTTAAGTTTTATTCTAAACGTCATCGCCTTTACTTACTGAATCTTTAAAGTTAATGGACATTCTATCTACTGACAGATAATATTGAAGAGTTCAGTAGTGCACAACAATTTTTTTAGAGGGTCTCACTAAGGAACTTATATTTTTTTAATTGAGACACCCTGTATATTTTGACGTTTTTTCTTTCCTTTTTTTAATTCTCATTCACCTGATATAACATATTATATATTTATTTTCAGTGGTTGGAGTTACAGTGCAAATAAACCATTTATCGATGTTATCAGGTGATAGACCCTTTTTTTTGTCCGGGACCGTTCTTTGCAACCGGATTCACTGCAGCCTCGTGGGCTTATTGCTATTGATAGACCCTTAAAAAATTGAACAGTCAGTAACGAAATCTATAATTTTATTATATGGATACTGATGTGTGACAATTTTATTTATCAAAATTATAATTAACAAAAAAAACAGATTAAAAAAATAAAAACAATAAACTTATGAAACAACAATAAACATTGTAACAACTAATCTACCTATACCTAATCTTATTATAATGTGAAAATTACATTAAATGTTCAAAATGTAATAATAATTGACACCTCTTTCTTACTGATCTTACACAATTTAGAATGTGCACTGGCTTTATTTTTCTAAATGCTGCGTGAATATTTTGTAATAAATCTTCCCTACTCTCGAAGTTAGTCTTGTAAACATTATTTTTTAAAAATTCCCAAATAAAAAAATCACAAGGATTTACTTCCGGAGAACGAGAGGGCCACCTAACCTTTCCATAAGTACCAATCGACCGATTAGGAAATTGTTCGTTTAAATAATCTCCAAGGAATAGAGCATTATGGGCAGGTACTCAATCTTGTTGGAACCAAAATGTGTCGAAATCAGCCAACACTTCTTCCTCCAAAATTTGGTGTAAGTTTATTTCTAAGATATCTATATATATAGCAGCAGTTAGTTTATCATCAAATACATGATAAACTAATTTACGATGTTTGACAAAACAACTAACGTTAAAGCCGAATCTTTGTCTCCTGATTCCCTGTTAAATATTCCTGCACTGCTTATGCGAGCTTCATCGCTAAATATTACCTTTGAATAAAAATTTGGCTGTTCATTACATTTTTATATATACCACTGTGCAAATTATGTTCTTCTCAAAAAATCGTTTGGTTATAATTTTTGACGGACAGATGTCCGATAAGCCCTAAATTTATATTTCATTAAAATACTTGCTGCAGTAGTTTTTGGAATACCTATTTCATTTTCAACTTGACGTAGAGAAGATTTATGTTGTCTTTGGATATATCCCAACGTATTTACCTCTCCCTCTTCATGATTCTTCTCGTACTTACGCCGTGGTTTCACAAAACATCCATACTCGATTAAATTTGAATCGAGTTTTTTAAAAATTCTCTTGTCTGGTTGCCTTCTTTCTGGATATCGTTGAAAATTTAATTCAAATGCATCACTAATATTCTTTTGACATTCAATATATGTCACATGCATATCGTATTTTTCATTATTTAAAAAAACCGGTTGTGTCGCCCCAAAACTTACCCGACGTGTATTCACGAATACGTTTTCAGATATATAATGTTTCAAATTTTGATTTTTTTTTATTTTTGACAGGTGACAGTTGGAGAAATAATTTTGACTGTTCTGAATAGAGTTTTTCAAGGGCTTTTAAATGACATATTGCATGTCCAATTCCGTAACATATTGCATCTGTCATTTTTTGATTTCGTTTGACAGATGTCATACAAAAACTAATGGGATTAAACGTGTGGCCTCTATCGTGGAAGAATACACACACAGACAGACAAAACTTGAATCTAGAAATGGTCTTAATCGTCTCAAGGGACCCGAAAATGGATATTTCCGTTTTTATCTCGAAATTTTTCTTTAGCTCGTTCACAATACTTTCCCTTCTAGGAGGTGGGTCGGGAAAGTAAAATTCATGTTTAGAATTGTTGACAAGACTACACGTTGTAAAATTAATTCTGACAGGTAACAAAGGTTTTGTTTTATTTTCCAAAACCTACTTGATGAAGTGGACATTCTTATAAGATATTAACAATCATGTCAATTCAGGTAAACAAAATAAAATAGATATATAGAATATGGCATATAAAGCGAATGAGAATTAAAAAAGGAAACAAAAAACGTCAAAATATACAGGGTGTCCTATTTAAAAAAAATATAAGTGCTTTATATTTCCTTAGTAGGACCCCCTAAAAAAATTATTGTGCGCCACTGAACTCTTAAATATTATATCTATCAAAAGTTTTTATAATATTTTTCATAATTAAGAAGTTGTAGAACCTAGTAGTTTTCGACAGTTTTCAATAAACGTCCTGTATCTTCCAAATGCAGGGAGCTACTAAAGATTTAATAAGGCTATCGTTACTTCAACAGAAAAAGAAGTCATGACATCTTAACTGATTTTTTTCTATTTCTTCTAGTTTATGAGATACCCTGCAAAACACCAATTTGGGACACCCTGTAGATTACGTCATAATTTTGTTTAAGGAACGTTTTAATTTTATTTAATAAATTGCGTTTAGGATTTGCCGCGTTGCCAATGATCGTCAAAAGGAAGGCCCGTTCAAAAACATTGAATGTTTTAAATAAAGAAAACAGGAGATAAAATGTAAATTTTTTTGAATGACAGAGTTCAATTATATACCAAATATTTATATCAAGCAGTGAGCTATACTTTTGGGAAGAACAGTAATGCGAATTATATCAGCTAAATATGTAGAATAAGCACTTTTGTTATCAGTTTATTGTCTTATATAAAATTAGTTTCTAGCGTTTAGGGAGTCAGTCGGTTTAAGTCTGTATTAGTCTGTTGTTAGCATTGATTTATTCTATTAGTTCTTTTTAGTTAGTCAGTTGTTATTCTTCGTTCAAATTTTATACTTGGAAAATAATCCAAATTGTAACTAACTTTAAATAAACAGTTTTTCTTTTTTTAAAAACTATTTCTTCGAACCGGAAGGTATATTTGGCGCAGTCAGTAGGATAGTAATTCGGGATCTAGCCGTATGAACGAGTCGATTTTCGTACCTACGTTTAACCGGATTATGAACAGTTTAAAAGAAAAAGTGAAAGTTAATTGGATTATCAGTGATCAATTGAGAATTGGGACACCCATTGAACAAATCTGCAAGAACGTACAGGTGAAGAAAGAAATCGCTGATCCAGCGTCGTCCTTATAGTTAAGAGAAAAGCAGACAATGATAATAGTTACTTTATGGATGTAAGTACGATTTATGTCCGATATTAATATAAAAGACTTAGAATCAATTTTAAAAAATTTGAATTTAAGTTCAAACTCTTCAACTGACTCACCCTTAAATAACGAAGTTTTAATTCAACAAATAAATAAGTTAACAGATAATGTTTCTTTTAAACCAGAATATTTTAATTGTGTACCAGGATTTGATGGAAATCCAAATGATTTAAGTAGATTTTTAACTGTAAGTGAATCTGTACTTACACAATTTTACGATAGAGCTAATCCTGGCAATTTTCTTAATACTTATTTACTAAATTCAATAATTTCAAAGTTAAAAGGCAATGCCAAAACTGTGGTTAATATTCAAAACTGTAATACCTGGGATGAAAACTACATTAAGAAGAAATTTTTCGGACCAAAGAGATGAAGTTTGTTTAAATAGGGATCTCGTAATGTTAAAACAAAGTTTTAACGAATCACCTACAATTGACCTGGTAGAAATAATAAAAAATTCACATCTTCTGACGTTCTACTAAAATACGACGGTCTGTTGATTTCCTTTTTTCCTTCCCATCTTACCTTGTTGTTACACTCGTCTAGTGTAGAGCGATTACGAATGTTTGCCAATGGCTATATCAAGTTTGGGGTTTGTCGGAGAGTGGGAAGTGGAACTGACGACCGATTTCATTCAAAATAAATTATAGGTAAATGTATAACCAAAAAAAAAAATGAATAGTTAGAAAAGCGAGTTCTCCCGGGCAGTACTACCTGGTGCACAGATGTAATTAGATATTTACAAGGGAGTGGATAAAGGTCCGCGAGTCGCGGATCTTTAACATATTTTATAAATATCCGCGAGTTGCGGACCTTTATATAAAAAAAATATTTATTTTATTAAAAGAAGTCTTGACTATCTAAATCTAGCCTGTGTTTAAAAAAAAATTAAAAGGCCATATGGGTTTCGATCCCCAGACCCACTGCACCACTGGCGTGCACTATTTCACGCTGCTACCAGAGCTCATGCTTAAATATCTTCAAACTTATAATTTAAGCGAACATTTTAGGCAACTCGCGGATCTTTATAAAATATGTTAAAGGTCCGCAACTCGCGGTTCTTTATCCACTACCTATTTACAATGTACCGTATTGCATAAGATTTAATCTAAATATGAATAAATAAAATTTGACCGTTGAAATTAGAATCTTGAAATCTTGGCATGAAGATCAACAAGAAAAATGAAAAATTTCAAAGTTCCAATGGGTTGATCAGTGGTGGAGTTGGAACCTATCAGTATTGAGGGTGAAAGTAATGCGGTGAACTGATCTTAGAATAGGTGAGCGCCTAACTCAGCAGCAAAAGTTACAGAATAAATATGAATGATCACACAAAAAAAGCCTAAAATAAATAAGATGGTAGGAGATTCTTACAAATGTAAATGTGGGCAAAATCGAACTTACCGAAGTTGGAATGGCCTTTTGACACAAGTAGAAAAATCCACAAAAGTGATTTCAAATGAATTGAAATATTTTACTTGTATTGACGTAGTAGATATTTTCTTTAAAAATGATTGAAAACTCCAGAACAATTAAGAATAGATATTTAACCATGAGTTAAATCCAACAACCATTTTTAAGAAAAAAAAATCATCCCAATGAAAGTGATAATATATCCAGAAATCCAGAAGTTCAAATTAGGGCCTTTACCTTTATAAGAATGTAGATTCTGCAGAATTCGACATTTAAAAGGTAAACAATTAAACATACTGTGTCTAACAAATTATTATTATGACCAGTTTTATTTATCTTTTAGAAATGAAATGAGTAAAGAATATTTTCGAAATAATATTAGGATCCAAGAATTTTAGCTTGTCCGCTGAAATATTACAATTTCTAGGCAGTGAAATAAATGATTTAAAGTGATTGTCCGTAAGTGTAACTAGGTATTATACTTTTAAAGAATATTACCTAGCTTATATTTTTATTTTAGGTATAACCTTTTCAACAGTATGAGTGTTCATGTTTTATATTTAATTATTTGCAAACCCGTAACAATTTCATCAGTGTAAAGATAAGATAAATTATCATACAGTCCGCTAATATTATTTGTAGAAACATGGTGATTCTTTTGTGCTAAATCAATAATGTATGGTTAATGTAATAAAACTAGTAGCGTGGTTATTTTTTATTTATGAAAACTAAAGTAATAACGAATCTAAATGGGTTAAATAACTTATTCAATAATATCAATCATCAACAAGTGTGTCATCAACGTGTTCACTTGTAACGCCTGTTCGCTTAGACGCAAATAGTTATTTGTTCTAGCCTTTAGCTATAAATAGTTTAAACAAGTGTGCTAAGGTCAAATACAGTACCTTCAATAGGTTTATCAAGTTTATAAACTTTTAAACCTGAGAATTTTATTCGATCTAATACCGAAATTGAAATTGTTTCTTCTTCTTCCAACCAGTATATGACATTTAATGAAGGAAAAGCTAAAGCTAATTCACTTAAATTCAAAGTAGTTAGTGTTTTAAAAGAAAATCTCAAAATTTCTAAACTCCTTACTGGTTTAAACACCGGAAGATAAAATTCCTTAAAATTATTTCCAATAAGTGATAACGTATGAAGGTTTGAAAGAGATCCAAAGTTAATTTTAACGAATTCCATTTTGTTGTAATCCAAATTTAATGTTTCTAATGACGGTAACTCGTCGAAAAGGTTTTCTTCTGCAGCATCTATATAATTTTTATTAATTATTAACGTCGTTAAATTCTGTAAACCTGCAAATAGTTTTCTTCGTATTGAAACATGCTGATTATAAAGAATCAATGTTCTCAATCTCTTTAAATTTTGAAAGCAATTATCTTCAAAAGTTAGGGCTTTATTTGAATGAAAACCTAAGGTATATATTTCACTACTTTTTTTAAATGATTCGAATCTAATTGGTGAATAAAAATATGTTTCGGCAACATGTAAGTGAACACCTTTTGGTAGCTCTAGAGATAAATCATGTATTTTACTTCTGAAGATATATAAATATTTTAAAATTGGAGAAAACCTCAATGACGTTGTTAATAATCCTTTCACATCAATTAATTGTACTGATATATAGTTGTTAAAGTCCACAATTGTATCATGATTTATTGTAAAATTGATGCACAATATGTCTCGTCCAGGGTGAGAAAAAAATGGATGTGTTAAGTTACTTGATTTTGTACAAAAATTAGTCGAGTCCACATTTATTTCATTAGCTTCTAAAATGGTAGCTAAAAGGAGTATGTAAATCCTAAAAATAAAAAACAAAAATAGTATTTTTGGTTAATTAAAAGTGAAGGAATAAAATATATTCAATCAATTCATTTACACAAATGCCTACTACTTTTTCTTTTTTGAAGTGAAAAATTCTTTATGCGCGTTGAGCGATTTTTGGTAGGGAAAAGTATGGATTCGCGTCACCACAGATCACCTTCACTATACAGAAGCGAAAGTACAAGGCGCCAATTTGATCTTCAAGGGGCTACTTTTCGTGATCTTCATTCTTTGCTAATGACGCATTAGAGATGGCGCTCTATTACACTCTGAAAGCTCCAGAGCGGTATTTTTGGAAGTCTGAGTATATGCTCGATTGTATTCGTTTAGGTACGGAGCTCGCTCGTAGGGCATGCTCAGATTTTACTAGGGAACGAGAAACTACATACTTATCACGTAAACGAAGTTTTCATATAAACCTAATCGAATAGAAAATTATGTTGAAAATTTTTTTGCCAGTTCTAACAACCAATCAAATTTTGTCATTTTGTGTCATGTGAATCAATTTCACCCAATCATGTCAACATTACACTGATAACAGCATTGAGTGCAATTATCAATCACTATGACAAATACTATTGAGTTTGACAACTTCACTTCAAATTAATTTCTAAATGTCACGTTTTGGCAATGAGAATGTTGAAAATATAAATGCGCTAATAATAGAAAAAATTCCAAGAAATACGACATACAGTCACAAATATATTTGGGGAATATTTATGGAATTTTGCTGTACTTTTAATAAATAAATGTTTCGTTGTGTTGAGTTATAAATTTTTCTGTCAAAAAATTTTCCGCCGAATATCCTTCGGACATTGACAAATGCCTCATAATTTTATGACAAATTTCTCAAGCTCGTTGCTTGGTAACAGCCCTCAGCCTTCGGCTTCGGGCTGTTACCAAGGAACGAGCTTTCGATTGTCATAAAATTATCTCGTCTATTATCAATGTCCTAGGGATATTACTACTGAAAATGTTGTTTGAAATATACGGAATTAATTTCAAATTCTTTATCCATTAATTGCAAAATAAAACACAATTACACAATAATGAAAATTGGTATATTTCGTGTGATTCACAGACTGTGTACTGCGAATTGTATACCGTGTGATCTCGAGAACAAAGTCACCTACGCGCTATCTAGAAATCATGTTTCGTGAAGGCAGAAAATCGTATTGCGCAGGTCGGGTAACTTTTACCTATGTCCGATAGTAGGTAGACTTAGCCGCGCCCCCGGTGTGCACCAACGAGCATTTATGAACGCGTGGAAAAATAACCCTGGTTAAGCCGAAATCATTTATGAACGCATTTGGGCGCTTGGGGAGCGCCGGGCGTTTATTTATGAACGCACTTTAGCTGTGTAATGTAAATGATCGCCATGTAATAGTAAATAATCAGGATCGCCATGTAATGTATCTCAAGGGTTTCTTCTTCTTATAGGGAAGATGAGACACTGTCGACAACTAATTATTTATTCACTGGTTAATGTTAAATATAATTAACACATCTTTTGACTTCTCATACAAGCCCTGTAACACTAGCGGCACTAACTCCGTACTCTTAATTGAATGTAATGAGCCACTTATTGTTATGAAGAGACAATAACCTATATATCTAAATCCAACAATAAACATTATTTGACCAGACACAACGTCGAACTTGAATTGTCGGTCGTTACCTTGCGATATCACGTTACCGCATGAAATAATAACACGTTTAAATTACAACTAGTTTAATGAACTACAATATTTAATTATTTAAAGGAGCATTCTATGTAAGCCAAAAGGCACCACTGTCGTGGTTAGATCAAGCGAACGTACTTCATATATGGTAGTTGACATCTCCCTATCTTACACAGGACACAGGCACCTTCAACACACATGTCACTAAAGAGAGCCGCCATATATTATACGTCTCATAGGTAGAAATAAGTATGATTGAATCCAAGCCATCTTTATTACAAATATAACAACCACACCTGTATACGTCTGCAAAGTTCATTGATTAGCACAGAACGATTTCTGAAAACAAAATAATTATCTTGACTGAGACCACTGAAGCGAAAAAATGCTTCTTCGTGTCCAATCTCTTGTCCGCTATGGCATGCGGAAATACGTTACAAATTTATGTTTAGGGACGGAAATTTGAATATTTGAAATCGCGCAGCTCTTAATGAAATGAAGAATTTTTGATGAATTAATGGAGTAATTGAATTTAGAAAATATCTTTTAAATAAGGATAACATTTAAGAAAATAATTTAGTATAATTATACAAACATGTTTTACATGTTACAATACTTAGCATTGCACATGCGCTCTCAAATAAAATTTGGACGGAAAGGTGGACATTCGCTTTTGTGTAGTTAAGGTGTTCTGTGGCGTCACCGACATGCTATAGAGATGTGTCGGTATTTTAGTAACATTATTTTTTCGCGGTATTCGTTGGTAACGTTTATGAGCGTTATCGTGTAACGAAATAACTAGCGAATAACTATATCGTACCTCTTGAATCTCGGACCTTTGAAATGTGAAAAACGGTAGTGTTGAATTTCGAATATATTACGTTATATGATATTTCGCTATGCTATTTCGATTGATTGCATATAAATTTGGTACATTTGTAACGTTGTAAATTATTTTTTCTCCGATTGACTAAACGTCAGTTTTAGTGACATTTATCGATCATAGAAGTAACACTTTTACTGCCTAGGCAGTATAAATGATTTTTAATGCATAGGCATTAAAAAAATAATTTTATATCTCTAAACACAGATTAATCTCTTCTCCAAACAACTTAATCTTAAGATAAACGATTAAAAAATGGCGATTTTCAACTAAACAGTTCATAAAAGGTACATAACAACCCCTATCTCATGGACAATCAATTGATAAAGAAAATTGAAGCAAGTTGAATGTAGCAGTGCTGTCTTATTTTTGTGTATGCAATTTAAGGTCTAATCGACAACAATAATTAGAGAATATGATTTAATTATTACCTATAACATACGATTAGAAAAAATATTAAAAATTGTGAGTTCTATCCCTTATAAAAAAGTTTTCATTTTAATTTGATTTTTTTAATCACACTGTACAAACAATCGGAGAAAAAATTATATGTTTCACACGGCAGAGAATCAGATTTACTGCCTTGGCTAGTTTCATTGCCTCGGCAATGAAATGCTAGCCGCGGCAGTAAATCTGTTACTTCTCTGCCTAGTTAAACAAATAATTATTATAATTTGAGTTCACTATAAAAACGGTACAAATAATAATAAAAAAAATAATGTTGAAATAATATAAAAAATAAAAGAAAATTTACCTATATGTAACATGATAACGTTCACGGGGTCTTAGGCACGGCGAAGTGGTGATGACTTACTTTATGGATAATACCTGTTTTTGTTCAGTGTTTACTGATAAGAGGCCCACCAAGTGACTTTTGTGTTTGCCGGTTAGAGAATTACCCAAGGAAAATGTGCTTGTATTCTAATAATTTAATCATCTAGTCCAATTTTTTCTGTGCAGAACAGGGTAGAGCGCCATAAAACATAATTATTCCTATTTGGGCGAGAACTCGCCTAATACAGCAAATAATAATATGCGGATTTTTTTCATGACATTTAAAATATTTATGAGAAGAGCGCGTATGTGCTACATTTTTCAAATTTATCTAAAGAAAAAAGTTGATAGTCGTACCACTTTTACTAAAATTATTTTAAAAAAAGTGCCACAGACGCGCTCTAAAGATTTAACTACAGAATCGATTGGTGAAAACCGCAGCTTCCTATCTTTAATATTAACGGAGCGCCCGTCCACAAACGATTTCATGCAAGATGACATATGGTATTGGCGCCTCATAAATAGCAAAATATAAAGAAATTATATACTTTGGTTTCAGCTTAAGATTAATATTTTTAAACTTACATTTTTATATACACATTTGCCATTTTAACTCATTATTATTGTTGTAGGTACTAGACTTTGATTTTTATTTCTTCATTATATAATAATCAGTGTTGTTTAAAATTAACGCAATAAAATTGTTGTTAATTAGGTTGGTTATTATCTTAAGATTAAAGAAATTAATGTTTAACTCAATGGCGTATAAATGGGTAATAAGTGCGTATTATTCAAATTTGACAAGTATTTATTTTAATTCTCTTATTTATATATTTTTTTACATCTTGGTTTTACAGTATTTGAAGAAAAATATCCGTATTCGTCCGTCCCATATATCACATGTACGTCCATGGATGTTCGTTGGAGGTACACAATGGATATTATGGACGTCTACAGTTTTATACAATCCACAAAATGTCTCAACCTCACTGGATTTATCATGGATAACTATAATACAATGGACGGTACAAAGACGTTCATTGGATGTACATGAAAGACGTACAATGGACATTCAAATGGTCCGTTCATTTGTTTGTTTTCATTTGTTTCGTTTGTATTTATTTGTTTTCATTTGTTTTCGTTTATTTTCATTTGTTTTCATTTGTTTTTATTTGTTTTCCTTTATTTTCAATTGTTTTCGTTTATTTTCATTTGTTTTCGTTTATTTTCGTTTGTTTTCATTTGTTTTCGTTTATTTTGATGTGTTCTGTTACCTTGAACAGATTTTTTTTAAATTATTATTATATTATCTACTAGTCACTCGCTTTCTCAGGGTAAGTTCAATCCAAAATCCTTAAATAACCAGAGAAAATTAAATATTTTTATCAATCCTCTATAATAACATTCAAAATATAAACATATTTATTTACTAGAGGGATTCCAAAATAAACATGTTCATTTACTTAAGGGAAAAATTATACTATAAAATTTTGTGTTAAAATTTTAACCATATAAAATTTCAGATCTGGAAATGAAATAATTAACCAAAATATAAAAAAAATACCTTCCTACAATTCCAATTTTCTTAAATGTTAATAAATATTTATTCCTCAAATTAATTTTTATATATATAGAAATGTTACCATAAGCCCTTAAGAACAATAGACAATTAACAGTGCAACGACTTGATGACGACGCCGTTACACCCAAACACCGATGATATAAATACGAGAAGCAACGTAACGTATCGACAGGGTTCACATCATTTCCATTCTTCAGACAGTAAACATTCATAGTTAAATATTACTTGTAAATACCTATAGGTATTGAACGACTAATCTGTTCAATTAATTCATTTGTTAAAGTTTCCATAATAATTGTCCCAAGTAGCAAAGCGACGTCCGCCCGACGTTGTCCTACACAACTTTGACGTTGGGTGACAACGTTGTGGCGACCACGCGGCGACCCTGATCTGGCACAGTGTGGTGAATCATTTTAGAGTCGTGCCGACGTGTTGCGCGACGAAAAACCAACGTTGTGTCGGCGTTGATTTGACGACCGTACCGACGTCGGTTCGACTTCGTAGAATCCGTTTCAATAGTAAAGAACCCATTTGCGTCACGGTTAGATGCGCGAACGTGACGTCATAACAACAGCCATAATGAAAATTGCAAGTTCCACTGACGTGGCGATTTTAATATTATTACCACGAATTAAGATAAATACATAGCTACTAAAAAGAATAAGATTGTCTAAATTATTGTTTAATTATCAAAAATGGTGTATAGATAAAATGATTTTACTTCTTTACCTATGATTATTTATTGTGTGAATGTGTGATGTAAAATATTTTTCGAATTAAACAAAAACAATCGTACAATGAAGAAAAGAAAAGTTAACGTACTTAAATGACAAATCCGAAATATAAAAAAAATCAACCCGTCGAATAGTAGTCCTAAACTAAAAATCGTAAGGGATTTGCCGATCTATATATTGTTTTTATTATCAGAAACTGCAAGGTGGTCATAAAAGTTAAAATAACAAATCATTTAGAAGGTGCCGGAGTCATATAGGTGGACGAAATATTAATTTATTAATACCTAAATTAGGACGTAAAAAAATAATAAATAAAAAAATTAAAATTACATTATTGCAGCTAATTATCCGCGCGCCACTGACATCACCGTCGCTAAGCGACGAAAGTAAACAAGTTAAAATTGTGTTTCTGCACATCGAGTTATCTATGACGCAAATGGGTTCTTTAGTAGTTAGAGCTACCTTCGTTCTGGACCGGAAGTGAGCTGTCAAAGTCTTTAAAATGGCGGGAAATTCAAATGGGGCTGCGCGTGCGCGTACGAGGAGCTGCGCAGGGTTCCCCACCTCCCCACTTCCCATCTGTCAATCATGATTAAGGCCCCATCTGTCAACCTTTCTATCCACGTATAACTCGTGGCACCTATGACAGCCTCCCCATCTGTCAATTGTCAAATGGTGGGACTTCACCTATGACAACCTCCCAATCTGTCAATCTTTCACTCGTGGCCAACTTCAGCTATGACGTTATTCCCCATCTCCCAATCTGTCACTCGTGGCCAACTTCAGACAGCCACTAAATGACAGCCTCCCAATCTTGCACGTGTTGTAAGTAACAGCTAAGGTCCTATTCTAAGTGTTATAATTCGTAATAAATTTTACAAGTATTTAATATAATAAAAATATTTCAAAGTCCGTCAATCGATAAGGTATTAAAAATAATATTAATTACACACTTGTTTTGATAAAAGTCTAGACATATCTTTTAAAATAAACAACTGATAAGGAGTATCAGACTGAAAAAAACATCTGTGACGCGTGTTTTTGTCAATAAATAAAATGTATAAATAGCGAGGTTCGATCAAATAATTTATCAGTGATCTTGATCTGTTTGTCCGATCAACTAGTATTCAGTGTGCTCTCCAGTTCATCTTCAGTCCAGCGATAAATGTAAGTAAGTTTTTTATTATTTACTTTAATATTATTACCAATCATGTAGTGTAATTAGGATTTTTTCTCATGATTTCAAATTTGTTATCTGTGTAATACTATGGTAAACGTTGACCTTTAAACATTATGATGTGGGGTGTCTAATTAAAGGATTTCTTCTCCTGATTTCAAATATGTTATTGGTTACCGTCTAGCTATTATCAGATCTGAGAAAAGTTGACCTTTATGCTTTCTATGGAATATTTTTCACTTTATATCATTTAATTTCTAATCCTCATGCTAAATAGAGTACAAATTGGTAAAAATATCGTACACCAAATTGAACTGGGAGAGGAAATATTTTTGATGTAATCGACTTCAACTCAATGTCAATAAACATAATCAAGCACTTTCAAACGTTAAAACATCATAATAAACTGTCTAGAACCAACTTTTTAACCGTTGATCTAAACATTATGATGTGGGGTGTCTAATTAAAGGATTTCTTCTCCTGATTTCAAATATGTTATTGATTACCGTCTAGCTATTATCAGATCTGAGAAAAGTTGACCTTTATGCTTTCTATGGAATATTTTTCACTTTATATCATTTAATTTCTAATCCTCATGCTAAATAGAGTACAAATTGGTAAAAATATCGTACACCAAATTGAACTGGGAGAGGAAATATTTTTGATGTAATCGACTTCAACTCAATGTCAATAAACATAATCAAGCACTTTCAAACGTTAAAACATCATAATAAACTGTCTAGAACCAACTTTTTAACCGTTGATCTAAACATTATGATGTGGGGTGTCTAATTAAAGGATTTCTTCTCCTGATTTCAAATATGTTATTGATTACCGTCTAGCTATTATCAGATCTGAGAAAAGTTGACCTTTATGCTTTCTATGGAATATTTTTCACTTTATATCATTTAATTTGTAATCCTCATGCTAAATAGAGTACAAATTGGTAAAAATATCGTACACCAAATTGAACTGGGAGAGGAAATATTTTTGATGTAATCGACTTCAACTCAATGTCAATAAACATAATCAAGCACTTTCAAACGTTAAAACATCATAATAAACTGTCTAGAACCAACTTTTTAACCGTTGGTCTAAATATTATGATGTGGGGTGTCTAATTAAAGGATTTCTTCTCCTGATTTCAAATATGTTATTGGTTACCGTCTAGCTATCATCAGATCTGAGAAAAGTTGACCTTTATGCTTTCTATGGAATATTTTTCACTTTATATCATTTAATTTGTAATCCTCATGCTAAATAGAGTACAAATTGGTAAAAATATCGTACACCAAATTGAACTGGGAGAGGAAATATTTTTGATGTAATCGACTTCAACTCAGTGTCAATAAACATAATTAAGCACTTTCAAACGTTAAAACATCATAATAAACTGTCTAGAACCAACTTTTTAACCGTTGATCTGAACATTATGATGTGGGGTGTCTAATTAAAGGATTTCTTCTCCCGATTTCAAATATGTTATTGGTCACCACCTAACTATTATGTGAGCTGAGAAAAGTTGACCTTTATGCTTTCTATGGAATATTTTTAACATAATTTCTTTTATTTTAGATGGATCTAAAAGCAATTAACAAATTCTCGTTGTTTGAACAAGAAAATAAACCTACCGTAAAGCTGAGCAATCTGCCAATAGGAGAACCTCAGCCAATTATATCTGCAAAGATCATTGATAACAAGTTTGGAGGTGAGACTGTTCTGCTGGAATTAAACAATAAAATAACGTTTCTACCAACGAGAGTGACCGAGAATTACCGAACATATCTAAAATACTTCACGCTGAGCAAATACTCAATCATTTTTAGAGGGACCATTAATACTGGAAAACCCAGCCCAGCCGTTAAATTTGAAATCATTGAAAACTAATTGTAAGTAACATTTTTATATAATGGATCAAACAAATAAAATGAATCAAATAGCAATAATCAGTGATAGTATGGTAAAAAATGCTAATAGTGCGCTCAAAATTTTAACTGATCATTTTACTCCATATGAGGGAAACATCTGGTTAAAACATATGCATAAAAATATTAGACTTTGTAATCAGGCTACTAGAGATGCCAATTTAACTATTGGACTACGAAGAAAATTAATAAATAACGTTGGTAGCTTAAAGCGTGTATGCGTTTTGATTAAAAAATTATTAAATGGGAACGTTGGTGCAGGACTAAAAGAAAATAGGAGTGATAGAATTAAATGGGAATCAATTAATTCAGCATTTAAAAGTAGAATTCTAACAGGGGTTATCATAAATTTGAAACATACAATTTTAGAAAAATTTTTCGATGATGCTTTCAAAACATTTAAATTTAAAATTAACTTTTATTTAAAAAGACATACCATTTTAAAAGTAAACACCACCTTATGTGGAGAGTTCATTAAAATTGCAAAAGATGGTGAAGAAACAGATTTAAAGTATTTTAATACTAAAAACGAGATAATTGATGCAGGGACGGACTTAAAGAAATGGTTTCAGGAAAACGTCATAGATAAAATTAACAATAAACTTTCTGATTTTCAAGAACGTGGATCTAATTGGGCTTTAAATAAAATTATTTCACTTGAACTTAACATTAATAAATTAGTAATTGGAAATGGAGCCTCATCTTTCATTCGTCTACCTGAACAGATTGCTAGTAAACACGCTTGTGTAAATATAAAAAACCAAGATGATGCGTGCTTTTTTTGGAGCATAGTCAGCGCGCTACATCCGACTAGTATTCATTCGGATAGAATATCCTCATATCCCCATTACAACCAAGTTCTTAAAACTGATGGCTTAGATATTCCTATGTCTTTATGTCAAATTCATAAATTTGAAAAATTGAACCAAATTTCTGTGAACGTTTATACATTAGAATTAAATCAAACTGAAAAAAGTCAATTTTACTCGGTGGTTCCAGCTAGACTTACTAAAACAAAATTAGAAAAGCATGTAAATCTTTTATTGGTTCAAAATATTTACTATCCTAAACTTAATGATTATGAGGCACCACCTAATACAGATAATGAAAATGTAGAAATCAAATATCACTATTGTTGGATAAAAGATATGTCTAGACTTTTATCAAAACAACTAAATAAAGATCATAAAAAAAAGATTATTTGCGATAGATGTTTAAATTACTTTTCATCTGAAGAAAAATTCAAAGAACATTCAGTTTATTGCGAAAAACTTAACGAGAGCAAAATTTCATTTCCTAATTATGATTCGGTTAAATTTAAAAATCATGTTAATAAGCAAACAACACCGTACATCATGTACGGTGATTTTGAATCTATGTTGGTAAAATATCATAATCAAACAACATCAAAGGAATGTAAAACAGTTAAATATCAACAACATAAGGCCTACAGTGCAGGCTACTATTTAAAATGTGCATATGATGATTCTCAATCATTTTACAAATCTTACCAAAGCGAAGATTGCATGGATTGGTTCGCAGATCAAATGGCTGAAATAGCTAAATTAGTTCAAGCGAAAATGAAACACATTGTACCGATGGAAGTAAAGCCTAGCACTACTGATGCTAGAATCTGTCATATTTGTGAGGGATCATTTAAAGAAAAAGATGTAATCGTACGCGACCACGATCATTTCTTGGGAACATTCAGAGGATTTGCACATCAAGTCTGTAATCTAAACTTTCGAAAGCAGTTTGTTGTACCTATCATATTTCACAATTTGAGTGGGTACGACTCTCATTTTATGATAAGAGACTTGGCCAAAAAAGGTCGGATGAGTGTACTACCCATTAATATGGAGAAATACATTTCATTTACTCTCCACGACTCAGAGACAGATATAAAATTTCGATTTATCGATTCCTTCAGATTTCTAGGAGCTTCTCTCGATTCTTTAGCCAACACTTTAGATACTAAAGATAAGAAGATTTTAAAGCGTGAATTTCAAAATTTAGATGATGCTAAATTTAATTTACTAACAAGAAAGGGAGTCTTTCCTTATGATTATATCGATAGTTTAGATAAATTGAATGAAAACAGGTTACCATCTAAAGATGATTTTTACAATCGATTAAACGATGAGCATATTGATGATGAAAAGTATGCTCATGCTCTCTCCGTTTGGAACGCATTTAATATAAAGTCGCTTGGTGAATACTCTAATTTGTACATGCACACTGACATCCTCCTTTTAGCTGATATATTTGAACAGTTCAGGATAACAGCTTTGGAAACTTATGGCTTAGATCCGGCTTGGTATTATACTTTGCCGGGCTATACGTGGGACGCAATGTTAAAATACACAAAATGCGAATTAGAACTACTTAAAGATGTGGATATGATCATGTTTATTGAACAAGGTATACGAGGTGGAATATCCGTTTGCAGCAGTCGATATTCAAAAGCAAACAACATATATATGAAGGACTTCAATCCTGCTGAAGCCATAAAGTATTTACTATATCTTGATGTAAATAATCTCTATGGTAAAGCAATGTCTGAACCTCTTCCATATGCAAGTTTTCAGTGGACTGATACAAACATTGACGTAACCACTATTGCTGATGATGCTGATGAAGGATATATTCTCGAAGTAGATCTGGAATATCCCCGTCATCTCCATGATCTCCACAAAGATTTTCCATTTTGTCCTGAACGTCTTAAACCACCAAAATCAAAATTTAAAAAATTAATGACAACCTTGAGCGATAAGAAAAAATATATTATTCATTATCGTAACCTTAAACAGGCATTAGCTCACGGTTTAGTTCTTACCAAAATACATCGTGTACTTAAATTTAAACAAAGTGCTTGGCTCAAGCCCTACATTGATTTAAATACTCGGTTGAGGACAGCAGCTAAGAACGATTTTGAAAAAAATTTGTACAAGCTAATGAATAACGCAGTCTTTGGTAAAACGATGGAAAACATAAGAAAACATCGTATAGTGAAACTTCTTTCAAAATGGGAGGGGAGATACGGAGCTAAAAATTTTATTGCGAGTCCCAGGTTTCATAGTAGAAAGATTTTTGATGAAGAGCTAATAGCCATTGAATTACTAAAAGCTGAGCTAATTTTTAATAAACCTTTGTACGTAGGTATGACGATACTAGATCTATCCAAAATTATAATGTATGATTTTCATTATAGTTATATGCTTCGGAAATTAACAATTGAAGCATGTAAACTTATGTACACAGATACTGACAGCTTTATTTATGAACTTGGATGTAACAATGTGTATAAGGATATTATTAAAGCTGACATTCACAAATTCGACACTAGTGATTATCCGTCAGATAATGTTTACAGCATTCCCCGCGTCAACAAGAAAGTCCTTGGACTTATGAAAGACGAGGCTAACGGTAAAATTATGACACATTTTGTTGGTCTCAGGTCTAAAATGTATTCGTTTAAAATTCAAGGTGGGAAATGTGTTAAAAAATCTAAGGGGGTTAAATTCAACGTTGTTAGGAATAAAATAACTTTTGAAGATTATTTATCATGTTTAAAAGACTTTAAATCTAAGGAGAAAACCCAATGCTCAATTCGTTCCTATAATCATAACGTCTTTAGCATACAACAATCAAAAATCGCTTTAAGCGCTCGCGATGATAAAAGATATTTAATACCAGATTCGTTTGATACCCTACCATGGGGACATTATGAAATACCCAATTAGCATTTTATATCAATATTATCAATTTTTAAAATTATTTGATCTATTACTATTAAGAATGTTATTATATTTTTACCGTATGTATATCTTTATATAAAATTTATGAATAATAATTAATTATGTGATTAATCTTTCTGTTTTATTTTCACTTTTTCAACGCACCTAAAAATACATTCGTCAAAACCGTTAAAAGCGGTGCATTTATATTCGTTTTTTCGACGCAATTAACGCAACTGAAACCACATGCGTTAAAAAACGTTAATTTTCAACAGTTTTTTAACATGTTATGAAATAAAAACACACAGATTTTCAAAAAAATTTTTATTATACAAGAACTACTTCAAAGCTTTTACAATTTTAAATTTATAATAGTAATAGTATTCTTTAAGCGCTAAATGTAACATATCATTGTTTAAAGTTTTACATAAGAAATCGAAAAGTTCAAGTCTACTATTTACAGCATCCTCCGTGTGATCTGTATGATCTACATAATCATGGTTGAAAATATTATCAATAATTTCATGGTAATATTCACAAAAAGCTAGATCTTCTAACAATGAAAGCCTATAGGATATCACCTTCTGCTCGAGGTCAATTATCTGGTTCACATCAAGTTGTTGTAGAAGAAATTTAATTTCATATTTTCTTACTACCAACATCTTTACATTGTCAAGAACGAGTTGGTCAATTTCAATAAGGTTTCCACAAGGAAAAGTCACAGGTTCATACTCATCGGCTAACTGGCTTAATGGTTCATCAAAAAAATCATTATTTCTTTGACGTAGTATATTGATAAAGTTGCTCCATTCGTAGATATCAAAAGATATTTTACTAGAATCGTTGTTATACTGCTTCAAAATAACTGCCGGATCGAAGGATCTTGCTGGACTTAGACCACAGCTGATTTTCAAAGAGTCCAACTGATACGTTGTTTGAAGTAGTTGTTGAGTTTCTAATCTAACTTCATTCTCTAGAGCTTTCAACGTCCTATCCAAATCTTGATCATAATTATAATGAACACTGGACACTGATGATACGAATCCACTGTCATAGTTTGACTGCTGTGACATGTTGAAGTCTTGACTGTTCATGTTGAAACTAACGCTCGTGAAGTGTTGGAACTGAATTTATATGCCTCCAACCGCACATTGGTCATGCGTCAAAAGGCTGCTTTGATCTGATGAAGGTTGCGAGACGAAGCGTGAGAGCGAAAAACATGTTTACAATGAAACCACAAACAAGCGTGAGAATGAAAAAGCATGTTTACGATAATGTGTTGACACCACAACTGATATGGATTATCAAAATGAAAAACATGTTTACGATAAGGTAAACCACAAAGAAGTGTGAGAGTGAAAAACATGAAACAACAAAGAAGCACTTTTTTAAATAAAACACAATAATTTTTTCAACATATTTATTGAATTCTCTCCAAATCATTTACAATTCGATGCTTATAATAATACATAAATTGACTTAAAGCGATATTTTCTAAATTATTCTGTACATATTTAAAAGTTTGCAATTTATTAAAAGCACTTGAAAACGTATAATTTTCATTGAAAAAACTACTTTTAACTAAATTAAGTATATTATAATAATAACTAGGAAATTCAAGTTTTTCCAACATTCTTATATATGGCACTAAAAGTTCAGTATTTATATGTACAAGATTCATCACGTCCATTTCTGACAGGAAAAAGTCTAGGCTGTGCTTGGTAATTTTGATGAATTTTATGTTGTCGTAGATGACTCGACGAATTTTGTAGTAGTCACTACACACGATCTCCTCTTCGTCGTTGAACGTATTTTCATGAAGTTGGGATATCAATTGATCCCATTCAAACGAACTAAAAGATATTTTTTCCCATTGGTCTTTGTGCATGACGACAGCTGGAGTAAACGATCTTGCTGGACTTAGACCACACCCAATTCGACAAAAACCATGCAGGAATTGCGTGTAGAGAAGATAATGTTCTTCGTTCTTAGCTGCTTCTTCGTACTTTTCCAAAACGGCATCAAGTTCACGATCATAGTCTTCGCTGAGCTCTGATGATAGCGGTGATGGAGTTAGGGGAACGTCAAATTCACTGCCTTCAGAAATGTAACCACTCGAAGTTGGAGTAAACATTTTGACCAACTATTATGAACTGAGATGCTTTGTCATATTTATAGCTTTACCCCCACTACGGAAAGAACTTGAACCCCCCTAAATGTTGGAATTTGTGTTTGTTTTGTCATAAGATTACATGTAAAACTGGTGTATTTCTCGATTTCTCTCCGGTTTGTAGCACTTCTTAAACGACGTCATCATTGTCAATCCAACTGTTATGTTTTTTATCCAGTCCAAGCCATTTAACGTACATTTTCTTTCCTTTTCGGCGCAAGACCTTTTCCACTAGATATATGTCGGAATTAGCGGTTTTTTGTAATTCCTCTTCGTAGAATGCCCCTTTGATTGGGGATGCATGCATATCTTCCAGGAGATAGGTAATGGGATTAGTAATTTTAACTTTGCTAATCTTAAATAATTCCGTGGTCCAATTTGGCGTATAACCTTTTTCGAAAACATGTTTGGCTTTACTTATGCGTACGATATCACCGAGTTTTAATTTCCTCGGCCCGGCAATTTTCAAATGGCTGTAGCATTTCCTTAAAATTTTCTGTTCGTTGGACTTGTTGACGTCGATCGGTTTATATCTCGTTTTGCTATGCTTAGTCTCATTGTATTGTTTTGTAATTTTCGGCAATTCATCCAGCCATTTGTAGCTGCCGTTTAGACTGAAATATTTGTATAGTTTAGATTTCAACGTCCTTATTACCCGTTCTGCCATTGAAGCCTTTATAACGGACCATGTATTATAGTGATTTATATGGTGGTTTTTCATTATACTCTGAAATTTTGCGTTGAAAAATTCCGTGCCTTGATCGGTCTGGAGATTTTTCGGGCATCGTTTAGTGTGTACTAAAATATCACTAAAGGCTTTGGTAATTTCTTCACCAGTTTTCGTTTTCAACGGTCGAGTCCATATGAATTTCGAAAAGCAATCTATAACAACCATGATTAATTTATATCCTTTGTTTTGATGAGAATAATTTCTCATTTCCATAAGATCCATTTGCCATAAGTCATCCAATCCTTTAATAATTGTACGTCTTCTGGGGTAATTTTTTCGAGCAGGTTTATGCAGTTCATTGACAAGTTGAATCTTTTCCTTTGACGACATGTTGACGATTGAAAGGAGATTGCGTATCTCTATACAGTTATTGTGCTTAATTTTGCCTCTACACTATGAAGACGTGCAGTTATTGTTTCAACATTTTTGGTCATACCCTCAACATTATCACTTATTGTAGTTATGTTGGTTTCATTATTTTCAATTTTCTCCTTAAAATGATCAATTTTGGTGTAAATATCACCAATACTATTTTTAACGTCATCATTTAATGCACTTGTATAATTTTTCAAATCATGAAATGATTTTGTAACGGTGATATTTAGCTTTTCAAAACTTGTAATTATTTGAACTGTTACATTTTTCAACTCTTCCAATTGTTTGGAAAAATCCACTAATTTGGGCTCTATTTAATGTCGTACGATTCGATTCAATTCCAATCTGTTTCCTTAAATCATCAATGTTGGAAAGTGCTCTGGTCACCGTTTGCTGCGATTCGTTTATTAACTCTGTTTTCAATGCATTAACATCCGAAATTTGGACTTTTTCACGCAAACTCTGCTCAATATTTAATAATGCGGTATTAAATGGATCGTAACTTTGTTTAAATTCCCTTCTTAAAAACTCTTTAGCTCGTACTATGGAGTCGTCTACGTATATTTTTGTTGTTAGGTCTTTACTTGTCGCAGGAGGATCTTTCAATCTCTGCGATATTTGCTCCATTTTTTCCGATACATTTTCAATACGATATTTCATTTTATTGGTAATGTCGGTTTCGGTCGAGACTTTCAATTTGTCAACGTATTTTTTCGTTGCAGCATCTGAATCACTTGTCGGTTCTTTTATGTTGCATAACTTTACATTTTCAAAGTCAACATTTCCATCGGAAGTATGTGGAAGTGTTAATTTTGGAGGTATACGATTATACGGAACTGTTTTTTGTCTCCCGAAACGACGTCCGAATTTATCGAGACTCATCTTGTAAATGGTATTTCTCGAACCAAATTACTCTATTATATTGGCTTCTCTCAACTCATTAGTAATTGCTCTGATTTCATTATCTTGTGAAGTGTTTCCAGCATGTTTCGAAGCAACTAACAATTTTAAACGATCGATCAATTCATTAGGATCATCCCAATACACGTATTCTATAGGTTTTTCATTATAAATCAAATCGCATCGTGTTGCGGCTGGTTTCGATAATCCTGCCCCTTCTCGAGAATGGAACAGAGGACGGATAATTTCCATATATTTTGGTTTTTTTGTACCTTTCAAATGTCCTTTAGCATTTCGATGAACGCTCGTTGCTTCTAGAATAGCTTTATAAGCGTTTAAGTCATCTGCAGCAAAAATAGGATCATCATAAAAAATTAATTGATACAAGCCTGGAGTCCCCGGCAGATAGTTCCACTGATTGCCATCGCGTACGTTTATTCTTCCATTTTTAGCATCAAACTCTATACGTTTGTTGCCCAAAAACCACCAATCGTTTTCTGCATCGTACACTGGACCATACACTTGATCGATTCTGACATTATTTTGCCAGTAGTCTTGAACTACTTGTCGACTCATTGAAGGATACTGATCTAGATAGTCGTTAATAGCTTCTACAGCTAACGGTCGTTGAGAAGTAGTAGTTTCAGCAATTTCACTAAACTGTTCGGTGTTGTCGTTGTTTCCTTCGGCTACATTTTCCAATGAAACAAAATTGACTTTGTTAGGTGATGAAGCTTTTTGAGGTTTAAAATGCGGCGTAATAGATGACATTTCGTGGCCTTCAACTTTCGGCTCATTTTTTACTTCTGCTTTTTCTTTTTTGGTGGCGGAGTAATTTGGCGAAGTTTTTACTATTTCTTGAAGAGGTTCAGATATTGGCTTGAACAGTTTCCTAATAGATTCATCTTGTTCCGTTTTGTTCAATTTTAATGCCAGATACTTTTTACGTATAGCTCGAGCAAGTTCTGCGATTTTTCTCTTATGAGTAGCTACAGCTACTTGATTCTTTGCCAGCATGATGTTGAATGACGATATGCTCTACAATTTTATATATTTATCAAAGCCTATTCTATATCGCCCGTGATTGAGTGGAAAGTCTTTAGCAATAACTAACGTACCATAGCGATCAGCCCAACACTCTGCACACATTTTCTTGAATTCTTCAAAGGAAACATCTGGAGATACATGTTCATCAAATATATGTTTTAGGTTAATTTCATCCTGTTTAAATAGGACTATGATGTTGCAGTTGTCTCGTATTAGCTGTTTTGGTACTTTGGAGTAAGTTTGACAGAGATATGTTGCATCAATATCTTTATGCCGGCACATTGAGTAATATTCTCGAATTTTCTGCTGACCATCGCAGGCAACATCATCAAATATGAATATAGAGTTATTTTTAGCCTTATTGGGACTTATAATTTCTTCGTTGTCTTTAAATGGATAGTACCCAACACCGTTAGCATTGGAAATCACTTCTTGAAGTAGTTGATATTTTGGTTGGTACAAAGACTTTGAATAAACGTAGACATTTTTAAATTTAGCGCCGTTGGGATCGAAGAGCAGCGACAGCATAACGTTTGTTTTTCCGCATCCAGAAGGTCCACATATGATGGCGCGAAACGAATCTGGTAGCAATTTACCATGTTTACTGTTTTTACTTGGTGTAAAGTCCAAGTTGACGATAGGTAGCGTCTGGTCTTGTTGAACGACCTTCATCTTGTGTCGTTCGAGGAAGAAATGTCAGATTATAAATATAGATGACGCTACATCTCATCATCAATCTTCATGTTGGTGTATCAGGGTGAAGGTGTCTTGAATTCCATCATCAATAAGCTGCCAATCGAGTTACATATTCCTGGCTATCAATATTGTGGACCTGGTACAAAACTACATAAACGACTTGCACGCGGAGATCCCGGCATTAATCCGTTAGACGCTGCTTGTAAACAACACGACATTGCTTATTCGCAAACCAAATCTTTAGCGGAACGTCATAAAGCTGATCAGATACTTGAAAACGCTGCTTGGGACCGAGTAAAGTCCAAAGACGCTTCTCTTGGTGAAAAAAGTACTGCCTGGTTCATTACCACTGGAATGAAGGGTAAACGCAAACTTGGAATGGGTGTCAAAAAGACTTCTGTTTCTTTTCAACGTGGAATCCTTCAGAAAATTGCAAAGTCCTATAAACCCTCATCAACTGTAACAAAGTCTGCTTCGAATGCATTGAAGGTAGCAAGGCTTGCTGTGAAAAAGGTTGGTGGCCGTAATCATGTTAAAGTTCCGAGAATTATTCCGATTGCCAAATCTGGTGGAATTCTACCTCTAATACCGATTTTTTCTGCGCTTGGTGCACTCGGCAGTCTTGCAGGCGGAGCAAGTGCAATTGCGAAAACAGCTATTGATGCTAAGAACGCTCAAAAGAAGCTCGACGAAGATCAACGTCATAACAAAGCAATGGAAGCCGTTGGTAAAGGATTATACTTGCGAAAAAACGCTAAAGGAGGCTTCGGCCTATTTCTGAAAAAGCAAAAAAACTAATAACGCTGCCCAATAGACCACTGTACGATTTCGAACTAACACGTTACGCTAAAAAACTTAAAATACCGTATTTTCGAGGTGTTTTTATGAGAGACACTTTACCTTCGAGTCCTCGTAAACGTGAATGCGGTATTGTAAATTTGGATATCTCCGACAATAATGGTACTCATTGGGTGGCCTACAAGAAGATAAACGATCGTGTGGACTACTTTGATTCATTCGGTAACTTGAAACCGCCGAGAGAACTTGTATACTATTTGGGGAACGTGAAAATTTTCTACAACAACGATCCATATCAAACGTACAATCAAGCTAATTGTGGAAAATTGTGTTTGAAATTTCTATACAATAATGGTGGATAATATGGGTGTTCAAGTCATAATGACACATATGAATGATAATAAAACATTTTCGGAATTTACATCAGAAGAGTTGAAGCATATCCCGCTGGAATATTTAATAAAAAATGTGAGACCTGGACAATTATTGAGTATATGGCACAAACTACCCGCAGAATACACGTCAAACTTTGATCTTCAAATACGACTTCCATGTTATGTTCACTACAATAGACCTGATTTAATGACACACTGGGATGGGCCTGCTGATGCTCAAGCAGATTGCTGTTTTTGTAAATTAGCTTTAAAAAAATAATTCAATAAATGTTTGTACACCGCTATATTTGTTTCATTCATCATGTCGCACTTGTTGAGAGTAAACAGCAATACTCACGTCTTTTCTTTTCGTCCTTCTACGCCAATAGTGTTGGACCCGAAAAAAGATTATGAATTGGCACTTAGATCTTTTCATTCATACAATTCCATACCGAACATTGAAAAAGGCGATAAATTTTACTATTTCGATAAAACTAACAAATTGAAAGTCATCGAGTTTCCTATAGGATGCTACGAAATTACCGATATAGAAGCATTTATACGAACGAAGATGGGGCTTGAAAATGAAGTTAATCCTGAAATGTTTTTCTCGTTAAAACCCAACAATAATACACTGCAATGCGAAATCTTTAGCAAATATTATAAAATAACGTTTAAAAAACCAAATAACATTGGACATGTATTGGGATTCTCGGAAAAAATTCTTAATCCTGGCATAATACATTCATCGGACTTACCCGTAAACATTATAAAAGTATCGACCATACACTTTGATGCCAACATTACGTCGGGAGCCTTTAACGGAGACAGACCGGCACACACGATCTACGAATTTGCTGTAAAAGTCGATCCTGGCTACGCTATCGACGAAACCCCTTCAAATTTGCTGTATTTACCAGTTATACCACAACGAGAAATAATCAACATTACAGTGTTGGCATTAGATCAAGACGACAATCCCGTAAACTTTCGAGGTGAAACTAGTACTCTTGTGTTGGAATTGAGAGCAAGGAGCCGATGGGACTAGTTATAAAATATAGAGGTGCTTCAAAGTCTTCAGTGTTGTCGCAAGCGCCTAAGCGTCAACATCTAACTGAAGCAAATATATTGTTTCTCCGTTCACTTGGATATCATGTCATCAACCATAACTATGTACAAACGAAGAAAAACTGATGAAGCACATACTTCCCCGATGTTTGATCTGTATCGATCTCCAACGTTTGATGAGTCTATTCGTAAGGCAGAGTACAGGTCATATACGCCGTTCGTAAAGTCATTCAATTGCAACGATGTTGTAGAATTTAGCATCAACCAAATCGACTCGTTCTTTGCCATGAACCAATCGCTGCTGGCTATTAAAGGGAAATTGGAAATAACCGGCGGAGGAGATGTAACGTTGGCTCCAAATTTTGGAGCTTTTCTATTCGACTCTTGTACATACAGCGAATCAGCTAGAGAAGTTGAAACAGTACGCGATCCTGGAATTATAAGTGCTGTTCGAGCTTATACTTGTTACGCCAAAGAAGACTCAAATCATATGGCTATCACCGGCTGGAACTATCCTTCAGCACCTATCCTCGCCGCTCATGACAAGTCGTTCAGCTTGTTGATACCGCTTAAACACATTTTCAACATTTTCAACGACTATCCTATGATTACGTGTGGTAGACAAACACTTAGATTTGTAAGAGCTAGAAACGATAACGATTGCACAATTGTAAAGGAGAAAAATGTTGGTACAGCTACAGCAACGACTACCACCGTAAATATCGAAATTCAAAGTATCGAGCTGAAAATCAAACACATTTATCCGAATGATGATGTGAAAGAACAACTTTTGAAAGCTATTCAAACCGACAAACCAATACTAATTCCGTTTAGAAAATGGGAACTGAATGAATTGCCTACAATTACTGTGGGTGCGAGAAGAGAAATCTGGGCAGTTAAAACCAGCACCGCAATCGAAAGACCACGTTTCATTATCGTATGTTTCCAAACTAATAAACGTGATGCTGCTGGGGCAGATCCAACTTTGTTTGACCATGTGAGTACTTCTAGCATTCGAGTATCTTTGAATGGTGAATACTATCCCAATGAACGTATGCAGTTGGACTTTGCAAACAATCACTTTGCTGAAGCTCATTTTAACTATAGTGACTTTCAAACTAGTTATTCAAATTCTGCTTCGAAGAGTTGCCTTTTGGACTATGTTGCATTTAAAAACCGTTGTTTGTTTATCATTGATTGTTCTAAGCAAGAGGAAACCATGAAATCATCTACTATTGATGTGAGATTGGATATCGAAGCCGATTCTGGATTTCCTGCTAATACTAGAGCTTACTGTATCATAATTCACGACTGTTTAATGGAGTACTTCCCCCTCTCCGAAGTACTAAAAAGTTTAAATTAGATATCAATTAGTAAATGGCAGTATTTGAACGTTTGCCACGATGAGAATAGCACTCTGTGATATCCAAGGGTTCGATATTGAGGGCAGTTTCCATCCAAAGGAGATGTCAATTCAAATCGGATCCCACGTTTCCAATTTTCTATTCAAGCCTGCAATACCCTACACTAATTTAAGTGCACGTGATAAGTCGACAGTAAGATATGTAGAGAAATATGTCCATGGAATTAAGTACAGCTCGGGTAACATCGAATATACGGAAATGAACGATATATTGGAAAAATATTTGCTATATGGTGCAGACTGTATTTACGTTAGAGGTAATCAAAAGGAAGAATTTTTATGGCAGAAATGTCAACAGTTATTGAGTACCCCACATCCTGCCGTTTATGATGTCGCAAAATATGATGGATTGACCTGTCAAACGGGGAGATTTGAATCTTACCATACACCGTGTCTAAACCATGCATCTGGAAAATTTCTGTGTGCTGAACGCAACGTTAATATGTTACATAATTGGTTGTATTATATTATATTACCTAGATAATGTATTTTTTAAATAAAAAATGTTTATTTACATATGAGTTTTTTATTAAAACACCCTGTATATTTTTATTCATTTATTTTAGAATAACGATTTCTTACATTTTTTATCACAATTTTTAACAATAGAACAGAAACTGCTGATAATATCGCGCATAACATTGAAAATATTTTGTACAGTTCATTTTGAATTATTTTATTATTATTCCATAAGGATAACTGGGCTACTTCACCAATACTTCTTAAATCGACTTCGTATATAGAATTTGAGATGTGCTCAACGTCACCCTCGGTCCCATCTTGAAATATAAGTTTCAACTTGTACGTTGTTTGATTAGTTGGTACATTTATTGAAAACACTGTCAACTTTCCATCATTAACTTTATTTAAAGGCATCATTTGCCATTCTGAACGTTGGCACTCAAAACCTTCGTTAAAACATACAGCCATATGTTGTACTCCAATAGGGACGTTTGTGTAAAGTATATTGTTCAACACTGCTGTTAGAATTATGAAAGACGCTTTCAATGCAGCCATTTTCTAGGCTGAATTCGTCTTAGTGGGTATTGAGTCTGCGGTAATTGCCGATTTTCAAACACTTTATCAAACGCAGAACTTAAACTTAGTCTATTTAATTGTTTAATCACTTTACTTTTATCTTCATACAACGTTAAATCTTGATTTAGTTTTCGAACTTCCTCACCAAATTCCTCCAATTTACGTGCGTATTCTATCGATGACATCATGCAACTGAGCAGTATCAACATTTTAAATTCTTTTAATAATCAACCATCGTTTTTTCACTCTCACATTTCATGTGGTTTCCGCACATTATCGTAAACATATTTTTCATTCCTTATCAGTTGTTTATTTTAAAAGATATGTCTAGACTTTTATCAAAACAAGTGTGTAATTAATATTATTTTTAATACCTTATCGATTGACGGACTTTGACCTTAGCTGTTACTTACAACACGTGCAAGATTGGGAGGCTGTCATTTAGTGGCTGTCTGAAGTTGGCCACGAGTGACAGATTGGGAGATGGGGAATAACATCATAGCTGAAGTTGGCCACGAGTGAAAGATTGACAGATTGGGAGGTTGTCATAGGTGAAGTCCCACCATTTGACAATTGACAGATGGGGAGGCTGTCATAGGTGCCACGAGTTATACGTGGATAGAAAGGTTGACAGATGGGGCCTTAATCATGATTGACAGATGGGAAGTGGGGAGGTGGGGAACCCTGCGCAGCTCCTCGTACGCGCACGCGCAGCTCCATTTGAATTTCCCGCCATTTTAAAGACTTTGACAGCTCACTTCCGGTCCAGAACGAAGGTAGCTCTAACTACTTTCTTTACTATTGAAACGGATTCTACAATCTACACGACCAAAATCCAACGTTGCAGGTGTTGCTGTTTGTATGTTCTTTTAATAGTGTTGGTGAATAAAACTTTACTAACTCGGAGATGCACGATGTATCGAACGATGTGAAAACAAACACGATGAAAGTGATATGATTAATAACATTATGGCTTCCACATACTTGGAAAATAATTAAGGATGTATTCGTTTGAACCTCCGTCTCTACAAAGAATTCTCAAACCCCTGAAATTTTATTGATAAATATGTTGATGCTACCTCCAAATATTCTCAAGCGCCCCTTTTATTTTGTGTTTTTGGAAAATATTTTTTAATTTATTTAATAAACAAAATTATCAAAATTATTAAATTGAGCTTGGAAGCACTTATAAAAGTTTTCCGAGATTATGTATGGCTAAAAAATATAATTTTACATTTAATATTACACGTAAAATATTATCAAATCTCTTTTTTGACTTGGAACAGAAACTAACCTACAAAATTTTTATTCTTAACATGGCGGAGATGAGGTGAACTTTTTTGACCATCATTAAGAGAAGCGTCTAGGGAGAACTTGACAAGAGAATATGTTTCGGATTAAAAAGGCAGTGAATACGTAGCCGTAGCCGATCCTTTTGTCAACATTTTAAGAATTTTTAATAATCATATTTTTACGTAAGCTTCCGCACACGTCGATTTATAATTATAAAATGGATAACCCAAACGTAGGAGCTAAATCGGTGCGATCAACTGAATCACAGCTAATAAATTATGTGTACCGACATAGTAGTATAGTAGTCGGACGGTATCAGCAACGTATTCACTGCGAAATATACATAATAACCTATAATACTTCGACATCAAAGTTACCCCGTACAGCGACAGGATCTTCCACTGATTTTCTTGATGAGCAATCTTCTGAAGCTAATTACAATAAAAAAAATTATAAAGCTATTTTCCCTATCATGATTGTCACCATTAAGTAATGAAATAAACTTTAAGAACAGACCTACCCAAATTAAGAGAATAGCTCGGCCCACTTTGCTTTCGGGAGTTTCAGTTTTCGCCAAAATGTTGTTAGTACTTAAATTTCTTCCGTTTGTCTGGCATAGGTAGTTATAAAAACAAATAAGTATGGTTATACCAATAAAGTAAGGTTATATTTTTTAATTTCAAAACACGGATGTCGGATGCCGACTAAAGCCGGAGTCTCATGCGTCCGTTTTCCGACCGTCCGATGGTACGACGGAGCTCCTATTGGTTGAAAAATTTCCCGCCTTTTTTTATCCGAATATTTTTAACTTTTTTCCGACGTCGGACAAAGTTAAACTAATTTTAACTTTTTCCGTTTTCGGATCGTTTTTAACCTCACTTTTTGACTGTCTGACTGGTGAAAAGTAAACAAAACAAAACAATAAACTAATAAAAATAATTATTCGGTTTACGTTTTAACATTCGTCGATAATGAAACTCCAAATTCAAATAAAGCATCGAATCAATAATATCTTGCTTTTGTCGCTGTTCTGGCCAAATAAAAATGAAAGTAAAAACAGAAAAAAAACAAAAAGATTTTGGGTCAGGGATTTGGTTAAACATCGAAAAACTTTCCACAACTTGTTAAAAGAAATGAGACTGACAGATCACGAGAAGTATATTATAACTACCTAAAGAATGTCTAGCAATACATTCCAAAATTTGCAAAAAATCGTTGGTCCTAGATTAAATAAGATATATATATATATTGTGAACGTGATTACAATTACAACCAAATAAATAAATTATTGTGTGTATTATAACCTCAAATACAACTAACTGTCAATTCGGTCCTTTTTCGGATACGATTTTCGGATAAATGAGACTTGGATTTTATTTTTATCCGAAATTCAGTTTTTATCGGATATCGGATCAACGGAAAACGGACGCATGAGACTCCGGCTTAATTCGCGACGTCGTAAAATATGACGTCCGGCCGACGTTGGGCACTGTGATAAATCCGACTTTCTAAGCATTGGTGCAGCATCCAACGTCGCGATGTTCCTGTAAAACAACGGTCGTAAATAGGTGAAGTAGCCGACGTTGGCGCGACGTACTCAAAGTGCAAATTATTAGACGTTGGAATCACAACGTCGGGAATACGGCGATCCGACGTTGTACAGAAGTATAAATGATTTTAGTCGCCATACAACCAATTGCCGACGTTGTAATTGGTGCAGAATAAGTCGGGTAGTCAGCAAATTGCTACTTGGGGTAATAGTAACGTCAATAAACCATATTTGTAAACAGTAAACAAAAACATTTTTTAAAACGTACTTTGAGTGAGTGAAAACTTATTTATATATTGTTATAAAAATTTAAAATAGGTCACCCTGTATATGGGAATGTTATAAAATAAAAAAAATAAAATTTTTTTTCTGTTCAAATAGTTATTAGGAGATGTTTATAATTGAGTTAATATACAAGTTAGCAATTAATTTGATATATGATAGTGTTTGAAATGAGTTAAATAGCAGAAAAATTATATTAATATTGATAAAGTTGTGTTTAAAAGTTAATTTATTAAAAGATTAT
This sequence comes from Neocrepidodera transversa, assembly GCA_963243735.1. Lineage (NCBI taxonomy): Eukaryota > Metazoa > Arthropoda > Insecta > Coleoptera > Chrysomelidae > Neocrepidodera > Neocrepidodera transversa. The sequence continues at coordinate 23,993,975 of OY725342.1, read as the reverse complement.
TCAAAGTTAATTGTTATGTTTATTAAATAAGATAGGAGAGTTGATATGCAGGTGAAGAATAGGAAAAGAAAGGTATTATAGATAGATTGGCAATAAATTGAAGAAAAGTGAAAGAATCTTAAAAGTTATTAAAATAATGAAAGATGTTATAATAAAATCGAAATTTTGGAATTGTAATACATGAAATTTAAGTCAGATAGTAAAAAGGGAATATAAGGTTAATAATCTAAAATAAGGCTGAGGTAGTTTTTAAAAAAAAATCTAGTGGAAAAGAAAATAATAAACAAAAAAAAGATTATTGAGATATAATTTTTTGGAATTGTCAGTAAAAAATTTTTTTATAAAAAAGAGATATGTCACAATAATTTAGCAAAAAACCAAGATACACCAATAAAAACAACTATTGTTAATGTTAAAGTACGAGAAAAGAGTTTAAAAAATAAAAAATTTTGTCAAAAGTTTAAGAGAAGTTTATTTTGGAAAAGATAAGTAAAGCTGTTAATATGATGGAGATAGTTTAAAAGGTCAAAAGAAGCAATTCAAGGAGGATTTTGAAGAAGGAAGATATAGTGAAGAAATAAATAGACGAAGCTGATTCCAAGAAGAAAGAGTGTATTGAAGTTGGATTTGTTGGAGTGGTATAAAGAAGAGAAGTTGAACAGGGTTTAAAATTTATTATTTCATGTGATTTCCTTTTGTAATGTTTATTATTTTTTTAATTTTTTTCCTTTAGAACCCAGCCAAATTTCTGAGATAAATTGTAAATATCATTACAATATATATATCTTCTTTCGCCATAAATATTACTATTCAAGTTCCATTCCAAAATTTTCAACCATGTTATATTTTCTTTTTACAACTTTGAAACTTTATCCATGCATTCGCATATAACATTTTCTTCCAGTATACTTTAATTTTTTTTGTTATTTATTAAATTTTTAAATGTATTTCTTTTTATTTTTCTTTTTAACTTTTTTAAATTCCTCGTCAAAAAACGTACTATTTTACACCCACTTTGCCTTTTTTATTCAAACAAAATAAAATCTATACTGAAATCATTATGTATATACAACTTATCATTCAACCATACAATACATAAACAGCACCAAAACTATGCATAAGAACAAACCATTTTAGTACATATACGTCCAAATGACCAGATAAGGTACCCAAGGTTCAGATTGCTACATATACCATGTATATCCATTTGAAACGTCCAGTGGGATGGATGTTCGTTTGAGACGTCCAACGGCTGTACCTATTCAACAAATCCAATGGATATCCATTCGAAACGTCCAATGGATGTCTATTCAACACATCTTTTTTTCTTGGGCCACACTATAATTCATTTTTCATTTCACCCAAATTCACTTTTAATCTGGTCTGTTATCAGCAATTACCATTTCTACTTCATATATCCCACCTCTCTCGAAACTAAGGCCTATAAAACGGTTGTCCGACTTCATTTCTAGCTTTTTTTTATTTTATTATCTTAAAAATCGTATATATTTATCTGCTGATGTCACAGTGCTGTTTTGATTATTTTCGCCTCAACACTTTGGGGGTTTCCGAGCACGCTAGAAGTTTTCCGAGCATGCCATAAATTTTACAAGTAAGCTAGAATTATTTTTCTATCACTTTACAAGTTTTCCGACCACGCATAAATTTTGCGGATTTACTTGGAACAATCTAGAGGCAATCAGGCCAAGTTTTGCGTTTCTCCAATTATTAGAACAACGACCATGCGTCATCTGTAAGTTTCATTTTTTTTCTCTATATCGTTAATGTCATAAATAATCAATTTGTAAGAAAATAAACTAACTTTAATTTTTCGTCAGAGTTTTATTTCCTTAAATCCTAATTAAAAAAGAAAGGGCAGATTATGAAATATATCCTACTTTTTTTTGTCAATTATATTCTAAATATACCAAAAAATTAATTTGACTGCCGCTCATAATTTAACATTAATATCTTACATTTTGATATATTTCAAATTCTATTCGTGGTAACAAACCCCTAAATGTTTGAGCTAAGATACTTTTTATATAAAAAATAAACTAAGAAAAAAATTGTTACAGTCCAATTTATGTCTATTCAACAAATCCAATGGATGCCCATTCAAGACGTCCAATAAATGTCCTTGTTCAACACATCCAATGGATATCCATTCGAGACGTCAAATTGATGTATTCAAGACGGCCAATAGATTTCTGTTGAGTGTCTGATAGATGTTTAATGATACCAAATTCCTACCTGATTGAATAAAAAAATACTAGTTATATATATAAACATACTAGCATTTGCCCAGAACTCCATCCGCGTTGATGTCGGAATAAATAAAAGTTTATTTTCTCTATACCCGTTTCCTTCCCCGATTTATCAAACTTGTATCCCCATTTTTACCCATTCAAGTGGAGTTACTAGATCAAGTATTATATCAAATGAAAGGTCATTATATTGTTTGTAAATTTCAAAACAATTTTTTTTATAATCTTATTTTTTTATAATTTTATGTGACCTACTTTTAGAGTTATAACGAAGTTTTGAGGTCGAAGTAAGTAATTCATATTTATCTATAATTTACAGGAAAAATAAAATTATGTTTCCAAATTTAATATTTTTTGTGAAATCTGAAATAATTCATACTGATATGCAATCATCTATATGTTCTAAAAATAATGAAATTAAGGATCCAAATTTAAATGAGGTTTCAGTTTTAGCTGGACGGAACCCCCGTACGCCAGTTCGACTCGCACTTAACCGCTTTTTGTTGTAAGATTAAACCCCCTTAAAAATATCAAAAACTGAATTACATATTTTATTTATCAAAGGAAATCTGCATACCATATTTTTTGTGTCCTCCCCTTAAAAAATACATTTCTTTAGGAGAATCTACGTACCAATTTTCAAGCGCCGCTTTTACTCTATGCTTTTTGGAACGCTGATAACGAAAATCGGGGTCCCGCGATTCTAAAATGGTTACGTCATCCCTACAAAATTGGAAAAAACCACCTTTTTTGGGAGGTTTTTCGAACAATGTTTATGAGACCGGAGACCGCCAATTAATGCTCTATAATGGGCTAATTGTGATGAAAATTAACGAAAAATTGGCAAATTTAGTACGCCCATAAAAACCAAGCACAAAGTGTATGTTAAGGGGTGACACCCACCTCTAAATTGACGTACAATTGAAAAATGCTGGAAATTTTTCTTTTTAACTTTTTTAAGTAAGTTCAAATGAATGGAGTCGTAAAATTAACAAAAATTGTTTTCATCCCTTCGGGAAAACTATCCCTTAATCGCTTTATAATCGATTAACTTGTAGACATGTAGCTGCAAGGGATTAGCTTCTAGACCGGTGTGACAGACGGACGGACACGTGAGTGAGAGCTCAAGGGGTCCGTTTGGACCCTTTGGGGTACGGAATTCTAAAAATGTTGGGAAATAGGTACTTACCCAAATTTTTCGAAATAATAACAGTTTCAGCCGCAGATAAGCAATTACACATTATTATTATTTACTGTAATGCTGATCAATATCAAAATTAAAAATCGGCTGTGCCATCCCAGAACTTTCCCGGCTCTTCTGCGGAGAATAGGATTATTTTAATTAAAAAATAGAAAATTCCTGAATGGCAAAGTAAAATGCTGTAAAAATGAAGTAAATTGCTGAAAAAAAATGAGTAAATATTGCAAAATATGCGCAAAAATTAATTAAAATGAAAAACGACAAAAGTTACTAAAAATGGTAAAAGTTAATATAAATGCTAACAAGGTACCGAATTATTTCCTAAAACTTGTTAAAAATGATAAAGAATTGCTAAATTTCAGCAAAAATTAAAACTATAATAAAAAAAGAGTGAAATTAGGTAAAAATCAAAAATAACGATAAAAATCTTAATACAATTCCAGCGGCGAAATTATGGAGAATTAGAAAAAAAGTTAAATATAAACGTTGAAAGAAATTTGTTGCACTAGAAAATTTTGCACTAAAGTGCATTGTTTGTCTTAAATATTTGGAAAAACTACATGCACATTTTTTGCGCGCCCTTTACTGGCGCAGCTATTGGAAATTCTGGAAAAAGTTTGATACAAAAATTGGAGAAAATTTTATGCTCTAAAATCTTTGCATTACGACATGTTTCACTAAAGTGTATTGTTTGTGCTTAAAATTTAAAAAAAGGCAAAAAAATCTTACATGTTCATACCAAATTTCAGCTTGATTGGTTAAACCGTTCGGCAGTTATCGCGGAAGATTACACACAGACACTCTGAAAATGGTTTCAATCTTCTTGGGGGACCTCAAAATGGAAATTTCCATCGATATCTAGAATTTTTTTTGCTTGTTCACTATACTTTCCCTTTAATGGGACCGGGAAAGTAAAAGAATATTCACTGACATCACATCACGTGGTCGAGCTGCAAGTACGCGAGTGTCCTCATTTCAGCACAGATTATTAAACATTATATGCACAAAGGACCACGCACTTTTCTTATGGAAACGGGAGCACCGTCAAATTGTCTGAATTTTTAATATGTTGTAGTATTTGATGTCCTGATCAAAAGTCTCCATGGGCCCAAATTCCATCCTATGACTAGTTTTCGATATACAGGGCGTTGAAGTTCAATATCCCAAATTTTTTAAATTGCGTACCAAAAAGTCCCTTTTGAATATTTTTGGAATTTTTTGGCTGATATATGGAGCCAAAATACATACTTAATGATCAAAATAAAAATATTGATAGTTACAGGGTGATTCAAGCTGTCACAGACCTCTTTTGGATAAAATATATGTTGTTATGAATTTATGTTGATGATCTCAATTTGGGGTGGGTTCTAAATAAATAAAAGAAATAATAAACATTATACATAGTATAAAAAAAATTAAATTTTGTGTATGTCCTTTTATTATAGTTTATTTCACTTCCTCCACTTCCTGTCTAGTCTCCTGCACCAATCTTTTCTCTCTGTCTTCTCCATACCTCGACTACTTCTTTTCACTACCTCCTCTTAACCCAATTCCCCGGTCTCTGTTTCGCTACTTCTATAATCTCTATACCCTTTTTTACTTGTTTTTACTTGGTTTTCTTCTTTTAGTTATCTTCCAATTTTGACCATAAATTTTAATATTTTTTTTTCTTTTCATTAAATGAAGAACTTTTTATTTTTATTGGTGTATACTTTTTATTGTTATTTTCTCCATCCTTCCATATTATATTTTATAAAACCATATTTTATATGACAATAAATTTTTTAAAAAAATGTTCAAATTGATCTGTTTATTATTTTTTTTCAACTGTCTGTCTACCCAAAATGATTTTTTTGTTACTTGATTAATCAATAATTTTTATCTGTTAATCACTTTTGACAAACTTGCCATTTACTTTTTAATTATACTGCAAAAATTTACTTCAATATTCTTTCCAAAATTTTTCTTTTCGATATGATAATACAAATAAGATTTTTTTTATACTCCACAATTGTTAATTTTAAATATTTAATATACCAATTAATCTCAATAAATGTTTTAAAATTAAACTTTTAACAATAAACTCTGTTTATAAAATTCAAAAATCACAAAATATTTATGTTATTCAAACCTCTCAACGAATAAATAATAATTAACTTATAAAAAATGACTCATACAGAGTATTTCATTACAATATTTTTACATTACAAATATGGAGCAAAATAACATTAAAAGAAATCTCCGTCAAAGTTTCCGAATATTTGATATAGGATACATCTTGATCTTCTCTTTCAAAATTCCTAATGGTAAAATTATATCCTATGGCTACTTTTCGAAATATTAGATGTTTAGTCTATAATATATCAATTTTTATGGTAATAAAAAATAAATACGAAGTAAGGGGAATCTTCATCCAAGAACCTTTTTGTAGATTCTGTAACGAGGCGGACGAATCAGCCTCTTACGTGATATTCGAATGTGAAAGACAGAGATGGTGGAGATACAGACACATAAGAGCCTCAGAGTGACCATCCCGCTGTTTGGAATCAAACCAACCAACCAACCAACCAAAGGGAATGCTATAAATTAATTATTTCCACATACGGCGCAATATCATGGTACTATTTTTGTATTTAAAGGTAAACTAAAAAAAGTCATACTTACAGGGTGATCCCACTTGTAAGATTACTAAATCTACAACAGATGCCAAATAACAGAAACTAGGTACATAATTACCTACTTAGTTATTCTATAATATTACAAACAACTGCAAATCACACTTCTTATAAGACTCAATGGCAAATGCCTTCATTTATTGTGAATGATAAAGTAATTCAGAGACAAAAAAATCATCTTACAAGTGGGATCACCCTGTAAGTATGACTTTTTTTAGTCTACCTTTAAATACAAAAATAGTACCATGATATTGCGCCTTATGTGGAAATAATTAATTTATAGCATTCCCCTTGGTTGGTTGATTGGTTTGATTCGAAACAGCGGGATGGTCACTCTGAGGCTCTTATGTGTCTGTATCTCCACCATCTCTGTCTTTCACATTCGAATATCACGTAAGAGGCTGATTCGTCCGCCTCGTTACAGAATCTACAAAAAGGTTCTTGGATGAAGATTCCCCTTACTTCGTATTTATTTTTTGTTACCATAAAAATTGATATATTATAGACTAAACGTCTAATATTTCGAAAAGTGGCCATAGGATATAATTTTACCATTAGGAATTTTGAAAGAGAAGATCAAGATGTATCCTATATCAAATATTCGGAAACTTTGACGGAGATTTTTTTTTAATGTTATTTTGCTCTATATTTGTAATGTAAAAACATATATTTTATTCAAAAGAGGTCTCTGACAGCTTGAATCACCCTGTAACTATCAATATTTTTATTTTGATCATTAAGTATGTATTTTGGCTCCATATATCAGTCAAAAAATTCCAAAAATATTCAAAAGGGACTTTTTGGTACGCAATTTAAAAAATTTGTGATATTGAACTTCAACGCCCTGTATATCGAAAACTAGTCATAGGATGGAATTGGGCCCATGGAGACTTTTGATCAGGACATCAAATACTACAACATATTAAAAATTCAGACAATTTGACGGTGCTCCCGTTTCCGTAAGAAAAGTGCGTGGTCCTTTCGATCCCCATTTTACAACCACAAAATGGATATCCAATGGATGTCCATGGACATCCGGCTACCTAATGGGTACAATATGGACATTCAATGGATGTATTTGTGTTGTCTGAGTATGGATAATTCACATTGACACAATATTTTACACATACACAAACATACAGTTCTTATTTACATGCACATACAGGAATGTACAAAAATGGATATTCCACATTGATCCGATATTTTACATCCAGTGGACATACACAAACATAAAATGTTTTTAATCTACAAATAATATCCAGTTCTTTTACATCCTACAGACATACAGTAATGTACAAATCTGGATAATCCACATTGACCCAATATATTACATTCAGTGGATATACACAAACGTACAATTTCTGAATGTACAAATAAGATCCATTTATTGGAATGTACGAAACTAAATGAATACTCTGGCTAGAAAATTTAAAAAGCTAATATTTCGAAAGAGATTGTATTAATGCTGTTAAAACAAGTATACCTTTTTTGATCAAATTTACAGAGTGTATCATAAAGACTTGAAAAAAATTCAAAAAATGCCAAGATTAAAAAAAATGGATACTTTTCTTCATCCAGTAGAGTGTAGGTGGTGCCCTCTTTGTCTAATCTCAAAATTGATAACACGCTTATGATTTACTGACTTAAAAATATAACCATACTAAATTTTAAGTCAATACGTTAAAAATAATAAAGAATATTGCAAAAAAAACAAAAAATAAATTTTAAATTCAACACCATGTATCTTAGTAGTAGATAACATTTGACCCAGACTTATTTAGTAAAATATTAATATTTGGAGGTCCTAAATCTACGATTAAAATATTGACAATTCCTTATGAAACACCCTGTATAAATAAACATATAAGTTGTTAAAAAGATTCAAGAAAAAAAAAACTAGATTGTATTATAAATATGACGTATATTAAATACATTTACTGAGAAACACCCAGTTAATAAATATCATAAATAATAAATTTTCCAGTTTTTATTTCAAACAGATTAAAACTTCATTAACTTTTATCTATAGTCATAAACGCACTAATTGTTTTACAATTTTAATCCCAGAAAATTTCCAATGCAATATAACAACCCATACAAATCAGAAAATAAATGAATATACAGGATGATACATACAATACCATGCATAATAACGATTTTAAAAACATAGAATTTTGAAGGATTAACAATAACTTTGCTGAAAGATATCAAATTTATTTTTATTTTTTGCATTTTACCGAAAAGCACCCAGAATATGAAATATTATATATTTACATTATTTATTTAATAGCAAAAATGGTAAATAAATATTTTAATATTACTTGAAACTTTTGTTGTGGAAAGTGCAGGTAAACCGTCAGATAATGAGTAAACAAATGTTACTTTCGGTAATTTTTGTTAAGGCACAATGAAATTGCTCACTTAAAGTTGGCAACAACTGACATGTGACTTGTGACTTGACACGTCTAGCAAGTGTCACTTGAATATCAACGGTTAACAAAAGAAGTCAAAGTTAAGGTTAAGAAAATAATAAAAGTGTTTTTTCTAATAACTGGCTCTATTTTACAATCCTTCAACACATAAGTTTATCAGGTTATGGGCCCAGGTTCGCCGAAAAGATTGTAAAAATGGGAGACCAGGCAAGTTTAATTAATATTGTAAAAGTTAACGGAGACAACTGGACCACATGGAAGTTTCAGGTAGAGATTGCATTCAAGCCTAAGCGATATTTTGATATTGTAAATGGAACTACTCAAAGACCAGCCGCTAATCCGGAGGACTGGGACAGCAAAGATGCAAAAGCACAAGAAATTATAGTTTCCAGACTAGATGAAAAAGTTATCACACATATTCTGTCATGCAAAACGTCTACAGAAATGTGGACAAAACTGAAAACCATTTATGAACACAAGTCAGAGGTGAGTGTACATTTATTGACACAAAGATTCTTCTCGTTAGAATATACAGAAGGAAAAACAACAGAATTTATGTCGCAATTAGAAGAAATAAAGGGCACGTTAAAGTCTTTAGGAGAAGAAATAAGTGACAAAATGTTGATTACAAAGGTATTGATGTCTTTGCCAGAATCTATGAAATATTTTATTTCGGCTTGGGAATCTAGCCCAGCAGACAAACAAACATTAACAGATCTTATGTCAAGATTGATGATAGAAGAAGAAAGAAGTAAAAGTGCACAACATTCAACAGCCTTAGCAGCAAAAGGAAGCTATGGTAAAGATAAAAAAGATATCAAATGTTACAAGTGTAATAAAATGGGACATATAAGTAAACATTGTTCATCAACGGCCAAGAAATTTTGTCATTATTGTAAAAAAGGGGACATGAGATGCAAAGTTGTTGGTTTAAGAAAAATAAAGAATCACAAGAAAGAAAACCTACGAAACCAGGTGATCAGGCTTTTATAAGTGAGTCGACGTTATTAAATTGCACTGATGTCATGACTACCTTAGGCAAAAAAACTTGAAGGCTAGCAACTGGTGGCTGGATAGTGGAGCTACAGAACATATGTGCTTTGATAAACAGCAGTTTAGGTTAATTGAAAAAGTACAAGAAAGAAGACATGTTAAAATGGGAAATGGTACATTAGTAGAAGTAGAAGGTAGAGGAACGGTACAAGTAAAAGCATGGAACGGAAATGAATGGGTGAGTACAGATTTGAACAATGTACTGTATATACCAGATCTGGCAGTAAATTTGTTTTCATTAAGCACTGCTTTAGACAAAAATTTTGAAATGCATTCAGATAGGAATAAATGTGAATTATTAGATAAAAATAAAATAGTAAGGGCAATTGCAGAAAGACAAGGAAATTTATACAAAATGCAGTTTAAAACTGAAAAATTTATTTAAAACCCTGATGTGCAACCATCATAATGTAATGCTGTTATAAGCTTACAAGATTGGCATACAAAATTAGTACACATCAATTTCGAGCAAGTCAAAAAGATACTTAAATTGAATAATATACCATTCGTTAATGAAATAAAACCGTTCTGTGTCAAATGCCTCGCCGGAAAGCAACATAGGCTCCCTTTTCCCATGAGTGAATCTAGAGCCGACAAAACTTGTGAACTAATACACAGTGATTTATGTGGACCTTTTGAATGTGAATCACTTGGAGGGGAAAAATATTTTTTGAACTTAAAAGATGATTATTCTGGATATAGACATATTTATTTTTTAAAAAATAAATCAGAAGTGGAGAGAAAAATTGAAAGTTTTATATCTATGGCAGAAAATGTGACGGGCAATAAAATAAAAACACTAAGAACAGACAATGGACTTGAATTTGTAAACAAAAAAATTTCAGAAATCTGTAATAGTAAAGGAATAATTCATCAGAAAAGCTGTACGTACACTCCTGAACAGAACGGAAGAGCAGAAAGGGAAAATAGAACAATAGTAGAGACAGTAAGAACATTGTTAAACAGCTCAAATCTAGAAAAACGTTTTTGGGCAGAAGCAGCAAATACCCCAGGTAGCAGTGTGACGTGTTAAAGACGTTGAAAATTGGTGTATTCTGGTCAACTGACGTAATTTGGGCCAAAACATGACGTGAAAAAAACGTTGTTAGGTGGACGTTTTTAAGACGTCATAAAAAAACGTAATATATTCGTCGAATTTTGGTATTAGTTTTCGAATAAATATATAAAATCGTATTTTTTAGAAATTTGTTTATACCTAGTCAGTGCACACTGACATTCCCAATAAAATTAAAACAGAAAGTTATTTTTACTCGGCAAGATTTTGCGCGAAATCGCAGCCTTAATCATGTATTGAATAATATATTAGAAAATAAACTAAAATGTAATCAACAATTATTATTACATAGACAATAACGAAAACAGGACTTTATAAATTCCTAATGAATTTTTATTAGAAATCACTGTTTTTGCGGTGCAAACATCAGTGGCCCAGTGTTGCCAGTGGCCTGATAATTATCGAAATCTAACTTAATTTTTCTTAATCTTGCTTACGAACTGATAAATCGATAATGATAACCTATAATGTAGCTAATCTAGATAGAGATAAAAATTTCAAATAAATCAATATATCAATTTTTTTCTGATAGTTTATCCTGGAATCTTATAATTTTGTGGTCATATTCCAATAATTTTAGACTAGACGTTTGACGTCTGGCAACACTGCGTCCGCCTTTGCTTGGCTTGTATCGAAGCTTCGGCGCAATAGAGCGTTTCCACGTGACGTCATCATACAGCGCCATATTGCTTTGAACAGCTGATCATGGACAACTTTTACATAGCATCTTATGGGAGAATAACATTTTTCGTGATTTAAATATAAATAAAACGCAGAAATTAATCAGTTTTAACGAGTTTGTGTGCTAGTGAATACCAGTTATATACTGCTATAATTTAAGACTGTTAAAAGGCAGGACTTCGGACTTATCGTGTTTTTTATTTTGAGGTTATCTTAGAATTTAGTTTACATTTAAAATAGAATAAGTACTTTAGTTTAGTGATAATGCCACGATTTTCTGAAAAAGTTATCCACACTTTTAGAGAAGCTTCATTAATTTTTTGAGAATGCATAACCTAAAACAGATAATGTAATATTTTTTCTCAAGTAGTATCATAATATTTCATAGATTTCCAAAAACACAATAACAAGCATTAATTTTTATTGCCTTGATATCTTCTATCCAACGCGCCGCCACCTGAGCAAATGCATGAAGGCTTTTGTAGGCACGAATTTCTTTTTGGGTGAAAGGACTAACTCGGAAAATTAAAAAGTCAGTTATCACCGTCATTGTAATTTGCGGTAATTCATTTAGTGACAGTATAAAATCTTTTCTGTTCAGTGCATAAGGATCTTGTCCACCCATTAATCGTAATTTCTCCAAATAACGAAGTTTATTGTCACTTGAAAGACGCCTAGCATAGTCACTAATATGAGCCACATTTTCTGCAAGAAATATATATAATATGATTAAAAGAATAAATCTACGATCGGCGTTGCATTGATACGTTCTTTTGATAGAAAATTAGGGATAAACAAAAACTTACCTATTTAGAGGTTATAAATTTGTACAGTATATATATCACTTAAAATTGTCTTTATAATGTTCAAATTCCGCACTTTTTATTAAAAAGTTTCACCACTTTTTAAAAAAACTCAATATTACTAATTTATTTTATAATAAACACTTAAAAACAGTAAAAATAATTTTAGTTCCTATTAAACACATGTAAAGGTTGTCCGGAATCAGCTGTTCGTGTGACGTCAGCGTGACGTACTTGGAAATGCCTTATAGAAGCCATTTTGTCATATTTTGTTGTGGTGTGTTTTTGAGGTTACAGTTATTTAGGTATTCATATAAAAAAAAGTAAATATGATGAACAAAAAAAAAATAAAACAGTACTTTTTATCCACGGCTGCTGGAGTAGTAAACACAGGTCAGAAAATATTGTTCTGTCAAATTTATATGATGAAATATTTTAAAATGGGGTGCACGTGTGCGAGTGAAATATTTATTAGAAATATGCTTGGTCAATTAGTACTAATCGTTCACAGGTAAATCTATTAAATTAATTAAGTTATAAATCGTTCTCAGAATCCTAACTCTACTTTTTAGGTTAAACAGGAGTCTCGTGCTCTTGTTTTACAATAATTTATTTGATACCAAGTTACGATCTATAATGAATATGAGCTGTTTATCAAATATACTAAACACTATCGACAATTTAAAGTTAAAAACCAGGTAAGCCCTAAGACTAATGTCATTCATATAATTTAGCTTCTTTTATTTTCAGTACTTGAAGACAGTTCAGTAAATGGAAAGATCTTACTTGTTAGTTAGTAGAACTAGTATGATGTCCTCTACGCCCCTATCACTGATCAATAGTTTACCGGATCAAAAATGGAAGGAAGGCGGCTTTGAATGGATTATATCCTGTCTTAAGTTAGCCAAAAAGCAGTGGTAAAGCAGAAAAGCATAGAACGAGCAAACATAAAACCGATGAGACAGCAAGATGGTAGCGCTTATTGGGAACGCTCAGATCATTAAGTTCTTGTTGTGCCCCCTTCTTGATGTAAGGGTAACAAAAGATATATACAACGTTGGAGAGAAGAGTTACAGAGCATAAGTTAGACATAAAAACTTACCCAGGATGTTGGATGACCTTACAAGTGATTTCCTACAGGTTAGTGTTTCATATATCCACCTTAAAAGATATGCAGTATTCTACCATACAATTTAAGAAGCACTTTAATTATTTATTTCTTTTTTAGGCATTTAAATCCGTTACCGGTTGATTTTATTAGCACATGCTACAATCAGGTTAGCACCAAAAAAGGAAGAGAAAAGAAAGGAAGGAATTCAATCCATCAAATGTCACATTCAAGAAAAATTAATTAAAAGAAGAATTAATGATTTAACTGTGATCACAAAGGAAATGTCAATAAAATATAAAGTAAACAATAGTGAGATTATTATTAAAACAAAGTTTGTAGTTTCCTTTTTATAATTAAATTGGGAATACATTACTCTATTAGGAGACTTAAAATTTGGCCTAAGATGTTAATGCCTAAAAAAAAATTTTAGCCCATAACACGATCTCTTAACAGGACTAATAATAATGTAAAAAGTGATAGACTTTGTCGAAGAAGATGGAGGAGGACTAGTGGTGGTTCATTCTTAGTGGCTACCCCCTGTAGCTTCTCAGTAATGCTCAACATGTTATTATATTTTCAATTTATTTTTTATGTTTGTATCAATTAAGATTTATATAAGAATGCGTTTTCATTTTGCTAATAAATTATACAGGTGTCTTGCAATATTTTGAAGATTTTTGAACTGAAATACCTTCGAAAGAGTGCCGTTTTGACTACCTAATCGTCTTTAATAACCTAAAAATGAATTTAAGTAAGTTGTCCTTCCAGTTAACAGAGCGGAAATCACTGCGAATTTTTATTTTTAAATGGGATACTCCGTGTGCATGTGTTTAATGAAAAATATAGTGGGAATGGGAAAAAATGCATTCAGACAAAACCGCTTTTTTATCGTATCTTATTCGAAGTTATTTTAGTTTAAAAATCGTCAAACTACTGTTGGACATCCTGTATTTGAATATAATTTGTGTAATTATTTCTTTTATGAATTCCGAGGATATTATGTTTTTTACAGTAAAAAAATACAATTTTTTAATCTAAAATAAGGTCAAAATGGATGTTTAATTATACGTAAAAAAAACGTAATTTTTACGTAAAAAAAGACGTCATTGGTCTGTGACTTATGACCCTGTTTATCACGTGTTTTTCACGTCATTCATATACGTAAATAATGACCAATATTCAACGTCTTTAACACGTCACACTGCTTATGGTAAACATAAGAGCCTTATGTAAACATAAGAGCCTTATGTAAACATAAGAGCCTTATGAGTAACTGTAATCCTATAAATACTCCTCTTGAACCTAATGTTGATTTTAATTCATTAAAAACCGAAATGATTGATATAAACTTAAATAAAACTTGTAGACAAATTGTCGGCGGTTTATTGTATGCAGTATCAGGGACTAGACCTGATTTATGTGAAAGTGTTTCATTGCTTAGTAGATTCCAAGATAAAGCTACAGTAAATCTACACAAATCACTGAAAAGGGTTCTCCGGTATGTGAAGGGCACTTTGGATGTGAAATTAGTTTTTAACACTAGTAATTCAGTAGAGACCCTTTGCGGGTATGTAGATTCAGATTGGGGAGGGGATTTATTTGATAGGAAGTTACAACAGGGTATATATTTAAATTATTTAACTGCACTGTTTCTTGGGCAAGTAAAAAACAGCAAACAGTATCTATATCCTCTACCGAATCTGAATATAACGCACTTACTATTGCTGTAAGTGAAGCTTGTTGGTTGAAAAAATTATTATTAGATTTTAGTTTGTTTAGTATCGATAAACCAATAAGTATATTTGAGGACAACCAGTCAGCTATAAAGATAGCATACAATCCTGAAAATAATCGGAGATTGAAACACATTGATATTAAATGTTGTTTTATTAAAGAAAAAATTGATGAAGGGTTAGTAAATGTAATACATATAAAAACTGAGGAACAGTTGGCCGATATATTTACTAAGCCTCTATCAAAAGTAAAGTTTACAAAATTTGTTAAAGAACTATTGTATTAAAGAATTATTTTTTTAGTTATTATACTTGTAAGAGCAATTCCATTGAGGGGGGATGTTAAGGCACAATGAAATTGCTCACTTAAAGTTGGCAACAACTGACATGTGACTTGTGACTTGACACGTCTAGCAAGTGTCACTTGAATATCAACGGTTAACAAAAGAAGTCAAAGTTAAGGTTAAGAAAATAATAAAAGTGTTTTTTCTAATAACTGGCTCTATTTTACAATCCTTCAACACATAAGTTTATCAATTTTATGTAAGGGTCGCTTACTAAAAATACTCGATTCATGAACTAAACTTTATTTCAATAATATTCAACACGTGTGCCCAGGCAGGCTGATTCTATCTGAATGTGTCTAGTCTCTACCTGCTTCCTTCTTGCCTCTTCAAGGGTGTCTTATATATAAACATTCAATATCTAACGTTTTATGACACAATTAAAGTGGTCCGGTCCAAAAGTCCTTGACACGTCATAATAATTCCTTATATTTCTGTATTCAATAATTTTCCATTAAAAAAGTAAATCAACCTATGACTGTAGTAATATTTTACGTATTTAAACTCACCAGCTTTTTGGGAATAACTCAACACAATACTTTCTCATGGAATATTAAAAAACTTAATTTATTTTTAAGAAGTAATAAATAAAAAACTTTTATCATAATTTCTGATATTTTACAATCATTTTTATTTCTCGTTGCAATAATCTTGCTCAGAATCAAAGACAAAAAGGCATTAGGATCTAACTTCGTTATTAAAGGAGGCTATTTGCGTATAGTCTATATGAAGTCAGTTGGAACGGCATAAAAACTAAATAGCTACCGACCGTCGGCGGCTTCTTTGTAAAGCATGGGCGGCGTGATGTAATTTATTTTTAAAATGAATTTTATTTTTCATATACCTACACGGATATTTTTTTATTAGTAATATAGAGTATTGCCAAAAAAACATAAGGCTCTTATGTTTACATAAGGCTCTTATGTTTACCATAAGCAGTGTGACGTGTTAAAGACGTTGAATATTGGTCATTATTTACGTATATGAATGACGTGGAAAACACGTGATATACAGGGTCATAAGTCACAGACCAATGACGTCTTTTTTTACGTAAAAATTACGTTTTTGTTACGTATTTAAAACATATAATTAAACTTCCATTTTAGATTAAAAAATTGTATTTTTTTACTGTAACAAAATATCCTCGGAATTCATAAAAGAAATAATTACACAAATTATATTCAAATACAGGATGTCCAACAGTAGCTTGACGATTTTTAAACTAAAATAACTTCGAATGAGATACGATAAAAGAGCAGTTTTGTCTGAATGCATTTTTTCCCGTTCCCACTATATTTTTCATTAAACACATGCACACGGAGTATCCCATTTAAAAATAAAAATTCGCAGTGATTTCCGCTCTGTTTAACTGGAATAACATGTTGAATTTTACTGAGAAGCTACAGAGGGGTAACTACTAAGAATGAACCACCACTAGTCCTCCTCCATCTTCTTCGCCAAAGTCTATCACTTTTTACATTATTATTAGTCCTGTTAAGAGATCGTGTTACGGGCTAAAATTTTTTAGGCATTAAAATCTTAGGCCAAATTTTAAGTCTCCTAATAGAGTAATGTATTCCCAATTTAATTATAAAAAGGATACTACAAACCTTGTTTTAATAATAATCTCACTATTGTTTACTTTATATTTTATTGACATTTCCTTTGTCATCACAGTTAAATCAGTAATTCTTCTTTTGATTAATTTTTCTACTTAAGGATGCCAACCCACTAACCAGATTTGGTACCCATTGACTTAAAAAGGTTAAAGGCCTTTCTTGAATGTGACATTTGATGGATTGAATTCCTTCCTTTCTTTTCTCTTCCTTTTTTGGTGATAAGATGATTGTATCATGTGCTAATAAAATCAACCGGTAACAGATTTAAATGCCTAAAAAAGAAATAAATGGTTAAAGTGTTTCTTAAATTGTATGGTAGAATACTGCACATCTTTTAAGGTGGATATATGAAACACTAACCTGTAGGAAATCACTCGTAAGGTCATCCAACATCCTGGGTAAGTTTTTATGTCTAACTTATGCTCGCTTTCTGTAACTCTTCTCTCCAACGTTGTATATATTTTCTCTTCTAGACCCTCTTTTGTTACCCTTACATCAAGAAGGGGGCACAACAAGAACTTAATGATTTGAGCGTTCCCAATAAGCGCTACCATCTTGCTGTCTCATCGGTTTTATGTTTGCTCGTTCTATGCTTTTCTGCTTTACCACTGCTTTTTGGCTAACTTAAGACAGGATATAATCCATTCAAAGCCGCCTTCCTTCCATTTTTGATCCGGTAAACTATTGATCAGTGATAGGGGCGTAGAGGACATCATACTAGTTCTACTAACTAACAAGTAAGATCTTTCCATTTACTGAACTGTCTTCAAGTACTGAAAATAAAAGAAGCTAAATTATATGAATGACATTAGTCTTAGGGCTTACCTGGTTTTTAACTTTAAATTGTCGATAGTATATTTGATAAACAGCTCATATTCATTATAGATCGTAACTTAGTATCAAATAAATTATTGTAAAACAAGAGCACGAGACTCCTGTTGAACCTAAAAAGTAGGGTTAGGATTCTGAAAACGATTTATAACTTAATTAATTTGTATATTATATTAAACAGTAATAATAGATTTACCTGTGAACGATTAGTACTAATTGGCCAAGCATATTTGTAATAAATATTTCACTCGCACACGTGCACCCCATTTTAAAATATTTCATCATATAAATTTGACAGAACAATATTTTCTAACCGGGGTAACGGGACCATAAGGGTCGTGTTTACTACTCCAGCAGCCGTGGATAAAAAGTACTGTTTTATTATTTTTTTTGTTCATCATATTTACTTTTTTTTACAACAAAACACGACAAAATGGCTTCTATTGCGCCGAAGTTCGAAACAAGCCAAGGAAAGGCGGACGCAGTGTTGCCAACGTCAAACGTCTAGTCTAAAATTATTGGAATATGACCATAAAATTATAAGATTCCAGGATAAACTGTCAGAAAAAAATTGATATATTGATTTATTTGAAATTTTTATCTCTATCTAGATTAGCTACATTATAGGTTATCATTATCGATTTATCAGTTCGTAAGCAAGATTAAGAAAAATTAAGTTAGATTTCGATAATTATCAGGCCACTGGCAAAACTGGGCCACTGATGTTTGCACCGCAAAAACAGTGATTTCTAAGAAATTTCATTAGGAATTTATAAAGTCCTGTTTTCGTTATTGTCTATGTAATAATAATTGTTGGTTACATTTTAGTTTATTTTCTAATATATTATTCAATACATGGTTAAGGCTACGATTTCGTGCGAAATCTTTCCGAGTAAAAATAACTTTCTGTTTTAATTTTATTGGGAATGTCGGTGTGCACTGACTAGGTATAAACAAATTTCTAAAAAATACGATTTTATATCTTTATTCGAAATCTAATACCAAAATTCGACGAATATATTACGTTTTTTATGACGTCTTAAAAACGTCCACCTAACAACGTTTTTTTCACGTCATGTTTTGGCCCAAATTACGTCAGTTGACGAGAATACACCAATTTTCAACGTCTTTAACACGTCACACTGCTACCTGGGTTACTGCTTAATAAATTGCATGCTTACAGATCATTGTCATATTCTAGCTCCTCCTCAATATGTTCTAAAAACTGCAAAACTGTCGGCTTTGTTAATCTAAATCTACGGAAAAATGATACATTGTCCATTAACTCAAAGTAATGACTTATTTCATAGCGTCTCCGAGAAACGCAAAGTTTATTATATCAAGATGAAAATTTGCGTACTTTTGATCACCCTGTATACATTTTGTTCTTATGCCACCAAGTCGAACTCAAAAAGTTAAGATAGGGACATGTAAGAAGTTTTATTTGATTTTATGTTGTTTGGCCGTAGCAATCATTTAGAGTTGAAAAAATGCGATTTTCAATTATCTATAACTTCAAAACAATTCATTTTATAATATAGGTGTAGTAGGTTTTTGAAATCTAAAATGTAAAGAAATATAGGGTGTTCCATTTAAAAAACGATGTGACCTTCATATGTTTCACTTTCCTGGAGCACACTGTATATTTCAAAATATTTTTAAAATGTAGTCCTTAATTGACTTACATACTATACCAATGCAATAGAAGTTTACGAATATGTTTCATTTCGCCAGAAAACTCCGTGGCGTCGGTCGTGAATCACAGTGTACACCAATAATTACAGTATGAATATTATTTTATAAATTCAAATAATTAAAGAAAAATAAAAGGGTAAAAATAAAAAAAAATTAAGTCACCAAAGAAGAAATTTAAAATAAAAAAAGGTTAATTCTGGGCGAAATTGGAATACATAAAAAAGCAATAAATAGAAGAACGTAAGAAATGATTATTTATTAAAGGAAATTAGGAGCGTCGAAGACTTTTATTCAGGTTTAAAAGCAAAAGAAAACAAAAAAAAAGAAGACTAATATACAGGATAAACATAATATAATATATTTTGTTTTTGATAATTTTTGTAAGGTTTGTTATTAATTTTTTTAATAGAACCCCAAAAAAAATAATAAAATAAATTAAATCAATGGAATTTTAAATTTCACAGAGTTGGGCTTAAATTCTGCACAATTTTTTTTATCAAAACTTGTCTGGTCCCAAACTTATGCCCAACTCTGTATATTATAAATCAATCTACATTATTAAAGGCACAAAAAGGATAAAGTCTAATATATAAAAATGAATAGTATGTATAAATAATAATTAGATATTATATATCAATAAATCAATATACCATTCTAACAGCTTATTATGTTCAATTCCATTCACTGCTGATCTATGGAATTCTTTTTTGGGGTGGTAACAGTCACACTGTTTTTCCTCTACAAAAAACAGCTGCCCGAATCTTAGCCGGCCTTAAACTTAGAGATAGTTGTAGAAGTTTTTTTAAATCCTTGAACTTATTAACTGTTCCTGCATTGTATATTTACGAATGTCTTTATTATATATTTCGTAATCAACAATGTTTTTCAACTTTCATTATGGAACATGACCATAACACCAAAAAAAAAAGACGTTTTTCCGTATCCCATTCATAGAACTAGTTTAATAGAAAAGGGTTGCTTATATAAATGCCTAGTACTGTTCAATCTCCTACCTACAGAAATTAGAAAAATTACCTCTATCACTGTATTTAAAAAAAATAGTAAAAAAGTGCCTTATACCTGCAGATCCCTATACTATTAGTGATGTAACATTTTTATAAATAATTTGTAGTTTATCCCTATTTTGTACTAGACTTGTACTACGCAATGTATAATTGTTCTTGGTACCAATAAAGATTTCTATTCTATTCTATTCATGACCTTGATGATGGCTGTATAACTAAAGATATAAACACGACTGTATTTTGTATAGCATTAAAAGCCCTTAAAATAAAATCTAATCAAATTCTAAAAAGAATATTTTTTGGCTTACCAGGTCAATGCAAAGTTGGAACGGTATCTAAAAGTAATTTATTAGATCGTATTGACACATACTTTGGTTCAAAATGTCTGAGACACCCCCACCTTTTAGAAAAAACTAACAGATGTTCCATTTTATTTAGTTCTTATTTGGTTTGGAAATATATGACGAATTTTAACAATTGGGTCACAATTTGAAACACAGCATAATTCATTATAAGAAATTGTTCGAAAATTGAATTGAGTTGAGTTGAAAGACATTCATAATAGTTTTATAAGGAAAGTACCAGTACAGCAAACTTTTATCTAATAAAATTTAAAACTTTATAATTGCAGAGAACCTAAATTTAATTATTCATACTGACAGATCCATCTAGGGCTCTGGTCCCAAAACACAAAAGTAAGTTGACCTTAAGCCATTTACGTAAAACGTTTATAGTAGATAGTCTTTGATCTCTTCAACCTTTTTGTTGGCTGGCGAATGAGGAGATTTACAGCTAGTTCATTTGGGTGAACACTCAACCAGTTCTGTTAGTTCTCTGCTAGTTTGGCACATCCCAGGGAACACAGAGAATGCCTAAAGATAGCTCTGCAAGCTATTTTTATTAAATTGAGACGACTTTTGTTTCTTCTCTGGCATGTTATCGAGAGCTCTATGTATCCTCCAAATGTCCGCCGCCGAAATATTCTCAGCGAGGTCTTAGCGATAGCTCACGTGAAAATTCTCGAAGAATACTTTCAGGCGAGATCTCTATGAAATTTTGTGGCGAGTACTTTGGAAAATTCTCATTTATTATTCATTTCGAGGACTCTGTGAGCTCACATAAAAGCTAACTGTCTGATCTTCTCAGTCAGTACCTCTTCGGTGAGTTCAGTGGGAACATATATTTTGTATACACTATAGCTTATTTTTGTATCAATAAAATTTTCAAATCTTTTACCACTGTTGCCAGATTTACTAAAAAGTCAATTGTTTTCATACTTTTTTTGTGTCAACGTCTAAGTTTTTGATTCAAAAATGGCGAGAGGTCATGTGTGGGCCACGTAAGATTTTTAATTTTGAACAATTGACGTTATTTTAATTTGTTAAAATTTTGATCATAGATATAGATCATTGAACGTGATTGTCCCTTTCTACCATTTAATTATGAACATAATAGCCTATTTGATTTTAACATTAATTTGGAAAGAACTATAAAAAGAAGTAGCAAATGAATTTTTAAATTTTGTTTGCGATTAAAAAAAAAGAAAATAATAAACATTTTTTTTTGATCATTAAGAATTTTTTAATGTCAATTTGTAAGATTTGTAAAAGGTTTAATAAACAAAATATTGTAAAAAGAACAAGTATAAAGTTACCAGTGAAACAAATCTTTATATTTTTATTAAATTTATAGATAAAATGAAAATTAAAAAATGTTATAATACAGAAGAAGGCGGGATAGTCATAGACAGGTATAAAATTAAGGAAGTTTTATAAAGGTAGTACAGAAAGCAAGGTGGAAAGATCTTGTAAATAGGGGCTGAGAAAGGAAAAAGCACTCGCAGAATATTTATAAAATTTAAAATTTTTATTACTTATATGTAACACATATTAGTTTTTTCTCTCTGAGATTTTGTTTCTAATATTTCAAATTCACACAATATTGTGCTCTGGTTATTGAAGTTCTCTCTGACTCTGTTCGGGATAGCATTAGGAACTCGAAATAAGAATTTCTTATTAATGAGTTCGGGATAAATTTAGGAACTCGCAAATAGATGGAACATGGCAAAAGAAATGTGAGATTTTCAATATTTCTCCTCGGAACATCAGTGAGAATTTCGCTTAGTAAGCATTTGCAGCTGATCTGACTATTTTGGATTGAAAACGTTGTTTCTTCATGGCATTTGAGATAGTTGGGATGAGCGACATATCAGCCAGTACATTTTTCTATATAGCAATCTCTTTGCCATATATGTTTAGCCCAGGTTAGGCGCCTGTCTAAATAGATACCAAAGTATTTCACCTATTCCTTTTGGGGTAGCGGGAAATTGTTTATCGTAACTGAGTAAATATCACATGGACAGATTTGGAGGTATTAGCTTTATTGCGCTAGATTTTCATCAAGGTGGCGT
Organism: Neocrepidodera transversa; assembly: GCA_963243735.1. Taxonomy (NCBI): domain Eukaryota; kingdom Metazoa; phylum Arthropoda; class Insecta; order Coleoptera; family Chrysomelidae; genus Neocrepidodera; species Neocrepidodera transversa. Next base: position 23,971,020 of record OY725342.1, on the reverse strand, counting down.
TGTAGACATCTAGAAGCAGTGGCAGATTGTTGTAGAAAGGTTGGCTGTGTAGAGCATAGGTATAGAATTGGCCCAGATTTTATCGGGACCAACTGTGTATGTGATTCCCTATATTGTAACAAGTTTTTAATAGCATGAGACTTAAGTTACAATTTGTTGGTAATGAATAGCTAGCTCTAATTTATGACTCAGGATGGATAAGTGAGTTAAAATTATTTTTAATCGTATTGCAAAATAAATGAATTGCCTGAGCGCCACTTGCCTATTATGGCTGTCTGAAGGATCCCTTCAAGTTGATCCCCCGGGCATATCCCAAAAGAGCACAATTTTCAGGTCAAATTTATAATCCTTTTTAACAACCTTTTTCCATAGCCTGAAAGAGCACAAGCTAAGATGAATTAAGAAATTTATATCAAGTTAGGAAGATTGCTTTTTAATCTCCTGTTCGGATATAATATTATTTTTGAAAATAATTTTGTATGAGTTCAGTTTTATTTTAAATATGGCTATGACTCATGGTGGTGAAGTGCTGCAAGAAATTCTAAGTCAGAAAGATAAAACTATGTTATTGTGGAAAAATTATAAGTATCGCCAACATAATCGAATGTTAGCGTCGGGTGAAACAAAGTGGAGGTGTTCAAAAGTATTTTGTAAAGCGTATATCCATACAGTCGGTGACTCTACAAGTCGAATTTTGACAAGTTTTAATGAGAATCACAATCATGATCCAGAAGACCAAAGGATGTTGGAAAGAAAAATAGTATCTGCCTCAGTGAAGAGAAAGGCTACATCTGATTTGTTGGAAAAACCAGCGAAAATAACAGACAAGATTTAAAAAAATTAGAAAGTAATGATGAAATTACTCTGACAAGAAATGACATTAAATGTATAAGGAAGAATATTTATTGCTCTCGTCGAAAAACATTGCCTGCTCTGCCGAAGACAATTAAAGAAGTCCACCAAGCCTTAAATGTTTTGAAACCAAAAACGGGTGAAAATGAAGGTTTTTTACTAATAAATGATGAAAATGAAAATTTAGTAATATTTTCATGCATTAATAATTTAAAAGTTTTATGCCAGTCTGATATTGTCTATATGGATGGTACTTTTTCCTATTGTACGGAACACTTCAAGCAACTTTTCACTTTACATGGTTTTTTAACGGGCATTACATACCTTTGGTTTTTTGTTTACTTAAGGATAAAAGTGAAAAGACTTATACTGTGTATTTAGCAACTATTAAAGACTGATTCACCAATAGGAAAATGGCTTCGTTATTTGCTTTGGGCTAAACCCACTTGACGTGGAGGATTTTTATTTCTTTTAGCTGTATGAAATAAAACCCCAAAACGATGCTTTGGAAAAGTTTTCAGATTATCTGCTGCAAAATTATTTAACAAATGAATCCAAATTTCCTCCTCATATTTGGGCAAGTGCATCTGCAGCCCTTAATAGAACGACAAATTCTTGTGAGTCATTTCACTCACATTTTAATAGCTCTATATATCAACCTCACTCTTCATTATTTACTTTTGTAGACACATTGCTAAGTATGCAGACTGAAACATATATTAGATGTAATAGCTTAATATGCCTTATAAATTGCAAAATATTACTTCAAAAAAAAAGACATGACTTTGTTATTTCTAAGATTCAAGATTATAAGGATAACAAACTTAATAAGTTAGAATATGTTAAAATTTTATCGCATTATTTTACCTATAATAAATAAGTATAGTGTATTTGTGTAAATATTTTTCCTTATTATACTATGTATTCTTGCGTTATTTCTATTTGTAAAAATTGTTAATATCTATAGTTAGTATATATGTATATACAAATATCTTTTAGTAATCTAAATTGTAACTTATAAGTATTTCTATATCATACTATAAAAAAAATATGTTACCATTTTTTTATTCATTAAAGTTAATTAAATTAATACCTTTCTAACAGATTATAAGGCCCCGTGCTCTTTTGATCTGTATTAAATTTCCTACCTGAAAAGCGTGTGCGTTTTTGGGTTATGAAATAGGTCGGTACCTGTTAGTTGTGCTCAAATGGGAATACCCCGATCCCCCACTAAATAATTTAATTGCTAAGTTGTTGATCAAACAAGAAAATTGATTTCCTGGAAAGGAGTCAAATGAAACAGGTAAAAATAAACTGTAGTGGATTTAATTAATAGAAAATTATTGATTGAAAATTTTCATAACAACGTTCTGCACAGTCCTTGGGGTTTTTAATGGATTTACCCAGAATTGTCCGGAGGCGACAGGTGAGACGTCAAACTCTGGATGATCCACCGTGTGACAGCAGCAGCGTGTGTGTCCTAGCAGTGATGTGGTGTGTTCATGAAGTGCAAGTACTGTGTGATGTGTCAAGGGGATGGTCCTCGCTATGAGTCGTCTTCAAGAGCGCTCCTAGAGCGCTTTTCCAGTTGTGGTGAATGAGCCAATGGCTCCCAAAAACGTTTCACATGAAAATAGAAAAGATTTCAAAGTTAATGACCGCAAACTCACTTGGCCCTTTGCACTGATCAAAAGACCCACTAGAGTTAATGTGTGGCTTCACTGATTTTTGTTTAATATATTGTCTGAGGGACCACAAGATAAAGTTTCGTTTTTACGCACACTGATAGAATTGAAATTGTCTCACACAGATCGTCAGCGCATCAAACAATCAAAGTTTGTAAATGAACAGTTAGTTACAAAGAAAAATGTCAAAAAAAGGTACAAATAATTAAGATTAACAAATTGAATACTTAACAATGATCAGTGAAATCAATATAATGAAAAAAAGTTATAATGTACAAAAATAAATGATTTTTTTACGCTACAATCAGTAAAATCAATGTAATAAAAATTTATAACAACGATTGTGAAAAAGATAATCAAATATATGCTAAATAATCAGATAAGTGCAGTTTGTCGAATTGTCCTGTCCAAAGACGACTCGACAATCAAAATGAAGGTAAGTTGATTAATGTATTTGGAGCAAAGAAATAGAGCAAACAATGGGCTTCAGTCATGAAATTAGATAAAATTCAGGGCTATAATATACGATAAAATAAACACTTTTTTGAAAAAATTACTTTGTTTAAGTCCCAAATAAAGCAGAAAAAAAATATTGAAATTTGAAAAAGTGTGCTCAAAATGGTAAGTGACGTAACACCAATAAGATTGCTTAACCTGCTGCTATGTTGTAGGATTATCAGTCTATTCCGGTAGTACTCTTATAACACGATTTATTGTTGTTATCTTCTTCTATCCCACTACAAAATATTTGAACATATTTATCGTCTTTCTACAACATAACTAATAATAACATTGACAGACGTGACAGTTAAGGTAACCTAACTTATTTATATCCAATTCAATCTGGTAATTGGTTAGAGTTGAGTTTTGGTTTATTTGCGAATTTTGTAAAACAACTTTTATATTTTGAAAATTTATTTGTAAGCTTTATAATTATTGATTAGGTAAGTCTGTATTGCATATTTTTCATCTTCAACTAAAATTTATTTCTCTTTACTTCAGTAAAACTATGCTTCTTAATCTTCTTAAACTTTTAGTTCCCCAATTAGGACTTCCTCCGTTCTAATCAGTATGACAAAGAGCACATCAGATGATGAACTTTCGAAGACACAAGAAAATACATTTTCATTAATAATTACCTTTACGGTATATGCATTTTTGTGAACTTTATGTTCTGGTGTTATTTTTGCTCTGACAAAGCAGACATCATGTTCTCGCTTTAACTGCCCATAACTTATTGCATTGTCTCCATAAGCATCCCTCGATGATCTAAAAAATAATAAAATTTATAACATGGACATAATTAAAAAGAACAAAATCCCTCTTGAATAGAATTTATTTAAGCATTTAATAATTATTATATTTCACAATCTCCTCATGATTACATAATGACACACATGTAGTTTCCATTACTTTGGATGTTCGAGAGTCCACAATGTTTAAAGATACACCTAAATTTTTGTTAAATACCCACAACCCCGCATATGTCTTGCCTAATACCTTATCTCTGCGTCAACCTGTCGATGACAAATCCTCACTTCATTTCTTTGTGTGTTCGGGTAAAGTTGTGTATTTTAGTGGTAAAATAAATTAAAAAAGAAACTGGAATTTAAGACTAAATTCGGAAAATTAAAGAACGAAATATGAAAAATATATGACAATACGAGTAAGTTATCATTTGTTTTAGGTTTAAATTTTTTTATTTTAGAATACCGGTATTTTGCCTGAAGTATTATACACATGTATAATATCTTATGGCCCTAATCACATGATTAGCAATTACATCTCGTTTACGTACAATACACATGTATTGTATTGAAGAGACATTACAACCATTCATATGAATTGGTTATTTAAAATCAGATTTGCCATTTCAGGAATTTAATAAACCGGTAATGAGAAACGAGTTTTTATGTGGATCCAAGCGAAATAAATGTAAATAACCATTTGATTAGAAAAAACCACTCACATGAGTTGGGAAAAATTTAATAACACCAATTTATTTTGGACTGTTAAAAATAATAATAAAACGTAAGTATATGTATTTCAAGCTTTAAGGTTCCGATGAATCATTTTCATCGTATTCCTCATCGTCTGGAGTCGAGCGATAGAGAAATCTAAAGTCCTCAAAAAATAAAAATATTCGTGTTTTGTTAGAGGTTGATACTAATAATAATTGGACAGTGGTGCTCCAACATGGAGTTAAAAAGGAAACTCGCCAAAATATTTTGGAAGAATGTACAATCAATAAAAATTACCTTTCCCTTTTTGCTCCTATCTTAAATAAAAAACTTGAGTTGAGTTTATTAGCAGCGAAAGGATTAAGCACTACTATGAGTAGAGTCTCAAAGCGCCAATTGAGGAATAGTCGCTACAAAGAGGCGAGGGGAACGAGAAATCTTGGCCGAAAGCAAGCAGTAGAAACTTGGAGAGGAATAATTAGAGAAAAAAATAGTAAGTAACTACAGCTGGTCGATTTCAAAATATTAAATCGACTTGTCAAAAATGACAAATAATGTTAACATTTGAAATATGGTGGTTATAGGTCACACATTTTAATTTACAAATAAACCAATACAAGCATAAGGCCTAAAATAAGGCCCCTGTAAAGGATCAACGTTTAATCAAAATTTGGATTAAAAAAACAAGAAAGAAAAATAAGAAAAACAAAAAAAAAGCGCTCAATGCGTCTAAAGAAGTTTTCACAAAACACATATATTGTTATGAAATTTGTTATACCGTGTAATTTTGGGTAATTGTTAGAAAATTTGTATAAGATTTGTTGTAAAATAGTATAGTAAGTAAGTGTTGGTTGAGTTAAAAAAAAAAAGAATAGCAATTGGTATTAAAATTAACAGTGCTCCTTTATTTTTAACATTAAAGAGAAAAATGTAAATTAAAAAGAAATTTTGGGTAACTGGTATTAAAACTATAAACTAATTTTTGTAATATGAATAGGGCTTAAGCCATTTGAAGTATTAAATTCTTGTGACAGGTTGGATGGCATTTCTTAGCAGGTGAAATGATTTGTCATTGGGTTGGTGTCAATCAAAAATTCAGTTTAAAATTATGTTAAAAAAAATAGTATGTAAAAGTTTTGGTTTGAAAAAAAATTGAAGGGAGAAAAATTAATTAATCAAAAAAAATTTTTGAAGGTTGTCAGATATTTTGTAAAAAAGCAAAAAAGGAAATAAATCTGAAAAAAAAAATTGTATTTAAAGGGGGAATGTTGTATTTATGAAAAGAATGGTAAATTGAATGAAGAAATAAAATTTTTAAAATAAAATAGTAATCAATATTATTCATGGAAGTTGGAGAACAAAGATTAAAAAAAAAATAAAAAGGTGACTATTCGGAAGGAGCCAATAAGCAGTTTCAAAAGTGAATGAGGAGCAGAAGTAAAAATTAAAAAAAAGGTGGAAAAAATATAAGAAGAGCTGAAGAAGTAGCAGAGGAAGAAAATAGGGAGAAGATCATTGATTTTATTAATTGTCATTATATTTTTTATTTAGGCATTTTGAACCCAGCCCAGTGAGAAGGAGTTCTCCAGTTTAGAAATGTAATCTACCCGACATTGAGATAAGTTGGGAATTACTATTTCAATATATTTTTTTTTTCACAGCCTTATTCATAAAAACTTACAAACCTCTTACAACAGACTTATAGCGCCATCACTAAAAATTATTATTTATAAACCTATATTAGCGTTACAAACCGCTTTTAAAGGCTTTGTAACTTATTAAATTTACAACAGGCTGTTCCCTACTTTAACCGTATTTTAACCTAACTTTTTCAAATCACTTTTATTCAATTTTATTTTGAAACCGTTTAATTTATTTATCAATATACGTGCAACTAATTTGATAAATGCCATTAATTTAATTTCTGTTTGTCGGAGTAAAAACATTAAAACAAATTGACATATGTGAGACATTGAATTTAATAAGAAGTATGGATTCAATAAAGTCCCGATAAGGCATATATCGTAGAATTGGTGAGTGAAGATCTAGTTGTTCATAGTAGAGGTCGTGGAATTACACCAGAATTGCAAGGGCTCACTGCATTACGCTGTTGGAGCAGAAAAGAGGTAATAAAAAATTTAAATAGCTTTCAGTATGTAATATTTTACAAAATTTAAGATACAAGACAATGCTGGGGATCTACATGGTCTTAGCTAACCCTCGGTCAGCAGAATATGTATAAAATTGGCTAGAGCACAAATTCGTTTGGCAACCACAATGCGATGTCTTCTGCTTTGCAGTTCGGTAGAGCTGGTGGAGCGCCTCGTCCAGTGATAAAAATTTCACGCTGTTGCATCGCTTTCTCCTTCTTCACCTGCATTTTTTTCATACCTTATTATGTGTTTAGTTGGGCAATTGTGCGCTTTGTTCCCATAGACGAATTAAAACTGAAAATAAGGCACAAATTGTGTAATTCAAAAACCTAAAACAATAACTACAAACAAAATTTAGTAAATTATTTGAATAAATTCACCTGTTGTGAATGTCTTCCCATGCACTCTTTATCTTTTTATTGGTGTATTTTTATTTTCAATTATTATTACTCTTTCCCTCAGTAAATCTTATAAAAGATGCTAGAAGATTCAAAATATAAAAGAATAAACAAACAAGTGAAAAACGACAATATTTTTGCCATAATTTCGATATTTTCGAAAATTTAAAGCCACGATATAAATTTCTATATTATATCGTAAAAGTAGCGTGAAAGTAAAAATACGTGAAACTGAATTATCTCAGAAACTAAAAGAGCTAGAGCAGAATGGATACTTTTTCCGGAATCTACGCCCCTTGAAACACCCCCACACCATTTATTTTTCAAACCTAACCTAACCTTGCCATTTTTTTCGAGTCATATATTTTTTTACTCCGATTTAAATGAAATTTTATTTCTGGATAGAGAAAGATGATTCTAATTGAGAACAGCTGTTGGTTTCGTTAAAATTTGTTTTTTTAACATTTTTTCAACGAATTATTGAGAAGTGGCGCTTTCACCATTTTTTAAAAAAACTGAATTATCTCAGAAACTGAAAGAGCTAGAGCAGAATGGATACATTTTTGGGAATCCACGCCCCTTGAAACACCCCCACACCTTTTCTTTTTCAAATCTAAATTTTGAAATATTTTGAAGATTTTTGAAGGTTATATATAACCTTGCCATTTTTTTCCGGTCAGATATTTTTTTACTCCGATTTAAATGAAATTTTATTTCTGGATAGAGAAACATGATTCGAATTGTGTGTTTTTAGATCCAAAATTTATACTTGGCTATCATTTGGCTTATCTTATGCACCGTTCACTTTTACACAACTGCTTAAACCGGTTCTTAAAATATTGCATAAGAACATTAAAGTCATTAAACATACTCAACCAATATTTTAATAATAGGAAAAAATTCAGAGGAATGTAGAATTCACACAAAACTAGTAAATGATGAATTAGACAAATTGCGTTTTTAATAAATACCAATAGAAGTATACGGATATCCAGTAAAATTTACTAGTACTTGGGGTTCTGTAGTGCTTCGTACACTATAAATAATTCTCTTTATTTATTTATTTATTTATTTATTTATTTATTTACTTGTTGTGGCGAACAACCAATCTTTCCTTTTATCATTTAACGTTTGATTTTGGATATGGCACTTTATTTAGAAAGTTTTGCAGTGACATAAATCTTAACCTCACTATCTGTCAGTGTCATCGATTCTAAAGTTTCGATAAAATTGCACAGAAGATTTTCTTGGTGGTTTCGCCATACAGAAGGCGAGAAAAACAAGAAAAAGATTCGGCGGAATCCAAGCAAAAACCTATATAAGCAATGTTCTCTTTGAAAAACAAAATTAATTTTTTATTTTTGATATATATCAAACTTATATTTTTACATGTGCTCTGTTAGAATTTCGATTTAACCTGCAATTCTAACCGAATCAAATCCAGCTGAAAGTATCCATAGCAAAAAAAGTGTTGAAAAAAGTTGTTTTTATGTTTAAAAATGAATGATGTTTATATATTTTCTGATAATGTCACTTTGAAATGTTAATAAATTCTATAACGAAAAAATAAGTTTTTACTGGTCATACTGCAATACTTCAAAGAAATAGGGGAAAGTATCGAAGGTTTCCCCAAATTTCTTCATGGTCCTTCGAGCCTCGTTTATAAATTAGCATTCAAGAGCCAGCTTCAACGCCAAGTATTAAGAAAAGGTCATCAGCACCACGTTCAAGTTCTACAAGGTCATCAGCACCAAGTTCTACAAGGTCATCAGCACCAAGTCCAAGTTCTGCAAGGTCATCAGCACCGTCTATATGTCCAGAGCACAAGATAGTGCTAAAATCTTCATAGTTTGGGTTAAGGTAACAAACAAGTGTGTTTAATTCTGTGTTCGTTTATTCATTAGTTAGAGTTGTAACTTTATTGATCACATAAAAAATTTTTTTTTGTTTGTCAAAAGGAATTTCTCATATTCTTTTATCTAATCATGGATATTTTAAAGAAACAAAGAACTTCATGCAAAGATCGTTTAACTAGAATTCAAAATTGGGTTATTGAACATCAAAATAATGTAGATAAAAGTCAAATACTTAATAGAATTGATGCTTTAATAACTAACTTTAGTAAATATGATGAAATTCAAGATGAAATTGAAGACATAGTAGAAAACAATAATGAAATAGATTCAGAAATCAGATCAGAATTTGAAAATAAACATTTCAATATATTGTCAACACTTCAATCGCTATTAGATTATACTAATGTTCAACAACCTTCCCCACAAGGGAAAACAAATATCAAATTCCCAGATATTAAAATACCAACGTTCTCTGGTAATCCTTTAGAATATCATACGTTTTTAGATCTTTTTAATGCATTGATAAAAAATAATCCAAATTTAAAGTCTAATGCAGAGAAATTCTTTTATTTGAAAACATACTTAATTAATGATGCACTCAAAATAGTTGAAAAATTAAAAGTAACTGATGATAACTTTCAAATTGCTCTAAACTTACTGGATAAAAGATATAATAATAAGAAACAAATAATTAATAATCATTTTCATCAGCTGCTTAACTTTTCACCTCTTTCTAAATCAAATTCTGTAAATCTAAGGAAACTTTCAACTGAAATGTCAACGGTAATCGAATCGTTAAAAAACTTAAATTTTTCTTACGAAGAGCTGTTTGAGTCACTAGTAATTTACGTACTAGAACAAAAATTAGATTTCAATACACGTAAAGCATATGAAGAACAGGCTCCAATGAGCGACTTACCTCATTTTGATCAATTCTTCGAATTTCTAGACAATAGATGCGTTGTTCTGGAAAACCTTTTGAGTCCAGAACATACGTACTATAATTCAACAAATAAACTGCCAATTTCAAACTTTAAAAATTATTCAAAACCTCAAAATGTAACCTTGCATTCGCATAATGAGCAGAATGCTCGTAATCGTTCTACTATTTTAGGTAGAAAATGTACATTTTGCAACAATCAAACTCACAAAATTTACACTTGTCCACAATTTGCTTTACTGCCAGTCCAAGACAAACACAGCTTCATTAAAAGTGAAAAGTCATGTTTTAATTGTTTGGGATCTCACATGTCGAAGGAATGTGCATCTCAACATTCTTGTTCAATTTGTAAAAGGAAGCATCATACTTTGCTACATAATGACAATTATCTCAATTTTAATTCCCAATCATTAAGCTCTAATGTTTCTAATTCACGAAGTAATAAATCTCAAAACGATTTCATACCAAGACATTTTCTTAACTCAAGTCAAAATGCTTCTAATCAGCCACAAAGGTCACAAAGTACAGAAAATATAAATGCGACAGCCACTTCTTCCAATCTGAATACTCAAGCAACTACTTCATTGTCTGCTGTTGCAGCAAGATCTTGTCACGTACTTTTAGCTACCGCACAAGTTTTAGTGTACCCAAAAAAAGGTGCTCCTTTTCTTGTAAAAATGTTACTGGATAGTGGAAGTCAATCTTCTTTTATAACTGAGAATCTGGTGCAGAAATTAGGTTATCATACATACTCTCATAACTTACACATATCATGAATTTTAAATGGTAAAAATTTAGTAACTAGAATGGTAGATTTTAATTTCTATTCTCACTTAGACAGTACTAAAAAATTTCAAATTTCTTGTGCCATCGTAGACAAAATTACTAATAAACTACCACAAGTTCAAATTCAAGTCGAAAAATTGCAAATACCTGATTATTTTGTTAACGAATTAGCTGATTTTGAATTTTACAAACCTTCTAACATTGACATTTTAGCAGGAGCTAACATATATTGTGAAATTTTACAAAATAATTTCAAAACACTAGGCAAAGGTTTGCCTACTTTAATAAACACTTATTTGGGGTGGATCATTTCGGGTAATATACCTTACAATTGTTTAAACAAATGTCAGGACCCTACAGAAACTTCTCACAGTTTCTTAATAAGTTCTAATGTTGTACAAAATGACGAAAATTTAGATTTACTACTAGAAAGGTTTTGGTCTCAAGAAGAGATTCAAAACAGTTTCTTTTGTTCTCCGGAAGATGATTTAGCTGAAAGCATTTTTGTAAACACCACTCAAATTCTTGATAATGGGAGATACCAAGTAGATTTACCTTTAAAAGAAAATTTAGCTCATCAAAAATTAGGTGACTCATTCCAAATGGCAAAAAACAGATTTCTATCTCTGGAAAAGAAATTTGAAAAAAATCCCTCTCTCTTCTCTCACTATAAAGCATTCATTGATGAATATATCAATCTAGGTCATGGCAGAACCGTGCCATTGTCTCTCACCAATTATAAGTCCGAAAACAAGTATTTTGTGCCACATTTGTGTGTCTTGCGTGAACAAAGTTCTACTACGAAATTACGAGTAGTTTTTGATTTTTCATGCAAAACAACTTCAAACCTCTCTCTCAACGATATTTCACTAAAAGGGCCTGGAGTTCAATCTGACTTGTTTGACATATTATGTCGTTTCAGAATATTTAAATATGTTGTGACTGCTGACATTGAAAAAATGTATAGACAGGTTCTTACTAACCCTAGTCAAAATTTTCTACAAAATATCTTATGGAAAGCATCACCTAAAGATGACTTATCTTGCATAGAACTTACTTGTGTATCGTTTGGACAAACCTGTGTACCTTTTCTAGCCACTAGAGTTCTAAAAGACATTGCTTTGAAAAATTCTCACTTTCAGTTAGCTTCAGATTCATTACTTTCTCAAACTTATGTAGATGATATACTTTCAGGAGCCAATTCATTACCAGAATTAGAAAAACTCTATTCTGAATTACATACTATATTAAATCAACATGGGTTTAAATTACATAAAATTTGTTCGAATTCTAGGGAATTTTCTCAAAAAATGCTCACAACTCAACTATCAGAGCTTGATTTAAATTTTGATGGATCACCCTGTAAAGTTCTCGGCTTAAAATGGCATCCGAATACTGACAATCTTCAAATTTCAGTTCCTGCAGAATTGCAATGTACACCTGTAACTAAAAGAAGAATTCTATCAGCAATTTCTCAGTGTTATGATCCACTTGGTATAATAAATCCTATATTGGTAAAAGGAAAATTATTACTGCAAAAATTGTGGTTGAATAAACTAAACTGGGATGAAGAAATATCTGACGTATCTTTGCTAAATGATTGGACCACTTTTATTGAAAACATATCTCAAATCAAACACTTAAAAATTCCTAGGTACATGTTTATTAACAACGAAATCATTTCAATCGAAATCCATGGTTTTTCTGATGCCAGTGCAGTGGCATACGGAGGTAGTTTCTACTTTCGTACCATTAATTCAAATAATATTGTTCAATGCAGTTTAATATCTTCCAAATCTAGAGTTGCAACACTTAGGAAAAATTTTACGATACCCAAACTTGAATTGTCTGCTATGCTGTTGCTAGCAAATCTTACAAAAAAAATTTTACGAATCTTTGAGAATACATTAAATATTTCTTCAGTTAATCTATGGACTGATTCTAAAATTGCTCTCTCATGGGTACAAGCCCATCCATCAAAGTGGAATACATTCGTCAGCAATAGGGTGTCACAAATTCAGGACATTTCTACAAATTTCCAGTGGCGTTACATTAACACTGAACAAAACGCAGCTGATATTTTGTCTAGAGGAATCTTTAATGAAGAGAATTTTAACTCTTGGTTCTCGGGACCAGGATATTTAAACGACCCCCAATTACATTTAAATACTTATAATTCCTTTTCACTAATTGATTGTCCGCTAGAGGAAAAGAAAAGTTTTGTTACCACTTGTTTAAGTCAAGAATCCTTCTGGGTATCAATCTTTTTTAAATTCTCTAACTTTTTAAGATTGCTTCATACTATAGCTTATGTTCACAGATTTATTAAAAATTTAATGAACAAAGATAATCGAATTAATGGTACATTACAACTGAACGAAATAAATCAGTCTCTTTCTTTTGTGATTAAGCAAATTCAGTTGGACAATTTTCCAAATGAAATTAAATCTCTTAAGCAAAACATCAAACTGTCAAATAAACAACTCTTAACTCTAAATCCGTTTTTAGATACTGAAGGTATTATTCGTGTTGGGGGACGTTTAAAGTATGCTCCTATTTCGTTCGATCAAAAACATCCTATCTTATTACCCTCAAAGAATCATGTAGTTTCACTTTTACTCAAACATGAACATGTGCGTTTAGGACACAGTGGTCCTACGAATGTTCTGTCTAACGTTCGGCTTCGGTATTGGCCTTTAAACGGTTTAAGGGATATTAAAAGAATTATTCATAACTGTATCACTTGTCATAGATTCAAAGCACTCTCGGCTCAACAACTTATGGCTGATTTACCCAAATACAGAGTGGAGATTTCAAGGCCCTTTCAAAGGTCAGGGGTAGACTTTGGGGGTCCTTTCTTAGTCAAATCATCGCATCTTAGAAGAGCTCCATTAATTAAACGTTATATGGCTATCTTTGTTTGTATGAATACTAAAGCAGTCCACATAGAGTTAGTATCAAATTTAACAGCTGAAGCTTTTCTTGATACTTTAAAAAGATTCATTTCTCGTCGTGGTAATCCAGCTGTCATATACAGTGATAATGGAACCAATTTTGTTGGCGCTAAAAATAATCTCAGAACGCTTTACGATTTCTTCAACTCTTCAAGTTTGTCTCAAAAAATTGAGAATTATCTTTCAGTCAACGAAATTCAATGGAAATTTATTCCACCACGATCTCCACACTGGGGAGGTATTTGGGAAGCAGCCATAAAGAGCGCAAAATATCACATTTCTAGAATTATAGGAAATGCTAAACTTACTTTCGAACAATTTTCTACTATTCTCACGCAAATTGAAGCAATCCTTAATTCAAGACTATTATATCCTCTGTCTAATGACCCAACAGATTTAAATTCTTTAACTCCAGGCCATTTTTTAATAGGTACAGCCCTTACGGCTTATCCGGAAAAGGATATATCAGATGTTTCAATAAATAAGCTTCGTTTTTGGCAAAAATGTACCCAAATACAGCAACTATTTTGGAAGAAATGGTCAATGGATTATTTAAATAGATTGCAGAACAGACCTAAATGGATGTCTCCTTCCAATAACATAGAGGTTAACGACATGGTTCTATTAAAAGATGACAATACCCCTCCTTTGTTGTGGCCCTTAGCGAGGGTTTTGGAAACTATTCCAGGAAAAGATGGCATCGTTCGTTCTGTGAAAATTCAAACTCGTGATGGTCAACTTATGCGCCCCATTGTTAAAATTATTCCCCTACCAATAGCTGAACATTCCCTGTAGCCATATTTAATCAGCTATCCTGCAAGATTTATTATATATTGAAATGGCATTTTATTTATGTAGATATTTTAATTTTAATTGTAGCTGGACCACTTTATGAAAGCGTGTCAATTGCACAAATTTTTTATTTTTATACATGTTAAGTGTTAGTTACAAGTTGTTACATTCAACATTTTCAAGAAATTCTAAGCATTGTCAGCTTTGCCGCGCCGGGCAGTATGTTAGAATTTCGATTTAATCTGCAATTCTAACCGAATCAAATCCAGCTGAAAGTTTCCATAGCAAAAAAAGTGTCGAAAAAAGTTGTTTTTATGTTTAAAAATGAATGATGTTTATATATTTTTTGATAATGTCACTTTGAATAGTTAATAAATTCTATAACGAAAAAATAAGTTTTTACTGGTCATACTGCAATACTTAAAAGAAATAGGGGAAAGGATCGAAGGTTTCCCCAAATTTCTTCAGTAAGGCTCACAAATAAATTTTCAAAATATAAAAGTTGTTTTACAAAATTCGCAAATAAACCAGAACTTAGCTCTAACCAATTACCAGATTGAATTGGATATAATTAAGTTAGGTTACGTTAACTGTCACGTCTGTCAATGTTAGTTATGTTGTAGAAACACGATAAATATGTTCAAATATTTTGTAGTGAAATAGAAAAAGACATAATATCGTGTTATAAGAGTACTACCGGAAAAGACTGATAATCCTACAACAGCAGCAGATTAAGCAATCTTATTGGTGTTACGTCACTTACCATTTTGACCACACTTTTTCAAATTTCAATATTTTTTTCTGCTTTATTTGGGACTTAAACAAAGTAATTTTTTCAAAAAAGTGTTTATTTTATCGTATATTATAGCCCTGAATTTTATCTCAGTTCATGACTGAAGCCCATTAGGTAGTTCGATATATTTAAAATAAGGCATTTTTGTTTCAAATGTTTTTAACAAAATATTGTCCATTGATAATTCACAAAAGTTATTTAGTTCGAGTAGATAACTATATACCGTTTAACCCTTTGTTCTCTGACGGGACTTTAATGTCCCATGGAATCTAAAATGCATAGCTAACTTTAATACTTCATAATTATCAATTAGTTCCTCACGGGACTCACCAGTACACATTTTTCTACGACTTATGCAACCAAGAATACGCTTTGTCGAAAAGTTCTATCAGTTACTTAAATATATTCGTTGTGTTGTGTGTTTTTTTAGTTTTTTTTCTGTACAATAGACAGTAAAATACAAATTATTGTAAAATTTAACTTATTGTAGTTTCAACTGCGACGCTCTTCGCGTCCTAAAGCGGTATTCTAGCGCCTTGGATCAGGTAACGGGTTGCCTCGGGCGCCACCTTCCGTTTATAGTGTGAAGGCCACTTGTTCCGGGCAGCGTCAGTGAAGATAAAAATACTCCAGGGGTCGTTATGGTCTCGACTATTCTATTATCGGCCAGTAGGGCAGACTTTACTTGCTCTCCTGGATTGCGTACCGGAGTATTTGCCGATAGGATGTTAATTCTCACAACCAATTAGTAAATAAAACCACTCGGTATAAAATAATTATGTTTATTAAAGTAAAAGCAGGTACTTCCAAAGGAGAAGAGGGAACGGTGTGTAACGTTCTCACAACCAATTAGTAAATAAAGCCACTCTGTAAAAAATAATTATGTTTATTAAAGTAAAAGCAGGTACTTCCAAATGAGAAGAGGGAACGGTGTGTAACGTGCTACCAAACAATGATCGGGGCGCAGCGAATGTTCAAGCGGTAATGCGAGTTGCAGTGATACGGGTTATAGCGGTTAGGCGATGAAACGAATAATCACGGTGATGCGATGAAACGAATAATGACGGTGAGGCGATAAAACGAATAATGACGGTGAGGCGATGAGACAATGCGTGAAACAAATAAAAAAAAAATCAAAATTCTACCTTAACCGAATTCTACCTTGACCAACAGAGTTCTATTTTCCCGCAAAACATAAATATAAGCAAAACTAAATAAATTATCAATTTCCTGAAAATAAAGAAATGATTAAATCCCCTTGATAGAACTCAGTGTGAGCACGGCCGCGTTCTTCTGGCGGTCCTGTCTGGTACGGCTGAAAGAAATAAAATTATTAAACGTTGGTAACCGTGCCCCTTGATAGAACTCAGTGTGAGCACGGATACGTTTTCCTGAAAATAAAAGAAATTAATAAATCAGTGGCAACCGTGCCCCTTGATAGAACTCAGTGTGAGCACGGTTACGTTTCATGGAAAGAAAAGAAATTAATAAATCGGTGGCAACCGTGCACCTTGATAGAACTCAGTGTGAGCACGGTTACATTTCCTGGAAAGAAGAGAAATTAGTAAACGATGGCAACCATGAACCTTGATAGAACTCAGTGTGAGCACGGTTACGTTTTCCTGAAAAGAAATAAAATTATTAAATCGGTGGCAACCGTGCCCCTTGATAGAACTCAGTGTGAGCACGGCTACGTTCTCCTGGTGGTCCTCTCGGATACGACTGAAAGAAATAAAATTATTAAACCTTATTCGTACTTAATACCCTTATATATTGTCTCACCGCTGATCGGTCGTGATACCTCGGTCCTTGTCGGTTCCTCTTGGCTCTCTGTTGTCTCTTCGGCGTGGTAGTCAGGCTGGTGGCTCTCGTGGAACTGAATTTAAATTATGCCTTGAGTGAGAACCAAGTCTCTAATTTCCCACTCTTACTCTTAATTGCCGGACTGGAAGGAGTCGGACATGCGCGATACCGAAACCGCGGACTTAGTAGTTTTCTCAAAAACCAAAATTATACTTATAGAAAATAATACCTTTTTCGGTGGAGCTAATCTTCGACTGGTCTGGTTCAAGCGGTAAACACAACTAAATTTAATTTCGCGATTAATCTTTCAAATACCCTTTCTTATTTCGCGCCTGCGTATAATCTGAATCACGGACTTGGCATATTTTACTTAAATTAATTTTAATTCAAAACAACGGACTTCGAAAATTTCACGAAATTATTTTTATATATACTTAGAATAGCTCACCCGGTATATCGTCTCGTATGGCAGCTGCTTGCTCGTCCACTGGATCTGGCGGTGTCTGCAGACTGACTGTATTACTGAATTGATTTTTCACGGTCGATAGCCGTATCGAATCTCGATCGCCCGTCGCGATTAAGTATGTAGAGAGGGAAGACTCGATGGCTCCGTTAGCGGTATCGTTTTAGGGGTGAAAGGGGGTCGATGCATCCAAAAGGGTTAAAGCGGTATTATAGAGTATATTAAACGAAGATTTTTGAAAAAAGAATGGCGGTTGTGCGATTATTATTAACGGAGATAGAATAATTAATGTTTTTATAATTTAAAAAATTAGCCGGAATTAGTAACTTTGTTACACAACCATATAGAGAAATATCAATTGCTAAGTTAGTTTGTACAAGGAGGCACTACCAACGTAATTTTTTTATTGGACTCCTAAGTCCCGTCAGGGATTTGACAGACATGTTATTGTTCATGTGTTATTTATTGAAAATTGAGCGTATCTGCCTAAAATGACTTGAAATTGGACGCAGGGGCGTAACTTGGCGGACTGGCGGGGCATGGGCTCCGAGCGCTGTTCTTTTGGGGAGTTATAATAAATTAGAAGAAAATGTATATCAACTTTCCTGGTGCTGCTCTAAATACAGGTAACACTTTTTTATTTTTTTATTTATTATAGAAAAATGAATAATTGGCGGCTCAGACGGCCACTTAATGATGATGAACTTCTGGCTGCAGCTGAAGAAAATCTACCACTGGACAACGAAATGATAACGGACGAAGAGCAAAGTGATGAAGAAGATGAATATTCCGAGATAAATAATGTAACAACGCTTTTGAACGAAGAAAATGTATATAATGAAAATGCAACTTATTAACTGGAGGCAAACACTGAACTGGAAAATAATACTCCCACTGACGTTCTTCAGGTTTCAGAATCAAAGAAAATCAAAAGAGGAAAAAAGGCAGAAGAGGAAAATAAGAGGAAGTGGAAAAAGAGAGAAATTACTACCAACATTCCTTCAAACAGCTTAGATGAAAATCCGATTGAAGAACACTTTCAACACTGCTCAAATTATACCGATTACTTTCTTACAGTGTTAGGGTCAAATACTATAAAAGATATTGTCTACCAATCAAATTTATATGCTATTCAACGTGGAAAGGCAATGAACTTCAAAGAACATGAGCTTTTCTAGGACCCAACATGTTCATGGGCTACCATACATTACCAAGTTATACCCATTACTGGTCATGTGCTGAAGATCTTGGAATAGCAATAGTGAAAACAGTTTTTGCAATACCTTCATATAAACGACAATTCCACAGTACCTCCTAACAACAAAGATACAATTTATAAGATAAGACCTTTTGCGACAACCTTGAATCAACGCTTTGACATTTTAAATAATGGAACTAGAAACTTGCAGTTGACGAATCCATGATAATCTTCAAAAGCCGCTCCACTTTGAAGCAATACAATCCTAAAAAACCCATCAAAAGTGGGTTCAAATTATGGTGTGTATAGGTAACCAAAATGGATATATAAAGAAATTCGAGGTGTATCAAGGGAAAAATGAAGTAGCAGATAAAAAGTTTCAGGACTTTGGATTGGGCGAAAGAGTCGTTTTGTCTTTGACCGAAAATTATTGGGGCAATAATCGGATAATATATTTCGACAATTACTTCACATCAGCCTTTTTATTAGAAAAATTAAAAACGGAAAACACGTTAGCATGTGGAACAGTTCAGCGTAATCGACTGGGATTACCGTCAAATATGAAAGAAGATAAAACCTTTCGGCGAGGGGATAGTGACTATAGAGTATCAAATATGAATATATCATTTTTCAAATGGCGCGAAAACAAGATTCTTCATTTTTTATCCAACTTTCACAGCACAGAATTGACTACAGTTAAACGTTCACAAGAAGATGGTACCAAGATCGACAAAAAGCGGACCGACTTCGGCAAGCGTACTGTATCAATAGGCGGTCCAAAAAATGGTGGAACCGCCTATTTTTTGGAATTGTTGATATTGCTTTTGTCAACAGTTACATTATTTATAAAAAACTTAAACCCGAAGAGCATCTTACCTTACTTGATTTTAGAAGAGGAGTTGCGCTAGGACTCATGAATTAAAGAAATAATCCTGTTACAAACAAAAAGCGTGGATCGGCATCTTCAGTGAACCCTCGGGACAGCCCACAAAATTCTCTAGTTTGTGCAAAACGTAGAAAAGATAACTACAGTGTTTCTGACGATGTTAGACTGAGCAACCGCGGAGTGAACTGGCCAATTTTTACTGCAAAAAGAGGTACATGCGAACAGTGTTCGTCTGTTGCAGTATAATCACGACCGTATTCAAACTGTTCAAACTGCTCTGTATATCTTTGTGTCAATGACAAGAAAAATTGTTTTATCAAATATCATAATACTGCTGAATAAACTAGTACGAAACAATATGTAACATTAGTTCTCAAGTGTTTCGTCCCTGGCGGGGCTGGCACTTCCGGCTACCCCCTCCTTAGAAGGAGTTATCCAAAAAAATTGAAAAAAATAATTTATGCTAATTACCCACCCTTTATTTCATATTTGAACTTTTTTTCCTAAAATTTTAACGAAATCTAATTCCGGGGAACAAAGGGTTAAAGGCACATTGTCTATATTTTTTACCGCATTTTTGAATCCCAACTACACTATACGGGGTGATACGATCCATTGATTCTTGTCTAATTTTTGAATTTTGACTACGATGATTTTAGCTGGAATTTGTTGGCAATTCTTTGAATTTTTAGAGTATTTTAGTAGTTGAACCTCACATGGGGCGTTCGGGGTAATTCTTAATGTGGGAACGTTTTGCCAAATGATTTCTTCTTGGATTACTTCGTAGCACCTGACATCAAAAAGTGCATAGTTTCGGTCATTGAAAAGGAGAAATTTTGATTGCGGTATTAAAGTTTTTAAGGAGTGTAAAGGGGGTTGGTAAGGAAGAAAGATGGTAGTACTTATAATCGTTAATTTCTATTCTTGGTATTTCTAATACGAAAACAATGTTACTATAGCTTTTAATTTCTATTACTTTTTCAAATAATAAACTATTATTTAATGATAGTTCAAAAGGAAACTTATTACTTATGAAATTTTTAATAATGGATATTATTTCAGAAAATAATTCCCCAGGATCTGCTACTGCATTGTGAAACGTGTAAAGTTCTGAAAATCTAATAGCTATTTCATTTTTTTCTAATATGTCATAAATAATTTGAAAACTTACTGAAAATTGTGAAGCGATTCTTTCTAGACCAAATTATGAAATGTTTCTATTTTTTCTATGTTAATGTTTTTTGTATTTCCTCAATACGAGAGCTTAATATTCTTGTTTATGAGCTAGTAAATCGGAACTATTTTTAAAAGTTTGAACAGAAGATTGCAGTAAATTTATCTGGTGCTCGACTAAAGTTTTAATTTTGTTTTGGTTATTAAACAATATTGAAATGGCTTCATCGTACGTACCGTTTTACATCATTTTCATCTTTATTACCTATTAAAAATTTAATTGCTGTACCGAGACCATAAAAAAGTGATCGTTTCGATCTGGCATTCCAAAAACGATTTAATTGCAAAGTTATTTTTTTTTAATTATTTGAATCATATGTTTTGGAATTCTTCTTTGAAACTAAATAGTGTAGAAGAGTTGAAAAGAAAACTGTTTATTTTATTGTATTGGTTTTTTAGTGTCATAAAGTTTCGAGTGATATTTTTTATGTCGTAAATATATA
This sequence comes from Neocrepidodera transversa, assembly GCA_963243735.1. Lineage (NCBI taxonomy): Eukaryota > Metazoa > Arthropoda > Insecta > Coleoptera > Chrysomelidae > Neocrepidodera > Neocrepidodera transversa. The sequence goes on along the minus strand of OY725342.1, from coordinate 23,949,824 downwards.
TAAATGTCCAAAAGTCAGCTTTAAATTGTGCTCTACCTAAATAAAGCGGAAGACGTCCTGGATCGTCATGTGATATACTCGTGGGTAGAGTATCCTACTTCATGTCCGTTTTGATTAGCAGGGGGATGAATATAACTAAAACAAATTTACTCTTCACAAAGTCGACTATCATTTTCTTACTAACTAATAATTTACAGGTAACGTTACAAATTATTCGGCAATTCGACATCAAGGAAGTTGCACTGGACTTTGTCCGGGCATTGACTTATAATGTTTTATAAACTGTAACAAAGTTACTTTTTTCCGTATTATTTAAAATATATAAATTAAATCGCGCACGGCACTAGAGTAAAATTAATTTAAAATTGTGAATAAAAGGCCAGTCGTACCAGTTGAACCGTCGCCAGGCAGATGGAGACACTCTCGTCTCTGCTTCTTAGATGCCGCAGTTCGTATCGAGTAGGGCAATTCAAACCGTTGTCGGGAGCTGCAGAGGCAGCCAGACGTCCGACTTGCTGTGGCCGTCCCAATTGGAACAGCAGTGCGGTCCGTCGACCTTTAGAGATAGGTCAAGCTGAAGCCAAGTTCAAGTTGTACCGGAGTCTAGAACCGTCAGTCCGACTACACCACGCCGCCAAGCCAATCGTCCGTTACACACCTTTTCTCCGCCGGATTTTGGTAATAAATAAAAGTTTTGATTTATTAAGATTTGTTTTCAGTTAAACATCCCAGCAGCTAATACCAATGTACTCAAACCCAGCAGGGCAAGTAAAGACCGCCCTTCTGGCCGCCAGTGATTTTGGTCGATACCATAACGACCCCTGGAGTATTTCTTTCTCCACTGACGCTGCCCGTGCAGTGGCCTTCACACTCTAAACGGAAGGTGGCGCCCGAGATAAACCGAAACCTGGACTAAGGCGCCAAAGTGACCCGTAACGACCGAAGTGTTGTTGCAAAACTAATTGTGAAACTTGACATTATTTGAAATATTTAAAATTATGAAATGATATATTTATATTTCCACTGCAGTCATGCAGGTTATAGAATCAGGGTGTGTCCATAGGTTCTGGATTAGAATTTATTTTGGGCGATTTATTGGTTGAAATTGATTAAACTTTCTTTGTTGCATTTGATTATAATTATTAGATTGATTTTGGAAAAATGGATGACGGCAATTATAAGAATTATTCGATTTAAAATTAGGTCTGAATTGTGAAGAATTTGGAAATTGAGAATGCTGTGCATTTGGTTGAAATATTAGTCTAGTAATTTGAAAAATTGGTTGATGAGCATTTATATTGCTAAAATTAATTATAGAAGTTGGCGAATTTCTAGAATTTGGATTTCTCGTAGAAGTAATTCGTAAATAAGGTTTAAATGATGCATTTGAATTTATATTATTTGATCTTTGAGTTGAGTATAAGAAGTTTTTTTCTTCAATAACTAAACTCATGGCTTTTTCTAAACCATTCAGTCCCCTTAGTTGAAAATTTGGTATTGGCAAAAGTAAATCTCTAATATAAGTTTTAAGGCTAAATCATTATAATTACTAAGTCTAATAGTACGTTCGTCGTCTCTAAGATTTAATGAATTTAATTTGGAAAAGATGAGACTTCTAGAATCTTGGCATCTCATGCCGAAATTATAAGGTGTCTCCTTTTTCATATTTGAGCTCTCCTTGTAAGTTTACCAATTATGACATTTAATAAAAATGTATTTAGTGCATTGCCAGTTTAACTTGCAAAAACAGAAATTATACTTTCGCAATTTCCTACAAAAATTGTTAAAGTATGTGGATTTCCATCAAAAGCGGGAATTAAATCTAAATATAATTTAAGCAGTTGATAATTAATTTGATGTACTGATAGAGCCATTTCTAAACTTAAGTTATTACTTTCTGAAATATTTAAACTACTTTCTGAATCACTTATATTAAGACTATTATTTAATAAATCTGTTAGTGTGTTATATTGATTCATAAAAAAAATAATTAAGAATATAAATTTATTATATTATTATTTTTTTTTTGATAACTACTAGAAATATGGGAATAAAGGATAAAAGGAAATAAGCACTTACACTACGAAGAATATTTTCATTTCTTAATCCTAATTGCTATAGGGTTGGGCGATGTGTGTTCCTCTCCGAGGATTTGAAAATTTTGTTTTTTCTTCTCCAAGTTCACTCCAAAATTTTCTGGTAACGCTAACTGGAATTGTCTTTTAACTAACTATCCGATACCCATTAAAACAAAAAATTGCTCGTGCAATACGTACAATTTCCGGAAAATCCTACTATGCGACTGCACCAATGACGAGTTTGTACTTGGAAAATGTTTTTTACACAAATAAATTTTAATTAGACGTTTATTACTCGAAAGTTAATAAAAGACTGAATTTAATTTAATTATACTTGTATTTATAATTTTAATGAAATTTGCAAGTCAACAATTTATTGTTGTGTCGTCTGCTTCCATTCCATAACTTGCGCCACTATAGAGCGCGCAAAAAATGTGCATGTAGGTTTTCCGCTGTTTTTCCAAATTTTGAGGACAAACAATGCACTCTAGTGCAAAATTGTAGAGCACCAAATTTTCTTTAACTTATTTCGAATTTCCCATAGCTTCGCCGCTAGAGGGCGAAAAATATACACATTTATGTAAATCGACCTGACGATTTGGAATTGCCAAATTGGCCAAAATCGACAATTTCCAAAAAATCTCATAATTTAGAGAATTTTTTTAATTTTTAATTATCATTCTACATCTCTCTTAGAAGTCCGATTATATTGAAATTTTTAGGAGAACCAATTTAGACCTTTGTTATCAGAAATGCAAAAAAATTTACGTGTCACCAGTAATTTGTTTTTAAATAGTTGGTGACAAGAAATTTGGTAAAAATGCAGCAACAAATACTCGATCGAGAAAACTTTTTTGTTTTTAAAGATAGATGTATACAGGGTGTTTTTTTAAAAAGTTTCCACCCCCGATTTAGACTTACTCAATAATTTTTGGCAAAAATGGCGAGACACGTCGATTTTTGATTTAAAGGAAACGAAATTTTTCGTTTCCTTTAAATCAAAAGTCGACGTGTCTCACTATTTTTCTCAAAAATTATTGTGCGAGAGTAAAGTGAGGGTAGGAAAAAACACCCTGTATTTCTGTTCAGGGGGTAGTAAAAAAAATAAACTTAGTGATTTGAATTCTGCATTGAATTACCTTTTCCCTGATGTGCCACACATGGTATGTTCCCTATTTAAATTTTAAAGTTGAGGGGCGAGAGGTGAAGGGGGTTGACGTTAGAGTGATGTTTGTTATCAAAAATTTTGTCCCCCTCAAATCAAAAATCGACGTGTCTCGCTATTTTTGCCAAAAATTATTGGGTAAGCCTAAATCTGGGGTGGAAACTTTTTAAATAAACACCCTGTATAGTAAGCGACAAAGTTGTAGCCAAAGAATCAAAGAAACGTTTTTATTTCGGTGATTTTTTTGATAACTTACTTACTTTTCTAGAAAACGGTGCTGCAATATATATAGGACCGCCGCGTCGCGGCCAAAGATAAAAAGTTGGGTTGGGCGTATGGGAATAAAATAATGGGTAGTTGTGAATATCGCTTTATGTAACGTTTAGTTATATTTTAATAGATGGATGGGAATAGTTATCGTCTGTGTGGTTTATGATGCTTATTATTATTCAAAAAAAAAGTTTCAGCTCTAATAATAATAATAATTATTACTTTACAGATATTAAGTGCATATTAAAATAACGAAGTTTCTTTTCCACACATTTTAAATTAGTTTAATATTTAATTAGAACAAAGAACAACTTTGAAGAATTTTTTTTTCGTTAGTGTAAGAAATGAGGACGACGGACGTATACCAGACACCAGACACAACCACTTGAGTTCCTAGTTAGATAAACGAACCTTCTTCTTGTATATATTATGAATATAGGCTGGTGATACAAATATATGAAGGGCTCTATCAGTACCGATATACGAACGAAAGCGATACCTTGATTAATATAATAAGACTTTTTAGTTAAATATAGTTTTACATGTTTTGCTTATAAAATAAAGTAGTTTATTCTTGATAGTTCTTACATTAGCAGTTTTGTGCGCGTTTTTAACTTTTGACAATGACTTCCGAGTTAAACCTAGAGTTAAACGTTATAAAGTGTATATTTTGCCAACAAAATAGTGAGGAAACTGTACAGAGTGTTACAGAAGAAACACTGGACTATGTATTTAAGGCAGTTTCTATAAAGTCCGATGATATCTCTCTTAAGTTGAAATATTATACCGAAAAAAGGGATTTATTTTTATCAAAATGTCCTGTCTATCATGCAAGATGCAGAAGAAATTACACCCGAAAGGTTTATAAACAATAAGCAGAAAGCACAGATGTGGCGAATACTAGTGACAAAAGAATCCAAAACGTTGTATAATTTGCAATAAAATTCGAGATACTAAAGGGCAAGAAAATTAAAGCAAGGAAAAAAATGATGAAGGCCTTTTGTATAGAATACAAGGTTTTGGGGACTCGTGCATCGACATGACTGCTAATGAAAACTCTTATCACAACGTGTGTATTTTAAATTATTTAAAAATAAAGGATGCACCACATAAATTGGTAACTTTAAAATTAAATAAATTTTTTCTAAAAGTGTTGCCAAAGGACCCCTCACTTCTCTTATGGAAAATGGCTTTCGGCCAATTTTTCTAAAATTTTAGTATGTTGTTGTAGATCTTGACGTTCTGATTGAATGTTTCCATGGGCCCTATTTAGGTAATTTTGCTTTAATTTCAATTTTTTCAAATTTTAAGAAAACTGATCAGCTTATCTTGAATTTGTTTATGGGAAACTTTAGTCAAATGGTCTTAAAAAATACAATAATTATATATACAGGGTTTACCAAAATATCAGTGGAGCTGCTTTATTTTTAAAATGACTACAATATTGAAAACCATTAAACCTCAGTTTTGGTAAATTCCTAATAACTTTAAAACAAACTGCCAGATTTTCTTAAAAAAATTATATACTTTACAGGTCAGTAGTCAGAGAAAAACTACAGTATGTAAATTTTGAAAAATTACATACGGACTCGAATGTAGGGCTTTCAAATCTAATTTTTTCCAAAATCGTCTCAATTATGCTGCTTTAGCAATACAGTTGTAACAGATTTGCTGCTAAAATAGTAACGCATTTACTATTACTGTGTTCAAAAAACATTGTTTTTTATATATGTACAGGGTGTTTCAAATATAAGGTAACTGCGAGATATACCGGGTGACACAAGATCACATATTTAAACTTTTTTATTTATAGTTGACATTTGGCTAGTGGATTGCATGTATTTTGATCCGTAGAATCTAAATGTATTAAAATATACAGGGTGTTCCACTTAAAAAACAAAATTTTTCTCCATTTCCGGCGAAACCGGAAGTCGGCCATTTTGAATATACACGTCAGAAAATCAGAAATTACTATTACTATTAATAGATGTCAATAGCTGGCAGTTACCTAATATTTGAAACACCCTGTAGACATATAAGAAACAATGTTTCTCGGACACCTTATATTTTACATCAAGTTGTAATAGTAAATGCGTTATTATTTTAGCTGCAAATCTGTTATAACTGTATTGCTAAGGCAGCATATTTGAGGCGATTTTGGAAAAAATCAGATTTTAAAGCCCTGCATTCTGGTCCGTATGTAATTCTTCAAACTTTACATAGTGCAGTTTTTCTTTGACTACTGAGCTGTAAAGTACATAATTTTTTTAAGGAAATCTGGCCGTTTGTTTTATCAAAACTGAGGTTTAATGGTTTTCAATATTATGGTCATTTTAAAAATAAAGTAGCTCCACTAACTTTTTGGTAAACCCTGTATATAGAATTATTATATTTTTAAAAGAACAATCTTTTGACTCAATTTTCTCATAAACACATTCAAGATAAGCTGATCAGTTTTCTTAAAAATTGAAGAAATTGAAATTTAAACAAAATTACCTAAATACTCAATTATTGAACTTTGACCATCAATATCCTAAAAACTGGTCATATGATTGAGTTGGGTCTATGGAGACATTTAATCAGAACGTCAAGATCTACAACATACTAAAATTTTAAAAAAATTGGCCGAAAGCCATTTTCCATAAGAGAAGTGAGGGGTCTTTTGGAATATGCATTGCTTATTCGAAATACAGTTCTTACCATTGCTGATATTAGGACCATGTTACAGAAAGATGCAAAGTTATCAAACGTCGAGTGGTATCCAACCTATCCTCATTCACACGAATAATTAACGAATTGAAGCAACAATTTAATGACAAAGTTATGGTATTGCCTCGCGGTGGCAAATTATCTAGCTATGTGTGTTCTACAAAAACTCTTTTCAATGCAGTAGATTCTCTAAAAAATGCTCAATCGTCTTCCAATTCTGAAACCTTATTAGGTACGGTCCAAGATTCGCCTAATAAATTGCAAGCAAATGTATATAAGTTTGCGAAATACCTGAAAGCTGAACTCGTGGAGTGTCAAAATGAAGATCGTATAAATATTACTAAAACTTGTGCTTCCAATTTGATTCCTAAGTCAATATATAATCTGTTTGCTTGGATACTAACAGACGAAGATGTTCATTTTGGTGATCATACAGGTAAAGTTATTTTAGAAAAAAAAATGGAACAAAGGGTCCTAATTGCTTGTCAAGACTTCTTATATTGTGCCACTGGTTTGAAATCACCCAAGCATGTTGGATTGGCAGTCTATATCTTAAAACACACTAGGTAAGTCAGTTTTTTTTTTCAATTATTTTTTTTTTAATTGTAACCACAAACTACTTAAAAAAAGGTAATGTTACTTATTTTCAATGCATGTTAAAAACTATTCCCATTTCCGCCCTTAACGTAAATGCGCCCCTGGAAAATATTTTTAAATTTTTTGTGTAATCTAAAAATCCACTGATTGTGGCAATATTATTTTTCGAGTTTGAAACTAGTATATATTTTAGCAAAATTTGCCATGGGACTTAAACAGCCATTTATTAGACAACGGTTTTAAAAAATACATTAAATGGATATGTTCTTTTCACACCAATAAAAAAATCATATAATCAATTTAGTTAATAATAATTAATTTTCAAATTTTGAAAAGAAAACTCAATCTCAGAGTAAGTTCAATTTAAATCATTCAATTCAAAAAAATATATATAATCAATATTAATTCTTTAATACAGAAAAATAAGCAATATTTAAATTATTTTCAAATTCAATCTTGTACTAACTATAATTTTGTTTTAATTAATTTTGAGAAAAAAATTGCTGATCTGTAATTTCCTTTTATTTACAAACAAAATAACGCCCACAATAATAAAAAAAATATAAATTATCTTATTCCAAAATCTTTTTCTGTTTCTTCTTTATAAACTTTGAATTTGGAATAATCCCTAAAATTTAATTTCTTCCTATTTCATCTCCCTTCCACTTACTCCTCCATTTTAACCATTAAATATTCATTCCTCTCCATATTTTATCAAATACTTGCTTATTTTATATGATTTCTCCTTTATATATTTTTTTCTACTACCGTGCGTAAAGTACTTACTTTGCGCACGCTAAGGAGTGCGTAAAGTTTGGATTTTTTTTCACTAGTGCGTAAAGTCAAATAAAATTTTTAAAATAACTTATTTACATGTGCAACACATTTCTTGCAATATCCTTATGTTTCTTATCTTGCCAAGGTTCTATGTGCCAGAAAGCAACTTGTTAACTTCAAGATTTTGGAAAATACCTTGTTAACCACTTGCATGCGAAATCTATTTTTGTACATAAAAATTATGGTAGTAGAAAAAATATTGTATGCAACTAGTGTGTAAAGTGCCTTTTTTCACTCATGTGATTGTCGCACTCGCCTTTGGCTCGTGCGACAACATTCACATTCGTGAAAAAAGTATCACTTTACACACTTGTTGCATAAATAACTATTTTATATATGTAATGACTTTTTTAAATTCAAGTTATTTCTTTCAAATTCTATTTATCTAACAAATAAATCTGATGTGGCCAGCACATGACCTCTCATCATTTTTGAATCAAAAATTTACAGGTTAGCACAAGAAAATATGAAAAAAAATTACTTTTTTGTAAATCTGGTAACAATGGCAAAAGTTTTGAAAATTTTAATGATACGAAAATAAACTATAGTATATACAAAATAAATGTGTAAAACTTTATTGCCGTTTTGTATGGTAATGACGTCATCACCCATAGCAACTGCCATTTCCGGTTGTCCGATTGGCACCAAAATCTAATCAGATCTAATCTAGGGTATCAGAATCCTGTATGCAAAATTTCAAATTTTTTTATTCAGTAGTTTTTGAGTTATCGTTACTACAACATCCATCCAAACACACACACACACACACACACACACACACACACTAACACACACACACACAAACACAAACACACACACAAACACACACACACACACAGACACACACACACACACACAAACAGACATCATCGGGAAAATATCAAAATCGTATTCTAGGGACCCCAAAACGTGTTTATCCATTGAAAACTCACTACCCAATTTTTAGCATGATTCCTATACCTCTCTTATCTGAAGTGCGAGAGGTAAAAAATCGTCACCTACTTAATTTTAACTTCCAAACAAAAATGAAGTATATACTCAAACTATCACACACCTTAAATTTTATTTTATAACCTTATTTTCATTCCTGTCATACTTACATATGACAATTATTACCTTTCATTTTCATTCAACCATACAATAGATAAAACAGCATAAGAACAAACCATTTTAATATATTATTGCAGGCCTTTGGTAAGTAAAGTTGTATATATTTTTGTTCTTTTTTAGGAGCAGAAAGATTGTGGAATTACTATGTAAATTTGGCAATTGTATAAGTTACACGGAAACTCAACGATATATTAATGATATGGCTATACTTACTGACAATAAAACTGCTTTAAGCGGCGTGTTTATCCCTAGTAATTTGACTTCTGATAGGTTCACTCAGTTTGCATTTGACAATCTTGATTTCTATGATCCCTCAATTGAAGGTAATACAACACATGGTACGACGCATATTATATATCAACACAGTAATACCGAAGATCTGGAAAAAACCGTTGCCACTTTAAACTTACCAACTACGCATTCTAAAATAAAAATTAAAGAAGTATCTAGGGCAATTGACTTTAGCACATGTTCTTTGACTAAAACATGTATTTTCAAGTGAATATAACCATGATTTATCACTCATTTGGAACCTAATTAACATGGAAACGGATTATTTAAATTCCATCCCAACAAACTGGAGTGACTTTCACGAAACTATAGCATCATTAAGTGATACATCAAGAAGAACGGAAATATGATATGGGCCATTTGTGCCTTCACCTCCCACTAATGTAGATGTTGTCGAACAGTCAATTGATTACTGTTCAAATGTTGCTCAAAATTTGAATCAAATGCATGTCGTGATTACTGTGGATGAAGCCATTTATGAAATTGTTTACGGACTAAAAACAAAGTTATTCCAAGGATGGGTGGTTTTCATATATGCCTTAATATCTTAGGAGCAATTGGACGATGCAAAAATATTCTTGAGAATGAAACGTTCCTACGCTAGGTCACTTAATCTCTTATTAATTTCCATTTTTAATTATTATTTTTCCTATATTTTGCTATTTCCGTAGAATTATTTTACGTATAAATTCTAATTTTATTTTTCCCTGTATAAAATTTACGCTTCAAATATTTCTCTTAAAATTCGTAAAAGACTCAAAATAGCTAAAAAGTTGTCCTCAGGAATGCAGTTATCTACGATAACATAAACAAATTGGCGATAACGAGTCGCAATAGGGTAGATTCTCACTACGCAGTTACACTGCCTACGTCACGAAATGAGATAATTTCTGAGTATAAAAGGGCATAAAATGAGAAATAAAATCAGTCTGAAAATTTTTACCATCGCCTAAACTATCTAACAGTCCCTACGCTTCGCTTCGAGAAAGAATAAATAAAAAACCAACTAGAGAGAGAAAAATCAGTTCCTCTAAAATTGCCCATCGACGAATACAACAATTATTTTGTAGACCTGTGTTTACCCCCAACTTCGACCCCGTAATAATTATTTGTAGGCCTTTGCCTATCATATAGAAAACAACTACCCATAAAACCAAAGAGAAAATAAGTAAAGAAAAATAATCCAAAATTCGTTAAAAAATAAAAATATCTATCTAAATAAAATGTCTCAAAAACACCCCCAATTCAAAATCCGGGGAAGAAAATTCATATTTAATTTGCGTCCGGACAAGTAAACCATTTGTTTAATTGACCGTTCACAGCGGCGCGCCGTTGTGTGTTCGGAAGGGTTAAGTCAGGAGTCTCATTTACCAATTACAACAATACACAATACATTACACAGAAAATCTTGTGTTTTTATGAGTTGGTCAAGATTGTTACTATGTCTATTAAGGTACGGTCCCTTTTAAACAAAAAAGAATTAATTATTTTGGGACGGTAGGAGGCAATGTGATCTCCCCTCCCCGTAAAATTTTCCCAATGAGGGATGTCGCAGATGGCAATAGACCCGCGGGCATTCCATCTTCCTACCTGAATGATTAGGACATTATTGACCATAGTAATTACACGTGATTTCAAATCACTCAATTAAAAAGGTTATAAAATAGAAACAAAAAGAAATATAAAAATAATTACACAAACACAAAATACAAATTGGTAAAATGTGACAAATGTCTTCTCTTTCGTCCACCCAGTGGCGGGTCTCTGTGAGGGATCCTCACATACAAATAGAGTAAAGAGTAAATAATGTCTCAAGGTTTTGATTTTTGTAATTATCATAAAAGGTTGAAATTACGGAATATACGATTTGAAGCTTTTTCAGTGTTTTATTTTTTTTACTTGCAGCAAACTTTACTATAACGAATAAAAATACAGCACAACTGGGTCCTTTAACAATACTAGACGATCAGGTATATTTTATGATAAATTTTATTATGGAAGTTTCTTACCGAAATGGCCATCGGTTTGTTACTTTGTACTCTCCTTTTTCATGAGATAAATGGCCAGGGGGGTGGGAGGTTACAAGAGGTACAGTCAATAAAATAATTTCTGGTGGAAAGTACTATTATAAAATGATACGCACACACTCTTGTACAATCCGCTATCTTTGAATTATACTGGGAGCAGATTTTAGAGTGGCTTATGATTACAAATGACATTGACTGTAGTAAAGTTACCTTAGTATCAGAGGAGATTAAAACCTTAAGACGCTACTTGAAGGAAGAACGTTTGGATATGGTACAGCTATCGTATGCTAATATCTGTAACCTGATTAAAAATATTGAGCGTTTAAAAAAACGATTTAATGAAACTTTTAAAAATAACCCCATTGCTCTTTTCTGGTTGCAGTACATAAATATGATATGTATACTACAGTGGTATATAATGGCAGAATGCAGCGGAGATTGGAACCAGCATTTACTGTCTGTGGAGAAAATGCTCCCTTTTATGGTGTCTGCTGGACACTACAAATATGTGTCATACAGGGTGGCTACTTTTTAATAGGGACAGTATTGCTATCTCGTAAACGGTAGACGCTAGAAAGACGGTTAAATGGGGAAAAATGTGCGAAATATAAAAATAGACAAAACGATTTTTGAAACCTAAAATATTCCTATTGGTTCCGGAGTTAAACGACAAAATCCGAATTTGTAGAAAATCGTTTTTTCGCCAAAGCTCTGTTATTATACAAAAATTGGGATAACTTTATTAAAAGTTTTTGTTGTATTCTAACGTCGTTATAAACTGCCATAGTTAAATTTTAAATCTGACGTTTTGTCTCCTCGGGGCCACCATCAACTTTATCTTTTTAGATACGGACCTGTCTATTTTATTTCATATTATTAAATCGCTTCGAATACTAAATTCAACGATAATAACACTTGATTATTCTGTGACGATTTGCCCGATCAATGACATACGTGGTTTTACGTATTTTCTTAGGGGGAGACAACAATACACCTGTTAGTGGTTCTGGACCTAGAGCATTACTAAGATACTGTAACGAAGTTACGAATTTGCTAATGATTTAATTCCCCAATCTCCGATCGTATTATTTTTAGTTATTAATTTTTCCCTAATACTTGTATAATTAGTTCGACCGGTAATAGTCCGTAAATAGATAAACCCGAAATGCTCCGTGAAATGTAAAGCACCGCGATCTCCCGTCGAACTCGTCAAACGCGATTGCACAAAGTTCACACGTCGTCCGGAAGATGGAACCGCCAAAGGCAGACTTCGCCTCGCGACGCGTGCCCAACCAGTCTCATGGTATGGCACGGCTTGTGATTCATTTAATCAGTTCGATTAGAGATTACAGGGGAAACGCGATAATAATCAGTTGGTGCTGTGAGAAATCACCGCCTAAAATACCGCGAGTCATTTTTGTGTAATAATAACCTTGGCTGCTGTGAGCAATCACCTCCAAGTAAATATCCCGTATACAGGGTGAGACGCGTTTATAATAATAATCAGCTGGTGCTGTGAGAAATCACCGCCTAATAATTGTACCGCGACTCGTTTTATTTAATAATAAAATTGGCTGCCGTGAGAAATCACCTCCAATTAAAGTCAGTGCCGTATACAGGGGAAAACGCGTTTCAGGTAATAAGTAGGTGCCGTGAGCAATCACCGCCTTAAAACACCGCGAGTCATTTTGATTAATAATAACAATTGGCTGCTGTGAGCAATCACCTCCAATTAAAATTAGTGCCGTTATACAGGGGGAACGCGACCTAAGTTTTGATCTATAATAATAACCGGAGCCGTGAGCAATCACCTCCTAAAAATATTTGCACCGTAAAACGAAATTCCAGTTTGTATTAATAATAGCAATTGGCTGCTGTGAGCAATCACCTCCAATTAAATTTGTACTAGATACCGGGAGTGACCGCTTAAGTGAAGTTACCATATAAAATAGTACTTTGTTCAACCAAGTAGAATCACCGCGTACCTTTTTCCTCATCTGCACGATTTGCTTCATCATCAGCACCTGTATCACCGCTTAAACCCGCCGCGCTCCGACCATCAACCATTTTCACGCATTTCTGTTATTTTTCACAAGTTGCTTCATAAAACGTTACACACCTTTCTCCGCTGGGTCCTTTTATTTTATGTTGATATTTTTTTTGGGATGACAATAAAAACAGTTATTTTCATTTGGTGATTTTTATTTTACTCTAACTGGTTGTGAGTTTATATATTGCAGCGAATACCCAGGATCTCCGCCCAGTAGGGCAAGTAAAGCCCGCCCTTCTGGCTACAAGGCATTAGTCGAAACCATAACGACCCCTGGAGTATTTCTTTCTTCACTGACGCTGCCCGGAGCAAGTGGCCTTCACACTCTAAACGGAAGGTGGCGCCCGAGGCAATCCGAAACCTGGACTAAGGCGCCAAAGTGACCCGCAACGACCGAAGTGTCGTCGCAAATTTGGCGCCCGAGCAGGGACCGTTTTTATGGTGTACCAAGACCGCTGATTACCGAACTTGTGGAAAAAGCTGATTCCGAGGCTGAAGATTGAACCAGCCACTGTAAAGAGCCAAAATCACCGTATAACTATTCAAAGGACCGAAATATACGTAAATCCGTCAAAAACCGCTGACCTGTCATTTTGACAGATTGTCCAGATTTGCTCAAAGAGAGCCCGCATCGATCCCAAACACGTTTAGAGGAGGAAATACACCGAAACCCGTTGAATTCTACCGACTTGTCACTTTGACAGACTGAAAAAGGATACCGAGTGACCCCTCGTTTAATAGGTTTACGAGGTCGTAGAATCGATTGCCAGTATCCGTTTTCAAATCCAAGAAGCCGTTCTCACGATACAAGGGTCTAAGCCATAATTACGACCTCGAACGAGAAATTACGAGCAGTTCCGAGTAATACCGAGACAGACAGACGTAAGAGTGCGCAGAAGCACCAATCCCCACCAGATTACCGTTGTTAGACACATTTGGCGTTCGTTGAATTTAAGGAAGTTGAAATCCGACACTCGACCGAGCAAGACGTGCGAATTACAAGTTTGGTGAAACCGTTGTTAGAAAGCACCGTTGAGGTAACGAAGAAGATGCCGAACAATCAAGGATTACAAGTCACCGTAACGGCTGCCGCAGGAACCCAGAATCCGCCAAGCCCAGGCCAAGGGAATGACCCTACCGATAACCGAGTAGGATGGATATACCTGCTCCGCAAAGATGAGCTAGATATTGAACTAATAAGGTTCCATTTAGAAACCACCGGAACCGTAGACGATAAGAGGAAGCGCTTGGTAAAATTTCTGAGAGAAGGACGCCCTGCTACCGCCACAGTATCCACCAGCGTAGCGACAGTAAGCCCACCCACTACCACGGGCACGACCACTACGACCACAACCCGTCCCACCACGGCACCAACTGTCACCGTAACGACTACAGGGGGTCCTACAATGACTAGCGTATTAAGTGGAACGCTAGTTGGAATCCAGACCGTGCAACCACAACCAGGTCCAGCTATGAGCACCGTGATGCCGCCCTTAAGAGTAAAGGACTGGCATGTAACCTTTGATGGAACCAGTGATCCCGCCACGTTTCTAGAAAGACTAGAAGAGATCCGTGAATCTCAGGGGATCATCGCCGACAGAATATTGCAAGCCATGCCAGAATTGTTGCAAGGGATGCCCGCCTTATGGTTTAGAAATAACCGGCGCTTTTGGTCTAACTGGGGAGAATTCTGTGTCGCCTTCCAGGACTTCTTCTTTCCTGTGAATTACCGTATCGATCTGGAGGCCGCTATAAGTCGAAGGACGCACGACCTACAGGAGGATACCGCCTCTTACATTACCGATCTGCAAACGCTTATTCGCCGGCATGGGGGTATTACGCCTGACCAGGAATTGAATTGGCTGTACCGGAACCTACACCCAGAATTTCGATGTCAGATCCGTAGGACCGACTTCACCGAAGCCAATGAATTTGCTAAGGCTGTCCGTGAATATGAGTTGTTACGAATGGAAATCGAACTCTCCCAGACACCAGTCCCACCTGCTCCTCTTCCGCAGATTAGAAATATTCCGTCTACCCCGTATCGCAGCAACCCGCCTCCATCTTCCCCTTATACAAACATCCCGCCTTCACAACCGTCCCAGCACCGAAACATCCCACCCAGTCCGTCTATCCCTTACAGAACCAACCCTACCCCTCAGCCTTCCCCTTACAGAAACACTCCCCCTCCGTCAAGGACCTCTCCTACCGCCCCCGTCACACCGAGAAATGCCGTCAGGATGAATCAACAATTACAAGCTTCACCGTCCACTAGCAGACCCGTAGAAAGGAATCAGGAATGTTGGCGCTGTGGCCAAACAGGACACTTTAGGAGTCAGTGTAGAGAGGCTCCCAAGATATTTTGCTCCAGATGTAAGAGAGATGGAGTCATGTCCCGCGACTGTCCCTGTCCGCGGCCGGAAAACCGATAGGACGCTGCAACGAGATGAGGCCTGTGCAGCAACGTCCCTATGACGCCTCACCCACCGTACCGTATGAAGATTGCCGTTCCCACATATCCGTCAATGTACCTGGTGGCACGAGTCAAGCCCTGATTGATACTGGAGCTGTGATATCCTATGTAGGAGACCGTATTGCTAAACAATGGGAATCACTAGGCGTACCAAAGACTACCGCCACCACCAGTTCTGCCAGATTGGCAAACGGAGAAACCGTGACCGTCTCAAACACGTACCGTATTGAAATCCAGTTGGAAGATCATCTTTTCGAAGCAGCTTTCGGGCATTTACCAGGACTTTCTTCTGATTTAGTGTTCGGAATGGACATCCTCCGGGAAAACCGATTTTCCCTCGATCTAGGGAATGGACAAATTTTGGTGGATAACCGCCCAGTAGCAGTGAATGCAAGGCCCGTACCATGCTTTCCTATTGGAACCACCGAAGTAGGACCAGCCCTGACTCTCACTCCGGAAAAAGAAGACCGATTAAACGTCTTCCTGCAAGATGAATTACCGTTGTTTGAAAACATACGAGGGGTAACGCCGTTGGTGGAACATAGGATCCGTCTCCTAAATCCAGAACCGATTAAGCAACGTTACCGACCTCAGAATCCGCGAATGCAGGAAGTGATAAATACCGAAGTAGATAGGATGTTGGAGGAGGACATAATAGAACCCTCAGAGAGCCCGTGGAGCTCACCTGTAGTCATCGTCCGGAAAAGAGATGGCAAACCAAGGTTCTGCATTGACTTTCAGAAAGTCAATTCTGTCTCCGAGAAGGACGCCTATCCACTACCATTCATCAATGCCGTACTAGACAAGCTCCGTCGTGCCCGTTACATTTCCAGCATCGACCTGCGCCAAGGTTATTGGCAGGTAGCACTCACGGAGGACAGTAAACCGATCACAGCATTCACCGTTCCGGGACGAGGCCTCTACCAGTTCCGCGTTATGCCATTCGGCTTGCATGCCGCCCCCGCCACGTTCCAGCGATTAATGGATAGAATCATTGGACCGGAGATGGAACCCTACTGCTTCGCATATCTAGACGATATCATTGTGCTGGGACGCACCTTCGAAGAGCATTTGGGTAACCTCCAGGAGGTATTCCGTCGTCTCCGGGACGCCAACTTGCGCATCAACCCTGAGAAATGCCAATTTGGAAGGAGATCCTTAAAATATCTCGGTCATCTAGTAACATCGGAAGGTATCCGCACCGACCCAGATAAAGTGGCCTCCATCGTAGAATTGACCGCCCCAACTCGTGTAAGAGGTCTAAGACGTTTTCTTGGAATGGCCTCGTGGTACCGACGCTTTGTTCCTGCCTTTTCTGAAGTAGCCGCACCGCTACACCGCCTTCTGAAGAAGAACCGTCGCTGGCATTGGGGTCCAGAACAGGAAGAAGCTTTTCAGAAGCTCAAAACGTGCCTAACCGAGGCACCAGTCCTGGCCTGTCCTGATTTCGACAAACCCTTTACGCTGCAAACGGATGCTTCAGATCAAGGATTAGGGGCAGTATTAACCCAGACTGATGAAAACGGAGAACACGTGATTGCCTACGCCAGTCGATCCCTGTCAGCCGCCGAGAAGGCCTATTCTGTGACAGAAAAGGAATGCCTGGCCATCGTTTGGGGAATCGAGAAACTACGACCGTACCTAGAAGGGTATCATTTCACCGTCATCACCGACCACCAGTCTCTCAAGTGGCTCCATTCCATCAAGAGCCCAGCCGGCCGACTTGCCCGTTGGAGCATGTTCCTACAACAGTATGACTTTGAAGTCAAGTATCGACGTGGTGGACTGAATAAAGTAGCCGATGCTTTATCCCGAGAGCCGCAAGGCGAGACCGAGGAACATACTGAAGAACTAGCCGCCATAGAACCGTTTATCGAATGCCCCTGGTACCAGAAAAAGAAAGAAGAAGTCCGACAAAATCCTGATGCTTTTCCTGACTACTGTATCCGAGACGACCGTTTGTACCGTCATTTCTGGGATTCTAGTGATCTGACCGAACCAGACCTAGCCGATCCATGGAAGCTGTGTGTCCCAAAGCCAACCCGGCTCAATGTGCTGAAAGAGATGCACGATGCACCGACAGCTGGACACATGGGCATCGCTAAGACGATCGCAAGAATTGCGGCCCGCTACTACTGGCCTGGAATGTTCCGTGACATCTCCAAGTACGTCCGTAGCTGCGATTCATGTCAACGGTTCAAATCATCACAGATGAAACCCGCAGGCAAGATGCAACCCTCCCACAACCGTCTACCTTGGGAGTGTGTCAGCACTGACCTAGTAGGTCCCCTGCCCAGATCATCAAAAGGAAACACCTTTCTGGTAGTATTCCAGGATCGATTTACCAAGTGGGTACAATGCCGATCAATCCGGAAAGCAACAGCAAAGGCCGTTACACAAGCCTTATATGAAGAGATAGTCACCCGTTTTGGATGTCCGAAAGTGGTCCTCAGTGATAATGGAACCCAGTTTACTGGCCATATCTTCGAAGATATGCTGAAAGAGCTTGGAATCACTCATCGCCGAACACCGCCTTACACACCACAGGCCAATCCCGTCGAAAGGGCCAACAAGACATTAAAGACTATGATAGCCCAGTTCTGCGACCAGGACCACCGTAAATGGGACGTACACTTGCCAGAGTTGTCCTTCGCGATTAATACCGCTCGTCAAGAATCAACCGGATACACTCCCGCGTTTCTGAATTTCGGTCGCGAATTAGAAGTACCGAGGGCCGTCTACCATACTCCGCCACCACCTGAACCAGATGAAACAGAAGAGAACGAACAAACCGCGACCGTCCAGCATACTGAACGGCTGCATCGGTTGCAGGAGACTTTCGAGATGGTCCGAATTATTCTCGCCAGAGCCTTCACCAACCAGAGCCGCCATTACAACCTAAGGCGCCGGGAATGGCGTTGTCACGTCGGTGACCAGGTGATGAAACGGGAACACCACCTATCATCAGCCGAAAAGGGATTCGCCGCGAAACTAGCACCAAAGTACGCCGGACCGTACATCGTCTCGCGAGTAATATCACCAGTGGTATACGATCTCAAGACGCAGACCGGAAAACGCATTCCAAGAGTACATATTAAAGATCTACGGCCCGCTCATGTAACTGATGCCGCACACCAATAATCCTGTACTTTTCCAGCTGACAAATAATGTCCCGACGAACTAGCATGTGACCTGCCCAGACTGTGGAACCTAGATACCAGCCAAAGTCAATGAAGATACCAGCCAAAGTCGACAACCAAAGCCGACGAAGATACCAGCCAAATTGCGTTACAAATTTGGCGCACGAAGTCACCGAAGAATTTGTTTTATTAGTAGTTGTTTTGTACAGGGGTAGGCACCTGATAGGGTTTCTGATCTTATTTTGATTTCTTATTATTATTATTTACTAATTCCAGTGTTATTGTATATGTAAAAAAAAAATTGTTAATTTTTTTTTTCCCGAAGTAGGAAGGGTGTGTAACGAAGTTACGAATTTGCTAATGATTTAATTCCCCAATCTCCGATCGTATTATTTTTAGTTATTAATTTTTCCCTAATACTTGTATAATTAGTTCGACCGGTAATAGTCCGTAAATAGATAAACCCGAAATGCACCGTGAAATGTAAAGCACCGCGATCTCCCGTCGAACTCGTCAAACGCGATTGCACAAAGTTCACACGTCGTCCGGAAGATGGAACCGCCAAAGGCAGACTTCGCCTCGCGACGCGTGCCCAACCAGTCTCATGGTATGGCACGGCTTGTGATTCATTTAATCAGTTCGATTAGAGATTTGAACTCGTCTTCACTTCAAGAGTGCCTATCCAGCCAGCCACTCCGAGCGATCCGACTTGATCATCCGAGGTTGTTATTTTTGAATTTTGAAGATTTGTACTAAGTCCAGTCCATTACTACCGCGCATGTTTTTAAAGACTCCCTCCAGATCCGAAGTGGGAGAATAGAGGTTTCTTCCTGACTAGAGGAGATTAATAATTCAGTTGTACGAGTGCCAGCAAGCCGACTACCACGCCTGACCAGCAAGCAGTACACCGGTGAGGAAAATAGGTAGTAGTAAGTGTTTAATCATTGAATAGGTAACAAAGTGCTATTTTTATTTGAACGCGATTTGTGCCGTATACAGGGGAAACGCGATAATAATCAGTTGGTGCTGTGAGAAATCACCGCCTAAAATACCGCGAGTCATTTTTGTGTAATAATAACCTTGGCTGCTGTGAGCAATCACCTCCAAGTAAATATCCCGTATACAGGGTGAGACGCGTTTATAATAATAATCAGCTGGTGCTGTGAGAAATCACCGCCTAATAATTGTACCGCGACTCGTTTTATTTAATAATAAAATTGGCTGCCGTGAGAAATCACCTCCAATTAAAGTCAGTGCCGTATACAGGGGAAAACGCGTTTCAGGTAATAAGTAGGTGCCGTGAGCAATCACCGCCTTAAAACACCGCGAGTCATTTTGATTAATAATAACAATTGGCTGCTGTGAGCAATCACCACCAATTAAAATTAGTGCCGTTATACAGGGGGAACGCGACCTAAGTTTTGATCTATAATAATAACCGGAGCCGTGAGCAATCACCTCCTAAAAATATTTGCACCGTAAAACGAAATTCCAGTTTGTATTAATAATAGCAATTGGCTGCTGTGAGCAATCACCTCCAATTAAATTTGTACTAGATACCGGGAGTGACCGCTTAAGTGAAGTTACCATATAAAATAGTACTTTGTTCAACCAAGTAGAATCACCGCGTACCTTTTTCCTCATCTGCACGATTTGCTTCATCATCAGCACCTGTATCACCGCTTAAACCCGCCGCGCTCCGACCATCAACCATTTTCACGCATTTCTGTTATTTTTCACAAGTTGCTTCATAAAACGTTACACACCTTTCTCCGCTGGGTCCTTTTATTTTATGTTGATATTTTTTTTGGGATGACAATAAAAACAGTTATTTTCATTTGGTGATTTTTATTTTACTCTAACTGGTTGTGAGTTTATATATTGCAGCGAATACCCAGGATCTCCGCCCAGTAGGGCAAGTAAAGCCCGCCCTTCTGGCTACAAGGCATTAGTCGAAACCATAACGACCCCTGGAGTATTTCTTTCTTCACTGACGCTGCCCGGAGCAAGTGGCCTTCACACTCTAAACGGAAGGTGGCGCCCGAGGCAATCCGAAACCTGGACTAAGGCGCCAAAGTGACCCGCAACGACCGAAGTGTCGTCGCAATACAATAGTATTTGTTATTGTAATATTTAATAAATAAATAATTAAATAGAATTTCCTCATATCTAAATGTAGTATACTTCGAATCACAGAAATAAATTTAAATAAAATAGACAGGTCCGTATTTAAAAAATACAGTTGATTATAGCCCCGAAGAGACAAAACGTCACGGAATAATCAAGTTTTATCGTTGAATTTGGTATTCGAAGCGATTTAATAATATTAAATAAAATAGACAGATCCGTATTTAAAAATATAAATTTGATGGTGGCCCCGAAGAGACAAAACGTCTCGAAATAATCAAGATATATCGTTGAATTTAGTATTCGAAGCGATTTAATAACATTAAATAAAATAGACAGATCCGTATTTAAAAAGATAAAGTTGATGGTGGCCCCGAAGAGACAAAACGTCACGGAATAATCGAGTTTTATCATTGAATGTGGTATTCGAATCGATTTAATAATATTAAATAAAATAGACAGATCCGTATTTAAAAAAAT